>CP036224.1:0-2400000 GCA_004299765.1 Talaromyces funiculosus
CTCCTAATACTTATAAAGCGCTGCTTATTATGGCCTAAATAGCTGCTTTCTAGATCTTCTAGAACTAAGTACTAGCTCTAATAATCCCTTCTAATAATAGCTAAATAGGCGCCTATCGCATAGCGTGCTAATAGGCTATAGTATAGAGATTTACTATAAGAATCTCTTATTTTTATTTTATACTAGCACCATAAAGGGATAGAAATCCTAAAAACTAATACTATTATTCACTAGCCTATCGAAACTAGACCTTTATAGCAATAGTGGTCCCAGAGGCTTCCTCCACACCTTATATATATATCATCCTAGCCACATAGCTTCTATATCTGGCTTAGATATTAATCACTATATTATCAGTAATCTACTAATATCTATCCTTATCCTTATCTATCTCCTATTCTTCCTCCATTGAATCGCTCTTAAACCCGGTCATGGGACCCAAATATCGCTATATAATAGTGATCATAATCTGCTAGCATATACTAATGGTTAATTAGATCTCTATGCCGATCTTAATTTCTTATTACATAGCCTATTTCATCTATTCTAATGTTCATATAATGCTATCCACCTCCTAGAGCAGCTATATAAACCTACTCTATTCAAGTCATCCATACACCATAGTTTCAACATGGCATTAAAATGGCATAGCCAACTATTAGAAATATATAAATAACGCACCAACGGCCTGAGGCACATATCAATAGATAATCTTAGATTAACCCTGGATGTGGTATCCTTTATAATACATGGTCATGAATAACACCAATCTATACTCAATCAACTGATTATAGATTCCTCTAAACGGGGTGTTCTAGTATTAGATAGATATAGTTTTAGATTCTTATATAAGAGCCTTACTAGTCAAATATATTAATATTAATAAATACTTCTTCATCTAGGTTACTACTTGCATCCATTGCTACACACGACAGGGACGCCACGTCTAAGCTAGAGATATACTAGATAAGTGCTTAGTATAGATAAATATATATTATAATCCAGATTTCTACTATATGCAGTCATACAACCACCATATATTATCAATATCCTATGCATTATAGGGATCCTACGCAAAATACTATCTAGATTAATCCTCTACAACATAGTCCTCCATGGTCTCCCATTAAATAATTAGCAATCAATAATGGGTAAAAAATAATAATACCTCCTATATCAAATAGTCCTATGCTTAGTTAATAATACTATATACCATCTACTACAATTCATCTATAGTGAATTAATGATACTAGTATATGATCTAGTCTCTATACTATTTAATTAACCTATCAGCGGTAGTGCTATACCAGATCTTTATACTATATATATAAGAATCTAATATCCATTTCATCAGTGTGGGTTCTATTATTATTATAAATTATAATATCATCCTATATAATACTATAAAATAATTAAATAATCTAGGGTAGGCCTTACTCTCCTCTTATATCTATTAGATAACTAATATATAGGTGATCTTAATTATAATAGATAACTTAGAGATAAATACTAATATTATCTCCTATCCACTAGTCTCCTAGATCCCCATCATAGCCAACCCACTAATAATACTATTAGTGAACTTCTATTTATATTAGCCCTATAATAAATAGTCTAATATAGTAATATACCATATCAATATAGCCTAATCCACGGAATCTAATAGCTAGTTGGCAGGATCTATCTCCTCAATAGTATGGATAGAGGAATAGATATAATCCCTTTTAGATATAGCCTACTAGATCTGCTAGATGGTCTCGTATTAGATAGTATTTAACTAAAATCAGATATCATTAGTACTCACACTACATATAATATACCAGATAATCTATTGCCACATATCAATGTACTGTTTAATAGTACCAGCCACTATCCGTGCTTAAAATAGATATTAAAATATCTAATCTACCTATTTTTAGTACATCTTAAATCAATTAAATATGTTTAACTATGTTAATATGGTGCGTTAGGCCACTATAATAATCCAGTAAAATCATTTATTAATCTTGATTAATATAAGCTCTTATTCTAGGTTAGATTATTATAATAATGTCTATAATATACCTAGATCCGTGTCTAATAAATAATCTACCCATCCTATCCATTCTATCTATAGGTTAGTTTCCCAGGGCTTATAGGGATAGATCTAGGCTCATTTAATTACCTTAATCTATTACTCTTAATAGGTAATCTTCTACTTTATAGCCGCTTAGACTATCTCCTATAGCTATATTTCTTAAATAGGACAGGCTATAGGGATAGTGGTATTATTTATCTTTATAATAAACCACTATGATATAGGGCTATGGGTAGTAAATTACTAGCTATAAACTATCTACCATAGCATAGATCTATGGGGTATGGATAGATCTAGTTATCTATAGATCTATAGATTCTGTCATATATGTTAGATCTAGTAATATTCCTAAATCCGCTAGATATTCTTCCTAATCCATAAACAATAGTTGATAGTACATTAATATATAGAATATTAGAGAACACCTAATCTGGGAATAAAGACAATGGGGTTCTATAGAATATAGAGATAATAGTGATATTAGATTTACTAAGAGAATCACTAAAAATACTACTAAAATAATAGAATATACTATAAATACTATTCTCATATATACTAGCTTCCGCGTAAATACTAGAGTAATTGCCCATCAAATATAACACATCAATATAATTAATAAATCATAATTTAATAATAGGATTTATACTTAAATATCTGCTCTATAGCGGGGGATCCCATAATTATAAAAAATATTATGAAAATATATAATCAATAGCGCAGTAAATGAATTAATATAAATATAATAATAAATAAATCTATTAAATTATATACTTAAATTAAATATAGAATACTCCTGAATAACTTAAATCTATAATTAGAATATAATATAGCTTCTAAATTAGATATAATACTTCCACACATCTATTAAATTAAAAAAATAATCTTAACTATTTTTAATAATTTCTTATAACCTAACATGTCGCTTAAATTGATTAAAATATGAACTATTAAATATAATATATCAGAATTATACTTGGTTAAAAATTCAACACCTACCCTGGGGTAAATATGGCCGTGGGGAGTACTATAAATAAACTAAATCCCACTACTCTAGATTGCCTAGCACAGCACTAATGTTTGTTAGCAAAATTAAATCCCGCTACTAGTACCGCAGCGATGTATAAGTGATAGGATTACGTATTTTTCGTATTAATAAATATAATATATATAATATATATATAAAGAATATATATATTATAATATATATAAATATATATAAAAATATATATTACAATTTTTAATGGGACTCCTATTGGTGGGCAGAGGGGTCTTGCCCAATCCCATGGACACTAGTCCCATGGGACTGGGACTAGATTTTGCTTAGTCCCATGGGACTTGCAGAGGTCTAGCTCTTTATAAGATCTTGCCTGCTTCAAATTCAGAATGATCTACAATTCAAATGGTGTATATGCGGATATGCATTATCCAGATATCGTATTTCGAAAATTTGACTACTGTTCCTCCGCATTGATAACGATAGTCGATCGGGGACGCGTGATTATCCGGATAATAAGTACCCAGTACGCCGGCTAAAGCAATTGATAACTTTTGAGCCAACCTAAAAACCACAACCACAGATAATAAAAATTCTAGGAACTCATTTAGTAGATAGGGTAAGAAGCTTATCTGGGTAATTGTTGTCCGTAAAAATCGTGCATAATTGGTGACGATCCTTGGGGATCGCTTCTTTATTGAGATCATGTGAAGCCGGTAAGGAATATCAAAAATGGATGGCGGTACGATATAGTCAGATGAGGAAAGATAAATGGGCTTGTATTTCTCGAGATGATAGAATAGAATAGAATTGTTTTATTGTTTTATAAAATCCTCAAGAGGAACCAACACCTATTAGCAAAACACAGAGTTGGAAAGATGTCTCGCGCAGGAACCTTTTTTTTTCAGGCCGCTGTATGACTCCATGAACATCCGAAAACTGACCTTGCTAATATACTATTGAAAGATTGTGGTGTCCCTATGCCTAGGGAGTATCACTTATGGCTATGACTTTAGTATCATCTCTACCACCGTTGGGCAACCGACCTTCTACGCATATATGGGTCTGACAAGCGATCCAGCGGATGCTGCGCACTATAAATGGAGTAATACCATGATTGATACAGTCTTTGGTCTTTTTTCAACTGGTGCAATCTTTGGGACCTTATTCGTCGGCTGGGTTTGTGATGTTATAGGACGTAAGAAGTCGTTGATTATTGCTGCAGTGATCAATACCATTGGCGGCATGTTACAAACTGCCTCAGTACATATTGGGATGTTCATTGTGGCCCGGTTTGTTACCGGTTTTGCCGGGGGTATGTGTTTTCTTTAGGAAATTAGAAAACACAATGCTGATAATTGTCTTCAGCTATGTTCGTTACATTGGTACCACTCTATATCTCAGAGGTTTCTCCTCCTGCCATACGTGGACTGTTGGTTGGCCAACATGGTAAGTTATATGGTGGCTTTGGTGAAACTTTGATTAAGCAATTGATATTTTAAACTGACTTCTCTAAGGTGGATTCTTCGTGTTTGGCTATGTTCTTGCGGCTTGGGTTGGTGTCGGCAGCTTCTTTTCAAGCAACGCAACATTCACTTGGCGATTTCCCCTGGCCCTCCAGATGTTGTGGCCTTTGCTAGTACTGTGCTTTGTTAAGTGGCTACCCGAGTCTCCTCGTTGGCGTAAGGGGTATATCTGTGATCCGAGTTTCACATGCTCACGATCGCAAACCTATTCGAAATCTGGCAATCTAACATTGTGCGCTAGTTGTAAGTCAATCACGAAAGGATGAAGCTTGGGAGATACTATCAAAGTTACACCACAGCTCCAAGAATAATGGGAGCTATTTGCTCGCGAAGAGTTCTACCAGATCACGACGCAGTACGAGACCGACGAGGCCACTTACGGAAAGCTCTCCTTCCTCGATCTTTTCCGCAAGACCAACTTCAGAAAGCGAATGCTTATCGGAACTCTCATTATGTGGGCTTCTCAAGCAAATGGCGCCATTGTTATTTACAGTCAGCATATGGTTCAACGTGGAAAAGCTGTCGATATGAACTAACGCATGTCCCTCTAGGTAATATCGTCGGATTGGTGAATGGACTCGGCTTTAGCACTAGTGATTCTTTATTTTTATCTGCTGGATGGATTACAGTAGGGTGCATAGGAAACTTCTGCAACGCTACGTACCTCGATAAGCTCGGCCGAATTCGCAGTATAAGTAAGGCTTTCCCCTCTCTGTCTACTCTCTCCGAATCTATGAATTAACTTGCGATATAGTCATTGGTATGTCGGGTGCTGTGGTTTTTGTCATTTGTGAAGCTGCCATCGACGCAAACTACGGCTCCTCCACAAACAAAGCAGCATTGGCCGCCGGCGTTGCCATGCTCTTTGGTTTTATTGTCTTGTGAGACCTCAGACTCAAGCTGCTAGACATTGTTCATGTTAACATGGGGGTTTAGTTACGGAGGCTTTGTGGATACCACTGTATACGTATACTGCGCCGAGATCTTCCCGACTCATGCTCGCGCTAAAGGGATGGGCTGGTGCCTTGCTATATTCTTCTTGTCCACACTTCCATTCTTGGAGTCTTCATCCACAGGATGGGCAACCATTGGCTGGAAGTATTATCTACTCTTCATCCTCCTTCCCTCCATCAATGTTGTTCTTATATATCTTTTTGCCCCTGAGGTATGTTTTTGGCAAAATAAAAGCAAATCAAGAGTGTTATGCTAACGCTATTGCAGACAAAGGGACTTTCTTTGGAAGAAGTCAATGGGATCTTCAATGACACGGTTGCTGTTAGATTGACCAACCTCACAGGCGAGAAACGCGATGCTCTTGACAATTGCGTTCTTCAACAAGCAGCTCCTGCAAAAAGCGAGGCCTAAGCGAAACCATACTTCTTGATTCACCACATGGATTGGAAGTTGTGGCACTGATTGGCGCGAACAAGAATTGACATGGGATTGATATGTGGGGAAGTGGGAGTCAGAGTTAAGAGGACGTTGACGTACGGGAGGGCGAGTTTAGGCGATGGTTTTATTTACCGAGGTTATTGTGCTTGTGGTGCACATCCACATCTGTTATCTACATTCTTTTTGCTAGTTTGTCCCGATCTACTGGGTACCTTCGGTGGAATATGTACTACAGTAAGGCCTTATCTAACGAACGACTGACTAGGCGGGGGTGGCGCGGACCGCAATTGGCAGATAGATAGTTTGGGAAAAGGCGCTCTCCACATCGAAAAATCGAAGATGGTACAAAATTTTCATTGGCTTACGGAAATGCTTATCGGCCAAGTCAGAGCAATAACCCAGAAAAATTCAAACTTTAAACTAGCTTACATATATAGTGCACGAAGGAGGGGGCGTGGGAACTTGAAACTATATCCTGGTCCCTCCTCCCGGATGCTATAATTAATACGTACTGGAGCTTGTGGAGAACTAGTTACGATTCTCCGTTCAAGTCAAATCACAGCTTATGGAGGAGAAGGCAGCCCACCCACGAAAGCGAGTCAGCACAGCGTGCAATGGCTGCCGTGTCAAAAGAACAAAGGTAAAGTGTCCACGAAGCCATGGTACCCAAAGCTATCCTCTGATTGCGAAAAGTGCGATGGCGATCGTTACCAATGCAGTGCATGTGCTTACCGGCAAGAACCCTGTGAGTATACTCAAGCCAAGAGTAAGAGATCGTAAGAGAAGCTTCTTATCTACCACTCCTTAGTTCTTTGGCTGAATAGAGATCCTCAGACGTCCTAGCAACGCATACATCTTGGCCTTAGAGGAGCGTATCGTGTACCTGGAGAGCCGGCTAGCCCTGGTGAACAATGAAAACTCTCAATCGTCTGTGGTCAATTGTGGGGGGGAATTGGATGACAAACGAAGGGAAAGCAAGTCGCCGTCTTCACACACAGAAACTACCGATGGAACTGTCGCCGAACAGGATCCAGTAAACGACCTGGCTGAGGCTCTGGGGTGCTTCACCCTCGGAGACATGGGTGAGTTGCGATTTTTCGGCGCTTCCAGCAACTTCAACATTATCCACAGCCCTTCGTTGAAAGTGCCGTCTTCTGTTTTGGCCCGTGGCCACGGCATTACAGCGGCGAAACAGATGCCAACATATTGTGATCCGTCAGATGAGCTGCGCGATCATCTACTGGGGATTTTCTGGAAGTGGCAGAACTGTTGGCAGTATATTGTCCCCCGTGACTCCTTCGTGCATGACTTGTATGTCACCAAATCTGGCCGGTACTGTACACCTTTGTTGCTTTCCGCAATCTTTGCTCTTTCAGCGCGTTACTCCCCTCGAGCAGAACTTCGGACAGACCCAAACGATGCAAATACTGCTGGTGTCAATTTTGCCGCGCAGGCGCGAACTATGCTTCATCATGAGTATGATGCTCCAACTACGTCCACGGTGCAAGCGACTGCACTGCTCGGGCTGTACTGGGCTGCAATCGACAATGAAGGTCTCGGTTTTATGTATATTGGTATGGCAACACGAATGGTGATGAACCTGGGACTGCATCTGGACTGTTCGGCATACATTTACAAAGGGATTGTATCCGAGCAAGATGTCGAATGCCGGAACATTGCATTCTGGGGCGTTTATCTCCTGGACAAGTATAACTTCCCTTGAAACAAGAAATTATTTTCTCTAACTAAGCACTTTCTGTCCTTCCAGGCTGTTTTGTCTCGGCATGGGTCGGCCGGCCAGCATTCAGGAGCATAATATCACTACACCCCAGCCCAAAGCTCAGGATCGGGTGATTCCAGGTCTGTCGGAAGAACTTACCCGGAAGTGCATGCCTTTTCCTACCTCCCACATCACAGAAAATGCCATTCACACCACTGAGTTACTGTTATTGACCTCTGAGGTCGTAGACCAACTGTAGGTGTGTCCCTTTTTGTTGTAAAGAGAATTTACTGACAAGCAATGGTACAAATAGATATTCCCAGCGATATTCGTGGACCCGTAAAGAAAGAGAAGACAAGGTAATGGACACGTATATGCAGGCCGTAAGGTTTTTTAATCTGCTACCAAAAAGCCTCAAAATTTCCGAATCGAGTTTACAAGTATCCCCACCATACGTGTATCAATTTCAGTACGTTCATTTCTTATTTTGTTATATTTTGCTTTTGTGGGAAAGCTTATCTTTTCTTTCTAGTTTGCAATATCATCATGCAATAATTTTGCTGCATCGCCCTTTTCTCAAATCCCTCTATCGCGGACAAACATCGAGCGACTACGATCCTCATGGCCGCGATGTACATTCGCGAGCATGCAAAAAGGCGGCCGAGAAAATGTGTAGTATTTTGCGAATTTATCGAAAAAACTTCACCAATGTAAGATGGCTTTGTTGCTGGTTATGCATGCGCTACTGTTACTGATGCTCAACAAATTCAGAGGAATATGCCTATTTCAGCAGTCCACCCGGTATTCTCAGCGGCGTGTGTTCACCTTCTTGATGTCAGGTTTACCGAGGAAGGTCCGGCGCGGGAAAAGGGATTGTCCAACCTCCACATGTGCATTAAGAGTCTCTATGAGATGAATCTCAATTGGGAGTGGGCCAACCGATGTCTGCGGGCGATCCAGCTGCTTGCCATTGAATGGGAGGTCAATGTGTGGACCTCGAAGCTAGAAAAAGAGATCAGTCATGAGCACCAAGCCCAGTTCGCAAAGTACCATTTAGGCTCTGCGCCGGTGGAATGGCGGTTGGAAGATTTAGACCAGCATCTCGACCAACAGGTGCCTGCAACGTTTGATGAAATATTTGATGCATGGGCCGGAGAAGACAATTTCCTGGCAATGTATTTCAACGTATTTGATGATACCTGACTGGAAGGCTGTCTTCTTTAGCGTCTTAAGATTTACATAGCTTTTTTCGGCGTCTATTACTAGCACGTTAAATACTTGATAGGACTCTTCATCAAATATCTATAAGGTTAAATATATAGCCAAAGTTAGTACTGATATGGATCTAGAGCATCGATTGATGGATTCATCATCATTCAAAATAGCATCTGAGCTTTGAATGCTGCAAAGCATTTTCTACTTGATTGTGCAGCACTATAGAGGGGCTGCTAGCAGCTTCCAATTTGTATCAATTAGATTGGGTGAAATTTGCACCATCGGGGAGTCTCTGGGACTAAGTAAATACCTATGGACAAGTATAGCTGAGTAGTGCACTGTATAGCCACTGGACTAGATGCATTCACAAGGTAGAACGTAACCCCTATCCATCCACAGAGAGAACAACGCCCTAAGATCAAAGCGCTGTGTTTACCAACCAGAAACCTCTGATTTTGAACGCTGTAACCTCGCTCTGATATGAGGAACCAATGTCACAAGAGCACCGCTACTGATGCCACCGATCAAGCGGCCTGCAATAAACATGCTGATGCTGACACTGTTGGCTTGCAGGGCTCCTGCGATAATCACAATGATATAGATAGGTGACCAGAAGCGCCTTCGACGGCCAAGCAGGTCTGCCAATAGATCACACGACAAACACCCTATCATCCACCTGTTTGGAAGACGCCGTTGATAGAGCCGCTAATTAAATTCGCATTGGGTCTCGAGCCCACCTCAATGTATACAATAAAGGTTAGCTGACTCAGCGTGGTGGAGATGATGCTGGACGCGTATGTATAGTTCAAGCTCCAAATGGCGACAAATATTACAATCGAGAACGATATAGCAGCAGTTGGGCAATGAACCCAGGTCAAAAAGCCATGATGCAGGATAAAGCTGTCTTATCTGAAAATAGCGAGTACAATGACAATAATTACTTGGTCATATCTCATAACTGATAGTCTTCTATTCGTAAGTCTTTCTCTCGATGATATCTATCTATCTTCATCTAACACGCGAAGAAAAGAGGCTTATCTTTGCCATCTATCGCCTCGGTGATAGCATCAAGGTCGATCTATCAACAGATACAAACTCGGAATTGTAATATCTTTATTTCTGGGAGTCTATAATACGCGCTCATGTTGATATCACAGGGTATTATGCGGGTCCATACTTATCTAGGGCCACCCACCCATACTGAAAGTTATTCCGCGAAAGCCTATCCGGATATTACACATCCGGATAGTATCCCCGCACTTATTGTAAAATACTTGTATATAAAAACACTTGAACCACTTGTGTTGGTCTATGATTATGAGATTTCTTTTCTCATGTTTAACTAGGGAATACACATTTACACGTTATTCACACACTGAAAAATACCAAATACCCAATACCTAATATTCAATACAAGTTGTCACTTACGACAAGATGGTTCACTTCCAGCTGTCAGAGAGCCAAGCCAACCTACGAGCAGAGGCTGCTAAAGCAGCTGGGACCATCTTAAACGGTGCTTATGCCGACTATTCAAGATACCCAGACCAACTGAGCCGATTTCGTGCCACCAGACCTTACTATGCAAAATTGGTGCAGGATGGTTGGCTCAAAAAGATGATTCCAACCTCTGCCGGTGGCAGCTGCCAGTCCTGGTTTGACCTTGGTCTCATCGTCGAGGAGCTCCATGCTGTCGATGCCAGTCTATCTATCCATTTGGTAGGCAGTGTGCTCGGCTTGTTGCCAATCCTCCTCGCTGGCACCCCGGCTCAGAAGGAGAAGTTTCTGAAGCCTTTCCTGAGTGGTGAAGGCGATCACTTGGCGAGTCTCACTCACTCCGAACCAGGTGGGACGGCCAATCACCTTGAGAAGGGTGGAAAGGGTTTGGGGGTGACTGCTAAGAAGGAGGGGGATTATTATATTGTCAATGGTGAAAAGGTTAGTTGCCACCCCGAAGAACATCGACAACTGCAGGTCACGCTAATAGATGATGAAACTATAGTTGTGGACAACAAACAGCGCTGGGTGGAATAAAAAAGGTGCAACCCTCAGCTGTCTTTGCGTGCGCTACTCCGAGGACGGCGGACCGGAAAAGCCTGAGAATGAGCCGATATCAAACGTTATGATCCTGCTAGTCACTCCTGAAACGATCGCGCAAAACCTACCAGAAGCATATCAATTTCTCGAAGAACCTGACCTTATGGGCCACATTGCAGCCTCTGGACCTCATACCCGATATAATGATTTCAAAGTACCCGCTGAGAACGCATTCTTTCTACCGGGAGAGGCTGCGACCACCATTGCACACGCGTTTGGAATTACCGGTGCCGTAATAGGATCCATGGCTGTTGGTACCATGCGAACCGCCTTCAGTCTTGCGTACAATTTTGCCAAAAATGATAACCGCGGTGGGACCATTCCAATTATCGAGAGACAAAGCGTTGCGGATTTGTTCATCGAGGCGAAGATCAAGATTGACTCGTCAAGGCTCATGGTATGGAAAGCTCTGCAAGGGCTTGATGTTGTAGAAGGATTGCCAGGGGCCAGCTTTGAAAATTGCCTCCAGGCCAAGATTCATTCCAGTGAATCGGCTGTGCCATGTGTCTACAAACTCATGCAAGCAGTCGGAATGTAGGTCCTTCTTTCGAGATCTGACTATAGCCAGATCACTCTCTATTTCGAACGGCGCTAATCACATTGCATAGGACCTCGTATGCCAATAAGACTGTGTTTCCCAGACTTTTGAACGACGCCGCCTGTTTTTCGCTCTTTGACGGTGGAAATGTCGGTATCAGACGTCGTCAATACCAAGGTCTGTTGGTCGGCGCAGACTACAATCCCTTGGCAAACTTGTAGGGGTGTACATAAATATTATAGTTGCTAGGCGTTGAATTCCTGCAAGAAGCATTAAGTTGAGCCAAATATGAACACCGCTCATTGAGTATCTATGACTACTACGAATATCATTGGATATGTGAATATGCTGTTATCGGAAAATGATCTGGTTATCTACAATGCGACACTGCGTTAGTCCGAGAAGCTGGGCGCAACTTAAATTTGATAGTAGCTCTCTCCACCGAATCCTTCTAAAGATCGGTTGGTAATACTACGGGGAGGTAGCGGTAGGGTACGCAAGTCTAGTAGTTATCATGCATGCTAACTTGCACCGGTAATAAATAGTTACTGCTCAAGTTTTTTACCCTTTACAGACTAGGCGCATTTGCACACCTAACCTCATTTGCTGTTCTTTAAAATCCCATGCCAAGGGATAAAGGTGCTTCGCCTACATGGCCAGCGGCCAATAATCAATCTCGTGTGCTTGATTGTATGGTACAATCTAATAGCACTACAGTATCTCTTCTATAACCCTTGAACCGAAGAGCGGCCTCACTAACTACACTCTCAGCTATGGATGAGACTATATCAAACCTACTGTTATATAGCGGCCGTACATGAACGAGGAGGCTATTCACAGAAGTTCCGTAAGCGGGTATGCTGACGGGAGTCTCTGTATGAGTTCATCCCCACGCTTTATCGCTCTTTCGTGGAAATTTTAGCCAATCACGTTGCGAATCTTTATCAGAGCATAGACACGATTAAGCCCCGCAATTGTCTCCCAATAACAAAAGCGACAATCCTCACCTGCGCATCATATTTTACTTAAAACTTTCCTCCATATCCATTTCTAAACTCTCCTGGGAAACCTGATAGATAGATACCCACCAGAGTAAAAGGTATCCAGTATATATCAATTTGTAGTATCCGTGCATTTTCCCTTGCTGAACTAAGTTGCCGTTTATCTAGGTTGCTATGATTGTTCTCGTCGCCGAGTTAATTGCGACCGAACAGAGCCTCGTTGCCTGAAGTGTGTTAAATCTGGCCTAGAATGTTCTGGCTCACAAGTAAGGATTCGCTGGGCTGGCCCTGAAATGAGAAGAAAACGGTTCCGACGCAAAAAAGCAGTTAACTCAGCTGCTCAGACTAGTGTAGTATGTACCCTGCTCACAACTCTGATTTTTAGAATATGGCACACTCATAGCTTATCCGATTTCATAGCCCTCGAGTACTCTGCCACTATCTAACTTGAAAACGAGTGATTCGTGTCGCTGGCAATCGTATGATGGCTTTTCCTAATAGTTGCGCCTTTCCAACGCTACCTTAAGCACTTATACCGATAGAGGACTGTTCCAATACTGTTCGTTCTCTGTTCGTACTCGAAGTTCTTATAACAAGGCTAACATGCCTAGTTGCTGAAATGATAGTTCCCTGGATATACCCTTTCCGCAGTGGCACCAGCGAATGCGCGAGATCGTTCATTTCGCTGGCCATGGAATCTACAGAACTATCTAACGCGATCGCCGCAATCTCTTTACATCGGTTGGCGTATAATGGAAATACGAAATTCAGTTATGAAGCGGAGAATTACAAGGCTTTAGCCATCAAAGGGTTACTTCAAAATGCGGGCAAGGTTTATTCTAGACAACGATCAGAGCAGAATACTCTTACGGCAATGGCTGTGACCGTACTATTTGTATACGATGACATGATCACTGTCCAGAATTACTTACCCACACTCATTCATATCATGCACGGGTTCCTGAAAACTGTGGATCCATCTAAGTTCAAAGAACTGACACTGTGTGGATTTCTTCTAGAACAGCTAGGACTGTAAGTCCGACTCACCTCCGTCTCAAATTCACTAACAGGGTTTGGAAGCCACCAAGCTGATCAAAGTTTGAGGCAGACTTTACACACTCTGCTTACCTTATAAACAACCTCTACTCATGAGTGAAAGGCTCGACCAGTCACTCTCGTGCTTGCAGAACTTCGAGATGATGAACCTAATTCAACACAAGTGTGCCTCGTTCCTTGCTACCTGTCTGCGTCAGACTGTCCTCATTTGGGTGTCAAAGTGCTATGAACGAGCCTCTGATGTTGATGGTGCGATTGAACAGCTCAGGGAGCTGATCGATACCTTCCCAGAAATTAGAGATGTTGAGCATTACCTCACTTGGGTCTTTTTCATATCTGCTGCAGCTGCATCCGCAGACACGCTTCGCAATTACTTTTTCAATCGACTTTTATACCACGTGGAGCTATTTGGTTGGCGGAATGTGCCATTAATGCTGGAATTCTTGTCCAATCTTTGGATTACTGGAGAGGCGTGGCCGGCTCAACTGCTAAATCATAAAGACTACATTTGTGCTTGATTCCTGAGCCTTTTGACAATATGTATTTTTTGTGTACTACCTTGGCGTCGCAATGATTCAAAATTCAGATATCTTGTATTATATTTCTGTTCTGTTTCAGATTGATTATATCCACAAGTCTTATGGAAATGTGCTATCTTCCGTATTCTTTCCAGATATCGTAAAAAGTTTCGTAAGGGGTGGTATCTCCTTTCGCGTGCGGCACTTGGCAATTTTATTATCGACCATGGGTTGTCCTTTGTGACAGTTGGTCGTATCTATGCAAAATATCACAGTGCCTCCGAGAATCTTTGCTTCGCTGATCAAGGATACTATGTCAAGTCTTGATTCTGGTCTACCTCATGACCCCTTCCAAAGTTTCGTGATACCCAGGCCCATCGGCTGGATTAGTACCACCAGCAAGGATGGCCAGGACAACCTTAGACCCTTCAGTCAATTTAAAAATTTCTCCTTCGACCCTCCAACTATTCTTTTCGTTGGCCACCAGTCGATGTACAAGCGTCAAAGCAAGGATTCTGTGATCAATGCACGAGACACAGGCGAGTTTGTGTGGAACATGGCGACCTTGGTAGAATTTTTTTTTTTTTTAAAAAAAAAAAGCTGCCGATTAATTTGAATTGACTGATAATTAGTGATGAAGATATGACCTGCGAGAAAGCGTAAATGCATCAGCTTTGGAGTCATGGGATGACGAATCTCCCATTGCGAATGTCACCAAAGCACCGAGTCGCGTCGTGAAGCCTCCCCGTGTAGCAGAATCATCTGTGAGCTTTGAGTGCAAGGTTCACTCCATCGTTCGAGTAAATGGAAACTCACTTATCGGTCACTCTGATATCGTCATTGGGCGTGTAGTGGGTATCCATGTTAAGGGTGAATATATCACTTCAGACGGAGTAAGTTGAAGAAACACCTCACCTTATCTGTCTTTCAGAGCATAAGCAAGTATATATACTAAAGTTAGTCCTCTTCTTAGTTATTCAATGTACTCAAAGCTGGTCCGCTTACCAGGCTCGGTTATCACCAGTATACATACATCAACAATATTTTTGAAATGCAAATGCCGTTCATGCCAGATGATCATGCTAGTTTCGGTATACTTGCGGGTGATGTGGAGAACGTCAAAAAGAGGCAAGAAGAATCCGAGAAAGCAGTGCAGAAATAGGGGTAGTGTACTCTGTGTTTTGGGTAACAGGTAGTTCTCGTATTAGCTGCCTGTAGGCTTTCAAATCCCTAGATTATTGAATATAATGATTGGTTTTAATTTTGGTGGTCGCATAACATGAATTTGAGAGTATATGACTATGCTATACAACATTACTAGTGACCTGTAAAGCCTTTGCCTTTTCCGTGCGTATTTGACTCCTTGGATACCAGAGGCAGATCACCGAGAGGCTGCTGCTCTCGTTAAACCCTAGATTAACTGACTAGACCAGGATATACCCGTTTAGCCAGAATAGTAAGGGTTGGTGCAGGTCCAGGAAGTAAGGACCGAACCGCCCGGACCAAAAGCTGCCTTCAAAGCTAAAACAGCGGCCCAAGTACCCATACCAGACGTGGCAAGACCGCAGCCCGTAAAGATAAGAACAGGCAAGCTTATATACCAGGTCTTTTTGAATCCACGAATCCATCGCTGCACTCCACTGTCGTGGCGAGTTGTCTCGCCGGTTGTGGGATCGAACCCTTCTCCTTCTAGTCTTGCGCCATCATGGATCAAGTATCCAAAGAACATGACTCCGGACAAGGAGTATGAAAAGTTCAAGCTGAACAGACCGCCGACGAAATTTGTAAATGCGCTAAACTGAGGAACAGACATGGAAACCACAAAGGCTATGATCCAGTAAACCGGACCAAGACCCCACCAGAGATATTTTCCCTTGGTGCTTGTGATTGGGGGTAAATTGAAAATAGCTTGGCCAACCTCCAGGTACACGGTCTTCATACCAACATTGAAGTATAGGACTGAAGGAAAAAGTTCCCCCGTTAGCTAATGGGCGCGATGAATCTCAAAACGAGTGGAAAAATAAAGATCACTTACAAACTGCAAGCCAGCCAGTGAGGAGAGACAGAACATTCCCAACAATCTGAAGACGCTCGGGGTTTACTGTCTGGTTGATAACGCTATAACTGTATTGACCATAGAAGTGATAGACCTGGTAGAAAGTCAGTTTCCTTTGTTGTTTAGCACCTGCGAAGAGGTGGAGAAACTTACCAGGGCACCGAAGAATATATAGACGACAGTGATGAAGGTCTGCGCAACAAGAATTGCCTTCCAGAAGTCCATGGGACGGCGCATCTCAGACAAGAAAGCAATAAACATGACAGCTCCGGAGTAGGCGTCTAGTCGTGGTTAGTAATATCTCTGACGGGGGGATAGTTAAAAGTACGACGTACAAACCATGCTATTGATACCATTGAATTTGGCCGCAAATAGGTTGGTATCAGTAGGCTGGTACTCAGGAGGTGGAGTGCCAGCAAATGTCGTGACAGGCGCCATGGTAGCTGGGTCAGCCCAGGTCTTGTTAAGAATACCGTTCTGCACAGCGGCAGTAGGATCAGGCCCATTCTTAGCTGCGGCAGCGATGCTGTAGAAATGATTAGAGTAGAAAAGAGAAACAAGCTTGAAGAATTCACTCACACGATGATAAAGGTGACAATGTTCAGCCACACAGCAAAGTTACAGAACCAACCGAGATGTTTGAGAGATCGCAAGTAGCCACTGGCCATACTGACGACGAGCGAAATTATGCCACAGACAACAAAACACAAGTTGGCACTTCCGCCGAGTTGAGCAATGATACCTGTTTGGCCCAGGAGAACGACAGCGACACTCAAGAACATCTGAAGAGCCTGCATAAAGTTGATGAAGTGGCGTGCATAGGATCCGTATAGACGGAAAAAAGGATCACCAAAGCTAACAACTGGAAATCGGGACGAGTCAAGACCGAGAAACGTCTTCCAAATCATGATCCCAGATGCAAAAGCAGCAAGACCCATAAGGAAGAAGATACCAACGCCGAGTCCATAACCGGTGTTTGCAAACACATATGGCGTCTGGCCCCAACCCAGAATGTCGGTGGTGATTAGGTAGAAAATAGATCCCCAACCAGCGATACGCAGGGCTCGCGAAGCCGTTCGCCATTCGGCGTCCAGTTCGTCCCTGACAGACGGTGGGATAGGAGTGACAGCAGCTTCCTCTCCACCCTCGACAGCCTTCTTTTCAGCAGACCATTGAGTGGAATCCTCGTTGTCCGGGACTTCGCGTGACTGGTACACTACCTTGGCATCCTCGTAAGGGTTGCTTTTGAAATACCCTTTGATGGACCCCAGGATGCCGCCCTCAGTCACAGAAGCCTGGTAACGACGCGACTCTTCGTCTTCCAGTTCACGTTCGATCTTGGCCCAGTACGTGTATTCTTCGAAGGTCACGGTTGGGTCGTTGCGTGCGGCCAAGCCCCATTGACGCTGACGTATGCCGGGGTGAGTCCCTTGCACCTGGGCCTTGTGAATCTCGTCCAAGGACGCACCGGTCTCGCGCATTTGTTCAGTAGGGGCTGTGATGCCCAGTGGGCCAGGAAGGACCGACATGGTTGGTGGCTATTAGGAAGTGAGTAGACCTTTGACATGCGCATGAGAACAAGAACGAGAAAAGGCCTCATCCGAAAGAGATTCGTGGGCAAATGGGAGACAAGCTGGTATATTTATACGTGAACCAATGCCACCTAGGCGAGATATCTGTTGTCTCCTCACGCGACCTCAGGAGTCTTACCACTTCTAATTAGCCAACTCAAGCCACTTCGTTCAGTTTTGACCTATGAAACGCGCAGTATCTATCAACGGGACACGACCTTCCAAGCAGGGACTCGCTAATGCGGGTTGGGGGATCTCGTGCAAACATGGTTACATTGGATAAACCACTGAGATGAGAACTTGACTCGTTGAGCCGATAATTTAAGGGTTTGACCAATAGATTCCGGACGATAGCTGATACGTTGGGTCGTATTTGTGGTAAAATACGCGCGATTTATCGACCTTCGAATCATATCAAACAAGCAACTACCACGTTGCTAGTGTAGTACACCAATAACCACTAGCCTCCCTGAGTCTGGACAATTAGTGTATACCGACTAGGGATATATGGATCAAGGAGGTTGGTCGCTGATTGCTTCTTGGTATTCTGATAAAGTGCAATTACGAAGCCCTCTTGCCTGAAGAGGGAAGGTGATAAGCCACAGTCTCCACTTAGCCAAGGTGTTTTCTCCCCTTTGAAAGCTTGACCAAAAGCTTAAAGCTCGACATGATCATGGCCGAAGATAAGGCGAAGAGACGGTCGTCTTAATGTTTTTTCTGTTTGCTCTTCTGTGATGTGCAACTTTGCAAACAACGAGCTTCCGAGCAAAAACAGGGGATACTCTAAACATCTCTAGTTTCTAGCGTGACTATGTGTACCAAGTAATGTTGCAATCCTTTGGGCTATCCCCGCTTTTCCAGAGGTATCCGCACATTGCCAGATGGGTTAAAGTCTATCCCAGGTTCTGTAATGTGTGGAGCGTATTTGGTTTGGCGGCGTCTTCCGAATCTGAATCTGGTCAGAACCTTCTCCGTACAGAATATTCCATGGAAGTACTCTATTTTATCTTTTCTATCCGACGCTACCCGAAAAAATCACGCTAGCCGCTGTGTCTCGGGTAATGTTTCTTGACTACACTACAATAACAAGTCGTCGCGCCTTCCACCCGAAATTCACGGTCATCTACGCGCTAACTCCAATCTGGACTAGACCCTTCTCTAATAAAAGTCTAACTAGTGCTAGAAGAATTTCTAAAAAATTCCAAAAAAAAAAAGAAAGAAAAAAAATAATTAGATCTTTAATAAAGGTAAAGACCAAACTACAGTGGGATGAAAAAAGTTTCCGCACCCCCCGTATCCGAAATTCCACACCACCAATAATTCTACTAGCAGATAAACACATACACATCGCGTCTTATACAAATTTATATATATACCTATAACTTATTATTTTAAATAATATAGCTCCATAAACACCCTATATAGTGCGCCGAGAACTTGATCCTTATATAAGAGCTTATATATATAAGCTTTATACAGAGATGTATTAGTGTCGGAACGTCAATATCATGTAAGGCCGTGGTTCGTAAGGCCTTACTGAGCAGCGTATATTGGCTCGTACGTGCTCGCTCCTTCGGGACATTGGTTAATCCGCTCCGAAGCTCGCACACGAGGCTATACAGGCTCGGCCGCCGTTATATAGATTCTAGCTCTCTAGGCATTAACGCACCTATGAATTATATCTACTTCTTCTCGCACCTACTCTTGTAAACCCACCCTCACAGTTTAACGCCTCTAAACCGTACGTGCTATGTATAACCATTAGACCTCTGCAAGTCCCACGGGACTAAGCAAAATCTAGTCCCAGTCCCATGGGACTAGTGTCCATGGGATTGGGCAAGACCCCTCTGCCCACCAATAGGAGTCCCATGGGACTCCCATGGGAGTCCCATTAAAAATTGTAATATATATTTTTATATATATTTATATATATTATAATATATATATATTCTTTATATATATATTATATATTATATTTATTAATACGAAAAATACGTAATCCTTTATATATAATACAGAGTTAATACAGTGCGTATTTTTTGTAATATATAAACCTAACCCTAGAATTGCCTAAATAGGTAATTCTTTAGGGTTAGGGTTGCCCATATGGGAGTCCCATGGGACTAGTGTCCATGGACACGGGGGTCCTGCCCGTCCATGGGCACGGGGGTCAGTCCCAAGTCCCGTCCATGGGCGCCCATGGACAAGTCCCATGGAAAGGTCCCATGGGATTTGCAGAGGTCTATAAAGAGCACTAGATTGAGATATTGGTTAGGCAGGATACTGATACCGTCCCTCACCGCCTGATGGACGGTCCCACCTAATGCACGATATTCTTCAAGAATATAAAAAGTGACTAATATTTAAAAGCATATTAACTCTCTTAATATAGCTCTAATTAATCTTATACTTAAAGAATTATATTTCTTAAATCTAGAAAATATAATATTTAATACTTTATACTATTAAGATATTTTAATAGAGTTTTAGATTTAAAAGAAATATAATATAATAATTAATAATTTCTTAATAATTAGTAATTAGATATACTTTTAATATAGATTAATTAGACCTCAGCAAATCCCATGGGACTAAGGAAAATCTAGTCCCAGTCCCATGGAAATTTGGAAAAAAAATCCCACGTCCATGGACAGCCTATAGAAATAGATATATATAATTCTATAGACAGTCCTATAAGACTTTTATAAAATTTTCTAAATTCTATTTTTATATATATTTTATATTAAAAGTATAGTCTAATATCTTATTATTAAGAATATTAAAACTAAAACTAAAATTATATATTTAATAATAATAATTATAGAGTTAATATAGTATATATTTTTTATAATATATAACCCTAATTCTAAAATTACTTAAATAAGTAATTATTTAGGGTTAGAATTGCCTATATAGGAGTTCTATAGGATTAATATCTATAGATATAAGGGTCCTACTCATCTATAGATATAGAGGTTAGTCTTAAGTCCTATTTATAGACGCCTATGGATAAGTCCTATAAAAAAGTCTTATAAGATTTATAGAGGTCTATATTTATTATTAGACTTCTAGTTTTTATATAATAGTATAAGCATAGAGAGAAGTCTTTACCTAGCTATAACTAAAAGCTCTATTCTCTAACAGTTAGTTTTAGAAATAAGTTATCAATTCAAAGTTATTCCATACCCATATTGATCCAGCTCACCCCGCAGGCTTGTTGGACTAGCCTTACACCAATCCTACCTTCGTGCGTAGGACCGTGTAGAACCAACATGGAGAAAGGTCCAGTTGAGGCGTGAGTGGCCGAAAGGGCGGTTTGTGTGCCGACATCTTCATTGGGAAGCATCTTAGTGACTTTCTAATAAGCTTCATCATCTCTACATAATGAAAAGACGGCTTACGTAGCCGAAGTATCGTAATTCACGGCAAGGTAACACATATTGATCTAAATTGGAGGAATTCTCATACAGTGAACTCACGGGAATCCACGCGGAACTTTTCTTTTTTATAGTCAATATATAATCTCGGACGGGAAGTCTATATGAACCGTTACTTTACCAACGGGCCCCTGCCGACCTTATAGAGACGTAGTGCCTCAACACTTTAGCATCTTAGTTTGGCAGATCCTCATCCTTGCATTCTCCATGGTGGAGAACAGTATGGGGAGGGATTTCGTGAGTATACTGCTGGAGGTATAGGAAAGGACCTCGGATGATGGTGCGGCCGTTCGAGGGTTTGGGGTTCGTAATCGATGTAAGAAGTTGGCCGTTGCGACCAGGGCGCAAGGTGAACCCCAGATCCACATAAGTGAGGGAACCCTGGATGATTGTGCCCAGCGAAAAACTCGCAGCGGCTGTGCCTTCGAATTCACCTTCGGTGGCAAATATAGTGGTGTTTTCGAAATTACCCAAACTGTATCCAGTAGTAACAGGATCCCCGAAAGACGAAGAGGGTAAGTCGATTTGCCAGCACTGGATAGCAGCTGATCCGTCAACAATCGTGCTTGTAGTAATATTGAACTTTGGTGCTGGTGCGGCCGTTTTCGCGCCTTCAAGGGTGGCGCTGTGGCCTGCCAAGGCATGGAGGACGATTTGTGACAACTTCATTATGGTTAAGCAAAGATTGCAAGTAGGTGCTGATTTCTTCTCTTTGAACCTTGCGGCTTCTTTGAGAATACAGTTTGGGACAAGGCTGGCTGTAGGCAGATGTGATCTAGATTATACTTATGTACCTTCGGAAATGACCGCCTCTTTAAAGCCGCAAAGCTCAGCACGGCTAGGATTGTAATCAGAACTATTCTGACAGCGTAAGGATTTCCATCCCTTATGGAATTATTACCTTACCGATCCGACGTAGGAATTGCCGAATTGCCGAATCAGAGAAGGCACAAAGGGGATCTTCTAGTACATTAACTAACGGCAGGAATTGCCGAATTGCCGAATTGGAGAAGGCAAAACGGGGATCTTCTAGTACATTGACTAACGGCAGGAATGCTCGGCCAAAATATGCGGCCAATTTATGCGGCCAATTTTCCCCAAAGCCGCTTTTCCTTTCCACAAACTGCTATCATTGTTCTTGTTTTTAAGAATGAAACTTTTATGCTACCGGATAGAGACTCCCAAAAAGATATGATATCCACGTTCTTCTTGGAACTCAGATGAGACTCTGCTTTAAACAGCGTGTCGTAAACCGATGATTTTTGGTAACCCCTACTTAACAACGTTCGTCTAGATCTGAGTATAAACCGTTGGACTCAATGACAAAACTGGCACAGCATTGTCAGTTCTAAAACCCTATGCAGCCAAGAGCCTCCAGGCCCAGAACAGTAGTCAAGTTTTTAGTGTAAGCTTTTGTGACGAAGAGAGCGTCACGTGACTAAAATGGATGCCTGTGGCATAATTTGATTGCTATATAATCCGCAACCGCTGTGAATGGCCTGAGGCCATTCACTCTCGTTACTTTTTGGCGCAGCGGTTGGCACCTCACAGGCTTACATAATAAATAGCCTCACAGGTGGCCCTAGATTAGTATTTAAATCCCACGCCGGGCGGTTCAAATTTGATATACTGGAATCTACTACAGAGTACATAAATGAACTTTTAACAGGACCCACTTTGCCAAGGGTTCATGGGACTCTTGGCATGGGAAATGCAGAGGTCTAATGTCAGCAGCTTCTAGACTTAGCTAGCTCTAGCTAGTATCAAATCTAACTCATTAACTATCATTATTCATCTAGTATATAATTCTGCATGTGTTACTTTTTCAAGGCATACATACTACAGCTTCATTTTCAATGAGAGCTCTGCTGTAGCTTTGACTTCTTGGTTCAGAGAAAGCTCCGTTAAAATCTCTTCGCTTCCTCCACCAACAACCATTACTCTGACGTCTCGACTGATTTGTTCGATTCTGGCCCCTCGGCCTTGCATTGAATATCCTGCTCCACCCAAGATTTGTTGTGATTCGCGGTTTACATGTTCCAGAGTCTTCCCAGCGAGTACCTTCAGATTTGCGATTAGACCACTGACGTGGGCATCTGAACCTTTTTTCTTCGCAGACTCGAACATATACACTATTTGTTCCATCCAAGCGTAGGCTGAATCAAGGCTACGCCCAAATGAGCTAATCTTGCTTCGAATGACCTGATTAGAAATGAGCTTTCTTCCGAATGTCTCGCGAACTCTAGCGTAGTTATATGCATCTTCCGCGCAACATCGTGCCAGTCGAAGACTGGTACAAGCGAGCCATAGGCGTTCATGGTTGAAATCTATAATGATTAGCAGCGCAATTTTAACTGTCCCATGCTGATAACCATACTGGACATTATTATTGGAAAACCGTGATTCTCTCGACCTAGCAGATTGGAAACGGGAACTTCGACGTCGTCGAACTCGATATAAGTAGAGCCTATCGAGTATCTCGTCAGACCAACCAAATTCTAGGCCCGCCCATTCAGACTTACCACTTGCACAAACCCCAGAATTCTCAATTTTCCGGCAAGTAACACCCTTAGATTTCATTGGGATCACCAGCGCCGATATTCCTTTTCTACCGTCTTGACCAGTTCGCACTGCCGCTGTACAGTAATCGGCAAATATTCCATTTGTGATCCACTTTTTGGCTCCATTCACGATGTAGACATTACCCCGTCGCTCAGCAGTGGTCGTTATACCCGCAACGTCCGATCCAGCTATCAGTAGACAACGTCAGCGTTGGTTGAGCGTTAGGATCTAAGGTTAGCTATATATACCGTCCGGCTCTGTAACTCCCAAACAGAACCTTAAGGAGCCATCCAAAATCCCGGGCACGAACATATTCTTCTGCTCAGTTGTGCCGAAGTTAATCAAAGGGGGTGCTCCAATGGAATTGCCACACGAAAGAGCCCAGATGACGCCCAAATAGCCGCACCGAGCGATTTCATCGATGACAATAAGATCATGAAAACCATCCCACTCTTCTGCATTGATACCGCCTGGCAGTCGTCGGCCTTGGAGATATTCAGTCGCTAGTGGGTAGACTGAAACCGCCATATAGCCCAAATCAGCATGCCTTTTGATTACCTGGGTTTGCATGCCACTCATCAGCCAGTGTAAGTAGAATACGCACAATATATGGGCAATTACCTCCGATGGGACGTATCCATTACGTTCCCACTCTTGACAAAATGGCTTGACGTACGTTTCGACATATTCTCGAGCCTCTTGTTGTAGACGACGGTGGCTCTCTTTGTAGTATGGACTTAACCTGCGAGAAAACCAAAGAGGATCGGCATACGGCGCTGACGAGACAGAAGCCATGATGGTAATTTTAAAGATGTAAATTCGCTTCTTCAAACTGAACAGGAAACTAATCTGAAAATGCGAAAAATGAAAGAGACTTGCGCTGGAATTTCATTCCCGAATTTGAGAAGAGTTTCTTCCCAGATCGTTGAGCATATCGAACTCTTTAGTGGGTATACTATGAAATGTTGTTTCTGTCTAGCATGTACCACCGGCCCATATCCGCGTCAAGCCGTGGAGCGGTTTAATTCCGGGCCGCGGAAGCCGTTCCCATCCACATCTACTCGTCTAAGTCCTACAGTTTGTTGGAAGAACGAGGGTTGGGGCCGTATCTTCGGGAAGACTTGAAAATAACTAGCCATTATGTACTGTATGACGTTCACCCTCCCGGATGTTTTTAGAATGTCCGGAGGCTACGGACCGCCTTCCGATGAGTGTCTAGTCAGGCCTTTCTATGATTATGGGCCATCCCAATGAAGCTGTTGAAGAAAATTTACCTCAAATTACTCAGCGCTGGTCTACAGATGAGAGCACTTTGCTTGAAAGACATCAAATGCAAGAAAGTGCTATAACTAGAGATTTTGTGAATAGGACTGGCAAGATGAGCTCGGCATACCCCGATAGACCGCCGCTGTTTGTTGCACAAATACCCCTCGACAATGAAGGAACGCCGTTCATTAAAAGCGTATTGATTGCAAACCGTGGTGAAATTGCTTGCCGCATTATTGCAGCATGTCGCAAGCTTAGTATTACATGCATCTCAATATATGTTCAGGAGTATGAGGCCAGTTAGTCCCTTATTCCAGACTACGCTAAATTATTATACAGAGATGAAGCATCACGTCATGTGAAAGATGCCGATCAGTCAATAAACTTGGGCTCGATCGACCAGCCGGCGGGTAATCCGTATCTCGATATCGATCTCATAGTCAGAACTGCAGTGGATGCACAGGTCGACGCGATCCACCCGGGATATGGCTATCTCAGTGAGAATGCAAAATTTGCAGATGCTGTGAGGGAAGCGGGCCTCATTTTCATTGGACCTACATCTGCAGCAATGCTAACTTTGGGAGATAAACGCACTGCAAAGGACTATCTTCGTCAGCATGACCCTCGAGTCCCTCTGATACCTGGTTTCGCCGGAGAAATCCACGATAGTGCCCAGCTTGAGCAGGCTGCTGCCCGGATTGGATATCCTGTGATGCTCAAGGCTTCCGCAGGCGGGGGTGGGCGAGGGATGCGAATTGTGCATGAGCCTTCTAAACTGAAAGAAGAATTCACTAGTGCACAGTCCGAAGCGGCAAGGTCATTTGGCTCTGGTGACTGCATTATTGAAAAATATATCGAAGCAGGAAAGCATATAGAGTTTCAAATTGTCGGCGATAGTTTCGGTAATGTCATCTGTCTTTGGGACCGGGAATGCTCAATTCAGCGGCGCCATCAGAAAGTCATTGAGGAGTCCCCGTCCCGGTGGCTTACTTCGGAGAAACGCCGTGACATGGGGGAGGTAGCAGTTCGCGTTGGGAAATTGCTAGGGTATGAAAATGCTGGAACTGTTGAGTTCGTATTTGACGTTTCGGACGGAAGTTTCTATTTTCTTGAGATGAATACAAGGCTTCAAGTCGAGCACCCAATCACTGAAGAGGTAACAGGGCTTGACATTGTGTCATTGCAATTTTATGTCGCAGCAGGGGGAAATTTACTCTCAATTGAGCAGCTCAGGTCTCCACCTCAGATCGGACATGCCATAGAGTGTAGGCTGTGTGCTGAAGACCCTGGAAGTAATTTCTTCCCAGAACATGGCACTGTACGATTGTGGCAGCCAGCAACTCTAACCCTACCGAACCTTAAAGATATTCGGTTCGAGACAGCGCTGGAGACAGGATCTCAAGTATCAATCCACTTTGATTCAATGATTGCAAAGGTAGTCGTCTGGGCCCCTACAAGGTCCATGGCGATCCAGAAAGCTATCACTGCTTTATCCCACACAGTTTGTATTGGTGTGAAGACCAATCAGCGGTTCCTGCAGAATTGTCTCTTGCACCGAAAATTTCGAGAACCAGATTATACCACGTCATTCATTCCCAATAATCTTACAACTCTCCTCTGCGACCCATACGCTGAAGTTTCAGATGCTCTACGACATGCCTTGATGTTGGTACCGTGCGTATTTATTCGCACTGCACGGAAGTATCTTCCAGAATCGATGGACAGACGTCCTTTCCAGCTTATTAGTCCTAGCTTCCGAAATCAAAGATATGACCCAATTAATGCTCCAACCACGATCGCAATGACTGGTAAAGGTGACAATCGAGTTGCCATGCTAGTTCGGTGGGTCGCAGATGACAATAGCGAGCACCCAAAGATCACGGTTAAGGTACAGCAACTATCAAAAATATCAAAAACGAACGTGGTGAACGAGAAATCTACGGCATCTCTGACCACTGACCAATATAACTCGATTAGCAACATACTTCGCGCTGATTCCCAGGAGCAAAATACATCATATGAAATTGAGATTTACAGCTGCAAGACTAGACTTGCTACGTCGAAAGCAAAATCTCCGTGGGTATATGCAGCAATTAGCATTTTGGTCAGCGGCAAGGTATACAGCTGTTTTCTGGCAAGCGAAAATCTTGAATTTGGGAGTACTTCTACCAAAGGAAAAGTGAATCGTATCTACTGCCACTTTCCTAAGTTTGGTACCTGGTTCTTATGCGAATGCTACGATCTACTTTCGTACTTTGAAACAATAAGACAAGTCTCGAAAGAATCCGACGCCCAGGCTAAGATCATAAAAGCACCCATGCCATGTAAGGTTCTTGGTGTACTGAAAGGGGACGGAGAGGAAGTAAAGGCTGGAGAAGTTGTGATGGTCGTTGAGAGCATGAAGATGGAAATGAATATATCCGCTTCTCTGGATGGGATTTTGCAAATATCGGTCAAGAAAGGCGATGCTGTCAATGAAGGTGGTATCCTATGCCAGATTAAATGATATCTATGCTGTCCGCCGCACCTACACCGCTCCCGCGGACGTAGATAGACGACATACGATTGTGAATGTTCATAAAACTACATAATCTCACTAAATTGAAATAAGCTTATGATTTCTAATCTTGCACTTATACAAATTAAAAAGCTAAGAAATGAGATTGACTTTTCTTAAGGTGTTAATTATTATTGCAGAGTACATGTCCTTCACATCCACGCGGACAAATGGAATTCGATGTCCCATTATTTCTATAATGAGTTTTGCAATAAATTTTTGCTCATGTAGAGAAAAAAGGACTGTAAATATATTAAGCAAAGCATTGAAACTTAATTTAGATTCTTGCTAAGACCTTGCTTCCTTCTGCTCCACGTACTGACGGCAGTCTAACGACCTCCAGGCACATTCCCAGAACAACTCTTGTATCTCTAGGATCGATGATGCCGTCGTCAAGTAATGCTGCACTAGTACGATAACACTCGCTATCACGTTGCACCTCATCTCGCAGTTTCTGCACGGTTGCTGCCACCTCTTCATCCCCTAATTTTACCCCTTTTGCTTCTGCACTCTTCATTCTGATCGAGGTCATAACGCCTGCAAGTTGATCCGGCCCCATGACACTACATTTTCCGGTAGGCCAAGAGAATAAAAAGCGGGGTTTGTAAGCTCTTCCACACATAGCATAATTGCCAGCACCGTAGGATGCACCCAAGATTATGGATATGTGTGGGACCTTGGAGCAGCTAACCGCAGAGACCATTTGAGCACCTTTTTTTATAATTGCGGCGTGTTCCGCCTTCGAGCCTACCATGAATCCTGTCACGTTGTGAAAAAAGATTATAGGCAAATTTCTATTCATGAATTGTTAGTGATAAGTAATGCTCTGGTCACAATTCCACGTCAATGTAATAGGGCGTAACATACTGTTGATTACACATTCGCACAAACTGTGCACCTTTGGAAGCCTCATCAGGATTGATTACTGGCACTTGGTTTGCCACGAAACCGACGGTATGACCTAAAGAGAACAGTATCTATCATCAGAACAGCAATGTTCAAAAGTGCTGACTCCATTACGGGGTCGACTTACCCATTATCTGCGCCCAAGCGGTTAGAAGATTGCTACCGTATTGTGGTTTGAAAACTGAGAGCCTGGAATCGTCAACTATACGCAATAACACTTCCTTCATGTCAAGAGGTTTGCGAATATCTGGATTCATGATAGCGAGCAGCTCGTCAACGGAATAACGGGGAGGCATAACTTGGCCTACTGTCCGCGAATGAAAGTCCTGGGCCGGTAGAGATGAAACCCACTCACGAGCTTTTCGAAGGGCATCAAACCTGAAAGTAATGCTTATTAGTCATTTTAATTCACAGATGCACCATAATTAAAGACTGGCACTGACTCGTCTTCTGCTAATTGATCAGCAAGACCAGTCAATCTGGCATGTGTCCCAGCTCCTCCGAGTTCTTCAGCCCCGATAACTTCACCAGTAGCCATTTTTACGAGTGGTGGACCTCCAAGAAAAACCTGTGCTTGCCCGTCGACAAAAATTGTGTAATCAGATAATGCGGGATGGTAAGCACCTCCGGCAGTACATGAACCGAAAACGACAGCGCATGAGTATTGCCCTTCTCCTGTGCGAACAGCTAGATCTCGGAAGATCTGCCCACCAGGATGGAAAACTCGGAATTGCTGTGGCAGAAACACTCCGGCCTTTTTATAGTTAGATACATTATTTAGACTATGGAGTGGGCTTTTTGTTGCTGGCTTACCGACTGAACCAAAGCCACTATAGGCAAGTGACACTCCGTCGCTATATTTGTAACTCGATTTTGCTTAAGAACTAAACTTAATTAGTTGCTGTTCATAACTTGAGGTGATTATGTGGACCTGTTAACTCGTTCCAAGCTCCTCCACTCTGTGTTGGTATATGTGACAGTACGAGACATATCCGACCACTAATCAATCAGCGACTAGAATCAGACAAGGCAGTTGGAAGTAAAAGAATTACCATATACTACCAATCCCTGCGATAAGGCTCGCAGAAGGAGAAGAATCAGGAAGACCAAAACCAGCAAACGCACACAATTCCAGGAATGGTGAATCTGAATCCAGTAAGAGTGCGACTCTGTCGCGTGCTTGTTTCATCAGTGTTAGTGAAGCCCATCCTCTGCGAAACTGGAATACACACCAAGGATTTGTCCGCGGGACTGATGACTCAACATTGACTTCTGACTCCCTTCGACGGCGGTAATCCTGAGATTCTCTTCGAATTTCTCGATGATTGGTCGCCATGCATCAACATTTGAGCGAAACGGAGAGGATCTAATATCGATAGCAGAACTGATTACGGGAAAAGCGTTTATTTCGGCCATGGTATGTTGTTCGACAGCTTTCTGTTGTTATCCACCAAGCGCGAACTAGCTGAATAAAGATTATTCGTATTACTTACTCGTCTGCCAATTTCAAAAAGCGATTGTCAGTGAGTTCAAGATGGTCATATTGGTCACTTCGCAGACGCGGGCCGGAAGCCGCTTACGCCGGGATGGAGTCAGGACTGATGCCGTTCCATGCTCCGGGAAGAACCCGGAATACGGGGAATGACACCGGGGTTTTATAGTAAGCAGCTTGTATGTAGAGTGTATTTCCATAATTACTCTTTACACTCGTACTTTGCTTGATTTGAAATTTGATCCTTTCTGGTATTCATGTTTTTTTTCTTTTCTTTTCTTTTTCAGTATGGCCAGACATTCGTCGTCAGAGGCAACTCTCTCCGTGGTGTCCGGATCCCAGGATATGCCGTTATGGAACAAGACTTTGGGATTTCTGATCGAAGAGCAGTCGCAGCAGTACGGTGACCAAATTGCTGTTTCTTTCCCTTGGCAGCAAGTCCGTATGACTTACCGGCAGTTAGCCTACCGCAGTCAGCTCGTTGCGAATTCCTTAATCCGAGCTGGCTTGCAAACGGGTGACCGTGTAGGGATCATGGCCGGAAATTGCTACCAATACATCGAGATGTTCCTTGGAAGTGGTCGGATTGGTTGTCCAATAGTGGTCCTAAATAATACGTACAGTCCTCTGGAATTGCTTCGAGCAGTATCGTTGAGCCGTAAGTCCTCTGCTTGTTTCTTCATATTTTCATCCCCCCCTCCCCCTTTTTTTTTTAAAGAAAACAGCTAAATGGGAATGAGCTTAATAGAATGTAAACTGCTATGTATTGCTAAATCTATCGGCAAGAAATCCCTTGCGGATCATCTTGAATTCATTCGGCATAATGCCACGATGCTGGAAAAGATAATCATATTTTCTGATGACCAGACAGAGTCGAGGAATACTGCTGATATGCTTCCTTATGATGTTTTCATGCGTCAGGGGCTTACCGCAGCCAAAGAAAAATCTTTATTACGGCAGAGAGAAGCTTCTGTCCTGGCGAGTAGCTTACTCAATCTGCAGTTCACCTCAGGTTCGTGCTTAGCCCTTTATTCACTGCGAGCTACTAACACTTTTGAAGGTACCACAGGAGCCCCTAAAGCCGCATCGCTTACTCACATGTGAGGAATTACCAGATTTTAAATTTTACTTATAGCTGTTGATAATCATAATATAGTAACTTGATTAACAACGGGCGGTTCGTCGGCGATAAAATGATGTTGACGCATACAGACGTCGTATGTTGTCCACCGCCATTGTTTCATTGTTTTGGGCTAGTGATGGGATTCTTGAGTGCTTTCACGCATGGCAGCATGGTAGTATTTCCCTCTGATCATTTTGACCCTGACCTGGTTCTTGAAGCAATATCTACGGAGAATTGTACGGTGCTACTGGGCGTCCCTACGATGTTCTTAGCTGAGCTTGAGGCAAACAAGAGGAAGCAATACAAGATTGCCACAGTCAGAATGGGCTTGGCTGCTGGCTCACCGGTTCCGATGACCTTGATGCAGCAGCTAGAGATTCAAATGGGGATAAAAGACATTCTGATTGCCTACGGTATGACCGAAACTAGTCCAGTAACATTCATGACTTCGCTGGATGACTCGCCACAACGTCGGCTTGAATCAGTTGGGAAAGTCATGCCACATACAAGAGCTAAAATCATTGACAAATATGGCAAGACCGTGCCAAGAGGAATTAGCGGGGAGATTTGTACGAGTGGTTATGCATTACAACAGGGCTATTGGCAGAACGAAGCAAAAACGCATGAGGTGATGCGGTACGATGAAGATGGAGTTCTGTGGATGCATACCGGTGACGAAGGAGTGATTGATGACCAAGGTTATTGCTCCATAACAGGGCGGATCAAAGACATTATTATTCGGGGTAAGGGATTGCATGATCTGTCTGATAGACTTCTAATCTGTGACTCTAAATCATCTCTTTCTAGGTGGCGAGAACATATTTCCGACAGAGATCGAGGAGCGCCTGCTTGAGCATCCGTGTGTGATTGAAGCTTGTGTTGTTGGCATGCCTGACGATGTATATGGCGAGGTCGTGAGCTGTTTCCTACGGCAAGCTGTAGGCTGTGAACGCCCAAATTCAGCGGAGATTGTGGCCTGGGTGAGGCAGACAATGGGCAAGCACAAAGCGCCAAAGTATGTCTGGTGGGTTGGAGACCAGGCTGATATCTCTGAATTCTCCAAAACAGGAAGTGGAAAGTATCAGAAGCATATTTTGAAAGAGATAGGGCAATCTCTGATGAGAAACGAACGTACTCTGGCAAAGCTTTAAATACTTCCTATATTCTAACTGGCCCGAAAATTTTTTAAATCCTTCACGCGTTCTTTATTTATACACTAAGAAGTATGTATGTTTATTGTGCATTGTTCATGGGACTGCAAACATTCTGTATAGCATCAAAATCAAGGTTTGAGAACATACAGCCGTGCAATGAATAGGACTGCATATAGCTTCAAGCATGACACATATCACGTGCATCGCATCACCCTATTCCTTAATAAGCCATAGTCAGCCCATCTTACAAGGAAGATAGATAGGACGTTAGTGAGGGACGGTAAGATATGGTGCGCACACGGCTCACTCGGTCCGGCTAGCCGTTCCGGAAGAGTGAGCGGCCCATCATTCCGAGAGGGGTGGTATGCGGAAGGGGGTTGAAATCATACAATAACACTACTCGCTTATTGTTGACAAAGAGCCATAAGTAATCACCTGCTTGGAATATTTGGAGGTCAGTCAGATTGATTAGGCCAATATAGTCATGGATGTAACATCTGACTATGTTCGAATTGTGGAAGTCGGTCCACGTGACGGTCTCCAGAACGTCATGGCGACAATACCGACTTCTACTAAGCTGGATTTGATTAAACGTCTACATAAGACCGGCCTTACTTGTATCGAGCTTACTTCTATTGTCTCCCCCCGAGCTATTCCACAGCTGGCCGACTGCAGAACGATCTTGTCGGATCCTCATATTCATGAAATAACAAAGAATGATCATTTTCGAGCGCCAGTCTTGATACCAAATTTGAAAGGGCTTGATATTGCACTGACATACCCTGTGAGAGAAGTCGCTGTTTTTGTCAGTGCGAGCGAAGGCTTCAGTCGGGCAAACATAAACTGTTCAGTACAGCAAGGGTTAGACAGAGCCAAAGCTGTTGCACAGAAAGCTCTTCAGAATCAACGAGTCGTACGCGGGTATGTGAGTGATTTTGAAAAACAACAGACTCTCGCTAATCTTATTTTTTCTTGATAGCTATGTATCATGTATATTCTCCTGTCCATATGATGGCCCAACGCCATTGTCCGCGGTACTTAATTGCGTTGAGCAATTACTTGCCATGGGATGTTACGAAATTAGTCTTGGGGACACATTAGGGGTTGGCACGCCATATGAGACGGAGAGACTTATCAAATTTCTATTATCTTCCGGGATTCCAATTCAAAAGCTGGCTGGTCATTTCCACGACACATATGGACAAGCAATCGGCAATATCTGGGCCGCATATTGTTGCGGTATGCGAGTATTTGATAGCAGTGTCGCTGGTCTTGGTGGCTGTCCTTATGCACCTGGAGCCAAGGGCAACGTGGCAACGGAGGATGTTGTTTACATGTTCGATCGCGCTGGCATCAAGACTGGTGTGGATTTGGACCGACTTGTCGAGACTGGTGTCTGGATTTCTCAGCAATTGAATAAAGCAAATGATAGCCGGACTGGCAGTGCATTTTCAGCAAAGAGACTTGCAGAGCTTCAATTCGATAAATCAAAGAAGAAATCGGAATCAGCAAGCCTGAAATGGGATCAGCAGGTGGCTCCGGAAGGGTTAAAAGTTTTTAGGAACGGTACAAACATCAAGGTCACTCTAGACAGGCCACGAAACGGCAATGCACTTACCACAACGATGATATCAGGTCTCACCAAATTCATGGAAAAAATAGGAGATGACTCCTCAATAACTCGGGTGATTATCACAGCTACTGGCAAGTTCTTTTGCACGGGGATGGACCTTAGCAAAGGAGGCTCACCTGTATCTCAGGGACAAGCCACGGTTGACGCACAGTACCAGCGACTGACAAAGCTTTTTGAAACCATTAGCAACTCGCCGCAGGTCACAATTGCATGTGTACAAGGCCCCGCATTTGGTGGAGGCATCGGGTTAGCATTCGCTTGCGATATACGTATAATGACCAAGCATGCAAGCATGACGTTAACTGAAGTCAAGCTTGGATTGTGTCCAGCAACGATTTCGAAGGTGGTCATACGCGAACTAGGAGTTCCATTCGCTCGCGAAGTAATGTTATCCGGTCGTGCCTTCTGGCCTACGGAATTGGCCCGCATTGGTGCGGTCCACAAAGTTGTTGAGGGGGAATCAGAACTATCAATGGCTCTAAATGACTACCGGGTGGGATTGAAACAATGTGCCCCACGGGCATCTAAGCAGATCAAGCAACTCGTGAGATTGAGCTGGGCGGATGGTAGCAGAGAATTGGCCCAGGAAGAGGGTATTCGAAGGATATTTTCCGACATGATGTTAGCTGATAATCCAGAAGTTGCTTATGGTCTTCGGCAGTTTCAGAAAGGAAAGAAGACTCTGGATTGGGATGCGTATACTCTTGCGGAACGTGTGGATGCCAAGTTATAGTCAACTCTGCACTTCCTGGACAGCTGACCATTTCGCATTATTATTATGCTATGATTTACATTAGTGCTGGATAGCATCCATGGATAGTTTGAGAATCGTAGAGTTATCTATCATCCCATCTTGTCATAAGTGGTAGATATAACGCATAGGAAGCGATAGTGTTATATATTACAGTTGATTCCATGCATTACGTTTATTTCAACATTAAAGTATCATCCTTCAAACTATGCTTGGAGAGGCACAAATATATATCTAAGATATACATGGTTCGCCTACTCCAATTTCTATAGACAAAAAGGATCAGACCTTCTGGATAGAAGTTTGAGGGGGTACGGAGGTGGGAGTCAAAGATGATGGAAAAATCGAATGCATACTACTGTTATCTCAGTTCCTCAGCCGCTTTCGGATTTCCTGCCCTGCTAGCTTTCCTGCCAGTTGCCTAAAAATCAAACCTAGTTCGGAGCGCAGTGCAGAGCGTTTAAGAATAAATCTCCTGAATTTATTAGTATAATAGGACTTTTTAGTAATTTTTTCAATTTTTCTAAGTTTTAACCTCAACGCCTAGTCCATGAGCGTGATCCGCAGTCGGATAATACGTTGTCAACATCCGAAGGATCTTACTCCGGCAAATCCTTACGTGCTTTGTATGGATTGCACCGCTCTACTAGCCCGGCAACCTTTGTTATATGCGTTTCATGATCCAGGAATAGCCTCATGTCTTTGACCTCATGTTCCAGCCTTTATGTTTATTTAGACCTCAGCAAATCCCATGGGACTAAGGAAAATCTAGTCCCAGTCCCATGGAAATTTAGAAAAAAAATCCCACGTCTATGGACAGCCTATAGAAATAGATATATATAATCCTATAGGCAGTCTTATAGGACTTTTATAAAATTTTCTAAATTCTATTTTTATATATATTTTATATTAAAAGTATAGTCTAATATCTTATTATTAAGAATATTAAAACTAAAACCAAAATTATATATTTAATAATAATAATTATAGGGTTAATATAGTACATATTTTTTATAATATATAATCTTAACCCTAAAATTGCCTAAATAAATAATTATTTAGGGTTAGGATTGCCTATATAGAAGTCTTATAGGACTAGTATCTATAGATATAAGAGTCCTGCCTGTCTATAGATATAGGGGTTAATCTTAAGTCCTGTCTATAGACGCTTATAGACAAGTTCTATAGAAAGATTCTATAGGATTTATAGAGGTCTATATTTATTATTAGGCTTCTGGTCTTTGTATAATAGTATAAGTATAGGAAGAAGCTTTTACCTAGCTATAAGCAAGGGCTTTATTTTTTAATAATTAGTTTTAAAAATAAGTTATTAATTTGAAGTTATTCTATATATATATTGATCCAGCTCACCCTACAGGCTTGTTGGACTAGCCTTACACCAATCCTACGTTCATGTGTAGGACCGTGTAGAACCAAGTTCTTATAATAAACTAAAGTTCAGCTTTATTGAGTTTTTAGAGATTTTTATAAGTTATCAACTAATTTTAATTTTCTTTCCTTATAAGCGATAACTAGTAACTATAATATAGCCATATATATAAAAAAATCTATTAGTAGGAGTAAAATTATATCTTAACTATAATATTCTGCGTGCGAGAGTCTGAGGCACTGAAATAATGCATACTACAGGGCACTAGAAACGTATAATAACTTATTACAACAATGCGGGGGACCGGATGTAGTCGGCAAGAATAATAGTAGCCCCGAACTCTTGGCGTTGCACATAATTCCGGGGAGGGGATAGAAATAGAAATACTTCGATCACAGCACATATCTATCACTTTCAGAAAAATTTTGATCGGTAGTCATATTATTTTCGGCTAAGATACTAGCAATTTGTGGGAGTCGCCGTCACCAACATGACTGACGAACCGATGTCTAAGCGGGTTCGACAGGCCTGTCGAAGTTGCAGGTATGTTCTTCGTTGACTCTGTGTGATCTGTCTATTAAACTACAACATAGACGTAAGAAAACTCGGTGCTCCGGAGAAAAGCCGGCGTGTGCGGTTTGCGTTCGACTTTCTAAGCCCTGTGAATACCCAAGCGATTCCGACTCATTGCAAGTACAAGTGTCGAATTCGCAACGAAATGAGTCGTATATGCAGGCAAGTCTCATTTTTTTACGGTCATTTTTTTCTTTCTTTTTTTGGCAATAATTTAATTTCCTGTCTCTTTGCGCTTCGAATTATTCTGCCATTATTATTTACTAGTGATCGCAGTCCGATTTGGCTGCACGAGTAGCTTTTTTGGAATCGCGACTCGACTTGCTTTCCTCAACGCAAGCACTTTCTCCGTAAGTACGCAACCCCCTTTTAGCATGGATATAGTGCTAATATATTTTTAAATCAAGTGTTGCTTCAAGTAGGAGCAGTCTCGATGTCTCAAATTGTGAACGTAATAAGCAGACCGGCGACGTGCGAGGACAACTAGACAATTGTGAATTCCTCACTCGAGACGGCGGTAGAACAAGGTATGTCAATTCTAGGCTGGAGGCTAAAATTCTAATATTGTCAAGTAAATCAAGCATCGTGCCTCCCACCATCGTACTCGAGTCCTTGACAGATACATACTTCAGGGACTGTCACGACCAGCCGTATTCTTACTTTGTGGAAGCTACGTTCCGCGAACGACTTCAGGCAGGGATTTTCCCGGACTTTCTTCTCCTGGCTTTCGTTGCCACCGCAGCAAGATACTCCAAAATTCCTTTCCTAGAGGATTGTAGAGAACAAGCGATCGAAAATTACGCACGAACGGCGTGGGACATTATTCTTCGTCAGGCATTTTCCTCGGAACAAGGGTTGAATCTGTACGTAGTCCAGGCAACTAATTTGCTCGCGGTTATTGACTTCACCGGTAATTTTGCCTGAGTGTCTAATATTCTGCTGCATCTCACTGATGACACATTAGCGGGTCGACATCGTCTAGGTTGGGTCAAAATTGGTCTTGCTGTGCGTTTTGCTCAAGGTCTCAGACTCAATACAGAACCTGATACTACATTGCCCCTTTGGCAGCAAGAGGAACATCGCAGAGTGTTTTGGTCAGTGTATATGCTTGATCGATTTGTTTCATGCAGCCGCATACGGTCTCCGTCTATCCTCGACAGAGACTGCAGTCTAAGACTTCCCTCAGATGATGACCAACTTCGCCTGCAGATCCAGGCACAATCACCGACAATTTCTGTGATGAAAGAACTTCCGAATATTGAGAATTGCAAGAATCTTGGTGATTTCGCATTTTTAGTTCTCATGTCCTCGATTCTTGGGCGCGTCGTCAGGTATACCCTACAACATGATCCTAGCGATTCTATTCCACCATGGGACTTCCGTAGCGATTTTGCGAAGATAAGAAGCATACTATTCAGCTTTGAAGCCCTTCTCGCAAATGACGGTATTACAATTGCGAAATATATTCAAGACAAATTCCACACTGTGGGTGGGTATGATAGACAAAAGGTTGGACATTACTTATGGTGGCGATGCTTGTATCATCTTTGTGGTTGTCTCCTCTATCATCCATTTCTACTCCACAACTACTTGAAGCAGTTCAGACAAACTTTTCCGCAGAGCTTTGCACGAGAATCTCTACAAAGGTGTCAGGAACATGCCGAGCATCTGAAGAACATCCTGGTTGTCATCAAAGATGAAGATTGTTGCGCCCGCGGAAGCTTCCTAGGGTATGCTGCAGTAGTGGCCAGTTCCATACTTCAGCTCTACCAGTATTCTAGGGAACCGACTCTGAAGAGTCGATCCCTGCTTTCTTCCGCAGTCTGTCTTGACTTTCTTGAGCAAGACACATTACGTTGGAAAAGCTATGGCAGGTTGGTATGATATTCGACTGCAGACGATATTCAGTTTTTCTTTTCGGCTAATGCTGATACCTTAGGCTACTGCATTGAGAAACTTCGATGTTGGAGAAACAGTTGCAAGAGCATTGATCGAGCCTTCGACTACCGAGAGTGGCATGCAGCCGGAGGACATGGATGCCTTATGGTGTATTTTGGACTATGGTTGGCTCTGCGATGCTAATCGCACGGAAACCCCTTTCAGACGGGGTCTATCACAGGTCATTGGGATAGAAAATTGGCGCCTATTTGAGGATCTTACGGGCGCTGGATATAATATACCTACCGAGCCTGGTGGTGAAGAGGAGCAAAGTACTTACCCGCAGCAGCAGCATCAGGATAATTTTAACTCTGATTGGTGGTTCCAACTAGAAAGCGGCAACTTACCTCAGGCACGAATCTTCAATTTCAGCCCATAAAACATCGTCGCTAGAAATGCAAGAAATATAGCTGGCAAGATAGAAGGCGGCAGTCCAGTTCAGCGGTGGATAGTTCTTGAACAAGGGTTGCTATGATCTAAGAACGTAGAGATTCGACGCTATATGTCGATGAGTCTGCATGTGATTAAATAACGAAATCGTAAAGCCCATACCTCGTAGGAAGAAAAACACTGCTGTGTGAAGTTCGTCCTGTTGGAAAAAGAAATCGCGTAAATTGAGCGAATATGGAATGTTGGCACCCTTTACCTACCAAATATCGGAAAGAACCATAAGGCGACGTCCTTTTTGGTGCAGCAGTTTTTTGGAGGTACTTTCGTTACCGTTTTACTTCCAACATACCTCGATGGAACCGACATCACGGGATTTGAGTGAATTTGGAACATTCGCATGAGATTACATACTAATGCCTGTAATCGCCACTAAGGACTCCTTTTTGGAATAATGGTATTGGCATTACCGTTTTACTAGTAGTTCCTACTTGCCCTTCTTAGCACATGATTTACTTGTGTTAGTACTGTTCGTTTATGTTCGCTTTGACTAACTAATTGATTTGCCTGATTTGTCTAATTCATTGACACTCTTTGATTCGAGTGTCCTCACAACCACAGTGACTGCCACATTACACACACCTTACTCGTCTATTTCGTACTACTACATCCTAGTAAAGGCCCTTACACTAAGTTACAAGCCGCAAAGTTTGTAGATAGTACCTAAAATGACCTCATGCTAGACTTCTCTCCCAGCATTGCAAGGAAATAATCATCAAGTACAATAAATCTAGTTGCTGTATAATTTTGCTCGCATGGAAGTAGCAATATACCTTCCGCGGTTTTTCCTCACAATATGCCTTTCCGAGGACGCCGGGCCCACTTAAACATCATTACGGACTAACTGAAAATGCGGGGTAAAACTGCTCATCATTTCAGAGGTTTCATCTCACTTGCATATTTCCTCTCCTGCCATTCTTCTGTGAGCATTTGACATTATGCCATACAATCTAAATCCCAGTGATGGTTGTTCCAATAGCCGGCAACCTATCACCCGGATTCGTCAGGCTTGTCTTAGTTGTCGGTTTGTCACCCCGATTTACTTTTTGCCAGCGTTCTAATTAGAATACTTATTGGACCAGTCGAAAGAAAGTGAGGTGCTCAGGTACCAGACCACAATGTTTCTTATGTCGTCAACTCGACCAAGACTGTCAGTATTCGGGCCACGGACCCAATCATAGGCAGCGAGAGAGCAGAGTACCCGACCTGGGAGGATCACCAGTGATCTCTACGGATGTATCCTGCGGGACAGAAAATGCACATATAGGAATGAGCCCGCATGATGAACTTGCCTTGAAAGTCTCTTCCCTTGAGGCACAATTAAAGCAATTGGTTCATAACATGCAGCGGTAGATTTTTCTACGGATATGAGCACTTCTCGATTGATGCTAACGTTTACCACAAGGGATGGCCGATCGGAGAGTGAAGGACGCGGCTCTTCAGCCAAACTCCAGCAGACCCTGATCAAGTCACAGAATCATCATTGCGTCTTTGAGGATGCCTCTGTAACGTATGTCTTGTAATACACTGCGTATCCAAACTATCGCTAACGAGGAAAACACAAAGATCTCCCCAAGAATTGCTTTCCCATGTCCAGGTAGAAGCGGTGTTCGACCTCTACTTTCGATACTGTCATAACCAGCCATACTCCTTATTCCATGAGGGTTTACTGCGAGATCGGTATACGGAAGGGAGCCTACCCGATTATCTTATCTTGTCCATCGCCGCCTACGCGCTGCGTTTCTCCCCTACGGAGTTGTATGGAGATCAGAGGAATAGTGTGATGATGAGATGTGCGACGGCAGCTTGGTCAAAAATTGTCATTCTTTGGAACTCTAGCGCGGAGGGGGAGATCGATTTGCACATGATCCAAAGTATTCACTTATTATCCGTCATCGATTTTACAAGTAAATATATCCCTGAGTCACGGAGTATGCGCGGTAATCAGCTGGCTAACTTTACCAAGACGGGCAGGTACGCCGTGCCTGGATTAAGATTGGAATATTGATTCGTCAGTGTCAGGATCTCAAGCTGATGGCAGAGCCAGATCCTAGGCTACCACTTCTTCAGCAGGAAGAACGGCGCCGAGTCTTCTGGTCCACCTATATACTTGACCGACTTGCCTCCTGTGGTCGCCAGCGCCCGACTACTATCCGGGACATGGAATGTTCTGTCAATCTCCCTTGCGATGAGTGCCTCTTCCGGGATGACAAAGAAGCTAAATCAATCAACATGGGGCAATTGAGTGGCGCAGAGACCAGCGAGGCGAGCCCGTTTGCCTTGAGTATCTTCGCCGTGAGCATCCTTGGTCGATGCGTCTCAGTCTGTTTCAATGACACCCGAATTCATAATAGCAAAAGCTTCTGGGCACCCGCGACCGAGCATGGAGCCATCTTGCTCTCCCTGATCTCCTTCGAAGCACGTTTCGGGCTACGAGAACCCTTTTTGGCCGTTTTGACGCGGGAGTATCAGACGACGCGTGTCATTGACCAGCAGCGCGCAGGACACTTTCTTTTCTGCTATGTCATTTTCCACCTGTGCTATTGTTTACTATATCACCCCTTGCTGGTCTGGCGGCAGGTTCGATCAGCTCCGGCAAACGATCAATCGAAATTAGTGCAGGTTTCGATCGATTGTGCACGACGGCATGCTGCAGCATTGACAACAATTCTCCAGGATGCCAAAGATGCGCACTGCAACACAGTTGGCAGCGTATATGCCTATGCCAGCGCGGTAGCTGGGAGTATTCATGCACTCGCTGACCAGATCTCGACCCCTCTCCCCCAATTTAATGAAGACAGACTTCTTCGCTGCTCAGTCGAACACTTGTCTGCACTCACCAGCCACTGGCAAAGCGCAGCTTGTATGGTACGTGTCCACCTGTCCTCATCTATCAAGCAACGCGACTAATGCACAGAGTTTCAGCTTTCTTGTCTCCACCAGATCAAAGCCCAGGCCCATAGATATCGCTCTGCTTTGTGCCTGGATTCTCCAAAGGCGTGTTCGTCAATTTCTGATGACGAGATCTTTGCGCTCGTCGACTATACCATCCTCGCCAAGAACAAGCGGCTCCCAGTACCTGATTCTAATGGGAACAATGAGAACCGCACAGCTACGAACGACAACCCGTTGACGAATAACCACCTCAACAACATGCCTCCAGACGTGCCATCGATAAGCGAGTTCGACTCTTCTCTCTGTACTCCTGGTGTGGGTTTGACTAATCTCGAGAGCGTATCGTCCTCGTGGAACTTTGAAGATTTATTGTCATATCAGGCTAGTATACCTGGTTCTTATGGGTACAGCCATGCATACTGCAATGATCCGGACTGATAAATCTGTATCAATCCTCTCAAAACTCAGAGATGAGGTGTCATATTTAGTTTTAGCGAAGACCTATACTTGTGCGATGTCTAGCTACTAGTTGTTATCTACTATTAAGGTTCTCAAAGCTATTTTTCATGCCTGTGTGATATCTTCTCATATGCGCGGCTGAAATACATAACATCATATCATTGTTGATGAAGAGTAGGGAATTATAAGTACTTAGAATATGTGATAGTTGGAGTAGGGGTATTATCTATACATTATCTGCTTCCAATAACGAAGACACGAAATTAACAATCTCCATAATACCTTCATCGGCCATCTCGCCAATTGGAAGCAAAGTAAATCCGTGGAAAGCAGCAGGAATTATCTTCAGCGAAGTTTTATTCCCTGCCATCGCCCACTTCGTGGCCATGAAGACCGAGTCGTCGAATAAAGGGTCGTTAGGCCCTACAAGGAACAGCGAGGGGGGTAAATTCTGCAAATTAGCATATAATGGTGATATTTTAGGTTGTTTCCGAATATGCATTGGGAACCTGTCCTGCGGCAAAGCCGCATCGATAAAGCGAGATACATCCTCGTCATTAAGCAGTAGGCGGCGGGGGAAATTTCTCGCAGAAGGTAGATAGGTCATATCGTATATTCCATACGAGGCTGCCAGACCTTTAATGCGACTCTTGACGTCTATACCTTGTTCACGGAGCGCCAAGGTAACCCATACACTGAGATAGGCGCCGGCCGATTCACCACCAATGATGTTGAGTGACCCTTGGAACTCCTTTTCTCCCTCTGGCGAAAGAGCAAAAAGCGCAGCATCAATGGCGTCTTCCTGCGGTGCTGGAAAAGGATTTTCCGGGGCTTTGCGATAGTCCACTGTCACTACCGTAAGTGAGAGCGTGTTGGCCAAGCGACGAAGGTACCCATCATTCAGGCGGCCGGAACTGATGACAAACCCACCTGGAGAAATAATCTAGTCAACTTATATTTTCAGAGACCTGGAGTGTTCCTATAGGCTCACTTGCATGAAAGTGCAGGAATACACCTTTAGAAGCCTTCCCTTGTGGCACGAATTTCCTCAACAGTATCGAATGATCACCATGGCGCGAAGGGAGAAAATAGTCAACAGCCTCCGAGTCAAAGACTGGCTTTCGATGCCCCTCCTTTCCCTCAAGCTGCGCCTGTCTGTATTCAGCAGGGCTAGGATACTCATACCATGGCTTCGAAGCGATGGTTTGCGCCTCCACCGCTCTAGCAATGTTTTCGCGAGCGGCAAGAACGGAGGGCGAAACGTCGTTCGATTTGATCAAGATGGACATTGTGGATTTGAATTAGATAATCTTAACCGATTTATAGACTCAAAAATGGCTAATCGTGCGGTCTTCAATTATAACTTACTACATTCGACTTTATATTCTTAAAAAGGATCTTGTCTTGGTTTTATGTATCCGGTACGTGCTGAAAGCCGATACCATACCCCCCTGGACCGCGGCAGGCTGCCTTCATGGCCACATGTTGATTGGATACAGAATTCGTTAGTACCACCTTTTGTGTAGATTTCTGTCATTCTGAACCGAATGGTTAGTTAGATGTTCTCGGCTCGTTGTTAGCGGTCCGGGTCGGACCGCGGAACACAAGAGCGCTACCCTCGTTTACTTACTCCCGAACTAGGGTTCCATCGAAGGTAAGCGTTCTCAGTATGCTTAGTCTGCTTTTCACATCGTACCTGTTCATCTCGCCCATGCTGATGCCGATTAATATTGCAATCCATCAGTGTCCGATAGAAGTATTAGTTTTTGATTTATCGGCGAGGTCGTATATTTGGAGAGCTAGGGGCTGAAGATACTCTGGCTGCGTCTTTGGTAGTATTCTCCAAAACGCTATTAGAAGTCATTGTCGAGCCTGCGGTATTGTGCCTGTGACAGGCAGGCACCTTATCATACCGCCCGGAACTAACGATCATGCCGGCCGGACGGGTCTACCGTGCGTGACAACGGACCGTCTCTGATCTCAGGAAGATCGCCAAGGCTCTCATACACATTGTATTTAAGAGTCTCCTTCCTCGCTCAATGATAAACTAACAAAAAAGTTCAATAAAATAATACAACATTATATCATTAACCGTATCCGAGATGGGATCATCTGACACCAAGAAATGGATCGGTCCCAACCCGAACTACAAAGTGCTAGACATCACCCTCAACGATACAGCTAACCGACATGTCAAGGTGATTACAATAGGAGCAGGCGTGTCAGGTCTCATGCTGGCCTATAAGATGCAGACCGAATGCGAGAATGTGACAAATGTCATCTATGAAAAGAATCCGACATTTGGGGGGACCTGGTTTGAAAACAGATACCCGGGGTATGTGGATGCAATCTGGAGCTTATAATTACTTCTTCTAATACATCCTACAGATGCGCGTATGTTTGTCCGTGGTGCCAAAATTAATGTTTACTGTTAACACGAAGTATGCACTAAATATAGATGTGATGTGCCATCCCATGCGTACACTTTCCCTTTCGCGCCGAACCCAGATTGGGCCCGACTTTTGGCCTCGTCGCAAGATATCATGCAGTACATTAAGGATGTTGTTGATTGCCTTGGTCTTGACAAAGATATCCATTTCAATCACCAGATTGGTGGAGCATGGTGGAATGAGGAGAGAGGGAAATGGAAGGTTCTAGTACAGAAGGTTATTCCAAAGACGGACTGGGCTTCAACGGAAGCCTTGGAAGTCATTGAGGAGTTTTATGATGAGTGCGATGTGCTTCTTCACGCTACAGGAATCCTTAATCGGTGGGACTATCCTAATATTGATGGTCTTGATGGCTTCGAGGGTCGAGTAGTCCATACCGCAGGCTGGCCAGATGATTTCAAGGAAGATAAGTGGCAGGGCAAGAATGTTGTTGTAATTGGCAGCGGTGCTAGCTCCGTCCAGACAGTCCCAACCATGCAGGTTAGACGCTATTCTAAGAGTTCAAGACTTGAGTTGCTAACTTTAGTGCCAAGCCCCATGTAAACCACATGGACGTTTTTGTCCGCACTCCAGTCTGGTTTGTCCAAATTGCCGACCAAGTTGGTAACAATCATGAATGTAGGAAGTCCCATCTTCTGTTGTACCTGCTTTTTCTAACTCGAAACACATTCAAGACAGCGAAGAGGACAAAGAACGTTTCCGCGAAAGTCCAGCATTATTGATCGACCATGTCAAAGAATATGAGAAAAAATTCAACCATCGATGGGATCATAACATTGTTGGAACCGAAGCGCAGAAGAAACTGGTCGAGACTACTGCTACTCGAATGAAAGAGATAATTCGTGATGAAAAGCTAGCTGAAGGTGAATGGGAAGCCCGCTCTCTGAACCAGTTCAAATATATAGGCTAACTTCTTCTAGCATTTATTCCTGATTTCCCAGTCAATTGCCGCCGGATGACACCTGGTGATCCATATATGAAGGCGATCCAGCAGCCCAATGTTGATGTGCATTTTACCCACGTAGCTCGGGTGACACGGGATGGGGTTGTTGGAGGAGACGGAGTTGAGCGGAAATGTGACACTATTGTCTGTGCCACAGGATTCGATGTCAGTTGGGTTCCTCGATTCCCTGTGGTTGGACGGGGGGGCGTAGATCTACGAGATAAGTGGAAGGATGCAGCCGAGTCCTACTTTGGACTAGCATGTCCAGATATGCCTAATTGGTTAACGTTCCTTGGACCTAACTGGTGAGTGTTATTTAATTCTTATCTTCCCATCATTCCTCTCTACCAAAGCGAGCGCGTTTGTGAAAAGATAAAGTGATAATGTACTAATAGTATGGATTCCAGGCCGGTGGCTGCTGGTAGCATTATTGGAGCCCTGGATGCTAATACCGACTACGCGATGAAGATGATTCGTAAGATGCAAACCGACCTTCTGCATAGTTTCTGCCCTCGACAGGATGCCACGGATATGTACAATGAGCATATCCAGACATGGGGTACCCGAACGGTCTGGGGACAGAAATGCCGGTCGTGGTACAAGGATAATGAGACAGGACGGTTGAGGGCTATATACTGTGGCTCATCTCTACACTATCGAGAGATGTTGCAGACCATTCGAGGAGAGGATGTTGATTTTACCTACCTCCATGTAAGTACTTTCCCATCCCTTGTAGTCTCAATAAAACTGGAAGTAATTCCGAGCAATTTCGACCAAAACTAACACCGTCTGTCATATTAGAAAAACAAATTTGCCTTCCTAGGAAGTGGTCGGCACGAGGTCCAGGCCAAGGCCGGGCAAGAAGGAATTGACTATTCTCCCTACGTGCAAAGAGATCGGATTGACCCCAGGTGGCTCAAGAGAAAATTTCGAGGTTAGACAGATAGCCTTGGGACCAATAGGCTTCATGACTTTCTTATGGACTAGGATTTTTTTTCTGTGCGCGTCAATATCCCTGATCTGAATAACAATCCTACCCAAAGGAGATATTGATATCATTAGGTAGATACGAATTTCAAGCATCTAGCACTATTCTATACTAGTTCTTTAACTCATCATCATTGTTGTTGTTTTTGTTGTCGCGTTGTCCAGTCTAAGATCAGCTCCATTAGGTTAGAGATAGAGTTCCATGTAAGACTTAGGATTACTACATACCCGAATAAAACATATTGTTTACCTAATTGTAGTCTTCGCTGATAAAGTGCTATATGTGACAGTCAACACCGTCACATTATGAAATCTTAGAATTTAGGATATGAAATACAAAGCAATTGAATATATAGAGATATACGTAAAAGATGGTCACGTATGCACTTTTTCGTTTCTCGTGATAATTATATATCGATATCCAGAATTATGAACCATACAGGAACTTCGTTGCTACTGGTTTTCAATAGATGAATTTGCCAATCCTTGTTATATATCCTAGACTGCCAAACGGTGGGAGCACAATGGACAGAGCAAACCCCGACAGACTATAAATATCGTGTTGATAAAATCCATCACAACCGTACGATATGTCACGGCCTACTTCATAAATATAATCCTGTTAACAACTCAGGGCCTAGGAAGCCGTTTTATCTACATACTCCAGCTACTATGTCAAGATTTGTTACAGTTGAGGATTAGATGGCGATAAGGTTTCATGATTGCAGATAGTATATTCATGAAACAACCTGGAGTATTTATCATATTCCCTCAATTTTGGGTCGCGCGGCCACATATGTTTTGATACCGGTCTGTTTGTTGAACCAAAAATTATGTGTTTCCCATTCATTTTCAGGCTTGACCAGATGAAATCGATATAAACGAAGGAGCTGTGGAATCAACTTGTAGATTTCTGCAAGCGAGACCTGCGTTGCAAAGTATTAGATGGATGTCATAAAGGTTTGAAGGTAAGGTGAAGGCAACTAGCAAAGCCAGAGAGAAACATACATTTCTGCCGATACAAGTCCGAGACCCGGCGCCGAACTGAAACATACTACGATCCATCTCAGCAACAGCTTCATTGTTTTTTGACATCCATCGATCTGGATTATAAAGTGCGGCATCAGAACCAAAAATGGCCGTGTCGAAATGTATTACAGCCGCGTTGACACCGACTTTGGCCCCTTCAGGGAAATATCGTCCAGCGATAACTCGTCCACCAGGGGGTACATATCGAGGTAGGGAAAGAGCGACACTAGGATGCATTCGCATACCCTCTTTACAACATGCTACCAGATACGGAAGTTGCATGGCTTCCTTGTATCGGATATAAGGCCTACTTAGTAACCCCTTCTCATCCGCTTGGTCAATCTCGCTCACGAGTTTGTCGTAAATGGATGGCGTCCTGAGTATGTGATAAAGAATAGAACGGATTGCAATCGCGGTAGTATCGCTTCCAGCAAAACTGAGTCGAAACAGAAAAATATCAGAGTTTGTCAATACCACATCTAAGAAGGAAAACTGTACTTACATAGCAGTAACGGCTTCACTTTCGATATCTGGTACATCAAACTCTTCTTTCTTGTCCTGGATTTGGAAGAATTTACTTAGAAGATCTGACCGTTCTACCTTACCAATAGCCATTTTTTCCATGCGATCATGAACCCAGAATTTTCCCGCGCGCCGGATGTCATCGAATCCACGGAAAGAGTCACGTATACTAGGTAAGAGCAAGCCCAGAATCGACTGAAACGTTCTGAGATAGGGCGGCAGTACACATGAGACAGCAATGCCGGGAAGAAGTGTATCTAGGCTTCTGATGTAGTGCCCATAATCATGCTCGTCACGCATGAACCCAAAGGCTTGACCAAAAAACAGTTCCCCTACTACGTCAAACGTGTACCTAATTGAAGGATGGTCAGAGCAGGAAATCGAATTGGAGTTAACTCATATTTCAATATAAGAAGGACAAAGAAAATAATACCATTGTATCCATTCGCCTAGATCGATTGCTTGACCATTTTGGGCGAACTTTTTCATCTTGGCCATTAATGTCGCGCTACAAGTGTCGATATATCGTTCAGATTCCAAAATGGTGGTCATTGAATATACATGGTTGACGATTTTTCTCCGTTCTGCGTGTCTTGCTTCATCTAGTTGGGAGAAATGGTCTCCATGAGTGGAGATATTTGAAGCAAACGGTGGGTAGAAATCGGTCTATATATTGCCCGTAAGTTTTCAATTCTGTTCCGAGAATGGAATGGAAAAGATTTCATACCTTGCAAAACCCGCTCTTAATGCCATATATAATTTTCACGGCCTTCGGATCGGAAATAGAGACCTCATCCGGAGCAATTCTGACTATTGGCCCTGTGAACATGGACCGCGTTAGCAAGAAACAACAATGGTGTTTCAATTTCTGTTTTTCTCGTGGCAAAGAATATATACCAAGCCTTTTATGAAGGTCTCGTTGCAGGAATTCAAATTTTCCAGTTGATAATTGGTATCCAAGCCAGAGTCTGGAAAAGGATGCCCAAAAAGGACCAGGTATGTCAGACAAGGGGTGTATGAAGCGTGTATATACAGTCCATCCGACAAGATAGAGAGCTGGAAGAAGAAGTGAAAGAGTGATTAGACCGTAAAGATAACCTCCGTTATTGAAAATACAATCCGAGAACATTGCGTCGATGGATAGCTTCCACTAGGTTTCACTCACAAGTTCGACTGACCATATAGAAAGTTCCAGGGGGTGGTCCACCGCCATGACTATATATTCGTCAGTCCATGCTAATAAAATTATGTGGATATGTTTTGGGAGAAACCCCCACAATTCCCCGGACTTGGAGTCGCGCTATCAGATGTGTTTTTTCAAATCGAGATCTTTCAAACTGAAATTCGTCTTTGCGACCAAGATCGCGTCCGGGTATGAGCCCGGGGTATCGGGGAGAGGGGTATTTCCGGGTTTGGAGATCCTCCATCTTCTTCTATTGGCTGTATATCAATGGGGTTAATTTGGGGTAAAGAAAAGTCACGCGGGGGTCAAGTTATGTGCATTAGTGCAAGAAGGGGTCATTTGCCCTCTCACGTGAAAAGGAAATCCATGGATTTGTTTGAACATCAGGGAGACTGTTAGTATCAGATCCCCGGAAAGATTGCTGAGACCAGTGGCACTGTTCCTAACCCCACACGGTAAGCACTAGGTCTTTCCCCTTTGTTGGGACCTTCAATATGTTCGGGCTACGCGAACAGTGTTAATGTTCCGGGCAAGATTAATATAGCAATATCCGGACGGTCTCAAAGTGATGAGATAACTGAAGGAAGGAACAGCAGCGAACGAGGACCGGCGAATGCTCTGACCTGATTGAATTCGATGTATTGCGCTGCATCTCCGCACAGAGCCGAGCCGGCTTTGAAAGTGATCATTGCTGCAAGGATTACATGTTTGTTACTGTACAGTAGGTACAAACGCCGAAACGGTAACCGAGCTATGCTGCTTGCGGGAAAGTAGGTACTTTTATACCCGCCGGCGCTGTTGAGGGAACTGAATCGGTCTTTAGTCCTTGTGATATACCCCAGCATTAGCCATCGAGAATTATAGGCGCCCATAATAAGGAAATAAATACGCACCCCAATGCAAGAAGGAATATGGCAAGGTGAAGATCAGCCATCAAAACAATCACTGTGCGTAATGGTGGTTATCCAACCTAGGTAGTCTCTCATCGTTTTAGCCCCGATTGTATATTACTATTTTGTTTCCCAATCTCTTGATTCAATTGTCCATTATCGGAGGTTTTGGGTTAAATTGTAAAACTCAACTTCATCATTGAGATCCAAGAGAGTTGAGAGGGAACGGTGTTATGGAACCTGAACTTACAAGGTATATAATAAAAGCCTCAAAAGGCGCTATGTCCGTGACCTTTATACCTCGTCATCCAGGCTAAGCCTTGATTTCCTTGACAATGCCAGGAGGTTATTTCTTTTGTTTCCTTTATTTTTTTTTTTTCTCATCAATATAGAGACCCTAAGAGCCAAATGTCTTTGGGCTAAACCCAGATATTCGCATCATCGCAAACGGGTCCGTCAGATAAAGACCTAGAACCACACCAACCCGCAATCTGGTAAATAGCTTCATACGGCGCACGAGAGCGGACTTCAAATGGAATGACCTTACCATGTAGTAGATTGACTCTCCCGTGTCCAACTTTGTTCCCCGCTTTTTGCTATCAGCACCAAGTCTTTGAAATAGCAGGGTCATTCGGAAATGTAAGATGAAAGCATTGGTATGTCATAACTGTATGACAACGTACTATGACTTGGCTAGACTTGTCGTAGCACGGTGATACTGCAATATCTGATTTATTAAAATGTAGCAATCGTCTCGAGTTCTCATAGAGGCATTACAAATCTCCATTCATTATATAACTTCCTAATTAGGCATTACCACAACCGGTTAACCAATCGCCTCGCTCAAAGCTCGTCGTGCCTCTCAACTATTATTTATTAGTTTAGTGCTCTAGACCCACTCTCACCGCACACCCGCGCAAAACACAGCAATGCGACGTACAAGGTGTTGAATCTAGTGGGCGAATCCCTAATGCCCAACTATTCATGGATGAAACATCCTTGTGTTGGAATCTAGGGGTATCAACCTATCTTAAGATCATAGGTGGAAAAGCTTGCCATTAGTACTGGACTTGGTATGGGGCTTCGGGATCGGATATATTTCTGAGCTGTGACCCAGGTTGTGATTATGGCTGATGTTTCTAAGAATAGGTAATCATATCGTCTTAATTTTGGGATCTTGCAGTCCATTTACCGCGCCCTCAATACGCTATGATCGTGCTAACATCACACATACAGTATATAAGCATATGCTTTAGTCGGCCGACCTATCATAGCCTACTGCAAGATCACAGTGTTGTAACCCTGATCTTGGTGGGCCCTTACAAATACCTACATGTTACACTTGTGCATGGTCGCCGAACTCGCCGAAAAATGAAGTCTAAGGTCCAATTAACTGCCAAAGGTACGGCATATACATAAGACACGAGTAAGTTAATATAAGTTACCGATCTTGCCATAGCCCATACTCCCATTTGTACAATATTTGTTATCTAATCATTCATTTTTCTGACTATCATTCTCAATCGCTTGAAATTAAACATTGATCATTTTTCATTCCACTTCAGCACGCACACTTCGAAATGCTGATCACAATGCGACACCTTTACTTGGCAGTCGCATTCCTCGGATTGTCAGCTAAAGTGGACGCATCTGGAAGTGCGTTTGAAACTCCCAGAAGCGCCAGAGCAATTTATTTCCTGACAAATGAACGTGAAAATTCGGTGGTTGCGATTCCCATAAGCTTGAATGGTACCCTCTCTGGGGGTACAACAACACCGACAGGAGGAAGTGGCGGTAATACCATTAATAGATCCACTGGCAACCCCAACAGTCCAGATGCTCTAAACTCCCAATCGTCTCTGACTGTAGCGGATAAAGTAGGCAGAATCCAAAAGCTCCTTCTTACATCTCTGCAAAAAATAGCTTATGAATTGCTTATGCAGTTTCTCTTTGCCGTCAATCCCAGTTCGAACACTGTGAGCATGTTGAAAATCTCCGATACCGATCCCACCCATTTGACACCCATCGGGCAACCAGCAGCATTGGAAGGTGAATTCCCCACTACTGTTGCTGCTTCAACCAGAAACAATCTCGTGTGCGTTGGCACAACTGGTGCCAAAGCTGGAATCTCGTGTGCTTCGTACTCGCATGAAGGCATTGGTAGAATGGGCCCGTTTGTACCTTTCAATCTGAATCAGACAACACCTCCTTTCGGGCCTCATAATACCGTGTCCCAGACGTTTTTCTCTGAAGACGAAAAAAGCCTCATCACAACAGTGAAGGGCGACCCTACTACTAACACGACTGGCTTTGTCTCCGTACTCCCAATTGAGAACATGCATCACTACCCTAGTGTCCATGATACAGAAAGCTTCCTCAGTGGAACAGCGGTACTTTTTGGCTCTACTGTACTACCAGGAACATCTAATTTTTTCGTTACCGATGCTTCTTTCGGTGGGGCAGTCCTCCAGATCAACCAGTACTCTAACAACGTCTCACTTGTTGCTAAGCAGACTATTACTGGACAAGTAGCAACATGTTGGGCTGCTTATTCGGAAGAAAGAAGAAGTGTCTACGTGACGGATGGAGCAGTAAATCGTCTCGTTGAAATGAGTCCTGTGGATGCCAAGATCTTATCGACGATTAATCTCACAAATGGCAACCCAAGCATGATCGATCTGGGAGTGGCTGGCCCTCTTGTCTATGCGCTATCACCCGGTAATGGTACGACGCCAGCAACTGTTACTGTAGTTGATTCTTTCTCTGTAACACAGGTTCAGAATTTTGTTGTGAAAGCTTTAGGGGCTACAAAGAATTCGCAGGGTTTGGCGTTGTTGGCATGATGGACGTTGATATTGATTACCACAAAGTGTATTTGCACATCTAAGAGGTGTAGCTCTAATAGATATTGAGTCAAACATAATTTTTGTGGTACCGAGCTATGTCGTGGACTAGAAAGCGAGTGTGAGGATGTGATTATCTGGGAACAAATCGAAAGTTATTAACATGCTTTGCTGCCTGTATATACCATTGTGCATCAATAAGCTGAAATTCGGGTCATCCTCTAGCAGATAGCTATATAAATAAGTTGCCCCAATGATTTGATCCTAGTGTAGTTGATCGTACTCCCTTGTAAGGGGGTTTATGTCGTGTTTTATTACCCTTTTACCCCCTCCCCTTTTTGCTCTTCAGCTTGCGATTGGGACGAACGAGATTCTATAACAAATCTTCAACAACACGGGATATTAAATATTATGTAGAGTAACGTTATAAGATGAGAGTTGTGATATGAATGTAAGATGCTGATTTTATCTTAAAATCGTTAAAGTAATTGTTGATCTGGTAATCTAATGACTCTTTTATTATTCTATATAGATCTATACTAAAGCTGGTATGATATGTGGACAAGGTTCATATTGTGGAACATCTGGAATAGTACAAGCTTAGTGGATATAGTAAATACGTCCCTGTTTATCTATTTGATTTTAGTTTGCTTCAGCAGCAGGGCTGTAAAGATGTGGAAAATATATAATGAGTTTCCCTGGCCGGCGACGTTTAGAGAAAGATACAGTAATATAAGAACTTGGGATAAAGTGCTAGTGATATATGCTAACACTTTTCCTACGCCTCTCTGAGAGCTCTCTAGGCTGTTTGAGTCTTAGAGGTCTCCTTACCTTGTATGATTATTAGTTTCATTCTCGTGAAGCCCTAGAGACCACTATTCTATTAGCTGTGCATATGCGAGCTTGCACGTTCAGCTTAGAATCAGTGCTCATTAACTTGCTGGCAGGAAAATTCTTATATCTATAATAATAGTGCTCGAGACTAGAAGCGCAGTTTTATGGAGCACACGTGTTTCATAAAATGTCTTGATATACCAAGGAATAATTTGTTATAATTATAGGGTTTTTGACTATGATTGTCTGTTTCAATGGCACAATTGAGCAGGACTAGATATAAAATGTGTCGGTAGGATCTACTCCACACAGTTCCGGTATACTTCTCTTTGTGGGCGCGTTACTATGTAGGTTATACTGGCGGTTCCTTTTCGATATCATAAGTATTGCTAGGTGGTTATCTTTGTATATAGCGTGCGCTAATTGATAATAACTCAATTTGTATGTACTTGCCATTACTGGGCTCGGCAAACCTTGTAAATTGATAGTACGTAAAGCATTCTATTCATTGAAGGTCCGTCGTCATATTCAAGCAATCAGATTCTACTTCGTGGTAACACTGGTTCTTCTACAAATAAATATTAGCTACTTCTTAAAAAGTATCCATGAGGCTTATCCAACAGAAACACTATAAATTTTCATAGGAATGAAAGGCAGTGCCTTCCATAGTATGTTCCTCAGACATTCTGATTCTGTCACTACGCCAACCAGCAATGGGATAGCTAATGATCTAGCCGAGAGCAAGCAGCCACAGCGAGCTCCATTTCTGGGCAGGAAGACGCCTAAAATGGGGCATCCAGATTATGTAGATTCCTTTATTCAGTACCTAGCGGCGTTAAGGCCCGAAGGTCAGTGGCATGAAGGGTACATCAAGACTTTAATAAGGATCAAGGTCCTTACCCAATGGTTGAGATAGCACGCTTACTCACCCATCACACCACTCGTGATCCTAAGAGCCGGTGCTTAGGAGAGTCAATTAACAGTAGATTTATGTACTATTTTCCTTTTGGATTTAAGCTGCTAATTGAGTCAGAAACTTTTCATTTTCGAATAGATTCCTTGGAATCTTTTAGTATGGAAATTGAGTACCAGCCAACAGAAGATGGAGTTGACTGAGAGCTTCTGCAAGACTTTTGTAGAGGTTAAAGAGACGCACGATTAGTAAAGAGGATTGATTGCTAGTAATTATCACACATACAATGCCTGCTATTTCTTTATGCGATCCACACATTCTAGCAAAGACAATCCCTCACTCCCTAAAACTCCTATCGGGTGAGCTCTACGGTCTCATCGACATGAATTTACCCCCGAGATACAGGTGCTTTCTCACTTTCTCGCCACTTGCCATCAGTGTCATGCATTGCGAATTCTTCGAGATTGCGGTCTTCCGGGTGGCCGCTCAGCTGCTGGTGATAATGTGACACTGAGAAATCAGAAGGGGTATAAGGATGACCACTATACATGGAAGATGACGACTCGGGTCTGCGGCCGAGGCGGGTGGCAGGCCCGTTTCGGATAGTTGCGCTGGATCTGTCGAGCCCGTTGGAACGCTGCGACGACAACGAAGCTAGGGCGATCACGCTGCGAATGCTGCGCACAACCTTCTCGGGCAATAAGGAGGTGAAGAAGAGCCAGAGTGAAGGCAGGTTAACTGCGATGAGGGACATGCCAGCTTCGAGCATCGCAAAGTAGAAGGACCGGGTATCTGTGTCTGTGAAGAAAAAACCTCAGTACTCACAGTCAACTAGCCAATCTTAAATTCCTTTTTAGGCGGTACAGCACTTACGCTCCAGGTCAGTGAAGAGGGCCGGATCTCCTCCAGTCTCAACTTGTATGTATTGTACCATGCGAGCAATGGAGGCACCGAGACCGCTGCGTACTTCGTCAGCTTACTGCCCAACAGGAAATTTTCACCGTTTGTGTCTCACATGAAAGCCAGTAGGAAGAGACAAATGATGGACACCTTCCTTGAGGTAGTCGTGGAAAGACACATGATCTGTATTGCACGGATTAAATTGCGAGATTCTAATAATTTTGTGAGCCTACATGAGTGAACATACTGAGGGAATGGGAAGAGCCAGGATCCATACGTCCAAGAGGAAGTCGGATATTGCTAAACCGTACAAATAAGGAAACGAAATGGTGCAGTATTTCCCGTAGGTGCCATCCCAGAGCGCCGAGAAGTGAGTGCTGCATTCAAAGCCAGCCAGCAATACGAATGTGACTAACCAACAAGCAACAATCACAATGCTCGCCGTGACTATTATATTGAATTTTGGCATAATACGACCATTAAGGTCAGTGCAGAAGACTCGTCTGTAGAAGAACAGTGCACTGATCTTTGTGAAGGCCAATGTGAAACTCAACAGCACACCGATAGCAAAATACAGCTATCTTTACGTCAACAGATACTCAGTAGGGAGTAGAAAAGATTTTACCTGCTGTGATTTCTTTGCCATTGCCAGCGTTTCCTCAGGTGTGAAGTCATGACTTGAATAGCCCAGCACTCTATCGGCAACACCTACAAGTACCTTATCAATTGGCTGATCAAAACAAAAAAAGCTAGAGCCATACTTATAAAACTGCATATAGCTGCTCCTATGAAGGATATCTTATTAAAATCGTAGTCAGATAATAAGAATATCTTGTCGGCAAAGGTTTCCGACAGAGGAACTCACGAGAGCAGGAATCATGATCCAGTCATCAGCTTTCAAAGGAATTTTTTGGAGCTTCCGGGCATAGAACCGAAGTCCGACAAAGATGGTGCTAAGGCCTGTCAGGGTACTACAGACGGCTAAAAACCCGTCTTTCGAGCTGGCGGACATGATGATCGGGAAGTTGTGGAACACTGGCTCAGCAGAGTGGTAAATTCAGACAGACCATGAGGCTGAAACGCTGAGATGTGAAGTAGAGAAGGGATCGAAGATATAGTAGCAAATAGTGAATCCTCTTTGATCGGAAAATTTTATTTCAGAGATCACAAGAGCAGCAAAAAACAGGTTGCAATGGATAAATGCGGTTTGAGACACTAACCCCCTCATCCGCAAGGATGTTTGGTGACCAATAAGCTACAATCTATGTACTCACGGCTTGAGACTTATGCTCGCCGGACGGCAACAAAAGAAGATCACATATTTTGTTGGAATCCCAATAGCGAGCGAATACGTGTTTATATGCGCCAAAGATCGGGAATTAATATCACGATTTCAAAGCAGTCTGACGTCCTCTTGAGGGCAGAAGATTTTATGATCCTTGCGGACGGCAGCATGCTCGGTTACTGGGAACCCTTCGCTTCATCCAGCTCGCAAGTACGGCTGAGAGGTGGCAGCATGTGACCAGTACGTTATCTGTAAATCAATTCTGCTGATTTCTCGAAGCTCTTAACCAATCACATGAAGGAACCTGGACTCGCGTAGATATCGGCGACTAAGTGTAAAGGCTCCAGCCACCCCTGCAAATGTAACCATATGCAAATTATGGATCTAAAGCTTGTATTTGCTTGATCTTAGATATTAAACCCAATTCTTGAAATAGTCATGAGTATCTTTCATGCACGTGCTTCACGATAAGGGCAGGATATATTGATGCTTTTATCTCCGGAGTCTTTGGAACGAAACAACAGCCTCAAGTAAGGGTAATTGACGAAGCAGCAAAATTTGTACGGGGTGAAATGGAAGATTGTAAAATATTATATGCTTCGCAAGTTGTGGCTAAGTTACGCTGCAGTGTACGTGCAGTGTCGATCAGCTACTAATAAAGGGTCCGATCCGGAAAGGAGTATTTGTCTTCCCTTCTAGTCCGGAAAATAATGTATACAGCTGAATTATGGTATTCAGCCCCAATTCTGCGCAGCAAGATAAGATTTCCTGACCCGATCTGCCTTCCGTCATTGATGGTCCCCGTGACGAGTCTCGGCGACGCCTGGCTGTACCTAGGTAGAGGAGAGTAATCACAGAAATACAGCTTCTGCGTTAGTTTCTAGATAATATATACTACCCCTTACAACCCGCAGTCTGCTTCCCAAAATCTCTTTATAACTGCAAAGGGTTCTCCTCCAGACTCAAGAATCATTCCTGCACATGGGCTATACCACTTTCGCTCTGCATCCCTCAAAAATGTTATGTGGTCGCATCTTCCTGGCGAGCTATACTGTTACTGTTTTCCTGGCTACTACGACTTCTACTAGCCCCATACCATCGCCGACCGAACGCCCTGCATCTGTTTCGGAGGCCGCCTGGACCAAATATGAAGGTGGGAAGCACCCTTGGTTTCTAGTAGAAGCTATTTCCTTTCTGCTTTGCTTTGTAGTCTATAGTTGCCATATTAAAAGTCGGGAAAAGGTACTAATCGTTGCCGTCTACTAGACTGCTTGGCCAGCTTTGACAGTACCGATACCGATAATAACGTGTATCCAGATTCGGTCGACGATTGCGCGCTGGTGTTATCTGACGCATCCGCTGCGAGTGCTCTATTATATGAGTTCTAAATGTGACACAGGGAGCCCAGCCAACAGACAGAGATGGGGAACTTAGGAGCATATCTATGGCGTAAACAATATGTATTCAGACATTTCGGGATCTCTGTATTTAGTAATGATAGATGCGAATGATAATAACTGTGAGTTGTATTCTAACTATTATTTGTATTGAATACCTACTTCATAAGGTTGAACACCTCCATACGGTTTAATTGAATGATGTGCGAACGATTGGAAATTAAAACTTCTCATACCTTGGACTGTACCCTATATAAGGCGATACCTATTATATACAATATCTTTTACCAAAAAAAAAAAAAAAAACAAAGTCTAGGCAAGCTGTAAATAACGTAACACATTGGCGCTCAGTTCCCTTGTGCCTGCTCCCACGGGGTTGATCCGTCCGGACAGAATTTATACCTCTCAATCTCGTTAAACTCCCGGTCAAACCATCGAACAGGACGGTAACAGGCGCTACGCTCCCTAGCCCACGAGACCAATGTGCCCCAGTTTCGACACATCTTGACCATGCCCACACCAGCCTTAGGGTGATCATCAAAGACGTTCTTGTGCAGTCGCCCGGTGTACATCAGTGTATCATCTGCATGGCACATGACTGAGTCTTTTAGAACATTTAAGCAATGCATCGCGTGGCCGTAAGGCCAAGTCTGGCTGTCCTGTGACAATCCGTCATGATTCTCATTGACTACTGAGCGGAGAACATGCTAGGATTAGTACATAAGGAACATTAGCAATGCTTGCCGGCAATCAAAAGAGGAGCGTAAAATGCCCTATCTTACCACGCAGTGTAACTCATGTGCGCTAATCGGGATGTACGCGCCCTTGTGCGCGTCCCACGGCCACCGCTGGGAAGAAGGCAAGCCCATGGAGGCGCTATAATCATCGTCCACGGCGACGAAGAGACTCCAAGGTTCCAGCTCCGGATCATCCCAGGCCTCATCCTGTATTGTTCTGTTGGTGCTATCGAAGTCGGAATGAGCCATGATCTCGATAGGAACATCGTACTTGAGGTGAGCTGTGGGCTTGATCAGCTGGTGTTCTCTAGGCGGCTTAGAGTTCAAAAAATCAACTGACCAAATTTTGAGGGCAATCTTTACGCCAGTTTCCATGGTATCATGTACTGTGCATAAGCAAAGTGTATATTTGCGGTAATAGAGACGAGAAGTATTATGTAAACAAACTTTGAAATGACTCTCTGCTGTACAGGAAAACCTGGTTGATGGTCGAGACGGCATATCTCTTCGGCACCCTCAGTCTCAAGTCCATCATCGTATTCACGTTGCGAAAGATGCTTGTAGACTATCTTTTCCATCGTTTCTAGATTCTAGGTGATGCAACGGAACGATAGACAAACGCAACGGTAAAATTATTGTATGATACACCAAAGGTAAGGACAGATAGCCTCCGTAATGCTAAGCTATCTTGGAACCCAACATTCCCGAAAAAAGTGGAAAAGCAGAGATTTTGAAAAAGCAAAGAAGTCAGATCCTCGAGGTCTGGCAGTGAATCTGGGGAATAAGGGTCGCTGCTGGAATTGCATCAGTACCTCGGTGTCAACATCCTTCCAAATTATGCTAATGCTTCTTATCTTTGGCTGGCCGGAAGCGAACAGAAGGGCCAATAGAGATCTAGCGATCTGTAGTTATCGGATGATCATCGGTTGAAAAGCTTGCATGCTCCTTTTCGGAGACTATCCACACTGTACCTACAGGGGACATTGGGGGCGGGTGAATCAAATTATCCAATCTTACAAATGAAGCTCCTTTCGTCCCCACAAACGTACAGCGGAGGTGATAAGCTTCGAGAAATACTGGGCAGTCTGTCTCGGTGGCTGACCTCCGTCAAACAAATCGTCGCGACCGGGGCGAACCTGGCCGGCTTTGTTTGCAGCTGTGGGAGATGTATGTTACGAATCAACATGCATGACGCTAGCCCACACTATGACCAGGAGGGAAAGAGCAATTTGGAATTAGAAGTCTGTAGACCATACGATAATAAGACAGGAAGGAAATAGGTCATGCTGAGACATTTTAATATAGGAAAGCACCAATCATATAAAGATATGAATAGTATGCCACGATCTTAGTTAAAGTGGGAGTATACGAAACAAACGCATTTTAATATGCATTCCGAATGTGACACTAAGGGCCTGTGTGTGGTTCGATCAAGTTCAAGTCTAGGTGGATCCAAGGTCATGACAATGTTGGGGGGGGGGGGTGGTCCGCACGAGATAATTTTCCCACGGCTATTAATTGTCACAGGCTAGTCCGTGAGGGGAGCTGCTTTGAGATGCGTTCATAATTTATTTTTCGCAAGTCTTCGTCTTGTGTCACTGAAACATATTGCCGGTCGTTCTCTTCCACTATTCCTAACTATATTTGATTATCCTGAGGAATTATGGCTGGCACCACGAACATTAGAGAAGGGACCGTACCATTTAGGGTTGAGCACCTCGCTACGCCATGCCAGACATACTACAAGATTATTGGCAACCTATCAAGCAGTTTGCCTCGGCTGGTGGTGCTTCATGGCGGCCCTGGTACCGGCCATGAGTATTTGCTCCCTTTCAGCTGCCTGTGGCAGCAGTTCGGTATTCCCGTTGTGTTCTATGACCAAATCGGCTGTGCGGCTTCCACTCATCTACCTCAAACTAGTGGGGATGAATCCTTCTGGCAAGAGAGTCTATTTTTGGCTGAATTACATAATCTGGTTGATTCTCTTCAGCTTCGTGATGGGCCAGGATATTTCATTTTAGGCCACAGTTGGGGCGGAAGGCTTGCCGCCGCTTTTGCAGCCAGCCAGCCCAAGGGGTTACAGCGCTTGGTCCTCGCTAGCGGCATAGCGAGCACCCAGACCTGGGTAGAGGGCATGCAAAGTATCCGCAAACAACTGCCATCTGATGTGCAACTATCAATTGATGAAGAAGAGCAGAAGGGCAACTTTGACAGTGCCCGCTTCAGAAGTGCCATGGATATCTTCTTCCGCAAATACTTCTGCCGTGCAGAGCACTTCCCGCCAAAGGAGCTTCTCCCGGCCTTTAAGCATATGAGCGAGGACAAGACTGTGAGAGACACAATGTCAGTATATTTTACAATATTCAGTTAACCCGCTTGGAAGTTTTCTACTATTTGCCTTCGATCTGGCACATAGCACACACTGCTACTCATGCTTTTACTTATTCATCTCCAGAGCAGGACCATCACCCCTGACTTGCACAGGCTCTTTCCGCGATTGGACCTGCATTCCACGCCTGCATCAAATTGCCGTGCCGACGCTTGTGTATAACGGCGAGTTTGACACTTCGTCTGACTTAACTACAGCGCCTTTTTTCGAGCACATACCCCGTGTAAGATGGATCACATTTCCAGATGCCGGACACATGTGCCATTTGGAGCAGCCACAGGTTGCGGGTAAAGTCTTCAGAATTGTTGGAGAATTCCTGATGCAAGATAATAGAAGCGACGGCCTGCAGAGTTAGGTGCAGTTCTATAGCCCTTGTAATGCTGGACTATCTCTTTGTTAAGTTTGGTTAATAAATGCCCCTGTATTAGGTGGTTGGCTTACGGTTCAGGATTCATGCCGTATTGCCTTGCGCGTAAGATTTCTACTGACTGCTGCTCAAACGTGTAATGTACTCGCTAGGCTTTGTCTTACTTCTGATAAGACCAATCTGTCTAAGCGACAATGATTTTTCCGTAGTTAGACGACTCCGCTGTTAACCTCTGAAATATGAGAACCACGATTGGAGGATGCAGCCTCACTTCTCGGGAAGAGGGAAGCCGTCATAAATCGCAATGGAATATCTTGTTGACTCCTTATATAAGACGACTATGGGGATGCATTTGATGAGACCTTGAGAGCTCTCTCCTAGCCCGTCAATTAAAAGCAAGGACTGTGTGCATTTTTGAACTAATATTGTAAGCAGCGAGCTGACTCAAAGACGACATATCGACGTACAATAGAGATGGGATGTCCCGCCGTTGCTCTTGGAAGGGCGAATGCGAGACCCATACCGAAACTCTGCCTCCGTGTATAGTTGATACTATGATAGGGATCTGGAAATCAAGGCTTCGGATTGTATAGAGTCTACGAGCGGCTCTCCCGTATTGCATGAGCCTGAGTAAGCAATAAGCTAATAATTGAACAGCCCCATTCTCCCGGGCATTATTGACTTGGATCATGTAGTATCGGCTATCGGTTATTATTCAAAATAGAGAGATATATATATCTGTGTGCGGGTAGATGTAAAGCTGGTGTTGAAAAAGTCTTACATTACCTAGGTAAGGTTTAGTGTTTCTAATCTGGGTTTTACAGGAGGCGTGAGTGTACATGGATATCGAACTACCTTGGAAGTGACGAAACCAGAACCAGGTATCTCTCCCGAATTCCATCAGTAGATAGGATTACTACAGCAGCAATAGGAAACCCAAGCAACACATTATCATAGGTTCTCTCGGCTGATATGTCCAAAATATAGTTTGGGTTAAAGAATAAATTGCCACTCATGATGGGAGTACTGAGACCTCTTCAGAGTTTCTTGAAGTCAAATTTAACAACAACTGAAGACACTTCCATCAAGGTAGAGCTGCTGATATGTAGGCAACTACGTCACGACGGCTAACTTACTTCTAACAGGAATGTTATGATCGGCTCCAAGCGACGGAAAATCACTGACACTCACACCAAGCTTGAATAAAAGACAGTGGGTAGAACCGCCAAAGTGAAATATGCCAATCTCATCGCCCTTTCTCAACTTGTCTCCTTCTTTCACTGTGATTTCGCAAGTCGATACTTCGGCCATACCAACTCCAACGATGCCCATGAGGCCGATCCTGAGATCATCGGCTTCAATAAGCATGACAGCACGCGTTGCAACCTCTGTAAGGTAGCCCTGACTGGTGGTTTCCCCTCCCATGTCGATAGTCTGCGCATTATTCGGATCGCCTAGCCCTTCACATAGCGGCTCCGAGTAATAAGTTCCGTCTATCACATAGGCTTTACCAACTGTTCCCGTGACTGGTGCGTGCCGTCTGTGGTAGCTGAGTGCACTCAAGAAGGCCTGATAAATTGTGCCTCCTTCGAACTCTTTGCCGAAGGACGAATCTGCTAAGATGTCTTTTTCAGTTGGCCGTACAATAGGACGAAAGAAGTCTACCAGCAAGACCCCGCGTAAGGGTTCCAGGATCTTGTTCATGGTATACACTACTGACTGTATGTGACGCTACATCGTGAAAACGAAGATAATCCACGCATTGGGCGGGTGAGGCAGTGGCTTGCTCAATAAGCGGGAGTATCCACAATCCCACAAACAAGCTTTTTTGGCCGAAAGTATTGGATCTCTCTGGGCTATTGAGTAGAGGTAATAAGGATAAGTGTTCGAGCAAGTGGCTGATATCCCTGTCCAAAACATAAACACACTGATCATCCTGCTTCTTGGGCCTCATTCTTCGTCTTGGTACCGGAGTCTAATAAATTCGATTTGATTGCTGCAGCCATCGTGACCCTAAGTCGTTGCCTGCGGACTCAGGCATGCACACCGCCAAGCTTGGCGGCCTCTAGAACACTAACTACTCCAGTGGACCACTGCACCAATTCTTACCGTAGCTTCGTTTTGAGGAATCGTATTGTAATAATGTATTGTCTTAGGTGTGTTTACCAGAAGTTGGTTAGAAGCGCGCCCCTGTACGTAAGCGAGTGGATCTATGCATATCCGGGAGAGCTGAAAATGCAGTCACGGTTGTATGAGATCGTCCGCTGTTAGTACTTGAAGATATAATCTACGACGTTGACTCCAGCGAAGTCAATCCCATTCTTATTATACACTCAAAGACCTTCATGCAGTGTGCCACAAAGAAACAAACTATGGTACGGAGTGGATTGGTTAATTTCCCGGTGGAAGAGATCTTCACGGCTCCAAATATCGTTAATTACAAGCTCAAGGAGATGACCACTGCCCAGATAACCATTCAGCGGAGTCGAACTTTGGTAGTCCAAACTTAAAGTCACAACTTTTTCTCACGGCACCCTTGCTAGTTGTTATATCAGGATGCTATACGGCTCAGATATATCTATCTATCTATGTATATACATCTATCACGTAAGCCTCGAATTTCCAGCCTTTTTACATTGACCGGACTGGACAACACCAAAACAAAATCAGCTGGCGTCAATCAACTCTGCATACTGTATCAAGTCTCTGTCGGTAAGGAAAGCCTCGAGCTCTTCTGGGTGCATACCCAAACAAAACTCAATACCTCCATCTTCCCTGATCGGAAAGATAACCAAAAATCGAAAGCGACCATTACCACGCTCAAGCTGGGGCCTTAAGGATTCCGGAACACCCCGGCCAGCGAAAAATGCATCTCCAAAATGCATCTCATTGCTCGGAAACAACATCATGTTAGATATCATAACATGCATATGTTCGATGCCCATATTAGCTGTTGAGAATCGACTGTGGTCTGGCAGTGACTGTAATATGGAGAAAGCATCATGCACGACCGAAGGCGTGATGTGTGCAGCGGAGTTACGGAGCTCGTAAGCAACGCGTCCAATGCTCGTGTCATCAGAGCAAAGCGTCTCAATCGACATAGTAGAGCGATTAAGAATTAGTAAACTGCCCATGTACGTCGATGGTAAAGAAGCAGAGAAGTACGGCCGTCCGTCGACAGGTAGCTCAAGAATTGATAACTCATCGGGTCGGAATGTCTGCTTCCGGACATCCTTTGCAACGCGATATCGAACCCTGATTGCAGCCCGCCATAAGAAGGCTTGAACAATATCGCTTATTGACAGGCTCTTCCCTTCGGCTTCTGGGTCCGTCAGCACTGCTTCCCTTAGTTTCTCCAGTCTACCAGGCTGGATGAGAAAAAGGGTTGATCTCAGGCACCTTTCAGCCTGTGGAAGAGGCCAAACATTGTGTAAAGTGATTTTTGGGAAAGGAGGAAGTTCGATATTCTTGGCACCCGTTGCCGTCTCTAAGGCCAGTAGCTGTCTGTTTGTGTTACTTTGACGATTTTCAGGTGGGACGAATGGCAGGTAACCCCTTATTCCAGGATCGATTGTCTCAACTGGCCGAGCCCATCCCTCTTGTTCGTGAATAATCTCTGGTAGGCTGTGATTGAAACTTTCAGGGTCAAACCAGCTACAAGTTGCTGTGCGATCACCTTGTAAAAATCTGCAGTTCTCAGCCCATGCCTTGAGCGCAACGAAAGCTCCCACGCCGTCAAGACAGCAGTGATTTAGGTCAACCGCGACAATGCAGCCACCCGAAATAAAGTTGACTTGGCCAGTGAATATATCGACGGGAAATTTTGGAAAAGGGTCGTCTCGCAGAACAAGACTGTCTTTGAAGGCTGAGGGCGGAAAACCTGCCTCTCGTAACTTCTCAAAGGGCGGTAGAATGTTTGACAGATCTTTAAAAACAAGTCGATCTTTGACGGAAGCTGCCATGGAAAGCGGTGGTATGGATACACAAAGATCCCCTTCTTTGTATCCGAATTCTTGATTAGAGCATTGTGTTATTTTGCCGCTAAGCGCCGGTATCATATCAAAAGTGCGATTGAGTCCCTCTTGAAGGTTAGCAAAAACCTGTTGGAAAGATACCCCGTCATGAAGAGAAAAATAAAGAACAATTCCCATGCCGTGGTTGGGATTAACATAATCAAAGGCATTCAAACGGAAGGAATGCCGTGCCTTGTGCTGAAACATCAGAGTTTTGGTTCGAGTATCATAGTGAGAGGGGGCTTGATCCGACAATGTATCGTTTTTGGCACTTTCTGCTTTCATCAACTGCATAACCAGAGCGGCAAGACTAGCAATCGTTTCACTCGCGTACACGTGCCGAGGAGCAATTTCCTCGCCGAGCCCAGAAGCTGCCCGGATTGCCTTTACAGTCGCAAACACAGAAAGGGAGTCGAGCCCAAGTGCGAAAAGATTTTCTTCCCGAGAGGCACCATGAGCCGCAGGAAACGACGTAGTCAAGATCTTTCGGATCGAGTCTTCCATGCTATTGACGGAGCTCGTATCCAACCTGTAAGCCACACCAGCTTCATCATTTCTCGAGTGGTAAAAGCGCTCGATATAGTCAGCATACAAGGCCAAAGTGGCAGCTCTTTTCACAGTGCGTTTGTCTGTTCGAATGAAAGGCTTGTCGGGGAGGGAGAACGTGACGAAATCCCTCAATAATTGGTTTCTATGACGAGACATTGAGTTTGCTTTCGCGACTATCTCCCAGATGTTATCCACCAGCTCCGCCGTCTTGACTGCTGGTTCTTTCAACTCAACCAGAAGGCCAGCCTGGGGCTTTCCCGTTCCGAAAACGAGACAACCATTGATGGCTGGGTGAGTTGAAATGAATGCTTCTGTTTCCAGGGGTGTTATTTTATATCCGTTAGATAATACAACGAGATCATCACTTCTTCCCTTGAATGCCCATAGATTCGGCTTCGAAGGGTGTTTCATGTACAGATCTTTCAAATTGATTGAATCCTTGTCTGGGAAGGTATGAAAAATCCCCTGGAATAGGCGCCAGTGTTTGTTTCGATGCACCCAATGTTCATATGTATCTTCTTCAAGCTTCTTGAATTCGAAACCGGAATAAGGATGAAAACAGAACCAGAACCAGTCCTCTCGTTCTGGTACAAGGTTCCCTATGAAGAGGCCCTCTGTAGTACCAGTCAAGTTGAGAACTCTGACTACCTCATTCACCTTGCCAGCGCTAGCAGGGCTAACAGGACCGCCGGAAGCACAGATGAACTTACTCCGCGCAAGTTTTGCTAATATCGACGGCGCTCCGCCCAATTCATCTACTAGTGAGGGGACCATGCTCCATATGTCTATTTTCACGTCCACAGCTAGTCTTTCCACAAGATTGAGGTTTGGTAAAACTCCAACCGGTCCTAAAACACATTGCAGGTTAAAGAGTGCGGGCATCAAGATATCCATAATGATACCAGCACCCTATCCGAATCCCGGTCAGCCGAACTGGTCATGTTGAGATTCCACCAAGGAGTAAGAGGCAGTAAACATACATGACTCATTGGGAATGACGAGTAGATTTTGTCTCCTTCATTCCAGTCCAAAGTCCATGGAACAAGATCGGAATTTTCACCCGCAGGTGGGAGCAGTCGTACTGCATCCATGGTTCCGATGAGTCCGTGAGACCAGGGAATCGGCTTAGGCATACCAGTACTTCCTGAAGTATGTAAAAAACAGAAGGGATCATTGATTGCCTCTTCAAATGACTTTGTATATGGGAAAGGCTCAGTATACTCCGCGTCCAGGAGCTCATCGAGCAGAGGAAGCTGTAAGAAACTCATTTGACGATTTTTAAGAACCCCCTTGACCAAAGTTGTTGGAGCAATATCTACTGCATTGACCCAAATAGTACATCCAGTCGATTCAAGGACTGCTAGAGCTTCATTTGGGTTGTTTTTTGGGGATAAGAACAATGCCTAATGGGAAAAGAATTAGACGTATTTCCTCTCTGGGTACCATGTCCGGTTTTCAGATGAACATACTGCGTAACCCGCCTTTGTACATGCATATGTCAACAGAACGTGCCTGAGGTCGTCTATAGTAATCAGAAGAGGTTAGTTGTTTGATCTGGAAATGCCATTTTCGAAGGGAAATTCTTATTATAATCTATACGCACGAGGTCCGATATAGGCCACGGGTTGAATGGCATCTGGTGTACCCAACTGGGCACGAAGCCACCAAGCAGTTTTATCAACTGCTTGGGCAAAGTTCCGAGCTGAGATGTGCTTTAGCTCAATAAATCCTCTTACAAGGGATGCAAGAGAGAAAACGATACGATCTGGCTCGGCAGCGGCAAGATTATCCATAATCTGCGGAAGAAGTCTTTTACCGTAAGACGATGACACTTTGGCGCTTGTATCAAACGAGATCGGTGCTGTAATATTATTCATCTTATCTGGGGTAATTTCTGACTCGACCTCGGGTGGCGTTGATTCCCCGCTAGACTGGGTTACCGGGGTGTTTAAGGTGCTGTTCCTCAGAGAAGAGCTGGAGAATTCGCTGGACGATGAAGTGTGTGATTTTGCACTTTGAAGAGCAACTTTGAAATATTGGTTCACGTTAATAGACGTAGCTGACTGCATGTAAGTGGCGTTTGTCTCGTTGATGGGAGGAACGTTTTCGTCATTTTGCTTCTCTCGATAGTGACTCGGCTTGCCATTGACATGAATCAATTCCAGACGGTCATCTTGACTGAATTCACCCATGGGAGCACTGATCCATACACCATCTCTCAATTGGGCGACGGCGCAGTGCCATGGTGTTGTGAAACCTGTCCTGGTGTTCAGTAAACTGATCGGTAGTTTGGTGCCTGAAGTTGATTCATGAATAGAGAGTCGTATATGGTGGGGAAAAGCATGCTTGACTGCATGTGCAAATGCCTGCTTATGATGTTAGTTGTATTCCAGAGAGTAGATAGACTCCGTATGTATGTGGAGAACATATACTAACATATCCCCTGATCAGCATTTGCTTGGCTAAGTATTTACAATCTCTTTTATAGCCATGAGCAGAGCGATTTTCTCCTCGCGGGTAAATATACTGAAGATCTGATTCCAAGAAACGCTTATAACCCAGATATGTCAACTTTGTATCTGAATTTGTGGCGATCTCGTGATCGATGTCAATGTCCTCTTTGCCGAATCGATTCAATAGCAAGCGACGGAATGTAGTGCAATTGGCTACGTAGACAATCTCACTCATCTTCTCTGGAATGGAGTAATCGAGGAGATCCCGTAGTCTTGCGAATGAGATATTGTTGAAACCATTCTCGACAACCATGTTTCGGAGAGCTTCTCCGTAAGCCCAAGTCTCCCGATCCGATATACACAACAAATCTGAGATTAATTAAGTCAAAATTTATGTAGCATGCTTTTTGGAGTTTAGGTTGCTTCTGGATTACATACCATTATATGTTATGCCATCGGAAATTATGACGATCTCTGCACCAGGTTTATAAACCTCTTGAATGCGCATACACAGGTTGTTCAATCGCTCAAGAGCCAGCTCCTCAGCCTTGTCTGGTAAACTACCGAGAACCTTGTATAATTTATTTGCAGATTTGAAGGGAAAGGCAGGTAGGCAAGCAAGGACACGCAAACCTGTAGACACAAACTGGCCAATGACATCGAGGAGATTGTTCTGGGATGACTCGAGATGGTCATCCGCGTATTCAAACTTTTCAAGGGCATACTGTAAAAAGATGTCGCGAATGAGACAGGAGACTTCCTGTACATTGTCATTTATAGGAGTGGACCTGATGGCCGAAAGGCTAGCATCTGGTTTAACGCTTGTGTATGCCGGGTAGGCATCTTCCTGCTGTGAATACATGTTGGAGGGATACAAGTCCGGCAATCTCCTTGGAAGTGAGATCAATGATTGACGTATGTACCATGCTTCTTATAGGTTGCGGAGAAATACCATCTAATCGGAACATCCTGCACAATTTCTTAGTAAGAATGTTAATGACACCCCCGCCAGTACATGGAAACTTTTCATACCAAGAAAAAGTAATTATTAACTGCCTCATATGCTTCGCTGAATTTTTTCACTCTTCTCCTTTTGCTTGTAAAGAAAGGGAAATTATTTCAAGAAAAGGAAAAGTATATGAGCCTAGCGTATTATCGGTGAGCACAATTGCGGCAGATTTAATAGGGGCCAAAAAGTGGAGGGCTATAGAACTAGCATGATAACACTGACCTGATGATTGCCAAAACTGGGCCGTGTTAAGTATGCGCCTATATTAGATCTATATAACAGATGAGATCGATACAAGCTACTCACAAAGGGCCGTACTCGAACAAACTTGACACTTGGAGTAGCTAATTGTCGTCCTGCTAGCATGGAGGTGTGTTTTGAATTAGTTATGCACAATTTTCGCGTTGATTGACGAACTCGAATACCGCCATCCGGCATATGATCAAGTTTGTTTATAGCAAAATGCAATATTATTATTAACGCAATCACAGTATGTGGCGTATGTACGACCTACCGCTGCATGCAAAGGCCCAAGCCTTCGCGATGAGCCGGGATTTTGTAATATCACTACAAGTATTCACACTCAGGAGAGCAAATTTGAGGTATTTATGATCCATCTAATTTACTTACAGTCCCACGTAGAGATAAACTAAGTCGTAGCAATATCCGGTATAATTAATTAGGGCTCAATGTGAAAAGTCTTTGACACAATTTCCCAATAACGTGCGTTTCCGGTAATTGCCATCCCACACAGCCTTCTTTGCCCTGCTGTCTTTCTTAACTACAGAGAGTTCCGTTTTAGGGCTTTTCTTTGTTCATCGCTATTTACGATTCTTCAAGTATTATGAACACTCATTCATCATGAACAGAGTCTGCAGTACTAGAGACTCCGACACCCTCGAAGAGACGAAGACATATCGGCAGATAGACTGTGAAGAGGCAAGTGGTGAAGAGGCTTCGGGGTCAACTGAACGACCTCAATATCCCCCAACTAGCCAAATCATCTTCATTGTTCTAGCAATTTACCTGGCAGCTTTTCTCGTGGCTCTTGATCAAACCATCATCGGGGTTGCTATCCCAAAGATCACTGATCAGTTTAAAAGTGTGTCCGATATTGGCTGGTATGGCAGTGCTTACTTCTTAACGTCTACGGCGTTACAGCCGTCATATGGTCGGATCTACAAGCTATTCAGTGTAGGTCTTCCAACCAGTCTCACCACTTATTTACTTGTTGTTACGGGATGAAGAGTTGAACTATGGGTTAGGTAAAATGGTCATTCCTGGCCGCCGTCACCATCTTTGAGATCGGATCGCTGATCTGCGGCGTGACTCCGTCTAGCACGGTCTTGATTGTTGGCCGGGCAATTGCTGGGATTGGCGTTGGGGGTATATTTTCTGGCGCCTTAGTAATAATTTCCAGGACAGTGCCTCTTGAAAAGAGACCACTCGTCTTTGGTATATATGGCTTGGTCTGGGGACTTGCTTCTATTGTCGGACCGCTACTGGGTGGAGCTTTTACTGACGGCATCTCTTGGAGATGGTGCTTTTACATCAATCTCCCCGTTGGAGGTTTCTCTATCGCAGTTATTGTTTTGGTTCTCCGCATTCCTCGGAGTGTCGACGCCCCGGGCACATCCTTGCTGAAACGTATCAGGGAGCTAGATCTGATGGGCGCGAGCCTGCTCATCCCAGCGACTATATGTTTGGTCCTGGCCCTACAGTGGGGTGGAAATACTTATCCTTGGCGGGATTCTCGAATAATCGGGCTGTTCGTAGGTTTCGGTGTCATGGCGACGCTTTTTGTAATATCTCAGGTCTATTTGGAGAATTATTCTGCAAGTAACAACACAACGGACGACAAAAGTGGAAAGGCCACAATACCTTCTTGGATTATCAAGCAGCGTACCGTTTGCTCCGCTGCCCTCTTCGCATTCTTCTTCAGTGGTGGATTTTTCCTTTTGGTCTACTACCTCCCAATCTACTTCCAATGTGTCAAAGGATCGTCTGCCATGACATCGGGTATCCAGGTGCTACCATTCATGCTAGCCACCGTGGTCTCATCTGTTTCTGTCGGCTTCCTGGTCACCGCAGTTGGATATTATACGCCATTTCTCATTGCCAGCAGTGCTCTTGTTGCTATTGGGGCCGGCCTTGTTACCCTTTACAACGTCAACATTTCCACGGGAAAATGGATTGGATATCAGATTGTACTTGGAATGGGCACTGGAGCAGGCCTCCAAGTTCCAATGACTGCCGTACAGACTGTCCTGAGGACAGAGGATATCCCAGTTGGTACAGCTTCTATTACATTCTTCCAGACATTGGGTGGTACTATATTCATCGCCATCGGCCAGTCAGTCTTCCAGAACGGTCTTAAAGCGGGCATACACCACTATGCACCCGGTGTTGACCCAGGTTTAATCATTAGTGCTGGGGCAACAGAAATAAAGTCTGCATTGATTTCTTCGGGCCAGATCGGTGCATTTCCAGGGGTGATCCAATCCTACGTTACCGGGTTGAGGGATACGTACCGCCTCAGTACGGCGTTGATGGTTGTTAGCTTTATCGCGGCTTGCTTTATGGAATGGCGAAGTATCAAGCCTGGTGGTAAAAGTGACGACCGAGACTCAGCGGCGAATTGTATATGAGATTTCAGTAACAGTCCGCCGACATGCATGAAGCGGACTCTTATGTATCGTGGGGTTATTGAGAGCATTTGTCGTGACAGATTAAGTAGCCGTTTATCGCTTTACTCTTGATACTGTGACTTGAGGGCAGTACTTGATTGGAAGTTTGTAAATATCAATTGAGTAAGTCAAATATTCTTCGTTTGCAATTATGTGCTTGCAATTATGTCGGAACTTGAAAATAAACGCTTCCTAATATTACTAAATGAGTAGCATCATAGTTTAGGATTACAAACTGCAACCCTGGATACTGTGGCATCGGTGCAACAATGTTGGGCTTATTTGCCGAGCCATGTGATCAATGAAAAATGTTAATAAAATATAAAGCTCTCTAAATCCAACCAATGGAGTTTTCCTGCTAGAAATGGAATAGCGTGAGAGCATTTGAGCATATTCTACTTGGAGTCTTAATGACTCCCTTACGCCCTTGCCATCTTTGGTATAAATGACAAATATAATAATCACTTCTGTAGTTACATTTTGGTATCTTGACAGGCGGTAAAAACAACCAATCTACGATCAGATCATAGAAATGTCAGGTATTACGTGAGGAAGAGGGTAAGGGGCCAGTCCATATACAACGCTAGAACCCACTACGGGCGAGAGACAATGAGCACAATTGAACCCATTTGAGGGGTATTAATATACTCTACATACACGAATATGTTCGAAAGCTCTATTGTGACTCGGCACCATCTGTTGTGTTGCTACCTAACTTTCACTTACAAAGAGTAGCAGGCCAAATCCACAATTCTCTCTGTATTGTGTTGCGTGAATCCAGCTACATACAAGAGTTCTCTATTGGCATCCTTCCTTTCACAGTCCCTGTTCTCAGCATCGTCTACCCGGCGTCCTACCCGGCACCATCTATCTCCGTCCATTTGGGAACATGGCCACGCAAAAAGTTAACGGCGACTTCGATGAGCCAGTCAGCATTCAAACAATAAATGGAAACCACCACGAAAGCGAGAATAGTGACGTTCGGAGTCTAGAAGAGAGACACGAGCAGCAGCTGCGAGAAGACCCCAATGGAGTCACCAAAGGGGCGCAGCCTGGTATTCAAAAAGCCGAAGCTACTGCTTTGGTTTGGACCAGAACGGCTTTGTATGCAACATATGCGTGGTGAGTCATTTTTGCCTTCAATCCAAAGATAGCTCGGTCTCTAACATAAACAGGATTTGGCTATGCTTCTTTGTCCTGTCCATGCAGTCATCAATCAATACGAATCTGATATACTATGCCTACGCAGATTTTGCCTCCGCTCCTCAAATATCCCAGGCCTATGTTATATCGACGATTGTTGGCGGTGTTATCCAGTTGCCCATCGCAAAGATTCTGAATCTCTGGGGCCGTGCTGAAGGTCTCTTGATTGTTTTGACAATAAACATTCTTGGCCTAATAGTGATATCTGCGTGCAACGGTCCCAATGGGTTTGCGGCGGGTTATACTCTGTATCAAATTGGATATACCCAATTGAACTTTATTCTGAGCGTGTTTGTCGCCGACGCATCAGGGCTAAGAAATCGTGCATTCGTATACGCATTCATTGGGATGCCCACAGTGTGTACTGCGTTTACTGGGTCTCTTGTTGCTCAAGCATTCATAACCCATTCTACTTGGCGTTGGGGATACGGCTGTTTCACAATAATAACATTTGCGTTTATCGTGCCACTCGCTGTGGTGTTTAAATTCTATCAACACAAAGCTGAAAAGCTGAATCTTCTGACCAAAACCCCTAGTGGCAAGACTATGGCTCAGTCTATCGTTCATTATATTCATGAGTTCGATATTATTGGCGGCTTTATCCTCATGGCGGCTTTTGTACTATTCCTCCTTCCATTTAGCCTTGAGACCTATGGCTTCAGCGGATACTCCTCTGCTACTTTCATTGCGATGATTACAATTGGGATCCTTCTGTTCCCTGTTTTTGCCATGTGGGAATATTACTTTGCGAGAACCGGCTTCATCCGGTGGGAGTTGCTGAAAAAGCGAACAGTTCTTGGAGCATGTATCTTGGCGGCTCTTATCTTTTTCAATTACTATACCTGGGATCAGTACTTTTACTACTACATCCAGGTTGTGTACGACCTCGATGTCACGAAAACAGGATATATGACTCAAATATACGGTGTTGGGTCAACTATATGGGCCGTCCTTTTTGGAGTGTTCATCCGCCAAACGAAACACTTCAAAAAGGTGTGTTTATTTTTTGGGGCACCATTAATGCTGTTAGGTGCTGGACTTATGATTCACTTCCGCGGCTCTCAAAGCGACATTGGATACTTAATAATGTGCCAGATCTTCATTGCCTTTGGAGGCGGTACTCTGGTAATTGGCGATGAGATGGCTGTGATGGCTGCCGCAGACCGTGATGGCATTCCGATGATGCTTGCACTTATCAGCCTATCTTCCAGCGTTGGGGGATCTATTGGCTACGCTGTTGCTTCCGCTATATATTCCAATACGTTTCCTCAAGCTCTGCTCAGAGCGCTACCGAGTTATGCGAAATCAGACTTTGAGACTATTTACTCCGGTGGATCAGCGGTACAACTCACATATCCTCCCGGAAGTGAGGTTAGGAATGCGATTAATTACGCGTGGGCATACAGTCAGAAGTATGAGTGTATCACGGCAGCCGCGCTTGTTGTTCTTGCTTTCCCAGCTATTGCAATATGGAAAGACTATAATGTAGACAAGAAGCAGGTAAAAGGCACTGTTATCTGAACCCTCTTCTCAACCTTATTTGATTGGTCCTCTTTTCCTTTTCTGCAAAGTTTTTTGTTATATCTTCAGGTGCAGCGACTTAATAGACATCTTTCCTTGTGTCACGCCTCCCAGTGCCAGACCTAATATCTTACCATACATTTACTTAACACGGGTTAATAAAGTACACTTGATGTCATGTCTACTGTATGAAATTGGGAATGCCTGCCTAATGCTTTCCGCGATACCCTACACCGATTAATTAGCTTCTAGTCTCTAAGATACATATAGTCTTGCCTCCGACCAAGGGTGCCAACCTCCCCTCCAATCGGACTGGCCGGTTAAGTCTCATGAGTCGCGATAGGTCGAGTTCTCTCAAGGAATTGATTCAACAGATGAAAAACTAATCACCTCATAGTATGTCTCATATACGTACTTATAATATCCTTGCGCTTTAATACTCTAGTCTTATAACTAGGTAGGTATATAAGCCATGAGAGCCCTATAATCTATAAAGAAATATACAATAAATGCATATATGGAAGTAAGACAGTTTAAATTTATATGAAAGTCGAATACCTAAAGCAGTTAGTGGCTAAGCAACTCCACAGCTTATTCAAGGCTACAGCCTATGTCATTGAATATTAAGTTTACATATGATTCACAGTAATAACTATTCTACTTATACGTGGGCAGTGATAGACTGAAACTTCCGATAGACTGTAATCAGACCGGCAATTTAGGGAGAGTTAGGAAAGCTTTGCAACCTCCTTCAGCAACGTTTCAGCGGCTAGCTTTCCAAGGTTATTGGACGCCAATGGAGAGTCTCCGGTAAGGACTAGGCGATCTTGATGAGTAGCCCCAGTGATGCCTTCATTGAGCGCCGTGACGCCACATTTGCGGAGCCGTTCACCAACGTACCACTTCATCTTCCCAGGAATGTAACCAATGTCGACATTAGCCCCTTGGTCCAATGAGTCCGGAAAAAGATCGATCTTGTATCCATCGTAGATGAACTTGCTACCCTTAGGCTTGTCGATATCAGCAGCAAGCATGCTTGCTGGGCCGTGGCAGAGTGTAATAAAGTAGCGCTGGTGCTCATGTGCCCAACGCAGGACATTGCCAACTGTCGCTGAGAAAGGAATACCGTTCAAAACGCCGTGGCCGCCAGGTATTAAGACGGCTAGGTACGGGGTCTCCTTGGTGAAGCCTTCCAGGTTTGCCCCAGATGTCTTGGAGGTTGAGTGGCTTTCGGATCTTGGTTTTGTATTTTTCATAGATTGCTTTGACTGCGTCATCTTCCTGTGGAAAGGCCCACATCTCAAACTTGACAGGATCGCCAGAAAGGGTAGCAATGTCGATATCGAAACCCGCAGCATCCATGTGGTACATAGGTAACAGCATCTCAACGGGGTGATTACCCGTAGAGAAGAATTCACCGCCGGCCATCTCAAGGTAACGTTCTTGAGACGCAATCAAGAGCACTTTCCACTTGTCACCTTTGTAGGCATTGGGGTAATTTGCTCCATCAAAGTCCGTCTTTGGCGATGTGTACTTGGTGAGCGAATAAGGAGAAGGGAACCAAGCATCATCTTCGGCTTGGTCTTTGACAGGGCGACGATCAGTAGAAGTAGACATTTTGAAGGCGATATTGTAAACGTAAAAACGCTTCTGATGAGAATGAGATTAACATTAATGATTAGAGATGAGAGAGAAAACCGTCAACGAAGGACTGGATGGTCTCTTTATATACCCGATCTGCCTCTCTTCCCCTCCCCTAGATTGATAGATGCTGCCACCTAGTACAAAGGTTTGAGATTGACTAGGATTCACTGTGTCATTTGCACCGATTCAGGTTACCCGAAGAGCCTAGTTGGATGGAATAATGACTCTACTCGGATCTGATAGACCTGATTTGATGCACCATTCTTTACTGACAGGAGTTGGAGTTGTGGCGAGCCACCAATCTATCCTCCATAGATTCATCCTAACTGTTTCAAGTCTAGTCTCCGATTAGCTATATCGGCTTGAAGGGCGCGATCACGCTTCATATCTCCATTGAGCATGGGTTTTTCCAGCTTGATCCCAAAGATTGCTTACAGAACCCAATAATTCTGCGTTCCACTAGACAATAAGCAGACCCCGCATTTCCCCGATGTCAAACCAACGCGAGTGGAATTTGATATCCGCCACTAGGGTCTGATAGGACTAATCCGCCTTCGGCAGGTTCGTCCAGTCCTCAGTAGTCTTCCGCCATCTAAAAATCCAATCGGGGTCTTGGGTGACAATGCTATAGATTTTAGGTTCAAAGGCGAAGGTAGCTTAGTCTCCGCTTAGCCAGTAGTCGTGATGTCACTGTCACCCAGCCATATTATTTCAAGATTTGAGTCACTTCTCATGTCCGGACCGGACTGAATTCAGTGCCTGCTTTCGGTCGATTCGCTGCAAGAAGCTATCCGTGCCAGTGCCGCCAAGCCCGGCGGAAACTTATCCTTTCTGGATAAAGGTGCGCGAATAACCCAAGTATCTCAGATACCACGGCATATTTATATGCATAGTTAGAATTCTTTGTTAGATTGGTTTATTAGTAATGTTATATGTATTGAATGATAGTAAGAAAAGAAACGCTAACAGTGCGAGCTTGTACACGGGAATGCCATTAAGACACCCATGTTATGGATTTTTCATTTTGATCGGCCGTGACTTAATGCAAGATAGTTCTAATATGTACATATATGACCTATCTACTGGTCTGAGTCTCTGATTTACTTGCGACTGGCTCCAGGTAGACTTTAAGCGGAGGCACCTGCCAGAGAACAAAATTGTTCTGCTGAATCCACTCACGACTATCAGGATGAATGGTTATGTCGAAGTTAAAAATGATGAGGGCGAGTATTAGGCGCATCTCAGCGAATGCGAGGCTCAATATCGTTAGTCAGATTCCAACTATGCCATCCGAATTTACCTACTGCTGTCCAAGGCAATTTCGTGGGCCAACGCTGAATGGTTGAATCCCATCTCGTCGGTCGTTTGCAAATCTAGGATCACCAAGAAAGCGTTCAGGGTGGAAAGAATTAGGCTCAGTGAAGTACTCCTCACGATGGTAGAGCGCCCACTGGGGAGTTGCCACATATGTCTGTGTATATGATTAATATCTGATCATCACTTGCTAATATATCAACTTTTCCTGACCTGCTCTGGAACATATCGGCCTAAGATCTGGGCTCCTCCTTTAGGTACAACGCGCGGAAGACCATTCGCAACCGGAGGATACATACGCAATGCTTCATTCAGGCAGGCCATCATATATGGGAGCTGATTCACACTGGAAAAATTGATTTGTTTGTCAGTATTAAATGTTGAGCGCACCTCATTAGCCAACTGCTGATAGGCTGCCGAATCTTGAAGCAGGAAATAGGTAAGTCCACTGAGAAGGGTCGCAGTTGTCTCCGAGCCCGCTAGGACGAGGACTTGGGCATTAGCAGTTAATTGGTCAATGCCCAAATTCTGTATAATAACAGTGAAATTTCATCAGGTCAACACGACTCATATTAGAGAGTTACTGAACTAACCATTTCATCCTTCTTTTTGAGCAATCCCTCCATCAGATCCACACGATCATTAATCAATTTCATTCGTCGGCGTATTTTTGCTTCTGTACGCTCCTTTTGTCTCTTATGTTGGAGTTGCAAATCGTGTGGAACAAGGTTTAATGCAATTCGTTTTATCCACGGAGTAAACGACAGAGCTTGCACGATTGTTCCTAGGCGAATGGATTCAAAAATATTCTTGATCCACTCATCATAGTTCGATCCCGCCAGGCACCCGAAAGGTTCTCCAAACGCCAGATCACCAATAATGTCGAATGTCGTGTAATTGAACCAATCTGAAATGACCAAGGGCTGGCCATTACTGCTCTTCTCGCGCAGTCTTTGCAGTAGCAGATCTATATAACCTCGAATAATGGGCTCCTGTTCCCTGATAGATTTCTCGGTAAATCCGGGTGCCATTTGTCTCCGCAACCGACCGTGTTGCTGATGGTCTTCATTGATAATGCATAATGGACTTGGCTCTATAGCTTTGTAAAACCATTGTGCCTTGCCCATTTCTTGTCCAGCCTTCTTATATATGTCCGACCACGCATCTGGATGAGCAAATGAGAGCTCGTCAGGGGCAACTCGAACGACGTCTCCGTAGCGTCTGTGCATTTCCAGCAGGTCCCTGGTAAGTGTCCCTTTGGTGTATCGATAGACATATGCCAGTCGCGACGCCCTATGGAGTAGAGGGCCCGGAAAGTTATTCAAAGCATGAAAGTATAAATTGTAAACGGTGTGAGCAATCACATAGCCGACCACCTATACGTGTTAGAAGTTCTCGCTCGCCATCAGTCAGACACAATAAGGAATTTTCGGGATTGATACCATGGAGATACAAACAGTAACCCCACCCCTGCTGTATATAATCGCGTATAAATCAGGCAAATTCATCTTTGTTCAACGCTTGATAATGTAATGTCGAAAAAGAAATTTAGTGGTCATGAAGGATGAAAAATTCTGTTTAAAGCAATATCACGCGGATGAAATTGAGGTGAGGTATACCAGTACACTGATGCCATACTGCGTCATGGAATAGTAGCCCCAAAATGATTCAATGTTCTTGTATGATAATAAGGCGGAATCTGAGCTGCAAACAGCATTAACTCAAAATTCTGGGGTCTTATCTCCCCTAATGTTTATTGATCATTTATTGATCATATGCACCAATGAGCACTATATATCCAGAGGGTTTCGGGATGTTCTGCAACCGGCCAAGAATTCCCCTCAGACGTGGTAAAAGAAGAAATTGCAACCTTGTTTCGAAGCGTATAGGGCAGGTAATTCGAGAAAAGGGCTGCCACATGTATCAAAATTCTCCAGATAATCCTAACCGAATCCGGCCGCCCTCGATCCATACATGCATGATCATGGAATGAGCCGTATTTTTATTCAAGGAGTTTATTCGTCGTAAGTGCGGAGTGAGTTGGTCTAGATATAAAGTTCAACCCATTGTAGACAAGAATTATGAACGCACTGGACAACTCGATACATTCGCTCTAGGATTTCCAACTCAGCTCCCTTCACTTCCGAAGCTTACCTTCAAGTGTATTCATCTGATCAGTATAGACGCTTCAGCAGCCGTTTTCCCCAGTCTCGTCCGGAATGTCGACTGCTCAGGAGCTGCAAGGGGCCCAGGAGTGCTGGTCAATTGCCCTTCTAAGCGTGGGCATGTGCATTTTCTGGCTAACCAATTACATCGGAATGATTTACAAGTCATTCGAGGACCGTACATACAGTATGCCATTGATGTCCCTTTGCAGCAATCTTGCCTGCGAGTTTGTCTACGGTGTGATTCATCCTCTAGATGTTTCTAGCTACAGCTATGCTTTTGCGATCTGGTTTTTCCTTGATTGCTTGGTCGCAATCGCAACCTTGAAATTCGCACCAAACGAATGGAAAGATGCACCACTAGTCCGGGACAACCTGAATTTGATTTTCGCAGTCAGTGTTGCCGGCTGGATGACAGTGCATTTGGCGTTGGTAGCCCAATTCGGCACACTTGACGCGGTGGCATGGGGTTCTTGGTTCACCCAGATATTCCTGAGCGCTGGTTGCTTATGCCAACTGATTGTCCGAGGAAGCAGCCGTGGAACGTCGTTTTTCCTTTGGTAAGAGCATCAAGTGGTATGACTTGTATTTTAACTTATTTATCTATTGTATATTAGGTCTACTCGCTTTATAGGCACCGCACTTACCGTACCACACGAAATCTTGCGGTATCACTATGGATATGGCAAAGTTGTATTAGATTGTCCCTTAGGCCGATGGGGTGCAGGAGCTTTCTTTGTGCTTGACGGTTTGTACGGAGTAGTTCTGTGGAAGATCCGACAATCTGAGAGGGGAGTTGCCTATCTTCAGAGAAAGGAAAGGCTGGATTCTGGAAGCCAGAAGTAAGGGAGCTAGAACTACAATAAGATCGGGTAACAAAAATCGCTCGATATGTTGCTTAAAGCTCAGTGTGTGCTGCGATGAAATGTGTTAGCTTTGAGTTACACAAAATTGTACGTACAATATTTTAAACTATATGGAGTACTTGCCAAAATGATTCAACTTACCCAAGACAGGAAATGCTTAGTCAATTCATCCAGTTCATTAATTCCGTATTGTGAGATGGTTATTGTATGACATGCCTAAGAGAGTTGATAAGTCAGGTGTGAAGTGAACAATTAGTGTAACAATGGTGTCTGTACACACGACATGACGGATATTTGTATATATTTGATTAGCACCAGTAGAACTAGCTTATATATGTTTGAATCGAATGTTCACCCATTACTACATGTACTTCTTCCTCGAGTCTTATTTAAGGTCACATGTGTCAACCCTTGGGCCTGATCAGGCCGTAGACGTTGTCCGTCAGGGAAACAAACCGCAGAGCCATTCTGATGAATGTCAGAGGTGGTCTTCTTGTCACTAGACTCAGCCTCCAGAAATAGAACATAAGTATTTAAATCTAGCAGCAAATATGGTCTTAATTCACTCCTCACATGCGTTAGGTATGAAATGATAAATATCAAATATTTTTACTTCGTTTGGTGTTTTAACATTAGCAAAGATAGCCGGAACCGGGGCGTCTCTTGTTCTAGTAGTACAATCTTGCATTATCGAAGGTGAGTGAGTCGTGATCTTGTGTTACATGCCTCGCGTGAATCCGGTAGATGGCAACATCTTCCGCAATTGTAAGTCTGCCTTGTGCCTGTAATGTACTTTCGTATGGCCTCGAATAAGTAATTCAGTGGAGAGCCTATGAATGTTCCTTTGCGTCAAAATAAAATATTCCAGGAGGGGCATTCCAATTCATGTGACCATACCGCGGACAATCCCAGTCTATATGGATAGACTACAAGCTTCTGTCACTTGGATAGATGCAACAGTATTTATCATTCTTGACCAATTCGTGCTTCAGGTGTTGGAGTACGGAACCGAAAAGCTAACCCTTCCCACAGTAAGGCAAACACAAAGGAGCTCACAATAGGCGTAGAAAGTGCACAGGGTAACAACCAAAATGTTATGAGTATGAATGTAAGTAAATCCATAGAATTAGATGGCGATACTTCGAGAGATAGGCAACAAAACGTTCAGCTAATGAGCACTTTCCTGTCAAGATGACTCCTCAGCTTGTAGCTCACAGGTATGGACGAGATTTCCAACAGGAGTTTTGGGTCAGAGAATGCTCATCGTCTGGAGCTTATAGATACTTACCAAATTTGAGTTGGACCATCATTCCGCGACATTGATTACCGTTGACTCCTAAGCCGGAAATGATTCATATGTCTGAGATTGATCGAGTCTGTGTTACACTAGCACTGGCGTAAACCGGAACGTCCAGATCCGACAGGTACAACATTTACCTAGTTATTGCTGGAAGGATGTCATGGTATCATTTTGAAAAGGATGCCACTTGAACCTGTTATGAATGTAACTTCACGTAGAAGGTGTAAGTGCCAAATGTTCATTTCTGTGAGAATCATGCTGACTAGGACGAACGGCCTCTTGATACGAGAATCGAAACTTGCCAGTTGAAGAAGCACTGTACATTGCATCTAGCCAGATAACTAGCAGTAAAAATACGCCCTACTTTAATCATTCTTCAAAGGGAAGTGCATAGCCATAACCGTATGAAGATCTACTAACGTTTGACATCATCTAAATAGCACTCCTCCTTCCTAGGATGCCATCTGTGGTACGTTTCTTGGTGCACAATATCTTATTACTTCCTTGATTCTTATTCAAGCTCTCTAGGCTATGTCGTTTTGTCCGCTGTTCGTCATGCATTTAGACATGATATGGTAAATCCTTTCCTGTTTGGTATGATAGCCTGCCTCTACAGTATGCTCGTTATGAACGCCATTCCCACTCCTCTTCGATCCATTCGTTGTTACAAGCTTTGAATTCCCTTTCCTAGGCTATATAAATATGCCACAAGACTAAAGGAGGTACCTGATAGGACAGAAGTCACTCCAATTGAGTGACATACGAAATTCTATGTAGTACATTCAACTTCCGTAATGAGCGTAAGATCCCATATAGCAAGGGAGCAGCAGCATACTACGTAGTGTAACATCTGGACGATGGGACTCTCGATCAGACCTGTAATTTGTTAAATTTAGTCCCTCATGCAGATGACGTGTATATACTATTCTTACTCTAATTGCTGAACCTACTCTATGGCCATTCTTGCAATTAGAATAAGTGACGGAGACTTCTCGTGTATACATAATCCATAGGCCTCTACGAGTAGCTCATTCTGTAGTACAAATTTTAAATCGTTACCGAATTGTACTTGAGCCGATCAATAATCACGGCTGGTTTTAGCATTATTATCATAAGGCAAAATAGGTACAGGCTAGCAAGAGTTGGTGCAATCATACCACCCATTGGGTCGTGCACGAGCCAGGAAGAATGGGTCATCTATTACATAACTGTTCGAAAACCCTAGGAACTTCAGAGTAAGTTATGGTAGTTATTCTTACAATATGTGACAGGGACTCGGGCAAAATCTCCAGCGTAACATGCATTTTGTTTACCCTTATTACGGTCATCTCATGTCACATTCATCGCTGATAACTGCCTTTTTTCAGGTCTCGGCATCATAATATACTTTAGTCCTGCTGCAAGGGATGACAGGCGGATATCCCTGCCTCACGAGCATGTTGACCGTTTACTCGGGCCGCTATGACAGGTCTCATATGCGGCATTGACCACTCAAATGAGCCAAAATTCTCCGGTAGCAGGGGATAACCTTACTTGTTCATTAGAGGTTACACGAGTCTTCCAAATGCAGTATCGAGAAGGGAAGGGGGAACAACGAGAATTCATCTGCTATAGGAATGAAGACTGAAACAAAACTTGATTCTAGCAATTGTCAGGATTAAGTGGCTTGGCTAGACCTGGCTCTCCATTGGGGTTTCTTATTTGTTTCCGTGAACGGTAGCTGTGGCTTGAATACTTTTCGGTGATGAACTCACCCTACCAGAAAATGTAAATGATATCAAGGGAGACAGTTTACCCATATACATTTCGTCATTATTAACGATACTAATGTTAACATCAGTCCATCAAGCATTCCAGAAACCAAGAAAGCTGGATAATGGGAGGGGAACTCGCAAACCATCCCAAACTAAGAGTTCACAGTCAAGTGCTAAATATACTACATTAGACAATACAATTCAATTAGGCTGGCGTGCGAGTGGGTACATATCTCACAGCATGTAGCATTCGGGGGAGTCCAGTTGTTAAACGGCGTTGACCTATCTAGTCAATGACAAAAGTCTGAGCCGTATGATACTCATGCATACACAAGGACCAAGAATCTCCAAAGTGATTCGCTGTAACCGATGGCTGTGTCTATCGGAGGCTAACTATATGACCTGTTCTTTAGTTGGAACCAGACGCTCCCAGCGCCGAGCTGGTCTTCAATTCAACTGGTGCCGGATTTTTAATGTAATCTAGTCTTGATGTACCGAAGCAGGTTGCTTCATTAGCCTTCTTATATCCAAGCAAAGGGCCATATCTGGTAGTGTCATATCGGTCGTGTGATATGCTTTTTGTATCCCCAAAGTTAGATTCTGAAACTGATTGGCACTCTTGATTGTTCTACGAAATCTTACAATGTCGCGGGTCCTGACCATGAAAATGGAAAAGCCGGGGAATGTCAGTCACTCCTCAAAGGATACTCTACTTCGTAGGGTTGAAGAAGCATTGTGGCTCTCTATTAAGCATAGCATAGAGCAGATGCATACTGACGGACACTGGTGCGGGGAATTGAAAACAAATGTGACTACAGTCGCAGAACATATTTTCCTGTACCAGGCCCTTGGCATAGATCTCAGAAAGGATAAAGAAGCATTCATCTCCTGGTTCCGTTACACACAAGGTATAGATGGTGGTTGGGGGATCTGCCCAGACCATCCTAGTGATATCTCAGTTACGGTGGAGGCTTACCTCGCTTTGAAAATTCTTGGAGTTCCGGTTAATGATGAAGCAATGTGCAAAGCACGGGGATTCTCCCTTTCGATTGGTGGTGTGGCAAAGGTTCGCATTTTTACCCGCATATACCTTGCGATGTTCGGTTTGTTTCCCTGGAATGCTATCCCAGAGATACCCGCTGAACTGATCCTCTTGCCCCCGGGCCTACCGATCAGTATTTATCACTGGTCAGCTTGGGCACGGGCAACTGTGGTACCCCTTCTTGTGATTTTGCACCATCGCCCGATCTACGCTCTCCCGAGCAGTGAATCAGCCTACAACGAATACCTCGATGAGTTGTGGTGCAATCCGACGGAAAAGAGGGTACCATACAACCATGTTGTATCGTCCTTGTTCCGATCTGACCCCGTTGCATTGGTCTTCACCTTAGCTGATTTCATTCTACATCGCCTTAACGGATTAAGATCGTTTAATCCGATTCGTCGTTTCGCCCTTCGGAAGTGCATACAATGGATTTTACAACACCAGGAAGAAATGGGAGACATTGGAGATATTATGCCCCCACTGCATGGAGCTCTGCTTGCTCTCAGACTCGAGAATTACCCACTGCATGCGGATCCTATACGCCGGGGCCTTGAAGCCATCGAACGTTTTGCATGGCATGATGAGCATGGAAAAAGGATTCAAACCACCGTTTCAGCCTTCTGGGACACTAGCTTAATGCTCATTGGGCTTGCCGATTCGGGCACACGGTCAGGCGCGTCTTGGTTTAGAGGATCTTTATCTTGGCTACGAAATCGTCAGATATTAGCCAACACAGGAGATTGGAGGATAAACAACCGTGAACTGCAGCCAGGAGGTTTTAGCTTCGGATATTTCAACACATGGTACCCGGATACGGATGATACCGCGTCCGCTGTTTTGGCCATGATTAGGCAAGACGGCGGGCTTATTCATTCCTCCTCTGTTCTACAAGCACTAAATTGGCTTCTGGGAATGCAAAATACGGATGGGGGATGGGGCGCCTTTGACCGCGATAATCAGAGTCTTTACCTTAACAAGATACCTTTTAGTGATATGGGAGGATTGTGCGACCCTTCAAGTCCGGACGTGAGCGGTCACGTCCTGGAGGCTCTAGGACTTTTCTTGGCCGTCAATTCACGGCATAAATCACAAAATATGCCAAGAAAATTCATCAACCGCGTTGTATCGGCCTCCCGGAGAGCAATATACTACTTATCCGCTACGCAGGAGCCTTTCGGGGCCTGGTATGGACGGTGGGGTTGCAACTATATATATGGCACAAGTGCTGCGCTCTGCGGATTAGCCTATTTCATAGGCTCGAAGAAGAGCAAAGATTGTTATGAAAGAGATGACAGCATAAGCGAGGACGTAAGCCAGGCAGTTCAATGGCTAGCAAGCGTCCAGAATGAAGACGGTGGCTGGGGAGAAACAGTAGCCTCTTACCGGGATCCTGTGTATGCCGGTTGTGGTCCATCGACGGCGTCGCAGACGGCCTGGGCGCTGATGGGTCTTATTCCATATATGCCGGCGTCTACAAACTCAATTAGGCGGGGAGTGGAATACTTGTTGCAAACTCAAGTTCAAACTGGGTTTGGAGGAGCGACATGGCATGAAAGAAGCTATACTGGCACAGGATTCCCGAACCATTTTTACATAGGATACTCATTCTACCCTCACTACTTTCCGATGATGGCGCTCGGGCGGTACGCTCGCGCAATCCAAGGACTTGGCTTTGACTGGGATGATGGGCTTCTAACGTGAGAGAGAGATACTTGACCACTGAAAGAATACGCTGCTACAATCAATGCCATGTAATTTCACATACCATGTACTTCTTTGGCTTGTTCTCAGCAATTCGCAATATTACTTTACAGTGCTCCGACATGTCGTAACAGCTTCTTTGCCAAATCCAGAACAAGCATAACTATTTCATTGAGAAATTTCAACGTCACCCACAACGGCGTTTACATCAATGTGTTACTTGTACACCTGAATAGTCTGCGTGTGGCAGTATGATAACAAGCCCTGTCTTCCCCATTCGCCACCAATACCACTCTGCTTCCACCCGGAAAAGTATCCATGCGGATTAGGGATCTCAAAGCTGTTGATCCAAACTGTTCCCGCTTCCAGCCTCCGCGCGATACGCTCAGCGGTGCCGACGTCTTTCGCCCACACGCACGCTCCTAGACCTGTGTCTGTTCCATTGACCCTCTCAAGCAATTCATCCTCGGTGGACCATTTCATAAGAGGAATGATAGGGCCAAACTGCTCCATTTGGATGATTCGGGAATCATCTGGAGGCTGATCCACAACAACGGGTGTGATGAAAAGTCCAGGCTGCTCGACGTCAACTTCGCCCCCGCATAGCAAAGTATACTTGTTTTCTATACAATCAGCAATCAAGCCTTTCACGATATTGTACTGTAGCTCATTCTGGACAGGGCTAAATAGCGTGGGTTCATCACCAGAATGGCCGATTTTAATATTTTTGACTGCCTCCACAAAAGAGTCGCGAAATTCCTGGAAAATAGACTCATGCACATATACCCTCTTCGTAGCCACGCACATTTGGCCAGAATGGAAAAAGGCACCGGTGGCAACCTTCGAAGCAACACTTTCGACATCAACGTCGGCGCAGATGACGCTTGCATCGTTTCCACCAAGCTCGAGTGTCACTTTTTTGAGTGTATTAGCCGCACTTGCTGCTACTTTCTTTCCTGTTGCAGTGGAGCCGGTGAAGCTAATCTTGTCAATCCCCGGATGGATAGTCATAAGCCTTCCTACATCATTATCCCCATTAAGGGCCTGAAGCACACCTGGCGGAAGCACTGATGTTGCAAGCTCAGCGAACTTTAGCGTGGCACAGGGGGTAAATGGCGAAGGCTTAATAATAATGCAGTTTCCCATGAGGAGGGCTGCTGCTGCCTTGGCAACAGCTAACACGAGAGGGAAGTTCCAAGGACAAATTGCACCCACCACCCCTATAGGGTGATGAGTAGACATGATTTTGAGCTTCTCATCCTCATAGTTCACTTCATCCGGGAAAGACTGTGATGCTGCGCTGATTAGCTACTTCCTGCTGAGTTTTATTGTTGAGAATAGATCGACAATACCATTGAATCTGATGAACTTCAATGTGTCCTCAATCTCAATGTTTGCGAGGAGATTCTACCGATTGGTTAGCAGGCTTCCAACCATAACCAAAACAGAGAGGCTCTCATACAGATTTGCCAGTCTCTGCAGCCAGGGGACCATGAATTTCGCTCCTCCGCCGTTCTAGCTCATCAGCTAGCTTGAGTAGATATGATTGTCTTTCTTCGATAGATAAGAGCTTCCATGACTTGAAAGCTATTCTTGCAGCTTCCACTGCGTTGTCAAGGTCCTTCGCACTAGCGACTGGCACCTGCCAGAGCGGCTCCTTGGTCCTCGGATTCGTGATTGTTGCTAACCCGGACTGGCTCTCCGAATTGATGGTATTAAAGAACATATTGATCGTCTTGCAAAGCAATAGCAGTCAACGAATCCGGCGGGTTAGGTTGTAATATTGATTGCTAAAGTACATCATGACATCTTCCACAAAATTATGGGGTTTACATACTCTCTCCGCATGCACCCTCATATGTGGAGGGCGGCAGTGGAAAACCCCCATTGCCGTGGAGAATTACCAGATTCGTCTCAGCAAAAGACTAATCTCTCCACACGTCGGTAATTCTCCACGGCACCCATTCGTTTTCAATATAGCCAAATGCCGAGGCTGCGACCTTATCTGCTTAGTTTTGTGGGGTTAATCCCCAGGTTTCGTTCTTCCCTATCGGACTGGAGACTCATTAATTGCCGACAAACCTTCATGTTAAGATATCTAAGCCAGTATAGCGTAAAGAAACCATGCTCTGGATCACAAGTACTGAAAATGTCTCTGAGATTATTAAATCTTAAGGCTGTTCCAAGATACGGGATCGACGCCTAACACTAGGTAGCAGAATAATAAAGCACTAAAAAAAGAAATCTAAGATAAGCCTGTTGAGAAATAGAGTAGAAAGCACTTTGGTCTAATATTATATATACTCATAGCTCTATCTCGGAACATATAACAAATACCATAAACCTGTCAGTCCGCTATTACAAAACATCATGGTCAATCATTGATTGCACCGTATCAGTGACACTCTGCTCCAGGTCAATATACTTCCATGGGCCGTCTTTCTTTCCCTTGGACAGGATCTCGTGGCTAACCCTCATATCCCAGCCTGTCGGGTGCACCCCCTCCGGCAGGATTTGCGAGGGATTGCCCTCCGGAACGCGATCCCTTAGAGCGGGAAAATGCTTTCGAATGATATTGACAACCAGCTGTGGCGTGATTAGCCCGGATATGAGCAATATGCGATGACTCCCTGCAGCGGGGTTAGTCAACGCATCGACGTGGCTCTGGGCGACGTCGCGGACATCGACCTGCACTCATCAGCTACTTTATCATACGGACGAATAAACTAAAGTCGGAACATACAAAGTGATAAAACGGGAATCGCACGTCTTCAACCGTCTTATGGGTTCCATCGATGAAACTCGCGATCGCAAAGTGGTTCGTTTCGTTGATTGAGCTCGGCCCTGAAATGGGATGAATCATCGGGCCTGTGATGATGTCCGGGTTGATGACCGTTAAATCAAAGTTTGGCTTGTTAGACTTCATGAACTCCCAAGCGGTTTGTTCAGCTTGCTTTTTGGAAACGTTGTACCCAATCACATTGTCCTTTTGATTGATGGCTTGCTCAGCGGTCGCCTTGATAATATCAGTCAGCATGTACCGAGAATGAGCTAGCTTGTATAGTAGATACGAACTGGGTTCCAATCTTCTTCGGTATAAGGGCGCCCCTCACGGGAAATGTCCTCGAAGGAGTTGAGGACAGAGACAGCACTACCTAGCAGCACAAATCTTTTCAAAGTCGTGCCGGCATGTCTGTGAGCACTCTTGAGGATCTCCGTTGTTCTAGGACATGTTGGTCAATTAACCCAACCATTGCAAGGACATGGAAAGTGATTTCATATGCTAACCCCATAACGGCAGGCTCGAGCATCTCCTTCCGGATGTCCTTCACATCAAACCTCATAGGAGACGCTGTGTGGATCACATATGTGAATGGTACAGCAGCCGTTTTGGTATTTTCGAATATTTTATCGAATGGTTGCTGAGAGGTGAAGTCAGATACAATGACAAAATTGATCTTATCCTTCCACGACGGATGCGCCTTGGTGATGTCGTCGGCCTTGGTTTGAGACCGCACCGTGGCCGTGACAGCGTATCCCCTCTATTTACATTGTTAATTTGGGGTTCTATTCCGATTGAGAGGGAATTCTGTACTTCGAGCAAGATTGAGAGTATATGTGAGGCAACGAAGCCATTTGCGCCCGTAAGGAGGACATGCTGACCATTACTTTGTGATGTCGACGCCATATTTAAGAAATTTGTTGGATTGTTGTTGCCAGATTTACAAGGTAATGAGGATTATTCTACAAGACGATCTGGATCATGATTATATATTTTACACTGTAAATACAATATAGGCGGTATGCCTGTTGTCACCAGTAGCTCATAGGACAATAGGATCGAGAAGGCCGTAATTTCTGTCGTCATTGATAGCTTAAGTGCTGATATCATAGCTTGCTAGGATCAGATAAGTTGGTTAGAATGCTTCAATGCTTACTAATATGCATCTAAAGCAAGCAATTGGCCCAGTCATAATGCGTTGTACTTCGTCCGGCCACTGCATATACTACCGACGAGACCAACTAGACTGTGGTCGGATCGCGCGCGATTGTCGAGAATATGATGGCAACGGCGGTCATCGCTATAACACTATAAAACACAGACTTTTTCCCTCGTTCGGTTCTGCAGTATCCTGATGATGCCATGATGATCAGTCGGGTTCTCCACAGGTACCTATAAAATAATGTGAGGCCGGCCGATCGGAATGTCCAACACGCACGTACGCGTATTAGACGTTTTCGATTTTGACCGTGGATTCATTGAATTATGCCGTCGGCAATTGTAACTGGTGCTACTGGTCAGTCCATGTGGCTTATATTTTGTATACTAGCAACGTCTACTAACCACAATCTGCAGGTATTAATGGCCACGCCATTGTACACCACCTATGCAAGGACTCCCAGTATAACAAGATTTACTCCCTCTCCCGGCGCAACCCCGGCAATGAAAACCCCAAGGTCCAGCACGCCACTCTGGATCTCCAGGCTTCCCCCGAAGAGATGGCGAAAGAGCTGAAAGATGTCTCTGCCGAGTATGTCTATTTCTGCGCATACCTGGCAAGGGCAGATGAAGCCGAGTCATGTCGTGTGAACGGGGCGATGCTGTCAAATTTTATTCAGGCACTGGAAATCACAGGCGCTATCAAGAAGCTGAAGCGCTTCATTCTGACATGTGGCTTCAAACACTACGGTGTCCACCTGGGCCATTGCAAGGAGCCGTTCCAGGAAGATGACCCTCTCCTGGAGGACAATTATGGTGGCATATCCTGGCCTCCTAATTTCTACTACGAGCAAGAGCGCATTCTCAAGGAAGCTGCCACGCGCGGCGGGTGGGAATGGGTCGTAACTCTCCCACAGGACGTCATCGGCTACGCACGAGGCAACTTTATGAATGAAGCTACTGCATTGGGTCTATATTGTGCCGTCAGCAAGGCGCTCCCAGGGTCTGAGCTGCCATTTCCTGGTTGCAAGGCCAACTACTTCGCTTTCAACACCTGGACTTCAGCAAACCTCCACGCCAAGTTCTGTCTCTGGGCGGCGACAGCCCCCAAGGCTGGAAATAACATCTTCAACGTAGTGAATGGAGATACCGAGTCGTTCCAGAATCTGTGGCCACGGCTTGCGGCGCGCTTTGGCTGTAAGATTCCCAACCCTATGTTTCCGCACGGTGGTTCCCCGGACAGTCAGGGTTTCGGTAAATATGAGGCCAACACCGTGCGGATGAAAAGTCAGCATCCGCTCGCAGCACACGCAGACAAGATCGGAGTCTTGGTCGATGATAACCCGACCCTGTCTCTCCAGGTTGATCCAGAAAAATGGGCGAAGCGCAAGGATGTGAACGAGGCGTGGACGAAACTGCGCAATACCTACAATCTCGATCAACAAGCGTGGGAAAAGGCTACCTGGGACTTTTTAACTTTTGTCCTGGGACGAGATTGGAGCTGCGTTGGGACAATGAGCAAAGCGCGACGGTTGGGATGGACCGGGTATGCCGACACTTGGGAGGAGCTGGAGGAGACATTCAACATTCTTGAGCGCGAGGGTATTTTGCCGCCGGTCGCAAAGCTGAAAAAGGACTTTTAAATGTTTAATAGCACACCACACGCATGTGTTAACCATATCCAAGAACACTATTCGAACACTATTCAGAAAATGTTGCATGCAAATCCTCCATGTTAATAATCCCGACCGTGATCAATCCCTCTCGTCGGGAGAGTCCTTCTAGGACATAATCCGCAGATCTCCCGCTGCATCTCCATCCACAGATAGTAATTCAATGATAATGAAGGAGGATTGAAATATTTAAATGCGCTACAGAAATCTGACAGTATGTATGCTTAGAGACATGACATGCATCTCAAAAGGGTAAGGCGGCCTCAGGCCCATAAAAAGCGCGCTAGGAGATAGCATCGCAGCCTAGCAGAGGACCCAGCCACAACGCCAGTCACGCGCTCCAAGTCGCTCATTGGAAATTACTTCAGGTTATTGCTGGCTCACTTATCATACTTTATTTTCCCATTCTACAAAGTCAGGTATTTGGAGATATGGCGCCTTCATACCTGCTTGGAACTCTTCTACTCCTCGGAGATGCTTTCGCATTTCAGCAACTTCCCCTCTTCGACCCAGCATCTGTAGCTGCAAAGGAGCTGGTCAGTTCGGCATCGCTGCAAGAGCGCATTCACTCAGACAATCTATTCGACCGAGCCAAGACGCTGTACAGTATTGCCCAGCTCGGAGAAGACGAATATAACCACCCCACCAGAGTGATTGGCAGTAAAGGTACCTGTTTTATTCCAGCTTTTCATTTAGAATGACTTGCTAACATAGCTATAGGACACCTTGCCACCATAGATTATATTTATTCCACCATTGCTGAACTTGGGGACTACTACGTTCTGTCAAATCAGTCGTTTCCCGCAGTGGTAGGCAATGTGTACGAATCACGCCTGATCTTGGGAAGCGAAGTTCCGCCTTCGGCTATTGCGATGAGTCTAACTCCGCCTACCAAGGACAAGGAGCCAGTTCTGGGGCCACTGACTCTTGTGTCCAATCTCGGATGTAGTGGATCGGACTACCCAGATTTGACGGGTAAGATTGCGCTCATCAGCCGTGGCGAGTGCCCTTTTGGCACCAAGTCCGCTCTTGCTGGACGAGCCGGCGCTGTCGCCGCGGTCATTTACAATAATGAAAAAGGCGCACTGGGTGGGACTCTCGGTGCCCCTTCCCCAGACCATGTTGCTACTTTCTCAATATCAGACAGTGATGCTTCCCCGTATATTAAGAAGTTAAAGAACGGAGAAACAGTCGATGCCAGCGCTTACATTGATGCCGTCGTGGAGACAATTGAGACCACTAACATTGTTGCCCAGACCGCAGAAGGGGATCCCAACAACTGCGTCATGCTGGGTGGTCATAGTGACAGTGTTGCAGAGGGCCCTGGCATCAACGATGATGGATCTGGTTCTCTTACTCTCCTTGAAGTCGCTACTCAACTCACACACTACCACGTCAACAATTGCGTTCGTTTTGCTTGGTGGGCAGGCGAGGAGGAAGGACTCCTCGGGTCGGACTACTATGTCTCTGTCCTTTCCCCCGAAGAAAATCTGAAGATCCGTCTCTTCATGGACTACGACATGCTTGCGTCGCCCAACTTCGCTTACCAGGTTTACAACGCCACCAATGCATTGAACCCTGTTGGATCTGAGCAGCTGCGTGACCTTTATACTGACTTCTACACTTCTCATGGCGTGAATTTCACTTATATCCCGTTCGACGGTAGAAGTGACTATGATGCTTTTATCAAGAACGGTATTCCTGGTGGTGGCATTGCTACTGGTGCCGAGGGAGTCAAGACAAAGTCCGAACAGCAGATGTTTGGCGGTGTTGCGGGTGCTTGGTATGATCCCTGCTACCACCAGCTTTGCGATAACTTGGCAAATCTCAACCTCACTGCTTGGGAGTTGAATACAAAGGTATGCATTTCTCTTATTTGGGTGTGGAAGAAAAAGAGAGAGCGAGGGCTAGAGTGTTGTTACTGACTCTTTCTTTATAGCTTGTCGCTCATTCAGTTGCCACCTACGCCCAATCGTTCGATGGATTCCCAAAACGATCAAGCTTTGAGAGTGTCGATGTCCTTCCGCGAAAGTACCATGAAAAGTACCATGGGCCCAAGCTCCAACTCTAGTTGCGAACCAAGTGCATAGAGTATTAACGCGGTTTAATATAGCATTGAGAGTTCCGGTATAACTGCAGAGCGACATCATTTGACGCCGTGCAGAAGCCCGCATGGCAGTCAGAGCATATTATTGTGCATGCGACCATCTCCCTAGTTTGATTTCAGTTGCTTTATTGTTTCATAGCCTGTGCCGTTTTGATTTCCGTTTGTATGTAGACCGCAGGCCAGAAGACCCTGACAGTCAGTATATAATACTCAGCAACAGTCTAGATATGTAAGAGAATTCATGGCCCCATTTACTTGAACTTGAAGATCAGAAAACTTCCCCCGCCGTTCATATTCGTATCAGTGCATAGAGTGTTAGCTACTTGCAACGGGGCGGCTCACGAGCCAATCAGGTTAGACAGTATAACCGGTCCACAAATTCTCGGTATGCGTGAATTTTGAGTCTTCAAAACTACCAAAATAAAGGATTTTGATTTACGGGAAGACAACGCAGAATACAATAGCCGCCTTTTGATGCGAGTCTTGTGGTATGTTCAGGGCGTCTATGCATATCGACAGGGAGACGACAATCTGCCAACGAACTCAAGCCATATCAAGCCATTATATGTTCGGCAGAGCTGGGAGGATATTGAGTACTGAGGATGGCAATGCTGCCCATAGAGGCGGTAGAGTCTCAGCTATCGATGATTGACCTGCTAATAGCTATGTTCCCCTCGCCATCCGAACTTGAAATATCAGAATCCACCAGGGAGGGCCTCGGAAAACTTCACGATTGGTGCCAAGATCCAAAGGGTATCCCAACCGATATACCCTCGAGCCTTTCACTAGCTATTCATCTAGCAGTCGCTAAAGAGAAATCTATTCAAGTCAATATTTTAATTTCCTTCCAAAGCGAGAATCCCCAAAGTGATGGGTCTCTCCCATTAAGCTACTCACTGCGACAACCAGAATGGATGTCCAAAGCCGAGGTAGCAGGTATCGCTACTGCAATGCCTTCGGACGACGTGTTTGCAGCATTTGACTTTATCAAAGAAGAAACCCTGAATCTACTTCAAAAGCGTGAAACATCCACTAAAACAACGGCTACCCTTAGTACTGCGCCTCTCGTCCGAGTCTGGTTCTATTTTCCTTCCCTCTCGACGCGTGGGAAACGAAATGATCTGGTCAACTATGCCTCAGACTATTCTCTTACGGGCTTTGTGCTGGCAGGTAAACCGGGAGTTCTGTGTTTGGAAGGACAATCGACAGACATTGATGCATACATGAGTTTTATCAAGGTAAACTCATGGGGCGATATCCCCAGCCATCAGAAAAAAGTCAGTGAGCGGTTCCGGGAGACGTCAGGCATTCGACGAGTATTTTCCGAAATGCAGGAGATTACGGATTCCTTGGGTGAGCGTAGCGGGCAAAGGGCTAATCGGGGGGATATGCAGGCGTTGGAGGCGTGGCTAGCGGCCCGAGGGCTGCAAGAAGCATTCGAGAAGGTGATATTTTGAGTAATTGTCTATTGTGTCCGTAACGAATCAATATACCTAATATACTTTGTATCGTTCGCTCTGGAATGCAGACAGCCATCTGACTATATTAATACGACGTACAACGTTCTGGGTCTGAATCCGACCTTCCGAATTTTGAAGTAAATATTTACTAAGATATTTACGAAACTCGACATGTTGGTATACTCAATTAAAGAAACATGAATCACTGGCTGGGTGTTGCATGACCGGTCCCGCACCTTTGTTCTAATCGATCATTAATCTATCAAATGATGCCGCCTCACCTACTTACTCTACTCAGTTCTTTGCAGATGATTCTTCTGGAGATGTACAAGGTTAACTGTGTATTGGTATCTGTCTTGGTCTATAGCAGTATTGTATTCAAAAATCTATAATATTATAACTTATGTTGTTGGTATGAAATCATTATTAATCAATGTACCGAGGAAGCGTCTTCATGATGCCATCCCGATTGATCGCCTCCATGGCTGTGGCAACCTCTTTGTTGAATCTCGCGTCCTTGCGTAGGTCGTCACCGAATAGGCTTTTAATACTGAGCAGTTTTGCTGGGTCATTGCCACCTTGGCGAGCCATTTCCTGTAGTTCCGCACGCATTGGATCGTCAACGTTGAACTTCTCGCCACTGTCATCAACGCCTTTGACATAACAGAACCACGCAGCCGCAACGAAGCACAGGCGACGGAATGGGCCGGTAACCCAGATTGCCTCGGCGATGGATGGCATGATAAATTGTGGAATCTTGCCAGAGCCATTGAGGCAGATACGAGGCAACTGGTCCATGATTGTTGGGTTGGAAAATCGCTCCATCAGAGTACGGCAATACTCGTCAATGTTGACACCGGGAATCTCGGGCAAGAGTGGCTTCACTTCTTGCTGCATCATCTGCCAGACCAAATTATGAAACAGCGGATTCTGGATGGCTTCATGAACATATTTGAACCCTGCCAGCTGACCGGGATAGCCTATAGCCGAGTGGCTCGCATTGAGCAATCGTAGTTTGTGCTTCTCAAACAACTCCACCTCGTGGACATTTTTCACGACCTGCACGCCAACTTTCTCAAACGGCGGACGTCCGTCCGAAAACTGGTCTTCAACAACCCATTGCATGAACGGCTCCGTAACAACCGGCCATGCATCCTCAATGCCAAAGTCTTCTGCAAGCGATTTGATATCATTAGGAGAAGTTTGAGGGGTGATGCGATCGACCATGGAGTTAGGGAAAGCACCATGCTCGGCGATCCACTTGGCGACCTCCGGGTTCTGTAGACGTGCAAAGGACTCGAGCATATGCTGTGTAATGGAGCCGTTCTTTTGCATATTATCGCATGACAAGACAGTAAACGGCTTGAGCCCTTGCTGGTAGCGCCTTTCTAGGGCGGCGTACAGAAAGCCAAAAGTAGTTTTAGGTGCGTTCTTGTTGGCTGGCTGCAGATCAAACTGAATATCAGGATGGTCCGCCTGCAGTTCGTGCGTGTTCTCATTGTAGTAGTAGCCGGATTCTGTGATGGTCAGGGACACAATACGTGTGTCCCGATGTGCCATCTTGGCAACAAGAGCCTCGCGATCATCCGGCGCAAACAGGTACGAGTTGATGCTGCCCACGACATGCGCGGAATTGCCCTTGGCCGAGCGTTCAATAACAGTGTACAAATGGTCCTGCGATCTCAGTGCATCGCGCATTTTGGCATCGAATGGCTGCAGTCCTACGCCACAGATGGCGTAGTCGGATATACTATATTTTTGCATCAATCGGTGGATGTAGACAGCCAGATGAGCTCGGTGGAAACCGCCCACACCGATATGGACGATTCCCTCCTTAACGGCGCCATCGCGGCGGTAGGTCGGCACTTGGGCCTTTCCTGCGGTCGCAATGGGCTCTAAGTGGGCGCTATTGAGCTTGATAGAAGCCATGGCGATAGGGAAAGGAAGGGGGAGTGTATGGAAGAGAAAAAAAAGGGAGACTGCCGACCGGGGTTGTACGTGTAATATAAACGAACAATGACCGTCCAAAGAGTCGGTGAGTCGCCACGAAAGCGTTGAATCTGGGATGTTTTTTATTTTTCTGCTCAGAGTTTGATAGTCGGGACCATAATAATTGCTTGGCATTCCATTCCCGAGCCAAGGCGTCATCCCGAGATGCCGATTCAACGTCATGGGTCCATATTATTATTAATCGCGAATACTATTTGTTATACTATTGATCATAATATCTTATTATTACTATATTCTTTGAACGGCAGAGGCCAACTGCATGAGCTTCTCCAATTTTTGGAAAAGCAAGTGGATTACAGGAATAAAGTCCAGAATGGAGCATGGCCGGATTGGTGGGCATAGACCCCGTCCTCAGGTTCGGTCAGGGCTGGTCTCGGCGGTCTCCTGTGAGACTAGTGGAACATCCCTTATCATCCATACAGATTCATCATATGGCACTGAAGCCACATGACTGTCCGTTTCTTTTCTGCTATTTCGTTTATTTCTGCAATTATAATTGTCAATTCGATTACCAATTCCGTTCTCGGGGCCGTCGCGAATATGTTGGGGCGCCAGAAAAACAAATTCTCGCCGCAGGTCATCTGACTTGAAAAAGATCCGGAATAGGAAATAGTCAGGATTATGCCACGAATCTAAGAAATTTTCCCCACGCTTCAGGACGACAATAATAAACGCATGTCATTATTTACTCCATATTACCCCTGGCCAGATTCTATGCCAGCGAGTCCATCCTGTTCTGGCCAGAGTCCTTGTTGCTTCTTATCGCGGCCGATAAGGGTAGGGTTATCCAGGGTTACCACACGCCCCTCGGAAGATCTCTTCTCCGTACCTTATCTTATCACCTCCAGAATATAATGACAAGAGATCCTAGCCACGGTCGGCAGCAAAGATCACAAACTCACTCGGAGACGAAATGCACAGAGACTTTTTTGTTTTGAGTAAATACGTTACCCATCTTTTGCCTCGTTTCGACAAATTACGATCACGCCCATTTATAAAATTATGCATTCCCATTGCCAAAACATGCTGACCGCGCTAGTATAGAAGTATCTCTAATTCTGTCAGATGCAATAACAGAGACCATTCCAAGGTTCTAGCGTTGTATTTCCTTCGGGCCAACAGTTCTATCATGATAGGTGGTAAATGACTGTCCCGCACGATAATTCAAAGGCTTGTAACAGTTACAACGTAACATGGGCGACCTGGAAATTGGATATCGAGGGCAAATTGGATGAAGAGGCTGAGTACAGCAAATATATAAAAGCTTGGTTCTAAGCATCACTTCCACAAGAGAAATCCTTTTCCAGGACGCTCAATTTGCTTGTCGCACAATTTACAATGAGATTCTTGAGCAGTCTAGCCCTTGGTGTTGTGGTGCAACGAGCTGTAGCAGCGGTAGGTTTCACAACCTACAAGGAGATTGATGAAGGCAAAGACAACTCAGGCTCCATCGCGTATTCGGAGCTGTTCAGTCGATCCAGCACTTTGTTTCTCTATATCCAAATAACTCCCGATGGCGCCGACCACACTGATATTATCATCGACTTTAAGACCCTGGCCCAGAATTACGGCAGTCATGGGATCTCAGTGATTCCCCGAGTGCGCTACGGATGGCCGAATGGAACGATCGCGACCGAGCCGGAGGAGAGCATTCTTATGCAGGATGTGTCTACATTTGCGACAGTATTTCAAGACATCACCGGCACTATCAATATTCCCGTCATTCAGGCTGGTTTTCTCGGACAGTGGGGGGAGTGGCATGTAGGACTTCCAGACGACTTGAACTGGTAGCAGACACCGACTGACTGCGATTAGGATGGCCAATATTGCCAAGCACAAGGCACGGCTGATACGGAAGAGGATCTTACCATCAAGGCAAATGTTGTAAATACCCTTCTTTCAACAGGACACAAGGTGGCGCTACGATATCCGGCCGACCACCAGGCTTTATTCAACGGTAGCCGTGCAGTGACGCTCCACGATGATTGCATCTTCGATGGAGGCTTCAACGGTACCGATGGAGGGACCTGGCCAGCCAACGATCGCCAAAGCTGGATTGACTACACCGTCCAAGTCGCGGGCAACAACACGTTTGGTGGTGAGGGATGCGACAATGCCGGCGACGCTACCTTTGACTGGTCCGATTACGCTGCTTTGTGTGGCAGTGATGGGATTGCGGCGTACATTGATAACTTGCAGATTGCGTATATGAATGTGAGAGCCCCCAATCCATGTTGATTTAAGAATCCCAGCACGTTGGCTAACCATTCGGTGAACAGTATGATTATCCAGCTGATTATGAAAGTCTCATTGAAGACTCGAGTGAGAGCACCTGTGTTGATACAATTCAGGCAGCTCTTGAGTCGTGGGATTAAATGGCAATTGCCTATCTACGGCAACAATAAGCAACCTCGTCAGTACAGGGTGTGTTTAGACGAAAATCCGCCGAGAACTTGGATTCGAGCGGCCGTCAGAGCTTGCTGTATAGATTCGACTATTCTGGCTATTTACAAGGCACTGCGCTTATGGCAGTTTGTGATTTTACAAAATATATCATATATTGATTTTCTTGACGATTCCGCCATTCGCCGGGGTGAATATAGTAGTTCAAGCTGTAAGTGATAGTATTTGGACTTTGCCAACGTCATGGTTGCCCTGGAACCTCTTGTAAGAACGATTTCGAAAACATAATACTATCTCTAAAAATTAGAATTTTGCGACCACCAACCATGTGATTGTTTTGTGCTACTCTGCATGCTACTAGCAGAAGAAGATTTGAACTGAACCAATAAGGGCAAGCTACATCAACTGGTCTGCTGCAAGCGACGAGGCTCGTGCATGGGGGGAGAAGGTACATAGATGTAGAAAAAGCAAAGGGAGACAACACGCCGTAATCTATAGGTTTCTCTAGAACACTCGTTGTTTTATTCCATTCATCCACTGAGACTAGAACAAGGTCGAGATACCCAGTATGATTACCAGATCGTTATTTTTAATCGGAATACACTTTTCTTGTGCTACATCCACCGCTAATACGGCGACTTCAGGCGCAATTGCATGCACTAATCTGACAACGTCGCTGGGGTCCGCAAAGGTGTCTTATAGCCCCCTAGACCCACGATACATTGCCAGTCGAGAAGATTACCGGAACGCATTGCAAAGCGTCTACCAACCTTCCTGCATTGTATATCCGACGTCTGCACAGGACGTGTCAATTGCACTGCAAGCCATTCGAGTTTCTGGTAGTCGCTTCGCAGTCAAGGCGGGTGGCCATAACACCAACAACTTCTTCTCATCCGTCGACAGTGGAGTATTGATTGATTTAAGTTCTTTGAAGGCAAAGTCATATGATTCATCGACTATTCTGGCCACATATGAACCTGGAAGTTCCTTTGGCGAGCTCTATGATTACTATGCCCAGTTTGGTCGTACTATTCTCGGTCCTACGCTCGCTGGGGTGGGCACTGGTGCTGCCTTAGGCGGTGGTTTGAGTTACTTATCGCCTCAATATGGGATGGCTTGCGATAATTTTCGTGAACTGGAAGTTGTCCTTCCTAATGGAGAAATCGTGATTGCCTCTCCTGGATCTTATGCGGACCTCTTTTTCGGTCTACGTGGAGGAGGTGGTAACGCATACGGAATCGTCACCAAATACACAGTTCAAAGCCGACCAGTTGGTCATTTCTTTGCCGGAAACGTCATCTATCTCTTTGAACGCAACGATGCTGTAGCTGGTGCTATCGAGGCATTTATGCAGTATAATTCAGACCCTAAAGCAAGTATCATTGCTACTTATCTGAAGCTGCCCACTCTAGATTTGAATTTCAACCTGGACGAAGCAATACTCATGTTTCTCGTCTATGACGGTCCGGATCCGGGAGATGTATTCAACAATTTCACGAGCATCCCTTATTTGTTGAACACAATGTCTCTCAAAACATACCCCGAAGTTATCAACATGCCCATCCCGTTACTCACCCAGCTGACTCGCGGCGATAACATATTTCGCGTCGGAGTACACCGGGTCATTGACGATGATAGTTACAAAACAGCAATTGACGCATGGCGCAACTGGGCAGAGACAAACAAGGGCTCTTATGAACTTCTCACATTCGATTACGAACCTGTCCCGAAAAGTTTAACAGACGCTAGCAATGCTCAGAATGGTGGGAATGCTATGCAAATGCCTGAGGGACCTTGGTTTTGGATTAGTTATATCCTTGAGACTCCTCCTGGTATGCCTCAAGCGCAGTATGATGCCGTGCAGGCCAGTTTTGCCAAAATGGTGGACTCTGTGGGCAATGCCAAAGATCTACCTTTATTTATCAATGATGCTAGTTTTGATCAGAGCCCGTTGGCCACGTTTTCTACATATTCGAGGCTACAGCAAATCAAAGCAAAATACGACCCGGACGGATTCTTCGCTCAGAAAACCGGGGGATGGTCGTTTGCTTGATGGCCTGCGTGTATAAGTTAGAATATTGAGATTACACAGATAGTGTGATAGCATATTCAGCCTGGGATTAACAAATTCACCAGTTGATGGAGGCGATTGTATATACAATGTCTACCTCAACAGAACATTAAAATATATCGTCACCGCTTGACTTCGTCATCGTCCCTGGTAATAATCTTGTGTCAATGGTCGTATTAATCCTACTTCTTCATTAAGAGCTGGCGCCGAGGTTAATACTTGCCAAATGAGGCCATCTTTGGCGGGTAAGCTACCTAAACAACACGGCAAATTCTCGTATGTTTTCTTTGGTAGCTGCGATTTGGGATACACGTTTCAAATTGTCTTGAAATCAAATATTAATTCTGATCATATATTAAGAAATGTACACTCAATACTATAATTCACTTGGCAGCGCCTTGCTTTCCACCTTTATATCTTCTTTCCCCCCTCGAAGGGTCTTCTCAGCAACAGATGCTGCACCCTCAATCAGCTTGTTCTCATACTCCTCCCCATCCATAATAAAGGCGGTTTCTTCCAGACTTAGATTGCCCGTTTCCACAAAGAGAAAGTATACCACAATAAGTTCAAAAAAAAGCCATACGTCATAGGTGATGTAGTATTTCCACTTGCTGTTCGTCACGCCAATTGGATTCACATACTGATTGAAAATACTGGCAAGGGCGACGAATAAATTGTACAGCACCAATCCGCGGGCCCGCAAGTCGAATGGCAGTATCTCGATACAATAGGTAACTTGCAGAGGAGTCCAGCCGACAGAAAAGAAAAAGTTGTATAAAAATATCATGGCCAAAACACCCTTGGCATATCCGTCGTCTCCTGTACCGTTGAGCGCGGTTTGTTTCTCATAGGTAGCCTCAAGACCCGTCCAGACGACGTAAACAGCTAATAAGCCTCCCGTCGAAATAAGGAACAAGGTACGTCGACCAAACTTGTTCATCACAGTGGCAAAAAGCACGCTCCAGAGCAAGGTCCACAACGTCAGCAGGGCGTTGATAAGTGTCTGGGTGCTTTCGGCAGTATAGCCGATCGAATCAAGAATCAAGGTAAGATAATACGAAATAAGGCCGTTTCCGCTCCACTGGGAAAAGAAACCGACAGACAAGATGATAAAAAATCGCTTGATGTTTGCCTTGGTTTGGAAGAACGTCAAGTATGATGTATTGTTCCTTGCCTCAGCCTCCAGACGAAGAGCAGTACGAATCTCCTCCATCTCCAGAGTGATAAGAGGATCAGAGTCGTTGCCGTTGGCGTGGTACTTGCAAATAAGTCGTCTTGCTTCCTGGTCACGCTCTTTGCTAATGAGCCATCGCGGCGACTCTTCGACTAGGAAACAAAGTCCGATCTGAATGACGCTGGAGAGGCCTTGCAAAACTGATGGGATGCGCCATGCCCAGGTACTGTTAATGCGGAATGTACCGTATGTTACCCAGGCGGCTACCAATGCACCTAGGTTCCAAAGACTATTGTAGATGGCAACCTGGGGTCCCTGCTGGCCAGGGTATGCCAGCTCGAGAAGCAAAAGAGGTGCTGCGGTTATGTTCAAGACGAGTCCCATACCAATGATGCCTCGCGCCGCGATAAACATGCCCACGTTCTGTGCCGCAGCCTGAAGAGCGACGCCAATCATGAGAATAAAGGCTCCGACAAAGAGCACCGGACGGCGACCAAACCTATCACAGCTGTAGGCACAGATGGGCATGGTAACGAGCTGACCCACATTTTGTATCGCGTTTAAACTAGAAAAATGTCAGTAATCGCAAATTCACAAATTCGCTGGCATGTGCTCTTACAGGCCAAGTTCAGATCCTCCAGGGTTGTTGAAAGAGTCCCGCCATGTAGTGAGGGTCTGGAGCCCGTTCATCATGGAACCATCATAACCGGTAGCATAACTTGATATTTGAAAAAGAACAAGCATCAAGTTGAGTTTGATGATGCCTGCATTTGAAAGCCATGAAAATGTGGTGCCTTGGCTTTTCAAGGCACCGACTGTCAAAGGCGACTCGGTATTCGGTGTGGAGGCGACCATCGTGAGAAAGTGAGATGAAGGGCAAAGATGGAAACGGTCACTCGACGTCCCGAAGACGCGGACAAGGGATTTTTAAGTAGCAGTTCTGAGAATGGAAATTAGTTCAACCGAAATGCGTCTCGTATCGACATGAAAGCCCCGGAAAACGTGGCATGGTGGGCCAGACTCGGCTCAATTTTCTGGAGTTCCCAAATTACTCCACTAATCGCAAGTTTATCACAAGACGAAGATTAAAATGATTGACTGAAGACTGGTTGAACCTTATCATCGGTGTTATGCAAAGATTGCCGTACTATGCCGGTATGTTGGTCCCCTGGTGAACTAAGATTGCCGGCAGACGTGAGGGGACAAGACCGAATTTTGCCGCGCTGCAAACTGGGTCAGAATGCTGGGAGACAACCACATATCCGATTTCGCAGGCATATTGAAGGTAGACATGGTTTGGACCATACCAGGTCATGCGACAATTTGAAAACCGACCTCCAAACTTGGAACACTTGTTGCTTTCATTGCGCTTTGACGATACGAAGATAAAAAAGTCAATATCTATACAGCCGGCCAAGTACGGCACAAAAATCACGGTAGCGAAGTTTCAAGTCCACCTACCATCTTCATCCTGTACCTGCATTTACTAGTCATTGGAAGTGGAGAGCACGGAGAGCCAGGTCCAACAGTATCCTAGAGCTGTTCCCAATATTCTGTACCTGACGCCGTTTAAAGGATCAACTAAGTAAAACTCGGGGCCCCGCAGTCCTTGAAAAAGCTAGAGCTGCTTGTTGAATTGTCGTAAAGAGCGAGCACGGCGCCCGTATGGCTACAATTTTCTACGGCCGGGGTTGTTTCATAGCTAAATTTGCGGACGTCGCCAGTGATTGGTACACACGGAGCACCCTCATTAGAGCTGTCCGTAGCAGAAAGCCATACCACAGTCCTGGTGTCATCACCGAAGTGAATTGCAAATTAGAGTTTCCCGAAAGCGGTCGTCCGAGGCAGGGCCTCCGAATAGATACGCAGATTAGCTGCACCCCGGTAAAACAAGATTCGTTTATCGCCGGGTCCTGTTCATGAGCTGCTATGGGGTCTACTAACCCTTGCAGACGGTTGCCAGGTTAAATGCATCCCGAAACATCTTAGTGCTATCCCCAGCATTTATTACAAAATAACGTGGTCGCTCCATTTTTTATGCAAGATTAATTAGTTGACAGGACCTGATTCTATTGATCTATCATCATCAATTGATTTGAAGTCCGACCATAATGAGATCAAAAGGTATCGTCGGCTGCGCAGTCAGCCTGCTTTTGGCAACGACTGTTTCAGCTGCCCAGATCACAAAGAATTTGTCCAAAAGTGAGACATAGACACCCTTTTAAAACATAAATAACGGCGTTGTTAACTAATTCCTGGCATAGATGCACAGGATCTCTTTGACTGGTCAATCTACGTAAACGACCTGCGATGGGATGATTCCTACAAGTACATCTGGTACTCGGACAATGGTCCTTGGTCAACTCGCTTCACAGCCTGGTATGTTGCGGGTCTCTTGTACCGAAACCAGGGAGAAGATCTTTCCAACGCCAAGGCAGCTATTGAGAACATGTAAGTCAATTTCTCCCACCAGATAATAACTTAGAATTCAGACTTTCGTACAAAAGCTGACCTGACATGCGCAGCCTGTCGTGCCAGATGACTGAGAGCTTTGACTCGGCTTGGTACGGTACATTCAAGCTCTCGCCAGACGAGCCATACCCGACTCCAGACTCGGATCTGTACCCTCCGAGCATCTACGTAAGCTTTCACGAGACGAAATACCTTTTTGAATCCATAAGCTGATTTCTAACCCCGGTAGAATACATATGACCCCAATTGGAGAGAGTTCATTGGCACGCAGCTCGTCCAAATTGTCGAGGAGTTTTCCGACATTCTTGGGAGCAGTCTCGTGTCGCAAATCGAAGACAGCCTAGAGATCGCTGCTGTTGGCTCTATGCGCCGTAATGGCTCGTACCCAGAAGGTGACAACCTGACCCCTGCCTACTCCAACCCGGCTCTTATGCGCGCCTGGTATGTTTCGTGGATCGGTTACAGACGCAACAACGAGGTATGTGGTCATTAATGCACAATGCTTGTTTCCTTCATTCAAAAATCATTCTTTACCTAAGATACGCAATTGACATATGAAAATTAGACTTTCATCAACTACGCGAACGAGCAAGGTGACACTATTCTAGAGCTCTTCAAGTCTACTGGCTCGGATGTCCTGTCAGAGTACAACCCGCCTACATACTACGGAATGGATATTTGGGCGCTTGCAGGCGCCATCAAATACGGCCCAAAGAATGCTACTATGACTAAAAATGCCAAAGTCATACTGACTGATCTCTGGAAAGATATCGCAGACCATTACAACCCTTATCTTGCCCGAATGGCGGGACCGGTAAGATTGCCCGCAATACATCCAGTTTCCCTTTCTTTGCTAAACATAGTCTATCTAACAGTACGACCGTGCCTATACTCGTGATATGGTGACAAATTCTGCTGTCATTGACTACTTCTGGTGGGGACTATATGGTTACGGCGGACCTCAACCCAACAAGCTTGAAACAGACCTGTTGTATGATGTTTCACAGGGTGCTGCATTAGCGCTTATTGTAGATGTTGTTGCCGGCCACATCTCAAAGCAAAATGCCACATGGCTTGCATCTCGTAAAGACTGGCAAGGAGACCGTATGATCACAAAGCGTATCCCGGATGCTCTCGGTGCTGATGCGGAGGTCCGCATTGCCACCACCTGGATCAGCGCTCCTCTTATGATTGGTGCAGAACAAGTCAACGAGACCGTCAACCGCGGACAGCAATATGTCCCGGCCATTGTTCAGTGGGCAGGGGATAAAGACCATACACCACAACCGTATATGACCTTCTTCAGTCTCTATCCTACCGCATCGACCATAAAGGCCGTTGCAGGTCCCAACAGCCTAGAGATTTCATATCCTAACACGACTCAAGACGGCACTAACATATTCACGTATGTTCTTGCACAGGTGCCACCAAGCTGGACTCTCAACAAGAAGAAAGTTGTCAATGGTCTTGAAGATGTCCCCTGCCTTGATGTCAACATTACCGCTGAGGGCTTGGTAAAACAGCCAGTCGTTTACGGTGCTACCGTCGAGGATAACAGAGTATACAACGTTTCCTATCTTGTTCCTTCTAACTTTACGGGTACACCCAAGATGTCGTTTACGTTCAAGTATACTTGTTGATAAAAGTTTGTACATATGGATTCAGTTGCTCACATGCATTGCTACGATTTTTGGTTTTAACATATAAATGTATCTGGGCTTGTGTGTGAGATTAGAAAATGAACTGATGCCTACAAAGTAACACATTGAGCCTCTATATGTTCTAAACTACCTCCCAAATATCCAACAATCTTTCAGTATGCTCCGTGGTCGGTTAGATGGTTATAGAATATTCGTGTTTGTTACATAATTATACTAGAAACCTATAAAGGCATCTCCTTTATGATTTAATAGTAGTGACGTTATTGTTTTAATTCCAGCAAGGTGCAATCGCAGTCCTGAAGAACTAAAATTATTTCTACTTGGCTGGAAACGAGGCCCCGATAATGAGTGGTCTATTATAGTGGTAATGTAATATACGACTCGTCCGAGTCCTGTCTATCTAGAAATCAGCTACCTGGGTGACCGGCGGTTACCTACGGTAGTTAGTCGGTCGTCAGTTCGCAATTTGTAATACTCAGCTCGGGTCCCGTTGCCTGGAGATCCTTCATGGTCACCATGATTCATGAGGAATGGGACAATTTTCTTCTATGTAGTTACAAACTTGAAGACCATGAGATCTATAGGCGGAACACCGCCACAGGTTATTTGTGGCTGGAAGGTGCGGCACGGTACCTACCGGTAGTATGAATTAATCCGAATCCCAATCCCAATCCGAGGCACAATTTCGAATCTCATTGTTTGGGTATCACTGCCCAGCATCTTTCGTTTCACTTGCAACCGCGAACCAGCACCTAGCTATGGAGTTTGATCATCTGGCTGAAAGGAAACAGGAACAGAAGGCTACTGCTTGGTTGAAACTTTGGTCGAGCCGGAGCCCAGAAATTTTGTCTATGCAGCTTGCGAAGAAGCATCGGCCTGGCGAAATCGTATCTGCGTGCCTCTGGAAAAGTGGTGCCTTTAATATTTGTTATCGGGTCAGGTATAATGATGGACCAGATGTCATTGTTCGTTTTGCTGCCCTTGGAAGGGCTATTCTCCGCCGGGAGAAAGTCGAAATCGAAGTCGCAACAATGAAGTATTTGACGCAAATATTATTCAATTACCATTTGGCCTTGTTATGAAATGGACGGACCGAACAAGTGTCGAGGAAGTGGTTTCAATGCAGATGGCCAGATCTGCGGGAATGCCTGTACCCAAAGTCATCAGTTACGGCGAACACCCAGATGCCCCTTTCAACCGAAGATTCTCCATTTTGATGACAAGGCTACCTGGTGTACCACTTGAGAACTCGAACGATGTACTACAGGTCAATGCCGAGGAGCCCTGGCTGGAAGAGTTGAAATCATGCATCACGTCTATGCGAGCCTGGGATTCTCCAGGCTCAGAAACGATTTGCTCTCCTATTGGAACCCGCTTACGGAGTTCGCGAGTTCCCGGGCATACGATGGGTCCTTTCTCCAACCTAGAGGCGTTTTATAAACATCTTTTTGCTCCAGCTTCAGCGCATACATTCGAATCCGACACCCAATACCACAGGACTCTGTCACGTGCGAAAAAATTACAAAGTCATCAACGTCGAATTGTGTTCACTCACGGAGATTTCAAAGCGCACAACATTCTCGTTGATGATGAGGGTCATCTATCTGGTTTTCTCGACTGGGAGTCAGCAGGCTGGTATCCCGAGTACTGGGAATTTACTACGGCTATGCGCTTTGGGAGAGATAGCTGGTGGTTCCAAGTCGCCTCATTTATGGGTGGAGCACAATATTGGGACGAGTTGGATTCCGATGTAGCTCTGAATCTTTTGACCGTCGACTCTTATATAGCTCTTTAATTACCTCTACTTGCACCCCATAGATGAAAAACCACAAGCGCTTTTCATGCTAAGACACAATAAGCGTTTACGAAAAATATTCGTATATATCTCTCGGAGTATTATTTTCAAGTCTGAATAGCCAATCGAACCAGCTACATGTAGGTCAGGTGTTTCTTGAACGAAGATGCATGTTTCAAGCTTCCTGATGCTCTGGAGTTTTTTGATTCGTTAGCCTCGCGTCAAACTCACTTGGTTCCCGCGACTCGGTTGAATCCGGCAAAGACCGGCTAATATCAACTTATCACCATGCGGGGACAGCATCAAACAACGCACTTGATTCATGGTTTAACCTGGCTTGTACACATGATTCGCGAAGTCGATGAGGTCAAAGACTTTTAATTAGGTGATTATTCTGCTTCTCAAAGACCGATTGAACAGTACTCATATTGGATACGTCCTAAGGAATCATTAAGTTTTCTTTCCCATTGGTACATTCATCGCATCCTACACCGGTACCACCGCCTTTAGACCAAGCTACTGTTAGGTTTCCATGAGTACGAGAAATTGTCTCAACTGAGTGCTTGATGAAGGCTCTTAGCAGGTTACTACAAACTCTATTCATCCTCTCCCGAACAAACTATCCGAATCTTCTACATCACTCCCCCGCTTAGGTGCTGTCAACGGAGGCAGAAAAGATCATAAATAGCAAAATACCGTCACAAGTATCGCACCACCTCACGCCGGCTATGTCTTTCCCCAAATCGCTACCAGACTGGAACAATCTCAAGGTCATTCATAAGGGTACTCTACCCCCAAGAGCTCATTTCTACTCATATGTTTCCGACAAAAAGGCCCTCACACTAGACCGCCAACAGAGTGAGTACGTATCTTTAAATGGGACCTGGAAGTTCCGCCATGACGAGTCTCCCCTTGAAGCTCCCGATTGGGAATCTGCAAATCCTTTAAGCTGGGATGACATCAAAGTGCCTGGAATGTGGCAGCTTCAAGGCTATTCGCACCCAACCTATACCAATGTTAACTACCCGTTCCACGTAAACCCTCCACAGGTACCTCTTCTAAACGAGACAGGATCTTATTGGAGACAATTCGTCACGCCACAAGCGTGGGATGGACAGCAAATTCGCATTCGATTCGAGGGTGTTGATAGTGCTTTCCACCTCTGGATCAATGGAAAGCCGGTTGGATACTCGCAAGGCTCACGAAACCCGGCCGAGTTTGACATTACTGGTTTTCTTCAGCCCACAGGATCCGCAAACACGATTGGAGTACGGGTATACGAATTCTGCGATGGCTCATACATCGAACGCCAGGACCAGTGGCTTCTCAGTGGGATATTCAGAGACGTTGGCTTGCTTGAATTTCCAATGGACTCCATTATCGACTTCAGCGCCATTGCAACACTGAGTGGCGATCTATCCTCTGGTGAAGTTACCATCAGTGTAAAAATTCAGGGCAGAGAGGGTAATATACAGGCTAAATTATATCGCCCGGACGGCACCCTTCTGAACGAGGCAACTTTCGGTGCCACCGAGTCCCACAAGATTCAAGTACTTGAAGAAGACTTGAAGCTATGGTCTGCCGAGCATCCCATTCTTTACACATTGCTGTTGTCATTCAATGGACGTACTATCCCTCAGCGCATCGGGTTTCGCCGCATTGAGCAGAAAGACTCTAACTTCCTTGTCAACGGAAAGCCGATCATCTTGTACGGTATGAACCGCCACGAGCACCATCATCTTTACGGCCGCGCAGTACCTTATGAGAGCATGCGTGCGGATTTGATTCTTATGAAAAAATACAATATCAATGCATTGAGATGCGCTCATCAACCCAATGACCCCCGCCTATATGAAGTTTGCGACGAGTTAGGCTTGTACGTCATTGCGGAAGCAGACCTGGAGACACATGGCTTTGATCCGGTAGAAAGAAATAATATCAAGGATCAACACTTGATGACTGAGTACGAAATCCAAGAGACCTCCTACAAGATAGCCAAAAAGTGGACATCAGACAATCCGGAATGGAAGGATGCCTACCTTGACCGTGCCATTGAGCTCGTGGAGAGATTTAAAAACTTCACTTGCATCATCTTTTGGTCTCTTGGTAATGAGGCTTTTTACGGTCGCAACCACGCTCTCATGTACAAGTGGATCAAGGAAACGGACCCAACTCGTCTTGTTCACTATGAGGGAGACAGGGATGCGGTTACGGCTGATTTGTACTCTAGCATGTACTGGAGTGTTGACACATTGAAAGCTCATATTAAGTCTAAAACTGACAAGCCTTTGATCCAGTGCGAATATGGCCATGCTAGTAAGTGAATTCTCCAAACCTGATAAAGATTTTGTCCCATGTGTTGACTGGTATTACACAGTGGGTAATGGTCCAGGTGGCCTGAAAGAATACATCGAAGCCTACCGAAGCGAAAAGTTACTACAGGGAGGTTTCATATGGGAGTGGTGTAATCATGGACTCCTCAAGAGAGATGGCGATACATCTTACTACGCATATGGTGGCGATTATGGGGACGAACCTAATGACGCTGATTTCATCCTCGACGGAATGGTCTTCTCCGATCATACTCCAAACCCTGGTCTTGTCGAATACAAGAAAGTTATCGAGCCTGTCACAGTGAAGTTGAGGGGAGACCAGCTAGAAGTCCAGAACCACTTCGATTTCAGCACCCTCAACCACCTGACAGTGTCATGGCACCTTGTTCAAGAAACAGGAAGGACGGAATCTATCCCTTGGGGGCTGCCTGAGATTAAACCTGGAGAGTCGAGGTTAGTCGGTCTCCCACAAGGGGTGAGTTTGGGGTCAAAATCAACTTGGCTCACCTTGAACTTCTCGCTCAAGGATGCCACAGTCTGGGCACCTGCTGGCCACGAAGTTGCTTGGGCACAGATCCCGTTGTTCGATGACCAGTCACTTTCTATCCCTTCAATATCTGTACCCTCAGGGTCCGCTCTATCGATCTCAGAGGGACCAGGCAGGTTACACATCGCTTCCAGGACATTTGGTTCGCGGTTTACCTACGACCTTATAAGAGGAAACTTATCATGGTCTACAGATTCGGGGAAAATATTTAACAGCGGGCCGCAGCTAGGGATATACCGTGCTTTGACCCAAAATGACCTAGGTCTAGAAGGTCCTCATATCGAGTGGGAACGCTTCCGTGTAAAAAGCACTCGCATGCTCGTTCAATCCGCCAAGTGGTATGCCAATGACGATGGGACCGTGACAATTGAGACGAAAGTCCGAGTTGCTCCTACTGTACTCGAGTGGGCTCTTGAGGCCACCTTGACTTATCTAGTCTCTGAATCATCTGTCAATCTTCATGTTAAGGGTGACTTTTCTGGGACGTACCCAAAATACATTCCCAGACTCGGTCTCACAGTTCGCCTGCCTCGCCACTACGATGCATCCACATGGTTTGGTAGGGGGCCAGGAGAGTCATACCGCGATAAGAAGTCTGCTGCCCGTTTTGGAACTTACACGGCCAGTCTATGCGACGGTCTTCAGACCCCCTATGAGTGGCCCCAAGAAAACGGAAACCGGACGGACACACGCTGGGCTCGTATTCATTCATCTTCTTCTGACATCTCCTATGCTGCATCTGCTGGGGCGCTTGCACCTGTTCCCGGAATCGAAGTGAGAATGGATCACCCATTCAATTTCTCTCTCCGTCAGTACTCTATTACTGAACTCAACCGTGCAAAACACCCACATGAGCTGTCAGAGCTGATTGATGAATCCGAATTAAATGTTGACTTTGCACACCATGGAATCGGCACGGCAAGTTGTGGTCCGGGTCCTTTCGAGGGTCATAGATTAGAAGCTGGCCCCTTTGAGTTCACTGTTATGTTCCGTTTAAGTGATCTGAAATAAATGTAAAGATGAGACAATCGGGCCACGGAGTTAGAGATGCCTAATGAATGCCCAATGCATGGAAGTGGATAAATATCGAGACTTCTATGTGAATAAAACGTTAATGAAGACCCATTTACGATTTACTTACACCTCGCGTGCAACAGTCAATCTTGTAGTGAGACGCGAGAAGCTGTGACGTTCGGTTTAATGATAGCAACGGACCTAATAATGGTTTCAACTCTGGTTCAAGCTTTCTAGCAACCAGTAAATAGATCTTTCAGAAGCCCTCGACGGGTAATATTGACTCGGACTTTGACTGGCCATATGCGATATTATCAAGCCTAAATATAGGCTGTTCACTGCTATCCCTTCCCTCTCGGTTCATGCCAACTCTACCTAGGTAGTGGATATTTATACAAACAAAACGGGTATTTCACGTGCTTTTTTTCCTTACTTAGTAGAAACTTGCGAGGACCCTGAGCCAGGAGACTAAATCAGCTAAGTCTTGAAGCTTTGTTATTACCCTGGACATCCCCACAGGCTTCCCCCGCGATATGCTCCCAACTTTGAGAATCGCTAATTCAACGACCTCATAGTCGATGAGCTATGTGTCAAGGTTAGTCAGGCCACTGCAGACTGTTCGGCCAATTGACCGCCGACAACATCACTAGTCTGAAATGGGACATCTTTGCATAAGAGTTTCTTTTCTGACAGTCCATTGTACATCAGATATTTATACTATTGCCTGTTTTTGGAATATTTACGGCTTTTTTGAATCACAAGGTGGATTTCTACTGTCCATCACATTAGGGACTTTCATCAAGATGACCGAATGACTTACGAGCGAAGGCAATTGTATACATATTCATTTCAAGAGAGTATACCTTTATAATAACGGTGTTCAGTTTCGTAGGTTTATACTTGCATGGACCCTTGACATGGTCTTCAAGGTTAATGGATCAAATAACATGATTTTATTTATAGTCATAGCGGGTAGGTATACAAAAAAGTAGTTTGCTTGCACCGCATTTACTGATCGATCACGTTTCTTCCTCGATAATGTCGACAAGTAATACCAGGGACAGAAATTATGGTCAGAAATGGCAAAAAAATGAAGCATGGTATTCTTTCAAAAACAATAATAAGTATATTTAAACCGAAAGTTGAAATAAAGAAAAAAGCATCTTTGGACAAATCGCCAATATTGCAATGTGTTTAATTTTGTCTCGTTTCTCCTCAAAATGTTTTGCTTCTGCACAAGTGACTGTCCCCTCCTCCGTCAATTTGCACGACTCAATCAACAGCTTCCAAAGTTTGAGGGAGAATACAACCAGCCCGTCAGACGGTTAGCAATGTCATTCACGTACGAGTTGGTAGCTCCTTCACCATTGTTCAAATTGGAGCTGTCCACTGATCCTGAGTTGTAGCATCGAGCGGCCTGTGTATGTTAGTATCTGATATCACTGTAATCCTCCAGGGCCTAGAATGCTTACCTCGTAGATATTTCCATACTGGTTGATACACTGCACCAGGCCGTCGCCATTGACTGTTCCTTGAGTACCATCAATGACCATCTGGGTTATGCTTGACTGCTGAGCAGAGTCGCTAGCGCCATTGCCAATGAAGCTCGAACCACCATCAGATTGCATCAAACCTGGGTTTTGTGGCAATGATGGGTCTGGGTTAACTGTGGGACACACATTGACACATCCAACAGACTGCATAAAGCAAGATTAGTATGACATCTTAGGCTTGTCCTAGCATAAACAGTGGTAAACTAACTTCTTGTAGGATTGTAGCGAGGATAAAGCGATGATCAACCAGTGACGATTCGGCAACCTGCTGAATAGCATTCCAGATCAAGCCGATTTGCTCATCGCTATCGCCGCTGTCAAAGGCTGCCACACCAGGTTGACCGCATGTTCCAATACCAAGGTTCTCACATGACTGTGACATTGCAGACTTGGAATAATTCCACATGGCATCAAATTCGACCCATTCAGATACAGGGGGGAAGTTTTGCCAGCCACCGTAATAACAATCTATTTTGAATCTTGTAAATACAGTGTGATTAAGTATGGGAGGAGAGCATGCAACTTACTATACTGGTCAGTACCAGCATTGCCAGTACCATCGTAAATGTTACTATTGTCACGGTTGCCGGCGCCAGTTGAAAAGGCTTCCGACGAAGTTACCTGTTGACCGGAGGGGTTGGATACCAGCTCATGTGGAGCACCCTTTTGTATTTCCCTCTAGTAGGGGATCAGTCTCGCCATGTAACTAGGTAGATCATGAATATAGTGGGAGCAACGTACACTGGGAGCGGCCACCACAACTGCGGCTAATGCCGCCAACGAAGCAATGTTTTTGAAAAACATATTCAATGCTTAAATTCTGAAAGTCTGACACCTGTGATGACTTGCGATGATCTGTGGGTTGTGTGATAGTGTGGATGTGAAGGAAAGGATATCCCTCATTTATATAGGCTTAAATCACAAAATGCATTGAGTCTCGCATTCTTGTTGCGCTCGCTTTTTTTACGTAGGAACGGCGAGAGCCATGTAACTCTACCACAATTTGTAGTCATAGCCATGTCTGAATCTGGAAACTGGAGCTAATTTCACGATGTTTCCCGGCGCCATCGGTCAGCTGAAATTCAGGTAGATATTTTAGCTCATCAAAGACGTCCAATCTATTTTCAAAATAAATGCTTCTGCCATATCCCGACGTACTCTGTGGTACGCGGCTTAGAAACGGTCTGCTGTGCCTTTACGTGAAGTCTAATAGTTCGATAGTTCGCCAACTGCCGTTTGGAGGAGTCTGTTAAATGTCGATCAGGGACAGTGCGCTCTTTTTTGCTTGGATGCATGCATTGGTTCTCTGGAGAGGCTTACAATCGCCGGTGAATAGTAATCGTACAGACAGGATATTCAATAAATTTCTGTTGGATCATGTTACTATGCGAGGTAGTAGATATTGTTGGCTGCTGATGCGGAAAGGTAATTAAACTCTGTTGCTAAGCTTTTACGGCATTGACTAACGTACTGATTAGTGATCTCTTATTGACGTACAATACTCCCTAACTCTGAAAAGTGAATTATATCTAGGCCTACAGCCAATTAGTTTTGGCCCCCAATGCAACCCACGTCCCGTAATGGGAATATGCCCTCTAATTTGGAAAGTGTTGTGGGTATAAGGGGAGCGCCATGGTATCATTTTCGACACACCGTGAGTCAGCCTTACGTGTACAGCTCGGCTCAATATGATACTGTGCACACATGGGGAGAATATTTAGGATTATAATCCCACCCTACGGGAAGATGTAAGCAAACGGGCATGATAGCACTAGGTCGATGCACGTCTGCTTAAAGAAGTAGACGCTGTACTCCAGGAAGGACAAGGTATAAGAAATTTGAAAGTGCTGAGTTACCGAGGCAGTCAACTAAAGTCCTGCAGAGATTGTTCAATGCTGGATTATCTTCTCTGTTTCTTTCTTGCGTCTTGGTGCTTTCTGGGACCTCAGCATTATACGCAAGTTGACTTCGACTGTAGGTTCCGCACCGAAAGCATATGTATGAAGCACGTGTAATGTCGGAATATGTCAGGAGCAAGTGATTCATCTGATATTGGAGTGCATGTCTGCCCATTAAATCCTCTTTTAGCAGCCTACTTTTGGAAAATTACAAGATCCAACCGACCGTACGTAGTACACTAGAACGGAAAGAGACAAGCGACTTTCGCAGAGAGGCCTAGACCGAGTCACCGTGCCATCAACAGGATAAATGAGATTAGGAACATTGGTGTCGACCAGCATGTTGCTCGCGCGGAGTGGGCCTAGCGACGCGTAGCAAGTTCCTATTTTACCTTTGCGCCTGACTTATTTCGAGGACACCGTACGATAATTTCTACGGTACTTTCGATTCTGTCTCTCTTTATCTAGCTGCTATTTGCATGGTGATCCACCACATACTGCACTGCAGAATTCGTACAGTGCAAAAGCTCTTGCTAGCGTGCAACTGGAAAATAAAATGTCACACTCAACATGGCTGCTCAAGTAGCTGGAGCGGCTTATCTACACCGCAGACCAGTAACAAAAGCCGAGCCTATACAGGATCAAGCTTACGGGATCGACAGGTACCTTGATTAGAGTTGTTTCGGATGATCGCCTGCCTAATGTCATTCGAAAACAAGAAATAATGATCTGCGTACTAAATAAAGCCAACATCCGTGGCCGCTATCACATGCTTGCATCCTTCAGCATCTATATAGCATCCCGATGAGGCCCAAAATACTTCTTTGTAAGAAGTTAGATCACATAGTACACAAACTTGATTCTCTCGAGAGTTATTGAATATACAGGAACATCTGAGCAAGGCTCTTTCTTGTAGTATAAAGACATATGAAGAGCTATTCATCACTTTTAGCCTTAACGGCAAACATGGCTACTGCTGGTACTCCTCAATTCAAGTTCCTCCCCCTGTACTTTCGATTAATCGCTGACTTCGTTATACTGTGCATCAGCCTTAGCCGCGAGTAGCGCGTTCTCCCAATTCACACTCACTATTTCGGCGTCCGACACCAGCATTAACGGGTACGCCTTGGTCGCCACCAACAATAACGAGATTGACATTGAAGGGACACTTGAGCTTGTACAGTATAATGGCTGTCCATCTATCTTTTACTTCGACTCACGGACCGGTCGCTTGGTCACTGACTCCGATCTAACCGGCCAGGAGCGATTCGCTTACACTCTTTATGCCAACTATACGAGCAGTCTGCGTTTCGACATTGCATCTAACCTCAGTGAAGATGCACCTTATCCCATTTTCACGATCGCTAATGATGGAAGCCTCATTGCGCCAAATAACTTGACTTGGGCATGGTGTCCCGATGAGAATAACGTCGGGAATGGCTATTACCTGCCAGGCAGCATAACCCTAGGCGACATTGCGGAAGGTTGTGAGGCAATTAATGGGTTGATAGTGGCAGGGGCTACGGCTTGTGATGATTCCAAGTAAATGTGTTCTGAATAACAGCAAACAAGATCTTCGGGCTCAAACACACGATAATAATTTATCGGGTCTTTAATAGATTTCTAGACCTTTCCAAGAAGTTTGATAGATTCATGGATGGCCGCTCGATGTAGGCAGTAACTATTTATGATTGTTTCGATTGTCTGAGTTCTCTAAATGAGGTAAAGTTGATATCACAATTGAGCTTCTCTAACTGTCTTCAATGTGACTGAAGATAAAATGCGTGCAACTTTGAAAGCTTGAATTATGCTGGTACCATAAGAATACAAGACTTGACATTACATATCCCCATCGAGAAGGCTCGTCTCACGCCTCTGCTACATTATCACCGTAGCCTCATTTCACAATAGCTGCCCACGCCGGAAACAGGTCTGGCGTTGCGGCTCCCAAGCAAGGGACTAATTCAGGATCCCCTTTTTGCATTGCGGACTTGTAAGCTGGGCGTTCTCCAACACGCTGGAGCCATGAAAGAATACCATCATAACCCGAAAGATCAAGAGGATAATAAACCCGCATTGTCGTTACCGAAAAGACAGTCATAATATCGGCTACTGTAAAGTCATTTCCTGCCAACCAAGTCACCTGTTTGAGCCGATCATTGAGCACATCCAAGACCAACTTCACTCTCGCGTTTGCACTTTGTTGTACAGGATTTTCAGGTGCGAGCTTCAACTGTCCATTAAGCAAAGCTCTCAGTATGGATCCCTGCAGAGTGGTGTTGGACTGATGGAACCAGTAAAGGTAATCGCTATAATTTTCGTGAGACGGGGGTAAAACTAGTCGCCCGCCGCCATGTCTGTGGACAATGTATTCGACAATTGCCGCGCTTTCACTCATCTTCAAGGGGTTGGAAGGATTGAAAGTAGAGTCCACTATTACCGGAGCGCTGCCCATAGGTGTAAGAGCCTTCAGCTCAGCCGGGGCTAAGAGGGGGTCCCGATTGTAACGTTTCAGTTCGTAAGGTATTCCAAGTTCTTCGCAGAGCCAGATAATGCGCTCGCTCTGGCTGCACTCGAGATGGTGTACAGTCAACATGGTGGTAAGAGAGTGTAAGAAGGAGACAAAGGTCGTCGTATATAATGGCTTTACTTCGATCTAATAAGAGTTGAAACTCGGGCAGAGAAATATCCTTTATATAAGACTGCCCAAGTTGCGGGACCGCTGGGATCCGCTGCGGAGCCGTCACGGATCGCCACGGATCTCCGTGAGGGGTGGCTAGCAAGATTATCAATAACACTATTCTAGACGGCGACTAATGGCCGTTTCTTGTGTTGTAAGTAACATCTTGGAATAGTTCTTATCCATGCCCTTTTCCAGTGTCGTGGGTTCATATAATGTTCCCTAAGATAGTTAACTTCTGCAGATTACCGCAATCTATAATCACATACATATCACTCGGCAAATCATAAAAGCTGAATCTCTAGTTCTTAAAATGTGACGAGACTTCTTAGCCAAACACCTCATCGAAATCGTCAATAGTCCAACATTCCATCAGAAGGTCTCCGTGAAGAGAGAACAACCTATTCAGCGGCGACTGAATAGACTGGGATCCTGCCACGGTTGAGTTCATATCTAACAGACAAGATAAGACAGGTTTGATCGATAGCATCCAGCTGAGTCGATCATGCGAGGTCTCGCTATCGATGATGCATTGAACAATATGGTCAATACTCTTACTCAAAACAGCTACAATGGGCGCAAGACTCGCGTGATGTGAAATAAACGGTAACTTCATCCCCGAGTCGTCGGCGATGCTGATGCATGCAGATTCGGCAGATGTATCACAGACGTGTTTAGCAATTGCAATAACAGATGAAATTGCAGCCGTCTCGTATTGTTTCGCTTTGCTTCTTGCAACTTCTATGGAGTTATTTCCTTGTAAAGAAGTATTACTCGCTCGTTCAATTTGTTCGGCGAGAGTCAGGGTTCCTAGACTCCAAAACAGGACCAGATAACCTGTTTGTGTTGATATTAGTATTGCATACTATGGATGACGACAGCGGCTCGAAACGTACCGAAAGACAGTTTGGACGTAGAGGAAAGGGTTTTAAAGCTAGCCATACAGTGGTTATGAAACCCATCATATGTATCATTAAAGTCCTCCACAAAGCTTATTGCAATGTCTAGAGCATCGACCAATTGAGACAAGCATGTAATACCTTCAGTGCCGCGTATTAATTGTTTTACTTTCGCTGTTTGCCTTAATACTCGGTAAATGAGGACAACGGCTCTTTGGCAGACTAACGGCACATCCGCATCCACTAAAATGTCTATGGATTGGGGAGTACTTCGCAAACTAATCACTATTACAAAGTATCAGCCATGTGGAAATTTGGTAGATCTGTACAACGTACCAGACAAGTCGAAAGGATCTTCTAGTATACAATCCCGTTCGCTAATTAAGGATGCAAAGGTGTCTTTGATATACGAGAACCATTCAAAGGCTTTGACAGAGGCCTGAAGAAGGTTGCGGTAAGTCGACGTGCTATTCAAAAGCTTGACATACGCGTCCACCATAACCCTCAGTTCCTCAAATTGACGGAGAGATTGTTCGAGAATACTGTTCAACTCGCCTGTGACATCTTTCGCCTGTTCTGGAGCAACAGACACATGAAAGAGAAGCATTGCATATACCCGTGTGAAAGAGCGGCCAGGTGTCGCATTAAATATTAAAGATCGCGCTTTGAACCAGGAGCTGACAAATGCATTGGTGTTCTCCGTAGATGAGTCTTTAGATCTTTGGATTGTTGGGAATAATTTATCTGCCTCGTGCGAGCTTGTTACTCCCCATTGAAGTGCAAAAGCTTGCTGAGCTGCTATCAACATACGTTCATCTTCCACCTTACTTCGTCGATCCAATCTGTTTCCATAAAAGTGGCCAAAGTGATCTAAGAATTTGGCTAATCCAGCAAATGTAATTTTCATTGAGTCGCCAAGCGGTATGTCTTGCATTGAACCTGGATGTCTTAGAGCCGGCAAGTTTTGCAAAGTGCCCATTATAGGGGAATGCGCTGTTCCTAGGTCGGCATTTTCGTTTGATGAGCGGTTATGTTCAATCGTCAGCGGTGCATCCTCAAGGCCAAATGTGTATCTATGAGTAGGACCGAACGGATTGGATTCGTATTCGAGATATCTTGATTCCATTCCATGCATCATGGCGGCGTAGGTGTGGTAAAGGCATGTGCCTAGCGACCTTGCTGTGAAAGTCGAGTTGAGCAATTTGGTAGGGCTTCCTTTCCAAGAACTGGGAAGTTGTAGCTGCTTTCCAATATCAAAGTTTTGTGACTGAAGCCTATCTTCTAATGCGTAGTTATTACCCGTGCTATTTGTGTCAAAGAGAGCTGGTTGAGAGGAAGGAAGCCTTGCTGGGTCTTCCAATTCTTGACCGAAACTTTCCAAGTCGAGAAATTCGGTATCTATACCGTCATTCCAGTCATTCAATGCAAGGGAGATATCCCGGTCGCAATGCCGCAGAATCGAATTCCAATCAACTGTATCAGTATCGTCAGTCAGCTCCCCGATGCATGATTGAGGCTGGTCTTTATTATGGTCCGAAGTAATGGAATATCGCTTCTTCTTTTTCTGTTCCACGCGCATTGAGACGTAGTCGAAAGTGCAATTGTATCCCAGCTCCTTGCAGCGGACACAAGCCAGTCCCGCTCGACGAGTAGTTCCTTCATAAACACATTTGCGCTTCAATCGGCGACATGGATCGCAGCTAGAATACTGGCGCCGGGATGACATACTTTGCCTATCATGATTGACGAGCAGTAGTCTGCATCTGAAGTTGCCACGCTCGTGGAGCTACCAATTTGTTTAGATCGTGTCATCTTTCGGTGTGAGACTGAAAGCTTCCTCAGCACCATACTCGGAAATGCACTAAACTAACCCCTGTATGGTTTAGCAGGTTATTAAAAATCTCCGAGTCTAATCCTAATTAATCATGGATCAAAAGCAATTCCGGAGATTGCCGAAAACTGAGATTATTCGCATTTCAGATCAACTGAAAGATGCAAATTAGTGACTTCTTGATATTCATTATAGCCATATTTTTTCCGTATCAATGGAAAATATTAGGTACTTAGGTAAGTTCTTGCTTCCAATCTTCGCAGACCGGACGACAGTCAACCTGTGCCCGCTTAGTGTTTTCTAGGGCCACTGCTTTGCAAAAAATGAGACTGCTTACTAAAATATGATGAGACTTTCATACCTTAATACCACGGATGACATCGATTCGCTAAAGATAATTACCGCCGTGTATACCTTTTTTCGGACTGTTTGCGATGTGACTACGTGTAAACCTGAGCGCAGGTTGATCAACTGAGGGTCAACCCTGCATCGTGCACTCGCTTTTGAAATATTTGAATTGAAAAATTATAGAAACAGATCATTGAGATATTGTGTTTGGTGGTCCTGGAGCTATTGGACAAGTATGTCTTCCGGACTCAAGGGGGGCGTTGATGAAATCGTTGGAGCGGAGCATGTGGAATGAAACATGAGACCTGATAGCGAGTGCTAAAGTCGGTGTGATCATTTTGCCGCAACGATAATCTCGAAAGGAGCTGGGATGGTAGAACTAGCCATATATCCAACTTTCCGTAGAGTGATGCACGAATATATCTGTTTAGGGCAGGATTATCTTTTCAATTATTAATGCTTCAAATAATAATTTCCGTTACAGTTTTCGATCTGCCTAACCTTGGAACTCGTTATTGCACGTGGTGTAAAAAATATTCGACAGCGAGTGGAGGCGGATTAGATGAATCTTTCATGTTTAGACGTTTGCGTTTAGTAGGGAGGTTCGTGCAGATCCCTTGAAGTTTCGATATTTTATATAAGCTGCGTAACATCATGGACGCACCAGACAATTTTAATCGGTGTTTATCAAACATTTCTTCAATTATTTAACTGGTAGCTGATAATTTATATGTTTTCTATACTGTTAACAGACATATACATTTTCCTTAGCATTACTATAATGTTATCATTGTACGTAACCAAAGGTAGTTTTGCCCAACCGTAGTTGATATTGGATACTATAGAAATTTCGCCTATCATAATAATCATAGATAAGGCCGTGGAAACACTAGATTCCATAGATCGATTGGGCAATAATTAGGGTTAGGTTCTGTTAACATATACAGAGTAGATACCAGAAAAGGAATCACAGAACTGAGACATCATCTACTTTCAACTGGCTCGTCTATTCTGCATTCGGAATATTATGCAGCTTCCGACTGTGTGGCTAGCTGAGACGCGTAATCCTGCACGTTCATTCCATATTGTAGAAACTAGCTCACTAGATAATTTATTGGTTACCCCTCTACATGCACATGTGACTGGATAGTAGTTGGTGTGCATGCAAACGAGGGAGAAGATTTTAACGTCAATTAAAATATAATCTATATGGAGTTCATGTGATATACGTTGCTTACATTGATCGCTGTGCACGAACAACTGCTGAAGTTTGAAGAGTCTAGAACTACTTGGTTTAGTCTACTGCACGCAGATCATCTCTGGGGTAAATATCTTCACATTGGATAAACATGATATTTGCTTCCACGCGACATCTATATCAGTGAGATATATCAGAGAATAGAATGGGTAACATGACGTCCAAGCTCCCTTCATCCACTTCAAGTAGTTTTCTTCCTGCTCCGGAGAAGTCAACAGCAAATGACCTGCAACATTGCTAAAAGTGGCTGTCGTAGGCGAGCAGATTTTAGATCAACAAGCAATTATATTTTTTAGAGAAAATTAGGAGGGGCGATATATTAATAGGTATCCTTGTCAGTAATGTTTACGATCGAGAGTTGTTGACTTGGTTGGGTTCTGAACAAACTCATGAAGTGGATCAGCTCGATTTGCTGCTCAGATTTCCCGACTTGCTGTCGAGACCATGCAAATGTGCGCTTTGCATGGACTACTTATCCGCTGTCAAATGGTTTATAATTTGCTTAATGTTCCGCGGTGGAACCCGAGCTGCATCATATTGTGCACCCACAGTATGCCGACAAAATGTGAATGTCGACTTAAAACTCGAAAAGATCTCAGCGACTACGGTAGGGCATTTGGAAATTGCGACATGCAAAGACAACGACTTGCTAGGGGCATAGGATTCCGTCGGGTGGCGTTGTTTCAAATTTGACTGACAGGGGGATGTTCGCCAGACACTCAGCTCGTGTAGCTCGCTTCGAGTGGCCTCGGAATCTTCGTCTGCTCCACTAACACTGTATGACAGCATAAAAACTGCAAATCGTACATAGTAGTACGTGAGTAGGAGTAGTAGCATTCGACCATATTCCATGGAGTCTCCTTCTAAAAATTGAGAAAATAGATCAGATCTCGAACAGTGGGGTGATGATCAACGGGTTTGGCCGGCAACTATAATTGAATGGTCAAGTCGAACCCCAGCATCCGACGCCAGCCAAACTCATGAGCTCGTACCGGAAACTCAGATCCTGGGCTTCTGGCCTCTCCACTGGCCCACTTTGACCGGGCTGGCGTGAGCCTGTGTCAACCGCCCCGCGTCCTTAATCTCCTCGTCTGCGGTAGGATTGACAGGCTCCTACGATCATACCCTTGTCTTTCTTGCAGCAGTCTTTTGAGTAGTGTGTGATCGATCAAATTCACTGACAAATACTTCGGCCCACACGTTATCCACCTACAAGGCCTCGAAGCCTAGCGAGCACTCTTGCATGAGCTCCACTAGTTGCATCGCGATCAACCTCATGCTTCTCTCTACTAGTATGCAAGCATTCTAAGCATCGATCTACGACATAAGATCTTCAAATCGTAAAACCTGCCTTGATGGGCCGATCTCCTCACTGACAGCGATGAAGGCATGACTACGACATGAGATGACACTACTTGCAGTTAGATATAGGGTGGTGCAACTATGGTTTGGAAAGATGAACGGGCTACACTTTCATATGCAAGTCTTTTATCCGGTAGGTTCGAGCGTCCCCGTAGGTACCTCTTAGTTCCAATTGCGACATTTCATTCGAGACTCTTCACCTGGAGCCAGGGACAAAAAGCAATGGAGTGCATGTATAGTTCAGCCAGCCGTGTATTGCAATGAAGTGTGTCGAATGCAGCATATTGTTACACTGAAACAGAATCCTAGACAACCTATTGCCTATTCGGTCCAGTGGCTTTTACACGGCAATGGCGGCGTAGCTGAACCAGAGAGAAATCTGCCGTCAGCTTCGCCATCTCCACCTAGGAATCATACACAAGCCATTGGTTTTTCTGTCTCGTATGTACTGAAGTTGTTTATTGAAAGCTTGGGCCACCAAGCTGTAAGCTGTACTCCATAGTCTTCTGGTCAAGCTCGTGCATTGATGGTTCGAATTTTTGAGCTGGTAGTGTTTGTGGATCTATTTAGCTTTCCAGAATGGATAATGAATCATTGATCTGAGGACAGGCGCTAGCTGTAATCGAGCACTAGACATCAATCTTACCACCATTCGCCTGAATCTTATATCATCGTACTTCTACCAAAGCTCAAAGTCAGGGTAGCCGGGTGGCTCTCGGCATTAGGATAGTCAGTCAGTGTTACACTGTGCATAGTGCACTAACAGCTCAAAAGGTTGGCTCTGACGCAACAGCGAAATGCCTATCTGATCCTTGTACCCTGAGAGACAGGCTTAAAAGACAGACGCTACGCACCTCATGCTCAGGAGAACTTTTTCCCTCAATTCTTAACATACATCATACTGGAGCTGTTGAATGTTCTGCCTCAAGTGTTTCAAGTGTTGCATTAAACAACCCGAAAGTGACCCTGCTCTTCCCCCAAAGTTGGTTGCCTCGCCTAGGAACTACGTGGTGAAAAGTCAATCAGAAGGACTTGTTAATCAATTTACTGTTCAACGTTCCAAGGAAATCGTTCAACAGAAAAACGTCAAACCAACTCCCACAATCCCACAACAGCTTCCTCCTTCAAAAAACATGGCACCTTCCCTGCAAGTGGAGTCTCCTTTGAACCCTCTGTCTCATGGGACGGGGGGACACTGGAGACGAATCTCTGGAGGTATTCATGACTTTGACAGTGTCTCCAATGGGCCTTCCCGCTCGATGGTCTCGCGAAGAATATCCAGAAAAACAGCCGGTGCTGGAGAGTCGTCGAATATTTCTAACGTGGTTTATTCCCTCAAGCGCAGAAGTGGCGACGAACTGGGAGTGATGACATCCTCCAAGCTGTTGAATGGAAACCACGATCACGCTACACTATTAGACTGGATCCGTCATCAGCGTATGAGTAAAATTCCTCCAGAAGGAAGCAGCTATGACAAGGTCCTCGCATGGGCTCAACTATTTGTCGAACGTTTGCACTCTTTTGACCTTGCTATCGAGCACTTTGCGGGAGACAGCTACTTGGCCGCACAATTGGCATACGGCTATTGTGCAATATTGCTAGAGGTTTGCTTCCTTTCTCACATTATGTTATATTGACCTCAAGCTAAGGCTCCTTGACAGCTTGGCGAAGAAAATTCCGACGCCCTTAGGATCTCTTTCGGATTTTTCTATAGCATATCGATGGTGCTAGTCAACCTCCTCGAGCGTACCGAGCTTTTCGCGGTGTCCCAAGAGATCAAAGAGCAACTCGTCCTAGCATTAACTGACCTAGTCACACTAGTGGCCAGTGTATCGACATACTTCCACAAAGCTTTGCGAGGGTTGAAAAAGCCTTCCATTTCCGTGAATATCTATGGCACCTTTTCGGGGCAGATTGGGAGCTTCCGTGGTCGGTGCGAGAAGATCTCCGAGGCTATGTGGAAACACCAACTCCTAAAAGATGGCTTGGATGGGGAGCGTGGTAGGTTTCTGCGACTATCATTAAATGAAGAATTGAAAAAAAGTAATGGCGGCTAACATTGTTCTGTTTACAGTCTCTGAAATCAAATCCATCAGACAATGGTTGGCTCCAGAAGACCGTGTGCTTGCAAATGTTGCACAGAATACATCGCACCTTGCCCACGACCGTGAAGAATTGACATGCCTTTGGTTGAGCCCTTATTTGACTCGGTTTCTGAAGAGTCAACAACTCAAGGGTCTGTCAATTTCAGGTGCACCGGGCTCAGGAAAGACGGTTTTGGCTTCGGTCATTGTTGACCATCTTCAACATCCTATTGGGGGTGTGACATACAACACACTGTTTGTTCCAATCAGTAAGATAGGACACCCCATTTTCTATCGATTGATCTAACTTGAATCCCAACTTCCAGATGCGCGTGTCCCCGTGGAGACGGAACCTCAAGCAGTAGTAAAATCGATCCTTCGCCAGTTGTTTGAAAAACGAATCGGTAACACGCAGTTGTTTCAAATTCTTTCGGAGGCCTACGAACGTAGCAGAGAGACCATCAGCATGGATCAATATGAGAAAATCCTCTGGGATGCTTTAGACGCTTCTTTAAAAGCCCCTCTCCGTAAAGCCAAGCCTGTTGTACTCGTCGTTGACGGTCTCGATGAGGCCTCTGGCTCTGAGTCCATCTTGCTTCAACGGCTTCAAGCGGTTACTCACAAGACTACGAATGTGAAGCTAATCGTTCTTGGGTCTCAAAAGTTCGAGGCATCCAGTGAAGTCAGCAACATAAACATAACACCAGAGTTGATATTTGACGACATTGCGGCTGTGGTTCGCCATGGTTACGAAACGTACCCAGCTTATACTCAGCTATCGGAAACCGAACAAGAAAACCTCATTGAGGAAATTACCCAAGCTTCCAATGGCTCCTTTCTCTGGGCTAAGCTTGCTTCCAAACTCACTCGCAACGCAGAGACCTCTGAAGCCCTTCAAAAGTCTGTTAATTCTTTAGTCACTTCCAAGTTGACTATTGTCGACTTTGTCACGCAATTCTTGCAGTCCCCAGATCTTACAGAGGAAGCGAAGATCATGTTGGTATGGCTAGCCACTGCTGATCGCCCTCTATCTCAGAGCGAATTCTCCACCTTGCTCTCTATTCAGATTGATAAGGCGACGGTTACGGATCGCAAAGTTGACGTCTTGAAACTCCTGAAACCTGTAAACTCTCTCGTTTATGTCGAGGACGGTTACATCTATCTTCGGCACGGTCAAGTTCGCTCTGCTATCATTGATGTCTTCTCAAAGGGCAAGCTTGTTCCGAGCGTGAAAGACAGGCATGCGGACTTGCTGAAAAGACTTTTTATCTACTCTCGCTTTGCAGTTAATGAAGATCATGAGCCTTCACTGACGCCTTTCGACCATTTCGAAAAGTCCAAGCTTCTTGACAAGTATATCCTTCTTGACTTTACCTTGCGATACTGGTTCACGCATCTCCGTCAGACCACAACCTTCACCGCGGATGGTGAAGCGGGGGTTACAAAAGAATTTGGCAAGCTTTTCCCGACAAGCACAACATTCTTTTTGCTCGAGCAGGCCGTGTGGGAAGAGAAGCCTGTACCAACACTTCTGTCATGGTATACGACTGTCACGAAACTCACGCGTAATATCCTTACGCCGAAGCATCTGGCAACACTGCAGTCAATTATAACGCTGGCTCTATTCTACCGCCAAATGAAACGCTATCCAGAGGCAGGCCAGCTGTTTTATGAGGCAACTTCTATCAGCCGCACAGTACTCAACTCGCAGCATATAATCACTACGCAAGTTGCCAGTTTCTTCTTAGAAGTGACTGCTGAGCAAGTCACTGAATCTAAAACAGAGGTCATGACTAGGAGAGAGGAGATTCTTCTTCTACTTGTGGATTCCTACAAGGCCCATTACGGAGCGACCTCTGAGATCGTGATCTCAACACTGACTCAGTTGGTTGAACACTACCAGCTCATCAAGGAAGAGTCTAAGGCAAGAGAGATCATCCTTTTACTCAGGGCAGCTACAGTACAGCAGTATGGTGCAGACTCTCAAGAGGCTCGAGACATAGGTGGCAGCCTTCATGTGCATCTTACTGGTCATAGTACCCAGATCGAAACGGATACGCAAACGACTCTCCTCCTAGACGTTGAGGAGAGGGATGAGCTTATTGAATCAGAAACCCAAGATTTCTGGGCACTTTTGAAGAAAGCGGAACAATACTCGTCTGAAGGAAAATTCCATCTCGCCGAGCAGATATTCGTTGAGATTTGGCAACGCGCAAGCAGAGAATGTCGCATGCACTACTCTTCGGAGTGGGAAGAAAGAAAATTCAAGTCTGTTCTATCCTATTCTAAATTCTTGAAAACTCAGAAGCGCGAGTATGAAGCCTCTTCACTACTCACAGCGACGTGGCAAGAGTATGAACAAACAAACATAGTAACTGAAACCTCTGTTGCTTACATATCTGAAATGGCCACTGTCATGAAAACTGTCGGCTTATTCAGTCTTGCTCTTTCGGCTTATAAGCGCGTTTCTCACTTCTACGAGAGCACCAATCGAACCCAGACTTCTATCTACAAAGAGACTCAGCAGAGCATCCAGATTACATCGCAGGAGGTGCTGAAGGTGGTCTCCACATCATCCTCGGTCACTTCCGAAACCACACTCGAGGAAATTGTATATGAAGCGTCATCTTCTATTACTACTGTTGACCAAACGTCAATTACAGCTGCCTCCACTCTCTACAATATGTACATCTCACAGCATCGCTGGCGTGATAGCACTCGTTTGATCAAACGAGTTCTGTATGGCATCTGGCCTAATCTTTTTGCTCCCTCACTTCAAGATGTTACTCTTCCAAGCAAACATGTTGATTACTGCATTGACCTCGCTGAGAAGTTGAGTCTATGCTATCACGCTCGTCGCCGGCTTGGAAAGGAGGAAGATATCCGAACACGGATATATCGAGCGGTTCGATCCAATCACCAAGTTGGAGACAAACTTCTTGATCGTGCCACAACAGAACTTCTACGCTTGTTTGAACGTACATCTCAAACAGACAAGATAATCGCTCTTCGCCAGGAGTTACTTAGCGATTATATTGGCAAATACGGTCTTCACCATTCAATAGTGATTACCAATCTCTGGGCTCTTGCGGAGCTGACGCGTCCACGCCCTGTCTTCATTGATTACTACCGTCAGATTGTTACTGCCGTCAACAAGGACTCTGATATCTGTCTGCCGGACGCATTCGAGCCTCTTGTAATTGTTGCCACAGAATTGTGGACCCAAGGACGTTACTCTGATGCCGTGCACTACTATCAAATTCTCTACAAGACCTTCCTTCAACAGCCTAAGTTGAACCCTAAGTTTGGAGATCAGGAATTTGTAAAATCGTTCTTCACACGTTACATTGATTCCCTTCGAGCTATACAAACAGAATTTGCTGTTATTCACAAAATCACGGTCGACTATCACGCTAAGGTCAAAGCTACTTTCGGTGTTGATGCGTCAATTACCATCCAAGCAACCTTGACATTGGCTAAAATCTGTCAAGAATCTAAGCGACTTGAAATCGAAGCAATCCATCTGTACGAGGAGCTACTAAAAATCAAGTCGGAAGAGATCGACTACCAGGAGATTACTGCCACACTCGATGCTATATACGAGGAGCAGACTGCGATAGTAACATCAACCGAGTCCGGGTCAGTGTCCTCGGCGCAAATTGAACGAGCAGTCTCCGTGCTCAAGCGTCGTATTACAACTGTACGCAAGACACATGGCTGGTCCCATGAGGAGTCTCTCTCGAAGATGCAAGAAATGGTTTCCTTCTACTCTAAGCGTAATGAGACTGAGATTGTTATCAAAGAGTTGAAGGAAGCCACAGTTCAGATTCTCACGACAGAAACTTCCTCTACCAAACTGATTGCCAGTGCCTCAGCCATTGCATCCAGTTACATTGCATCTAACCAGATTCATAAGGCGACTGAGCTATCGCACGAAGTGTACCGGCAAATTGTCATGAAAGATAGCACCAACGTGAAATCTGCCAGCTTCGATCTCACGTCAAAAGAACGCCAGAGCCTAGTTTTCTTGGCTCAGCTAGAATACAGTTTGCGCCAGAACTCGTCCGTGACCCTGAATGAGATTTTCTCGGCTTTGACTACCGAATACATCTACTTTGAAGAGTACAGAGCTCAGCTGAAATCTACGAGTACCAATCTGCAGAGTCTCACATCTACAGCGGCACGGCTACATGCGTTCTTACTATCCAGAGAACGTCAGTCAATTGCGTCACGAGTATTTGAAGATTTCCTCAATTACTTCCTGGGCACAGAGGGCAAACGCATCAAGTTGACCGAGATATCTCAAGCAAGGATCTTCACACTCACGTTACTCAACTACTTCAGCATTCACGAGACCAAGAATTTCCTTCGTTCTGTCGGTATAGCATGCCACGAACACACGCAACAGCTGGTTTCCGCAAAGAAATACGAAGCCGCAACTGATCTCGCGATTGCTTCTTTCCGCTACATTTCTGCTCATGCAGAGTACCGCAGTCCGGCGATTTTGAAATTTGTTTTCCAACTTGGTCTAACGGTTGCTGGACGCAGCATTGTACCACCATCGGATGAAGCGGCTCGTTCAAAGTTGCTTAAGGTTTCCTCTGTAATCTTGCAAGAAGCGTTCAAGGTTGTCAAAGAGCTGAAAATAAACTTGGCACAACTTAGCCTTGCTCATTTGAACAGTCTCATTGCCATTCTTGGCGAACAGCAAGACTACAAGTCTCTATCCTGGCTTCTGACGCTCCTTTGGAATAGCCGTGAGGCTCAACGGTCGTGGCAACCATCCGTCACTTTTGCTCTAGGACGTCGGGTCATTCTTGTGCGTTACCTGGTGGGAGAGGTGTCTAGTGCTATCCGACTCGCAGAGGACATTGTGTACAACTGTCGCCGCGTTCATGGCGCTCGTCATCCCAGCACACTCGAGATGTCAATTTTCTTGTCTCAACTATACACTAGCGTTGCTCAACGGTACCAGAGTCAAAAATCGGGTCATGAGATTGCTCATCGTTACTACAAGAAGGCCGCGGCCATCCACGAAAACATTCTGCGTGTATTCAGCGATCCGTCATTTGCTGAACTTGAAGGCGGCGATATGAGTATGAGCATGGATGGGTCCACATATTCGTTCGAATTGCCCAATGTTGCCACAAGTAACTGGACGGAGGGCCAACACGTCCGTCAACACCTCGATCTCCTCAAACTTGCCGTCGAGCGATTGGGTGACTGGCCCAAGGATTACGGCGAATATGAACGTCTAAATGCGGATGTTTTCCGGGAATTCAAGGAGGATCTCAGTGGGGTTGAAGGTGTAGAGAAATGGGCCCCCAAGAAATTCGGGTCTGGAAAGGCTGAGAGAAATGATGATATGTTGAACACTAATATCAAGAGTTGGGAAATTGTTGAAGCATCGGCTTCGAATGGGTTCCATGCTGAGGAGGAAGAGGAGCTCTAAATTGATTTTTAATTTGAACTTTACGTCTGTTTTCGAATTCACGCGATGTACTTTCTTTTTGACTGTCATTTACTGTATCCGCACAATATCTTCAGGGCAGAAATGTTACCATTTTGATGTATTAATGCATATATCTGTTCATTTGCTTTTGATGAATTTTGGGGGGTTTCCCCTAATTTCTAGCGTAGTTTAATTTATCTGTTGATATAAATCATTACGATAGGTCAGGATAAATATATATAGTTTATTATATTGATTTTACTCGTTATCTAGCTATACCAAGGAGGAGCCAGATAGGTATGAACAGAGGGTTGTTTGACAGGGGCAGTATGGTATTTCCCACCATAGCTACGAATTCCAACAACAGTTCAGAAGATCACCGACGATTGCAGCATCGGAACAAGGTAGTAACCTGGTTGATGGCGAGCCAGTTAACCCTAGATAACCCTAGATAAACCGCAAAGGCCGCAAAACCCGCTAGATTACACAATTTGCATATTGCGCTCTCTGATTAGTTGTGTGGCAAGGGCTTTATGGGCTTGTAATCAATTCCGCTTTGATTGGACAAGAACTCACAATTCCATCATTGTGGGTTGGCATCGTTTAAAACTGCTTCGGTTTCGGACTTTGCTAAGCGCCAGAACCCGGCGATGCTTTATCTCCGCTATAGTCTATATTTCATTGTAAACGATGGGGTCCCTGGAATATAAATATTGCTCGACACGTCTGGTTTCAAAAGCATTGATCATAGATACGTTCAACAATAACCATCACGAGGACAACTACATTCACAACGCTTTTCTGAATTCCTCTACAACCCCCAGCTTGCGAATTTATTCAAGAGAAAAAAAAAAAAAAAGAAAATGGCCGACCAAGTTGCAAACCAGCGTCTTAACCTCCCCATCGTCATCAACGCTGAGAAGTGCTCCGGTGGTACTTATATAGTTACAGGAGCAAACACCGGTCTCGGTCTGGAGGCAGCTAAGCATCTGGTAGCGGTCGGGGCTGCAAATGTCATCCTTGGCGTCCGCAATGTACCGGCAGGCGAGTCAGCCAAAGACCAGATTATCAAGGACACTGGCATAACGGGCACTGCGGAGGTGTGGGCTCTTGATCTCTCGAGCTATGATTCAGTAAAGGCTTTCGCAAAAAAAGCTATCGCAGAATTGGAGCGTATCGATGCAGTTATTGAAAATGCGGCAATTGCTACGGGTCAAGGCCAGGCTGAAGGACATGCATTGTGCATGACTGTCAACGTGTATAGCACGATCCTGCTGGGGTTGCTACTTCTGCCCAAGTGCAAAGAAACCGCGAGAAAGTTTGGCATCACTCCTCATATAGCCATCGTAAGTAGCGGTGCAAGCTTTGACATGCATGATAAATGGGATGAGGTGAAAGATGACCCACTGGTGAAGGCTGATGAACCTACTGTTGGAATGATGGCGTAAGTACTTAGCCATCCTTGAAAGACGCTACATGGCAGGACGAGTCTGCTAATCAAATATTGTATAGATACCCCCTCAGCAAGCTTTTTGAGATTTTCGTTGTTCGCGAGCTTGCCAAGCTGCTTCCTGTCTCTGAGACCGGAGTGGTCTTGAACCTTGTCAATCCTGGTCTCTGCATAACTGAACTCTCGCGATATGCACCACCCGAGTTTCAAAAACATATAGATGACATGCGGGCAAAGTGGGGTCGGACGGCGGAAGATGGTAGCCGGACTCTCCTGCATGGGGCTGTTGCAGGGAAGCATAGCCACGGAAGCTACCTGAGCGATTGCGAGATTGCCGAGTGAGTTTCGAAAACCATAGAATCTCATTTGATACCATCGCTGACTGGTTTAACCTTTTGCAGTTACAAGCTGCCATCATGGATAACAGACGAGAACGGAAAGAAGTACCAGGAACTACTTTGGAATAGCCTCGCCAAAGAGTTGGAGGTAATTGCACCTGGATCAGTACAGAGCATACTATGAAGCTAGCCGGCTCCATCATGTTATATGTCTTGCAATGTGGCAGATCGTTTTGTCTTTGGCTGACCATGAGGTCAAATATTGCATGTTAATAGATGAATTTGCCATTATTTCGTAACAACAAATGCGGCCAGCTCTAGACCGAAGTGTAGTCACCCTATAAGAGAAATCATGAGACGAAAAGTAAATTTCGCCCAAGAAAATGTCATGTCGAAGCTAGTAGCCAAAGTTCGTGAGCTGATCGATCATAAAGTGCATTGATCCACGGCAGTCGCACAAGTAGCTTCAACATCTCGCTCCAACTATGTAGACCTAATTTAGAAGCTGCTGTCGCTACCATCGGCCCGAGCCATGTATGGTCGCTTGGATCAAGAACTGTGGCATTCCCAAGAAATAGGAGCCACAACAAAACCGCGTAATCATCTTGAAAGCCAGATTTGAGTAGCGCTCGAAGGAGTTCGGACATGAACGGCATATGTGGTATTTTCCTGTCCAGTCCGTTCATAAATGTTGTCACAAAAATGGCGAGACCCAGATGTATTGCATTTTCAATTCTGCTGAGTTGATAGGACTGGCTAAGTGAACTTATAGAGACTACTCGATATCCGAGGAGAAGTATATTGGCGTTGAATCTGTACAGATTGACTTTGCACGTGTTTGACGCAGCCGCATCGTTGAGGCGTTTCGCAAGGGCTGTCGCTTCAAGTAGAGCATCGTGAAGATCTGTACCTAGGTGATTTAACAGCCCCGGTAACGAGATCACATGTGATCTTAAATGTTCGAGGGGGTCGATCGTTGCACCAAATATGGCCATGTGGCCTGCAAGGATGTGACTGACGTGGAAAGTTGTCGCAGTCCCCATATAAAGTGCAAAGTCAAGGTCTACCCTATAAAGTCTTAATTAGTGTCTGTGTTCGTCTCATTACGCAATGGCACAACTACCTAAACGCCTTTTGCATCAATATTGGCATCTCCTTCTGTACCTGTGACACGCCACCCCGGACACTTATCATTCTCTGTAAACCATTCAGATGTACAAGACCTTGATATTGGTCACTTTGATGCCGCTCGTATTGAGCTAACATCAATACTGTAGCGATGGTAGACATGGATGCAATCTCGTTCTCTGACAGTGTCTTATTCACTAGTCGGAGAGTTTGACACAAGTGATGGATCCCATCTCTGGAGGGGCTTGACTGCTCAGAAAGACTCTCGATTGCTGTTGTGCTTAAAGCAATCGCGCAGTGAAAAACTGTATTACGTCGACAGAATTAGATCGCAGCATTGTAGTAGACCTCAGATTTGGTTATAGCTTACAGGTTTCATCCACGAACATCATTTTAGCTAGCGCTGGACCAGCAGTGAGAGTATTTTCAAAGGCCTCATTCAGCTCAGACGCATGGCGCGGAGCTACTAGGAAAGAGATAGCTAGCAAAAGTCCATAATCAGATAAAAAGAAAAACTCGGATAAAAAGAAAATCATGGATGTTAAGGCCTGTTTCCTCACCTCTCTTGGCAAGGTATCTAGAAGCCGGGTTCGAGGCGAAGGTAAAAAATAGATCATCCCCGATTGGTCGCTCTATTTTAGAACTCGACGTCGTCTCATCTGGTGATGCAGAGGGGGAACCTTGCTGCTGTAATTCCACAGTTCCTGGCACAGTAGAGTATACGGTAGGATATTTTGACTGGAATGCTTTGATCCTCGATGGACGAACGACAGTCTTGCCAGCATTCTTTCCCGTGGCAACAAGACTGCGAATGCGCTTTCTAGTCTTGCGATCGATGCGCGCATTATTGTCAATGAACTCAAACGGCATACTGTCTTATTGAGCGTGGTAACTCCGTATACAGTTGGAATATTGATTCATCGCGTGGATTACAGAGAGTCGATGTCCATTTTGTACCAAGGACTGAGTAAGCCCCCGATCGTTTGCCGCTTCCGATTGGCTGGATGACTAGACGGAGATAGCGGTGTTAGCGCTCGGATGACAGATCCATGACCCTAACTTATTTAACCCTAGAAGTTGTCTTTTGAAAGTTACAACAGGAATAAAGTGGTTTTCCTTTATAATACATTGCGTTTCTAGTATTCCCATCAACTTCAGAACCACTGCCAAAGATATAATCTCAATTATAGATGTTAAGAGTTTGCAGAACATAGATGTATCCAATCACAAGCCTTAGTGATACGCTCGAGTCCGGATTGCCTTGACGATACTCTATTATAGATCAACCAACCAAAGGATGCTCGGTAAACATTATGATCAAAGAAAGCTCTTGACAGAGCGTTTTAAGTATATGCACCCCTATCGATACTCTCCACCACAGTCTCCCATCGACTGGAACATTTCTGATCTCCAGCTCTTCTTCAACACATTTTCAATAGCTTCTTGATCCTGACTATCAAGGGACCAGCCAAAGGCAGCCATGTTCTCATCAGCATGCTCGCTGATACCCATTCGTGAGCCAATAATGACCGCCCCCACGTAAGGGAAGTCTAGCACCCATCGTGTTGCGACGTTAGAAATTGATACATTGTGCTTTGAGGCGATCAACTTCAAAGTACGAAGCAACATCTGGAACAATTCCCAACCGCCCCAGCTCCGGATCATTGTGTAGTACTTGATAAATAATAGTTAGCGATGTTCCATTAAAAGTAGCATTCTGACTTATCAAGCACAAATTACCTTTCTTTGACTAGGAGTGATTTCAGTACCATAGAGGTCGGGTTCCGGTTGCTCGAGCCATTTTTCTGCTAGAAAGCCACCGCACTATCTCATGTTAGGATATTGACTTGACGAATATTCGCTACTGAGGGTAGTGTTTTCAGCGTACTAGGGTTCCATAAGTCAATAGTTTGACGTTATTCTTGATGCATACTTCACCCATTTTCGTCGTGGGCCGAGAATCAATCAAAGAGAACTATACCAGGGTAAGTATATCATTGTTATTGCGGAAAATATATGGCTGGCAAATGGTTATCAGTACCTGCACTTGGTTAGAATATACAGTGACGCCACTATCTATCACTCGCTGCATATGTTCAGTGTCGAAGTTACAGAGCCCCAACATGCCAACTCTTTCATCTTCTTGTAAGTAATTTACCACGTCCAAGTATTGGTTGTCTTCGTACTGCGATACGCCATTGCATGAGCATTTCCTATACAGATCTATCAGGAGGATAGACCTACATTTTGCCAGTGGAACTGCAGGAGGTCAACTTTGGTCATTCCCAGCCGTTCGCACCTTTCAGTAACACTGGCCTGTACCGTTTCACGGGTGGCCGTCATTGAATGGAAGACGCAGTATTTCGTTGCTGCAAAGAGAACGTCTTGGTAAGGGTAGACAGAGCGGAAGCCACCCTAAGAATAACCCATCAGTTCTGAGAAATAGCCTGACAGCCAAGTATGATATTGAAGAAAGGATCTTAACATACGAACATGATTTCTGCATCACCATAGTGGTCGGCCATGTCGAACGCTGTGAGGCCTCTTTCTACATATCGCGCGAACCCCGTCATAATCTTGGTTGCAGGTGCAGATCCCCAGGCTGGACTCGAAAGCTGCCATAAACCACAGAAGATACGAGGCAGTCTAGTTTGCCCTAGCTGAAATGTGTCCTGGACTTCCAGCGGGACCTGTAGCAGCGTATCACTGACCGTTTCTGTGCTATTCGTCGTCATAGTATCCAAATGTAACGTACGCCCTAGTAAACTAGAGATTGCAACCAACCCTCTTTGAAATGGAAAATCATATTGGAACGAGTCAAAGTATACCCGGGACTTTCCAAGAGACTCGTAAAGAGTATCTAGTAAGGCCATTTCGTCATCCGACAGCTTTCGTGCACCGGTTGAGACAGCTAATGTCTTTTGTACCGCAGTAACCGCTTGCACAATGTCTCCATCTGTAGACGCAATCAAACTCATGTCATCATAATGTACTTTGACGTCAATATTTCTGGATTCGTCCACTAGTTTAGCTAACAAAGGCAGACTCTGGTAGCATAAGCCACATCCAAGCATACACCGGATCCGCGACTGTAAAAGGCTGAATTCATCTCTGAATAGCCTACCTTTCTTGATAATCGAGCTTTCTGCTGCATGTGTAGTGATATTCAGATGGTTTCTGGTCTCTTCTTCGAAAGCTGCAGTGAATCCTGGATACGAGGCAAGCATAGCTCGAACGATGGATCGTAAGGCGGCTGCGGGTAAGTTGGCGACGATGGTATCCGTCATCATATTGACATGAGCTGTCTGGACTTTAGTTGGCGGTTCTGCGACAGCCATGTTGTGGATGCTAGGATACGCTTGACAATTATTTCAATCCAACAACGTCAGCGATAATCAAAATATTTTGTTTAGTGATATTTCTTGTAGTCGTACGAGTCTTTTCTGCTAGATCCCGGAGGGTTGAGCCTAGCAAGATAGAAAATTGCATCGATTAAAAATATTTTCGATAGAGGAAAAAGCTCCTTTCGGAGCTCTTCTCTGACATTTGATGGGGTTGTGAGCATACCGGCGTCTCATCGGCCTTTCCAATGGAATATTTGAGACGCCGGTAAAGAGGGTCTCGGATATCTTAACCACGTACTGAGCAAAGAGCCACATTAGTGGGTCGAGTAAATAATAAGGCTCGATTGGGCTGAAACAACAATGGAATGTAGACTTCGAATCAATGTAAATTCAACAGTACGATGGTTATTCAAGGGTAAATCGATTGGAAGGCCTACGACAAGAGAGAAACAGAGTGAAAGTGACTAACCAGCTTACATAATCCTACCGTCGGCATTCTCAGTCAATTTAAGTAGCCGAAGATGATCGCCAAAACCCTTTACTGACTACACGCGACACACAATGCCTTTGCAGGAGCCCTCAATTGGAACAAAGCTCTTTTTTTCAGGATCAACGCAACTCTTATGCCAAGCTTCAGCATGGCCGAGATTGTTATAAACGACTCTCAAGACGATGACGGGCAAGCCTTGCCGGTGGTGCCGACCCGCGTCCGGCCGACCCAGATGAAAGCGTGTTTAGCATGTCGCAGGGTCAAGATGAAATGTCGCCTGCAAGTTGGGGAGGGTAGGTGTGCTCGCTGCGCTCAAAAATCAATTGAATGTGTCGTCCTAGAACACCGCCGGGGGAGAAAACCTGGTACAAGGTAGTTATCTAGATCAGTATACGTAAGCTGCCGGAGGGGATTTGTACGGGCTGACAGTCAATCAGAATCATGAGAAAAAGTGGCCATAAAGGCAACGACACAAAAAGTTCAAAAAATACAGAAGGCTCCAGAAGTGTTGCAGAAGAACATTACGTTTCACAACCTGCGAGATTTGATGCATATGAAGAGCCAAAATTGTCCGCAGAGACATCCGGTCTCCAGCCATCACAACTACTCAACCACGAAGCAATGACAGGGAAATTCTCAATGCAGAGGATTCTTGATACACGCCTTGGATCAGCCGACAATTTCAGGCCCGAAAGACCTGTTATTCAACCTAAACAAGATGCCATTGGACTTGGCCTTGTGAGTGAATCTATTGCCGAGCATCTATTCAAAAGGTGAGTACGCCTGCCGGCTGCTAACTTTGGATAACTCATATCGCTAACCATTCGATTTCTATCAAAGTTTTATGGATATACTCAATCCATATATAAGTCAGCTGGATCCGGATTTGCACACTTTTTCATATGTAAGGCAAAAATCGCCGTTTCTACTCGGCTCAATACTTGCCGTCGCGTCCAAGATCTTCAATCCGTCCCTCTATAAGCGCCTTCACAGATATGCAGAGGACCTCTTTCTTGAGAATTTCCGGGTCGGCTTCAAGTCCACTGAGACCGTACAGGCTATTTTGATGCTGACCTACTGGAAAGAACCGGACGATACCCGATCATGGGTCAATTTAGGCTACGCTATCAGGATGTGCATGGATCTCGGATGGCACAAATTAAGCCCCCACACGATTAGAGACCGCAGTGGGATGGACGACACAAAATTACGAGAAGCACGAAATATCGAACGAACCTGGTTTCTACTGTTTGTCTATGATCGCAGGTGAGTAGGTTCCGCTCATCTTTCTACTCCTTACCAATGATACCTATGTCGATAGTTTGAGTCTGCAGACCGGAAAGCCTTGGATGATTGAGCGCAGTAACTTCATTGAGAGCATTGAGCATTGGAGCAAGGAGCGGATGGCCACTGCAAACGATAAACTTCTAGCTGCCTTCGTCACTCTCCGTCTTTTGACGTCCGAGGTGTTCAAATTACTCGGTCCGTGCCGTAATGTAAGCTCTCTTGAGAATATCAAATCTTTCTTGACTATAATTGGCAATCGTATCGACGAATGGGAAAACAAGTGGTTGCAAGCATGTGGCCATGGTAGGAACGGTCCCTATATTTTTTGAGTAACAACTCTTGACTTGGCTAACCGTTATTTTGATTAGAGTCGGAGAGCTGTCATCCATTCTTAATTCGTTTTTATGGGACTCACCTTCGCCTTCAACTGTATTCCCTGCCTCTTCAAGATATATTAGGATCCAATAGCGACAATATTTCTTTCGATATGGCACCTCTATGGGAAAGCTATTCGAACGCAATTGAAATGTTAAAACTCGTTTGCCATTTCTCCGCTCGGTTATACTTTGCCCAAGACTCTATACATGTCATGACAGCATATTCAGCCGCTTTTCTGATCAAGGTATGTCGCGCAATTGACTTCAATCATGGCTTACACGTTTCAATGCACATGTCTGATACCAACAAAATAGCTATTAATGTTGGCACCTACTTATATTACATCTGAAATCGAGCCGATCATAATTGACACTCTGCGAACTGCAGCTGCTGCATTCTCAGAACAATCAGCACCACCCGGTTCTAGTTGCTTCTTGCAGTCCAGATTTCTTGCTAAAGTCATAACGAACTACGAGTATATGCATCGCACAAGTCCTGATAACTCAACAATGGAGAACGCGCAGTTTCATCTCAGCTCTCGTGAACCCTCGCACGAACCAGTGGCAACAGTGGCGGGTGTTACACCCAGAAGAGCCAGAGAAGGAAGGCTAGACAGGGGGCCGCAACATCAGCAGCCATATCGGTACGCCAGCTCCTCTCAGAGAGTTGACGGTGTACAGGATTATGAGCAACAAAACGAAGGACTACAGCGCCGCTTACATATGAACAAGGACGTGACGAATACTCCTCCGATGGAAAACTTTCATCAAGATAATAACAATCCACTTTTTACTGACGATGAAACATGGGCTGGGATCTTCAATAGTGCAGGTTTCTGTATACAAGATGGTGTATTCTTTTCTTGAAAAAATTCACTGCCGTTCAATTGCTTCACCTGTGCTTTCCAGAGTCCCATTCCCAGCGGTACCACCGTCCTGTTTTGCATTCATGGATGACGTGATTCCCTATAATGGGCACTCAGGGCCCACCGCGTGAATCTCATGCGATATTTTCTTTCCGGGAATTTGAATCCATCTTTCTCGCGTTTCCATATGATGGGAAGTTAAAGCCTAATCGAGTCGAACAGAGCCTTCGAATGGATGATAGTCCGCTTCTCCTTCCCATTGAGCTTCATATAGCGACTCATCCATCTGAGAGGCATCCATTCCAGATATGACCTCGCTAAGAGCAAGAATATACGTCAGTCTTGTTGGGACTGTTATAAAGCTACTTGGAGACTTACCTGTCAGTAGCAAGAACCTCAAACCCGGGGATGCAATCAATGAGTGCATAAATTGTGTAACTCCCGATGAAACTCCAGGAGAACCCGATGACGGCTTCGAGACATTGGATGCCCAGCTGTTTCCAATTACCATCAAAGACAACACCACCTGCAATGTATGTTACTCCATCATAAGCAGCAACCTCTTTTTGAGCGAAGAGTCCCGTCATGATTGTCCCAATAAATCCACCAATGCAGTGAGTCGCAAAAGTGTCCCCGTTATCCACCCAGCGGTAAATAGCAGCCTTCTTCGTAAACTTGATGCGCAAAGCCTGTCTACATGCCACGGCTCCTAGTACACCGAAGAAAAATGCTGTAGTCATGTCAATGAATCCAGCACTAGGAGTAATGAGAACAAGGCCTGCGATTGCGCCCATGAAGGTACTATCGAGACTCCAGACCCCAGTTTCCAGGTAAGTAATGAATGCCCATGTCATAGCTCCTGCTGAGGCACAAATATTGGTCACACAGGCAGCCATTACACTTTTGAAGTTGAGTGAGAGCGTGGTCCCGGCATCAAAGGCCAGCCAGGAGTTCCAGATAATGACTAGAGCAAGTAACTGAGACATGCTATTGTGGGGTCGGTGTAATTTAAGATGTTGAGGTGTGCGACTACCTGACTTTCTAGAGCGGAACAGTGGATAGGACAAATAGACGCTAAGAGCTGTTGCACTTGCACCACTGCATATGTGGACAGGGGTCCCTCCGGCAAAGTCAAGCACGCCTAAATTGCCTAGGAACCCGGTTTCGGACCAGACCATGTGCGCGAGCGGCTCGTACACGAAAGTGCTCCATAACTATTTTAGAATATGGTTAATAAATGAATCACTGTTTGTAGTGAGGATTGTGGGATCAAGAAGTTTCAGCATTGACAAGAGAGTGATTGATGGCTTACGAAACAAAATGGAAAGAGTGGAAGCAGTCTCCCACGTTCACACGCTCCTCCTACGGCAATAGCGCAGACTGTTGCACAAAAAATCAATTGAAACTCAGAAAATAGTATCTCGGGTATCGTTCCGACTGGTTCCGCTAGAACTCCACGATGGAAAGCTTTTCCGAATCCCCCAATGATTGGATTGCCCTCCCCGTATGCGAGCGAGTATCCGATGATCCACCATTGAATGCTGCACACAATTATGGCAATCAAGCCAGGGTAGAAGGATGCTAGGCCACTGCGACGAGTAGAATAGCCTGAGTAACCCAGACCAACTGCAGGAATAATGGGCCAGCAGAATACGCAGCACACGAGAATGAAGACCGTATCAATCTTCGAGCAAGCCTCCCATGCCTCCAGCACAGAACCCATCTTGAATGTTGCCGTACGATTAACAGAAGACAAAATAGTTCCCGGTGTTGGTTTGATTTATTGTTCTGTTGATTTCCGTGAAGTGGCTATATGCCCTGTATTTGTTTGCCAATAGTGTTGAAACAGCGGCGGATCGCAGCAGATCTTTGTGACACAACGTAATAACATCGGCCAATTGATATCAACGACGGCCTATTTTGATATGTACTGACAGATATAATTTTAGCGAAAGGCGCGTTCTTGGGATTTTTCTGTGGCCCCAAAAGGAATTGAGGTGCAATTCCAATGGCTTTCTTAAAAACGATGAAGGCTCAAGGTTGAAATTAAGCCCAAGTACAAATCTACTCTCAAGATGACCACAAACGCGGAGAATAATATAGTGAAAAGTGACATAACGCGCCCTGCAAACATTGGCGGTAGTTATAGTGGCGCTACTTATCATGGCCTATCGACCTGCCGAATACGGCAATGCTTTGATCGGATGCTAAGGTTCACCACGACATGAAGCGATAACCACCATTATACATATGTAACAAGCAGTGCCATTAACTGTAGTCTGAGATTGAAATTGGAATATCATTTGCCTTTGTGCGCGTAAGAAATAATTGAGATGTCAAGGAACAAATTGCTAGCAAGAAATAGTCTGATTGGTCAAATTAGGTACCCCACTAGTGACTTTTCATCCGCAATGTGTCGAATAATGAGTCAGACAAGATGACTGTCACTCGAAAATCTATAAACTTCCCTCCTAGTTTGGAAGAATGGAAGACTAACATCCCAACAGACTTTTGTACTACTCAATATGTATCTGCGTGCCGATCATGCAGAGACTAATATCGCCCTGCTGCAGGACTTTATCAGACAGAACCCCTTGGGCATACTGACCACTGCCATCAAATCAGCAACTCAACCATTCATCCAATCCAGCCATATCCCATTTATCCTCGACATTCCAGAGTCAAATGATACGAATGAAAACAGTACGGGAGATGGTCATGAGACATATGGAATTCTGCGAGGTCATATGGCCAAACAAAATCCACAAGCAAAAGTGTTGATGGAGACACTCGCTGCAACCCAGAACGAGCATGGACGCGATGCGGCCATAGAACTTCCAGAGGAGGTCTTGGTTCTCTTCAACGGAGCTTATCATCACTACGTGACTCCCAAGTTCTACGTTGAAACCAAACCGGCGACGGGCAAGGTCGTCCCAACATGGAACTATTCCGCCGTTCAAGCCTATGGGAAAATCAAAGTCTACTGTGACTCAAAGTCGGAGCGGACTTCATCATTCTTGCAACTTCAAATCGAAGCCTTGACTCGACAGGCAGAAATGTCTATTATGAGATATACAGGAGGGGTCCGACCTACGCCGTGGAAGGTATCCGATGCTCCAAATTCTCATGTTGATCTCCTCAAGAAGAATATTATTGGGATCGAAATTCAAATTCACCGGTTGGAAGGAAAGTTCAAGATGAGTCAAGATAAGCGTGAAGGAGACAGGGAAGGTGTCATTCAAGGGTTCATGAATCTGGACAGTGATGTTGGCAGGAATATAGCAAAGACAGTTAGGGAGCGGGGAGAGATGAAAGACAGCAAGAAATAAGATTCTTGAGAGATAACCCTGACAAATCTTACGATCAAATTAACTGCATTTCTATGAAGTCTACCACCACTAGAATTTGTGCAAGGATAAAAGCATCCTCAATTGAAAGAAAAATATTTATAATATACCTAGATATTAAATACATTTGGCGCACTAATCCTGACAGTGGTAGTACTGCTAGACTATCTATATACCTATGAAGACCCGATCCGCGAATCTTTGAAGGCACACAACACTTACGTTAGGCATATTTCGAAACGCCATCAACGAATATCTTCGCATAAGAAAACAGGCTCCGGTTTACTTCCTGTTTCTAATTTTTCACTTTGCCCGTGGAAATTTCAATCCCTTGGGATCGTCCGTAATAAGGGTTACTCTAGGATAGAGCTGCCACGACTCATACCCTACCGTCCACTTTAGGCAGGAACTACCAAATGTGGCAATAACGAAATTTTACCAGACTAGGGAATCGTAGGAGAGAAAATGAGGATATCTGATTTAAGTAGTCAAGGACTGGCCGAATTCAAGATATATTAAACGGGTACCTTGATCAATAATTCCGGTAGATGTAGTATTTACCATAGCCACTGACGTATAGAAACCCCCCGCAGATTCTATTCTCGAGAGATTATGCCGTGCTGAGGCTATCTCAATGTAACTTCGTGTACCTTATCCAGTTTCACTCCCCTGTTGCTCAATTTCCAGTGTCGTGTTAAACCATTGCTTTGTCTTCTGTCTCGTCATTGAATTATCGAGCAGGTACTCGCCAGAGTAGCCTTCAAACCTCTTTGTCTCGGGATAGAGACAGTTGTATGGCTTCCGAAATCACAAAATACGCGACAAATCTTGTCAATAGCTTAACTGATTAGTGAAAATGCTTATTTTCGAGTCTTTCCTATCAGTGGTACATGTAAAGTTTCGCCTCTTGAAAGGCTGGGTGCACTTACATACCGATCCGAGCTTGATAAGCTAATGGACCACTTAATCTTGACTAACCAATATGCTGATTGTTACGTTTGAGCAACTGTGGTGTCAAGGATGATGCTAAATATCAGCAGTCAAAACTTGTTTTGTCTGTATTGTGACCAATTATATGCGCCGATAAGATTATAATAAGCTCATTGACTGCATAGAAGACAATAGAATTGAATAAAATCATCTCATTAAATATGCAACGTTTGATCAGAGTAGCTTGCATATATACAGCATTAATGAATATTGGTCCACCATCCTATTCGTTGAGTATCCTTACCTGACTTCAGGGCGAAGTAACTGTTCAGCACCTAGAGTCTTGCACTATGTCAAGGATGCCTATACACTTTCTTATTCTACGGCTCCGACCCGAGATCTATATCGTCCTATTGTAGACAGTGCCTTCCATTTAATACTGATATGGGCCGCTATGTTGTATATCTTCGGCACGAATTCTATAGCATGTTTCTATCCTCGTTGTTCAAAATCAATGTGGTATATCATGGATTACTCACCTAAATAAAGCTATTGCCGGCGATAACCGCAATTGAGAGGGGTAGTTATAAAAGTTTCATGCATAAGGTATTATGCATTCTTAGACCCTATGCGAATATGAAGAGCTGATAAGAGGCTTACTGCAGCTCAGACATTGGAGTCTAACGTGAAGATCATTGGCTGATAATAGATTTCACGTTACTATCTAACTAATTATAGACATAGACTATTTTCAAAAGACGGTTGTAATAAATATTCCACGTATGAAAGAATCGCCGCCAATTCGACGAGGGTCTTCTACTTACAGAGTCAGGGATGTCAGCACTCGGTCTTTCCCCTCCTAGTCATAGGGCCGAGAACACTCATCTGACCGTTAATTAATTGATAGGTCCCTTATATAGGCGATAGCGATAAGAGTTTAGAACCACTACCTCGATCTATTGATCTTTGCATAAAATCCCTCAGGCAACATAGTAGTCGATACAAACATTTCCCGGTACACAGCTTTCCTTTTCATCAAACCCCGGCACCAGTACGCATATTGCTCCTTTAGCCAACACATCAATGATCGACGAATACTATACTCTAAGTGTCTTGGAACCCGTGCCAGCTCCAAGATTCCTCGGCTTTACATAGCAGTCTCAATCTCTCATTGGACTCGGTAGACAAAGTGGCTTGCTCCAATTTCATTTAGCGTTCGTTAGCGGTCTAGTGCCGATGCAACTCTATTATCAGTGGGTCAAATATCAACGGAGAATTCACATGCATCATTCGTTGATTTTCCGTATGGCAGCGAAGAGAAAAAGTCAAAAAGATTTATCAAACATATTTGCACTGTTCTTCGTCACTCCCTGCATACGTAAAGTAGTCATGCTCTGTGGGGTGGCGTGTGCATGTCGAACATACAGGGGTTATCGGCGATCAAGAATAAATCGGCTTTTATTGCGTCCACAACTGTGTACCTGCCTGGTTTTTCCCCTGGTGCGTAGTGTGGAATGATTTACCAAAACTCTCTGATGCACATTGCGTTCCTATTTATTGGCCTGTTCGATAATCTTGGCGTAAGGCCGAACCAATATCCTCAGGTCATGTACTTCAACGTTGACGAACATCACCTTCCCAAGAGAGACAGGATTTATCGCTAGACTGCGGGGTCTTTGGACTAAATCGTGGGGACGTCTATCACTTCGGCTGTCTAGAGCGTCTACGCCTCGACTTAACCATCAAGAGAGGTAAACAAATATTGCTTTTCTGTTTAGTCGTTCTATCCTATTCGTCTTGTCTTAGTTATGTATTTTTCAAACCAATTTTTGGTTCAAGCCACTCTTATGTATCTCAAAAGGTATTACGCGTCCAGAGAGATCTAATACAACACAACAATTTAGTAGAAAGCTAGGTAAACACGTTGCTTCGCGATTTCGCCAAGACTTTTGACATAATGTGGTGATAATGATCATTCGCCTTTTATTGCAGTCAAATAACAGAGTGGGTGGTCAAGGTCTGGGAGTGCTGGAATGTAGATAGTTAGCATAAGTATAACGGAGACACACCCGTTAAGGGCTATTTTAGCCGTCTGCATGTGCTTTTTATGAACTTGCGGGAAAGCCTCATCTATCATATTCTTCAGATAGGCCCACGAAACAACACTCTAGTAAAGTTTCAAGGCGCCAACAACCCCATTGGATAGGAGCTTAGCAACCCTCTTCAATAACAGCACGTACTAAGGGAGTGTCTGAGTTACTAGCAAGCACATTATCCGCTCATGCATGTTATCGCCGTAGCGTGGTATGATTTGGTTATGCGTGGTCATTTCCCGTTTGGGAAGGTGATTTTCGGTCTCGACTATGATCTTTATATGGTAGTATCACACCGATCAAAACATCACATAAACGGAAATAGATGACCTAGAAAATTATAAAAAGGATGATTATTCCCTTGATTTGGGAGCAGAAAGAAGTATCAACAACACACAGAACCTCAACCGACAACATAATTACAACTTCGTTGTAACTACATCTTTCCAAAATGAAGTCCACCGTTTTGTTTACCCTCCTCCTTGCCGGCCTTGCTGTCGCTGCTCCTTTGACTGAAAAGCGCTTGGCTCGCCGTGCCGCCCGTCGCTCAAACCCAGCCTACGTGCCCAATGCCTTTGGTGTGGAACAGTTGAACATCACTGACACCAAGCAAGTCCAGTACAGCTCTAACTGGGCTGGCGCTGTTCTTATCGGAACCGGCTACAGTGCCGTCACCGCTCAGTTCACTGTTCCCACGCCCAAAGTTCCCAGCGGCGGCAGCAGCGGAACCCAGTACTGCGCCTCTGCCTGGGTCGGCCTTGACGGTGACACTTGCGACAGCTCTATTCTCCAGACTGGTGTCGACTTTTGTGTTCAGGGCAGCTCCGTCAGCTACGATGCTTGGTACGAGTGGTATCCCGACTACGCCTACGATTTCACTGGCATCTCCATCTCTGCTGGGGATGTTATCAAAATCACCGTGACTGCTAGCAGCACCTCTTCCGGTTCTGCTGTTGTTGAAAATGTCTCCAAGGGTACTACTGTTACCCACAAATTCTCTGGCGAGTCCGACAAGCTTTGCGAGTACAACGCTGAATGGATCGTTGAGGACTTTGAGGAGGGCGGCGGCTTGGTTCCCTTCGCTAACTTTGGTACTGTCACTTTCACCGGTGCCCAAGCCACCAAGAGCGGATCCACTGTTAACACCAGCGGTGCCACCATAATTGATATTGAGCAGGACAGCGTTCTCACCTCTGTCTCTGCTTCCGGCAGCACTGTTACCGTCAAGTACGTTTAGGTTCAAGGAAACCAGCTCCTCGGGCGGAGGGGTTCCACGTGCCTGGGACAAATCTTCCATGAGGTTTAAATCCATGTTTCGATCACGCATAATGCTATATGTGAATTTGCTGGGAGATGCGCAACAGTCCGGAGCAACCGAATTGTACATACATGACTCTGGTTGTGATGAATTGGCGGTAGATAGGAATCAAGTATAATTAATTCTGAGTATTGGATATTCTTTCATATATTAGCCACTGCATCTCGCAAGAGTAGGTAAATGAGGGCCGAAGTTGACTATGTTATTGTGCGACTAGGATGACTTTTGTAGATTGAGTGGAAAGCAGATAAGATAAGCACTCTGACGGAATCGGCTCGGTCGATTGCGCTATGCTAATTCCCCTCCACAACACGCTTTGTTCGTGCATTTTTTGCATCCTCAATAGACTTTGGTATCAACTTCGGAATCTCAGCTAGATCTCAGCATAGGGCCATGCGAGTCGCAATTATCGGAGCTGGTCCTGGGGGCCTAGCTGCCGCCAAGTAAGGATCCCACGCTCGCGGTAGAATTCGTGGGATGCCATCTAACGAGCATCGCGTGTTCTCTAGATATCTTCTCGCTGAGAAAGCTTTCTCTGCAATTACAATATTTGAACAGCGCGATGAAGTTGGCGGAGTCTGGTGTCATACTTCGCACAACCCGGTAGAAGAGGATTTCGCTGTTCCTCATACAAAGCCTGCAACGGCAGTGGAAAAACCCGTGCCTACTGAACAGACCAATGGGAAAATCATTTTTCAATCACCGGTGTACGACCTTTTGGAGACGAATATCCCGCATACATTAATGGGTTATTCTGATTGGAAATTTCCGAAAGGAGTTTCTTTGTTCCCTTCCCATCAAACGGTAAAGCAGTATCTTCAAGGTTATGCAAAGAAGCTGTTGTCTTTAATTGTGTTTCATACACAAGTTCTCGATGTGCGACTGCGGGATGAAAAGACGGCAAATTGTGGTTGGAAGGTACTTGTACAAGACCTCTGTACGCAAGTTTGCTCTACATATGAATTCGACGCCGTCGTTGTTGCTAGTGGTCACTATAATGACCACTATATTCCTGACATTACTGGTTTACGAGAATGGAATAAAATCTATCCCGGTTCCATCTCACATTCGAAGCATTATCGGCGTCCGGAGCAGTATATCAATCAAGTAAGTCTCTCACATTTATTCCTGTATGGGCCGCTTATCTCTAATACTATTTAGAAAGTGGTCGTGGTGGGAAATTCAGCTTCTGGAATCGACGTGAGCGTGCAGATAGCTGCCGTTTCGAAACAGCCACTTTTGCTCTCGGCGAGGAGCGAGTCACCACCTTATCTGAGCAGCAACCCTCAAATAAAGATCGTGCCTGAGATTGTTGAATTCGTGGCAACCGATCGCTCACTTCGATTCTCAGATGGCCATGTCGAGAAAGACGTTGATCATGTACTATTCTGCACTGGGTATCTCTATACATTCCCATTCTTGTCTTCTTTAACACCTCCAGTGGAAGTGCCGAATGGAAGTCGTCCTAAAAGCTTATTCAAACACGTCTTCTACTATCCTCAGCCAACATTGACGTTCATCGGATTGCCACTGAAGATTATTCCCTTCCCGCTTTCTGAAGCCCAAGCCGCAGTCATAGCACGGGTGTACTCTGGCCGCTTACAACTGCCATCATTAGAAGAAATGAGGACATGGGAAATCGGTTGGATCGCGAAACACGGAGCGGATAAGAGTTTCAGCGTTCTCGGATTTCCAGAAGATGCGGATTACCTCAATCACCTCCATCATTGGAGCCTGCAGGCAACCAGAAAAAGTGGATTAGATAATGGCGGTCAAGGCAAGATTCCTCCGATTTGGGGAGATGAGGAACAGTGGGTACGCAAATTGACACCTACGATCAAAGCTGCTTCGCAGGCTTTGGGTAGTAAAAGGAAGCGTATACAGACACTGGAAGAGCTCGGCTTCTCTTATGAGAGAGATACACAATCAAAGATATAACAGCATATATACGAGCCTGAATACCTAGGTACATATTCACATAGAGCTAGAAACACACATTACTCATGACCAGCAAATTCAGTGTGTAAATAGTCGTTGATTAGAAACCACCAGCACCGCGAACCCGCTGAACAGCTCCAACAACACCCTTAGCCCAGCTAAACCTTCCAGGGTCAGGGCCTATTGTGCCCTCGGCTATCGCCCCCGTTTCAGGATCATGCCAGCAACCGTCTTCGGAACTGACGAGACCAAATTGCGAGGTGTTTTGGTTGCGTTCGATAGCTTCGCGCCAGATTCTGCAGATTAAGAGCGAGTCTATCATAACGTTGATTTCGGTCGAGTGAAAGAAAGATTGTGTGTCTAGGTTGCCGTTTCCTATATCCAAATATTAGCTTCTGGCATGTCATAAGACTAAGTATGTGATATTACCTTGGATAGCAACCGTCTCATCAACAATCATCAACTTAACATGACTGCTGCGATACTTAAACTTGTTATGGACAGGTGACTTGCGATCCTTGGCAACATAGTTGTGTATCTTGAGTCGAGACTTTTCCTCCTCAGTAGCGAGAGAAGTGTATAGCCTGTGAGCAGTCATCTCATTGGTACCATTTTGGCCTGGAAGTAGTTCTCCAGCATCGTTGTATCCGAGAGTCACGTATGCGGTCACAGTGACTCCTCGTCGGACGGCATTCAGCAGCGGCTCTAATAAAGGTTCAGCATTCAAATTTGGTGTTTGAACAAAGATTGTTCTCTCGGCATTATTGATTGCGGCGAGCCATGCAGCATTCTGCGGTACTGGGTAGTTGGAGTTGCCGGGAGCTGAAGAATTTCGTCAGTTCTGTGATTCCACTTCAGCTGCACAGTCCTGAAGGAATACATACATCCATTTGGCTCTCGATTTACCAATGCCATAGGGACTGGGTCATGTTGTGGTAATACTATGTAAGGAGTCATCTTGTTCTCCTCGGTAATCTCCGGTCCGTCGGGGCGAGGAAGGTTTTTCTCTGCCAATGCCTGTTGATTATGCGCTAGTGTTCTCTTGTCTGAATTTCCACGTTAGTTTCCAACGAGTCCAGTGTTGGTGGACCCAACTTACTGAGATGGCGGGTAGCAGCGTCACGGCTGGTTTCGCCTGGCCGTGCCTCGAGCTGGCTATTTACTCTCTTCGCTTCTTCAACAAATGTCTGATCATAATGTGGCTCTGAGCTCGTGGATTCCGGCAGAATTTCTACCTGTTTCTGGTGGGCGCTGGATGAAGATGCATCCGTTAATGCTCCTTTGCTAGCCGTGTTTTCATGGGAAGGTATTGGTTTGCTAGCTGCAGGGCTTCCAAGATTCGGTAATGCTGGGTCGAGGTGCTTATGCCAGGATATGAGTAGCGTGTCGTACATGGCATCCACGATAGGGCCTTCGAGGTGGACCATCATCTCGAGGTTATCGTTGTCTTGAACGTTGTTACTTTGGAGTAGCCCGACTTTTCGATCAATAACACACAGTTTGGCGTGGAATGTTCCCAGTACCGGGCGGTGATAGTTGATGACTTCCATATGTAAATTCGGGACGTCCTCGGGCGCCGGAAGCTGGATTTTATCGCCAGTGTACTCTTTTGGTGAGACGTGTTGGTGATTCTCATAGAGCTAGGTCGATATTAGCTTTCGAGGCTCCGCGGGTGATGCGTACCGTAACCACCGACTCAGACGTACCTGTTTTACGCTCCCGCGATCGTAAATGATCTTGACGACGACTTTATCGCCTCGTTCTCCCGCCTTCTTGGACAACTCACGAAGTGCATTCGTGATAATAATAGAAGCATCAGAGTGAATCCAGAAGTTAGTGGCTAAGAAAACTTCTTTTTCGGCCCGTACAATACAGTTTGCAGTATGTCGGTTGATGTCTGGTAGTGTCGAAATGATGGTCAATGGGACAACCCCATGCGTGCCCATCAAACTTGGCGCTACCAGTCCAGCAAGAGGCTGGTTCTCAAGCGAGCGCAATGCATTGTAGTAACACTATACGAATACGGGTCAATTCCTAAAATCCTCTCCATGACGTGAGCAATAGTCTTACCTTCAAAAACAAATTGCTCGGCCGCTGTCCTCCCCAATTTCCGCATTCCAATGCCCGCTTCAGATCGGCTTCCTCGCTTTCTTCACGAGTTGGCGGCTCTGGGTTGTCGCCTGTAGCTTCATTCTTGTTTTTAAACAGCCTATTCACGATCTCGCCGGGAGATTGATTAGGGTTCTCAGCTAATTCCGAGCTGACGCTTTTGCCGCTCACAGCGAATTGGTAAAGCTTGTCGGATATCATGTCAAAATGCAGCCACAGTAGTCAAAAGCACCTCTGCAACATGTAGAAAAAAATAGCAGAATATGAGATGTCCAAAGAACAACCGGAGGGAAAACAAGCATTTAATCAAGCTTTTGTGGGGAACGCCTTGACGTCATGCAACACTCCACGTCGTCACGTATTTTCTATTTTTGTCCACTTAGTCATTTCACGAGGGACCATTCATAAACCGTTATACTTATTCTCCCAAGTATATGTGGAGCGCTTATACTATATAATAAGAGATTGCAACGGTGCGACGAATCATCTACATCGAGACGCTATGTCCTCCCGTCTGAGAGTGCCAGCTGGACGTCAGCGGCGTGACGTACCACGCTGACACCCCGACTTCACTCTCGAATCATACAAATAGTCTTGTGCTCAATCCCATTCTCGATTCCATATTGGCGTAGGTCAATACTTAGGGCGTCGTAGTCCTTCCAGCCAAATTTTCTGTATAACGGATAAGCTAGTGGTGTAGCTTCTAGGAGGATCCTGGGCATCCTGTTCTCGGATAACGTCGCGGCAGTATTGATGCCCCATTCAAGCATCATTCGAGCAATGCCCTGTCCTTGATAGGCAGGATCCGTGGCCAGCACATACAGGACAATATCTCGAGAATTGTCCATTTGTTTCCCACGCTTAATATCGCATTGTTGCAGATAGTAGTTCAGTAAAGGTTCATTTGCCTTCTCTGGAAATACAGCAGCTAGGTTGGGACCGTCCACTGCACCGTCATTCACCTTTGAATTAGCAGGCAAGAGCCATCTGCTGTAACCTGCAATGACTTCTTTCGTATCATCGCCCGTTTCATATGTCAAATCGACCGCTATTATCGTACGCATATTGGGATTGTGCAAGGCACTGCGTAGTCGTCCCTGATACCAATCCATGATATTATCAATATGCTGCCTCGGAAGCATTGCCATGTGCAGAGGGTCGCTTTCAAACGCGATAAGTATTAACTTTGCCATACGAGGGACATCTTTGTCCTCTGCTAGACGTAGTTTAAACGGCATTTTGAGATTTTCTTCACCCTCGAATTACAATTCCATCGACCTCTAGGCCGGCTGAACTGTCGGGGAAATAGTAGTAATCATATACCTACTGATTGACCAATCACAGTGGTATCTATCCGACCCACAATAAATCAAGATATCATTGGCTACATTGACTCATCTGTGACTGCGGACCAATCAAATATTTTTGCGCGCTGTGGGTCTAACAGATAATCGTGCCTTCCAAATGTATCCGAACATCTGCCAACAAACTTGGTCGAAAAAATATTTCAATGTCTGCCTTCTAACGGTGTGCGGTTCAATGGAATGATGCCTGCCATGTTGGCAACAGCGACGCGATGGTTGCAAAGCTGAGAACACTTACTGGCTGCCTGCAGTGTATGCCCTGTGTCATGTAGAAGTATCATGAGGTCGTAAGTTGCTGACCTTCGTTAGGTCGTCGGCGACGTAAGAAGTGTGATGAGCAGAAACCGACATGTGCCGGATGCAGGAGGATTGGACTGTCTTGTCAATGGCCGGGTGCCGATTATGTAGACAGACGGCGTATGCGTCACCGAAGAGCCGTGCAAAAGACTCCTTCTACGCCACCATCTCAACCTGAACTTCCTAATCACGATAATCGGGTTTTTATGCCAGCTAGCATCGACCTATTCCCTCATCTATTTGACAAAACAAGCCCCAGGCTTGTGGAGTACTGTTTATTCTCATTTCTACCTTCCCAATACCATCAAGCTGCGGACGGTAAATCGACAGTCGATCTATCCTATCTACGATACCTGTGTCTGGAATCACACCTTTTGCTGAATGCCGTGTCAGCATGCGCTGTAGTTGCATCAAACTCCGCCATGTTCATGGATTTTCCTGAATCATCAAACAAATTGTATATGGATGCTATTTCTGAGATATCCTCCGGTATCGCCAAGGGTATCCTGACTGGCACGGAAGATTCTCTTCTGGCAACAGTCATATGGCTGTGTGTGTATGAAGTGTGTAAACACAGTCAGTTGAGTCGGTACGCAAATTACTGACGGTCATTACAGAATTCGAGAATTGAAGTCAGACGACAGAGTTCCATTCATGCTGCAGCGCTACGCAGGATTCTTCTCTTACGCGAGCCAATGGACTACAAGCATTACTCCATGTCAGAATTGATCTGGGAGCGCATGTGTGTTGAATCATATATCTACCACAGCGCCGTGACCACCTTGTTTGATGATGAAGTGAATTTGATAGGAGACACACTTGTGGTGTTGAATAAATTTAGCAGTCGCACGCTAGCTCCTTCACTGGATGTCGGTATTGCTCATACCGACTTGGACGACAATACGACACCGCAATCTATCATTCAGTCACCCGTTCTTGGAGCTCCTTATCATATGTTTGTCTTTCTCATGGAAGGGACTCAACTCGCGCGAAGCATTTCTCGAGGGTCTATGACAAACGAAATGCTAGCGTGGTCGCGTTACTACGAAGTCCAAAACATGCAATTTACTCTTGAGAAAACTGCTAGTAATTATTATGGCGATTCTCGAAGATGGATTGGGAAGTTATATGCCGTCGGTATTCGACTGTTATTTCTCTACATCATCTCCGCCTCGAAACACGATAGTGATGAAGGCCTTGAAACCAACCCATTCTGGTATGCGGAGTTTGAATCGACTCTGAACGAAGCCCGCAAACTTTTGATAACAACCGGAGATGATATTGACAGGACGTGGGGTAAATTCTTCCTATGGCCGCTCGCGATCATCGGCGCGGTGGTTTATGACGCGGTTGATATCTTGCTAGTAAAAGCCTGGCTCGATCGTATTATTCGCAAGAGCAACAGTAACAGTGTCCTCGTTATAAGAAAAGTTCTTGAAGAACGAATATGGACTGCGAAGCTCCATAGGGATGGCGAGAACAATTCTCACTGGAATCATATGCAAGGTCTGTCAATTATGCTGGATACCAACATCATGAACCAAGCCGCGGGGACTTTGCTCAATCAGGCGCCATACGATCTCTCATGTCGCCAAATTGGATGATACATCTCTTAGTGCTTGTTCATCTAATCAGACAATTCATTGCCGACTTCCCTCGCAGACCCGATATAACCTTTTGATTCGATGTCTCGCCGGGTGAATGTGTGGCCACTCCCGTTTGATGACCATCGAAAGACGGTCTGTCGATTAATGCAGGACAAGTGTAGAGTCTGACACCATCGCGACCGAAGCAGATTATACACAACCTACAGGCAAATTTCGCAACTGTTCCGCCATCCGCATCAATTCAATCATAAATCCGTCAGTGGCCCGCAAACGAAGATCTTGCCTATAATCCTGTAGCAAAATATTTACAGAGTCCCTCTCACTCTCATTACTGGCCGCAAGCCATGCAGCACTGAGGGCAATGAGGATATATGCCGACCCTAAGGGCCTGTACATATTTGCCACCTGTGCCAATTCCAATATCTCGGTCACAAGGTTCGTGGAGTCGGCTATGAGCTGCATAGCATTTGTGCGCGGGGTGAATGCGCGCAAGACCCAGTTGAAAATAGTCACAATCAAAAGTCCAACTCCATATGCACGTTGATAATACGCGTGTAGGATAGCCTTTTTGAGGACATTATCCGCATAGAGAATGCGGCCGTCTACCCATTGTTTGTGTAATTGGAGTAGCAGTTTCTGGGAAGCTTCGTATACCGGTTTCAACTCGTCTCGGAGGATTGCGATCTCTTCCTCATTGGTTGCCGCACGACCTCGACGGATTATGCTCGGTAGGCTGGCAAGATATCGCATTAACTTTCCCTCAGGGGTGTTTTGCTCAACTTCCTCTCCCACGAGTGAGATCCACTCTCGCGGGTCAAGTTCTATATTTTCGTTGAATAAACCTTCAAATAACTACGAATAATAAGCATGCTTGTATGAACTAAACAATTTTGAAAATTCGAAACATACCACACATGCCCTTAATGACAGTAGCAATTGACTTTCGAAATCGTCGCGTGGTTTTGTACAAGATCGCGCTTTTAGCATCTTTGCCGCACCTTCGCAATGGCCTGACCAGCGTTGTCCCTCCATGCCATTGAGGTTCTGGCAGTATCAGTATCTCAATGGCAGATTACCCCTTTGCCGTGGCACTTACCTGACAAATCAAGAGTAACATAACCGCACACATAGTTTCCGCCTGTGAAGCTATATCCGGATCATCGAGACAATTTCTCAAGGTCCGCAAGGCACGGGAATAACTGCTCAATGTCTCAACGGAAACCTCTTTCCGCGCGCAAAAGTCCGAATGCGCGCAGACGAGCGCATTGACCGCAGTATCTAATGCTTCATTCTCATTCATTCGGCGCGGAATCTCAAACATGAAAAGGCCGTATGACCAAGCAAGACTGTATCTGAGGTTGGTCGTTAATTTGATCGCCTGAACATATTGGCTTGTCAGAATTGTGGTTTCATTGCTTGGCGGCAGGCGCAGAAAGGAAGCAATCAAGTCTGATTCAGTAGAAATTCTGGTGGGCTGCGACTTGGTTGGGCGTCTTTGACTTTGTGGATCCGTCTTATTCGTTTTGGCAGTTACGAATTGTTGTTGCGATTGGAATTTGTATCGCTGTTGACCGGAACCGATGCACTCTATACCGAGACGGATGCATCGCGAACATGAGGGAGTCTTCTCGTCACACTTTGCATATCGGACGAGTGAGTTCAGAAGCTATAGACGTTATTCGAGATGCCGTTAACCCACCTTTTTTTTGAGTTTGCGACAGTCATCACATGCTTTTCCAGTGGGCACTCCGGGCATTTCATCGAACTATGGCTACAAGCCAGTTTCCTGGTCGCCTATATCAAATTAAACTGTGAAATCAACCGAGATTTTCAAACGAGTGTTCCCGACAAGAATTGATCTGCTGTCAACTCTGCCACTTCCTGTGAACCGCTTCGGGCTCAGCCGCTAGGCAAACGTCATAGCTGCTTTAGCCTCATTGGATAACTCAGCTTGCTGAACAGTCGCCAAGAAGGGCCAAAACTTCTCTCACTTCTGAATACTCGCTGGTTCACGGTGTCTCCTGTGGAGTTACCAAGATTCTCTGGGCCAAATTGGCAGTACTTCGACTTTACTGATGTAACGGGTACTATCCCGCTCCAGATGCTAGCCAAAGCCATGTCATCTTGGTAGACCAAAATTCCTCTGTTCCACAGGAGCTCGATGACCTGGAGCTGGTCTTCCATTCAGTGGCCGGTAAATACGATAGCATTAAAGTAATAATTCTAGTAAAATCTCCCGGGTTTAATCCGGTACTTATCCCCAAGACGTACACAGGTCTAGCCAATTGATTAGTACGGCCACGGTAGCTGCAAATGGGCCATGACCGTCCGCTGAATACGAGATTGCCCATCAAGTTGCATTCCAGCAAATACGAGTACACCGGTTTCGCCAATCTCCACAATACAGGCAATGCAATGATTTCTCACAAGGGAGTATCGAGCATTGGAAACAAGGTGGCCGAGTTGAAGCAGCAGACTAACTTGTTACAGACATACGTACCGCCGAGTGGAGACTCGCATTCTTCGGTTGTTGATTGGCTTCATCCATGTGGCTCAGTGGGCCAGAGCAGGCGTAGTAATTGGAAGCTGTATGTTAAAGAGCCAATGAGAAGATCTGCAATACGGCGAATCTTGATAAAATATACTAGAAGTATGTAGTTAAGGGTTGCGGAGGCTCAGCTACGCTTACCCTACACAGACTTTTGTGCCGCCTGGCCTCATGGGAGACATTTACTGTTATTGCTGTTGGTGGTAGCCACGTCTGGAGATAAATATCGTCGCATGCCCCAGGTCCTCAGTATGTCGATCAGCTCGAGCTCAAGTCTCCTCAGACAGATTGGTTCTGAACAATACATACATCTACCAGTACAACAATATATCATCCCCAGAATCACCAAGCACCATACAGGATGAGCACCAGCTCGGATTCGCATACTCTCTATCCATACGACCCAAGTCATGTTCTTCCGGCTGTTTTTGCAGTCTTGGTCGGCATATCTTTGGTTATACATGTCTACCAGAACTTGTAAGTCCCCTGATTGATTGAAATCATTACGCCAGCTTACCATGGTGATCTCACAGTCTCTATAAGTTTTGGTGTACCACGTTCTGGATGTCATGGGGCAGTGCAGTCTTTACAGTCGGCTGGATAATAAGATGCATATCCAGCTATCATACGTCCAACGTCAATTTGTATATCGCCCAAACCGTGTTCATCTACGCGGGGCCGCCAATATACTCTGCAACTGCGTATAACATCATCGGCCGACTACTGCATTACCTCCCAATGCATGCTCCGCTTCATCCCAATCGCGCCATGATTTTCTTCGTCTACTTGGGTGCGGCGGTTGAAAGCCTAACGATTACGGGCGCTGCTCGCATGGCTTCCAATACCGATGATTTATCTGCGTACAAAAGTGGAGGAACACTTATCTCAGTCGCACTCGTCCTGCAAGCTGTCGTTGAGGCCATGGTTGTCTGCGTGATTAGTGTAGTGCATTATCGTGCCTCTCATGCCGCTCATCCTCCACCACCAAATGTACGGAGACTCTGCATCACGCTGTATGGTACATCGTTTTTGATCATCTTCCGCTGTATCTGCCGAGCCGTCGAATCTTTTAGCACATACACCCAAATTGATAGCTGCATTCAAGGCTATTGCAGCCCCACCATAACTCATGAATGGTATCTCTACAGCTTCGAGGCCGCACCCATGGTTCTGTTCACTTACTGGCTGAATATCATGCATCCCGGTCAATTGCTTCCTCGACAAAAGACTCGTTATCTTGACTTGGACTGCCAAACGGAGCGACTGGGTCCCGGTTGGATTGATAAGCGATCGAAGATCGAGACGATTATTGACCCATTCGATCTGTCGGGTACGATTACTGGAAAGCCGAATCACGAGGCCTTTTGGCTGTGGCCAGAGAGGTGGCCTGCTGCTACTGATGGTAGTTTTGCTCTAGGAACGGCATCAAATGTGCGGAACTCGGGGTCCAAGGCGGCTGAGAAACCCGGCAGTGCACATGAGATGCTGCCAGTTCAATCAGCTTAGTCTGGTTCATAGGTCGAGACCTTGAGATTAGTCATTAATTTATTTCGGACTTTTTAACTGTTTTCTCCTTTATTCAGCCTGTCTCTTGAGTTTCAGTCTTTGGGCGCGTTGAATTGTGAAATATATCCATGGATCTCTATACCGGGCTAGCTTGGAATACTAAAATCCGCACTATCATCGTCCTTGATGCTTCTCATACATAAAAATAAGGTGATATCATGTATTTTTGAAAAGTACTAATTTCAAGCGAGCTGATGTAATGCTTGGTAGATTACAAATTTCACATGGTGATTTTGCCAACCTTATGAATTGCATGTGAAAGTTACGGCCAATCACTTCTTAAGCAATCCAATACCATACCCGTTCTATCGTAATGTGATCAGCACCCAGACAACCAAAAGGCTAGTTGATGACTTACGGAAAATATTCCTGGGTTGGACTTCTTCCCATGTATCTTCCAAACGATCCGCCTCCTCCTTCCCAGAAAAGAAGTCCATTTGATCCAACTTGACAAAACTCGTTCTGTAGTAGATCTTGTATCCCAGAAAAAGTGTAGCAAAGATAGGTATATCGATATACGGCGGAATAAACGACTTCGCGCTGAATTTGCCGGGGAAGAAACAGTCAAAGCCGTTGAAGAATGCAACTGTAGCAGAAAACAAACACGAAAACCATGCGAGGTAAGGCTGGAATGGGGCTCGAAAGGGGAGTGAAGACCGTGCAATACCCTGATGTTTCATGCCTTTATGGAAGCGAAGATACGTGATGGATACGGATGTCCATACTATCAGTGTGCTGACTGAGCTGAGATTGCTGATCCAGAAGAATACGTCAGATGCGCTCGAGTTGACGTTCAAATATACAAGTAAACCGAGTAATGTAGTTATGCCTACACAGGCATATGGAACCCCGAATTTCTCATATTTCAAGAATCCAGGTGCTTTCCCGTCCAGGGCGGTAGAGTACAGTACCCGAGTCGAAGCGTAGAAGAAGGAGTTCCCAGCCGAAAAGGCGGATGTAAGAACAACCGCATTGATAATTGATGGAAGAACTTTGATGCCACCATTCTGCATAGCTATAACAAACGGACTGGCGCCAACGCCGGGCGCACCTTGATTGATAGCATTCAGAAGACGGCTGTCTGTGGCAGAGACACACATGCCCACCAAGAAAATGCTCAGTACATAAAAAATGGCGATACGCCAGAACACTCTGCGGACTGCCTTGGGAATGTTCCGTCGTGGATTCTTAGTTTCACCCGCTGCGACGACTACCATCTCACTCCCGCCGTAGGCGAATGTGGCACTGACGAAAACTTTGAAGAAGGCAAGGAAACGACCCAAAGCACCTGGCTCGAGGTATTCCAGCATTGGGCCTGGATTCTGCCAATACCTAAACCCAATACGATCATGATTCGGCGCACCTCCAAGAGTAATGATGAGCATGAGCAGAATCAACCCGCAGATAGTAGTCAATTTAATTGTACCGAATCCAAATTCGATTTCACCGTAGTATCGCACAGGGAACAGATTGATAACAACCACTGCGACTAACAATATCGTAATCCAGACGACAGTAGGCACACTATTCGGCCAGTAATCAATGACCAAAGCCGCTGCACTGATCTCTATAGGCACACCGATTGCAAACTGATACCAGTAATTCCAACCAAGCGTAAATCCCAGAGCAGGATCGACGTATCGCGCTGCATATACTGGTACTGCACCCGGTAACGGAAGCCAGGTCGCCATTTCACCCATGCTGTTGATCACGGCGTAGAGATTGAATCCCGTGATCAGGTAGGCGAGTACTGCGGAGAGAGGTCCTGCAAGGGAAAGTGTCTGGCCTGTACCGACGAAGAGGCCAGTACCTATCGCGCCGGATAGGGCGAGAAATTGGACATGTCGTGATTTTAAGCGTCGTTGGAGCGTGCCGACGTTGTGGTGTGCGTAGTCGCTGTCTTTGATCGTGGGGTTGTCTATAGCACTTATCTCGGCTACATATTTTGGTTCGTTAGCCTCAAGAGCCTCGATGTCCTTTGGTGTCTCGCTAGCCATGGTCATGCAGCGTACTCTTTCCGATTGGCTTCTGCTAGTTCTTTGGCGCCTCAGCATGCAGATATGGAGTAAATAGATAGTGACTAACAGGCAGGACAAGGAGGGCTTAATATGAAGATTCTCCGCATCTAAACTGACCTTTATTGCATGCCTTATCTTTCCTCATTCTTACCCCAATGTAGCATTTCCACGTGCCAATCCCCCGCTTTCCACTTGGCAACACGTTTAGCGGACAGGCCTTTCGAAGATTGGAACGCCAATTGAAGCGGAAGCACTGTTGGTTCATGGCGGCATGAGCCGCTTCTATAAATTACTAAGAGATTAAGGTTTGGACGTCCGCGCAAGGTTTATTGGGGGTTGGGGATATTTATTGACTGAAACAAAGTATTACATCTCGGAGTATTGGCTCGGCAGCAGGTTGTCCGGACTCCACATTATTAAGCAAATGGATCAAAGCGATCGACTATCAGGACCATTTCAACTTCTTTAGATCATTAGGAGAAGACCAGCACCCGCCAGTCCAGAAAGAAGGTGTTTTGCATTGCCAGTAGGCAACGTTGCCATGCCTGTAGATGTGCCAGTCGATTTAGCAGAGCCGCCCGTACTTGTGCCGTGACTAGCAGTAGTCGCAGAGCCTGTGGTAATCGAGGTACCTGTCACAGTGGGCACGCCAGTAGTCGCCGTCTGGACGCCATTTCCTGTAGCGGTCGAAACAGCCGAAGGGACCAAAGTGGCACCCGGCACTGCGCCGCTGCCGGTACCGATTTCTAATATATCGTCCTCGCCAGGGTTGAAGTTGGTATTGGCGAGGGAGATTTCGTTGTTGTCAAGATCATAGACGACATATGCGCTGCGCAGGAAACTGTCTCCCAGGATGTTGACACCAGGCTCACTGGGCGTCACACCAAGCAAACAACTGTCACTGGGCCACCCACTAACGCCTTGATTTAGCACCAGTTGATTCAGACCCACGTCGACCTTTGCTCCAGAAAAGCTGTATGTTACATTGTAGTTGGTTTGCATCAAACTGCAGTCAACGTAAGCAAGCTTGCTCTTGTCGTCGTAAGTTCCGTTCAAAGCCTTGAGTATGTCCTCAAAAAGCGCTTGGGGTAAGGAAGTCAGAGTTGAGCCACTATCTAGCGAAACCGCGAGCGGCAAATTTGTTGTAGTGCTAGTGGCATCTCCGGTCTGGACGATAACTTCTGTCAAAGCGATGGCAAGGGAATAGTATTTGTTGTATACAGGCACGACAGGGAGGGTTTGAAGTTCTCCGGTGTATTGGGCCGTGTTGACACCTCCAAATAAAATAGTGCCAGTCTCTGCGTTCACATCGTCCATCCAGAGACTGTAGGCGGTAGACTTGGTAATGCCGGCAGCAGCCAAGGCGTAAGGTAGATTGTTGTATACTTTGTCCTGCCCGGCTGCATACGTCGAGATGTTGTATCCAACACCCGCAATACCCACTAAATAACAACGTGAATTAGTCCTTGGATCGGCCTGCCTGTTGTTCGCAGAATCCTACCATTAGAAGAAGTCTGGTTGACAACAATGAATTCAAAGTCCTTGACAGTTGCATCCCCCAAACCCAATGTGTCAGTCGCGTAGACACCAAGAGCAGTAGTGCCATCCGCATATGTTGCGTTGTATCCGAGATCAAGCGACTTGTAAGAGGATGATTTATCCGCGACATAGACATTATCTGCCTCTTTCGATCCCCCAATAACCCATAGGTCACTGCTGCCCGTATCCAGAGCGAGTGTAAAATTCTGCGGAGGTGATCCTAGAGTCAAGTTCAGAAGATAGCTGGAATCTTGCTGTTCACTTGTTAGTCGTGGATGCAGGGAATCTGCGCTCGAATGTTCATATACTCACATCATTAATAATTGTCACGTTTAATGGAGAAGTGTCTCTTTTGCTTATAGTCGAGACGGGATGTCTGCGGTGTAACGGTGCTGCCAGAATTGCTGGTACGTCGCGTCTGTGAAACGATAGCGCATTGCCCACAGACGCCGTCGATAGGACGATGAACGGCAACGAAGCTGTCACACGCATCGTTCTAAGAGAGCAATACAGGCTCAGGGTACAAGTGAAGCGAATAAAAGAGTGTATCGTAGTCAGGTCGAATTTTCTGAAGGTCACTACTCCAAAACAGCCGGGATTTTTCAATTTAGAAAAGTCACATCCACTCCAGATGCGCGTCAGCTTTTGAATGGACTTTTAAGCCGCCGGGTGATGCGGCGAGCCCGTTAACTCCGTAGTCCATGGATATTAGGTTAAAATTATGATATGTGGCGCTTACTCCCCTACAAATCCTGTCACCAACGATGCCCGATGCACAATTTGGCTTTCGAATTGAATGTCTAGGCAACTGCGCCTCCACCAGCCAACCTGAACAGCCAATTAGACGGAAGAGACTTGACTAAATCTGACTTGGCTTTTTTATAGCCGCCAAAATTGTTGTAACGCTGAATGAAGTACGTGGTCTGGTGGAGACTAAAATGGGGGTCTTTAGGCCTGAGGTTCAGCTGCTACTCCCGAGCTGGCTAGTGATCATGCTGCTAGCGATTTTACTGGTTAGCACCGGATGAAAAGCCTCCATCTTTCCTCCGAATTTACCCAGGGGTTTTGGTTAATTGTCATTTGGTTACACCATAACTATGAAGTTCGCTCACGCATTCACAGTGGCAGTTATCTTTCCGCTCGGTCCGTTCGGGAAAATTCCCGAAGCTGTAGACTTGTGAACTACTTTACTATGTACATCCAGCCACCAACAATCTTTGATGTGATGAATCTACAATATTACATGTGGTTGAACCAGCAGGGCTTCTTAGCGACTGGAACTCGCGAGTCACAACTATTTCTTCGAGAACCTGAATATAATCTTTTGTCGGAACGTCTCCGCCTTTGGCCGAGCATCACACAATTCAGAGCACCGGTCCTGTCACAGTTTTCATTTGACCCCTTAACCTACTTGATGGTGACAAATTGAGATCTTTATCCTCTTTCGGTCTTTGACAATACTGGAAATTGTAAAAAGCGTAGCACACACCTCTACCAATGGTGGAGTCAAAGGCACCCAGAGCCGATAGTCAATCGGCAGCATAATCATTCTTTTGGTGCTATACTACCTTATACTCTGTCCGAACATGACTGGTAGCTATTGAATCTTTATGATTGTTGAAAAACAAGGTGAGAATTATAACGATGCAGCTATTCCTTGACTGGTTCGCAAGACCTTAAACATCCGACGGAGCAAGTACCGACAGTATTCGGCTTGCAACGCTATTGTTTAGGTATATTCTATAAATACTTACAATGCTTTTTTCGATTTTTGAGTACTGTACAGAGCCTCAGGACTGGATTGTACGGCGTTCACCGAGACGAGAAGGGTTAATGCGTTCGGGTGAACCATCAGCCGCGTCACCTCGTAAGGTGTCAATCATCAAATTCTTTTACCAAACACATGAGCATTACACTTGCCGAGTATGAAGACATAATTAGGCAAGACTAGTCTTTGCTATCATACACCGATTGACCCGATATGTAAGGCCATCTTGAAGATCGGTCAGGGAAAAGTGGGCGGATGTTTGAAGTAACTTAGGGCAGAACAATCAGCCGACAGATCAATTCCCCGCAGCCATTTCTAAACTTATAACTTCACTGAGCCACATTTGACATTCCTGTGATCTAAGATAAATTCTGCAGTAACACTTTTTGCGACCTAGGAGTACTAAACTCACAATGTCAACAAACGAGATCAAGATATATAAAATTGCAAGTATTCCAGGAGATGGAATCGGTCCCGTTAGTATACATATATTCTCAGCCGCCAGTTGGTCATAGACTGATATGTGTCGATCCTCGTAGGAAGTCGTGAATGTCACTATCGATGTTCTCAAGTCTCTGCAGAACGTCCTCGGCACATACAAGCTCGAGTTTACTGAGCTGGACTGGGGCACCGCACGATATAAAAAAACTGGAAAATATATGCCATCGGATGGATTGGATATATTAAAAACATTTGACGCGGGGCTTTTTGGCGCAGTTGGCGCACCCGGTAGGACATTTGTATCCAAATTTTATGGTTTTTATGGTTGTTTTCAATCGCATGTACTAATATGCCTTGTGATTAACCAGACGTGCCTGACCATATCTCATTGTGGGAACTTCTGCTCGCCATGCGTGGACCTTTGCAGCTATACGCGAATGTACGACCTGTGAAAAGCTTTCCAAACGTGCCTTCACTGCTCAAAGACGTCAAATTTGGCGACATTGACTGGGTAATCGTTCGTGAGAACAGTGAAGGAGAATATTGCGGACAAGGCGGACGTACTCATCGTGGAACTCCCTGGGAGACTGCAACCGAGGTTTCTATCTTTACGCGCGTAGGTATTGAACGAATTATGCGTTTTGCATTTGAGACTGCTCGAAGCCGTCCTCGAAAGCTGCTCACTGTTGTTACCAAAAGTAATGCCATGCGTAACGGCATGGTACTCTGGGACGAAGTTGCTGCCGAGGTTGCTAAGGACTTTCCGGACGTCAAATGGGACAAGATGCTGGTTGATGCTATGACAGTCCGTATGGCTGCTAACCCTAAATCTCTGGACACGATTGTAGGCACGAACCTGCATATGGACATCTTATCCGACCTTGCTGCCGCGCTTGCTGGTTCTATCGGCATTGCTGCCTCCAGCAATCTTGACCCTACGCGCAAGAATCCATCAATATTTGAGCCTGTTCATGGTAGTGCATTTGATATTACTGGAAAGGGCGTTGCCAATCCTGTTGCTACTTTATGGTGTGCTTCAGAAATGTTGGCTTGGATTGGAGAAAAGGAAGCCGCAGCAGTTTTACTCAAAGCAGTTGAGGATACATGTAGCCAAGGTATTTGCACACCTGATTTGGGTGGAAAAGTTGGCACTGTTGAGTTCGGGAAAGCTGTTGTGGAAACCATTAAGAAAACAGTGGGATGATCTGGACATATAACCGGTACGCGAAAGAACCTCCTTATAGAATTCGGTTACCCTAGTATAAAATATTGACCAGTTCTGAATAACTTCTTTCGCGACTGATGGCGCTTTTATTCGACCTTAAATTTACGGAAGACTTATCTAAGGTAGTTGAGATAGATACCTCAACACCCTTTGCTTTGCTGCCAATTTACAGAACTTCGCTCAAGTTTGCCAATCAATTGTGCAATACTAACTAATACTCGGGCATGTAGCTATTGCACTCAGGCTTAACTAGCTGATTCCTAAAGTGTTCGAGTTTTTCCCCAATGCATCGAGTCTACATGCAAGTATTTGATCACCATAGCTTAGAACTCTGTGAATCCGTACAGCTTGGTTATTTGTATTACTTGTCCCTCTAGCATTTAAGTCTTGTCGCACTTGTTTGATTTAGTAGGCCAACAAAGACTCTACAAAGAGTCGATTAGGGCTAGGCTACGGCCGATTCATCTGGTTAGCTGGAGGTGGGGTACCTTATCGCCCTGATAAGCTCCATAGGTACCACGTTACCATTCTGTGCTCTTCAACTTCTGCGTCTACTTATCAGCAACTATGCAAAACACAGATCAGCAGATATAATACTCAGAAATGGGGGAGTACATCATAGATCCAAAGGGTCCGACGCCCTTCGGCCGCGACATGCTGCAGCATTTTATGATCAACCCGAAATACCGGCCACTCAATCACGGTACTCATGGCCTGCGTCACTTTGCCTTTATTGCATACCTTTTGTTCTTCATAGCCACGACAGGTTTCTAATAAACTCGGACGAACTTGCAGGCTAATGGGATTTGATTTTGCATCTTACAGGCTCATTCGGTGCGTTCCCTATCCAAGTACGCGACGCGCAACGCATATTTCAGGACGAGCAAGAATCGCGACCGGACGTCTTCTTTGTTATTTCACACGCAGAACATGTCACTGCATCCCGTAAAGTGATCGCAAAATTTGTCCATGCTCCTGTTGACGAATGCGTGTTTGTGAAGAATGCTTCGACCGGAATTAATACCGTTCTTCGGAACCTGGATTTCAGAGAGGGGGACAGTATTGTATACTTTGCGACGGTGTATAATGCTGTAGAACAGACGTTGGAGTCGTTGATGGAAACCACTCCAGTACAGACTCGGAAGGTCGACTATACTTTCCCGATTTCACATGACGAAATTGTCAGGAGGTTCTTGAATATGGTGAGGCAGACAAAGAGAGAAGGGTTGAATGTGCGAGCGGCGATATTCGACACGATAGTATCTGTCCCAGGAGTCAGATTTCCCTTTGAGAAACTTGTCAAGGCTTGCAAAGAGGAGTCTGTCCTAAGTATCATTGATGGGGCACATGGCTTAGGTCAGATTCCATTGAATTTGGGAGATCTTAGTCCTGACTTTTTCGTCAGTAACTGCTACAAGTATATCACCCCAACTAACCAAAATTTTACTGGACACTCACTTGCGCGGAAGCCCAGGGAGATGTTCGCCGACTGACAACTACCAGGTGGCTCTATACACCACGAGGGTGTGCTTTGCTCTACGTCCCTAAGCGGAACCAACATCTACTACGAACGTCCTTCCCCACCTCTCATGGTTACACATCGCCTGCAGACAGAGGCCGCGGGATACATGCAGGGAAGACCGATTTTGAGATATTGTTCGAATTTGTTGGTACCGTGGATGATACTCCATACATGTGTGTCCCCGCAGCTCTCGACTTTCGAAAGCGAATATGCGGAGGCGAAGAAGCTATATATAATTATTTACACACTATTGCTCAACAAGGTGGAGATGTTGTTGCACAAATAGTGGGAACAGATGTCATGCAAGAACCCGGTCTCTCCAACCCCATTGAGCAAAGTGATATTCGAAGATGCGCTTTGGTAAATGTACGAATGCCGCTTGCTTTCAAAGATGATGCAGATGTCAACCCACATGTACCGGATCCATCATCATCTCCGTTCCCCTTGCTCAGTATCAAGGATGCAACACCGGTATGTGAATGGATGCAAGTCAAACTCATCAAAGAATACGATACTTTTGCAAAGTTCTACCCACACGGAGGATGGTTGTGGCTACGGTTGAGTGGGCAAATCTACCTTGAGATTGAGGATTTTGAGTGGATCGGTCATATTGCGCGGAGTCTGTGTGAGCGGGTCGGCTCGGGGGAATGGCTGTCAAAGTCGAAAATTTGATCATGATGATTCCGAGCGCCGTTGAATACTGCAACGGACTTCAGATACATGTTGTACAGGAATCCGTCATGCCACCGTTAGACAAGGATCCTGCTTTCCGTAGGATTTCTACATAGACTCAGCCTAACATAGCCTTCAGCTGCGTATACCGGTTAGCATTCAGTCCTAGAGTTGCCGAGAATGTGTTGGCCTCACTGTCACGAGCTGCTTGGCAGAAGCTTTGATATGGATGATGCCGTCGATGTTCGTATATATTTAGTAGTCTGGACGTATACTCCAGTCCCGTTAGGTCAAGTGTTCCGACATCCGAGAGCTATCCCTGTCTCGGCTTCGGTATTGCTCCGATCGTATAGCTAGCTGAACATACAAATCAACTGACCTGATATACGACGTCTAAGTGTCGCCAGAAATTGCCCGAATGACTATGTAAATGTCTCCTTCCTCTTTGAGCCTAGTGTACGAAAAGCGGAAATCTGTACTGTCCTGAATTGGCCTAGCGTCATGTCAGGTTAGTTCAGCGTCCGTCGTGATGAGTCAGCATGTCCGTATTGGGGTTGGTGTACGAAGAATCCGCAAAGACTTCGTATAAAATCCTTTAGACGGCGTAACTCGAGTAAGAGTTATGTACCTGTGTGGCGCAAACTCCTTCTATTTCCTAGGAGGACTCGGGCGAGGAACCTAATTATGCACTGTACGCTTAGGAGACATATTCTGATATCTCCATACCATTACGGCTTGATCCATCCCTAGCTGCTTTGTGACTCGCAGTGCAATGAAATGTGCAATGAAATATGCATTGCTGTCACAGGAAACATGCTTCCGTCTCCGCGGTCGCTCAAGAACCGCTGATTGTTCGGAGCAAGCCTGGAAAGTAGCACCATGATGAAATGACTTTCCGAGTCCACTTGTCGTTCACGACCTGGCACATACCTGGATTTTGTTGTCGATAATTGGCCTGCATTTGTGGAGTTGCAGAACATACGAAGCACTCCTTGTCTGACATATACCTGATAGTTTGGTCCGTTTGACACCTCATTCAATTACTCGGCACACCTGGGATCCTTACCTGATAACAGTTTCATTGCATCTCATTGCCTGAGCGTTGTTCTGGACGTCTAAGCGAGGAGTCAGACCCGCGCCAAGTATCCCAGTGTTATGGCTCCTGGCGCTTTGACTTTTCATATACGAATTTACGAAGCAGTATGCAGTCTGAGTGGAAAACATATGTGTTTACTCATAAATCCTATAGCAAATTCCTTTATGATCCTTATTTCATACCTAATGTGTGCGTACGTATGTACGTAGATAAATATCGGTCTGCCCATGCATCTTCGCCCATATCAGAACTTAAAACTTTTCCTTGCCAATATTCGAATCAGACTTTGGAGGGGATCACTTGACGCACATAATAACTATAAATAATCCACCTTCGCCTGCAACATGACATATACAAACAACATTCCTGAAGTTCATATCGCGAGCACCGAAAAAACAAACCCAACATCAAAACGCCGCTATCAATGTGACATGAAAACGAGACCTCCATCGCCCACCCGGACATTTTCTCGCGGTACACAAACCGTAAAAATGTCCGATAACCCTTCAACAGTTCACATGGTGCATCGGACCCTCAGTCCGGCGGCAGCAGTTGGTCGAAAAGGTCGATCGAATAATAATGCCCGCCATCGGGCCGAAGTTTCGCACCGAAATGACAAGTACCCAAGAAAATCGATGTTGGTCACAACGACAACGAAATTGCATGAGGCGGACACTACCGTCACAACTGCAGAGATAATGACAAATTCAACAATAGCAGCAAAACATAGCCCGGCAATATTGACTGTCGGGAATATAGTTGGTATCAGCCAATCAGACGCCACAGAGCGATTAGCCATGATCTCTGAGATGACCAGTTTCCACGACTCCAAGATTGTGGTTGTTTGCGCATGGCTCTATACACGAGCTGAAATCAATGAAGATTTAATCGACGTGGCCGACTTTTCCCCGGAAGAATCCCATGAACATCTACAGACTATGTGGCCCATTCTCAACAAGGATGGGACCCTGGTGACGGCTTCTGGCCGGTCGCAGTGTGATTATATGGTGAGCACGAAACGAACTATTATTGTTTCGGATGTAAAGGGTACATCTTTTAATAGAGTTCCGCTGCATGTTGCGACGAGGGTGTGTCGGGATGCTATATATCATGCTGACTCGGCGGAGAGGCGGATATGCGATGTGAACGAGGGTTCGTTCTACTGGCTTAAGAAGATTCTTTAACTGATTTTATTTATTCATTTATGCGATGCATAACGGAGTACGGAGCGAGTTTTTTGCTTGCATTTATCACTGAGGATCTATGAAGTGCTTGATATCCGAAGAAACCCTGGCATATAGTATTCTTCAAATAGCGTAGCCAGCAGCAGACCGAATTTAGCATGTTTGTTCAGTAATTACTGTTTATGCACGGAAAAAAGTTTAGCATTAAAAGTCCTTAAAATACGTACATAAGAGCGAAAGGATCATTCCCGCTCCAAGTTCGAGCACGTGAGATGAAGTAAGATTTCCCTTCTGAGTAATTCATTTGTAGCCCTAGCTTGGTGGCCACTGAGCCTTGACTTCGTATACCGTGACTGAAATTCATGATTATTGGAAAATCTTAGTAATACACAGACAAGATTCTACTCGGCATATAAGCGGTATATCCCCAGCTGATTCAATGCAACTGGCATCTTTCAAAGCGTGTAGAGCACCAGACAGCAGAATAGATTTCCTGAAAGCTTAAATTTTTGGGACCTGGGATCACATCTGCCGGTAGTAATGAACATACTAATTTTATTAGAGACTATGAGACAATTGAATAAGTACCTATCCAACTTGGCTAGGCTTGCATAACACAACTGATTACTCAAGTCTTCGAAAGCAACAGAATCTTAACATCATCAAGTTATATTTATGATCGATTTCGCACTAGTTTACAAGCCGGATCATGAATATACTCTGCGAATATATTGAAACATAAGTAAAGGGCCACATTCCCGTCCCCTGATTACTATGGCTAAGGCAGTTACGCTAGCCATCTACATGTAAGGACTGTTGCCCTTCATCGGTTGCACTTTCGCTTGTCTTCGATATCTTAAGATAGATCGTTGGAGATGACGTCGTGCTGAAGAACAGGTCATATTATGTGTTCTAAAGATGGGCAAAACATGTACAGAGTTCTTGACTTAGATTCCCTGATTCCTTCATGTGTCATTATCAAGGGTCGATTCGTGGTTGGATGCGATGTTAAGCTATGTACTGTCCAGGGGATGAAATCCGACGCCAATTACTCAACATCTTCGCTCTAGCGGGCGAGTAGAGGCACTCTTGGACCTCATTCGCGACCGAGTTCAAAGTATTCTAATAAGTTTGAGGCTGGAGAATTTCTCACCGATACCTCCGCGTTGACATCATCTCTGTCAAGACCCACGATTCCAACCTCAATAGAAAAACAAAGCATTATGACTCTGTCAAAGTATATCTTTATGGCGGTATAGCAAGTTACATCAGCGGAGTTTTACAGGGCTGCCGCCAACTATAGAAGGCGTTTCTTACCGAAATACAGCAACCAATCAAACTGGACATATAGAACAAATTGAGCTAATGCAGCTACCCTAAAGACAGATCAAGCTAATCCTTGGCAATTTCTATCTCTTTTTCGCCCCAAAACTCTCGCAGCAGCCAAAGCATGTCTCAATCGGGTTATTACATCCAAGATCAACAACAAGCATGAATACCCTGGTCCCGATCGCCATGTTATTCCACCCCGGCCAAAAAGCGGGAGTTGTCGAGAAAAAAAGGGCGTAAATGCGGTTTCATGCTACGATGGATCGAAGCAATTAGATGCGAAGCGAGTTTTTGGCCAAACAATGGACTGGATTGTGTTCTTTGAAGAATTAGAGTGCATTATCCGTTGGAATATGCTTAAATTCGTAAGGGTTCATGGATATTATTTGAACGGCATGGTTCACCAAGCACGTAATTATTTCGATCCTGACCGCAGACAAAAGTGTCGGAGTACAGTGTAACACACAATTTTGACATCCAAATACGTGATTGGAGCTTTCCAGGTTATAAAACAGGGCTTCAGGAACAGTTCATAATGAGAATAATCCAATGTTGATTGGTGGGAGACCCGTGTGTGATGCCGTCAAAATCTCGAGTCCGTTACTACTTTCGTATCGCTAAAGGAACAAAGAATCACCCATGTCGTCACTGAAAGAGGCAATTTCCTGGCAACTTCGAATGCCGGTCAATTGAGAAGTAGTTTATAATGTAGCCTCCAGATCTGTTATTCTTCTTCACTCTTTTCGCTCACCATTGATATCTATCAACAAGACACAAGTCCAGATCAAGACAGAGTTAACCAAACGACACATTCAAATCTATCATTAAACCTCTGTGAATACTTGCATTTTCATCATGCATTTCTTCAAAGCATTACTCTTGACTCCCCTGGCCTTAGTGGTGCCTGCTTCTACTGCTGCCATCCAGAAGCGCGCCACTGTTGATGTGAGACTCTTCCTTACTTCCCATCCATTTACCTAGCTCAATATCTATATGTACTAACTCTCATCTCCTCAACAGGTCTTCATCTGGGGCGGTGCCAGCTTCCAAGACTACACTGAATACTACACCTTCAACCCCGGCGAATGCCAAGCCATTACTACTCCAGCGTAAGCCGATCACCTATATGATGAATACGAGAACACGAATGACGGAAGAAGAGAAAAAGACGAAGCTAACATGGATGGCAGATCAGGGAAAGTGGGATCCGCAACCGTCGATGAAAATGCAACCTGCAAGGTTTACGCGTGAGTAGACTCTATATATCCTCACTTCGCATATGATCAAAGCTAACCAACGGTGTGTTGACAGGAACGCCGATTGCTCGGGCCATGCAGCAGGTACCTTCAGTGCCCCCGGGATTTCTGATACTGGCTCCCTGGGTAGCAGATTTCGGAGCGTTTCTTGTACCATCCCATCGTCTGCGGGCAGCGCAAGCACAGCCTCGAGTGCTGCCGCTGAGCTCACTGATGCTTATGATGCATGATTGATGAAGTCCGATCTTGGTGGGTCAAAACTAGTTTCTAAGGAGATGATCGGTGCTGGTGACAAGAATGCTAAGTGAAAATTGGGTGACTGGCTTGCATTGGATATCCATGTGCTGTCAGATTGACTATTATGAAATATATTGTCAGATCTTAGAGCAAAAGGCGAATCTAGATAGCACAAAACCATCAACAAATACATTTAATTATCATCTCAATTCATATCGCGTGAAATACACTATTCTAGCTCCGTCAACTTGCGCTGCCCATGTATCCTGTCACTTTCTTCAGTCAAGGGACTGACTACATTCTCAGTGATATTGTGCTCCTCATCTTCTTGCACAGTAGTGATTCTCCCACTCATTGTCGCGCTAGTTGTAGTTGTATATTCTCTGTTCGAAGTTTCCACATTACTTCCGTCCTGAGAACCAGGTGCTGATGTTACATCGGAGACCGAGTTGTCCGATACTTGCCTATTGTGAGCAGGTCTTCCGGGATCTGAGGATCCGATTTCCGAGATATCACTTCGATGTTCGGAACTCATATTGCTGGTGTGCTGGGCGTTTTGGTGAGTTTGTCTCGTAGACCTATGGCTGCTGTACATCATTCCGTCGATATTAGGAGATACAAGTGGCGGAGACTGCTGAGGTTGAGACCAATGAGCTTCATCCCACTGTAGTCCTTGGTCGTTGGGGCCCATCTCATAGACGGGAGTGGATATATCTAAAAAAGTAAGAAAGGAAATTCTTTTCAGTGAGAATATCAACGTACTGTCAATCTCGTGCAATGCCATACTGCCGGCCTCTGAGACATGGCGCTCGTGTTTGGAGGAGACGACCGTCGCTCCATCAATATCTGCACCAGCCAGATCTGGCTGACTTTTCCCGTCTTGTGCTGCTGTACCGTACAGCCAACGTAGCACAAACCCTCTAATCCCTGTTGTACTAGCCTGGGTCTCGCTTACTCGTGTGCTTCTTCCTGACTTTCGTCTTCGCCAAATCAAGAAGAGAATTATAGCTGCTGCGATGACTACCAACCCGAGCACAACACCTAATACCGGTCCCACCCAGGCTGGGAGACCACTGCCACCGGTGACAGTGATGGCAGTGGGCCCTGGTGTTGGACTGGATGTGTTGGTTGAGTTTGTGGATTGCAACGCATAGGGATAGTACGTTTTTATTGCTTTCGTGTATACAGTTGCAAAGACATCGCTCAAGGTTGCTGGTGACTGAACTGTAGCACTTCCGTTGCCACTATTGATAGTAAGTAAGAGCCGCGGGCACATGAGAAGATCACTCACTTTCCGCCAATCTTTGATGTGACGATGTCCGGTACCCTATATTCACTCCATACTCGAGGATCATATGAGTCTTGGAATTCCAAATTGTTCACGTTGAATACTTCTGCAATTCCAGCTTGAAGACAGATCACTGGATTGTTTTCATAGATTCCGCCAATTATCATCATCTGGTCCGGATATACCATGAAGCATTTATGCCCGCTTCTTCCATGATTGCTCTGTCCAGTATATGCGTGAGTCCATACCATCTGGGGTACGGACAGAATGTATACATCGTCTGACGGTATGCTACTCTGGTTAATGCCGTCATATCCACCGTATATGTATACATTGAAGGATGAATCATCTCTTGCTGGGGCAACCACGGAACAAAACATAGTCAGCTGGGGAGGAATATCCCCAGTTGTGTTTTGCTGATACCATTTATTGTTGGCGATATCATACACCGAGACTGTCTCCATGAACGTCGGACTAGTTTGGATCTAAACAGCTGTTATTGGGTATCCCACACAGAAGATCATGGCACTTACGCTGTCACTAGTCTGTGATGAATTCAGCTCCTGAGCGGCGGTAAGTGAGACGGGGTTAATGACCCCTCCTATCGCAACAAGCACTCCGTTTTCGCCTGCTGGGATCCAAGCAATCTCCGCATTTGCCCGTGCGGGAACGAAGGATGGTAGCGTGTCATTCGCCCATGTCTCTTCTCTCATTACTGACATGTTGACCGAGATTAGGTTATTTGACAGAGCATTTGCAGACTTGTCATCGTTGAATATGGGACCCCAATCTGCTGCTCGCATGCCACTAAAGTAGTATCCCATATTCTCACTGGGGGCCGAGACACTGGCGCCGTTTGTAATGTAGCGAGTGATGTTCGGCGGCAGCTGTTTATTGATGAAGCCAGCCGACCATGATTGACGCGTTGGGCCGTACTGATATGCTTCATACCCTAGGATGGCGTCCTTGGCAGGTGCGCTTGAGCTGTTGGTCGCGTCGACGAGACCTCTACACCTTGTTAGATAGACCATTGAATATGAATAGCCAATCTTACCCAAAAGTGATCAATTCGTCGTCGTTCGCAAACATCGCACCGTCGACATAATTAGGGGCGATGTTGTTACTCGCAAGACCGCCAGTTTTGGACAAAGCCTTGAACAAGCCGGTGACATTTGTCGACTGGTTGAAGGGCTGGCCCAGGTTGAACTCGTACACAACGCCATTGATACCTCCTTGACGGAGTCAATAAAATTGTTATAAGAGGATGGGGGAACGAACCATCGTTCTGTGGGCTGGCGTAACTTCCGTCGGAGAGGCCGCTGTCGATTTGTGCATTAGGAAGGAACGAAGGAACGACCAAAAGGGGAGGCGCGACTCACACCTGCCACCACAACTCTCCGCCGTCCAGATATATCGTGTCCCGGATGACATTCGCTTGTTCGTCAATTTTCCTTTTCCATCTGCCGTTTAATCTGGGTGTAAATACTCACCCCGGAATTGGGCCCAGTTGCAAATCGACACATTCACCTCATTCTGCCAGTCAAGCCCTTCGACGCCGTCGATGTACGTGCAGATGATGAGGGGAATAATAAAACGCAACATGCTATCACCAGTGTTCACAGAACGGGAGAACGAGATATACCACACAATACCATCTCGCGCTGTTGGTGCAATACTCTCGGAAGCTCAAGTCAAATCTAAAAAAGAACTACGAGACGGCATGCTCGTCCGGAGCTAGCTGGACACCAGCGTGGGTTGGATATAGGTGCTACAAAATCCGGAAGTTGATGCATGAAGTCCCCGCACGTCTGATGTGGTGTGTACCATTTAGCCTGGGTGTTGCATGATGGTGCTTGGAAATTGTCGGTGTGATAGGTGCGATAACCAGGAAATCCAATTATGTGCTCAGATAACGTCGTACTAGGTCTTTTTCGCAGCTGAACGGTTGCTTGCATGCGGCCGTGGGCCCGATTTTCAGCTTGAACCTTTAGGCGTGCAACATTATAGACCATGAGGCTCATTCCGGGATGATTGACCAATCTGTGAAGAGGGTGGTCTGCCATATCCATAATTGCGCTTTTATGCATAATACTTTCCAGGGAAATATTCTGCGCTTCTTACTAAGTAAACTACGCATTGGACCAACTGATTGGCAGAAATGCAAGAGTCCAATGTTGGCTTGGGCAGACGCCGCTAGGGCTGTACAACCGTGAAGATCCTGGCCTGCCAACACACTGCACATTCCGCATCCCCCGCAACCTAGTCGATGTGTCCGAGTGACAACCCGATCAGAATTTGACCGACTGGGCGGGGCTGGTTGGAATATTAATTCAGCGATGGATTTCATTGACCTCAAGTCCGAGCTGTACACGCGGCCTTGTGCAACAGAGTCTGTGGCCAGTGTAGCATTGACTAAAGGAATGGCACGCTGTTACCCAACCACTCAGCAGGGTTTATTTTCATGTATGTAAGGGTCCATCGCCGTCTCTTAAACTGAAATAGGGGACTGATGCAAAGTTCCTAGATCAGCAGCCTGTCACTTGTTGTATGATCTTAGTTGTCTGAACAAAACGTAAAAGGTTTACAACGTATACCACCATGCAATTAATATGGTCTGTCTTTTTACTGGGTCTGGCTTTAATGCCAGTTACTTGTAGAGCTGGGGATAACACCGATGGTGGTCATGGTACCTCGTCGTATACAGACGTGGAAGATGAAGGGGGTATAGGAGGTGTTGAGGACTGCTCATGTTCAAACTCTACGATCACTTCTACCTGGACAACTAGCTGGTGGACAACATATTCAACAAGCTGGTCAACCAGCTGGTGGACAAGCTACTCAACAAGTTGGTCGACCAGCACAACAACCATTATTGGATATCCCACGACAGTGACGACTAGCTTTTACACCACTGCTTGGACAAGTACATCAACAGTTGTTATTTACCCTACTACGACCCCAGCAAGTACCCTGACGAGCACATCGACTACTACCACCACAATTACAACAACTTTACCAGAAACGGGATATAATTCAACGAGCACATCGACCACTACTACCACCACGACAACGACGTTGACAGAACCGGGGCATAATTCAACGATCACTTCTACCACTGGTTCTACAGAAACTGGTTCAACTACTACTGCTACGTCTACGTCAGCTATTACATCCAGCCCAACTACTACAGCATTCAGCATTTCGGTATGTCCAAGTCGTATCATCAATCCTACATATACAGCGCCCGGGCCATTGCCGACGGACTACACTTGGGGCTGTAAACCAGGCTTCTTATGTCATCCTAAAAACAAACCTCCTGGTGGAGGAGATTGTAATTTTGAGGCGGGCCTTCCTGCATCGTCTTTCTATTGTTCACCTGATGAGTGTATCCCCAGCCCCAAACTGATCGCTCATCCGGACCAAGGGTGGGGAGAAGGATATCAGTCGAACCAGACTGGCACCTTTGAAGTGACCGCTGGATATTTCAACTTGAATCCCACTGAGTTTGGCTTGAACTACAGCATCTTCACCTTTCCAAGGGGTTATAAGCGTGACGAACCCAACGAAGCATACCATCACAGCAAACCACCTGAAAACAGTGACCGGAAGGATCATGATAGAGCTATGCGAGAAACAGGCGCAGAATTTGTGCCACCCGTATGCTACAATGAATGCGACAAATGCGCCCTTGAAGGGGAGAAAGACGGAAAAACACCGGCACTTTGTGACGAAAGTTCTGTATTCATGGGGTACTTGCGCGACTGTAATGCATGTATATCTGCACATGCCACAGGGCAAACAACTCTGGGTCCCCTTCCTGATTTCGAGCAGTGGCTATTTTATTGTTCGTCATTAGGTACGACAGCATCTTCGAGCAGTTCAAGCACAATTTCAACGACTAGTGTGCCGATTCTTCCTGATTCGACGACGGTTGGAACGACTATCACGACTACTAGTACTAGCACCACTGTTTCAGAGACACAATCTACCAGCACTTCAACTTTATCATCTGAGATTTCAACAGCTACAGTGACTTCTTCTAACCAGATGACTTTGGCAACTTCTACTACACTGACGACTTCGGCAACAACAACTGCTTCGACTTCTACGAGAACTGGCACAAGCCCAGCCTCTACATTTCTTCCAAGTTCATCTATTCCGGAGTCATCGGCAACGTCACCTACGATATCCAGTACCTTTATCAGCGCTGCATCGGACTTGACATCTTCATCGACCTTGATGACAGGCACTGAGTCAATTACCACGTCTTCATCTGCCGCAACTACATTGATTTCCGGTTCTGGCAGTGTCCTCGTTAGCGGGACAGCGACTGGAAGCACTTCCGTTACTACCAGTACTTCCGGGGCTCCATCTGGGACTGCCAGCGCCACGGCATATCAACCCTCGATTACGCCAGGTAGCAATTCAGGGAACACTAGTGATACCAGCACAACGCCTACTATTACTTCAGATGCCACTGAATCTGCCCCTGCTGCAACATCCGGTCTTTTCACAGGGGCCGCATCGCATGGTTCGCCCCCAATACCTGAGATATTGCTCATGACAATCAGTGCGGCCACATGGTTTTTATTTACATTATTCTGATGGAATTCAGGGTGCTCTCTGCTACTGTTTCGTTTTTATTTGATATACATTCTTTGAGCGTCGGATTTGCCCTTAATAACATACAACTATCATTTAATGAATATTTACTCCACTAAATATCAGAGATAAGAAATTTCAATTTATGATACTTTTCTTTCACCGATAACTCTTTTCTAGTTTCATAGGTCTCCACATCCCTATCGCGACGCAAGCCCTAGGTGCCCATTCGGCGCATTGTTCCTTACATCGACAACTTCACTTTCTTACTAATGGTAAGGCGAGCTCCTTTCGATACTTGCGTTTAGAATCCGGAGATAGTCCTGTTCAAGTTACAATTAGATCGCCGAACCCCAAATTAGACACCGGCCGGTTGCTATATCAGAGTAGACCGGCGCCGGGCCTGAACCGGGACAGGTGCACATTCTGATTGGTTGATTGATCTAGCACGTTCACTTCTATAGAAGAGAGCATTGTGATATAAACCTTGCAGTATGTTCGAAGTAATTCTTTCTCCATCATGTGTCAATAGACCATGGCTGAAGAAAATAGCAAACCTGCAATGGCTGCACAGAATCCCGAAAATGCCACCAGCGACATCGAAAAATCGGCTCCGAAAGAAGAGAAACCACCACCACCAACAACAAACGGCGCTGCACAGCAGCCACAACAACATGTGCAATACTCTGCCTTCACGCGAAACCAGAAACGCGCAATAGTCGCCTTGGGTTCATTGGCGAGCTTCTTCTCCCCATTGTCGTCGAGCATCTACTTCCCTGCCTTGGAGACTATTGCCAATGCGTTGGGAGTGTCCGTTACAAAAATCAATCTTACTGTTACTACATACCTTGTCAGTCTTCTTCTCTATTCATAGTATGGTCACTCGATGTCTAATATTTATATGGCAGATCATGCAAGGAATCGCCCCAACGCTCATAGCCGGCTTCTCAGATACCGCCGGCCGCCGCCCAGCATACTACATTTGCTTCACAATCTACTTTGCCGCCAATCTCGGGCTATCTCTCCAAAATAGCTATGCGGCTTTAATGGTTCTGAGGTGCATCCAGAGCGCTGGGAGTAGCGGAACCGTAGCGCTTGCAAATGGCCTGGTAGGTGACATGATCACCTCGGCTGAACGGGGCAGTTATATCGCTTTTGCCTCGTTGGGGAGTATGTTGGGTCCTTCTCTCTCGCCAATACTGGGTGGGCTTTTGAGTCAGTATTTGGATTGGCATTGGATCTTCTGGTTTCTTACTATTTTCGGCGGTACTTTTACGGTTGTCTTATTTCTGTTTTTACCCGAGACGTGTAGGAAGGTTGTCGGTGATGGATCTGTGCCTCCTCCACCATTAAACAATTCCGTCACAGATATCATTCGGTATCATCGCAGAAAGCAGAGAGGGATCGAAGTCGATGAAGTCAAACTTGCGGAATTGCGCAAGAATTATCGATTCCGTCTCCCTTCGCCCGTGCCCACATTTCGTGTTGTCCTTGATCCAGAGACGGCTATCGTACTACTCACACTGGGTCTGCAATTGGCCGTCTTCTACGCCTTGATGACAGGAGCGACAAGTTCATTTCAGAGAATCTATAACTTTAACCAGGTCCAGACAGCATTGATGTACCTCCCTATCGGGTGTGGCGGTATCTTATCTGCATTCACGACTGGGCGCATCGTCGACTGGAACTATCGTCGTCACGCCAAACGCGCTGGTATCACTATTGTCAAGGGTGTGCGCCAAGATCTCACAAATTTCAATATTGAGCGTGTCAGACTCGAGATTGCGCTGCCGATGTTTTACATCTCTCTGGTCACGGTAGTTATATACGGCTGGCTGATGGGACGAAAAGTCAATATTGCCGCGCCTATTATTCTGCTGTTTGTGAATGGCTGGACTTTGAATGGCACATCACAAGTTCTCAATGCGTTGATGGTTGATCTCTGGCCTGGAAACTCGGCTGCTGCAACGGCTGCTGGTAATCTCTTTCGGTGCGAGTTGGGTGCTGGCTCATCCGCAGCCATTGAGCCGATGATTAATGCTATGGGCGAGGGCTGGGCTTATACGACATTGGCGCTGATTTCGGTAGCTGCGTCGCCGTTATACATAGTTGTTATGAAGTATGGCATGGTGATGAGACAGAAGAGGCTGGCTCGACAGAAGAAGAACTAGGTGAGAAAGCATATGACTTAAAAGCCAAAAGTGTACCATATATAGACAACTGCTGTGTTTATTTCCTTGTATTGTGTTATCTATGAAGAATATAATACAGTGAAGGTAGTGGTCTAATCATAGTGGAATAGACAGTCAACCAAAATGAGCACTCATGTATTTTTGATCCTCAAGCAAATGCTCTCTCTCAAGCTTGAGTTCTTCAATCCAGTCCAAGTACTTGATAACCCGTTCATACTCCCACCTCAACTCATCAAACCGCTTCAACGCCTCGCGCATATCTTTGTTCTTGCCTGCGACCAGATCAGTTGCGAATCCCTTGGTTGTAGAAGGTAGTTCAGGGCGCCAGTGGCGTTCCATCTCTTTCACTTTGTCGACTTGTTCCTGCGCCGCCTCAATGAGTGCATCGAGGTCAGATTGGTTTTGGGTCAGGCGTGAAGTGGTTTCTGCGATGTCGCCGCGGCAGAGGCTTGTGGCGAGTTGCTTGACAGCCATGGAGGCGGTAGATTCGCTGATTTTGTAGGCTAGGTCGAATTCAGAGCGTGTATTGAGTGTTGGGGAGGAAAGTTGCGCTACAAGCCTCTTTGTCGAGGTTTCTGCTGGCCCTCGGCGCGAATTATGCGGTCCAGCCATGATCGTCGAGGAGGACGCGGTCGAGGAGGATGTGTTGTTTCGACCTGGTGCGTGATGGCGACGCTTTTTGGTTGCTTCTGGAGGCATTGAGAAGCGCACCTTGCAAGTGTTGGGTTTTGCTGCGTTTGACTTCAGTATGGGAGATGTAGTTATTCGTGCTGTGAAGAGACTTACGGTGGTCTTTCTTAAGCTTCTGGTCTGTGAGACATGAGACGAGGACGATGGATGTCATACTTTATAGGTCTTCGATATTTGCCTTTCAGCGCGATTCGTAGGAATTCAGAGCGTTGAGATGTGATATTCTCCAGAAGATTATGGTAAATCCCAAGGAAGACGATATTCGACCATGCCTGTCGCGTTGACACAAAGACAAGCAGGAAGGCGCCTAGGCTATGACATAAAACCTTTGTCGCCCTCAAGGCGAGTAAATGGAGTCTTCGACGGCCTTGCCCTTCAACGGGGTCAATCTTCTTGACGTCAATTGGGAGGTTGGTTCATTGTTGTTGCTGTTTGACGTGAACATGTGACTATTTCAGCACACTCTCATTGACACCAGACGAACTGTATTGCCCTGAAAGACAATCTCTTAGGGCAACCCAGTCATACACAGTCATTAGTTTGACAAATAAGCATGTTACAATAGCTGAGTAGGACAATCCCTTGTATATATCACGTCATCTTTCATAAATACCATGAATTAACCAGACAATATAACAATGATATAATGCAGTTTGCTAATTTTTCATATAAGAGAACACCAAAGCTCAAATCATGGACGGTTTTTTCGCTTTTCAACCTTCGCTACAAAGTGCCACGGCTGCACACAAAAAGCTCCATTGATGTCGCCATCAATAGTGTAGTTCTTGTCAGCCAATTCGAGGTCAATCTCCCTCAGGATAGTGATCAAGGTAATCCAACTCCATTGCCAGGCAAATTTAGCTCCGAAACACCTTCTCTTGCCATTACCAAAACCTTTCTTCACTCCCACGGGTAGTTTGTCATACGCTTCGCCAAGCATGCGTTCAGGCCGGAATGCTTCTGGGTCATCAAAGACTGCGGGGTCACGGTTAACAGCACCAAGAACTGCAATGAGAGCTTGATTGCTGGGAATTTGATATTGGCCTCCAGCCAGGGATACAGTCGGTCCAGTATTCACATCAGGTCGAGGCTCGATATTGAATCCTGGCGCCACAGCAGATAGACGCATGGCTTCGCGAAGTATGGCTTCGCAAAACTGGAATTGTTGGAGGTTGTCGTACGTAAGCTCGCCGTCGGCGCCGAGAATATAGTCAATTTCCTCACGAGCCTTGGTGATGTATTCAGGGTTTTTGAGCAGATAGTACAGCGCGAAACTGACGAAACAAGGAGAGGTGGCCGATCCAATAAAGATGTTGATGATCTCATCAATAATTTGCTCATCCGTAAAGGACACGCCAGTTTGTGGGTCTTTACCATTCAGCATCACATTGAGCATGTCTTCGACCATGCCTTGTTCCTTCCTGCGCTTGGAAATGACATCGGCACAGAAAGATCGCATAGTCTTGATGTCTTTATCGTAGCCGCGTTGGTAAACGAGCCTGTTGAGCAACTTAGGTCGAGTCGGGCGCTTTACAGCCTCCATGGTGGATTTATCAACGGCAGTCAGGAACGCGGGAAACGGGCCAGACATCCAGTCACCCTTTTGGTGGAACATGCTCCAAACCACCGATTGTAAGTTGAGTCGTTTCAGTCCATCCGCCACGTTGACTGTTTGGCCGGGTTTAGATGTCCAAGCAGGGACAATGGCCGCGATGGCATCTCGCTGATCGTTGAACGTAGTTCTGTTTGACTCGTCTGATACCCAAGGGGACATAATGCGATGGGCAGGCCCCCAGATCTCTTCCATTTCGGACTTGGTTTCCTTCGCCGTGAAGAGCGACGCATGAACTGCCTTGCGGATCTCAATAATTGGTCCATTAACACACTTTTGGAAGCGTGTTTCGTCACAAATTTCCTCGAGAAGTGCCGCATTGCAAATAAAGACAATTTGGGTGCCAAGAGCATTGATTTTGAATATAGGGCCTTACCCGTCAGTCGTATTCTTGTTCGTGCACGTGTCATGTCAACATACCCCATTTAGCAGCCAGTTTATTCAAGGAACCCCACGTGTTGCTCGGGTCGACATCAAAGATGTTCCCTAGCAAAGGTACACCTGGAGGCTGAGGAATCTTGCTCGTCATCTTGATGGGAATTCGTCGCTAGACACTTGGAATTGAGAAAAGACGAGATGAAAGTAGAAGACGGAAATTGAAAACACACAGTCTGAGCTAGCACATCGTACGTAATAAGAGGCGAGCTCTGTGGGCGAGCATGACTGGAGCTCTGTCAAATCACTCAGCCAGCCGCCAGCTCGGTGGACAAGCTAAGTTGACATAGTTCTGCAGCTTATTTCACCGCTAAACTGGATCCGAAGCAATTTGTTGTGTCAAAGTTCACAGAGTCAAAGCCAGCGCACCAAACAAAACGCCGGGATTCGTCATACTGCAGGGCTTTGTGGATAGATGGCTGGAAAGCGGGAGCGGTTCGTCGATCTTGACCCAATCTCGAGACCCAAGATTGGGAAGCTCGCTAGTCCCGATGAACGCTGACATGGGACGTTCTTTGCGCGGTGATTTGGCGAGGTTTGTGGGAGAGGGGCGCCCAGACGCCAATCTCGGAGCTATTCGCTGGTCGGTGCTGAAGAGTGGAGTCTGAATGCTTTCACTAGTCGATGAGATGTAACACGGACTCTGAGCATTGACGAAAGTGGACACGAAGCATCGAGATGGTGACTTGTTAGCAGATTGATCATTCGGCGTATGCAAGTTGCAAGGGATAGAGAGGTACGTGCTCGTAAAAACTGACAGTGGAGCTTCTTCACGATATTCCTCTACTTGACAGCGGGGGTAGAGTGAAGCAGGAAAAAACATCCAGATGAAGCCAAGAAAGCAACGAAAGCAAGAACAGAAAGGCTTCCTGCTTGTAGACGTGGGATGGAAGGTGCGGCGGAAAAAAATTATTGTCGCATGGAAGGAGCGACCGTGTTTCGTCGATCCTTCCCTTTTACCGTCGGAACCATCAAATCATCTGTATTTAATTATTTTTCTGTCTTTCCCTACTTTCTTGGTTATACAAAGCTGAGACTCCAGACATCTCCCAGACGGTTATTGGCCTCTCCCAATCCTCCCTGTACGATAATCGTGTCCTTGCCAACAACATCCGCTCCAAACCATCCTCGTGCGTCAGGAACGGCATCGCCCTGTGTTTCGACCTTATGCCATGTCTTCCCCGCCATGTCAAACGCCCATACATCGCCCAGCATTTTGCCGGCGCCTTGATGTCCTAAATTACTGGGATCACTCTCTCCAAATAAGGTAACGACGTAAGATTTGTCGCCGACAGTAACCGGGAGCAAAGCACAAACACTTCGAGCAATTGGGCCGGATTCACCGTCAGGCTTGTACGAGAGCGTTTCCCAGGCGTCAATGTCAGGAGTATACACATCAAGACTTCCGCCCTGCTCGGTCTTCCCATCGAACCCATTCATGCGATAGATTTTACCATCTGCAAATGTGATAGAGGTGCCTCCGCGAGCAGGATCGGGGGCGGAGGCGAGTTGTTTCCACTGCTTCGTGTTCACGTTGAATGACCATAGATCCGAAAGTCGGCCCTTTTCAGGACAGCCTGCATGAACATACAGTGTATCTTTCGGGTCGCTGCAGCAGCAGTGGTAGCTGCGTGGTTCTGGAGAGTTGGCTGCGTCAACTGAAGACAAAGTCGACCATTGCCCAGTGGTAGTATCGAACTTCCAGACGGCACCCTGTTCGTCAATGGGTGCCATTGCTACACCGCCACGGCCAGAGAAGAAATAGATGTTTCCTTTCAATGTTGTAGTTGCAGTTCCGACTCGAGGAGAGGGCGCATTGGATTGGGAGGGGATAGAGTTGAGTGTTGCTTCTAGATGTCGATAAGATGTCGAATCAATGAACTGACTTGCAGACGAGTAACATACCTTGACCATTCAAAGACACTACATGAACAACATTATCGCGGGGTTCGCGGGGTCGCAACTCCCCGCCGAAGATGTAGACATTGTTCTCAGCAACAGAGAGTGCCTGCGACGAGCGTTGGAGGACCTCCACATCGAGGAGCTTACTCCATTTGGCGTGGACAGGCATTTTGGTAATCTATTGAGAGGCCATAGTCAGCTAGCTGATCTTTGCGTAATGCGATTGGGCCTGAGGTAGAAAATACCTAGAATCTTTGTTTAATAGTTGAGGACCCTGGTGGTACCTAGGTAGTGGTTGGTATATATATTGGACTTTGAGAATTTAGTAGACATGGGAACTTCCCGCAATGCGTATTACTGAACTCGCACGTGCAGTTATTTGCAGGTGTATTGTATGCCCATTGGTATTCCGGTTTTGAAGAACCTTGGAAAAGGGAAATATCCCACTAGGTAATATCTAAATCGTCGAAGTTCAGTGAGAAACAAACTCCAACTACATGGTATGTCATCGATTTATGGCGGGGGAGAACACGTATTTTACAATTGCGGTCCATAGATGAAGCTCATTATTGGCTCAATTGTCCCACGTAGCGTATTGTGACGGTAATTGGGTACAACGAAATAAATTGTCCGCAGTCAGACCATCGGTTCGCTCACCTCCCGCCCAACAATGTGAAAATCCGAGCACGCGTTCCAGGCCAGTGCTTCTATCGAGCGTCCTCGGCTCCGATTGCGTTATTGAATGTGTCAAAAAACAACGTGGTCCGGCCCGTTGGCCTCCAAGGTCCTCGTTCGAGATTGCTTATCGCAGGTAAAAATAGGTCGTGGCTAGACGAGCAGGATGGCACCAGCCACAGCGCACGACATCGAGATGTCCAACAACAACCGAGACGAGGAAGAACAGACTGCAGATTGCGGACAGCAACAAACCGAACCGGAACCAACCCTCCCACCCTCGATCCCCTCGCACCTAGCCTACCGTCTATATACATCCCATTTCCTTTCAACATGGAACTCGCGCCTCTTCGAATTCGGATCCGTGCTATTCCTAGCATCGATATACCCCCGGACTTTGCTGCCAATGTCGCTCTATGCGCTTCTACGCAGCGGCGCCGCAATTATCTTTGCGCGGGTGCTGGGAGCTTGGATTGATCGCGGGGAAAGACTTTCTATGGTACGGATATCGATCATTGGGCAGCGGTTGGCAGTGGCAGCGAGTTGTGCGATATTCTGGGTGTTGCTGCAAGAGCATGGCAAAATTAAAGGAGAGAAGGCTAAGGATGGGCTTTTTGGGATTATGGTGGTGTTGGCTTGTGTGGAGAAGTTGTGTTCTGTGTTGAATTTGGTGTCAATTGAACGGGACTGGGTATGCGACTTGTCCGTTTCAGGTTTCAGTGGGAACTGGGGCTGATAATTATAGATTGTGGTGATTACAGAAGGAAACGAGGGCGTCCGAAGAGGTGAGAAAGCAATGCGAAAAGTAAATGACAACTATTGACCAGTCTAGTGGTGAACGCGCGGATGCGACGAATTGATCTCTTTTGCAAACTCATGGGACCGTTGACAATTTCTCTGGTGGCGCTGGCGTCGACTCTGATCGCGGTTCGTGTTACTTTGGCCATGAATGTGGCTTCGGTTTTGGTTGAGTATATATGTATTGCGCAGGTGAGTCCATTTTTCAAATGCTCTACTCCCATATTCATTCTGTAGGTGTATAAAGGATTCCCTCGACTCCGCCGAAGCGAAGCCGAGCGCCTGGAAAGTATCGTCGACACTCCGGCGCAACGATCTAGCAAAACGATAATCCTCCAGTGCTTAAGAGCAGTCTTCCCCATCTCATCCCTTCACTTCTACTTCAACCACCCGGCATTTATCCCATCGTTCGCGCTGTCCCTCCTCTACTTCACGGTCCTATCTTTCTCCGGACAAATGATCACATACCTCGTCTCCGTCGGCTACAGCACTCTTTACATTGGTATCGCGCGAACAGTGAGCACCGCCCTCGAACTCAGCGCAACATGGATAGCACCTCGAATGATGAAACGAGTTCGCGTTGTACGAGGCGGAATATGGAGTCTTTGCTGGCAGATGGTCTGGCTCGGTGCAGGGGTTTCATGGTTCTTCGCGGATTTCAACGGCGAGGGTCGCAATGTGATTATTGCAGCGACTGGTCTCGCGGTCGGAGTTGCTCTGAGCAGGATCGGTTTATGGGGGTATGACCTATGCGCACAAAATCTCGTTCAAGATGTGAGTCTTCTCGACTGAGTGCCAAGTGTCGAGTATACTGATTTGAGATAGGAAGTTGAAGATTCGCATCGCGGAGAATTTTCCACCACCGAAGCTGCCTTCCAGAACCTGTTCGAGTTATTATCCTATGTGTCAACAATTATCTTTTCGAAACCATCGCAGTTCCAGTGGCCGGTGGTTATTAGTACGGCAGCAGTGTACATGGCAGGTGGCTTATATGCATATTTTGTACGAAGGCGAAGAGGGCATTTGTTCCATCCGCCGGGGTGGATGTTGATCAAGCGTCCGGAAGAGGCTGCATAACTTAGGCAGCATGGAGTGTTACAAAAGACCCTACAATTAAATCTGAAACATTCCTATGCCGACTGCCAGTCAAGTAAACGAGGCTCAATCCGATCCCTCCAATCGCACTCTCGATAGATAAACAAATATCCACAAACAAAATTAAATAATTTAGCCAAGTTGAGCGACTGGATCGTGACCCTAACTGTAAGCAGAAACGGCCCCTCTTTAGTCGTTGTCAGCTTGTCCGCTAAGTTACCTGCTGCTGGAAATTGAGGGAATTCCTGGAAATCAGTCACCTTTAATTGCTTTCAAGTCTGAAGGATGGAGTGCCGTTATTCGCTACTTAGCTCTTAATACTGCTAATTAATAGTGAATGCTTAGATGCAGGTCTGATCTCAATCCAAGGCCGCCGCACTCTACACGTGTCTCGTGTACGACGAATATGAAATAAGAACAGGTCAGACGAGAAGAACAGACCACAGTCCACAGCCTTCCACAGAGAGAAATAGAAGTATGGACAAAATGGTCCGCACAAAATACCTCGACAGCCTCAGAGGCCTCGCCGCTGTCATCGTCGCTTTCGACCGTTTGTTTTCGAACGATCTCAATCTCGGCTTTCGCTCGTACTGGGCCGAACCCGCATCCAAAAACCGCGTATGGCTACAATTACCTCCCTTCCGAATCGTATTCGCGGCGCATGCGATGGTGACGCTGTTTTTCGTGATTTCGGGTTACGCGATTTCGATTAATTTACTACGGTCACGAGCGCGTCGACATCAGGTGGATTTCTTGGGACAAGTGGCTTCTGCGGCGACGAGGAGGGTGTTTAGGCTGTTTTTACCGGTGGCGGTGATTGCGTGTGTGTCGCAGTTTCTGTTCTGGGTGAATTTGTATAACTGGGCGTCTGTCGAAACCAAGCAGTTCGTCGCGGAGAACAAGATTAGGCCCTGGAGTGCCCCCGGAGGTCATATTTTGTTTTTATTGCGGTATTTGACCGACATTATAAATCCGTTCGGTGCGCTGCGGTACAAGGATGCGAACCATGGGTTGAACGAACAATTCTGGACGATCCCGGTGGAGTTTCGCGGGTCGTATTTGGTGTATTTTCTTGTTGTGGTCATGGCACCCTGGAGGGCAACACGTAGGCTGATTGTGTTGGGTGCGTTGGCGATTTATTTCTTGTGGTATGGCATGTGGGATATTGCTACTTTTGTAGCTGGGCTGTCGTTGGCCGAGATGACGGTCAACCAGGAAGCCGAACAAGGACATACGCACCATCATCAATATCACCCAGACCTTACAGACGATTCAGACGATGAGAATGTTGATGGAACGCTGCATCCTCCCGTTTCATGGTCTACGGCCTCTTCTCTTTCATCAACTCTGTCCAGCCTGTCAACGTGGAGTGGCTCATTCCGCACCGACAACAAGAAAGCTCGTCAGATTATGACCCCCGTCTCAATCACAAAGATCGTCCTCTTGGTTCTCGGAATTCATCTCATGTGCCTCCCCTCCGGCACAACGGGAGTAAACGACGGCCACCTCACAGCTGGATACCGCATCTTGCTCAAGCTGCAACCCTCAGCATGGAAATCATGGGACGTCGTACATCACAGCTGGAAAGCGATCGGCTCCGTGCTCGTAATTTATTCCATCAACACCTCCCCGCGGTGGCTCTTTCAACGTCCCCTTGAAACCTCCCGCACATTACAATACCTCGGCCGAATCTCATTTCCGCTATATCTCTTTCAACAAATTGTCTACTCGCTGTGGCGCGAACCTATCAAGAATTGGATATGGAAAGATTTAACGAACTACGCGTACCCAGGTGGACCTCTTGCGGAGAGAGAGCCGTTTGCTTGTTTTGTGATGTGGATGGGCACGACAATGATTCTGGGTCCGGTGTTGGTTTATCTTTCGGAGGAGGTGGGCCGGTATATTGAAGGACTGAGTTTCGTCGTTGCGAGGGAGGTAGAAAGGTGGTTGGTGTAGACTTTATTTGTTCGCTTTACATTCAACCCTTGTAGATATTTTCATGGACATAGTTAACAGAATCGTACATTTACCATCAGGTTATCAGGAGAATTGAATTTCTACCGAGTAACCCTTGTGAGTATTGAAATGAGACAACACCAACGCCATGCACTTATAATATACATATTTACATTCCAGACAAGATATGATTCAGTCAAAAGCAGACGGCGATGGTACCAGACATGCCCGTTCAGCAGCCAGTGACTTGTATCGCGAAAGCAAGTCAGTCGTGGTCACGCCACCTTGATGCTGGAAATTGAAATGGGCTGCTAAAGCAGTGCCCTCGATGAGAACAGCTGCGACATAATCAATATCTTGTAGTTAGATTACATTAGGTAAAGAGGGAATTACTCACGTCGTCCAGTGTCGTGGGGAAGCGTAAGGACAAGCATATCCTCATCACCTTGATTATCCGGCCAATGAAAAACATCCGTGTCAAGCACATCGCTTCCTAGAATGGCCATGAAATTGATTCGGATGCGCTCTCCCTTCATATCCCATGGAAGATCGAATGTGTACAAGTCCAGTTTCTCGGTTTCGATATTCTCGAGGAGAGAATAATGTTGCTGTGAAGCGATTGCCCAACTTTCGTATGTTGGCCCCCACACGTCGTAGGTCAAGTGAGCGACAGGAGTCCGGTTTAGGGCTTTGTCGTCTGGTACGCGCAGCCATCGATGATTTGGGAATGGCGGTGGTGTCCAGTCCAGTGACCACTCGAATTCATCCGGGCCTGTCCATTTAGGGTCTCCGGATGGCCGCCAGGGCGCTTGATGGCCAAAAGTTGCTAGTCGCTTAGACAATGCGGTGTGTTCCTGTTCCACCTCAAAGGTCTCTCCGTTCTCCTCCGGCTGCGATTCCTCCGGCTGAGTATAGACTATTTCAACTACTTCTTCAATCGGCTGCAGTTCTATCTCGACAGAATTTTCTTCGTGTTCGACCTCCTCCTTCGGCGGCTCGGGTGGAGGTGGATTCAGCGTGTTGTAATCAAAGTCTTTTGGAAGATCCGGAAAATATGGATGCAACGCGCCCATGTGGTAGTGCAAGAAACTCAACGGCGGGTTGTTGATAATATTAGCAGAAACGGCCAGTGCATCGCGACGTTCAAGTTTCGTTTTCACAAGTCGCTCAATGGTGTCATCTGCAAACCAAACCTGTCCGTCTATCAGTAAATGCATTCACAACCTTTAAATTTGGAGCAGAACGAACAATATCGTCGTCAATCTTGATATAAATGCTCTCGCGATTCACGATACGCCAGATCTTGGCATAATCGGGCCATCCAACTTGTTCCGGAAGAACATGCGTCTTGTACAATGGAGATCGGGCTAAGATCTTGTCAAGATATGCAAGATCTGCTTCATCCTTGGTGTTGACCACCCATATCACATCATCCAACCAACCTCCGTTTGTGACAAGATTCCTCTACGCAGAGTTAGCAACCTGCCCTGGTGATAGAATGTCAACACAGCCTACCTCGAGATAGCAGTGCATGGACTCAACCCTATCGCGGCGGCCATAAAACACGAATCCGCTAATGGTCAGGTTGTTCGGCTTTCCGGGGATTCGTGGGGTTTGCGACGCAGTGATCTCACCACCCAAGTGAGTAGATAGAGACGTTGCTGGTGCAGGAGTCTGAGCTGGTTCGGTCGGGGTCGCATCGTATGACTGGTCTGCTCTCGACGATGTGGTTGACAGGGAGGGTGATGCGGGTGGTAGTGATAATGAGAATGGATGAATGATCGGGGTTGGTTTAAGGTCGATGTGTTCGACAGACTCGTATTCGTCCACGTATTCATCCAAGTATTCGTCAGAGTCATGCATCAACGGGTATAATGAACCATCATTGCTGATGGTCTGTTCCGCGTCAGCTACTGTTGAGCCTAGTCTCGGACCTCCTATCCGGGGATCTGCTGTTTGCCATAAAAATAACCACAAAAGAAAGAGTGAAGCGATTGCTGAGAAGAAAATGAAGCGGCCTTGAAGCCTCCTCGGCGCGGCCGAGGGAATCATCGTGTTGGAATGCAGGAGTTGCCAAAGGAATGTGAAGGAGGTTATCCTGTATATCGACTGAAGACGAAGTGAAGCCAATGCATAGAACTACGAGGTGCTCGTTCGCTGTATGACCGCTTGAAGCAATTGCATTATTGGCACAGGATGAGATACAAGTGTCTACGGAGAATACTTGAGAAAATTGCATGTCTCAACACATATCAACCAGAGGCTCTATTAAGTTCGACTATCTTTGCTATGTATTGGGGTCGAATGCCTGAGCGCTTGCAGCCAAGAACACCAAGCAGAGTGGCTATCAGAAGAAGAATGCTCAGGGACGTCAATTTGCTTTTTGCAAGTTGTTACTATATTTGTTGAACCCACTGATATGTTATTGGTCTATTGTGCGACTCGTTCACCGACTTAGGGTTCCATACGTGGGCCTATGAACTTGCTCCGGAATGGGTAGCCACGCAGGTTTTGTTTCTGGAGGTCCAAACTTAGCGTTCGGAATTATGAGCTATTCGTATCGATGCGCTGTTTTGAGGTCGCCTGAAACAACTCGTTGACGTTACGTGGACCAGCATACTTAGAAGTAACTTTATCTGCTGGGTCGGGTCCACGGGGCTGAAAACGTCTGATGTTTTTATGAAGGCTCGAGCGCTTCTGGCCGAGCCACCGTATATCCCCGAATTGAGTAAAAGGAAGCGGTAGGTATGGATCTGTCAGATTTCATATCGGTTAGAATATAAGACAATTCTTCAGACTTTTAAAGTATGGCGCATTACCCCGATATTCCGCAATCCGGTCAAGTATACAATGAACTAATAATGCTTCGGCGGTCCTAGCCCTACATTTACTTCGCTTTACCCTGCCGCCAAGCGCGGAATCTTTGGTCGCGGGCTTGGGGGCTCTGACACAAATCCTGCAGAGTATTACTTTCTCTTTCGTATATCAATTTATCTGACTATTTTTGGTTCGGCCCAATTCTCATGTGGCATGCTATAATGCAAGTACCTAGGTATGACATTTAAAAGTGGACATATCATACGATGTTACCATTGGTGTCTATCAAAAACGAGTACAAAGACGAGACAGTTTTCTGGGTAGCACTGACTAAGTTACCGACATCAATCGGACTATGCCTCATGCAAGCCCTGGGAACTTATTACCTGTCTACATATGTAGGATTGATTTACTCAGCGCTGCATTACTTTGCGGGACAATCTCATCGGCGTTAAATCACGTTTACACATTTATGCCAGCCTTTCTTCAATGACCGTAAACTGTGTGTTGAAATGCCTATATGCGTTCGTCGCGCTAGAATGCTATCCTCGTACCATGTATACAGTAATACATTTCATATTCTGTACCTGGATCGAAACTTGATTCTACCAAAGTATGTCATGTTCAGTTACCAGGCCGCTCAGATTGTGCGATATTGCAATTAGGGTTAGGCCGCGTACCAGAGGATTGGGTCAATCCCCGCTTAACAACAAAGTTGATGGTCCCCACAGTTCGCCTCTACGCGGCATCAACTTCTCAGTAGGCCTCCCGAACAATGGCTCCCAGTAAGTATGCTCTCAGCGGTATTCTAAAAGCAAAGACTAATATATGCCACAGCAGCCCATTCATGTCCTCCCCCAGATCGCCGACCAGTGGTCATCTCTGGGCCTTCGGGTGTTGGCAAAGGCACGCTGAGTCATATGCTTGCCGACAAAAACCCCGGCATATTTGCCTTGACAGTGTCCCACACGACACGCAAGCTGCGCGATGGCGAAGTTGACGGTGTGAGCTACTTCTATGTCTCTCCCTCTACATTTTCGTCTCTCGTGTCCGAGGGCGCTTTCGTGGAACACGCTTTTTTCGCTGGTAATTACTATGGCACTAGCAAAAAGACCATTGCCGACCGCATGGAAAATGGATTAGTCGCTGTGTTGGATATTGAACTACAGGGTGTCAAGCAGATGAAATCAAACCCTAGTATCGATGCGCGCTATGTTTTCATCAAGCCACCGAGCTTTGAATCACTCGAGGCACGGCTTCGAGGACGAGGTTCGGAGAAGGAAGAGGATATCCAAAGGAGGCTATCCCAGGCTAGGATTGAGCTCGAGTATGCTGATACCCCGGGAAGCTTTGATAAGATTATTGTTAATGATGATCTCGAGACTGCGTATAAAGAGCTTGAGGAGTTTATCTACAGATCAATAGAATGACAAATCATGCTTTGCGGCCAGCTCGATCGAGGTTGGATTATTCTAACTCGCTAGCCAGTATATGGGCGATATAAATCTTGTTCGTGATAATATAGTTCGGTAAATAACAGCATCAAAGGACGTGTGGTACATGCATCGATACATGTAATCCAGCCTGGCGGTTAACTATCACTACCAAATAATGCCTCACGCCTTCCGGTACTCTCAGGATCAAAATATGGCCTTTCACCAAGACTAACGACGCGATGACCAGATCGTGGTCCCTGGCCCTCGATATCCCATGTAGCGGCATGGTACACTGACCTATTATCCCAGATAGCTAACAGACAAGAACGAAATTAGTATCAAGAACAGTTCATACTCAAAACTTCAAAATATAGGTGTTTCATACCAAGGTCATTAGGATTCTGCCAGCGGAAGCGCACTTGCAGGTCGTGGCTCTCGACAATTAGATCGACAAACCACTTGAGCAGATGGGCGCTTTCTTCTTCAGATAACCCATTCACTTTCTGACAATGACTTCCTACTGCAAAGACACTCTTCCATCCTGTAACCGGGTTCGTACGAATTACAGGATGGACAGCTTTAAGGATGCTACCAACGTTTTCTGGTGCGCCGCGGGGCCCAGTATGAAGCTCGAAGTTCTTGGTTTTTGCAATTTCCTCGAATTTAGGTTGCGCATAAGTCGCGGTGAGACCTTCGAGGAACTTTTGGTAAGGAGGCGAAATGCGATCGTACACCTCGTAGCCAGAGGCCCATAGAGTATCTGGGCAGAATCTCAGCAATTATCCATACTTCCCAGGAGAAGCCCACTCACCGCCACCCGTCTTTGGAAGTGTTACCAAACGTAGGCTTGTATAGTCACTAGGAACAGGTTCAAATGTTATATCACTGTGCCATTCGGCCCGAGCGCTCTGACGCCGTGCATTGCGGTGATCGTAAAGCCTCTCGCGCTCCTTGGAGCTGATGACACTGATTTCATCATCCTTGGTACCACTTTCACGGTTGGAGTTGGCGATGGGGTGGATATGTAGGCCAGATGTTTTGGGCTTTCCGGCGAGCTCGCCTAGTCGCTGGTTGAACTCCTTTTGCAGTTCGTCGGTTACGTCGTCTTGCTTTCTGAAGAATACGACGCCGCGGGAAGATACTAATTTACCCATCACATTAGTACTGCGGGGAGGAAGGGTAGAGGCCCGAGCTGACTGGTATAGGCAAGATCTCGGAGTAGATCATCTGAATTAGGTGCCCGTAAGATCTCTTTTATACTGGCCGTAGGAAATTCCCGACCAATGGTTGGGGTCAGGTCAAAGTGCTCGTAGGCGTCGAGAGCACCACTATACTTGATCGGTGTCTGCTTGAGGCCTTTTTTAGACGTGATGTGCTCCCCAATGGGAATGGGAGACTCGACCGTTTCAGTGATTGCGGGCGCCATGATTCAAGACTGAAAGAAAAGGAGCAAGAAAGACCTGTCTTACGAATGTTTCCAGATCAAAGGGGTTCGGTCTTTATTGCAGTAGCTAGATAGGTTCTTCAACAATCGCGTTGTCCGTAGCTATATGTTCTCTCCTCCTGTCACCATCCCGGCCCACTCCCCTGATGGTGCAACCGCCTGTCATAATCACGAATGGTACTATTTCCCCGTGCCCCTCTTCGGATAAACGTTGTTCAACGAAAAACTACAAATCAACGAGCATCTCAGCAATCCCCCAAGCCATAAACTGTCTAGCACAGGGCAGGTGTCACATTAGACTCGATGGCGTGAGAATGCACCACGCGGAGAGAAAGCCATGTGTCGGCTTCTTGCCGAATTTTCATAACTGACCAATCAAAATAACCACCATATCTGTCCTATCATGGCCCGGCATTCGCATGACAATAGCTTTCTTTTCAATATTCATTTAGTAGTGCTTCAGATATTAATCAAAAACTTCAATGATGAGCGAGGTTCTCAATCTCTATCGGACAGCAGAATCCAGACCAGAGAATCGCAAAAGCCAGGCTCGAGTATCTCAATCTATGCCGGTTACATTTTGAGAAAGCTACGAGCCTACGAAGGTTGCTATTAATATGTTTTATTTACAGTAAGGTTTAACTGCTTGTATATTTATTTTAATAATATTTTATATAATATATAAGCTATATAATAATAAAGTTAATAGTGTAATCTACTTCTATATATCTCTTTCTATATTTTCGTCCCTTGTGTCTAAAGGCGCTTTCGTGGAATACGCTTTTTTTGCTGGTAATAGCGTTGCTTAGATAGGAAGAAATTATTGGTCTATCCTTGACCTATCAATGTTTCAGACCGCAATGAGCCATTGATAAATATTGCTGCTCAACTAGATTTATTATAGTTCGTACCTTAACATCGTCTTAGCCTTTGATCCACCTACTATCTTTATGCTATTTGACAATGGATCTTTCTCGATGGCAAGCTGAAGATGCTGTCTCTTCCAACAATAGAGTCAGTAGAAAACGCGATCGTGAGGAAGAAGATGATTATGAATGAAGAAAACAAGATTCTCCGTTGCTCCTGCATTCTCCGGTCAATCAAATAGATGTGGAGCACAGTTGAAACTCAGCAGAAAAGAAACGGCAGTTTTGAGCCCAGAAACTGCTTTCCCGAAATGGCACCCCATCCAAAAAAAACCCGCCCTTTCCACCCCTCCTGCCTCAAGGATGAGAATGTAACCCATGGCGCGATGGTGCGCATCGCTGCGAACCAAAGATCCAAATCAGGAGCGCTGGTACGGTCCAAAATCATGCCTGGGGCTACCTGCCGCGACCACCCTCACTAGGTTGGGATTTCTTAGCCTTATATCTTACCTTTGCCAAAGGGGCAACCCGGGGACGTCTTCAACCGGACGTTCGACTCCTCGTTATGGAAATCCTGCAGACTTTTCCCCATCATTCGCCTCGGTCCTAGGTCTGTAAATAGAAACCCATTTGATTTCATCTCCTCACCACCATCTCCAGGACGCATGCCACCCGTGAGCCATGTGATGATGGCGACCGGGCCCCAGCGAGCCTGGAAAGTCGGAGGATTATACCATGGCTCTTTGATATAGTGATAGTGGTAAATACGACCGGATTGTGGATGTGGTGAGGAGAGTTGGATAGGCTGATAAAAGCGAGGGAGTGCCAGATATCTCAGTGTAAAGGCTCGTATACTCAAAGCGGCCCTGAACAGAGTTTCAACTAGTGGATGAGGCGGAGGCAGCCTATACGCATTATCAGTAGAACGGCAACATACAGGAGCTTTATAAGAGGCCTACCCGAGAAATGGGCGTAGATATGAACCAGTGAACACCAAGAAGATTTGGTAAATCAGAGGACGAATTATGCCAGGGTAACTCCCTAGATATGTTTCGACAAGAGTCACACTAAGACGTTGGGCATCTTGCGTAGACGCTATGTATGTCGTCTCATATGTCGCCGCCCACCTTGTTAGATCTTCGAGAAAGTGCAGCCCATCAAGCCAGGTATCCTTTTGGAGGATGGTTGCAAAATCAATACCCAGCCCTTCGCCAACATATTTCCAAAAGACACCATGAGCAGCCACCTCCATTTCGCTCAGTTGGCGCCATTCGTACTCCCTTATGAATTGCAGAGGGCCAATGATGCCAGTCCATAGGATGTATGCCAGGTCATCTTGGCTTATTTTCCCAGCCCTTATATAAGGGGCATGTTGTTGGTTAATCCGAGCAACAGCTTTGTGATATAAATCAGAAGTGGGCGGAAATTGGAAAAAGCTAGATTATAGCGAGTTTAGACAGAGATGGCTCCTGCTCAAATGATTTACGACTTACCATGTGTAGAGAACCTCGGTATCTTCAAATCTTTCCAATTGACGGTAAGCCCAATGTGCTTCGCATAAAATACAAAGAAAGAGACCAATTTACCTTTTAGATACCTCTCTGATCTTTGAGAAGTCGCTAGAGGTAGCGAGTAATTTTGCTATGCGTGAGGTTGCATATGTCTAATGCCTCATTGAGCTTCTGGAACCACTGTAAGGTAAAAGGGGGGTTCTTACTCTGAATATGGCAAAGAGTAAGCCAAGGTAGTAGAATGTTGGAAATTCATGATAGTATACGCCTTTCACAATTTCCTGGGCTTGCATATTGTTCATGCTCGCTATCGATGCTCGGTTGGAATAACCGTGTCGAGATTGCATTTGCTTAAGCCATCGATATCTTAAAGAGACACAGAGAGAACAATAGAGAGCGGCGAGAATGAATAATGTGCACAATGAAGGCGCCACTAGATTGCGCAAGGATATTGTTTCCTGAGATTGCGAGTAGCTCATGATGAGAAATTAATCAAGAGAGGACGGTATTATTGAGTGTATTGTCCTTGATAACGTTGATGGGTAACATGTATATCAAGATTGGCACATCCAAGTATTTTCCAGCTAGGCGCATGGATGGGTTTGTATCTAAAAGTCCATATTTCTATTTCACAAGGCAGCGGACTTTGGTCGACAAGCGAGTATGACATGGTGTTTACTGTGATGCAATCCCACATACATGATGTAGATCAAAAAGCATAATCGGCACCACACCCTATCACCTGTCTTAGATGACGTAGCGTCATCAAAAGTAGATAAGTAAAAATATGATACCTCACAAGATCAGCACGCCGTCTTTACTGCGATGCAGTCCAACCTACCTGAACAGGTAACAGCTGTAAAAGCACATAAGTAAAATTGTCTCTAATAGCGCAGCGTCATGACGTTCACCTAAGCACTGAAATAAAGCAAAAATGTTGCCACCGATACGGTGAGCATCTCAAAACTCGCCTATATAGTCAAGCAATGTCAACCTTGGGGAGAATGAGGAATAGTTATCTAGAAAAAAGAGAATAACATATATTGAGCTTAGAACTCCAAATAACCAAAAGTAACAAGCAGAAACCTATTGGTGACAGCAGTTACATATTAAAACAGACCACACGTTGACAATATTCGATAAAATGAAGGTCAGGAAATCTTTGTTGTTGATAACCTTGAATTGCTCCGTGAGACTAACTTAACGCCATGTAGGGCAATAAGACTGATCAAGCTCAAGGCTTTCCAACTACTTCTTACCCTATTCACTATGAATCGCGAAATAAAACAATTGAGGTCAGGTATCGGAATTGATAAATGTATCAGCAGAATTAACCTTTAGGTATAGATTCAGTTGCCTGATTTGCCCCTTCACTACTTCGTTGGTCCGGTCGTATCAGCACCTCCGTATATTACCTACATTGAAGATCACGCAGAATGGAAGCATTCGATCCAACCTTGGAAATCTTATGATCAACTCATGCAATCATGTCGTACAGATCTGGAGTCTATCCAAATTGGATTTCCGGGAATAGATGACAAGAAGACGGTCTTAGCGTTAGCAGCCCATCTTGTCTATACCTGCGACATCGACGACCTCATTGAAGCCCTTGATCCCGCATCTGCAGAAAGTTGTGTTACCCGATGTGTTGCAATTTTGCAAGGGCATGGTCACTTACGCCCGAGGAATGGTAAGTATCTCTATAATTATACCGGAAAAAGTATTCAACACAATTCCTAGGAACAACTGGTCAAGAGAGTCAGCTTCGACGGGCTGAAGATATGTCGGCATCGTACTATCAGCTATTGACCAACCTCTTCCATCCTTCAGTAGCGTCGAAAATACTTGAAGACGTTCAGTCGATGGTGGCAGGCCAACTCCCCGAGTTACTCCATAACCGCACAAAGGCACCTCTACAAAACTTCACACATTATCTCAGCCTGCGGGAAAGACCTCTAGGCGTGCGCCCGTTACTGACGATTGCCGAGCAATATTGCCTCTCAATTAAAGAATTTTTGCGCAACGACCAATCCCTTGAGATACTCAAGGACAGAATTGTTCGTCTTGCAATTGTTCAGAACGATCTTGGAGGCATAGAAAAAGACTTGGCAACATTTAATCGATCAAATGCTGTTGTGGCCTTGTACGAGATTCGCGAAGACTGCCGGGAGCCACCGCGAAGTATGGACAGTATAGAGAAGAATCTTCAACCAGCTGTGGACTGGCACAATCGTTTGCTTATGGAAGTCACACAGACATACATGGACATACGAGAGAGCAGTGATTCACGCGGGACGAAGAGGTTTCTCGATGTGGGGATTGCACTGTGCGTTACACATATGCGTTGGACTTTATCCACACAACGGTACTTTGTAGATAGTAACGACGGGAGAGAGGGAAAGTTGTGCTGGAGAATCAGCAACTAGGCTATCGTCGAACATGGTGGTTCTATTCTAGCCCATAGGCCGGTGGTTCCAGCAAGGTCTCTCGCGAAAAGAGGTCGACAGTGGACCTTAATTACTGGGACTGCCATCATGGCCCGGCCGAAATTTCGCAAGGCAGACAGCAGACTCGCTAGGGTTATTGGACATTAAATTGACATTAAATGTTACAATAGTGTTTAGGGTTTACTCGCCGGAGTGATTTTAATGATCGTTGTGGGAGTTTTTATTCAAGCCAATATCTATGAATTCAAATTCTGACCATCTGTGTAGTGATGCTTGTGACTGTGTATATTGGACCGACTCTAGCAACGGTCATCATAGATCAAGCTTTCAGAGATTACTCATGATGTATGATTTCGTGATTACGAACTAGGGCTAGTTTCCTCTTTGGGAAGTTATTCGTCTTAAAGTTTGTTCTCCAGAGCAATCGCCAGTCGCGGATATCCACATCAAACAAAAATCAAGGCTTTCAAACTGCGACTCGAATAAACAGATATTATCAGGCTGAGACATGCCTACGACTCTTGTAGATAGCAACATGATATGCAGTCTTAGTCAACCTTTCCATTTTGGGACAATGGTTGACCCGTTTCTAGTCTAGCGCGGGGTGTGTGTACCATAGGCTTGGACATATTTCATATGTTTCCCTTGGTTATATCTGCAATTGATATGAAGAGGGGCTGGGACTTGAACGATGGACGGCCAGGGTTCGAAATATTTATTGTTGCGAAACCCGGCTCCTAAAGATGATTTCTTTTCCGTATCTCGAAGCGCTTCGATACAGCTAAGATCAACCTCTCCGAAACTTCGATCATCATGGCAGAAATCGCAATTGGCCAGTACATCTTCACTAGACTTGCTCAGCTTGGAGTCAAGTCTGTCTTTGGAGTTCCTGGAGGTACTATCTCCGTCCTAGCCTGACAGTCCAAGCAGGCTTCATCTACTAAAGTTTTATTTGATGACTTATAGACTATGAACTCGTCATTCTTGACATGATCCCAGCCGCAGGCTTGACATGGCGAGGAAATGCGAATGAGCTCGTTGCCAGTTACGCTGTATGCTCCCTTCTCCCAAAGCCAATCCAGCCTGTTAATGTGTAAGTCATTGTAGGCTGATGGCTACGCACGTGTAAACGGTATCGGTGCATTTGTCACTACCTTTGGGCCGGGTGAATTGTCGGCTTATTGCGGTATGGCTGGCCAATTTGCAGAATATGTGAATATATCCCCAAAGATTAGAGTAGCCTCAAGCTTACCATGTATAGGTCCCAGTCGTACACATTGTAGGCTATCCATCAACATCGGCGATGAAGAGTCGTGCTATTATGCACCACAGTCTTGGGAATGGGGAGTTTGGGTACGCCTTTTATATAGGGGTTGATACAGTCTGCTTGCTAATGGTGTGCTATAGGATGTATCAGAAGATGATCAAGCATATTACAGTTGCAGATACAGTCTTGGATGACGTTGAAAGTGCTGCTTCGGAGATAGATAGAGTACTTGACGGTGAGTAAACCCGCTATCGCATGATAAACAGCAGGGTTGACACGTCATATAGCAATGCTATACCACTCCCGACCAGTGTAAGTTGATCTACCTGTGCAGCAACATGCATTCAATCTGACCAGTACAGTTACATCGGCGTTCCAGTGGATATTGGTCCAAAGCCTATTTCTAGCAGTCACCTGTCAAAGCCACTCATCACAACTTTACCATCAAACACGGATGAGGAAGAAGCCGAAGTGATCACTAAGATAGCTAGCTTACTGAAATCTCGAAAGGATCCTGTTATTGTAATCGATGGCGGTATGTTGGTAGCCTTTCCCACACAATACGAGGTTAATATTTTATCAAAGGTGCCGTACGCTTTGGCCTTCTCGAAGAAACGCGAGGAATCATTGAGTCCCTTCAAATCCCATACTTTTCAACTGCCATGTCGAAGGGTAGTGTTAGCGAGCAGCTCGGTGGTGGGAAACTGTTCGGTGGTGTTTATTCTGGAGGGGGTTCACCGGATACAATCAGGTCTGCTGTTGAAAAGTCGGAGCTGGCCTTGATCATTGGACATTATCCGGTACGTTCAGTGTCCTATATTTCATGCGAGATTCGTACTAATCCTACTGTATAGTCTGATTTCAACACGTACGTCTTTTGTCTAATATTATAATACTAATCGCAGCTCGCTTGCTGATGCAATGAAGAGGGGAGTTTACAACCCAGCTACAGGAGCAAAACATCATCGATTTTCAGCGCTTCTCAGTCAATGTTGTCGGCAAGTCGTACAGTGTAACAAGCAAAAATGTACGCTTCTACTTAAAGCATGTCAGGTTGATGCTAATATGTTTCAGCTTCTTCAAAAACTAGTTCAGCATCTTTCGTCCATTTCTGTACCTCCCCGAAATGTCACTTGGGATCCTTATCCAGACGACAAGTACGAAAATCTCGGCAAATTAGTCCAAGACTTCCTCTGGCCGGTAACATTTGTGATCATCATTCATACACAAGACCTAGCTAATATGTTCTAAGACCCTAGGCCGCTACTTCCGTGACAACGATTTTGTGGTCGCCGAAACAGGTACATCCAGCTATGGAATCCCTGCCGCAAATCTGATGTCTGTCGACAACGTACGCATGTACAACCAGACCATTTTTGGGAGTATCGGATACGCGACAGGCGCTGCTTTGGGCTCCTTTGTTGCTGGGAAGGAGGATGGGTCCATAAAACGGGGAATCTTGGTTACTGGCGAGGGGTCGTTGCAGCTAACTGTTCAGGCTTTGGCGGATTACTTGAGATGGGGGTTAAATGCTACTATGTTAGTATCGATATTACAGAGATGAAACATGAGTAGGAGAATGCTGATTTGTGTTAGATTCATTGTGAATAACGATGGCTACACCGTCGAACGGTTGATACACGGCATGGAGGCGTCATACAATACCATTGCAATCTGGAAGTACGAGAAGTTGTGTGAAGTTTTTGGGCCGGATTATCCTTCTCGGTACCACCGTGTCGAGACTGGTGCGGAACTTGTCAAATTGTTGAATGATGAGCAGTTTAATGCTGCTGATTGTACTCAGGTATGTTGGAAATCCTCTCTAGCTGGTTGATCAATGCTAAGTGTTTGATAAGGTTGTTGAGTTGATTCTTGAAAAACATGATGCGCCTTTGGCTGTAAGATTAGCAACCGCTGCCGTTGAGGAGTTCAACTCGAGAAAGTAACAGATCCAGTCGTATGAGTCTATGAACTTTTTATTAGTCTACATAAATCTATTTGCTTTTATTTATCCATAAATTGTACACTGTCGCGCTCAAATTTCTGAATCTTGCCGCTCTTCCCAAACCCTCCGAAAGTAAGGATCGCATTCCTCCACATAAGGGAACACAACTAACATCCCATTCACCTGCTGCCATGAACCCAGCTTCAGTACTGCCAGGATATCAGACAGTCTTGCCAAAAACCAGTTTCTATTATGTCGTCCTTCAGCCGCCGCTGCGCCAACGAAGAGGAACCACAGGTATACACTTGACGGATATTGATTTTCGTCTGTGTCGTCAAGGGCATATTTCAAAGAATCTAGCAGATAATCTAGAACATTACTCCGTAGCGAGAGCTGGCGTAGCCACAGACATAGGAAAATACTTCCTGCAATCGGGTATGCACGCCACGTCACGAATGATGTTGTCGATTGATGTCGAGGACTGAGCTCGGTTTCAAGAATTCTATGCATTCTGAACTCCGTTACATTCAGCTCGTCTAGCCATGCTGACTGTTGACTCATGTTGCTGTGCGCAGTTCGCGGCATTGTTATTGAAAGGTGCTTGAGTGAATGGAACATAGACCTTATCGAGGGATGACTGTTTTGAGGCAGGTTTGATAGAATGCGGTCAAGCGTTCTCGATTCGCTGGTTACGGGGTAGTTTTGATCTGCGTCGTAGACTAGTTTATTTGCTCTGTTTTGTATTAGTACGTCGACTGAGTATGAGAGATGAGAAACGAACAACTTCACGATACCGAAGGACAAGTGATGATCTGCTGGGGCGTCAATTGTACCTCCGTGAGCGGCCATTATCTGTCGCAAACCGGACAGGTGGTTTTGCGCATTCTCTATTGTTCCCGTAGTATACTTATCTCAGTCAGTTCGCAATGCCCATCTACATCTTCACGGGAGAGATACCTCAATTATTGCCAAAACAGCAATAGCAACCTGGATATCAAACGCCACCGCATTTGAATGTATGGCAAGACTCTGATTCACAGCCTGAATAGCTTGAACTTTGTGGTGATAATACGCAGTTATTAGATTTGAGCTGTGTCGAGAGGCGGCACCGCCAGAAATGAGCATTCGGTGAGTCGCTACAACGCTCAATATAGAGTTCAGGACTGCGGCACTAGAGACAATGAATGGAAGGCAATACTGCACCATACCGACACCGGTTCTGCGGACGGGGTTTTGGATGAAAACGTATACTTGTGCCACTGGATGAATGTTAGCCCACGCCTATCCAGGACGATTGGCTAAACCTACAGTATTCATAAAGTTGCGCCGATTCAATTGTGTATTCTATAGGTAAAGCTATCCATATCAACAGTATGAGTCAGCCGTTTGAGTCTGTTCCTTTTGTTGTAAGGTGAAAAAAATCTCACATCGCATCGAAATGCCTCTCAAATGACTCTCCACATCCCTCTCAGTAGTCGTCTCTCGGCAACACTCAGTATTGAGTCGTCCACATGTCGGACACGTATAATAATACTCAATACGTGGATCATAATCCGCAAACACACTCTCTCTGTTTGATGGCGTTATAATCTGGCCGAGAGCCTGCTGTACTCGAAACCTCCGCATTACATGCGAGCGTACACGATTCCTTGTCTCGTCTTGTGACGAATTCGTGGTGGTTGAAGTTATCCATTCCAAGCGAGTGTTGCTTGTCGCTGTGGAGTCAAAGACAATTTGCTGATATGGTCGTGTTGAATTGTTTCTCCTCGAGGCTGTGGTTGAGGTCGGAGCATTGTTGCGCTGTTGACAAGAGCACTGCATTCTGATAGCGGAGCAAGGTCCTTTCACTTCGCGCTTCCATTCTCTGCCATTGGAAATGTGGAATCGTTTGGACGATTTCCATCATTTTATACATTTATTATTTGAATATGTGATGTCAAAGCCGAGTACAAGCCTCGGTATCTGGATAGATCGGATGGCTTTGTCTCATATCTTCGCTGCAATTTCTCGGCCGAACTTTGTCTCTATAGTAGGTACTTACCCGATATGGAACTTTTCCTTATATACGAGTTGTATTATAGGGCTAGTCAAACAAAATATGTCAGAAACATAATTAAGTAATATTGGATAACGTTCACAAAATTCAACTATATCGAGACAAGTACAATAATTAAATCACTTCATAATGGGGCTACCCTCTCCCATCTAGCCTCATCGCCATCGACAACAACCACCATACAAACTCCAACACCGCCATTCTATGCCAAAAGAGGCATCCACTGTACCCATCCGCCGCTTCCAAAAGTGTCGAATCGATTGAGTCATTAAATCGTGCCGTTACGCTTCGCCCATTGATGTCTGCTTGAAGGAACCCGTCGCGTACTGTAGATGAGCCCCCTACTTTCGAAAGGAAAAAGCATCCGGGGGGAAGGATATGTAGAACAGGCGGGTACTGTTCGAATGAGCAAAAGGTTAACAATACAACGTGTTAAGAAATGGGTTGGTCCACCTTGTCGTAAATACCGGGTAGATTGGATTTGTGTATTTGATGTATCCTATCGTGAGGCTGGGTTCTCTCTTGCCTTAAGATAATGCGGGACTTCGTATGGCCCATATACGGTCTGTCTCGAGCAGGAACAACAGGTTCAAAGAGCGAGTCACCATGCTCTTGCAGCATCGACAACTCTCCTGCTAAGCAGTTCTGCAAACTCCATAAGACTGTCCCTAGCTTCGCCAGGTTATCTTGGTGTCTCCAGGGCATTTATTAAACTTGGATTTAGAAGTTCACTGCATGCAAGACCATCTGGATCAGGTTCGCCTTTCTGTAGAGCATGTCCAGGTGTGTTGAATTCCTTCATTGAGCCCATGCGAATACCGTCCATGATCAAACCGCTGGCCTAAATCTGCACCCCGATAAAGTATCGTGCCTTGCCTTTGCTATCACAGAGCGGTGTACACATGAGAATGTTCATAAAGGGCGACCCGTCGCGACGACTACGACTGTTAGATTAAATTAGCTGTGCAAATGTTGTGCAACAGTCAAAATGGTGAGAAAATTGCTGTGTACAAATAAAAATATGGCTTGAAGAAGATAGTACAAGAAGACGGAAGGAAAATCAGCTAGGGAGATGAGAAGGTGAGGTGAAATGGCCTCGGCCGACAAAGAAGGAGCGACGGAACATGTCTAACCCTAACCGTACTTTGCCCTAACAAATAGCTAGTTAACACATCTTTCATCTCTTCCATTCATTTGAATTTACCATATGGAATGACATGAAGCACTTGAGGACAAAATTCTTCGTCCGCTAAGAAAGTGAATCGATTATAGTGACATCTGAAACGGCGATCGAACAGTGGATTTGTAAATCCAGCGGAGTCAGCTGCGATACAATATCCGAGTTTGGAATGTAGATGGCCTTCGATGCTGACGTTGGGTGGTATGATATTCATAGTATCATTCTACATCTAGTTGCATAAACATCAACTTTGCCCAAGACAGCTATTATAGCCTTTATTTGTCAACCACATCCATAACTCGAAGAATCTGGTTACTATTCTTGGTATCGCTTAGTGTCTTGGCCAGGAAATGGCTCGATTCGGAAAGCTTGAAGCTTGTATAATTACAACCCACGAGTACTAGACCCTCAGAACTGAAATCTAACATGTTCCCATAATTAGAGACGGATCAAAGGCTATCGAAACGAATTTCAACAAACTCCAATTGCGCTATGACAACCTCCTCCACCACACATTAGGAGGCCGCCCAAGTTCGGGTTCGGGTTCGGGTTCATTCAAGAGCCAATTTGATGATCTCAAAACACACCCTATGTTGAATAAAGAATAATCCCAGAGATAGATCCACTACTCACAATGTGAATATTATACGAGTATTTCAAGTTCTAGACAATAAATTATATGATCTCAAGAAAAGATGTTATCCTTGTATTTTCAGAGCATATACGTAACCTTCCAGATTTCAACGAATAGCATAGTCAAAGCTAGCGTAATTTTACAGGATTCCGACCATTTTGCAGAGATCTTCAACATTTTAATCACAATGCGTCAGCATTAGTTGACTGTGGGTCAGGAGCAGGCTATAGCTCGATAGTGCAAATGAGCCGAAAACCCGACTCCCCGAGCTGAAATATGTAACTAGCTTGGCCAGACATCTAGGGGCTTTGTTACAAATAGAATAATATCTCTTTTTCGTCTGGCCTCTTCTTCATCACCAAGTTACCAATATTATGGCTTGGGCTCAAATTTCCGAGCGTCGGTGGGAGCGTCCCGCTAATGGCATGGAGAAGTTCTTCACTGTTATGGAGAATACTTCAAGTGCAATCTGCGAAAGCCGTCGCCAGTTTACCATCTTCTCCCGCCTTAAGATCGAGCTACAACTTCCCGATGCCGTGGTGGAAGATTCGCTAAGATATGCATGGAAGCAAGTCCGCTATGAGCAGCCACAAATCGCGGTAATCTCAGAAGGATTCAATAAGGTATACGAGGTTCCTGATGAAGCCGACCTTCAGTCGTGGTTGAATAAGACATTCATCGTATCCGATGAAATTGACGGCGAGGTTTTTGGGAAGGAAGCAAAGCCGACTGAGCAACCGACCCTCTACTACTTGCCAAAGACCGCACAGATCATTCTTCGAGCTTCTCATTCGGTCATCGATGGTATTGGTACGGTGCTCTTATGGCATACATATCTTACCGCCTTGACCAATCCGAAGCCCGATATTGTCTTTGGCAACGAAGCTGCGCGCCTGCCGCCTCCACTGGAAATTGCTTTGGGCCAGCAGGATGTTCTACCAGCAGAGACCGTCGCCAAGGGTGTACAGATAACTAGCGAGGCACTCAGCTTAATGCCAGGCATCGGCCCCGTGAATTTGATCGGCACTGTCCCTGCTGGACCCACACAAAGACGCGAGTTTGAATTTCCTTCGCAAACGACCAAAGCTATTGTGCAAGCTTGTAGAAGAAATGGATACAGCGTCACAGCAGCCGTACACGCCGCTTTCGCGCTGACTGTTGTGAAGCATGCCGACGCTACGCAACTTACCGAGGATTCAAACTATGTTACGGTGAATAGCTTCAACCTTCGTCCCCATCTTCCCGAGCCATACAACACCAGTAAATACGCAGCGGCACTCTACTACAGCATCTGGCCTCTAATACTCAAAAGACCAGAGAACTTCAAGGACGTTGTGTGCGCCATCGACAAGTTATATAAGACCACTTTCAATGATAATGCAGAGAATGTGGCACTGTGCGGGCCTGTCACCAATGCCTTGTGTGAAATCGTGCAGAGCGCAGAGTTCTGGGCTGCGCCTCCTGCCCGTGACGCCTTAGTGAGCAGTCTGGGTATTATCGAGCGCTATCTGCAACAGTCATATGCTTCGAATGACAACAGCAGACGGGTTATTGTTGAAGACTTTAAGTTAGGCACTGAGATCGTTTTAGGACATAGCATGTTCTTCATTTATACATTCCGCAACCGGCTGCGACTGGTGTTCAGTTTCAATGAATCCTATGAAGCCGAATCTGACGTCCAGCAATATTTGGAGGATGTGCAAAATATTCTATTGGAGGAGCTTGTGGCATAGATATCGAACTTATTTTGCAATCTTAAGGACACTTAGCTCAATATTATCTCCAGGAATAAAAAATGCAATACTCATTAGCCCTACATAGATTGATTCAATGCCATCAATGGATGAATATCTGAATGTGCACGTGCATCTCCCAGTCAATGGTTTACAATAATAGAATATCAGCTTTCATATATGATGCATGGCGCTGCGGAACTAAAGCAATGCGCAACAGGGTCAACCTGCTTTGCATACAAATACAGCGCGGGAACAGAGAAAAACAATGATATCAAGAAATTTACCGGCTATAACCCTCCGCAGTGATCCCAAGTTTTGCGGATAACTGTAGTTACAGAATGATGCTTCGTAGCTGAACAAGTTGACTCTGTACGGAGAAAATTATCAAAGGATACATGGAAAGGACGGGCCAGTGTGTAGTGCTAGTCACCGGGATGGCGAAGAGCCGTCTGCAGAATCGGGCCCTTGGCCACAGGTGTAACTATGTAGTTGACAAGCATGCATAGGTTCAGCTTACAGCTCTCAACAATATAGTGATGTAGCTGGCCTGCATGTATGACCAAAGCGTACGAAAAGGGGTTCGGATACCTTGAATGAGTTAACGTGTCCATGAAGAGACAGGGTCGGGCTGAGCATGGCTCTTAATACCCATTGATATATCTCCCTTCTTGTACTCTATTCTGAATAATCGTTGGAATTTGCAAGGGATTATATTTTGCTCGGCATAGAGTAGCCCAGATAAGAAAGATAGAAGCACTAGATGGACAATGTATGTCTTATACTAGGAGAGTCTCCCTAGATAGCAATAAACCAGTAACCATGGCCAGCAGGATGGATCGCTCAAAGATGTAATACCGTCGGGTATTGATTATACACAGTAGGGCAGCAGACTGGGCTGCCAGGCACTCAACTAAGCTTAGAAGTGCTATAACTGATGGCGGATTGTCCTAGATCAAGAGCGGATGTCCGTGTGATATGCTTTAGGATTAGAGAAACAAGAATGCTCGAATTCGGAAAATCTCGAGTCACCTTCGTTATGCCGACGCGACTATACTGACTAAAAATCCAATCCAGTCACCCACACTATTTGTCAGACCATCTCTCTCGCATTTCTGGCGTGATGCCTGCGATTGTATGCGCAAATTCAGCCTCGAGCCATTCATCCCAATCCCAGTCGACCCATTCTTCAAATGGATCTCTTTTACGCCTAGCCCTTTTCCACCGGAGGATTGGAGAGACGTACTCTCCCAAAAAGTTGTTTAACCTTAATGAATAACGATCATCCCTCCTACGGTTGAAAAGAGCATGGCCAAAGTCGATGAACACGACACGGGTGGGTCTGTCGCTATCTGATGGAGTCAAGATGATATTTCGCGGCTCGAGATCGATCAGCCAAAGGTCCCTATGATATATGCGACTCTCAAGATTCACAATCGACTTCAAAATGCTTTGACGACATGCTTTATCAAAACTCTTTGGCTTTACATCTGCCATAGTAATGCCTTCGATATACTCAATTAAAATCATTCGCACTGTTCGTGTACATTTTGAGTCCACAGAGAGGCTCAGAGTATATGACCCGTAGTATTTTGGGATACTTTGGCCCTGAAATTCGCCGAGAGCCACGTATGCGTTGGACTCATGGGTATAGTATTGGTCCATACAGCGGAATGGGTTGATGTACCCGTCATCATCGTCGAAATAAAGTGGGTCATATACTTTTGCAACAAGTCTGCTGCCTTTCTGAGGAAGTAACTCGGATGTTGACTGGAAATCCAGTAGTCGAACCGTGAATACCTGAGAATTGTGGCCATCCCCTCCTTTCAAGATATCGATGATCTCGAGGCTTACATTGCCATTCCCGTCTTTGCCAGGCAAAGGGGGATGATTTAAGCATCGGTCAGCTGGGAGCATTTCCCTCCTCTCGACATCATCACTTTCACTGCTGGTACAACAGCCTTGAGTCACTGGTGTAGGTGGGGGAGGAATGTGGGATTGTACGGCGAATCTCCACCCGCTAGTATATGGTACTGGCGGCTTGGGAAGCTCCGTCGAAGGAGGTGGGAGTATGACTGTATCTGAATATAATTGAAGACCCGACATGATAGTAATCGAGAGGGCTGTCGACTCAAACAATGTGGAGGAGAGTTCAAGGATCTAGGAACTCTCCGGTAGATGGCTTCTTTACTAGCGCCTTTTCGTAGCCACTAAACCCCTTTTGGGTTTTTTGAAAATCCCCTGTTCAGCGATGCGTTCGCCAGTCAGGATCTGATTCGCTTACAGGGTACATTAGCGCTAAGAAACTCGCCATAGAGAGTTCACAAAAGTTGCGGCTGAGCTCAATCTAGCTTTAAGCTAATGCACACTAAAACTCACAACTCTCGCGGAGACAGCACCGAGAAACGGCCAGAGTTGGTAATACGAAGAAGTGTACACAAACTCGATATTCTTCTAGTTTTCCGAATGTTGATATAACCACTATTCATTGTCAGAGTCATGCTGTCTCTCTCGGTAAGTTGACAGTTTAACAAATACCGCTAAAGTGATGATATGCATACACCATGCGCTTCAATCACCCAGAGCAAAAACGTTGACTGAGAGAAGTATTTCATTGGCTTACCGTATTGTTTAATGCCAGGCTCTAACTCCAACTAAACGACGATAGTCGGAAGACAGGCGCTTAGCCCCCCTTGAAGATTGGTAGTTGTAGTTGATTGCACTCTAGTAAGTACATATATGACTCACTACGAAAATGGGCTCAATAATATAACTCATGGCGGTAGTGTAGTACCCCTCCCCAACCTTCCCAACCAACAACACCAAGGAAGAGCGCTCTGATTGGGCCTGCGACGCAGTTGTTCATTTCCCACACCCTGCCTCACTACGCGAAACCCGGAAATATGACCATATGACCAAAATGAGGCTCTGTAAATGGGTGGTCAATAATGTCTGTCACCTTCTCATTACATTCTTCTTGCATTACGTGCAAACACCCTGGCCAATCGTTTGCCATCATTTCGCGCCGCGGCGTTTTCCAAATATATCTCTCTCTTAGATAGCAAGACAAGGCTGTCTAGGCAGAACATAAATAAGCCAGCGGCCGTCCTTCAATGCCTTGGTATACAAAATAGTCGTTCCTATTCTCTCTAAACACGTTCTTCAGAATTATCTACAACCCCGGAAACTATGAACCAGCAATCACCAACCATCTTTAGGGCCTTCGGTGAAAAGTTGCCTGACTCCCGCCAGGTAACTCTTCCCTCCAATGGGTACCATACTATTTCAGGCGCTGCCGCCTCAACCATTGATGCAGAAGTAGTGCCGGTTTATTTCGAAGAAGGAATAGACACGTATCAGAGACTATACAAGACTTATTTCGAGGAAAGAATTAGTCCTGCTCGACTTTCCTCTGAGATGCCAGAATTGGAAACAACACATGTTCTGGATAATGAAGCTGATGTCCTACGGCTTGCTACATTACAGCTTATTCATCCTGTGAATATTGCGCTGCAGCGGATTTGCCCAGCCGGCACCCGAATACAATGTCGCTCAGAAACACAGCCCAGCCGTATGAGCCGCTTTGACATAGAGTGGTCTTTGTGGGATGCCAGCAATACTAGATTTATATCAAGGCTTGCTATCCTCGAACTGAAACGCCCCAATGTCATATCCAAAGATGATTTTAGGAGAGCTGCAGCGAATGAAAGAACCTGGGACTCCAAGATGGAAATGGCCATGGGTGGGGATGGGATCCTTCTTGAAAAAACGCCATTCTGCTCTCTAAGCAAGCCCGGAAATACTCGAGGAACTGCCCGTATGTGGCCCTGTTTGACTGGAACGCTATGTTTCTTTACACCTTCTTGCCGGAGAGAGCGCCAAACCCCTTACGTGGGTTTTACTTTGACGAAGGACACGGCGCACGCGACATGACATTCCGTTGCCTTCTTTTTGCTTTCGTTGCTCGCTCATTAAACCAAGTCGAAGCCACGCGCTTATCCAGGACGGGATAAAGCAATCAATCACTGGGACATGTTATGTTTCAACTTTGCCGAGATCGCAGTAATGTTCTAAATTGGTGCCGAACGAAAGGCCATGGCGTGAGACCTGGTTGTGCGAAGACCATGCTCCTTGATTAGTGACGCTATTTCCTGGGGTATGAAACGTATATAAAAGGTCAACTGGTATTCTCTGATCTTGCAAAACATGTGTACTTTCGCTAACTAATTTTCTTTACATTTCTATCGTGGATTATCGCCTATTTTGAACTGTGAAGTATAATTATGGACTATAGAGCGCGTATCTGGAGGGAAGTGGCTATATCCCCTACCGATTACGCTACTTAAACCTTTGCAATGTAAATACAAGCATCACTCGCACTCTGTAACAAAGCTTGTCAAGGACCTGGCGGGTACACTTGCCAGGAAAGAGTTGTGCTTGACGTCAATTTCGCTCATTTTCTCCAAATCGTAGTCATTGCTTGTGACCCAAGGTACAACCTTATTCACATTGTTATGCGTCTTCCCCAGATTGACGGTCAAGGAAGCGGCCGATGTGCCGTTGTTGATTACTTGGATAGCGACGACGCCGTTTGTGTTTTCGAATGCACTGACAGTCACGGATGCGTCGGAGCTGGTGGCTTTGACGCGTTGTGCGTTAGGACGCACAAACTTGCTGAAGGAAGCCAAAGACCAGAACCGCTTGGAAGGGATGACCTCGTCGTTGATAAGATTGATCATTCCGGAATTGGTAGTTGAGTTCTCGGCGCCAATCCAGTAGATAAAAGCACTAACGTTGGCGTTGACAAATGCAGTTTGGATATTATTTGCCCAGGTCATCCCCTCGCCTGCGCCGCCGTTGGCGAAGAATGTATATGGAGTGTAGCCTCCCGAGAGATCTGTCCACTCAGTCATCCAGGTGCGTCGTTTAGTCGAGAGAGGAAATGTCGGGGCGGACGAATAGCCATGTCCAGTCACAATGGAAAGGTAGTCTTCGGCGCTTTTCCCATCAGGACCGACAACTTGCAGGCCTGGGATCATGGCTTCTTGAGCTTCCCATCCATCGCTATCACAGCAAGTGAGCTCGATGTCAATGCCTTCTCGCTCCAGAGTCTGGCCGAGGATTTTTACAAACTCGGCGGCTTGTGTACCGTTTGAACCCATACTAGCGTATGAAACCACTTCTTGGGGCTCATTCAGGAAACCCAAGTGTGTCACTTTGACTCCGGATTCGGCGTAAAATTTGATATATTGAACCAGATAATTGGCGTATGCCTGTCTCCAGTCTCCAGACGGGCATGTTGCACCTTCGATTCCACACAAGAGTCCTCCCCAATTTTCGTCTTGATTTGTTTTCATATATCCAGGTGCAGACCATGCCTCGGCGTAGACGTAAGGAAGGCCTCGTGCTCGTGCCTGTTGAGACAAGGGAAATTGGCCACTGTTGTAATGATCCCATGTATAATTTGGCTTACTACTTGGCGATCCAGGGCTGAACGGCTCAATAGAATTCATCAAGTTGCTGATTGTGGAGTTACTCGAACCGATGCCGTTGCGCAAAATTGTAAATCCAGCGCCGCGCTCTTCGCTGTACATGAGGTCGAGAACATAGCTTTGATTTTTGGCTGACAACCCGTACTTGCCAAAAATATCCTCCGCTCGTTGGAATGCCTGTGAGCAGCCAAATCCATCAACAGATTGATAGCGCGCTTGCAAGTCAACGTTGATCTGAGTGTCAGTGGCATAAGCCTCCAGGGATAAAGCTGTAACCAGTGCAGCGACGGCGGCTTTGTTGAACACCATTTTCGGTACTTAGTATCTTATCTTATCGCGATCAATGTTCAGTAAGGACGATCAAGCGGACTTCAGACTGTATGAGACGTTAAAGTTGGAAACCCGACAGACCAGTGCAGTATCCTGAGGCGACAAAAACGAATGACAAGTACGTAGCTTATCCCGTCATGAGCCGTGAACAAATTGAGCTACGGAATAGAAAAGAAACGAGAATTTTAACGGGGTGCCACAGCTCCCTTTATTTCATTATTCGTGCATGTAAGAGTGGTATGAAATCATTGCAATCGACTTCAGCCTCCGGGTTTGGAACCAAGCCCGACCAAAACTCAAAAGAAAAGCATGGCTAAAACATGTGGTCAACTGTGGAGTCAATTAATGTACAGCTTCCTTCTTGAGGAAGACCGATGCGCATAGAAGCTGGCTTTGAAGGTTTCTATTTCCTGCACGTGGACGGCTAGAAAGATGTGAGTTTAGTCGTCCGGATAAATTCCTTGTAGTTTTAGCCAATACTTGAGCAACGATTATCCCCTTCCCCAAACTTCTCCCCCAATCGTCGACTGTGTTGAGCCAGGTACAGGACTCCGATTGGTGGACTGTTATTTCTGAAGATCTCCACATGCATACACGTACTCCGTCCGGGGTATTTCCCAATTTGCCGCCGTTGAAAGGGGGATGAGATTTTCATCTCCACTCATAATGCATAATAAGGCTAATGTTGCGTATTTCTTCTTGTCCTGAAGAACGCACTCATACGGGCTCCAATGGATGGATGTAGAACTGGAGACAGGCCTCCGTACACCGGCTGCTCTAGCCCCAGACATGAGAATGTCAGACACAGTCCAGTCATTGGTAATGGTTGGAAAACTTTGCAATGCCACGAATTATGAGACAGAAACCTTGTTTCCATTGCTCATTTTACTCTACTCATTCAATTTCTTTTACTTTTTGTATTCCGGCTAAACACCCTCTGGCGTGGGGGAGGCGTGCGGGGGTCAAGTTCTTCGGAAACCGGGGAAACGCTCGGTTCTACATTCTAGGCTGGTAGCCGATTCTGTGAATCATACGTAGTAATTAATACTACTACTATGTTTTAGTTATAGGAGTATGTACGGGAGTTCTAAATAGAAATGCTGTCGTCGGCCTGCCATCCTCAATGGTAGGGAACGAATACGCACGCTACTTGTATCCTACGTCGAATTTGGTAATGATCCAACTTTTTTGGTTATGAATTGTGCAAATTCTGTTGAACATATCTCAATATCGTGGTGCCAATATCACACAATTGTTTGGACAAAAGGGAAAGAAACATTTAGCAGAGGTTGTTTCCATTGCACTGGCCCTTGCACTGGTATTCGCCTATCCAATCATCGTTACCATAAACATCCAGGCCCATCATCCAGCCATTGAATATTTGTTGGAGATAATCGAGGTTCTGAGGCTCCCCGTTCGATTGACCCTCTGAAGAACAAGGGTAGCTGGTCGTCAAACCCTGGTTGTTGTTCAATCCATTTCCTGCGGTGAACCATCCGTTGTAAGAACCGAATGCCTCGATGGCGTTACCGTTGTAAGCGTCCAGCTGGCTTACGAGATAGTTGGTTCCGGCGTTGACATTATCCTGGATGCTATCGGTACACACGCCGTTGGGATAGTTATCACAGGAAACCTGCATCAAACCGGGAGTCGGGCCTCCTGCATCCGCGTTGCAAGAGGATTCTTGCATGGCAATGATAGCAAGGATTACTGGCTCAACGTTGTATTGAGAACCTGCGCTTTGAAAGTACTGGTCATACTGCTGGCACGGCGAGCCAAAACCACCGTAAAAGGTGTCCAGGTCGACGTGGAGAATGTCATCGAGGCTCATGTATGGAGGATTCCAGCCATCGCCATCGATTCCCGTGTTTAGCCAGTCCTCCGAACTGTCGCATCCGAGACCGGTCAGATTTGATTGAGCATGAATAGTTCGCTGCAGCATCTCATCGTGACTTACCCGTTTGGACCACCACCAGGCGTGACCTGCTCCGTCGCACCCTGCGCGTGGGAGTTGACTCCAAGACCAGGATCAGCGGATTGAGCGGCTGCACTCGTCAATAGGGCCAGAGAGGCGGCGGTAAAGGTTTTAGTATGACGCATTTTGTAGTTTTCGTGTGTATTCAATTTCGTAATACGCACTAAGATGGCGGCCAAGAATACTAGAGAAAATCCTACAAGATACAGGGTCGGCTGAGAGTACTTATAGCTCGTTGTTGGCCCGAAGTATGCAACTGCTACAAGACAACATCCGTGAAGTCACATCTTGTCTCGTTTCTGCTCTTTCCACACTGGGGAACTGGTAGACGAGACGTCGCATATGCTAAAATGTGAGATTGCGTAAAAGCGGCTTATGAGGGGGCAGTTTCCGATTTGGTCTTAGCGAGCGACAAGAGGGCAGTTTCTACTTCTGTTCAAGCACGCCCGGAGACGCTGGGGGCCGAAACATCTTCCTTTCTGGAAGATCGATCTACTTATCACGTAAATCATTAGTTGTCGTTCCCCACTCACCTTTCATATTCAATGGATACTCAATGCTTCCCAGGCTACTGCATTGTAACGGTAGGGGAAAGTGAATCAGTGGTGAACATGCACACGGAAGATCGTCGTCGGGGGCTTCAGCAGCATGACAGCGGCGAATCAGCAATGGCCTCATACCTTTAGGTCCTACGTCAGGAACCGGTCGTTGTCTTCATTATTGCTCGTCTCCTCACTACCGACGACGCATTGACCGAGAACACGTCTTGAATCGGCTCATCATATTCGTTCAGCGGTATCTTGTTCTGCAGACGTTCATATGGCCAACAACCTAGCTTTTGCTGGCTAAGCATGTATTCCTAAATGAGTACGTGTCCTAGAGATTTTGCTTTACGTGAGTGTTCATGGGCAGTGTGGACTAGCCAGGGTCGGGGTTCGGGAGTGTCGATCGTAGAATCGGCGGTCTATTTAGAACGTGTCGCTTTCGGCCTTGGTCACTTGTTGTACTGTTGATGTGTTCCTTTATTTGCGACGTTGTGAGTCGCCGTCCTCATGTTAGCTCGATTTTGACTGAACTTGGAACAACTTCTTGAACCAATTCAGTAACATTCACCTAGCCTTTACTTCGCCCAAATTGAAATCTAAGTGACCTCGCGTGGCTTCTATCAACATGATACGGTAATATTGTCGACTCAGCTACCACCGCCTTTATCACAAAATCTCGAGATCGCGCTGTCAGCATTTGACTCTATATGCACGTTCCGCATCAAGAAGCCAAGTTGCGACCTCAGGTCAAAACTTGGGAGTGTGAACTATTACGCCGGCATCTACACATCTAGGAAGTTCAATAAAGTCTACAACTGGGATACGATAGGCCCTCACTAATACCAACCCTTTCCAAGTATATGCCATCTCGAGGATTGTCCATATGATACCCTTTTCCTGTGCGACATATGTAGCCGTGGTGCATATATTCGTATTACTTTCTGCCGCCGTGGGATTTCACGATCTGAAGTGCTGTTCGACCCTTCTCTGGGCCTATCACTATAGTTGGTGGACACAGAACACTGGAGACAAAGGCACATGCACCTGAGCTGATTGTGCTCAGCCGAAGCTACAAGCTCATTTGATGTATTTGAGATGAGTTCTGGGCGAGTAGGCTGTACTGAGCATCCCACGTAGCGTGCGGGTGAACCCCCACTATGCCGATAACACCGAATTGTTGAGATAATTAATTGAGATCCTGACGAGATTCTCAATCTAATTGTTCATTTAATCGTGCTTGTTGCTACTTTCGGAGAAATCAATTCTAAAGTCTAGCAGAATCAAGATGGATATCTCTCTCGAAACACATCAGTCATACATTGGCAAACCCATCGACGCCCTTCCCACCCCCGCGCTGGTGATCAGTAAGCCAGTGCTAGAAAATAATGTGAAGAGACTCCACGACGATGTTGAGCAGCTCGGAATCGGTTTTCGGCCTCATGTCAAGACTCTCAAGGTACGCTATCGCCAAATAACCTATATTGTCAGGGAACTATTAGGGTGTACTGAACATGGGTAGAGTATAGAGACTACACGAATCATGCTCGGCAATGGGCGATATAAAAGATTGTCGCATCTACTCTGTGCGAAATTCGGGGTTGCTTGCCACTCGTCAAGGAAGGCATTCTCGAAGAGGTAATTCATCGCGTGCTTGACCTAAAGAGACTAAACTAACACACGTCAAAGTGTCTCTACGGACTGCCTGTACGACCATCCGTGCTCGCAGATTTGGACGCATTTACCAGCGCACATGGCCTGAAGATTGTCCTCATGATCGATCACGCTGATCACATGCGCATTCTGGAAGAGTACAACGCCCGCACTGGCCGCAACACCCCTTGGCCGGCGTTCATCAAGGTGGATGTTGGCACTAATCGTGCTGGTATTGAGAACTCATCGTCCCGACTTGACGAGGTCATTCAGAAGGCTAATGCATCCGAGTCTGTATCGATATACGGCTTTTATTGTCATGCCGGTCACTCATATGCATCAAAGACGGTTCAAGATGCCGTCAAGATTCTCAACGACGAGATTAACGGCGTTTTGATAGCGGCCAAGAAACTCATCGACCCCAAGACGAAGCTTGTTCTCTCTATCGGCGCGACGCCCACTGCTCACGTGGTCTCAATGTTGAAGGCCAACCTGCCGGATAATGCATCGCTAGAGTTGCATGCGGGCAACTTCCCAGCCAACGACCTACAGCAAGTGGCGACCGGCCTGGTGACAATCTCCGACCAAGCAGTACGAGTCGTCGCGGAAGTGTGCAGTGTGTATCCCGAGCGCAACGAAGCACTCATCAACGCGGGCGTCCTAGCCCTTACGAAAGAGACGAGTTCATTCGCCGGCCTTGCGCGGTGGACGGACGGGTTAGACTGGAGTATTGTGCGCGTTAGTCAGGAACATGGCATCTTCGGCTGGGTGGGAGATGAAGCTAAAAAGGAAAAGGCGGAGGACAGATTCAAGATTGGGCAGAAGGTGTTGCTGTATACACAGCATGCGTGCATTACCAGCGCGATGTTCCATGCGTTTTATGTAGTGGATGAGAAGGACGTTGTCTGTGAGACGTGGGTGCCATGGAAGGGGTGGTAGACTAACAAATGATCTATCCAGAAGTACATTAGACATGCAATCCATGATTGGCTGCCGATGTACCTCGACGATGTTTTCCTCGCTCTGATTGGCCACAGGCCGGAACAATAATTTCTACTGGATAATTACATCGCGGTAATTTAATTACCGTATGTAATATATATCAGCCAATTAAAAGACGTCATATCCTCCTCGGAAACCCCCATACCCCGGTAATTTTACGACCGTTTCGGAAGCTAGGGCTCCCGACAAGCCGTGCCGGAAACACCAGAGCCCTAAACTTCGCCGTCTTCCGTTTTCCTTACGAACGCGATCAATCCTCCATAGCATACCGACGCCGACTCGCCGACCTACGGATATATCTATGTGACTATTTCTTCGGTAGGATAATCGGTCCGACCGATGACGCATCAACGTGGCTTATTTGGCGCTTTTCGTCTCAGATCTCCGTTGTAGCGGATTTATGGGTATACGGTGACGAATGAGAAGATGAGATGTTTCGAATAGAACGGAGATAAGATGTAGGGGCGGGACTTTGCTTCGTATTGAAAATGACCGGGATCTGGACAGGGCCATCTGGATGCTCGAGAGTAGTTTATAACGTTGCCACTTCCCCTGACTGTCATCTGCCTTGACTATGCTCTTTTTCCCGTACAAACTTCTCTAGACTTTCATAATGGATCAAGATTCCAACCACATATCACCTTCTCCCCCAGAGAAGGTGGAGTCCATTCCTGCTTCTTCAGAGGACTACTCCGTCAACCGATCACTAACCAACAACTGGCCCCTCAAACACAAAGTCATTGCAACAAGAGACCGCGAAGCCCGCTCCGGCTTCAAGCCTCGCCGACTTGGCGTAACATGGCGGAATCTCAACGTGGACGTCGTCAGCGCCGAATCCGCGGTCAATGAAAACGTGCTCTCACAATTCAACATCCCTAAGAAGGTCTCTGAATCACGGCACAAGAAACCTCTTCGACGTATTTTGAGTGATAGCCATGGCTGTGTCAAGCCCGGGGAGATGTTGCTGGTCCTGGGGCGGCCTGGATCAGGCTGCACGACGCTTTTGAATATGATCGCCAACCGACGACGTGGGTATGCTTCTGTGTCCGGCGACGTGTGGTACGGATCCATGACGCCACGAGAGGCAGAAGGGTATCGTGGACAGATTGTGATGAACTCCGAGGAGGAGATCTTCTTTCCTACGTTGACCGTTGGGCAAACCCTCGATTTCGCGACCAGAGTCAAAATTCCGCATCATGTACCGCAAGATGTGGACTCACAGGAGGCGTTGAGACTCGAGACAAAGGAGTTTTTGCTGGAGTCGATGGGCATTTCGCATACTCATGATACAATGGTAGGCAATGAGTATGTACGTGGTGTGTCTGGAGGAGAACGCAAACGCGTTTCGATCATTGAGACATTGGCGACGAGAGGATCTGTGTATTGCTGGGATAACAGTACGCGCGGCCTCGATGCCAGTACTGCGTTGAGTTATACCAAGGCTATTAGGGCAATGACCGACGTCCTTGGATTGGCGTCTATTGTCACTTTGTATCAGGCTGGAAACGGTATTTATGAACTGTTTGACAAAGTGCTTGTTCTTGATGAAGGCAAGGAGGTCTTCTACGGACCTTTAAAAGAGGCTCGTCCGTACATGGAGAGTTTGGGATTTGTCTGTCGCGATGGTGCCAACGTTGCTGATTATTTGACTGGTGTCACCGTGCCGACTGAGCGATTGATTCGTAAAGGATACGAGCACACATTTCCTCGAAATGCGAATGCCTTGCTGGAAGAATACAAGAAATCCGACATTTACCCCAAGATGATGGCCGAATATGATTTCCCAGAGACCCCCCAAGCCAAAGAGCACACCGAAACGTTCAAGGAATCAGTAACTCACGACAAACATCCTCAACTACCAAAGTCAAGTCCATTGACATCCAGCTTCACGACCCAGGTAAAGGCTGCAATCGTTCGACAATATCAAATATTATGGGGCGACAAAGCCTCTTTCCTGATCAAGCAGATCTCTTCCCTCGTCCAGGCCTTGATTGCTGGCTCATTGTTTTACAACGCCCCGAACAACAGTGCAGGCTTATTCGTCAAGTCTGGCGCTCTCTTCTTTTCGCTACTCTACAATAGTCTTGTAGCCATGAGTGAAGTCACGGATTCGTTTACCGGACGCCCCGTCTTGATCAAACACAAGAACTTTGCCATGTATCACCCTGCTGCGTTTTGTATAGCGCAAATTGCGGCTGATATCCCCATCATCTTGTTCCAAGTCAGTATCTTTGGTATCGTATTGTATTTCATGACTGGCTTGACCGCATCTGCGTCTGCATTCTTCACTTATTGGATCGTTATTGTTGCCGCATCAATGGTACGTCCTTTTCCCCTTGTCGTATGAGCTTATACTAATGATGGCAGTGTATGACCGCTCTCTTCCGTGCAATCGGTGCTGCATCGTCCAACTTTGACAATGCATCCAAGGTCTCAGGCTTGGTCGTCACAGCGACGATCATGTACGTCGGTTACATGATTATGAAACCACACATGCATCCCTGGTTTGTATGGCTATATTGGATTGATCCACTCGCGTATGCGTTTGAGGCTTTGCTTGGAAATGAGTACAAAGGCAAGGTTATTCCATGCGTTGGCAGCAATCTCGTGCCCACCGGACCGGGCTATACAGATGCTGCGTACCAGTCTTGTGCTGGCGTTGGCGGTGCTGTTCAGGGACAGACTTTCGTCACCGGAGAAGCTTATCTCAATTCTCTCTCGTACAGTTCGTCGCATGTTTGGCGCAACTTTGGAATCATCTGGGCATGGTGGGCTCTCTTTGTGGCCATTACCGTCTACTCAACTTCCCGCTGGCGACTGTCATCCGAAAACGGCCCTTCACTACTCATCCCCCGCGAGACCCTAAAAACTGTTCAACAGAAGAACACTCTTGACGAAGAAGCTCTCCCACAATCTACGGACAGCGGCATAAACAGCTCGGCAAACACCCTCGCCGAAAACACAGCCGACAAATCCAGCCAGCCCGATATTGAAAACAGCCTTATCCGGAACACATCCGTCTTTACATGGAAGAATCTGTGTTACGCAGTCAAGACACCCTCAGGCGATCGCTTGTTGCTCGACAATGTGCAAGGATGGGTCAAACCAGGTATGTTGGGAGCACTGATGGGTTCTTCTGGTGCCGGCAAGACGACGTTACTTGATGTTCTTGCCCAGCGGAAGACCGAAGGAACAATCCATGGATCCGTGATGGTTGATGGTCGCCCCTTGCCGCTCTCGTTTCAGCGTTCGGCTGGCTATTGCGAGCAGCTTGATGTGCATGAACCATATGCGACTGTTCGCGAAGCCCTTGAATTTTCGGCGTTGCTGCGTCAGTCCAATGACGTCCCTCGAGAGGAAAAACTCAAATACGTCGATGTGATCATCGACCTGCTCGAACTACACGACATCGCCGATACCTTGATTGGAAAGGTCGGCTGCGGTCTCTCCGTCGAACAGCGCAAACGAGTAACCATCGGTGTCGAACTTGTCTCCAAACCTAGCATCCTCATCTTCCTCGACGAACCCACTTCCGGCCTTGATGGTCAATCAGCTTTCAACACCGTCCGTTTTCTTCGCAAACTAGCTGACGTCGGTCAAGCCGTTCTCGTCACGATCCATCAACCGTCTGCTCAACTCTTTGCTCAGTTTGATACTCTCCTGCTGCTTGCCAAGGGTGGTAAGACCGTCTACTTTGGTGATATAGGCGATAACGGCGCCACGGTCAAAGAATACTTCGGTCGATACGGTGCCCCCTGTCCCCCGGAAGCAAACCCAGCTGAACACATGATCGATGTCGTCTCAGGCGATCTGTCTGAGGGCCGAGACTGGAATAAAATTTGGCTCGAGTCACCGGAATACGAAGCCAGAACCCGTGAATTGGACACCATTATCGCCGAAGCAGCGGCAAAACCACCGGGTACATTGGACGATGGCAGAGAATTCGCGACTCCGCTATGGGAACAGACCAAGATCGTGACGCAGCGGATGAACGTGGCCTTGTACCGCAACACGGACTATGTCAACAACAAGATTATTCTGCATATCTTCTCGGCTTTGTTCAATGGATTCAGTTTCTGGATGATTGGTGACACGGTTGGTGACCTACAGCTGCGCCTTTTCACCGTGTTTCAGTTCATCTTCGTCGCGCCAGGAGTGATAGCTCAGCTGCAACCACTCTTCATTGAACGACGCGACATCTATGAAGCACGCGAGAAGAAGTCGAAAATGTACTCCTGGAAAGCCTTCGTGACAGGTCTGATCGTCTCGGAACTGCCATATCTCTGTCTTTGTGCCGTTCTCTACTTTGTATGCTGGTACTACACCGTCGGGTTCCCCTCGAACAGCAACAAGGCTGGCGCCACGTTCTTCGTCATGCTCATGTACGAGTTTGTCTATACCGGTATTGGCCAGTTCATTGCCGCATACGCGCCCAATGCAGTGTTTGCCACGCTCGCCAATCCGCTGTTAATTGGTATCCTAGTCTCGTTCTGCGGTGTCCTGGTCCCCTACGCACAGATCCAGGAGTTTTGGCGATACTGGATTTATTATTTGAATCCATTCAATTATCTAATGGGCAGCATGCTCACCTTTACCGTATGGGATGCTCCCGTCCGCTGCGCCGAGGAAGAGTTCGCCATATTCAACACTCCCAACGCGACTACTTGCGCCAATTATCTGGCCGAGTATTTGAACGGGCTTGGTGCTGCCGCTTACCTTGACAATCCCGATGCGACATCGGGTTGCAGAGTGTGTGAGTACAGACAGGGCAGTGACTATCTCAAGACGTTGAATATCAAGGAGTATTATTACGGGTGGAGGGATGCAGCCATTGTGGTGATTTTTGTATTTTCCTCGTATGCGATGGTGTACCTGTTGATGAAGTTGAGGACGAAGGCCACGAAGAAGGCTGACTAGGTCCTTCGTTTCTCCTTTGAGATCGACGCCACTCTTTTGTTATTTTCTTTTTCTTTTTGTTTTCTTTTCGTTTTCTTTTCGTGTGCTGGCATTTTCTAGAGGTTTGGTGCAAGACTAGCAATAGAATAATTACACAATGATAGATACTTTAATTCAACGTTCTTGAGATCATTTCCAAATTGTATTCATTCTAGACGATACGGTTGTAGCCTATTGATCCGATTTCGTACGGAGCTCATCGAGAGAGTAATCATGTCGATACTATAAATCTGAATCGATGTTAGTCGAGGAATCAACAAAAATGTGAAAAACATTGAGTAAATGATTTATTTCAGGTGAGGTAGGAGATGCAAAGTATAATCAAAGTATTTTCATATGGGGTTGAAACATAGAAAAGCACCGTTCATCATGTAAAATCGGAAAGATGAGTGAAGTTGTAAACATACCTTATCTACAATCTATGAAGCATGATATTCTGTCCAAAGATGGAGGGTCGACAATGTTGTTGGTGTGGTGAGGATGAGGACCGGTGAAGAATTTGTCGTAGAAATATTTAGGTAAGCTTAGCGACCACGTGATCGATCCGGACTATCTTGTCTCCGATTCCTCCAGACAGTCTGTAGAAACAAGAACACTCCGGGTGGATTTGGTTGTTCTTGGATCCGACAAAGTCGTCTACCAACCATGTAGACTGTGTAACTTCGAGATCATTAGTCGCTCCACGTGGCGGAGCAAATGATGGCAATCGACTTGTTCTTGGAGATGTGTATAGAAAGCATGCGAATTCCACGTTGATGCATCACTCGTCATCATCCTTCAGCAACTCCCACAATTGCCGGGCTTCTTCCACAGTTTTAGTATCAAACTGCACAGCGTGGCCCTCACTGCCCGTTTCCTGAGGAGCGCCTTTTTGTGCCTCCAATCCTTCGGCTGTCAGCTGCTCCAACAACCTCTCCACCCGATTCTTCACATCGTCCATCTCCTGTATCTGATTTCTCGTACTTTCCAGTTGTTCCTCCATCATCAGTATAAGGGATTCCCTCGCTTGATGCGGCCTGTAGAGATTGAGAAGATGATGCGCATTGATGAACAGGTTTCGTAGATCACCCAGTTTCCCTTCGAATTCTTCGGGGGCTATGGAGAGGGTACCGACAAACTCGAGGAAGTTGAGTAAGAGGGATTTGCTGATTTTTAGGAGATAATAAGCGTGGTTCAATGGTTGGCCGCCGCTCTGGTCTTCCTTACCGTCGGTAGGGGCGTCGGGGTAGAGTTGTTCAATACCTTGTTCGTTTAAGCTGGGTAAATTCGTCGATAGCTATACAGTCCATAAAGTTAGATTAAATCACAAGTGTCGCCTAGCAAGGAAGTCATACGTTCTGCAACTCCCCAAAAACACTATATGTACCTTCTGTCGGCGCTTCTGGTGGAACCAAATATCGAAGCTCAGGCGGCACGTCCAGGGCTCGCAGGTCGCTTGCTGTCCATTTCCTGCCAGGAGACCTTTTCAAACTGACTGACTCCTTTTTGATCTGTTCCAACTTCTCGATGTTCTCTGGTGTGAAGTGTTTCCAGAATGGTGGAGGCGGGGGAAAGGCTGCTGTGAGGGCGCGTTGTGCATCTGCCATGTTGAGCTACTGGATATGATCGCGCAAGTAGGAGATTTCGACTCAAAAGCTGTAAATCAGCTCTAGCATGTTGGTGTAAATGAGATGGAGAAGATAAAGAGATGAAAGCGGAGGATATCGAAGGGAAGCTAAGCTCTCCGAATGCTGCATTCCTATTGGCGGTCGCATTTAAGCCTTCGTACTATCATTTTCAACTCTGCACCATAACATTACTGCACTCTCTGATATCTGGATATATACATAGAAACTTTTAATGCCTCTCAACAGCTTACTAGTACATTACACTCAGTACGAAAAATTCTCAGAATGATACCACACCTCCCTGGCCTTGATTTTCCCTTTGATAATCTGCTGCTGAGCAGAAACTGCCGCCTCGCCAATATCATGAGACATGGTTGATGGACCACATACCAGAAGACCGATCATCACTTCTTCTTGGCCGGCAATAAATGCCTGGATTGTGGCTGGCAAATTAGGTCGGCCTTTATGAAAACGCACATTGAATACCTCGACAATGGACGGGTTCTGGGAGTCAGACTGAGTGTCTCCGTTATTGAGCTGGTAAGTCGTCGAGTCTAATGCTTTTTCGACGTCTGCCGGAGAGCTCCCGGCCTTTTCTTCAATTCCAGGCTGGTTTGTCTCGTAAAAGTCGATCGATATGCTAGCAACGGTCTCATCCAAATGCGGGTACCGATGGGAAATATCTCTCAAAGCTTCAATATACCACAATCGCGTATCTGATTCACGCGTGGCAACAACTATTTTCATTGTTCTGTCTACATTCCGAGTAGCAGTATGCCTCTGCAAGAAATTTTCAAGAACAGAAAGAGTGAACCCAGCACCGGCACCTCCACCGACAACTACCGAACTATCAGATAGATTCAACTGTGTGGTCGGAATCCCGCCGTATGGTCCATCCATTAGCACCGGAATCTCGAGATTGGGATGATTCATAGCGTGTATCATCAAAAACTTGGTCGCGCCACCTCGAGGTCGAACATAAAACACGAGAATACTCGTCTTTCCCGTCATTTCTAACTGCGGCATCGAACAAATCGTGAATGGGTGAGCGGTTAGCATGTGCGTTATGCCCCCGGCTAGGAAGCGAAGATACATGTGCTGTCCCACAGTCCATATTGCTTTACTTGTGTTGATTGTGATTTTCAAGGTGTCGTTAGTCTCACGTTCAAGGCGCGCTTTGTGGCTGAAGCCGTACTCAAAATATGTCTTACATTGCGAGTAGCACCAGGACAGAGTGTAGAGAACGGCGGTGGCGATGAAGTAGTCCCATGAGCTCAGGGCATAACCGCAGTGAAAAAAGAAGAATATAATGAAGATCAATGCGGTGAAGTAGTGTGTCGATTTGAAGAATTCATAATATTTGTTTCTAAGCCACGGAATTGAGGCAAAAGTGAGCCAGGCTTGGGCAAGTAATGCCACCACACCCGTTACCCACGTTCCTCCGTCGTTCCATTGTTCCACAATGTCGCCCCTGTGGATGTGATAGACGATGAAGGGGAAGGTGTGCACCAAAGCAAGGACGAACATTGCCCATGCGGCCCACGCGTGCCAGTTGTTTAGTAGTTCGTGAGAGATTCCGGTCACTAAAGTGATTGGGTTTGCTTTCGTGGCCAGCAAACTATGTGGTCAGACACCGTCAAACGAGAATTGCAAAGGAAACGTACTATACGAATGGCATACACGCCAGCGCCATGAATCCTGCTCGAGTCGCAATTGGAGGCGAATTTCCATAGATGATTTCCATTGTGTTGGGCCAGTAGTATGGCTGAGGAGCGAGAGTCATTGCTGTCATGATTAGTCTTTATTCCTTCCTTCGTATAGCCAACATACCTAGAAAGAAGATGATTCCGACCGACGCCAACATAAGCGCACCAACTGACTGAGTACTCCCGAAAAACCACACTTGCTTATAACACAGCGTCCGAAGCAAGGCCGTCAGTCGCGTCCAACTCGAAAGCCATTTCCATTTCCTCGGCGCAAACAGTTTTATCAATCGTGCCAAGGTGAAAAGCGCAATAGCAGCTATGAACAAAGCTATAGTCGGCAAACTGTACCGATGGTCGGCTTCGTACCAGTATACCCAGTATCGCTGCTTGTAGGCGCATTGTTCGGGGGTCATGGTACACTCTCCAGGGTTGCGGGAGGAGTGCAGCATGACCGGTGAGCTGAGCCATGGCAGAATCGGCATGTTGCTTGCTATTCACACTGGACACTGGGTATTGTTGGCCAATGTTCTGCTGGGCTACGGGCAGTCTAACATATATCTGCCACTTCAATCTTATAACGAGCGAAACAGAGCAGATTATTACTAAAGCGAAGTTCACCAGCGGTGGGTTATTCCGACAGGTTACCTAGCTATAAATCGCACAAGTTTGAGAAGATTATCTCATCATTCATACCCACCTCAACCTTGCTCAAACGATGAAAGGAGTCACGCCTACATAAAGTTACATAAGTGAGACGTCGAAAAATTTACCACGCGGTAAATCATTGCGAGACACGTGAAGCGAGTAGCCCTAAACCATACTTTTTCGCTAGGGGGCTGGTGTCATTTGTCAATCTGTGGTCGGTTGAGCAGATTTGAGCGAGTTTCTGTCCCGAGAGTGAGACGAATGCGACATCACCTTTTCTAGGCACATTAGGGCTATTCCTGCTCCTAGGGTAATATATCGCTAAGTGTATCAAGTGCATTTGAGCACATTACCATGAATATAATAGAAAATATAAAAATGTAGTGAACTATCTACTGTCGTTCAACTTGGTCATATTATTTTCGTAATTTGATAGTGCCGTTATTATCATATACATCTACACAACTCATAAACTTCCAAGCTCAATCCCACGGCCAATCAAATTCATAGACAACTGCGGCCTCCAAAATGGACATGTCAGGAATGACCATGCCCGCCACAACATCGGCAATGACAATGGCCATGTCAATGCCTTCATCGACGTCCACCGCCTCCCCAGACATGTCTTCCATGTCCTCCTCTGACAGCATGTCCATGGTAATGACCTTTTTCTTGTCTGCTCGCTCATCCCTCTTCACCACTACTTGGACGCCCAAGAACGATGGCCAATACGCCGGCACCTGCATATTCCTGATTGTGCTAGCCGTTATTCTGCGTTTCTTGCTCGCGTTGCGGCCGATACTTGAATCGAGGTTTTGGAATGACCATGCACGTGTTATACATGGTGGACGTATGCTGCATGATAATGCACATATCGAGCAACAGCAGCCACTCAAGAGTGGAGGGATGGCGGCAGCTGGGCAGGTGAGGTATGATATTTCAAGTCGGTGGGCAGAGTGGAGGGTTAATGCTGCTGCTGGGCGAGCTACGTATGAGTTGCTTGTTGCCGGGGTGGCATATTTACTGTAAGTCTGCCTTTGAATTCTCATATATCCTTTCTTGCCATTTACTGACCGTTGGTAGTATGCTGGGTGTCATGACGATGAATGTTGGATATTTTCTGTCAATTCTCGCCGGTATATGGTTGGGAACGTTTATACTGGGAGGTGCTGCGGCGGACAATCAATGGGCTCACTGTTGATTGTCCCTTCTTTGTAATATAGATTTTACTCAAATTTCCATCATGAAATCAAATTGAAAATAAGATTTTCCGAGGTTTTGGCCTTCCATTGATTGATACACTCTGATAACAGCCTAAGAGTTCGCGGACATCTCACATAGAAACTACAACCTTTACGTCGGCTCTGAATCCATCCATGGCCAATACCCGGTTTCTTACTTGCTAAATTTTCTCTAATTGACTCTCCTAGACATTTGATCAATAAACTTTCTCCGTCTTCTCACTTCAAGTATGAAACTGCGATAAAATAGTAACCCTGATAACCCTACTAATCAAAAATCTGATTGGGCAGTGTCTCTTACCCTGCTGTCTTGGCGCCTTCCTCGCTGTTTCGACTTCTTCCCAAGCAACAACATTACACATTCATCCAACGACAAACCTCATCGTACACCGTCGACCGCTAGGGCCGTCAACCAAATAGGCAGCATGCCTATACATCTCAGTTGTCAATGATCGGTACATATAATGCCTCCATTCCCACCGCCACGAAACAGCATGGCATTCGCAAACCAGCCCGGTCCTGTCGGCGCAATAGCTCGGTTTTGGGCGCGCACTTATGCTGCTGATTATGTCGCCTTGGGCGTTGTTGCAACTGGATTTATACTAGTCAGTTTTCTGCATTGAGGGAGGGAAACAAATGTCGATACTGATGGGCGCGTAGATTCAATTGTTTATTACTCCGTTCCATCGAATGTTTTATCTGGATAATATGGCTATTCAGTTTCCATTTGCGAAGTCTGAGCGAGTGCCAATGCGTGCGTCTTCCCTGCGCATTGTCAAATGCATGTCTAACTCATGACACAGCATGGTCAATCGTCTACTCCGCCGTCTTTCCCGCGCTTATCCTCCTCCTTTGGGCCGTTGTCACCCGCCCATCCGCACACAAACTCCACGTCAGCTTTTTAGGGCTAGCTGTTTCTCTGGTCACCACTCCATTTTTGACCGATATAATCAAGAACGCCGTTGGTCGTCCACGACCGGATCTGATTGATCGATGCAAGCCCGAAGCAGGCACGCCGGAACATAAACTGGTGACATTTAGCGTGTGTACGCAGGCGAATGAGCATGTACTGCAAGAAGGATGGAGGAGCTTTCCGAGTGGACACAGCAGTTTTGCATTTGCAGGGCTAGGGTTTTTGTCTCTGTATGCATGTGCGCCTCTTTCTGCAATTGATTGTACTGATTTACGAAGATTCCTTGCCGGTCAATTGCACGTCTTTCGCCCACGAGCTGATCTCGGCCGCTGTCTATTCGCGTTTGTCCCGACACTAGGCGCTTTAATGATTGCTATATCTCGTTGCGAGGACTATCGACATGATGTATGGGATGTCACAGCGGGCGCATTTCTCGGCTCGAGCGTGGCGTATTTTACATACAGACGTTACTATCCGTCCTTGAGAGATGTACGATGCCATGTTCCATACGATCTAGATGTGAAGGGAGACGGGTTTGCAAAGCTGGTGGACGACGAGGAGAGATTATACCATGCCGACGGAGCGCGTGGATCTGATCAAGAGTCGCTCCCGATGCACGTGGACGTACCACGAAATTAGATATTATTTACGCTGTATAAATACTTTTATAATAACAATATATGCATTAAGTATACACTTGGTATAAGCACTAATCTACAACTTGGCCTTGGTCTGCGATTTCTTGAGAATAGGATCAAGCTTGGTCGCCTTCATAACGTTGCCCTTGATCTTCAGTTTTCCGCCCATAAACAACCGCTGCGCATTTGCTTTTCCGGCCACGAGGTTTGCAAAGTCCTCGTCGGAAAGAATCAGCGTTACTATTATGACTAATCAGCACATTTCCACATTTTAGGAAATAGTAGAGAATTACCGTCAGGCTTGCCGCCAAGTCCCTTTCCGACAGTTCCCTTTTCCTTCAGGTCAATGTGCCATGATGCCTCCTTGCCATCTTTCTTGAGTGTGAAGGCATAGAGGCCGGCGCCTTGTTTGATGGCGTCCTTGCGGTCTGCTTCGTTCTGGAGGGCGGCACTGATGGCGTCGAAGGCGGCGCTTGCGGGGAAGGAATCTGCAGCAGCTGTCAGTTGTGTCGTCGACAATTGATGAGGAGGTTAGTTTTCGGTGGGGTTGAGCATACCGTCTTTAACGGACATTTTGGCGGTTGTTTATGATGGTGGTATGTGTGATTTGTGGTAGGTTCGACGGAATTCTAAGACGATGAACGTTAGACCTTGTGGGATGATGGGGGTATATAAATCAATAATCAGGTGTAGGATACTAAATCTGGATGGGACAACGGACCTCGGTAGTCGCGACTCGCGAGGTGGTCTGATGCAAAAGGTAGGATCGTCACTTACTATATTTAATCAAGACTGAGGAAAAGAGTGCTGTTCGCCGAATCAGATGAAAGGACGACTTTTCTCGACTACGTCGCAAAGAAGAGGATGGGGAAGATGGAGAAGGCCAGAGCGGTGACGTGAGGACATGTGATACGTGCCGAGGCTCTGATCCGCCCCAGCTTCCACCTCTCACTGTGTACTCCACTGTGCACTCCACTGCGCATGAAACATATTATTATGGCAATAATGTTGTATCATTGACAAAAGAGAGCTATACAAGTATAGGCGAGTGAATCGCCTTGTACAAATGATCGTGGCCATGACTATGATGACTATTTCCATGTCCCCAAAACATCCCCTTTGACCGCGCCCAATTACTCAGTCCCTCGCGCAGAGTTCTGAAATTGAGATTCGCTCTTTGCACCGGCTCGTCCTCCAACAGCATTGCAGCTGTCGAAGCAAACAGGTCATTGTTTATCGCAACTTCGCCCGTCTTCGCATGTCTCTTCTTCTTTCTCTTCTTACGTCTTTTACTGTGTTGTTCGGGTGAAGATGTCGCTGGCAATTCTTCATCTGGGCTCGGGCCCAGCACGAAGGGGACTTCCATGACCTCGACTTCAGCAGCTTGCTTCTCGCCCCATGCAGCATCATACTCGGTGCTAGACAGTGTCCTCCACGGCGCCAGCGCATCCTCCCAGGTGCCGCTCCTCAGTGAAACTTGCTCAAAATCGAACTCGAGCAAGGAATGGCGATGCTCTGTTAGAAAATCCGAGACTTGCGATGCATCGAGCACTGCGTTTCCGAGAACCATGTATTGCAAATGGGGAAACTTGAGTGGGCGTAGATAGTGCCGCGTTTTGGGGCATGCTTGAGATCGCGCTGCTAGTTCGCACAGAGCCGGCTCTGTGGCGAGGGACAGTGGACTGGGCCCTTTGTAGCCATCGCCAACCCAACGGAATTTAAAGTCGCGTAGGCCGCGAAACGCTTGTAAGTATGAATGCAGGAACTTTAGATGATCCGTCGCTTGGCCCTTGTCAAACGGGAATGTATCCATGTGTATCTCAAGACGCCGAATCTGTGTCCAGCGTCGGCAGCTATTCGGCAGCGAACCGATTCCGGTCATGGGACACAAATATTGGATCCCGCCGGGATGGATGGGCGTAAGGCTCAACGCCTCCAGTCTCGGCAAGGGTGCCTGCTCAATCGCAATCCTGAGCGAGGAAAGCGCATAATCCACCACGCTTCGGCGATAGCGATGCGTGGAGTCTTGGGCTGCACAGCTCACTTTCAAATGTCGTAGCGCGGGCATATGAGTCAACGCAGCTACGAACGAGGATACATTCATGGCCGCATGGAATAACGGTGGGTACTGCTTGACTAGCAGATCGGTCATCTCCCACGTTCCGTACACTCCTTGTCTTTCAGCAGTAGGCGACGAGCTGGACGCTGTAGAAGCAGACGTAGGCGTCGTCGTCCGCACACACGGCGTAAATACAAAAGAAACCTCCTCACCCGTCAGGGGATCGAGCAGGGGTGGTAGAAACGTCTCCGGCCCATGATTGATCACAAATGTCACAGTGCGAATATTCCATCCGATCCGTTCCAGCGCAGCCATGCGCGCTGGTTTTGTGAATGTGCTGGACTTGAACGTAATTGAGACATCGCGAAAGAGATGCCGGGATGTGGTAGCTGCGAAGGCGCGGTTGACAAGTCGTAGACTCTTTAAGGTCGATGTGTCTAAACACGAAAGCAAAGAGTCGCGGGTGAGGTCTGTGGACCAGAACTTGGAGAAGGATGGGGATGCCATGTTTCTCTTTGGTGAAGGGCTTGATAGGGTTATGTCCCGGATAGGAAGGTGGGATGTCGACAATAAGTGAACAGGGAGAATATTCCAGATATTCCTTTAGTGAATCATAAGTCATCAACATATATTCATTATAATCATCAACATAAAGATCATCAGGGTATTATTCTTATGCGAGTATTAAAGAAGAGAAAAGTCTCAACCTTGAAATTCGGGCATGACATTCATATATACACATCCTGCGAACGAGGACGAGACTTCCCTACTCTAGACCACAGAATTCAGATGGGACAGTCGATGCCAAGAACATCGACGCGTGAAACAAAGCCCGCCCTCTCTCACGAAGAGAATCTTCTTCTGCATGGTGTTGAATTCAACATATCGCGGGCCAGTAAAATCAAAGAAATGGAGCGAAAAACCAACCCAATCGACCAATCCCATCGCACCTCCAAAACAAATCCCCCGAAAAGTCTATGAAAAATTCAGACGGGAAAAGAATGAGTCACACCCTCACAAAGATTCGCGGGCTGACTATGGAGTACACGCACAGAGAAAGTGCCAAATGCGATGAGGGGCTCAGCAAGGAACGCATCCCATACGCCGACGAACAGGAAAAGTTTCACAGACCAGAGAGAGGGGATGCATTAGTGGTCCTGCAACCGGTTCCTCTGAGGGTCCTGCCAGACCTTGAAACGAAACGCGGTGGACCAGTCAGAGCCTCAGAGACGCGGCTCGGGACAGAAACCTCAGGGCCGTTTTTGTTGAGACGGTGAGGCGACGTGCAGTCTGCAGATTCCGTTGCGCCAATCGGAAGAGGAGAGGAGCCTGAGGCGCTGAGTCGCGGCACGGGAACGCGGGAGGAAACGCGTTTAGAGCGCGTGCAGTCGCGTGCGAGACGCGAAACGAGACAGAACCCGCGCCGGGGCCAATCACTGTGTTTACAGGACGCGTTTATGAGGAGCATTATAATTCAGATTGAGGGGTATGTTACTGTCAATCTATACAGAATAAATTAATACGTGATAAGAAGTTAGCACCAATCAAACTGCTCAACAGTTGTGAAAGAGATACGGTAGCTAGTAGCTGAACAAAGCAATAGAGTCCGGGTAGACACTGAGGTTGTCCGAATACAAGGCTGCGCTGGTGCCGTTGATGGTGATCATGTTCGTAGTACCCACGGTCTGATAGCCGTAAACATTCAACCCGGAAACACTTCCATCGACCCGGAAGGTCTCGCTCTGGCAGTTCTCGCCGTTGCCGGCGTCCGAGCAGGAGGTGCTGTAGTCGTTGAAGAAGCTGTAGAGACCAACGCCGTACATGGTAATGTCCGCGCTGTTGGTGACGTGCAGACCCAGAGCGTCGCAGTTACCTGCGAGGCAGGTGCTGAAGTCCGGGTCGGACCAGGGGCTGGTGGTTATGGACTGGTAGGGCCCGGAGGTGACATCGGGTTTGGGCTGGTAGTAGGGTGTTTCGGTTTGGAAGTATCCACCAACGACGTTGGAAGCACCGTTGAATTGGAATTGGTACAGTCCGTGGTGCTCAGCACCGGTTCCCCACCTAGACACGTTAAGTTGAGATCAATGAATTCTGCATGAGAGAAAGAAAAGCTTACATTTCAATGTTGCTACCCTCGACGAGAACGCCACGGCCAGTGTAGACAGAGATCTGCGTGTTGCTGGGGTCTTCGATATCATGGTCGGCGGTCCAGAACCAGTTGTTCTCGAGGTAAACGTTGGACGCCTTAGAAGTAATATGCACGTTCAAGAACGCAGCTTCACAGTCAGTGGAGACAGCAGCAGTAGTTGGGCATTGGCTGAGCTGCAGGTCAGATCCCTTCCATCCACCAATCTGGGAGTGCACGTCCCATGCACCGGAGCCCAAATCACCAGCCAAGTTCCATTCGATAAGAACAGCTCCGGCCGTACCACCAATAGTGCCAACACGCATGTCGGACCATTCAATAGTACCGGTATCGCCGCTCTTACCAACCTGGACAACCGGGTAGGGGTTGGATGCATCAGAGAATTTGTTGCCACTGCCGGCAATAATGGGATAGCTTTCTCCCACAACCTTGGAGCCAGGGGGGATGTAGATGGTGTCGGAGACCAAGTACACGCCATAATCGAAAAAGACCAGAGAACCTTTGGCGGCAGCAGAAGTAAGAGCAGAGTTGATAGCCGCCGTATCGTCAGTCGTACCGTCGCCTTTAGCACCGGCACTGCGGATGCTGACAACTTGGTCAGTGGTGTAGGCCTCGTACTGAGGTTTGGACTTGGTATAGTAGTTGGAAGTACCAGAGGCAGTCAAACCAGTAGGGCGCGATGCGGCAGCGTATGTTCCGGAAAGAGTGTTGGGCCCAGTTGGAGTATACTCGTGACCCTGGCCGTAGTTGGCAATAGTGGTAGAGCCTCCTTCGAGGTACACAGTACCAGGTCCAGCAACGGCAGTAGGAACAGCGTTCAGAACAACGTTCTCCAAGACCAAGTTACCAGCACCGGCAGGGTTGGCACTAGGAGTCCAGGAAGTGTTGACGAATGTGTTGACGTTGGAAATGGTGCTGTCGATGATGTTGACACCACCGACTTGCTGAGTGTCACCGTCGGAATCAAACGTGATACCAATCTCGCAATTGTTGAGGTTGATTCCGACATAGGTCCAGCCCCAGTTCCAGAGTTGGTTGATACAGGTCACGGCATTATTGACGGTAACGTTGCGCATGGTGAACTGTTGGTTGCCAACATTGAGGCCTTGGAGACCTCCGTTGACAGTAACGTCACCAATGAATCCAGCAGAACCTACAAAGTCAGCTACGTCTCATAAGCACTAGACACATGACGTACCATCCTCGATGAAGATACCAGTGTGCTGGGTACCCTCGTCAGCGTTCAAGTTGACGACCACGTTCTGCAAGCTAGTAGCCTGGGACGTGGGCCAGTGGATACCGTTAACAGCAGTGGTGCCAGAAACTTTGGTCATGTCAATGACCAAGTTGCGGATTTGACGGAGAAAGACATTGGTAGATTTCCATCCTTCCTTGCCGGTGGATTGGTATTGGTCACCATCAATAAGACCAATACCGGTAAAGCTGGATGTGGCTTGAAGAATAGCAGGGCTGTTGGGGTTCCCAACAAGCTGGGTAAAGTAGTAGTCAATAATTGGAGAAGAAATTGCATAAGTACCGGCGGGGAAGTAGACAATAGCAGGAGTGACCGTGGTTGTGGTGTTGGATGATGGACCTGTGCGGTCACCATCGCCAATGGCACTCTGAATAGCGGCGGTATCATCGGTCACACCGTCTCCTACAAAGTGTCAATAATCCGTTAAGCACCTAGTGTAAGAAGACTAACCAGCAGCACCGTAATCCTTGACGTTGCGGAAAACAGTATATCCGCTAGCAGCATAAGGAGCGTATCCCTGGTGAGTAATGTCTGCCAGCCAGTAGGAGGGGTCAGTCGCAGCATCGGCGGCCTTAGTATCTGCAGTAGAAGGAGTCGAAACTGCCACCGAGGACGAAGCACGTTGACTCGGCGACGGAGTGGGTTTTTTATGAGTATGGTGAGGGAAAGCGCTCGCGCCAGCGACGAGCAGGGCGGAAGAAAGAACGGAAGACCAACGCATGTCGCCGGTGTATATAAAGGAGTGTATGGCGATGTACAAAACGAAGATAGAATGGAATACCAGACAAGCATCCGGGCCGGATGGTCCTTTTGTAGATTCATATCGAAGCATGCCAGTGGCTGCGCTATCACAATTCGGCGCACCCACATGCACATTCCATCGGGACCTGGTCCATACCCAACTAGGCGACCTAGTCATCAAGGTTGCTTTCTAGATCCAGGCCCGAGCGTATTTGTGGAGAACGTATAAATAAATCATCTGCGGCTAAGACTTTGATTTGTTGGTGTGACTGGAGTCATGGTTGTACTCTGACTATCTCCCCGTCGTAGTCACAGTCATACCGGGAGAGATGATATCCTTGTATTGACTCCGCTGACCACAAAACACGCCGCTGATGATTTGTGCCTAGGCCGTTTAACGTTTCATTGTGCGTAAGAACGGCCCCTGAGCGTACCTGCTTTAGTCTCCTTACTGCTACGTAGTTGTCGTTAGTCAGTGTAAAAGGAGTCGGAGTCGTTGAATGAAGCCTAAGATTCACCAGTGGGGCCGCTAGCTCGCATTATTTGCGTGGCCTTTCGACCCCGTAGTTACTGTACTCTCTCTGTACGAACTAAAACTCGTTCCTCGTACCTTAATTCCAGTCGCTCTCCAGTCTGCTGAATCGACGATCCTAATACTCACTTCCTGATGATCTCCACATCGATCTGTCGGAGCAGATGACTCGATCAGAATGTCCGCGAGACCGATAAACTTCAGCGTGACAGGAACGCACGCGATCAATGACTCTACCGACCCATTCAACAACCAACGTAATCAATAAATCACCACACTTGATGCCGGCTATCATGAGGTTGCACGGTGCGACCGGGAATTTGCTCCATAAATCCATAATCAGCAGTCTGACTCGGTAGTCGCGCTCTAGTCGATCGACTCGGCCCGGGCTAGAATCAATCCGGATAGTCTGTGTCCGGTGTTGCTGATCCCGGACTGAATGGGACTGATGATAATCACAGTTGCTTTTTCTTTCTGGTCATTCAGCTTTATTACTACGGCTTCGTAGTTCGTACCCTAGACTCTGTACGGTAGTTAGGTATGGACGCGCCAGATGGAATTTATTCTCAGAAACGATTTATTTGTTAGAATCATAACGGTGCTATTGCGATTCACTAAGTCATATTCGGCCCCTGGATCTCTCCGGGCTAGTCGCTGCTAACTTACAGGCCAATGAATCCCATTGCGACGGTACGAAACGCATGAAACGAGCTATCGACATTACACGTGTGATGGTTAGAAGCGCGAAAGTAGTCGAAACAATAGCATTGCAACATGATTCTATACATAGGATATAGATGCATGTAGTATTGCTTGTACCCACTGAAGAAATCGATTTCTCGGCAGTTATCGAGGTGTCCCGGGACACCTCGACTTTTTGCTTTCATGTTCAATTTACTCCCAGTCACGACACCTGACTATCAGTTAGTCGACTGCCGAATCACGCTAAGAACTTCCTACATCAGCACGATGAGACGATTTATAAGAATGGAAGATAAACGTGTGACCCTCGATAAGACCTTTATACACCGCCAGGTTTCACAGGACAACAGATCTATCCAAGGGTTACAATCTGCACGATTCTGGATATCTAATATCGCGATGCTCTAACAAGCGTTGCTTCCTCGCGAATACATCAGCTGCTCTGATGGTAGGACTGAACTGGATGATCTCTATAATGACGTCTTTCGCGCATGTGAGATGGTCCCTTGATCAAAGTTGCAACACATCCTTATTTCACATACTCACTTCTATGTCCCATCCAAAGTTGAAGGTAAACAACTCGCAAGGAGCAGTATCTATTGTAATAAATTATCAATATGGCATTCGAGCCAGCTCAGGATGCCGTATTTGCGATCACATCTTATCAGCCTCTCAACTCTGCTTTTCGTAGCGGAAGACTCTTGGTTATGCAACTGTCCATCATGGCCATGTTTACATACATAGGGTTGGCTTAGATAATGTATGTAACAAAACAAAACTAGTTTACGTACATTTGAAAACTCGTGATGGTCACGTGGGGTAAGACTTTTCTTTCCGCTCTTTGGATTTTTAGAGAATAAGCTGGTTATCTTGAATATCAATCATTCAAGCCGCCTGATACAAAAAACAATCCACAAGCATGTCGCTTCAGAAAATAGGTCTCCGCATGGGCGGCGTCTCGAGCGCTGTATTTGCCGCCCAGGGGGTTTTTCTTCTGGGGAATGCATTCTACAGCATTGTGTACCCATCTTCGGTGGCCAGCTTTGAGAGCTCTTCACTAAAAGGTGTCTCCAAAGACGTTGTTCAATGTATCGGGTAAGCTCCAACCCCCCATGATCGTAGCCCGAGATGGAAGCCCATTGCTAATCCCATTTCTTTTCGCAGCATCACGTCTCTTGGTTTGGGGACCTACTACCTCATTTCGAGCTACCAGCGAGATACAGCTATTATGGTGTCTTCCGTGCCTTCTCGACTCGTGGCTGCGTGGATTATGTATCGCAATGGCGGTAATTGGAAGCAGGTTGCCGCTTTTGAGACCGCGATGGCCGCTGTGGCTAGCGCGGCATTGATTTGGGATCGGTATATGTAGGAAGGAATACGAAGACTGCATGTATTATATGGAAAAACTGTACAATAACCAGACTTTGACAACATCAAATTTACTTAGGCTTAATGGGCCCTATATCATAACCCTCATAATATTAACCGTACTAGTATGCCTCAGGCACCACCAAGAACCACGTTAGTGCGAGCCAAGTTTCCCCGCAGAATTTTTGACTCACCTCACATCCACATCAAATATCATCAAAGACTTGAATATATTCCTTGATCAGTCTTGAATCACCTCAATGGGAGCAAAGAATTTTGAAGGAGGCGATCACCACGAGGATGGTAGGATTCATGTCCCAGGCCCTTATCAAGAAACTATATTAACACCGTCCAGCTACCAATGCGCTTTCGACCAAATCGAATGCCGTTGGAGGTAAACCTCGTGGCGCCAACATGCTGGAAGACGGAGACTGCGAATTTGGCTCCGATGACGACGAGGATGGTGATGGACAGGATCCATCCTTGGCCATGGTAAACCCCCAGGATGGTTCTAAGCAAAAGAAGAGAAAACGCAGCAAAAAGAAGAAGAGCAACAAGAAAAAGTCCGCTGCTGGTGCTCAGCAGCAGAGTTCGCCTCCTAGGGTTCCGCTATCTCAACTCTTTCCTGATGGGAAGTATCCGGTTGGAGAGATCGTAAAAGTCCCTGATGAAAACCTCCGTCGTACTACGGATGAGGAACTTCGCTATTTGAGCCGCGGTACCGTCACCAATGATGAAGCTCTCAACGGTTACCGCAAGGCTGCTGAAGTTCATCGTCAAGTACGTCACTGGGTCCAGGAGACTGTCAAGCCCGGACAGTCACTCACCGAGCTGGCCACGGGTATTGAAGATGGCGTGCGCGCATTGCTCGGTCATCAGGGACTAGAGCCCGGAGACAGCCTTAAAGGTGGAATGGGATTCCCTACTGGCTTGGCGCTGAATAACTGCGCTGCCCACTATACCCCCAATCCTGGCCAGAAGGACATCATCTTGAAGAAAGACGATGTCATGAAAGTCGATTTTGGCGTGCATGTAAATGGTTGGATTGTCGATAGTGCATTCACAGTGACTTTCGACCCAGTCTATGATAATCTCGTAGCCGCCGTCAAAGATGCTACTAACACTGGCTTGAGGGTTAGTGTCCCATCCCATACAATGAAGCAGTTACTAATGTTTATCAGCATGCCGGTGTGGATGCCCGGGTCGGCGAGATCGGTGGCTTTATCCAGGAAGCTATGGAGAGCTACGAGGTCGAAATAAATGGCAAAGTGTATCCTGTCACATCGATCCGCGACCTTAGCGGACACGACATTCTCCCTTACAGAATCCATGGAGGCAAGCAGGTTCCTTTCATCAAAAGCAAGGATCAGACAAAGATGGAGGAGGGTGAAGTGTTTGCGATTGAGACTTTCGGTACCACTGGAAAGGGTCGCATGATGGATGGTGTTAGTTTCTCGGTTTCTTTATGTGGTTGATTGTAAGCTGACTAGAGTGTTTACAGCCCGGTGTATACGGCTATAGCAAAGAACCAGATGCACGAAATGTGCACCTTCCTCTGGCTTCAGCACGTGCTCTATTGAAGACCATCAATCAGAATTTTGGCACCATTCCGTTCTGTCGCCGTTATCTTGATCGTCTTGGGCTGGACAAGTATCTCTTAGGAGTAAGTCTACTAGTTCGAACAACCATTCGTTGACGGCTACTGACTACATTCTGGATGTATAGATGAATAGCCTCATTTCTCATGGGATAGTCCAGATGTATCCACCCTTGGTTGATATCCCCGGTTCCTATACCGCACAATGGGAGCATGTATGTGTTGAATCATTATTGGCAAGTCTACTAGAACTGACTTTTGACAGACAATACTGATCAAATCCTCCGGGAACGAGATCATCAGCCGTGGTGACGACTATTAAGTCCGAGTCCACAAGCTTGGAGGATTTACCTCTTTGTTGTCGTGTTTTGCAACCAACTACAGTCACTCGTTCGAATCGTATTTATATTATCATTGTTGATTCTGTAGCCCCAAATTGAAAATGAAAATCCCACAATATTTTTATGTCGTGTGGACGCTGTATTACTGAAACATTTCAGAGCAGCCACCTGCTAGTATAGCTTTTATTTGAGAAAACCAACTACTTACACTCATTTACCACATTAGCATACTCACAACATTGATTGTAAGCATAATAATGTATCATCGGCAGATCCATTCATATAACATTCGATCTAGGCGGCGTTTAAGCCATTGATATGATCCGTGGGCCTGGTCCGGATTTTATCCCCATTCATACCTATTCCTAGCGAGTAGTCGGGCAATCCCAGTACAAACGACCACTTCCAATCCTAACCTGCCCCTCCTCTTGTTTCAGGTTCTTAATCCCTTGTAATCAGTTGTGACCTCTACGCGGATGTTGGGATTGTCGCGTACTGACTTACGATCATCGAGAACCAGTACTTCATGCTGGTGATTATCCACAGGTGAGATGTCTTCAAATTTATAGACAACTACTTTTGGCTAACATGGCAGCGCTACGAGCAGACACCTCTGTTCACTCCGAAGAAACGCAATCCACGATGTCAGCGAACGCTCCTGCACATACACTCGATTTCTCTTCTAGTTCTGATGGGGAAAGGCCTTACAATTACCTTCCTGACCACATACCGCAAAACGAGCGATGGTGCAGAAACTGTGAAAGCTGTCATGGGGATGGCATGTGTCAGATCACCATGGTACACAGCTTGATGGATGCAGGTATCGTGAGTGTAGCTATCTGATTGTTGTTTTGAGGTTCGAGTTATTCCGTCTGATATCATCAACAACAAACAGGAAGAGAGAGAAGACGTCACATATCGTGTGCTTGTAGAAGGATGGAAACGCAGTGTACAAAGACGCGCAAGTATTTCCAGTCTTGACATATATCCTGACCAGCTTGAGCTAATATCACCCAGACACATAATCGGCGAGTCCTGCAAGCCTTACAAGCAATATACACCAGCACGGATGGTGGCAATACTGGATCAGGTGGCCAGCAACAACAGCAGACGAGTGCTAGAGCTTCTCATTCTACTGCAGGTCTTGTTGAAGTCTCCGACACTGAAGAAGGATCGGTATATGGGGATGGGTCTGATTTTGATGACGAGTCCGGTTCTGACGCCTCTGACTCTACCCCTGCCGTTGGCCCTTCAGCAACCCATACCAAGAAACAGTCGAAGACTGGAAAGTCCAAGGAATTCAAGGAGTCGTTCTGCAGTTTGGCACTATTACCTGTAATCTTTCTTCTGATCTTATGCACTTGTATGGTGTATCTTGGTGCGAAGTTTAGGTTGAGACTAGGGCTCGCAATGTATGACTTCTAGACATCTCTGTTTGCCAACGTACTTGGACTATCCCATCTTCTTTTATGAGTAAATTTTTCCGTAGTGAATGTTATAGCCGGGGGAGTATCTCCACCATCTTCAGAATTGGTGGAGTATGAAGAATACATATATTCAGTTTTTATACCTCGGAGTTTTCTGTGGTATATATATTTCCATGGCAATCCGTGTCTAATATAAAGGTCCTCGATTATAGATGTGCCCTCAGGCATATCTATAAGACAGGTTGTACATATGAGAGCTTCTTCTATGAAGATCGAAAAATGTAAAGATTCTTACAATAATGTTCGTCCACATTCTGGTGACTGTCGATTCAATCAAGGTACCCATATAACCCTAACCCTTGAAGATTTTATGCCAAGACTCGGGTGCTCTAACCATAAGCCATATAAGACTTAGCGCATGAGGCTATACTACATTCGGATTTGGCCCCGGGAAAGCGCGAGTGCTCAGTGCGGCGCCGGTCGGACCTGCCTGCGGTCGAGGTCAGAGTCAAGTCAGCGAGAGAAGGCGCGGCTAACACAGAAGAAAAAAAACAGTTCAAGGAGCAGAACACCGACCATCTCCAACTCCAGCGAACCACGCCAACACCCAGTCGCGGTAGTTCGGGCGTCAAACATTTTATTTTATTTCTGAATTTTACTTTATTTCGCTATCTGTTTAAATTCTATCTGTTCCGGTTTTTTCTCGGCTGTCCGTTGACGTGACCTTTATCCCGCGATCGACTCTATTGAACCACCATCCGTCATCATCAAAATAGCTCGAACCATCGCGCCGAAGCTATTTTAGTCACTTCCTTTGCGTTTCGATATAGCAATATTTGCGTCCACGGATTGTCGCCTGTTGCACTTCGCCGATACCACTGATGCTTGATGCTTGAGGAACCGTATTTGTGATTAAATCGATAGCTGTGCGCGGACGGACTGGACTCCCTCCATCGATCGAAAAATCAAGCATACCGCGCGTGCATCGCAGCCAATAATAGGCTTTGTGTTATATTGCATTTTAGATCATTAACTTGATATCTTGAATGTTCAAGCGACACTTTCCCGAGAACAGCGGCGCGTTATATCGAAAGGCTCATTTCTCTGTCCATCCGCCCTGTTGTATGCGATAACTGGCCAGGTGCGCGAAAGATCGGACGGAAGTGGGCAAGCAGAGGGCAGATTCTTAAGGAGTCGTCACAGCTGCGGGTGTGTTTGGGCGGTACCACTTTGGGTGTGGTCGTGTTCAGCGCTTATACAAGGGACAGCATCCCTCAATTTGCGAGAGGAGCATATATAATTCCCGACACCGCATTTCACCCCGTTGATGTCGAAACGAGTTTTACCAGGCCCGCACGCGGATAGGTCTGCTGGGATCGATTTCGATATGTCGAGCACTCCAAATGATACGCCTCAGCGGGCGACAGCCGCTCAGTTGGCCACTAGAAAGTAAGTGAATATTTGTGATTGTTGTTTTTGTGTTGATTGTCATTTGCCTTATTGTCGAACGTTTCCTTCATATATGCACACAATTGGGGTGTCCCATTGCCACAGTTCTCCGGCTAGGTAGAAGCCTTGATTGATAAAATTTTGAAACTTGTACCTTTGTCGCGTTCGTTTGCCATCTTTCTTCTTGACCTGCCCTCGTCTCTGCTTTCGTCTGCCCCTCGTTTCTTCTCATCTTCATATCCCCCCTCTCCATTCTTTCTTCAACTCGCTCTTTCTCTCTTTCAACTCACTTTACTATCACAATCCATTCTTTGCACAAGACCTTTGTTTTAATAACCGGTCGTCTTGATCATGGCTCGATTCTCACCTTATTGCTCTAGGATCAAAGATCTCAACAAGCGCCGCGTCAGGCCCAACCAGTCAACCACTCCTCAGGCATCATTTTCTTTTGGCGAGAACAGTGGTGCTACCGCAGCTGCTTCAACTTCTACGGCTACAAATGGCTTTTCGTTCGGCCAGTCTCAGAGCTTTCCTGCGCCGAGTGCTTCAGGTGCCACCCAGAACGGTACCCAGTCTCTTTCCTTTGGATCTGGGGCTCCTACTTCTTTCAATTTTGGCGGATTTGGCTCAACGCCTGCCAGCAACCCTTTTGCCAATCTCAACGGCAGTAACACCCAGACTCAAACCCAAACCCAGCCATCCAACATCTTTGGTGCACAAAGCTCGACTCAGCCTGCACAACCCTCAGGTCAGGGTATATTCGGTCAAAGTTCGAACACAGCCTTTCAAACTCAACCAGCAAGCACTGGCGTCAACCCATTCGCACAGTCTACTGCTACAGCGCCCGCTTCTCCCTCACTTTTCCAGACACAGCCTTCCTCGACAGGGCCATCCTTGTTTGGACAAACAAAACCAGCAAGCACTGGTACCAACCTCTTTGGACAAGCCTCTTCTGCTGCTCCTGCATCCACCTCTACAGCAGCAACTGCTGCTCCAGGCTCACTCTTTGGCCAGCAATCCACTTCTGCTGCTCCTAGTGCGTCACTTTTCCAATCAAAGCCTGCAACAACTGTGGGTTCAACTCTTTTTGGTCAAAATCCTCCAGCAGCTTCCACGGGCACTACGAACATGTTCAGTCAGCCAATTGGTGCTTCATCTGCCGCTGATGTTAATTCTGCAACTGCTACAACTGGGCCTGTATCCTTGTTTGGCCAGGGATCTTCCACTACTAGCTCACCATTGTTCCAGCCAAAACCAGCGACAACTGGGACGACAAATATGTTTGGTCAGACTGCTACTGCCTCGAGTCCTGGCGCATCTTTGTTTGGACAATCTGTCGCTACCCCGGCTACACCAAACAAGGCCAGTACCTCTTTGTTCGGGAATGGCCCAACAACTGCGTCCAATACTTTTAACTTTGGACAGACTGCTTCTACGACTCAGAAGCCTCTTTTCAATGTTACTAGTGATGCTGATGATATGAGCACTTCCCCCGACGGTAAACGCAAAGTTAGCGAGCAGAACTCAGCTCCGTTGAATATTTTCGGCCAAAAGTCTGCGCAGACGTCCGCCTCATCTGAGATTAGCCGTCCTGCGTCATCGCTTTTTGGCGCTCCCACTCCGTCAGCGACCGCCAACCCTTCGTCACCTAGCCTTGGTACTTCTAGCAACATCTTTGGGCAACAACACTCGAGATCGGTTTCGCCTGCACCAAACGGCGTTACAACTGCGGCAAGTTCTGTATTCGCACCTACAACCGCTACTTCAACAGCATCGAATCCCTTTGGATCGTTGTTTGCAGCCAGTCCCAATAAGCCTGCGACAACTTCTGCACCAGCTGCACCAGCCGCTGCTGCTCCAACCCAATCACTTTTTGCCGCGAGCCCCAAACCTGCCGCAACTGCACCGCCAGCGACGACCACTCCCTCAGCTACATCTACAGCCCAGTCACTCTTCGCCGGAGCCTCTCAGCCAGCTCAAGCCAAGCCTATGTTTGCACCTCAACCGACCCCTGATAAGAGACTTGGAGGTGCGATTATGGATCAAGCTATCTCCAAAAAGGCTGCAGGTGCAGCCCAGCTACCTGCTGAGGAATCTCTTGAAAATGACAAGAAGGCTCAAATCGTTGATCTGAACCGTGGCTTCAAGGAACACATTGCTTCCTACGATCCTGAAACCCAGAGCCTGGATAGCATTATTATTTATTACATCAAAATGAGAAAGGTGATTGGTGCACCGGTTGGTTCACTTACGAACAAGCCTGGTAAGCGCAAGCTTGACGACACGCACGGGATCGAGTCACCTGTTCAAAGAACTACTGCAAAGAAATCAAAGGCTCAAGAGGCCTCCCCAGAGCCTGAACTTCCTTCGGTTCGGCCTTCGGCTGCCGGCAAGCGAAAGTCATCAGAAGACCTTGATGCTAGTCCGAATGGTAAACGCAGGGCTCAACCACATGTGCGTCCTACAACTCAGGCAGCTGGCAAATCAGAGACAGCTAGCATCTTTGCAAGCTCATTCTCTGCCCCCAAAGCTGCGGTACCAGCCAGTACAGCTTCTTCTAGTTCCAATTTGTTCAGCTTCGGATCTGGTGCATCAACTGCCAAAGAAACCCCTCGCGCAGCATCTCCCAATAAGGGAGAACCCGTTACAAAGCCAACGTTTGAAATTCCCAAATTTGGTAACGTGAACTTCGCTGGCCAGTTCGCAAAGGGAAGTTTTCAGGCATCTTCTGAAGCACCCAAGGTTAAACTTGATCTTCCTAAGTTCAACGTTTCTGGGCAAAGCTTCATGAATCAATTTGGTCAAAAAGCCAAAGGCGATGATGACGACACCGATGAGGACAGTGACTCTGACGCTGAACCTGTTGCCGAAAAGAAGGTTGAGAAAACAAACTCTGCGCAACCGCAGCCCAATGTCTTCTCTGGGTCCGTCTTCGACAGCAAGCCCGGAACACCTTCGATTGGAACAAACAACATTTTTGGTCATTTGAACACTTCCGCTGCAACTTCTGATGCTGCAGAATCCTCCGATGATGATTTGACAGAGCAGCTACAAAAGCGCGCCAAGAAGAGCCAGCCCGAGTCTGAGACCGAACCAAAAGCAACGAGTAGTCTGTTTGGTCGTATCACTAGACCTGACGGAACGCCTGTCAACCTCAGTTCAGATGAGGAAAAGGGAGAGACACCCAAACCGAAACCAATATTTGGACAATCCACTCCAAGTACATTCCTCCCTGCTTCCAACAACACATCCTTGTTTAGCTCGACATCTACTCCAAAAACATCGTCTAACATCTTTGGAGGTAAGTTGACCGAACTAACTTAAGAAACGAGTTCTGACATATTCACCAGGATCTTCAACACCATCAACAACATTCAATCCTTTCTCTACCATCAACCCAGCTACTCAATTTCTTGCCAAAGAGGGCACAGCTACTGCTAGTGTGACTTCCGATTCGAACGCGGAAGATACCGACACTGAGACCGTCAAGGACGCGCAGCTTAACTTGTTGACTAACGCTGGTGAAGAGGATGAAGACTGCCTCTACGAAGTTCGTGCTAAAGCTTTGAAATTGGTTGAAAAGACGGCGGATAATGGGAAGACAGAAAAGACCTGGGAAGTGCAAGGCCTTGGTCCGCTTCGTGTGCTTGTGAACAAGGAAACGAAACGAGCTCGCCTCCTGCTACGCGCAGATCCCAGTGGAAAAGCTGTCCTCAACACAGCCATGAGCAGTCAGATAGATTACAAAATCCAACCCGGCATTTGTTCGTTACCAGTGCCTAGTGCGAATGGCTCTGGCATGGATCCATGGACGCTTCGATTCAAGAAAGATTTCACTGCGGATTTCGAGAATGCAGTGAAGACGGCCAAAGCGGGTTTGCCCAAGTAAGGGCTGATGAACATCATGCGATCGGCTTGGTGACGGTGCACAATAGTTCGAAGAATATTATTTGCTTTTCAAAAGTTGATTTCCCGAAGCGAATTACGGATTTCATGCTTGAGCACTGTGATTCAGTGAAGGAAGCATTATTGAGAATTTGAGACCGTGGAGCTCCCTGCGCGTATATCAATAGCACATCGGTGGAAATAGCTTTGACAAGGTCTTTGAATGTGGACTCCCCTAGTCTTCCACTCGGGTTGAGAAACCATTCAATAGATGAGTCAAAGTTGTGGACCACTTTGTATAATTCGATATTACTGTGCAGGTTGAGAGAAGCGGGTTTCACATATAATGCGAGAGCACTGGACTACTGGTTCGCATGATTTTACGATAATCGATCTTGTGGACTTTCAGCAAACCATATACCTGCAGCCAGACTATCAACGTTCATAGGCCATATTCTTTGATTGAGTATGTCGATCGCAGCTGATGTTCATCAAACCTTGGGACATCCCAAAGCCGAAAATGAAATTCAACTCCACACTTTTTTTTTTCACTTCCTTCATGTGTATGTATCCATGAATTTTGCACCATTCAGTTCTGGACCTGTTGTTTGTTCGTCATTTTCAAAACCCTCATGTAAACGGAGTTTGTCTCATTTTCGTCGCATGTTTTATTTCCAGTTCTCTCTCGCCATAGAACTCTTGTTGTTAATGCTAATTAGCTCTTATATCTCTTCAATTCTTCGTGTTCATTATTTTCTTGTTGTTGCCCATGCATTTGCAGCTACATAGCTTCTCTTTCTGATGTTTCTGTACTCCTGAAAAGCGACGTGTATCATCAAATAGTCAGATTTCACTTCAATACATCATTTCAGATCGATCAGTACGAGCGTTCGTTCTCCTCGAAAGCAAAGCGTTCATGGTTCTCATCCAAATTATCGCTCTTGCGGTGGTAACGATAATGATTTTCTATGACATTAGATACGTTCTTCATGGATATCTCCGAACGTGTAGAACTTGCAAAAGATAGCTATCTACGTAGTAATCTACGCAAATCATACAAATTAGAAGAAACTGGTAATTGTTGTCATTCGTTTCATTTTGAGTTTGATTTTTTTGCAGGTCATCCTAGGACACGATGACTTGCCTGGTCCTCATAAAAAGTGACCAGTAATGGTCCGAAACTGAGATTCATGCCGAGTTCGGAGACAATGATATCGAGGTAATAAAAACGATTCTTTTCCCACGCCATGACCTTCAAAAGAAAATTTTGGAAGCAAAAAGAAAGAAACACAGAGTACAATCAATTGAAAATAAGATTGTCATATCTAAGCATCCTCGACAACAGTGGTGTTAAGACCCTTGGCATCCTTGACATTGACGGCCTGAACGTAGCTGTACAGCTTCTCCTTGGCACCTTCCTCGTCGTTACGCTTGCGGCTGATGCGGACGCGGAGACGGAAGGGGACGCCCTTGATACCGGCTTCCCAGACCTTCTTGTTCAACTGGGGGTCGAGACGGACGTCTTTGGTGCCCTGCAACCCAACGCATTAGCATTACTGAATGTTTTTGTTCAGTAGAGGAAAAGAGGAGGGCTTACCATAGCCTGTGTAGCAAAAGCGCGAATCTCCTTGACGGCGCGGGGAGCACGCTTCTTGAAAGAGACACCGTGCACCTTTTCGTAAAAAAGGAAAAAAAATTAGTCTTCCGTCCAAAATGCCTTTTTTTGAGAAAATAATAAAGAGGTGAACTGCATGGAAAGCAGCCAGGCCATGAGGTGGACTTCATCAAACTAATTTGCTGAAATTGGTGGGTCTCTTTGTGTTCGTTTCCGAGAAGGAAAGCGAATTGAAGAAGAGTGACAAAGGTTCTCCGTCCATCGTCTATATACGTATCGCATTTGCAATGTCTTATTCCCCTCCGCGCTCTAAACATCTGTTCATCTCTGCTTCTTGAACGGTCTGTGCGGCTAACTTTTTTAAGACTGGCGGAGACCGAAGGTATCGACATGGACATTCAAACGCTTCGACGATCGGCGAAAAGAGCTGAACGGGAACAAGACAAGTTGCAAATACCGATCGTAGGGGCTCAAGCCAAAACCTCTTGTAGTGTGAAGCGCAGTGAAGGGTGGGAATGATCAACATACTCTCTTGTGCAAGTGGATGGTGTATTCGCGCGACACAACGTCGGCGATGGCGGAACGGCCGCTCTTCTTTCCCTTGGTGGTGCTCGACATTTCTGACTCAACGTTTAGTATTGATATATCGTAGTAGAAAAATAGGGAGAACGAACTGGTGGATGTGCCGGACTGTTGTCTGTTGTTGTCGTCGTCGTCGAGCTAAGAGAAATTCAGTCGGGACTGGAAGAAGTTCGTTGGAATTTGTGTGGGTGCCCGCCTAGTGTGTCGCTTAAAGACGTACGCCTTGTAATTGGCTGGCGGAAAAATCACGTGATTGAATTTCGACATTCCCGCAAAACCGCAGTTTCCACACCATCTGATTGGTGGAATTGAAAATCTTTAAAGATGTGAAGGTCTGGTGGGTGAATTATAGTACGACTAATCTTCTAGTTTGATATCTCCTGCGCTCACGTCAGGATAAACATCGAACCGACGCTGCGTATACACTGGAATACCCTTCCTCGCAGAGTCAATAGCGTCGCTCGTCAAATCAGCATAGACAATGTCCTCCTTCTCTTCCAATTCTCCTAAAACCTCTGCGTTTGGACTAGCGATGAATGTATGGCCATAAGCATGATAACTGGCGCTCATGTCCCGTGCTGGACTACACATGGCAACGTACACCTGGTTGTCGACTGCGCGCGCCCGCCCGAGTAGAGACCAGTGCATAGGTCCCGTGGTGGTGTTGAATGCGCCGGGATAAACGAGCAGGAATGCGCCCTTGCGAGCCGCTACCATTGCCAGTTCGGGGAACCGCACATCATAACAGATAGCTAAACCAATCTTGCCGTATTCTGGTATGTCGAGTATGGTGACCTTGTTGCCTGGAGAGAGGACTTCGCTCTCTTTAAATGTAATCTTGCCTGGAATATCGATATCAAATAAATGTGTTTTGCGATGTGTACCAATCAGCGCTCCCGTGGGAGAGAAGACGAGTGATGTGTTGTAGTATTTCTTTGTTTCCGGTTCGAGCTCAGGGATACTGCCTCCAACGAGGTATGATTTCGCCTCCGCCGCAAGTTTCGATAGCGCATGATATGAAGGCGACTGACTCTCCGTGGGTGGCGAGGGAAGGAGTGTCTCGGCATATTTGGGGAAGAATTGTGTGCCGTAGGGAGAGTTGAAGCATTCTGGGAGGACGATTAGTTTGGCGCCTGCTTTGGCGGCTTCGAGGACTTTGATGCGCGCATGGCTTAGGTTTGCGGCTTTGTCGGCTCCTAGATAGCAGAGCTTATTAGCACTGGTGAGGAGGGCCCTAATTGGTTGCAATCACACGGACCGGATGCTAGCTGTATGAGCGCGAGCTTGAGAGGCTGCTTGAGAAGACTCGTCATGGCTGTGATAATGTTTAGACCTATGTAGTAAAGTGAGAGGATTGTGACACAACACTGCACTGTCGGATAGATTCAATTTTGAATGCTTGGGCTGATGTACCCAATGTAGTCGAACAGTGCACTCATCGGACTCTCATGTCCGCGGGGTCGGACGTTCGGCCTGCCTCCCGACAACATCATTTGCGCCTGAATTATCAGGCATAAAGTATTCGGCCTCGAAGGCTCTGTTGGTATCCTCACAAAAGACCTCAAGAGTTGTCTTACCAACAGACAAATGTTGGTCACGAGAACAGTTCACACTAATGCTGAGCGTCTACTTGGTAGAATCTAGCTACACTGTCAACTCCATAGCTGCCCCATGAAGGCTTGCCCCAGCCCCAGCCCCGGTCGTCGTCAAAGAACCCCGGAAACGCGTATATTGACACGCACTGCGTTCTTCAGATTGGAGTTGACATGATCGAAACGGGCGCAAGACCCAAGGCCTAAATTGAAACACTCGGGCTTCTAATTTGTTTTCTGGGTTCTCGTCCAACGATCTCCACATGGATTACTCCATCGCTTGTGGCTGTGAGGATTGAATTCCATCACTAGGCCCTGGCTAGCATAATAACGATGTTCATTCTGTGTCCTTCGCCCCAATTACGAGTCATTTGAAAAACAAAAGGTACGAGGCACGATGGCTGATGGCTGAACAACAACACTACAAACGTTTGAATGACGGGTGACTGTTTGTTTGGTATTGGCACGTATAGGGTGCGTACATCCATGTAGTCAGTGTATCAGTGGAAAGTCGCATGGCGGCGTGGGATGGTTGACTGTTTGACACTCAAACAGAGGCAACTCCGACTGTGCTATTCCTTCCTGAGGCATCAGTCAGGAGTTAGAGTTTGCTGCCTCTCCACACTAGGCCCAAACAGGTACTGGGCCGGTCTTCTAGAAGCTGAAAAGAATGTTTTAGTGGCACATGATTGGGCGAGCTTGTTTACCTAGCGCCGCCCGCCTTCCCGTCGCTGTTTGGCGGATGCTTCTTTCTGAATGGCCAAGACGGGCGAGAGTTCCTTCCTCGGTGGCCACTTTCTATTCTAGGCTGCGAAAAAAAGAGGAGAGGAAAATTTAAAGGAAAAAACGACACAAGAACAACATCTCCTCACATATACAGCAGACATTCGAATGCGAATTCCTTTTTGCTTTGATATATCTATTGTCTGATTACTCGCGGGCTGAATACCTCATTACCGCCGCGGCCCCAAGGAGCGTTATTACTCATACCCTTTGTAGGCGCCGACTAATTTATATACCGTCACATTCATCCTTCAGCCCCCGATTTCATCTAAGTCAACATCCGCACTGCTTGAGTATAGCGACCACTTTACGAAAACGGAAGTTGATTAACACCATTATATGAGCGAGCATGTTTGAGAATTTTTCATTTCCGTCTCCGTCCTCCACGGCGGAAGGGGACGATCGACTGATGCGCGACTGCGATAGCACGACGATATCTCCACTTTCTTCTCGTTGTCCATCGCCCTCGTCCTATTTATCAAGAAGGTCGCGTCCGCTGTCACGGCCACGATCTCCATATCACCGTCGTCCTCAACAGCCTCCTACATCCATGCCGAGCAACTACGAACAGTTCCAGCGCCGGATATCGGTCGGCACTTTGACCGAGAAACTGAACGCACATACTTTGGATCAAAATATCACACCAGTATTAGCACACGCTCCTTACGAATCACCTCTATCGCCGATTTCTCCGACGTCTTTCTCGTTCTCTGTGACCAAGGATTCGGCCTCGTCCCGGGGCAGTGTGCGGACGCTTTTGACCCCACCAGGCGAATATGAAGACGAAGGATATGACGATCAGTTGACTCCCGACTGGGAGCCATATCACCCTGGACACTCTCCAACTTCCATGCCACTTGAACACGATGGATTCTTAGACGTACCGCACCACCGTTTCCCGCGGGAACCAAGCCTGCGGCTGCAACGTCAGCAAATGTCCCGAGCACAATGCAATATTGACGTTTTCAAACTTGCTCTACTGGCTGAAGATTTCACTCGTCATGGCTCCGAGTCAGTTGCCCTCAGCGATGACGAATGTCATCCTAGTTCTCTTCCACCAAACACTTCCCCACCAAGTAGCCTTCGACGAGCATCTATCAAGCCACGAGGTGGCAGTGCTACTTCCACAGCCGGAAACGTACGGTATCGTTCTCGGGGCTCAATTGATCCCGGTATGGTACGAAGGCGTAGCACATCTTCAGCCGGAACATTCGCCTCTTCCACTCGTGTTGCCAAGCCTCGTGCTCGCGAGTTGCTGTCGAAAAAGAGCGAACAGACATTGAGGCGGAAGAGCCTTGTGTGTGCGACGCTGGCATCAGCGATGTGCGAGGCCCCGACATCTAGATCTTCGAGTCCTGGACAATAATTTGCCTTTTCTGAGTGTTTTTATTTTCTCTTCTTTGTCTATATCTGACTTTGACTTATTTCTTGGCGACCTTCGAGTCCAAATTTGGCATGGCATTGGGAGGAGTTAGTTGATATTCAAATCCGATCTAGAAGTGAACCTCACGGTCAAAACTTTAGGTTTGTCATTTTTGTTTGCTGGAGTACAAAGCATTGCGATATGCGGGCTGTTATACAGGAGCGGAACGTTCTGTCGGATAGTTATACTGATACAACATCCACAGCTGGGGCATTATAATTGGGTTAATCATTTTGCTATTTTCCTCTTGCCTTTCTATCAGTAGGCTCCAATATTATCCTGAAATTCAATGATCAAACACGCATACCTGCACCGCAGGCTGATCGTAGGTGTACAAGCATCATTACAACTTCATAGTCATCACATCCAACATGGAACAGAAGGTAAACACCAAAAGACAATTTCAAGGTCTTAGGTCAATGCTATTCCCAAGAATCATTAGGAGTGAGTGACCAAAGCACTCCAGTCAATGTGTGGTATCGTACACTTCATCATCTCACAAACAATGACACCCCGAAGCTGGATTCAGATATCAATCAGCAAACTATTTCGCACCAGAGGAGAGTGATCAAACTTACAGTGCTTTTTAGACTTCTTCTTCGGTGCAGTAACAGCAGTCTTAACTGTTGGCCTTGCCGCTTGTGACGCTGCCAAATTTGGAGGTGGCGGCGTACCAACTCTAAGATTGATGCCAGTGCCCTCCTCGAACCGAATAATGCGATGATCCGGATGACGAGCTGGGATCTCGGGACTACCGTAGGCATGGGAGGCCAGCGATGAAGAGGAAGATGACGATTCGAAGAGGAGAGGCGTGTCAAGGTCTGGAGGGTTGGAAGAGAGAGGGCGAGCGCGGCGGGAGATGCTGCGACGTAGAGAGGGTAATGGCTGGATATGTTAGATGGTGTATACGCATAGGGGAACGGGGAATAGAAGGAAGGAGCAATCATGTATCCTTCCTGAAAAGGAGCACTTACCTCAGATCTATCATCTGCTCTATCTTCCTCTTCATCCTCATAATTTTCTTCGACCTCATCTTTTTCATAATTGTTTTCATTGATTGTCTCCACTTTTGATGCCTCACGCCTCTCAGCTGGATCAGACGCTAATGAAGATGAGCTGGATCCTCCACCACCACCCGCCATAAACGCCGCGGCCCGCTCAACATATGGCCGAATAGAGGCACGCGTACTAGGCGCATTCGTCGAGAGGTTGCTATCTGATGGACGATTGTGTGGCATACGCACCACAGTTGGTTCATTCCACGTATCTGGCTGCCAAGGTCGCTCAACTTTTCCGTCTAGGACTCCATAGTCTGCATTTCCATCGCCCGTTTCAACCATATTGCCGTTTTCTGCATCGAGGTAGCGCACGATATCTTCAAAAGCGAGACCGTTATTGTCGGTTTCGAGTTGGCGGAGAGCATCTTGCAGGGTTTGGTGGCGGTTGGATGAGTGAGGGCCCCAATTAGGTCTGCGGTGGGATATGGGGTCTTCAGAGCCGTGGTGGGACGGGTCGAGCCTTTCGTACTCCGAGCTGGTGGTGTCGACTACCATTTCTGAATGGCGTATCTTCACTGAGTCTTCTGTATCCCAGTCATTAGACAGTGGAGAGCGGGGGACATCCTTTTCGTTGCGAGAGTTGTAAGACGTGTCCACGTCAATGTCTAGTCGGGGTGACGCACGTTTGTCAGAGCTGCTGAATAAACGAGATACTTTCTGTTTCAATGTTCTGACTGGTGTCTTGGGTATTCGAGGTGATACTGGACTTGAGGGCAACTCTTTCAAGGGAGGCAAAGCACCAAACGAATAAGTGGATTGCGGTAATCCTTGAGAAAGAGGTGGTGATATGTACTTGGAGAGCACTGCGCTTTCAGACGCTGAGATGGGTCTTATCATATCATCTGGTAATGCGTAGCTTATGAATGAGTGGGTTGGAGATACATCTGGACTCTCCTCCTCCATCATGTCTTTGAAAAAGTTAGATAATCTGTAGGTGGATGTCTCGTCAAAGTTGAACAGAGAGGGAGTTTTTGGATTCAGGATTTCAAATTCTGCCCCGTAGTGTTTGACTCTCAATTTCGAGGCGCTAGTGGAGGGCAATGTCGAGTCAGAAGATGTTCGACTGTGACTTGCAAAATTCTGGGTTGGCCTTTTCAGTCTAGCAGAAAAGGGATCCTATGGATAATTAGTGAGTTTTCTTTCTTATCAACAACAGTGCAAATGCGTTCTTAAAAGGTCTCCGAGGGCAAAGTGATATTTGTGGGAGAATGGTAAGGAACTGAGTGAGAAAAAAGAAATCCTCACTGTGCAGAGAGTGAAAATGACATGATGTGGTTGACAAACAAAGAAATCTCAGGACCAGATTGGCAGGAAAGAAGTGAACACTACACAAGCAAAACCTACCATTCGTCGTGCTCCTAACAAGTGGCTTGAGGATGCAGGCCGAGAGGACGGCCTTATCATGGATATTGGAGTCATCGGTGTGAGTATATCACCACCAGGTAAACTGATCACAGACTGACTGAAAGAAAGTGGAGGAGGACTCGAGGGAGCCGATGAGGCAGGAGACAGCAACTGAAATCCAAAATCATGATGTGGCCTCTGACATAGATTCAATGCAGCTGGCTTTCTCTTGAGTCTAGGACGAGGGGTGGGAGACATCTTGGTGCTATCTTGGGACAGGTATTTTCGATATTCATGAAGCGACAATTGACCTGAAGAGAAAGTCGTGTCGATACGCAAGCCAGATGCCTGTACTTGAGCCATTCCTACTGATGGCGTGAGACTAGGTGACGCTTCGGTGAGATATCTCCTTGGTAATAAAACTTCAAAAACTAGTTATTCGTTTTTATTGGGTATCACAGCTCCAAGGCAGAGATAAGATTGGACCTCCGACTCAAAGAGTATCTATCAAATCAGCATCAATCTCAATTATAAGACAAGCGACTAGGACAGACTTACTTATGCAAATGCTGATATGAACAAGAAGATCAAAACCCTGCACGCCGTCTATAGCTATATCAATCCTAAAGCAAGAAACACCGTCCAATGCAAATTATGGAGCCAGAGACAAAATGAAGTCTTTTCCTGAATCAGCTTCACACCAACCATAGAACATGACCTTGACACCTACACCACAACAAGCGAAGTTCAATCGTACTCGGAGAACTTCTCCAAATATTACACACGCACGCACCGTCGCAAGACCGGATCAGCATGCATATTTCGAGAGCAAGAGTAACGAGTGACGCGGCTAATAGCCGAGGAGGCTTGACTGTTTAAGTATGCAACGAGTGGTATGTGCTTAATGCAGGGTCGTTTGACATGCTTTCATACACGAGGTTGTCGGTGAGTATCATAAAACAACTCCAGAATCGTTGCTTGAAGAGCCAGCTGACTTCAAGACAGACAAAGGCAAAGAGAACGGAATTCAAACAAAAGTAGCCTGCGAGAAGAGGATTAGGTCATATTTTCTGCTTTTCCTCCGAGCTATTGAATGCGTCTACAATCTTGGCCTTGGAATGATGAAAAGAGCCAAATGCGAAAAAACAAATTTTATGACTAAGATCCAAGCAATTATACTTCCTCCTACACCATCATCAACCCTGGGTAATCAATCGACTGGACTTGGTTTAACATCATGAACATCATCATCAGGCACATTTTTTCACCAGCCTCACCAAAAGAGGGACCAGAAAATTGGGTACCCAAAGCAAATCGGAACGGAAAGAGAAATTAATTTCCAATTGGACGAATCGATGCCGTCGAATGCGAAAACTCGTCGAGAATTATCGAGAGTTTGTATGGATGAAGTTGTTTTCCATCTTTTGGATGGACCGCCTCGTGCGCCTGATTGGACGATCGACTCTCCGCAGTGACAGCCAATCAGCGTACAGTACGCCGATTTGTTTTACATCGACCAATCGGCGCGCGACATGGTTCTAACCAGTTAAAGAGCAGAAACGCGGTGTTCTTTGAAACAACAGGGCTGAGAGTTTGACATCAGAAGGTTGAGCTATTACTCAATAGGAGGTGGCCAAGTGGAGATGAGCAGATGACTATGTCCCAGTCGAGAAAAGGGCTGCATGCTGAAGAGGGGGATGGTGAACGTGGCTCGATACGGTTGATCTTATCATGCATTATCGTTTTTGTTGCTGCATCTGCAAGGCACGGACTGGGATACATAGTTGATATAACTTATAGTAACAGTCTTGATTGTTCCTGGCCGCTGCAAAAGGGTGAATCTTCTAATTCCGTCGTCAGGGAGTGTACGTAAAGGAGGGTCGTGCAAAAGTCTACCTCGGCAGAGACATGATCAAGTTTGGGTCTTCATTGGCTAAATGGTTGTTCCAGCAGGATCCGACAACAGGGGTGTCGACTGGCAGCAGATGAAGAAAGGCGTGTGAATAGTGGATAGCGGATGGCGAAGGCAGTGGAGGCTGATTGTTTGCGGCTGTGTGTGTAATCTGAGACCAGCCAGTAAGCAGCAGACTATTACCGCTGTCCGGTAGATGGGAACCGACAAAGTTTTAAGGTGTGTCAAGTGTACGTAAAGTACGACATGTTCATGCAGATGTCTGTCGGTCCTTCTCCTCTGCGGCATCCTACGTCGTGCCTTCATCTCCATTTCTATTCTGTTCAAAGGTTCATATATGCAACAGTCATCTAGGTGTCTGTTCAGCTGCATGACTCCTTTCTACGATACCTACTTGTTCAGCGAAGGAATTACTTTCGAGCCAACGAGCTCGACGATTTCGTCGAAGGTACCCCAACACAAACATAACATGACAGCCAGAGATTGCCAAAACTAGATCCGACCTGGAGATTCCATTCATTGGACTGTCATCTACAAGCCAAGAGGTCACACTTGAAATCCAGCTCGGCGTCACAGAAGCCGTCGCCGAAGCTGAGTTATTGATGGCCTCACCCGAAAATCCTGCTCTGTGCCTAATGTACCTATTCCATCAAATGGTGATCCCGGTCCTACTGCATTGTTAAAGAATGCTCCGTATAGTGGACATCCAAGATTGGTTTTATTGGCCGGCCCACCTTTTGAGATATAATATAAAATGCCCGTATGAGTGTCGACAGGCGTTGAAAAAGGGTTGGTTGTGGAGGGGTAGAGACTGGCCTGTCCACTAGGTACTTTGACTTACAACTCGTCAGTGGTCGAGTTGTATAACATGGGGCTAAGATAAATCAATCCAGCTGGTTGATTGATTACTATATTTCCTTTCCTGCTTTGGTCTATGCCTCAGTCTTCATATCCACGAGGTCTACTGCTACTAGTTGCATGTGATGCTAAACGTTTTCCAAAGTAGAGGAGGATTCTGTAGAGGATAGTATGACTCTATACGGCAGAAACAATCACTGCAATTACATTTTAATTGAAACGAGCCTAAATTAGATTCATTGTTGAATCCCAGCGTAGTTTTTGCGCCCATAGCTCAAACGCTCTGACATCTAGTTGTGTTATCCCACCCCTCCTTTCGTGGAAAAAGGCCTGTTTCGAAAGAGCCATTGATATTTTCGATGCCATCAAATGACCATCTTCGATATTTGACTCATCGAAGACAATAAGAGAGTATTTAGGGCAGGATTCGGGCCAAGAATCGGGCCTCTTGGCCAAAAAAGCACCAAGTGCTCGGATCTGTGGCATAAAGTCGAGGCTATACGGCAGGGCTTGTGTAGGACAGAAGCTAATTTTTGTAGGCCTCTTAAAATTAGACACCTTGATCAACCTCTCCGTACGGTGTAGGGCATCAAGAATGTTTCTGATCTGCGGTATGGTCTTCCTCCATTCGTACCGCGGTCTACCTTCATAACTTGCAGAATCTTGGCGTAGATAAAGATGAAGATTGGATATGCCACTCTTGGCCGATCCTTCGCCATAAGTAGCTGTCAAAAAGACGGTGTCAACGAGGAAGCTGAATCTGTTGTATAGAAATTCTCCACGATAATTGTTTTCTATAGGACGCCAAATACTACTGATCCGTGCCAACGTCTCAACTGTATTTGATGAAGCAATTATGCAAGTTAATTCCCGCACTAACTTCCAGTCTTGCTGCCGAAAGTAAGACTTGAAGGAGAAATGAGTAATGACAATATCATCGTCGTCATCATCGTCATAATCGTGAACACTACTATTGTGTGGTTCTCGTGCATCCTCAGCACGGGTCCATCGATATTGCAGGTAGCGGACAGTGCTTCCTTTCATTAAAATGTGGTTTGTTCCGCAGAAAAGCATAAAGAGTTTATCGGCCGCCTGCACGATGTCGCGGGTAGTAGATGATGACGTTAATAAGCTTATCAAATCACTTTCGGCCTCAGGAAGAGCAAGCGTCTGAAATGCAAATATAACGTGGTTCGCATGTCTAATCACAGCATTCTGTACCTCACTCTCTATTGATACGATTCTGTTCTCATCTTCATGGCCTGAGTCAACCATTTCCACATCTAAAGCTGCCGGCATGTCAAAAGAAGTTATGCCAGCTTGAAATGCTGCGTTTGGTGTTGAGGCCAGTTCACTAGATGGATGTAAATCTCCGAGATATATACCATCTTCGCCCTCGTTCTGAACTAAGTCAAGTGGGGATGTAAAATCATTTGAGGACCCAATAAGATCGTTTTCGATGTGCGAAGATCTTGCATCGTTATCGACAGGCAAAGGATCCCAACCACTTTGATTAGCAGATGTTTCCTCTCCTGAATGTGGATTATAAGAAACGTGACTGTCTGCTGGCGTGACTTCTCTTAATTCAATTATGGCAGATGCAAGGCATTTCATGATTTCCTTTCGATAAATATCACGTGCCCAGTCACATAGCATGTCAACGATGAGGAGGATTTGTAAAGCACTATCTTCGCGAAGGATGCTTCCATGCCAGAGATCAATTATTCGCTGGAGACTGTAAGAACACGAGCGAATAAATCAAAGACTCCAATCTAGAACTTACTGTTTTTGAGTCGTCAGGAACACAGGCATATATTCTCCATTCATCACCTTGATTGGCCATGAACCAAACCAAAGGCTCAAATCGTGCTTCTGCCGTTGTTGGAACGTTTTTCTGGATATTGAGTAACGTTCTTAACGGAAAGGCGCTCTGTTCTTCAACCGAGGTGAAACCTGGGCACCCGTACTCAGGCTTAGCCTCTAGGAGAAGGAATGGAAAGGAAGGGCTCGGACTCTTTCCAAAAGGGGTATCTAGTATGCCTGGATTACCTGACAGCAAACTCTGAAGTTTTGCCGTTTGCCTCAATCCGAAGACAAGGTCAGGCCTTTGAGTTCGTAGTGTTCTATTCTTAAATTCAGGAACCGAGTGGTCAATGATAGGCTCGCTTTCGCGGTAGAGAAAAGGAGATTGTAACGTGTTTAGTGACTGGCAGTTCCTTCACATTAGTAGGTGATTGAATTGCCGTTGCTGCCTTTGTCTTACCCGATTCCTCATCCTATCCACATGTCTACATGTGCAAAGTATTGTCCTAGCTCTCTTGGCCCGCAATCTTTCCGCGGCCAATGGGTAGAGAGGATCAAGGTGAAATCGAGAGACCCATCGTTTCTTGTGGCAGTGATCGCTTGTTCATGTCAGAGTCAAGTACTTCCATTAAAGAAGGAATCTTATTTACCAAGGCATATCGGAGTGAAAACGATCGAGAACTATCTTCTCAGTTCGATTCCTCCAGGTGGCCTCATTGGCCAATGAGTTTCGCATGTCGTATGCAGCGCGAACAAGGTTGGTTACTCGCTCGGGAATTGGGACGAGAGGATCATTCGTCTCATTCTCTCGATTTGCCAGGTCTTCAACGTATCTTTCATATCTGATATTTTCGATCTCTCGAATCTTTTGAAAAATTGGCACATATATTTGTGGCCACTGGTGAGGTGCTACGGGCCCATCAAAGACTATGTTATACCTTTGCATGAGGTTCCGTCTTGTATGCATGCGAGCGTTGGGTGAAGCCATGACTGATATGAGGCCTGGTTCCAGAGAGGATGTATCCTGTAAGATGCCTTTGAGCAGTGGCACAATACTGTGTCGATAGCAGAACTGATGCGTGGGATATATATCGCTTCTTTACTTACATTCGCCCAAGGCTGAGAAGGGTTTCGACTAAAGAAGTGTATCAGACTCTTTCGAACAGATATTGCCTGCTGCGCCACACACTCCGCGGAGGAAGGCTAGCAGCCTATCAAACCCTAGTTTCATGAGAAGCTCAACACTGTTCACTTTCAGTTCCTAATATTTCATTGTACTATATATAGGCCTTTAACGATCATGAAACAGTATGGGCGCATTTCTTAATCATTTGTTCTAGTGTGGACCATCCGATTTACATATGTACCAAAGTGATCAAATACGCGGGGGAGGTAGCAACCCTGTTTCCATTGAAGTTTAGTCTCTAGTCCAAGACGACAATAGCCTTACTATATAGATAGGAGTCCGGTTCTTTAGGTTTTTCCGACAGCATCTCTACTTCATGGTTAATAACGCCTGCTGTGGGAGTTTGTGTAGATAGTTAGCGGGAAGAAGACAAGTGTGTATAGTTGATTGAGGTGAAACTCCAGGAAAGCCAGCATTGAGTATTCATCATCAAACAAAAAAGAGTCGAAGCAACAGTGGTTCATGGACGAGGAAGGGGTTCCGCTTTTACCGCCAACGCTTCCGAAAACAACACGTTACATACCTTGTATACACCAGCAACGCCTGGCCGATAGTGTATGATTTGAACGTAGCTAAGTACCTAGCGGCATGCGCCTTCTCCAAATTGAGGGAGATCGTTGTCTAGAACTGCCTAATACTGGTCGCTTACTGGTTGGGCCTCTGTTATCCCATTGCATTAGTGTGACCAGGGGACCGCAAAATGCGGCGCAGTCAAATCAACCAGACTTCATTCTACGCAAACATCGCCCACTTGCAGTCTAGATTGTACTGTATTTTTGCTTCCACCATTTCTTATTTTCCTTATCGACCCCTCTAGTTCGTAATCCCTCTCAGAGCTTTCGTATGTTACGAAAGGGCAGGCTACATACTTGTTGACATGAACTTCCTCAAAGACAACCCTGGTTTCAAACCCGTGGCACCTGAAAATGGCGAAAAGGACATCCTGCAAACATTCTAATATAATGAGTCCTTTCATCTACTTCTCCCACTCAACCCACCTAAGTCCGCGAATATTTGATAGGCCGTAGTATAACTATCCGTTTGTATGGATGGAAGCGTCCAGATGTCGCAATATACTTGATGGTCGGACGGTCAAACGATTAGGGCTAGGGCTAGGGCTGAGCCGAAAGGGGTTAGGGGTTTACATACATTCAAGAATTCGCCCATGAATTCAACGATTCGTTGGCACGACTGTGTCGTAGTTAAGAAGTTGATCATCTTTTTAATAGGGAAGACCGTTTGATCGTGTCCGGGTATGCTACAAACAACAATCTATGTAAATACAGCCGATAATATCCCCTTGATCTCGGTATATCGATACCATCATACCAAGACTATGGATGGAATTCAGCGACATTTGAGGTATTGTGAATTCCGAATTATGGAAGGGTGTCTAATCACTTTTCATCCCTCATCCGATGACCTTCTAATGGACTTCAATTTGACAATGATCAGTCTTACCTATTTATATAATCAGACCAACGGAAACAGAACGCTGCCATGTAATATGCAATAGATCATTATATACGTCATATTAAGACAAAAAGATTAAAAGAAGTCAGATAGGAGCAAGTAGAAATGTAAGTAATCTGAGAATAAAAATCAAAGTTTGGATGACTGGGATATCTTCATGAAGTTCGGCCGTAAATTCGTGTCAAACAAATAATGACGCCTTATGCAAATTGTGAGATGAAAAAGCAAATGGGAATATGGTCTATTCGTAACCGGTCATGATGAATCGGGACGCTGATTAGTTTAGTGTCTCTTATATTTCTGTGACATGATTAGCTTCATAATAGAATGGATGAGGGATAGCGACAGCTTACATCTTCAATTTTTCGTCGGTTCGTTGGGTCCAAGGAGTTTCCTGCTCCAAGCAACGTCTGTCCAACCGCACGAGTAGCTCCAATTGCAGGCCGGAGAATGACAGTAGGTGCACGTCGCCAGACTGCCTTTGCAGCCCCTGCGGCACTAGTGCTTTCCATGACTTCACCGGGAACAGCAACAATAGCGTCTCGTGTCATCAGAAGGTCACGCTCAAGACTACGGAATGCGCCTCGAAGACCTTGAACAACTCCTACCGGTTGGTCGGCATAATGAGAGATTTGTTTCTTCTCGTCTTCATCAGTGGAGTCGCCATCTCCTTCTCCGTGCGCCATTCCAGCAGTCGGGGCAGTGAGAAAGTCTTCGGCACTTTGGAGGACTGTCTGAGTCCCTATTGCTAGCTTGGCTCCCAGCTTGATTAATTCATTTGTGGTCGTCTTGGTGAACGAGAATGCCCCTTTCTGAATGCTGCGTACGATCCGCCCGTCTTTCTTATATTCGCGCATCGGAACGACGACTAAATCTTTCACGCCACTTCCAACATTCACCAGAGATCGAATTGGGGCAAGACCAGCCAATACACCTGGTAATTGATTTCGCTTGATATCGGGCATCCAAATATCGTTCAATGTTTGGCCAAGTCTTTCAAAGCCCGATACACCATATATTATGACATGTCGCATGACCATGTCGGCCTCATCAAGGATAAAAAAGTTCATGAACTCCGTTGTGCGTCCAGAGCGTAAACCTGCATAGTCAACTCGTTTTGGTTTAAAGTCAAGTTTGACCCGTACTGCATTGACTTCAACCCGTTGTAAGAAAGGTGTATCGCCAGGCGAGCTAGGAGCAGGAGCTGACTCGTCTTTGAACTCAAAAAAGCGGCTCAAAAAGTCCAGCGCGTCTTGGTCAACATGAAGACGCAGAGGTAGCACGGTAGCCTTTAAATCTATTAGTGCGTGCTGTTCAAAACAAACTAAGATTAAACATACCTTGAGGACGATTTCAGAGGCTGCCAATTCCGCCACAGGTTTCACGTTGATTATCTCTAAATGTATCATACTGGTCCCACTTTCACGCACTCCCGCATCGTTCATGTATGTTGCAAATTTCTTCCACGTCGAGGTCGGGATATGATCAAAAATCTCCAAGTCATTTACTCTCACGTCAACCGTACTCTGTGTCTCACCAGCACCCGGCGGGAATACGACAAAATCCGCGGAGATACCCTTCAGCTCAAAGGTCATCTTATGATGCTTGCTTCGTGACAAGCGTAGCCTTTTCCCACGAGTAGAGGAAGGTCGGTTCTGATGAGAGGAGTAACCAGTAACTGTCGTTGACGTAATATAGCTGCCGGTCTCACTGGCCATATCATCGATGTCATGGTTGATTGCACGAGATAGCTCACGAGGGTCCTTGTTTGCAGGTATACCAATGTAAATAGAGTTGAAAAGGAAATCGCCAATGACTGATTCCTCCTCATCGTCTTCCGGAGACATTCGACTCGTTGTCTTCGCACGTCGTTCTGCAGCTTTCATTTCAACGTCTTTGACAGCTTTGGAGATTGTATCTCGAGTGCGTTGCCAATCATAGCCATCAAATAGGTTCCAGATGAAATGTACGTCACGAACCCGTACCCTCAGCGGGCTACCATGAAGCTTGACTTCATTAGCGAGCCCATATGTATTGTGAGTGGTGTTCCATCGATGAGCGGTGCCACCAACCGTTGACTTCCTGGCAAAATGATCATCTTGGAAATCAAGTCCTGCCACACTGGTCGAAACGTTATATTGAGAATGAAAGCTGTCCATGAGTTGTCTGGAACGAGACATATCAGCCATAGGATCGGTCATACTCGTGCTAATCGGCCCTTCCAAACCAGGCTCTGGAGGATAAAAATCGCTAACGTAATCGACTTCATCGTCAAGAGCGCCCTCAAAGGTGTCTTCTGCCTCGTCAACCGATATTTCTTCAGCATTGGTGACTTGGTCGGTGGTGAAAGCATCTCCTGTGAATGAGCTCAGCATGTCTTGCAATGGCATGACCTCCGTACGATATTTGAGTGTGGTACTTGGCAAAGATGGCGGAGAAAGCCCATTGAGAAGGCTGATGAGTGTTTGAGTGGAATCTGCGCACGTTTCCAAAATGAGCAAATCGTCTTTAAGCTCTACATCGACAGTCTTGTCACCAATCGCGTCGGGTGGTTGTACGTTAACCGAGAGCACTGCCGATGAGATGTACGAGACCGGAACAAAGCCCATGTTGCCAAATTTGTTGACTTGTTCTTCCTGACTCTCGCCAATGGTTCGGCGATTTGTACTATCGCCCTTGCCAATCATTTGCACGTCGTCTATTATCATCAAGGTGGCCTTTTTTATTTCAAAATTAGCCTCGAAAAGCCCCTTGTCTTGGTTCATGCATTTAAACTTGGCATATGTAAAAACCATCAACCCTTTCGCAGGCATATCACGTGGATTCAGGCCCACTACACAGTCTCTCAAAGACATAGCGAGCTTGAAAGGCTTCGTATCGGTTTCGGAGCCATCATAGGCTCCAAATGACGGTCCATGAAGCTGCGGAATGCTTATTTCCGTTAGATTGGCCACGGAGCTAGCCATTCTGGTGGTAATGTCATCAGGTGTGGCATCATTTCCTAGACCGAGGAACGCTATTATCGAAGGTAGGGTATATTCCACCCTAAAGCCGTGGAGTTTGACTTTGACGGTAGGATCCATCTCATCCGCGATAAAACGAACCATCAACATAGGCAAAGACGATGATGTGTGGCTCTGACCCGTAGCAATATTGAGAGCTTCACCTACAAGTTCTTCGGTCTCATTTCTACCAAGCGAGATACTTTTCACTTGAGCTGCAACAAGAGACGGAATGCTTATATGGGCCAACTCGATATCTTTGGTCGTTAATCGCAAGTTTCCTATGCTCTCGTTGACCTGCGTGCAGCTTTCAAACTCACGAATAAGTACAAGAGTCATGACGCCGGGTCGATCGTCCTCGGGCAGGTACTTAGTCACACTAGATAACCTTGCAATTTCGTTAGGAAGGTCGCATAGAGGTTTCAATCCTTCAAGATCAGGAATTGAGAGCCTTGCTGTTGCGATTGTAACACGGAGAACGCCGCCCTGTCGCCGTTGTCGGAATAGTGTATCAAGCATAATATCATCATCCTCCTCATATTTATCTTTTGAAGGCGTAAGCAAAGATAGGAGCCGGTCAAGGTCGACTTCCTTTGGCGAATACAAGTACTCGATCCGAATATTACCAATATTGAGAGTTGCCGGGTGCTCCATATCGTTGTCAAAGACTACAGGCCCAACAACTTTAGCCTTGTCGACCTGGACACCGATGCCTTCAAATCTGCTTACAGCCTTGACTGCACTAGTCATCAACTTGACATGACAGTTTTCGCCTACAAGATCAAGTATAATGCCATCTAGCCTAGAATTTATCTTCCAAGGAGTGGAAGAGGTGGCAGCAGAGGGGGGGTTCGGGGGCGGTACTCCTTCGAATCGCACACCACGTGTCGTCGTTTTTATGGAGTCTGACTTATCCCCTCGGACCGTTGACACAGATGCCATAGAGCTTCCGAGTTCCATCAGGGTGCTCAGACCGCCGAACCATCCGAAGATCTCCTCCAATTTCTGGATGTTGAAATTGATATGTAATGGCAAGGTAGTAAACTCGAGCTTACCCGATGATGGAGACTTAATGACAGTAAGTGTGATATCACGAGGAATAGCCGTTCGCACATCTCTCATGGACTCTCTCATCTTGAGATCTTTATTGAAAGATATCAGGGACTCGGTGGCATATCCAAGTACGAATTTAGTCACCTCAAGTTGGAGCTTCATCGTGTCGTTTGTAATAAGGTAATCAGAAGTGACTGATAGTAGCTGTGCCTGTAGGATGACATCTTCTCCGATAGATGCAGTGGACTGTGATGATTCGGGAGCCCCTGCTCGCACATAGTAAGAGAAACTGGGCAAGTTTTCCAAGAACTTAATTGAGAAGGATTCAAAGCTGAATTTGAAACGTTTGTAAACCGTAGGCGAAGCATGAGAGGGTTTCCTCGAAACATCTGTCTCTGAATTTCCAACACTAAAGGAGCTGACCACCTTTTGACTCACTTTAACAAGCAGCCAACCTGTTGCTATGTCAAACGTGACAGTAGCTTCGCCAAAATCAATGGCTATGGCTGTTGCTGGATTCCCGGAGGTGAGAGGTCCCATTACCTCTGCATTTCTGTGGCCAGGATGCTCACCACTATCAATAGGAATTGACGAAGTCATAGAGCTACGGCGTATCGAAGTGGAAAAATCCAGTCGTGAACTACCGAGAGCATCACTACTAACTGATTGGGCCATAGTAGTGCCATGCTCCTCACGCTGTGGCGGTTCCTGAGGCTCCTGTTCACCATTGTCGAGGCTCTCTGGCACCCAGACAGTGATTTTGGTGATGTTTATAATCCTGCGACAGACCTCAAGTTCGTCGGTGTGGGTCTTGATGTCAGCGCTTGTGTGATGTGCAAAGTCCTGGTGGTGAGACTCTCGTGTCGGGGTCTGGGGGGCATTGCCACTCTCATTCATAAACGATGAAGTTTCAGCGCCAATAGAGGGAGTTGGAACTTCCGTTTCTTCATGGACATGAGTCTCTGGTATATTGAATGTGTCTCTTTCGTGGGCGGGTGGCTCAAAGTTTCGCGAATTCCAGGCGCCAGGCATTGCTGGCTCCCCATGACTGGAGGTGCCGCTGACAGCACTCATATACATGCTCGATGCCTCTTCATGACTAAACAGTTTCGACTCCGATAACTCGGCAGGTAACGATCCGAAATTAGAACTGGCCTGACTAGATTGACTCATCACGTCCTCTTCTGTAGACGAAGAAGTAGTTGGCAGGTCCACATAGTAAGATTGTTGTACCTGTTCTGGTGGGAATGAATAGGATGCCTTTGGTGATGACCCAAATTGCGCACTCTTCTCCAGCGGTTCGTAAAAGTGTGTATCTTCAATATTATATTCGTGTTGGCTTCGCGATTGAGGTTCATCAACATCAAAGTCGTGCCATGTCTCCGTTTGCGATGAATTTATTTGAGGACTCTGCGGCCTCGGAGTACCAGTGTCTTCAAATGACCGCGGCCGTAACTCAGGGGAGTCTTCAGGATTATCAACGAATTGGGAATGAAAAACCTCGTCAAGGTATCCAGGATTATCCAGTATCTCCTCATTAAATCCATCAAATCTACTGTCCGAGAGTGAATGAGACTGATGATCATATGTGTATCCTGCCTCGCTGTCTGCATCGGAGAAGCGACCATCTAGAGAATCAATAGAATTCTCCATAGACAGTCTACTTACTGCGGTAGGAATTGAAGACCGCTCAAGTACATGTGAGCGATCCAACATTATAGATTGCGTAAGGTCTGGCCTCGAGTTTTCCGATATGGAGGCTGACTGTGATGGTGGAACGCTTTGTGCTTGTCCTATACTTCGTGTAGGATTCGAAGTTGTGGTCGAAGGAGACGATGGTGCGGCAGCAAATCGTGCATAGTTGGAGAATACGACAGGATCGGATTTGAGGGAAACACGTATCGAGTCTAACGTAATTTTCCTGCCTGCCGCATTCGGTAGAGCGTTTTGACCCTCCGACTGAGTAACACAGCCTATGGATAACTCGCCAATGACCAATGAAGCTGTAACCTGGTCAGGTCTGTCCGCCGGCACTCTCTTTATAGGCCCATCCTGTGGAAGATCCATATCAACTTGAACATTGATGTTGTTGACTCTGACCTGTAGCCTGCCAATAACGCCCTGCAGAAAGCCGGAAATAAAGCTAGGAAGTGAAACCTGCTCATTCCCAAGGCCAATATCTTCCTCATCGCTTAGTGAACTGGTTGAACGTTGCAGGTATTGAGATTGGGAAGAGATTGCGGCTTCAATCTCGGCTCTTTCTTCCCTAGGTTCAGCTGCAATGAATGACTGCGCTAGGTCGTCTGTTGTTGGCAAGGCTGGTCCGTCATTCCGATCAGACTTGCTGGGAACAGTTGTATCATCTCCTAATTCACTTTCAGACACCAACTGTATATGTACATCAACCCCATCGATATCGATAATTATGCCGCTGCTGTAGATGTCGGCCGGTATCGTTACTCTTATTAGCGATGTGCGTGCTTTCAGCAGCTTGCATGTTGCCGGTAACCGGAGGATCGAGGTGAGTTTCTGTATAAGACGAGAAGTATCAGCTGAATATATTCCACAGTAAGGATCATGTTTGCTTCGAAGAGATATTCACTAACATCTAAACGAAGACTTAACTCGCGTAACTCAAAGGTACTCCTCTGTCCCCATCGTATACCCAGACTATCAAGGTCGATAGCCTCGGTGTCAATCAGCTCGATTCGAGAGAGTGCATATCGCAGCAACCGCTTTTGCACAAAAGACGGCAGGAAGTAATCCATCGCAGCTCGTGTCTTCCGAACCCAAGCCGGGTGGACAGCTTCCTAATTCATCGGGGTCGAATAAACGATGACGATATTCGTGGAAATTGTGATTTGAAATATGTGGTATGAAGCTCTGGGCCGAAGTCGGTGAGCAGGATTTGGAAATGCGCGCTACAGTCAAAAGGGAACGCTTTTAACTCTGGTTTCGTCTGAAATGAGGTGATCTTGCGGAACTGGAGGCGGAGAGCGGAGAAACGATATGAAGATAAGCAAACCGATAAGCAGGATAAGGCCCATCGATAGGTAGGGCTTCTTGTGAAGTTGGCCGAAGAAAGAACCCCAAAACCTTCAACCCGCAAGAGACTCTCAAGAAGGTAAACTTGAGATACGAAGGGAAGCACTTGAGACAACAAATGATCATAGTAGTACGTTAGGTTGCCAGCAGGCAAAGCGGAGTGCGTCACGTTGCCGCAGGTCACGTTTGGATGCCTCAGTCAGTCCCGTTCCGCTGAGACTAGGCCGTCTTCGGCGTAGCCTCCCGGGTGTGGTTTAGCGCCGCCTGGACTAACCACATGAGGCATGTCAGGCTAGAATTAATTATCACCAGATTTCTCTCATGAGGACTGCTACTGTCGTGACCATGTCTCCTTCATTTACCATGCCATAGCCGGGACGGATCGTCGCCGCAAGGCCAGTTCCCTGGCTATGGCGAATTGTCGCTCAGTATTTTTGACAAGATCAAAACGCCAAACAGGGTCCTTAAGGGGCTAGGCCGCTTGATCATCAAGCGGCAAGGCTGAAGCTACTCAATCGAACTTTCATTGCGAAACTTTGGCCCTTTCCTTGTAGCAGATTGCTTCTGCTATCTTAATTCTTTCCATTGGTGTGCTCTACATGTATTGGACTGGTAAATTTCAGTCCCAACAGACCAAAAAGGCCTATATTTGGAATCTCAGCTACGGTCAAAATATTTTATTATCTCCAAGGAAGACCGCTGCCACGCACTGCAGAATTTAGTGACCAATTAAGCTTCATCTGCTGTGACTGTGCAATGCAATATACCAATCGACTATCGAGAACACCTCACCACCCCGGAATGTTATACGTCTCTTAACCTTTTCTTAGCTAGCTCGGACCCCATCTCCCAGCGCACAGGTACCTACCTGAATTAAGTAACCCGCAGTCCCTGCCCCACGATGCACCGTCAGCCTGAGGTACAAAAGTCCTGTGTCAAACCCAAATGCAGGGTTAAAGCAAGCAAGACAAAAGGCTGGATTCCTCCCCTCAGTCTAATCGTCGGTTTTGCACTGCTACAAAATGCGAGTTTTATCTTTTGTAAAGAAAGCTCGGCGGAATCGCAGAGAGAGTAGATCTCCCGGGAAAGTGGATGACAGTCGACTAAGCGTTAGTTTGTCGACTCAGCACCTGCTTGAAAAGGCGCCGCAAGAGTCGCCGCCAGAAAACCATGATCTATGGCTCATGGCAGAGCAACGGCTAAAGGAGGATACGAATCTCGAAAGAATTTTAGCAGCAGCTACTGAAATTCTTGAAGCTGAATTCAACTTCAGAGCCTCTACGACCGCGTCGACTACTTGTGTCCAGCTCTGCCGTTTTTTGGACATTCAAACCCATGAACTAGAGGAGAAGAAATGGGTTGTCAAATTGGGTCAGCACAGCATCAAAGTAGAGGATCAGCTCACCAGGACCTTTCGGAATATGTTAATGATGAAGGACGTTATCAATACAGCAACAGCAGCAAGTCCACCAGCAGCACTAGCTTGCGCCGGTGTTATGATTTGTCTTAAGGTGAAAACTACTTCATCAAGGAAATTACTATCCTTCGTTTTTCCTGAGAATAGCGTAGCTCGTCGTGCAAGCTGTTGAGCAACACGAAAGCCTCTTACAAGGTCTAGAGACTACGTCGGCATTAATTCCCCGCTTGCGCCTCATGGAAGAGCTCTACTTATGTCCTAGCACAAAACTCAGCCCTGATTTGATGACGAAATTCATTGAAAATTTGGTCTTACTATATGCCAAAATCATTGAGTTCCAAGCCCGGGCGCTATGCTATTTACGAAAACACCCAGTTTCCCGCCTCTTCAGAGACATGTTCAAACAAGATGGGTGGGATGATTTAGCGAATGATATGCAAAAAAGGGAAGCGTCCGCAAAGAGTTCCGCTTCGCTGATGGAAACTGCAGGATTGAGGAAAAAGCTTGCTGATATCCAAGAAACGTTGTCAAAACACCACGTCTGGCGAACCACTTCCGTCCGGGACGAAAAAGTAAAGCAATTATTTAAGCTGCTCTACACTTGTCCGTATAAAGATCGCAAAGACAGAAATAGTGAGCGTGTGCCTGGCACATGTGAATGGTTCACCAGCCACCCTCGATTTGAAAACTGGGAGCGGAGCAACCACTCTAGTCTTTTATGGGTGTCAGCCGATCCAGGATGTGGGAAATCGGTGTTGACAAAGTTTTTAATAGACGATTTCCTTCCAAGTAGTGACAGAAGAACGGTCTGTTATTTCTTCTTTAAGGACGATTACTCTGATCAGAAGAGCGCCGTCAACGCATTGTCTGCAATTTTGCGTCAGCTTTTCATGGCACAGCCGCATCTCATACCAGATTCAGTTTTAGTGAAGTTGGAAACAGATGGCGTGAAATTGGTGGAATCATTTGTTGACTTGTGGGATATACTCATTAGCGTCGCTACTAATACGAAGGCCGGCGAGATTATCTGCGTACTGGATGCACTGGATGAATGTGCGGAAAGAGATCGAAAGCAGCTTACGCAAGCATTGACCACCTTCTATTCAGGAAATTTAAAAAAGCAGTTAAAGTTTCTGGTTACAAGTCGGCCCTATGATCACATACGTCGCGATTTCAAGGAATTGGAGGACCAGCTGCCGACCATCCATCTAAGTGGCGAAGGGGAGGCTGAGATCCAACAAATCTCGCGTGAGATCGACCTTGTCATCAAAAAGCGGGTTGAGGACATCAGCAAGAAGAACGACCTACAGCCAGATGAGTGTTCGTACCTGCAAGAACAACTTACGTCTGTTCCCAACCGTACATATCTCTGGGTTAGTCTGACCCTTGACGTTGTTGAGAATATGACTGGCTTCACGAGGGGATATATCCGACAGACCATACAGAATCTGCCACCGACTGTGGATGGCGCTTACGACAAAATTCTCGATCGGAGTCCTAACCAGCTCAAAGCTAGGAGACTACTACAAATTGTCACTGCTGCAGTGCGACCTCTATCATTACATGAGCTCTCATTGGCACTGGCATTTAGCTCCGGACATCAATCAATTTCAGATATTCGTGAGGAACTTGAGACTAGCGATGAAAGATTCAAAAGAACAGTCAGAGAGCTTTGTGGCCTCCTTCTTGTCGTGATAGATGGGAAGGTTCACTTCCTTCACCAAACAGTAAAGGAATTTCTGGTACCAAATACCCGCTCACCGTCAACGTCGCCTCATGACTATTCACAGAAGAACTCATGGAAGCATTCCTTACGCCTCAAGGAATCCCGCGAAATTCTCGCGACAGCATGTATGTCATATCTGAGTCATGATATACAAACAGATCCATTTCGATTTTTTCTAGAATATGCGGCGGAGAATTGGCCAATCCATTTCCGCACAGCTTTTACCCAAGATGCACAGGAGGCAGCCAAACTAGGACATCGCCTCTGTCACCCAAGATCAAGGATTTTTGATCTTTGGACTCGATTTTATTATACAGAAGTATCGAAGCTATCTACCACTATCTTGGTAGCGTCTTATCTGGGGCTTACAGCGGTAGTTAGACTTTGCACCGATGTTGAGACGGCAGACATCGACTCTGAGGATAATTATGGCCAAACTCCTCTGTCATTGGCTGCAATGATTGGATATGATGCAATTGTGAGTCTCCTTCTAGATACTGGAAAGGTAGATTTAGACTCCAAGGATAATGATGGTCAAACGCCATTGTCATTGGCTGCCATGAATGGACATGATGCAATTGTGAGTCTACTTATAGATACTGAAAAGGTGGATATCAACTCCAGGAGTGCTGGTGGCTACACGCCGCTGTCATGGGCTGCCTTTTGTGGACATGAGGCAGCGGTAAGTCTACTTCTAAACACGGGAAAGGTGGATATTGACTCCAAGGGTAATGATGGCATAACGCCCCTGTCATTGGCTGCCATGAATGGACATGATACAATTTTGAGTCTACTTCTAGATACTGGGAAGGTGGATATCAACTCAAGGAATAATGATGGTATAACGCCCCTATCATTTGCTGCAGAGCATGGGCAAGGGGAAATCGTGAGTCTACTTCTAGATACTGGAATGGTGGATATCAATTCCAAGGATAATGATGGTGTTACGCCCTTTATACGGGCTGTATCGTGGGGGCATGAGACCGTTGTGAGGTTGCTTCTAGAAACTGGAAAGGTGGATGTCAACAGCCAGACTCGTTGGGGGCAAACTCCTCTGTTAGAAGCCATATCCTGGTCTCATGAATCAGTTGTGAAGCTACTGTTGGACACTGGAAAGGTGGATATCAACTCCAAAAATAGTGACGGTCGAACCCCTCTATCAGTGGCTGCATTTTATGGCGAGGAAACAATCGTGAAGCTTCTTTTGGACACTGGAAAGGTGGATATCAGCTCCAAGGATAGTAAAGGCCAAACGGCTATCTCATTGGCGATGGAAGAAGGGCATGAGGCAATTGTCTCGCTGCTAGAGCAATATAACATCACATCAACAGCGACTCAAATCCCTGCTTCCTAACTTGTCACAAATTCGGCACAAATCGATCAATTTGCGAGGAGTTTCCAAGTTTGGTTCGAGGACTAGAGGACGATGGAGCCATACTGGAAGCGTGATGTATTACAATGTCGCATTAGGTAGCAGTACTTCATTCTGTCAATTTGATAGAGGAAATCGTGGTCGTTACTCCTTGCATGCTTGTTCCTTGAAGACGCATCTGTCCGAACCCATTTTTGTCCTGTGACAGGAGTAAAAGGAGCATCGCCGCTTTACCATGCCTCACCACATCTAACCCAAGACTACCTCACCCTATTTCGATGAGTCACTATATAGGAGATTATAAAAATTTTCACAATACATAATACTACATTTAATGTCTGTCAATATCGCATCATCTGATAATATCTTGGAACAACGCTTTGGTAAGAGTGGGAAATGCGGACACGAGTACCACCAGCCATCAACATTGTGAATTCAGCTCGGGTCATTATCGGACGGTAAGGAATCCGCTAATAGCATTGAGAGTGACCAGACGTGGACCCCTCACTCCGAAGCGATATGCAGCGTAATACTACTGTATAGCACGTTGATGAATGGACACAGCAGCTGCCTTGTGCCCAGAGTGGTGGTTGCAGTCTAATAGAAGGTGCCCGTCACTTAGTGAGGTTCGTTTTCAAAATTTCTCTGCCTAACGGTTAATCTCAAAAATGATTGGTGGTGGACTTTTGCACCAAGAATGAGGCTGACGAGAGAAAGGACATATACGTTTGGCCCAGTGACGCATCACACACTTGGGCGCTAAGAAGCAGTTCGATAAGAAGGTATTTCTTTTCCCTAATGTTGATGTTTGGAAAATTTTCGGATATGCCAGAGCCATGGATAATCCTAATCCAGAGGCAGAAACGAACAGAAAAGCCAGAAAAGCGTCGGATGCCACTCCTCGCACATATGCGCAAACAGTGGTCAGCCACTCAATGCGGCGAAAAGAAAACTCCTTATTTCCAGGTATAAACTACAAGCCTTTTGCTGACTATCTTTCCCGATCCGGTACATATGATTTCGATGCTACCAACAAAAGGACGGGGACTTACATACCGGATGGATATACCTTTGCCTCGTTACACGACTATCCGCTGGCCAATGACCGAAGCTCAAATGCTAAGGAAATGTACAATTTCGACTGTGCATTGCCAGGTCAAGAGGCCCTATCGCGACAGAGCTTAAACCATTCGCCGAGTGCACAGCTCCTGTTTCTTCGGGGCTTCGCATCGCCGGAGTGGCTGCGGTTGATCGGCTGCTCGTACCGTATAGACCCCGAGTTTTTCCGGCGTCACCTTGATTTCATTCGGTTGAAGGAAGATCACTTTGATTTGCCAAATCTGCCGTCTGTGTCTTACAATATTGTGACGCTGCCGTTGATGACTATTGGCACTCGTGATTGCCGAAACTTATCTGTCCGAAGAGGATGTGGCGATTTTATAGAACCTGAACGCAAACGTGCTATCGCCCGCATGAGGACTTATTTATCGCAGATGACTAAAGAAGCAAGAGTCGGCCAGTCGATCATTCGGAATTATCTGATTTTTGATGAGAAATACATTGCCATAGAACAACAGCTATCTATTTGCCTTCAGCAAAGGCGAGAGGGGTGGACAGGTCAGAATTCAAGTACCTCCATATCAGTTTATGGAAACTAATTCAATCAATAGGAGTTATTTGGCTTGACTGCGGTCGTGATATAAAAGAACTCGCTAATGACTCGCCAACATGGCTGGGAGAATACTCACGGGCGACGGAACTTCCCTTTACAGACCTCTCAATGATACCAAACGCTTGTATTCCTGTCTACCAATTCAGACCAAAGATGGCGTTAAGGGGTCAAAGTCTGGACGGCGAAAGAGAGACAGAGGATCACAGTGGGTCAGCAAGTAACACGTACCAAAGCGCCTCTTCTCTCTATAAACACTACGGCAGAACTTTAAACCAGGAGGTTCTGAAGGTCGATGCTTTCTATGCATGTACAGAATTGTTCTCTTTCTCTGCCTTCAGCGAAAGCCAGTTCCTAAATATGGTCGAACAAATAATCACTCAAAGCAGAGATACACCGCACACATCTTCGTTCTCGCTGCCACAATCGCGATCCATGCAGTCAACACTTGATACGCTTCAGTTTGCAAAGTCCGTGGCAGATGACCATATTCAAAAGCTCCGCCGTACAATTTCGTGCATCAAGAGCAGGGGAGGCCCGACATGGCCGCGGGCCACCGATACAAAACACAAGGAAATTACGAATGCCGCTGCTTCACAGTTACTAGAAGATTATGAGGACTTATTGCAACGTGCACAACGATTATCACAAATATGTGCCGACCAAACATTACTGTTAATGAACAATGCAATGCTCGCTCAGTCAGGACAGAACATCTTGCAGGCTGAGAGGGTGGCCCGATTGACGCTGTTGGCCTTCCTTTTCATTCCAGTCAGTTTCACTTGCTCAATTTTTGGTATGAATGTAGTGGAGTTGGTGAATGACCAGGGGCCAAGATTGAGTATTTGGGTTTGGGTTGTAGCGTCCCTGCCGATGTTTGTGGCTTGCTTCTTGATCTGTTTCTGGGACAAAGTTTCGGCGTATTTGGACTGGAGTTTGTTACATCTTTTGCATAAAAGATTGAGTAGCTAATGGAATAATGTAGAATACAAGCTGAATTCTCACAATGGAATCTGCCCTCATCTGGAACCTGAAGCCACCATCTTTCTACCGGGACCAGAAAGGAACTTTGGCATCATAATCACTCACTGTTAATGGCAGACTGGGAGGTAGCCGATTTTTTATGGCCCATTCAACCCACATTTTTTCAGATCTAGCCCGTAGCTCCTCGGCTTTCCTATGATTGCCTAGCAAGTTCTGTATTCGCGATCTTCGGTGTACTGCACGGCTCCTTTCGGGAATGAAGTACGGACGCTCACCCCATATTCCTAAGGCTTGATCCAGCAACTGGCTACAGATTGATCAATATCAGCAGAAATTCTCTATAATAGAAGGGGGTTAAAGATTGGAAACTTCATACTCTGCGGTATTGAAGCCCCTTCGCATGACATAATGATCCGACATTTTGACAAGTGCATTAGCCGTGTGAGGGTGGTTATTTCCAATCGTCGAACAATACTGCAAATACGCGTCTCTGTGAAGCTCGAAACTTTCTGCCCACTGCTGTTGACTAGCTCTTACGTTACCTAATGCATACATTGTGAGACCAGTCCTATTCTCATTCGTTAGTCGATTTGTTGAGTCCTGCCCAAGCAGAACTTTGACAGCTTACCTGAAGGAGATAGTGTTCATCCGGCCCAAGTTTCTCTCTTGCCACTCTAAGCATGGTGCTAAGAGCCCTTCTGCAGATTCCAGTCTTCCGAGATTGATATTCGCAAATGCAGCGTAGACTGCTGGAAATATGGCAATCTTTGTTTTGCTTCGATATTCCTCAATGAGATCGTAGGCTTCGATTGCCTTTAATGCTGATTGAGCCGCCTGCTCGTACTTACCCACGGCTAGATAGTAAACCGCAAACTCGCTGTACGCGACAGCTAGAGAGATGGGTTCGCTAGGTATCATGACTCGATAACTAAGGTTTTCTGCGCAATAGAATCTCGCTCGGTCGTAGTCTTTGAGCCAAATACTCGCTGAAGAGAGTCCGAAATGCGAGTCGGCAAGTACTCCGGACGTTTCCATACCGTTGTTCTGACAGAGCTGTTCGGCTTTCCGAAAAAAGGGCACTGATTCTCCATAGTTCCCTTTTTGGCAGTGGAACCTGAAAATGAGTATCAGCATGTCTCATCATTTGTAGACGGAATCTTCACAGACCATCCAGCCTTGACCAGAAGACGACCAAATTTGGCCCTTTTTCCAGGACTATCTTGAAAAAATGGTAGTTTAGAGCTCATGATCATCAAACGCTCAATATGTGGAAGCACTTTGGAGGACGCTTTCCATAAAGCTATTTCATGGCCGAAGGTAATAATTTCACTGGGCCAAGCTGCTGCTAGAAGTTCAAGTATCATCTCCAGGCATGTCTTGGCACAATCTTCCTGCATTCTAGCTCGTGCACTATCCTGGATTATCCTGTGTATGGACAAAGCCATTTCAGTCTTATCTCGTCTTACTAGAGACGACTTCAACAACTCGGTTCTTGCGTTTTCAAATAGTGAAGGCGTCTTTGGAAAGTTATCGACCAGGTCATGACTGCCGTTATATGCCACGAAGATAGACTCTGAGATGCTGTCGGGGTCCATAAAAGCGATAATATTAAGTAGGCATACAGTTATTGGCTGCAAGTGCTCGAAAGCCCACACATCAAACAGAGTACGTTTATACTCTCCTTGGAATCCACGAATTGATGTCTTTTGTATATCGTTTAAGAATGACGGCTCTTCGTATTGATCTAAGAATTCCTTGAAAGACAAATCCCGGCGTTTTATAGTTCCAGCCACTTGCACCAATGCTAGTGGAAGACCACTGAGCCGTTCGGATATTTTCTTGGAATGATCCACATCCTTTGTTGATTCGTATCCGGTTATTAAACGCAAATATTGGGCAGCGTCATCGACGGTCAGTGGTTCTAAGTCAATGCCACTTGTCGAGTAGATATAGCTTTTTGCTAATGGATCGCGGCTTGTGATAAGGACCGATCCGTTGCCAGCCGCAGGCCAATATTCTGCTAAGAGCTCTGGTCGATCCGCGTTATCAAAGATCAACAAATATTTGCATTCGATGTGCAGTGCTGGGTGAAGGTTTTCACTTTGTGTACCATCTCGACGATTTGTTGGCCGAATGAGCCAACCCAGCACCCGATCTCGGCTGATAGCCGTACTACCAGCATCAAGACTCTCAGTCAAACCTAACTCGAGGGCAATGGTATTGAATCCTTCAGCCAGTTTGCTCTCGCTGTCAGCATTAACCCAGAAAATAGCGTCAAAGTGCGATTTCCGTGACCAGGCAAATTCTCTTGCAATATGTGTTTTCCCAACTCCACCCATCCCACAAATAGCGAATGTCTTGAGTCTAGTCTGCGCTAGGGTGTTTGAGGGTGGTGAATCGGGTAAGAGGACCTTGTCTAAAGTCTGTAGAACTGAATCCCGACCATAGCAGGAACCTGGCGCGTTCTGTTGACCAATGATATAGCAAGGTATATTCAAAGTCTGCACCGAAAGCATGATACGCGACATTGCTGGAACTATTTCGAAGTCATTTTCCGATGATCCTGCGGTTGCACCTACGGGGCTTGCTTGAACACTTGGGATTTCATCATCTGCAATATCATGTAAGTTACTATCGATAGAGTCTGCGATACGTATAAATCAATACTTTCAAGTCCGTTCGCCCGTGATGGAGCGGTTGTACTTCCCCATAGATCGTCTGCATTCCAATTTGGGTCCAGGCCTGCTCAGGCTTTCGTCAATTAAAGCGTCTCGAAATCCAGATAGCATTTGGTTGCCAACCTTCGTGTTCTTCAAAGCGCGACAGCTGTGCGTGATCGATTGCATATTTAGTGATCGATAGGATCTCGTCAAAGATCTGTGTTCCTGGAACCACGTTGCATATGGTTCTGTGGTCCGAATTGACTTCAACGAGACGTTCAAATCTCATCAATGTCGCCGCAAGGGCTCTGTCAACCAGCTATTGTAGAATATTTAGATTGGGACAGGACCAGTGGGGGTTGTCTTCAACTCACTATTTCCCTTCTTGATGTGGTAAGAGATCCAGTCCGAAATTTGGTTACCTGGGCCTCGTAAGCCGTGATAATGGGATGCCGGAAGTATACCTCTTCGAACCTCAAAGAGACATTGCAAACAGTAGCTGATTCCATGGCAATGTCATCCAGCAGCTTCTTTGATAATCGAGCTATGGAACTTAGGATGTTGTCGAGTTTGTTGTGCTCCTTCATAAATGTCGGATGTGGAGTACCGAGGAAGACCAAGCCAGAGACCACTTTGAGAAATCCTGATAAAGAAGGATCATAAAAGCGTTCGTTGAGGATGCTGATCGTCTATTGCTAGATTAATAAAGTATTCCACATAGAGTTTAAAGATTTGCAAACCCATACTCTCTTCACAATAGTTCCACCAAACCCGTGGCAAATGAATATCAATGGTTGGTACCGCAGCTATCAGAGTTTAGCTTGAAACGCTTATCTGTATGGAAATAATAAATGCAGACTCTGAATTTCTCGGCCTCCTGAACTAGACAGTCCACAAGAGTTCCACCAAGCTCGATGAATCGGCTCCAGGAAAAAGACGCATCCAACTTCATGTGATAGGCAAACTCCATAATGCGGACATGGGAGTAAATTTCTGGAATTGCTCGAAGCGGCCAAGATCTTTCTTTGCTCGACCATTCTGCCGCAGTTTGACCGAGATCTGCAACAAGAACAAGGCTGTGTGTATAAGTTAGTGTTTTCTTTGTTAGCTACTTAATCCGCTGCGAGCTCCTATTCTTACTTGAGGTCATGGTCTCCATTATCGTTTACGTTTCCTGCATAAATCTCGACTAGTGATGCTTTTGGCGTCTCCATGAATGATAACAAAGGAAACTGGCAGCTGAAATTTAGAAGCAGAATCTTGAGCCGTTTATCGCCACTGAATGGGAGTCGCAAAGAAGCCTGGCTTTGGTTGAATTTATCGAAGAGCTAGGAGCTTTTGCGCTGCGGGGCCAGACCATGACCTGACTGCCACCCACCACCTGTGCAGGGTTGAAAAGCAACCTATTACCAGCCACCACGTGTGTGCAAGAGGGGAAGGCATATGTATCTTATGTGACACAATCATATTAACCGTTATGCCTAGTCAAGAGCCTGACTCCTATTTGAGCGAGTATATAAGGATAAGAAAAAAAGAAGAATTTGTGATTTGTAGTCCGAAAAAGGATTTATATATCGTATTTACAACGAAAAAGAGTATTTCCACTTCCATACTCTAATCTTTAAATTTCAACCTGATCGTTTGTTCGAAAGAAAAAGGTGACACATCCATGGCGCCAAACACTACCGCACCCGAAGATACCAGACCTCAACCTTGGAAAGCCCACTGGCCCCCGAAGGACGGCGAGAGCAATCCCGAAGCTGGTCTTTGCGAGCTTTCAAAAACGAACCCGGGAGAACTTTTGATCACAGGTGATCAAGGAGGTGGGATAGACAAAGGGAGAGACAGATTGTATAAACTGGATGAAGATATCCCGAGCAAATCTCTTATTTCCTCAAGAGACAGAGACGAGTCCAAGACGGTTGGTTGATTCCAAATATCTATGTTTTATCTTGTGCTTGAGCTTACTCCATTTAATCTAATCTAGGTAGACTGAGAACGGGCACAAGACAAGCTGAAGGCCGGGAAGTCTTAGTTCACTGTATCAAGGTTGGATTCCTCTTCAGTAATTATCTGTACGGCCGAAATGATGCCCTTTGTGATATATATATGTATGTCGTGATCTCAATTGGAAAGTAATTTCATCATCACTAAGTGATTTAGGTTTATGCTAGAGTCATTCATTATGAGAGAATTGAGGAGATAATATTTCAAGCGCTCCTATACATCATAAAATGCGAGAGCCCGAACTTCAATGCTTTCCCTGGGAACTTCTCCGTTTCTGGTGTCTGGTAAAGAGAATGCACAGTGGGCTACTTTCGATCTGCCACTGCTTCGCGAATCATAGCCACTGAAAACAATTACCTCGCTCTCGGTTTGGTCACTGAGATAATACCATCTCTGGCTCCGATTGTGGTGAACATGATAGACTTCAGCGACAGTGGCTTTGTCCACTGAATCAGTAGCCACTAAATCTTCAATACTGAGTGAACTGGAATCACAAAGAGCTAGAGGCCAGTCACGAAGGGGTCCTTTTAGAGGTTTCCACACGCTTTATCAAAGTCAGTTTCGTTGGTGATAGTCAGCATTTGTAGGAGGAACGCACTTTACAGCAACAACATTTCGACTAAGCATATGGGCAGCTTTCTCGCCAAAAAGACGCCGTATTCGATCTTCCACGTCACCAGGGGTGTAGTCTAATAACTTCAGCATATCTAGGCCTCCAAGTAAGATCTTCCAAAGCAAACTTCAGCTAGGCCAACTTGCCTACATGCGCTACCAGTACTGGCTGCCTATCAAAGTATGGTTTACCCGTTGCTCGTGGAAAAAACTCATCACGCCGTCTTATCATGTACTCGAAGATGTAAACATCCCGTGTTTCCAACACCTCACGAAGACAGTTCCGCACTTCCTTCAGGTAAACCCTTTCAATGAAGTCTTTGTTGCCATAATCATCATACCTCAGCTGGCTATGTAGTGGCACAGCCATCATTCCATTTTCGCGAAATGTCAAGCTCTGCCCCCGCATATCGCGTATGAGTATATTTTCAATGAACTCATAACGGATATTGCTGGTGGGTACACCTTCTTCTGGCACGTACAGCAGGCGATATGGCTTTTCCTTGATGTGGGCTGGATTGTCCTTGACAGTAAACACCAAAGAGGTGCGGACCGCTCGTGAAATGGTGTCGGGCATATCAGTTTGACAATGAATATTATTAAAGCAAGGAGAAAAAGCTTCCTATGACTTGGTGAACATGTAGTGGTTTGGCTAAGTGCAGGTATCTTCACGTATGGCCAAAGGACCCGGCAGCTTCTCATTTGATTCGGCCGCAAGGCGCGGGGAATGAATAGTTTCCACAACTGGAAGTCCTCACCCTATGATTCTAGTTTCGCTTGGGGCGGGTCTGTAATAAATTGTGAAAAATGGCTGAGCAAAAGTCAGCCGAGCAGATAGCACATTTATTGCGTTGCATTATCACTAGACACTAGCGAGGTTCTTTGCAGATGATGCGACCAATGAATAGACATAATCTTAAAATCACACACATTACCACACAAGATTGGTGGGAAATTGGGCACCATATCCCTGTATTTTCATGTTAACTCCGACACTTCTATGAGGCTGAATATGAAGAAGCCATTTCAACCTGACTGTGGATATCGGAAACTACCGGTGTTCGGAGCCTCCTCCCTTTGGGTGTGAACCTCACTCATCCAATGCCATCACAAGAAAAATTAGAGACAAGAAGATATTATTCATGCCACTGACGACATGAATCTTAGCAGAATGCTTACCGTCCGATAATAACTCGAGCTAGTTATATAATGTTGACGACTAGTAAGAACCCCGTTTCCCACCTTTCCCAAAGGATTATTCCAAGATACTATCAAATGATACGATACCGGCAGGCCCTCAAAATACTGTTACATAATGTATATCATTTTGTAATCTTTTTTATACTAACATGTCATATTTGGGTGAGAGGTGGTAAGGTATGCTAGAGCAGTGGTATTCCGATCCCACTCCACAGGACAAAAATGGATTTTTGTGAGATGGGTTTCATGGAAGGTTATGCCTCCGTAGGAGCACATGAGCTTATTATATTGTAATATAGCCAAAAATTACTATATTAATGCTCTAGCCGAGTTTTGTTTTGTCTGATCGGTTGTGATATGTCAATACCTTCCTGTCATTGTATGGTTTTGAATCACTCGCGCATGACCGAACATGAATTCGTCACCCACCTCCTACGGAAAACCACTATTTGCCACTATTTATGCAGTCTCTTTAGCTTGAATTTGATGTGAAAGCGCTTTCGGATGCGTCTTCTGCGTATCATAGGTGGTACCCAATGGAGACAATGTTTGAGCTCTACCTTAATGCCCAAGTAGCAAAGCATCAATTACATGACTATTGGGCGTATACGCAGGCAGACTCTCGCGAACAGAAGCATGAAATGATCACGAGCAGCTTCCCCAATTCCTATTTTAATTTCACTTTCGAAGTTCGTACTGGCTAAATATATGTGTCGCTTTGCTCTCATGCATGTCCTTCCGCAGCGGACGTACCTAGGCACAAGCAAGTATCATGACAGGCCGGAGAAGAACTTATTTGCTCCACAGAGTTGGTGATCACTTAGGAATGTGCTAAGATGGGAAGTTACGTGGATTAAATACACATACTTGATCTCTGCCAGACCGAATTGAGGAAAATCCTGGTGTAACTGTGCCCACGTTATTTAGCTATAGGTGACTGACTACTTGCCCAGCTAATCATCAACCTCATCCGCAAACTCTAGAACAACCCATTGACAAAACTTCTCAAAGTCCTGATACCATTCCTGCAGCCTCTTTGCCTTGATACCCTGGCCGGTTATTCCCTGTTTTATATCAGCCTGCCATTCAGCAGTAGTCTGGTCTTCGAAGCAGCTCCATCGGATGGAGTTTTCGGCCATGGTGGCAAGACCTGACAACCCCAGATTTTCAAGTCCTTGAACGGTCTGCCAGAAATCGTGGGTGAGTCCGTTTTTGCCGTGGCCCAGTACGGTGGGGTCGTCGTTGTTTAGGGAAACGGCTACGCCACGGGACAGTAGGGCTGGGAGAGAGTGGTGTTTTATGGTGCTCGATAGGCGAAGGATCTCATTGGATATTGGGCAGCACTCAATGAGGATTCTCTTTTCTTTGACGAGATTGATTAGTAACGGATGTTTGTAGAGCGAGTACCCATGTCCGATACGTCGCGTGCCTAGTAGAATTGCATCGTAGAGATTTCTGTCGGTCTCATCGCCATCCCCAAGGCATTCGCCTGCGTGGAAGAAAAAGGGAATGTCGACCCCCTCCTCTGCGCAAACTTTCCGGAACCAGAACAGTAACGGTACCAAATCTGCAAGTGTTCTTCCTTTGTCCTCCTGGCCGACAAGATCAAAACCACATATCATGTCCGGATATTCTTGTTTAGCAATTATACATTGCTCCATACTATCCACGATATCTCTATTTGAAAACGCTCGAACAGTCGTCCAGATCATCCTTGCACCATAAAAGCCTTTTCCTTCGTCGGTAGCTTTAAACTTATCGATTTCTTCCTTGAAAACTCGGAAAAATTCGACAAAATCGGTTTCAGTCTTCTCGCTTCCCGTTTTGCGCCATTCGAACACAAACGCTGCTCTGAACTCGACATATTTTATGCCATCTCTTGCTAATTGTCCCAACAGACGTCGAAAGCAGGGTCTAAATATTGGCTCGTAGAAGATGATCGATTGCAAAATTGGGAACACGCGCCCGAAGATGCTCCATATGGCATTCACGCCATGGTGATGATAATATGAGTGTTCTGCCGTGATCATCATTCGGTTTTTCAACCATTTTCGGAATCCTGCCTCCCCACCATCGGGGAATGTTGAAGCAGACTTCTGAATATGTATAAAAGAAGTAGGTTTGTAGTCTTTACTCCATACCGGCTCTTTCTTTTCGGACTGCTCGAGCGGATGGGGCAAGAACTGGAAAGTAAATGGAGCAATCTCTAAGTCATCTTTGGTTAACAATGGCGCCGGAGCAGACATATGTATCCCCGGCGTCTCAAAGGCCTGGTCGATCAAAAAGTCAAGGTCGAACATTGCATCTATGTGCGCATGCAAAAGCGCGCCTTTGGGCATGCGTTCCAGGATTCTCCATAATTTCGTCTGTTCCATGCGTTCGCGGGCAACAGTGAACATCATCCCGGGATACAGCAGTTCGTCATCTGGACTTTTGTTGTCCTTTGTCCATACTTCGCGAAGCTCTTTCTCGCGAATTGTGGATACGATTTTGCAAGCTTCTTGGGCTACAGCGGACATGGAATTGCGGAAAGCAAAATCTAGAGAAGGTCAGCGGGATGGCGGTGGACATCATTTCGGAGAAGAGAGGTAGGCAGTGAAAAGGATAATTAGAATAAGGCTAGTTCTGACCATGTCTCTGTTTGTGTTCTTGTTCTATAAGTGCGTCGCGGCCGTTGAGATATTTTTGAATAAAGGGATCTTCAAGCTGGGGGATTCCCTCGCTCTTCTCCCATGCGATATCTTCCTCGGAGCGAGTCATAGCGGCGATTCTCGAATTATCTCCCGACAGATCCTACTTTTTTAGGAGCACTTCTCCTTACTGACGTTTGATATACACTGAAGGAGGTTGATGTGGATGCCCATTTGTGGTGCATTTGTCAAACTTCGCGTCGGCCAATCAGAGTGCATCGATCTTTGACCCCGCTAGCTTGCGATTGTTTGCGGTTTTCTTGATGTATTCCAGCGTGCTCGAATCAGCTTATCTAGCACAACTAAAAGTAGATTCGAAGCTCTTCTCATCACAGGGGATCATATAGTTGAAGAGCGCAAAAGAGAGAGAAGCCTGTCGCCGCTTGGATGTTGCAGTGATTGCACGTGATCACTGACGTCATTGGATCTCCTTACTGCTGCGTTCGAGCAGTATGCTAGTTACAGGGCAAAGCATCAATCGCGTCCAATCGAGAAGAAGAGTAGATGCCGGGGATATCCATGCCAAATTAGTTCCCGACCATTATTCTCCAAAAACAGATAATATCAATTCTCTATTTAGTGGTCCATGCGATCAGGTGCTTATTTGGAGGTGTAGGGTGCTAAGGCTTCATTTGATATGATTCGAGCGAAATCTAAAAAGCGAGTATTGATTGTTTTTTCCATATGTATAATATGTGAACTGGTATCGTATTGGCATGGAATTGTGGCCCTAGAAGAAATTTATTCGAAATGATTAGGTACTTAGGAAAGTCAATGACTAGTTAGACTTATAGTTGAATCATATGATAGAGTCCATTTAGCCCTAATTTTGTGATCACTACCTAATCCAATCACTGATCTGCGATTAACCAACATATACCTAGGTACCTCGCAGTGTTTTCATAAGACATGAAGCTCTACCGGTTTATATATACCTAGGTATCAAGGTTGATCCGAGCTCGGCCCGGTCTCCCGCAATACATAGATATCATCACACTTAGGAAATAGAAATAAGCTGCTATTATCTATACAGCAAAGATTAAATAACTTTTTGCTAGGCAAGTATGAATACCGGCAGGTGATGTGGTAGACCAGTGCCTATTCCGGTTTCCCGGTTTGCCGGTATCCTGGAACTGGCTCCGGCGGTCTGGTCAGTCAGTGACCGAGATGCTGACAAAAGAACGTTTGACGGATAACAACTGTCTGTCTAGCCAGGTACCTAACAATTGCCAGCATGGAGAATAGGCTTGTTGAATAATGACCTCGACAGTGAGTATGTAGTAAATAGGCGGACCGGATCATGGATTCTCAGATTATATAAAGGTTTCTGCTGCCACATCCTTCCAAGGGGTTGATGGGTAGATTCACTACAGCCAGATAAAGCTCTACTCTTATATTTATCTGCAAAACATGGCTTCGCAAGCGTATAACCTCCCGTTTAAGGTATTTTCGCTTCCTTGTTTGTCTGTTCTTTGCAACTTACACAATGGATCTGACCTTTCACCCTTCGCTGAAATAGTTACGGGATCCTACTTTGTTGCACTCGGATTCGTATATAAATAACAAATGGGTGGAAGCCCATTCCAAGTCGAGGTTCGAGGTAACCGGTAAGAGTTCACCACTATTGTATGTTGGGTGTCCAGTCTAACCTTGGTAAAAGACCCCGGTACTGGTTTAGCCTGGGCCAGCTGCCCAGATAATGGCCCAGAAGATGTGCCGTCAGCTGTAGAGGCCGCTCACGCCGGGTTCCTGGAATACCGCAAACTAACACCACGACAACGAGCACAGCTGTTGATGAGATGGTACACTTTGATGTGCGAGGCACGCGAAGATCTCGCACAGCTCCTTACGCATGAAACAGGCAAGCCGCTCGTCGAGTCTTATGCAGAGCTGGATGTGTCTGCCAGCTCTATATGGTGGTTCTCAGGCGAAGCCGACCGCATCCAGGGAACTGTTTTTGAGGCCGCGCTCCCCGGACGCCGCGTCTTCACGATCAAGCAACCTGTTGGCGTTGCTGTCGCGTTGGTTCCTTGGAATTTCCCAGTTGCAATGCTGGTCCGAACAGCTGGAGCGGCGCTCGCCGCCGGCTGCACATTAATCGTCAAGCCGAGTCCTGAAACCCCGCTTACGGCGCTGGCACTTGCACATCTCGCCGAGAAAGCGGGCTTTCAGCCAGGAGTCTACAATGTCCTTACTACGAGCCTCACCAACACCCCTCCCCTGAGCGAGGCGCTCTGCAAACACGATCTAGTGAAAAAAGTCTCCTTTACTGGCTCGACAAGAGTTGGCAAGTTGATTGCATCTCATTGTACACACGGGCTGAAAAAGGTCACTCTCGAGCTCGGAGGAAACTGCCCCTTTATCGTTTTCGACGATGCAAACCTTGACCACGCAGTCAACCAATTGATTGCATTGAAATGGCGTCATGCGGGACAGGCATGCATTACTGCCAATCGGGTATTTGTTCAGAGCGGCATCTACGAGAAGTTCGCACAGCTGCTCAAGGACAGAGTGAGCAGTACTTTGTTTGTTGGCCATGGGGCTGCTGCTGGTACGACGATGGGCGCTCTGACAACTCCTCAGTCCGTCACAAAGGCAGTGCGCCATGTTGAAGACGCCTCAACGAAAGGCGCCAGAGTCATCCTCGGCGGGAAGCAATTTCAGTCTTCGTCTGGGAAGGGTTACTTTTTTGAACCGACTATTATTGCCGATATAACACCGGACATGCTTCTCTACCAGGAGGAATCCTTTGCTCCGATCGCATCTTTGTGCAAGTTCGAGACAGAGGAAGAAGCCGTGCGGCTGGCGAACGATACCAGCATGGGACTGGCAAGTTACGCCTTCACACAAGACGTTGACCGCTTGTGGCGGATGTACGAGAACCTAGAAGCCGGTATGGTCGGACTCAACACGGGTAATCAATCTGCTCCGGAAACTCCATTCGGCGGTATTAAGCAATCAGGATACGGAAAGGAGAGTGGGAAAGATGTTGCGGTCAATGAGTTCTTGATCACGAAGACCGGCACCTTGACTGTACAAGCTAATTTATGATGGTCAAAGCGAGAATGCGGGCATGCTGTTCATAGTTCATAGTGAAAAGTCATGAAATAGATGTGTGAGTCAGTTGTATAGTAGCTTGATACATGGAGTAGATATCTATCTTGTCCAAGTGCCTTCCATATCATGGCCCACGGTGCTAGGCTTACAGACTTTATTCTATCCCTACCCCAAGACTGGGAAAGAAGCCTGGATCCGGCATGGAAAGAAACTGATCTAAAACCTGTGCCTCGGGATGCACTGTTGAGTTCGAGGCAGTCATGTCTCTCGCACCGAAAAGTGCTAGCTCCGTCGGAGAATAGAACGGTCGGAGTAAGTTCAGGTTTGTATCCCTGTCTGGTTGCACCGTAAGTGCAGTACCATCTCTACATTGATTTAGCGGCCCGATAATGGACGCTTGCGAAGAGTCGCGGTAATTAATATGGCTATCATATGTTCTCCCTGATACCGAACGAGGTACTAGCAGCTGATTGGGTGTGCTGTAGTCGCGACCATCGCTGTCCCCAGTGCGGCTGCTGCCTCTTCGTATGGCCTCCCACTGCTTCAAACTCTCGTAGCCCGAGGCAGAAGCCGCTTGACCCGATAGTGTAGCGTCGCTTTCTCTGCGTTGTAATGGATTGAAGACGTGTAGCCGGACAACAGCACGCTCCAGCATCTCAATCAGTCGGACTTCTGACCGGGCAGAATCTCCTGAAGTCGACATCTCACGGATCATATCCAGTCCATCTCGTAGATGCTGACGGGACTGGTTTGACTGGTTCTGAATTGAGTATGCAATCAGAACTAGTAAAGCCGCCCGGCAAGAGCTGTACTCTATATACGACGCTCTTGCTAGGCCCGGTTCATTTTCTCTCAGTGTTCTACATATATCGAGGACTTCCTTTGCTGCTGTGATGCAACAGTCTATGAGGCTCTTTCGATGGGACCTTTGTTTCTGTATACGTTCTGTCGGTGATCTTCTTTCACGACCGTCGTCGGAACAAGCGGAATCTGCTGACGATTCGGTGCGACTGAGAAGAAAGGGTCGTCCAAGAAACATACGGATCAAGCAATATTCAAGCCGAATATGCATTGTTGACCGGAATTTGGTGCTTGACTGGGATGTGCCATCGAGCATTTCCTTTGGGATGGTCGCCCACCAATTTTCCAGTTCATCCTTCTTCATCATCAAGTGCGAAAAGACTTTATACATGTGCTGCTTCTGACAATTTCGAAGCTGGCATCTATGCCACCAGAAGATCAGTTTCGTATATGGCCCAACTTAAGGAACACAGGAATGATGCTACTTACATCTCATGAAAGAAGTCTTCCAGCCACTGGGTAAGGCTGATGGATATGGCCATATAACTGAAGGTTGTAGCATGACGGAGATCCTGCCAATCCTTTGGTAATTGTGTGTCAATATCAGACCGCCACATTGCAAGTGGCCGACCGTGAAAAATAGATATCTTCCTATAAGCATAGTACGGTCAATATAAACTCTCTTATGCATGCTTTGGTCGTGACATCATACCTTTCGAGTACATAGGTAGTCCACCAGACTTTGTTTCTCGTCTCAACTATGTCGGCACCCATATCCTCACCGGTATATTTCCTATGCATCCCATTTTGCATGGCCAGCCTAATAGCAATGTTGATATAAATATAACCAAGCCCTACTGCATCAATTGGGAGCGAATACACTGCGAAAAGCAAACAAGCTTGAACGCTTTCCAAGGAAGATGACTCAATAATCTCAGGCAAAAACCTGATTGCCTCCCGGTAAAAGGAGGCACCGAGTTCGTCTTCTGAGAAGGATGATCCTGTATTGCTTTCTGCCGTCTTATGATCTGGGGAGTCCAGGTAGGCATACTGGGTCCCGATCGCAAGGATGGTGAGAATGATGCTAATTACCGCGACATCTTTCATTCCAAATTGCCACGGAGATGTATAGAGCGCATCAACCTTCTTGACAAGCCAGGCCTTTCCGACATAGAAATGATGCGTTTCGGCGTACTTGAAAAATAGGCCGACCAAAAAGTCGGTTACTTGCCGAGGCGGAAGACAAGAAAGCGCAGCAGAGATGGTGTTCGAGGCCGGGAGCAAGTGTTTGGCGCGCCAGTAATTCCAGTCTTGGTCTTCGGCGCCGGTTCTCTTATTTGCGAGATGAGTGTCAGCCACTCCATGTTCAGATGCAAATTTGGGTTGTCAAGTTATACCTCAGTAATGGACCCGTCAATTCGATCCTCAATCATGCTTTTAAGCCGCATAGAAAAATTAAAGTACGAAAACTCTCCCGAGTAATCTATGGCCAGTTAGCCTCCCTTATGATGCAAGCTTAGTTGAGCTGATCTCACGAGTAGTTGTATCCTCAATCGGCAAAATCGTACAAACTTCATCCTCGATAGAAAGTTGCGCCTCGTCTGGGGAGGGAGCTGCATCGGCTTCCTCATCTTCTGATTCAGCGACCGTACTGGCCAGTCTAGCCAGCGTCCTCGTTTCCAATGTAGCTACACCGAGCTGACGTTTTAGTATCTGTTCCATGTATGCCATGCGCTCAAGCATTTCTCCGCTATTGGCAATCTCAAAATCGAAATGCATAGAGTTTTGGAACTGGCAAATCCGCTGGAAACGAACACATCGTGCGCAGGGTATTCCGCCTTCGCATTTTTCTTTTAATCTCCGACATTGATCGCAACTTTTTCCCGGCTACTAGTCAACAGAATGGCACATGGTGAGAACAGTCAGTACTTACGCTCGTGCAGCGCGCTTCCGCGGTGCGTCCCGTGAATTTCTGCGACGTTTCCCTTTTGGCTGTACGCTCTCCGAGTGTGTCGCAGCACCTTGAAGACTCTCAGGAAGTGGCGGACTTGAAACGTTGTCCATTCCGGGATCGTATGAATAATGGGCTGTGATGTACCTTGTGTGCTGGAATCAACACCGCCTTGAAGCCTAAAGCATGTATAATTCCATAAGTCAACCAACAGCGATGATTCTGGGAATTTCAGATGGTGAATTTGGAGTCCGGCGAAATCAGTTGTGAGTGCATGAGCGTGTTACGAAGTTAAAAAGCCTCATGTATGCCGAAGATAACAATCTTTTGAGTGGGGACAAGAGAGATAAGAGTCCAGCAAAGCGATATGGTTGAAATGAATTACACCTAATTTACGGCACACAGTTCTCTGATTCGCCCTTTCATCCGGCCTAAGGGTCTTTGAGTTTAGTTGTTTCCTGAAGTTCCGAAGATTAAAGTTCCAATACAGCCAGCTAGTAATCATGCATACAGGACCAGCGATTCATCGCAAGAAACCACTGCGATTGCGGGGTAAGCGTGGCGAGTCCTAATCCACAATTGAACGCTTCTAGATTTCGTCGTACGTCGTGAAGAAGCATGAATGATGCAAAGAAGACACCTGGAAAGAACGTAGACGCCGTCAAGAGAGCAGCAGCAAATCTGGGCGGCTTTCGGGAGGAGTGAAACCCAGTATCCGCGGGCATCGCACTGAAGACTCATACTTTTGCCAAAGACCGACCATGGCAAGCTCCAGCATTTCCCACGGCAAGATCATCTCAGTCATGTATCCTTGTCAAGATCATCACTTGTGGATTTCGGACACGTGCCACTACTACTACTCAGACCTGAAAAGACCATCTCTCCAGGGAAATCATAAAAAAAAAGAAACAGCGCCTACAGCAACCTTCAGAAAAGTGACTGGGCGACTTTGTCTTGTGCCTGGCCACGCTGTTGTGTGTGGTGTCCGTCTTTTGCAAGAATTCTATATAGCAGTTGTGGTGTGGCTTTTCTAGCCCCGGAAAGCTGCTGTTGAACTTACTGTGTTACGGTCGAAAAGTCACGTAGGACGGCATCATAGCTCTCTAGTCTGCCTTTCGTAAACGGATTGTGCGCAAAGCATGTTGGTATATTGTACTCTTCTTATTGTTGAAATAGGAACAGAGAAATCGCTCTGATTGGTAAGATTGTGTGGTGTGACAACGAATGTGGTATCTTGAGGCCCGGCGCGTCTCATATTTGATCGAAATCTCAGCCATCGGCCATGAGATATCTCGAACACTGCAGAGAAACTCCAGGACAACAAACTCATAAAATTGGAATAGCATTGACTACATAGTATAGACTAAACTTGCCGCGTACTTGTAGAAGGTCCATCCGTTATCTTCTCGGGAAGGCTAGGCCGCACTATCAACTGGCGGAGATAGGCGACACGGCACAGAAATCAAGTTTCACGGACTGCCCGGTAGACCGCCCGGCATGTGCCGGTCTGGGTGGGTATAGCTTCAACCGGAGAGAAGAGCTTCATGCAGCCCGCACACGTGACTGACTACCGCACGATCCTGCAACGTCGCTGTTCGGGCTCGAAGAAAAGTCTGACTACATAAATAATGGCAAGAAAGAAGCGTATGAGTATTTCCCTTCGACCGACATAGGTTCGTGCATCTTTCTGTCTGCCACCAGTAATTGTTCGGTCTAGCCGAGATGGCATCGAAACCCTTCCCCGTCCCCAACGCCATTACGCCTTTTTGGCGCACGGAGCCGAGCAGCTTCGATAATCACCGCTCAACTCCAGAGCTGCCCGGCTATAGCGATGTAGTGATCATCGGGGCGGGCTACGCAGGCGCATCCACCGCATATCATATCCTGGATCAAAGTGACGAGTCATCGCGACCGTCTATTGTGGTGTTGGAAGCCCGTCAGGCTTGCTCTGGAGCCACCGGGCGCAATGGTCAGTAGCAACCATCCCCTGTTGATCGGACCTGTGACTGACCTCATATTTTCCAGGCGGCCATATGAAACCAGACGTGTATAGCGGGATCGGTTCGCTAGCCGCTCGATACGGAGTGGAAGCTGCTGCCGAGGTCGCGGATTTGGAGGAGAAACACATCGAGGCCATTGAATCTCTGATAAAACGAGAACAGATATCTTGCGACTTTGAGATAAACAGAGCTATCGATACGCAACTGGAACAATCCTACAACACGGAACTGCTCGCTAGATATAAGGGACTCGTGGCCAACGGATCGGAGCCGACCAAGCGTGTTGTGTACAAGTCTGGGAGCGAGGCGGAAAGGGTAAGTGCAAACTCGCATACCCACGGTCATTTAACTCAGCTTCTTTTTGTTGTTTTGTTCTGCAGCTCTGACATCTGTCAATCCAGTTCTCTGGAGTTAAAGGAGCCGTTGGAGCTTTCACTTACCGGGCTGGCCGCCTCTGGCCGTATAAATTGATCACCGAACTGCTCAAACGTGTTGTTGCAAGAGGTGTCAATCTACAGACTCACACTCCGGTCTCAAAAGTGTCAGAGGTTCGCGATGCCGACGGCCGTTGGACTGTTGAAACCCCTCGTGGTTCTATCAAGGCAAAGTATGTAGTATATGCTACCAACGCATATACGTCTGCTCTTGCTCCTGAATACCATGGCAAAATCATACCATCACGCGGCGTATGCAGCAGAATTGTTGTGCCAAACCCTCCGGAAAAGCCTCTTGACGCTTCATACTTGATCCGATTCAACAATTGGCAATACGACTATCTGATTCCACGCCCTGACGGGAGTATTATCGTTGGTGGTGCTAGGCCGGCGTTTTTCTACGACCTTAAAAGCTGGTACGGCAACACAGATGATAGTAACCAAGTTGAATCTGCTACTCACTACTTCGACAATTATATGCAAAGGATTTTCCATGGCTACGAGGATAGTGGAGCGTACACTGACCGTGTATGGACGGGAAGTAAGTCTTGTTCCAACCTGAACGTGCCCGCTGGCGCTGACGCTGACATCTCCAAAGTCATGGGTTATACTACAGATTTCCTGCCTCATGTCGGCCAGATTCCCCAGAAGCCAGGGCAACTGGTTATCGCCGGCTTTAACGGTCATGGCATGCCCCAGATTTTCTTGTCGGCAAAGGGAATCGCGGAAATGATAGTACGGGGAGCCGAATTCGAGGACACCGGCTTGCCAAGACTATTCAAGACCACACAGGAGAGATTGGATAGTAAGGAGAACAGGATCCTGGACGCTCCATACGCCGCTGGACAGCCACGGCCCCGTCTATAGCCTTCTGACTATCATCCTATCTTGCACGTGCAACAGTTGTGACTGGTATTTAGCCTGCTTCCTTACGAGGGGTCACTTTGAGTGGCCCGTAGCTCAGCATCGATACGGAGTAAGACAAAAGACATTAATTGGTGAAACATAGACGAGAGACGAATTATACAAAAGCTATGAGGAGTCTGGTTAGAATCTTCCTCCCCAGAAGTAGCAAGTGTAATGCCGGATAGAGAAGTCATAATGCCCAGGTTACCACCTCATGTTTTCATTTCGTATGCTCTTAGGTCCTGAGGATTTACGTGTCTCTTTGTAGTGATAATACGCACGGTAGCGTCTTCTACATATTTCTGCCCAGCATCCTACTAATTCTCCGTCGGATTGTGCTACTGCACGTCTAGTCCTATCTCCATGAGCTGGTGCCGGATGCTCGGAAGTATGTGGAAGTCAATGTTATGCAAGTGAATGGAAATACTGCGGAATATCTGAGGAAGTGATTATTAAATTTACTTTTTGCGGAGGAGCCTGAAGAGACTCTCTCGCGCGCGCCAGCAATTAACTCCTCCCGGGTAGGTTCCGGTCAAAGTATAATTGGTTTCCGGATGGATTACCCACCACGTTGCCGCTGTAGATAACCCCCCAAACCTCCAGTCTGGCTCTGATAACGCTATTCGATCAGCATACTGGAGAACATTGCCACAGATACTGCGGCCTACCCCGGCATGAGATAAGGTATCTTATTCCCCGCCGTTATTAACCAAGTTTGTTGAGGACTGGCCCGTACATAAATATCCCCTTACCTGTAAACCCCTTTCATGTAATTATAATCAGCCGAACATACACAATCGATGATGGCGGACACCGACAAAGGAGATCTATCCGTCACCTTGGGCCAAGAGCCATCTAGGGTTGAAGGAGGTATGCTTGAAACTCATATGTGGGAAGATGAGGGATGGAAACGTGGTCTCTCGCCCCGTGCGGTTGTCATGTTGTCCCTTGGTGGTGGTATCGGACTGGGTCTGTGGATCGGAACTGGGACTGCTCTAGAAGCTGGTAAGTCCAATGAGACATACTTTGCTTGATGGGAGTTAGGTACAGACTACTAACACACCACAAAGCTGGTCCTGCTGGCTGTATCATCGGATACGGCTTGGTGATGTGAGCACTCCCATTCGATAAAATATTGACAAAGTGTGTACAATGACTCATTTATTCATATAGAATTGCTATCTATATAGAATTCTTGTCGATCGGAGAGATGACATGTTACAAGCCGATCCATGGCGGTTATATCCGCCAATGCATGGAATATGTCGACAAAGCTGCGGCGTTCGCTATGGGAATGAACCTCTGGTTCGGCTGGGTCATGGTAATTCCGTCTGAGGTCATTGCCTGCATCAATGTTCTGAAGTACTGGAAGGCCACGACTCACTTCCCCATGGCTGCTTATATCACTATCTTCCTCGTGGTTACTGCTATTCCCAACCTTTTCGCCGTTCGCAAGTATGGCTATGTTGAGATCGTCATGACGTCAATTAAGATCTTTTCCATTATATCCTGTATGTTTTACTTGTTCTTGATGGCATCAGGGGCATTACCGGCAACTCACGGGGCACTGGTATTCCATTACTGGAAGACTCCCGGTGCCTTCAACAACGGATTTAAAGGCATCTGTAAGGCGATGCTCCAGGCAGCTTTTAGCTGTCCTTCTGGTAAGCCAACCCTATTCCAGATACCGTATCCGTGGACGCAAGTTTTATGCTAATACTTGAAATAACAGCTGGCTGGGTTGCCATTACCGCTGGAGAGATGAAGGACCCCCGCAGAACGGTAAAGCGATCGATTAACCCGTTATTCTGGCGCATGTTTGCTTTCTACTGGGTGAATATTTGGTTAGTTGGAATGTGTGTTCCCTACAACGACCCCGGATTTGCCAACGGCGGCACACTTGCCAGCCCGTTCGTCATCGCCATTCGAGAAGGAGGATCCCCGATCTTCGCCGACATCATTAATGCAATGATCTTCATCACAGTTCTTTCGGCCGCCATAACATCTTTCTACGTTTCAAGCCGATGCTTGACTCATATGTCCGACCTGGGAATAATTCATAATGTTTTCGGAGCCAAAGATAATGCAGGTCGGCCTTGGGTTGCGCTCCTTGCCAGCGGTATTTTGGGCGGTGGCTTGACCTATTTGAATTTGGATGCCACTTCGAAGCAAGTCTACCTTTGGTTCTCAAACCTGGTGAGGCTCCAATCATATCGTGATTCTCCAAGAGTGTGAAAACTAATGGGCCCCATAGGTCGGCGTTTCCACGTTTTGCAACTGGTTCCTCATCTACATTTCTCACCTTCGTTTTCGCAAGGGCCTCAAGGCCCAGAATATTGATTATAAGACTCTCCCATTCCGCTGTCGAGGAGCGCCTTACGTGCAATATGCGGGTGTCCTCCTGATCCTCTGCTTTTTGGGAGCGCAGCTTTACTTCGCCATTTTCCCGTTTTCTGGCCATCCCAGCGCGAAGAACTTCTTCTCGGCGTATATTACGGTGCCGCTATTCATTATTGACTATTTTTTGTACAAGGTATGTCTATTCAAGCTCCCCCTAGGATGAATGTAGAATAAATTAATGATAATCTATTTCAGCTTTGGTTCAAAACCAAGATTGTAGCCCCGAAAGAGATGGACTTCAGCCCGGCGGTATACTTCGATGCAATTGACAGGGATGAGCAAGAGGCCGAGCAATTAAACCCGAACCCTAAATCTAAGACTATTCTTGAACGTATTTGGGCCTTGCGAACTGTGCTAGTGTAACTCGGGTTCTCGTTGTTTTGAGGAGTGCCTTGTGGGCAGTGCATGGAGCATGTCTCGGAGAAACTCTGTAGAGTTTGACAGCTTGACAAATAGTGGCTTTCACTTCTATTCGCAGCTAGCTCATTGGCGAGCATGTTGGTTTCTTGGTACAATGTATCCAATCTGAAATCCATCCTTGGGTTGAGAGATGATTCGTATTGCATTTCGTAGATGTGCAGCTCATCGTCTGACCAATGTGTCACAAGTAGCTCGTAAAGAATCCACGCCATTGTAAGGTAATTCGCAAATCTTGCACTCCTGTGTTAGTGAAGTAGTTGGTTACTGTATGGAATATAGAGGATATTTAGTGACCTCATGATGAAGACTCCAAAGGCGAAATACCAGAGTTTTATATAGTACATATAGTACATATAGTACCTATTATTAAATATAATGAAATACTTGGATATTCTTCCACCAAGAAAGCCAGACCAAAGCTGCGACAGGACACAGTTTTGTATCTATTGCGTACAAGCATGGATATAGCCCATGTGAAAAACTCCGTCAAGAGTAAGTTGCCACGATCTTCTCAGCCATCGCTGGCAGAGAATCCGCAACCACTTCTACCTTACTGCTGAATATCTCAAAGCAAGGCTCCTTTTCATAAATAGTACAATATGCCCCACGGAACCCTGCTTTGACCGCTGCCGACGCATCCCACATGTGTGCAGCTGCAAACCACTTATCATCGTCGGGTTGGAATTGGTCAAGTGCAAGTCGATATGCCCGAGGCGCTGGTTTCGCAACTCCTGTACCATCACAGCTGATAAAGTTCTCCAAGGGCATATGGACGCCTGCTCTCTCAAAATAACCCCGCACTCGCTGAATATCGCCAGTCGTCAAACACCATACCGTAAATCCCGCGCGTCTCAAGATATCGAAACACTCCTGCGTACCAGGCCTTAATTGAAGAGTCGAATAGCCCTCTACGCACTGATCTCTCTCTGCATCAGACGCGAAAGAGCGCGGATCTTCAATTCCTGCCATCCAGAGTGTACGATAGAAGGTCGCTTTTAGAACTTCCTTGTAAGGTCGATAACTTTCAGCAACGGATAAGAAGGTATATTCCAACTCAGCCGCAGTCTGCCAACTGAATCCGAAGTGTTTGGCGGTAATGCAGTGGTTGCGAAGCTTCGAGCCAATGACTCTGTCGATGCAGTCGAAATAGGCGTCGAATGAGACGCAAGTGCCTACAACGTCGAAAACGACGTGTTTCTTCGCCATGATTGATTATGTGTCAATAACGTGCCTCTAAACGGCGACCAGGATTTGCAAAGCAGGTGGAAGACGAGCAGACTGTCTCCGATTAAACCACAGGGAAAGACAAGAAGTTTGGGGTGACTTTACGTGAATTACAATTTTGGAATAGACCAAGTTCTCAAAAGAAAGATATGCCGCAAAACGTTCCAAATTTGAAGGCCGGGAGATATCCGGTCAAATGGGAGCATCCGGCGGTAACAAATAGCTAAGATTGTTGGCAGCGAAGGTTCTCTTCTTCCCCGCACTTTCTCGAAAGGAAAAAGGAACAGGACCGGCTTTATTCCCTTTTATGCGTCGATGAAGCTAGGACGATCTCCTCATACTCGAGTTAACCCCTAGCTTACCTAATTCATAATGTCCCAAGTGCTTTGCGGGGATGTCACATAATGTGCGTTACCTTTTGGGGAAAGAAAAGTAACTGATTATCGTACCAAACGATCTGGTACCTTTATTTTGGCCACTCAATCAACATCGTTAATACTACTGCACATTTATTGCAGCAGCAGGCTGGGAGAGAAGTATAAAGTCTCATATTATTTTGTGTAGAAACAGAAACGGACCGCGAGGCCTGCATACAAATACAGCGCCGGAACAAAGTAGGCTGACGCTTTGCGCATTGCTTTAGTTCCGCAGCGCCATGCGTCATGTATGAAAGCTGATATTCTATTATTGTAAATCGAACTTGTTTATCAGTGATTAGTGAGCGTAGAAATTATGACTTAGGATTAGATAGATGAAGAAAAGCAGACAACAAGAACTCGTGTAAAGCATTGAATTGAATTCAAGGCCATCTCATTCTTGCAAGTCGAGACCTACAATCTAAGCTAATTCATCTTCGTTTCCCGACTGACCGTTGATATCATTTGACCTTCCACCCTGCAAATTACTTCACTTGGTCATATTCAAAACTTCCCCTGATTCCGTCAAATACGGCACCGCGTAACCGACAGTCAGCAACGCCTTCGGAACATCAACCCACTTCTCCTGATCCTTGATTGATGCAAGCCACTCTGGATCCTGCTGCATACTTGTCATGGCCTCCGGACTGGGCATCAGATACTCGATGATGCAGTCATAGTCGGCATAATCCCAGGTTGGACGATGCTTGATCATGGCCTCCTTGAGGGGTTCATTCATTGAGGCCGGGGTGACAAACTGGTAATTAAGGTTAGTGGGTAAATTCCGATTCGATGCAATTGTAGAAAGGTACGTACGAGGGTGTAGGAAAGAACACCGTGCTTTTTAAAGACTGGCAACGCGAGTGGGAGGTGTTCATCAACAATCCATTTCATGAATTCTTCGTGGGTGAGATGTGGCTGGCGATAGTGAGTGACGGTGTATTTGAGACGCTGGCCTTCACGTAGTTCTGCCATGGTTGTGGTGACGTTGTAAGGGAATTGGTCGAAGTTTGAATGAAGCTTATTGTTTTCTACTTTTGAGGGAATGGATGGAAGTAAATGCAAAGCTGTAATTAGTCGAGGAAGAAGTGAAGGTTGCAAGGAACCTTCTATTTATAACAGGCAGGCACCTCCAAATCAGCAACAGCTATCATGTGGCCAGTAAATAGATTATCAATCCAGTACCAAATTCCATTTATTTTTCGAAATCGATTCTCATTCGATATTGTTGACAAGGATTGCATGCAGGACGCCTTATGTACAACACAGCTATAGGGTGCACGGGCTCACGTCGCGAGTCATACATAACGGCAAATCAGATTTGAGGAGCTACCACAGTTGGTGATGGTATTACCTTGAAACCTGCTGCACAATCGAGTAGGCGATATAGTTACCTGGCTAGAGTTGGCTATAGGATGGAAATATCCTTTTCCAGGGCGATAGCTACCGAAGCGTAAAACATTTACTACAAACTTTCGAATGAGGGCACCAAAGCAAGTTTGAAATGGCTTAATTGACTCCAAAAGCTCGCACATATTCGCTCTGCGACGATTTGATAGGACCTGACTGACCGATCATGCTCCCTAGCAACTTTCACATCCAAGATGAGCGAGGGAATGAAAAGCATACCGGAGCATATAGCCATAATCGGTAGCAGCTATCGGTTTCCTGGTGGTTGTAATTCACCAGAAAAGTTGTGGGAACTTTGAAGCAGCCGGTTGATGTTCCGCTGCACCAAGTATCTACAGTTCCGCAGCCAAAGCTCTACGCCACTACGAAAACGAGTCCCTTTGTGAAGTTCCTGCTTCCGCTGTAGATCATGAACAACTAAATTCAATCGATGCAGCCTCGAAATGGGTCAGTGACACGCCCATCGACAAAGCTGCAACGAATCATGGATTTGCCCGCGTATATCCATCGGTTAGCGCATGTTAAAGGCGATAATACATCCGAATTAGATATTGTCGGTGTATTGACTAAGTCCTCACGTACCCTAAGCCTACCAAACTTTTGATTTTACCCAGAATGTCTCAATAATAGTGACTAAGTTAAATGATCATCGCCATTTTGGGAATGTCGCACTTAGCTGCAATTCAACTATGTTGTACACAAATGACCAAGACCCGTAAATCACAATCACTGTGGTGGAATCTGTATACTCGCAATTCCCTCAGCTGCCTTTTCCTTCCAGTCCCCTCTCCATCTCGACAACGGCGGCCGTCCATGAACAATATCGCCATATCCCCAGGTGATTCTCTTCTTATCCAGTTCCTCGGTGACATCATTATCCGGGCAGATGATATAAAACTGACCTGCGGCCATTTTTGCGCTCATAAATTCAACAACCTCCTCAGGCGCCCAAGCTCCGTCTGGTTTTGAAGAAAAATGGCCTTTCGTGAGGCCTGTATAAGTCCAGCCTGGAACCAAGAGATGGACACTGATGTTCTGATTGGTGGCATGCAAGTCGAAGGATAAGTGTTCGGCGATAGTCTTCACAGCACTTTTCGATGCATTGTAGGCTGGGTTGCCGGGTGGGTTCGTAATTCCTTGCTTGGAGCCAGTCAGGATTATAGCGCGTCTATCGGTCGTGTTGCTTGTCATGCTGTCGATAAAAGCTGCAATTCCGTTCGTGTACCCAAAAGTATTGACGGCGAATGTCCTTTGAAAGTATTCGGGATCCTGCCAGCTCGTCTTTCCCGCGGCGGGTTTGAGGCTTGCCCCCGCATTTAGCATGAGCAGGTCAACACCGCCGGGGTGGAGGGCAAGAACGTCACGCTGTATTTTGTCCCAGTCCTGGAAGTTGGAGACGTCCATTTCAAAAGTTGAGATCGTGACATCAGAGCCCGAAGTGAACTCGCTGCTAATCTTGGAGAGGTTTTCCTTGTTGATGTCGAGGAGGATGAGGTTCATTCGTTGAGAATAGCATAGTTTGGCGGTTGCCAGGCCGATTCCGGAAGCAGCGCCCGTTATGAGAGCTGTTGCTCCTTTGCGGAATACTGGGTGTAATGAAGCGGCCATTGTAATTAAGTGTATGTTTAGAGGCTTGAAGCATAAATTACTGAAGGAAATGACAGCGAAAAAGAATAGTGCAGTGTTGACGGTTGGAGAAGTTGGGGAATTGGAGGGGCACGGCGATAAGATAAACTAAAGCCGAGCTCAGCAATTCTAGTTTCTACCATCTATGCTGTCATTGCTCATTCTATCAAATTCGCCCTCTTCATCGCCCATCATAATAGAATAATTGTTGCAAGCCATTCCTCCGCCTGTAAGACCCATCCAGTGATCTTTGAGCTGATGGTTGTTAGCATGTGGCCGCTAACAGACACTAATCCAGGCAACTGACCAGAAGGAACAGCGTCCATATCCTTGGTCGAGATATTCAGTGGCTGCCTGGGCATATAGACTGCAGTATTTGCAACATCTTCGGCGACAAGTTGACTGAAATGCGATAGAAGTTCTCACATTTTTACGAACAGATATTAGAAGCGACCACTCACTTATACCCTTCTGTAAGCTATCATACATCTCCTTATGATGTCCAGCCCTCGAGGAATGGAAACTAGTCGCAACGACGCCCGACTGCAGGCAGAGAACCTTGATATTAGTCCCCCTAAGTTGATTGTTCGTAAATCTTCCTGGGCCGTTTTGTTGCTCCCAGCTAACAAACCATCCCTAACCAAAAGAGGCCAAGTACCATTTTACTAGATGATCGACCGTTAGCGGGAAGCTACGATCGACCAATCAGCGTCGACGGCAGTCAAGTATCTACTCCGACTTCTTCCTCCTCTTCTTCAACACTTGTTCATTCTCTTACGGGTGATCAGAGTACAGCATTCAAATACTCCATCATACTATCCTTGCCAAGCCGTCTGTCTTCTGCGAACCCCGCTGCTCTCGGCACCTTCCCGATCTGGCGGTTCTGTGAGTGGAGTGGGTCTCGATCCCACATTTTCTGCATCGAAAAATTTCTCCAGGTCAGACAGGCACATTTGACACTATTTCTACCCCCGGTTATGAGGAGATGATGCTATTCGGCGTGATTTGAAAGCAACCAATGTCAGTCAGGTCGAGGGGTGCTACAGAATAGGACACAAACTCTCTCAACGCGCCGGTCTTGCCAAGACAGACCGCAATAGTCTTCTGGGCAACGAGTCGTCGCGGCCACTGTAAGGTTATCCGACCTTGCGATAGACGCAGCTGCCTCGATATGGAGGACAAGGATGGCGCGTGGGCGATCCCGACATCTGCACAGGATGAGACTGATACGACCCAAGAGACCAACAGTCCAAGGCATATGAGCGGGGAGGACAAAAAGATTGGCCTAGCAAAGCCTATCCACCCTGCCCTGGAACAAACTCAGAGCGATGATATTGAGGGCGGGAATGAACAGCATGCGGCGCGATCATGGCTGCGTCGTGTCCTCAAACACTGGCGACACCCTTTTTATGCGCTGATTTGGCTTCTATTCACCGGGTAAGTTCAATCACGACATGCTGTCGCGGCTTTGAACTTCATGCTTCGGCTTTTTTCTTGGCATTTCTTGTGTGAGTCTATGTTTGAATGGTACTCACAAATGTTTAGATGGTGGATTGCAGGCCTCATTTTACATCGACATGATCTTGGCTGGCTGATCCCTTTTCTGCTATACCTTGCCATCACACTTCGCATTCTCTTCCTATACGTGCCAATCACCGTAATTACGGCACCTTTGCGCTGGGCTTGGCAAAAAACTGCCACGCCAATCGTGCGCGTTATTCCTCAGAGGTGGAGGACTCCTGCCAGCGCATTGTTGGTCATAGCAGTGATCCTCGTCGGTGCATTCGCCTCCCCAGAGTCCACTGACAATACTCGGTCAAACCGTGCCGTCAGCCTTGTAGGATTGGTCCTGCTAATTACGATCTTGTACTTCACTTCGAGAGATCGAAAACGAGTCGACTGGCACCCGGTCATTGTTGGGATGCTCGTGCAATTCATTATCGCTCTTTTCGTCCTTCGCACCAAGGCTGGCTACGACATATTCAATTTCATCTCCACTCTAGCCACCGACTTGCTTGATTTTGCCAAGGACGGCGTTGAATTCCTAACCACCACTCCTCTTCCGTCCAGCATTAGTTCGTGGTTTCTGGTAACCACTATTCCAGCCATAATATTCTTCGTATCTTTTGTTCAATTACTGTACTACATGGGGGTACTTCAATGGTTCTTGGCAAAGTTTGCCGTGTTCTTCTTCTGGAGCATGCGAGTCTCCGGTGCTGAAGCTATTGTGGCAGCTGCCTCCCCATTCATCGGCCAAGGCGAATCCGCCATGCTGATTCGGCCTTTCGTTGAGTATTTGACCTTGGCAGAAATACATCAAGTCATGTGTTCTGGGTTTGCAACAATCTCTGGCAGTGTGCTGATTGCATATGTTGCCATGGGCGTAGACCCTCAGGCCCTGGTCTCTGCTTGCGTGATGAGCATCCCGGCGTCGCTTGCCGTGTCTAAACTACGTTGGCCAGAGCAAGAAGAAACTTTAACGTCTGGCCGCGTGGTTATACCGGAAGATGACGAGCATCGACCCACGAATGCACTGGAAGCGTTTACAAACGGAGCATGGCTAGGTCTGAAGATTGCAGGGATGATTGGTGCGACGCTACTTTGCATTATCTCTTTGATAGGGCTTATCAACGGTCTTCTTACGTGGTGGGGTCGCTACATCAATATCGATGGACCGGATTTGACTTTGGAGTTGATACTCGGATATTTGTGCTATCCGATTGCATTTTTCCTGGGTGTCTCTCGAGAGAATGATGATATCTTCCTCGTGGCCCAACTCATCGGAATGAAGCTAATCACCGTGAGTTATGAACTTGTTTTCTGATATATACTGTGGATGAAGGACTAATTTACGCAGAATGAATTCGTCGCCTACAATGCCCTGCAGTCAGACCCAGCGTACGCCAACCTGTCTCCTAGGTCTCGCATTATAGTTACTTACGCACTATGTGGCTTCGCCAATATCGGTTCATTGGGCAATCAGATCGGTGTCCTCGCTCAACTCGCACCCGGTCGGACGGGTGATGTTTCGCGGGTGGCTATTTCGGCCCTAATATCTGGTGCTTTCAGTACTTTCACTAGCGCCAGCATTGCGGGGATGGTTATTGTAGATGATTCGAAATATGCTTCGTCTTTGTCTACTTGATATAGGAGTTTCCGGGATCTGAGATATATTCTTGATGCGACGGCTGACTTTCCACGGACAGCTGGATGGAGAACTCAACTTAAACGCCAACACCAACGGGGACAACACATGACAATCGCAAATTGAAATGGTCCGTATGAAACAGTCTGTACGAAGCTTGTGCCCCACACAAATGCGGAGGTTCGGGATGTCAGCGGGGAAGAGAGAACCTAAACCTATTAATCCAAATCGTATAATCCAATCATAATTTTGCAAGGCTTGTGTGGATGCAAGGGCGGGGTTTGACGTTGTGCTACCTATGTTGACGGTTTTCAATTGCCGATTAGAGTATTCAGGATAGTCTTGGAGTGCTCAATGCCATGTTGCACATATCTCTTCGACTAAATCGTCCAACAACATCGGTATAGATTACCAGAATGGTGAAATTGAAAGGAAACGCCCTTCTCGGGGCCGTAACCGCCCTGACAGCCCTCGGCTTTATGCAAATCGGGTCAGCCACTCTCAAGACCAAAAACGCGACAAAATAGCTAACACTGTATGTAAACACAGCTACGACAACGGCCTGATGGGCGGACTGGTGAACGGCGTCCCTTTCAACTCCACCTTCGACTCCCCAGGCTCCACCATGCTCGGTTTGATAGTTTCTATAATCGACGTGGGCGCGTTCTTCGGCAGTCTTGCCGTTGCCATCTTCGGGGAGTCTTTGGGCCGAAAGAAGAGTATTGCTGTGGGTGTTGTGGTTATGTTTTTGGGAGGTGTGTTGCAGGCTACAGCGTATACGAGGGTTCATTTGATTATTGCGCGGGTTGTGGCGGGGTTGGGACTGGGGATGGTGAATTCGACGGTGCCGGTTATGCAGGCTGAGTATGCGCCGAGGGCGACGAGGGGATTGTGTAAGTCACTCAAAAATCCTGAAAGGCGAGGATTTAACTAATCCCTGGGAAATCCTTTAGATGTATGCATGCAGTTAACAACCCTCAATTTCGGCATTTTCCTCGTGTACTGGATCGACTACGGCTTTTCGCTGCATACCGGCAGCTACGCATGGCGCATTCCAGTGATTTTACAGTGCTTCTTTCTCTTCATCATGCTTGGTCTTCTAGCTATCGTCGACGAAAGCCCGCGCTGGCTTGCAGCACATCGCCGCCAGGACGAAGCCCTCGACGTCTTGCAGCGGGTGAACCAGAATAAAATGAGCGAAACTGAGATCGTCGCTTTGCACGAAGATATTCTGCGTACTATATCCGTCGAGGAGAACCTCGGAGCTGGGTCGTGGAGAGATTTACTCAAAAACGACCGTATTCAGAGCCAGCGGCGATTACTGATCGCGTGCGGTATTCAGGCCTTTCAGCAACTGGGTGGTATCAACGCTATAATTTACTACGCAGGTACCATCTTTGAACAATCTATAGGATTTTCGGCGCATATGGCTAGCCTCATGTCCGGGTTTTTACAGACTTGGTTCCTAGTCGCGTCGTTCATACCCTGGTTTCTGATTGATAGAGTTGGTCGGCGGCCGTTGTTGTTATCCATGATATCGGTCATGGCGGCGGTGATGGCTGTTCAAGCTGCGCTGATTTATCAGACGCAACACAATACGGCGATTGCGCATCAGTGTGGTATTGCGGCGGCGGCGATGTTGTTTGTTTTCCAGGGAGCATTCACGATTGGATTTCAGGCTACTGTTTGGGTTTGTCTTAACTTTCTGTATTTTTTCTTCCCGCTCTTCCAGTTTGCTAATGATTTGCAAGGTGTACCCATCCGAGATTCTACCACTACGTCTTCGTCAACGAGGCTCCTCGATAAGTACAGCAGCGAACTGGATCTGCGACTTTTTGATCGTTCAGGTTACGCCACAAGCCATTAAGAATATTGGGTGGAGGTTTTATATCATTTTTGCGGTATTAAATGCGTTCTGGCTTCCGATTATCTATTTATTTTTCCCGGAGACGAAGGGTGAGTATCCGCCTACCAATACTATTGATAGATGACAAATACTGATGAGATTCAAGGCCTGGAACTGGAGGATGTGGATCGACTATTCGCCAAAGACGATGATGAAGTCACTCACGATCTTTTTATTCATAAAAGCACGGTTGACCCCGTGGAGGTGCCTCGTGCTTAGCATCCATCACGAACAGTCCGTGGCAACGAATATCATCTTCTCTTGAACAGCAGTAAAACAGCAGAACTCCCAACCTTCAGCCTCGGATTGTCATCATTTCTCACCCCCATCAATTTCTTAATCTCAGCACACGTCTCCCTAACACAATCCTTTTCTGTGCCCGCAAGGTCTGGATGCGCCTCCCTCCATCTCGTCACCATACTCGCTGTCCCGAGACTGTCTCCCAAGTCGTTAAGTGTCGTCTCTCCTTTTGCTTCACTGTCACTAGCTAGAAAGAAGTCCTTTCCGTCGCTAAGAATGCCATCTCGATCCCATTCGAGACAGATAAAATCAGATTCGGGAAATGCTTCCGCTAGACTCTTTCCAGCGGTGGTAGGCTCCTTAACTTGCCATGGTAGAACGAGGTTATCGTACATATCGCGCGATATCCGGTTCGGCGGTAATTCATATGGCGCAAGAATGTCGCGCTCCAGACGGAAGAGGGCTTTTTGCACTGCTGCTGCATTCGGAGTTGATGGATCTGTCATTCAACTTTAGACCTATTTAATCCTGACAGTAATCTTGTTTTGTATTGCATTGGAATTTACGTACGGCAATAGAGGGACGAGCATGTCCAAAGTGCTACCGTGCCATTTGCTCTTACGACCTGAGCGGCCTGGGACCAGAATTCGGGCATAGAGAACCAATGTGCCTATATCAATCATTTAGTACTTATTCTATCACAGCCAGAAGACATAAGCCTCAAAGGTAAAAGAGGGAAATACCGCCATAGCAGCCGTTAACAGATCTACCGTCCCCTCTCTATCTTCGCCATCATCGAACTCTTGTCCGAATTTAGATAACACATCCCGAACCCCTCTGGCACACTCCTCGGCACCACATACCGCAAACCGTACCTTTTCTCTGATAACCTCACTTTCTTGACATAAAATTTTGGCAGTCCTAATCATCTCCTCCCCCGGATCCAATCCAACCCCTACCTCGAAAAACGCGGCTAAATCCCTCGTCACGCGGCCGGGACCACATCCCACATCCGCGATAACTTTCAGCTGGCCACCTGTGGATACGTGATGGTTCAAAATGGTATCGTAGAGTTTGGATGGATAGGAAAGACGGTGTTGGGCGTATATGCGTGCTTGGGTGCTGGTGTAGGTTGTGAATGTCGGGTCTAAGGACATTTTCGCACTATCTTGAATGAGTATTCTTAAGAAATTCTTTTTCTTTCTTTTTTTGGCCAAATTTCGATATTGGGTGATTTGTATGAAGGCAGTGAGTAGATCTTTTAAAAACCAAAAGAGAAAAACTTGACTTTGATTTCTTTAATTAATTCACCTCATCGACGGGCTGTGACTCATCCTGGTTATCAAATGTAACATGGTTACATTCGTTGGTTTACACAATGCTCAATCGGAAAGAATCGATGACAGTCAAATTTTTGGTCGTGGACTTTGCTTTTTAACAAGAGCAGCTCGACTATATGATAAGGAAGGACTCATTAATACCAAAGACTGCCTATTTCGGACGTAGGGGGCTTGGGTATATCACATGATCTAGATGAGCTATACTGACATTGGGACTAACCCTCTTCCATGACACTTACAGGGTCCTCTTTTATCTATTGAAACATCGTTATATACGATGATGTATGGTCAGACGGCGTCATGAACGGCAAAAGACTGAATTGAGGTATCAAAGTAAGGATGATAATAGAACAGCCCATGTCAAAATATTCCAAAACACACTAAATATGGTGTGGACAACTCAGAAGCAAACGCAACGCAACGCTGTATTTATTTGCCTGTGCCACGATACCTCACTCCGAGGTGTGTATGGATGTCGAATCATAACAATAAAAAGTTCAGATCAAATGCAACGCCCTGTAAAAATGCAATCACCTAAGACTAACTCGTTGTTTCTCGCCGGGGATATAAAGAAAGAAATTGAGAAAGTCGAGGATGAGGTATGATGGGTTCTCTTATTCGTCGTCTTCAATGTCACGATGTCTGGCGAGAACATGACGCTTGAACTCTTCGGGATTGCTGTCCCATAGCTCTGCGGCCTGGCCGTTCAATGGGCTGGAGCTGTTTCTCAATCAGTATAGCTCGTATAAAGTAAAAGAAACTTGAGACACACTTATTAGGTTCGCCAAGCAGACTCTGGAGACTAAGAAGTACATTCTGCACATTATACACCGCGCTCCACTGATCCTTCAAAATATCCAAACAGATTCGGCCCGAAAAGTCGACATTGGGATGGTAGATTGGAGTCTTGAAAAGCACGGTTGGAGGAGCATAAGGATAATTATTGGGGAAAGCGAACGAAAGTTTGAACACTAGATTCTCGTATGGCGTGTCTGCTGGTCCGTCGATTGTGGCTGTCCATGAAAGAAGGTTGCCGTCGGCGTTGGGAAAGGCGGAAATACCGGGTGAGGGCGAAAGCATGAGTTGCATTAATTCCGACTGTAGCCTGAAATCAACTCAAATTAGTTGACGATTAATAGCAGTGATACTGCGTTGATCTGACGTACCGTTTAGTAACGCTCTGAGTATCGCCTCGCGGAGCAGAAGCACCCAGCTTGGTTGCCTCGTGGGCTTGAGGCGCAGTGTTCTGAGTATCCTCCATCGCGTAGTCCATGGTATCGAGAGAAGATTCACAGGAAGAGCTAGACTTAAGAGTTCTGTCTCTTAAATGTCTCTGCACTGGAATGTAGCAGTGTAACTGAATGGAAGTGACGGATGCGGTATTGACCCACAGCCGAACCAGCTATTGATGAGAGGCAAGAGGATGATACACGGTTGAAGTAAAAGACAAAATGCGGAGAGAATGAGATTTTATTGCTGATCTTATCCCAGAGAGTGTCAGTGACAGAAAAGAGAACGAGAAGAAGTAGAAAAGAGGAGTGCCAACGAGAAAGAAGCGATTGTTTACAGTCGGCGCTCCCCACGGCAACCGCTAGTCCGCTTATGGTTAGCCGTGTTTCCAGAGCTCTTGGCTTGGCAAATCTATTCGCTCTTCTCCTTCGGTTTTTCGTTGTTTTACTTCTATTTCACTGCATCCTGTCCAGTGAATAGTTTCGATGCTTTAGCGAAGTTGTTGTCTGTTTAGAACGGAGTTCAGGCTACCGAAATAAGTCTTAGCGGTCCCTCGTCCAGCTCACGCGACCTTGTGACATCTGCAAGGAAGAGACATGGAGAAGCCCGAACTACAACACATGTGCGTATATATGTACTGGATGATTTCACGTCTGAATGTGTATATTTGTATATACATGGAGAACTGAGCGATAGTATTTCAGCTCATGCGTGTACATAGTTGTATGCAGTATGTCTCAGTGGCTTACCGCGCATTAGCTGTTGACTTTTAGTATTACCCAGGTACCACAGATAGTTATAATGAATCAAAGACACCGTGACAATACTATTCTGAGAACAAGAGAATTGACATCTGTCTTGTCCCAAAGAGGATAAATTGAAAGCGGGACACGACGCGACCCACTCCTTGTTGACTCGGCAATAATCCGCGGTCTGTTGACGCGACTTTCTGCTACAATACCTTCATTGGGAGAATACTATACCACGTCGCTCGCTTTTCATCTTTCTGCTGATACACAGACCACGCGATGCAGCATTCTCAGCTGGCCCCGCTGCCAACAGAGCTCCCATTTCGCATCGTATCGAAAACGATAGGCCAAGGCGCCTATGCCTGGTATCTACCCCTCGATGCAGCTTCGCTATCAAGGCAAGATTACTGATTTGAGTCACGTTGTGTCTATAGCATCAAAAAAGCTTGTCCTCTCACTGAAAACAGCCCCGTCTTTGCCGTCAAATTCATCCACAAAGAATACGCCGCTCGCCATGGCAAAATCACGGCGCGACAACTCCAAATGGAGGTGACGGTCCACAAACATATCGGTGATCATAGAAATATTATATCCTTCTTTCACACTGGCGAAGACACAACATGGCGATGGATCGCAATGGAGCTTGCGGAAGGAGGCGATCTATTCGATAAAATTGAGGCTGATGCGGGTGTGGGCGAGGATATTGCTCATTTCTACTTTACACAGCTTATCAGCGCGGTTAGTTATATGCACTCTAAGGGGGTGGGACATCGCGATATTAAGCCTGAAAATGTGCTTTTATCTGGAAATGGTGATTTGAAGATAGCTGATTTCGGGCTCGCGACGGTCTTTGAATATAACGGCAAGATGAAAACGTGTACCACACTATGCGGGAGTCCGCCATACATTGCGCCTGAGGTTATAACTTGCAGCACACGAGGGCAGACTAAAGGCAGCGGATACCGAGCTGACTTTGCTGATATTTGGTCTTGCGGTGTCGTTCTTTTTGTTCTACTAGCCGGAAACACACCATGGGACAGCCCGACTGAGGAGAGTTTTGAGTTTAGCGAGTATATAGAAAAAAACGCCCGCACAACCGATGAGCTCTGGCAGCGATTGCCGACCTCCGTTTTGTCATTGCTTCGAGGAATGATGAAAGTTGACGTCGCGAGTCGCTTCACAATGGAAGATGTCAGGCGTCATCCTTGGTTTACACGACCGAACAAATATATCTCTTCAGAGGGCAAATTACGAGATCAACTCAACCTTGCCACGAGCATGTTTGAGTCATTGCATATTGACTTCTCGCAAGATCCCCTTGCTCCGCCACCATCACAGTCGCAGCGATCACGTCAAAGTGGTCCTTCATCTTCAGCGATGGATATAGACACACAGGAAACCAGCGATGACCTACAGTCACGACTATCTTCCACGCAACCCGAAATGCCCATAGGCAACGTGACAGTGGACTGGGATACACCTCTCATCAACGTATTCTCATCCACCCAACCCTCAGGCCACACCATGTCCACAACACAAGACTATCAACTCGCGGGTCGCCTCGAAGACGAACCTGCCATGTCCCAATTCAGCCAGAATCCGACGGTACCAATGAGTCGGACGCAAAACGCGCAGAAATTCCACGACATCGTCCCCTCACGAACCTTGAACCGGTTCTATTCCACGTGGGGACTAAGATTACTCGTCCCTTTTCTGTGCGAAGCTCTGCATCGACTCGGTGTTCCCGTTCCCAACCAACTACCGGGGATCGAGACTGGAGGTCCCGTGGTCATTCGCGTCGCGACGAAGGATCAACGACTCTGTTTATTGCAAGGGAACATCATCGTTGAATCCGTCTCAGAGGGGCTATTTGAGATTGAGTTCACAAAAGTGAAAGGCGATCCATTAGAATGGAGACGGTTCTTTAAGAAGGTGGCCATTTTGTGTAAGGATGCAATATATAGACCCGATCAATGACGTGGGATGTTATGAATTTAATATACTGTTAAAAAGAAGAGAAATTCGTTTGAATAATTATATAACAGGTCTTACAGCATATTTAGATGAATTTTATGCTTATGCATACATGGACAGCTACAGGGGAGCTATAGACAGCGATTTCAGCAACAAGATTGACCATCATATCGACTGTTATGTTGATAGTACAGACACAAAAGACCAAGCGCTGTCGGTTTCATGGTTGTATACTCAAGATCATGCTGCTGCTTCTTGTTTCGATGACGCAAAATCTGGTTCAAATGATTGCTGAATAGACTTTAAAAACGATCGGTGACCTCGACTGCGAATAATTATTATGCGTCGGCTCAGAAAGTCAGGCTTATCGCATATGAGACGAAAATAGAAGCTTAACAGAAGCCCTGAAAGCACACAGTAAACCATAAATCACAGCCCTGATCCTGCAGCAGCCATTCATAACTTCCGCCACTTGATGAAAGGATCAAAGAGCCCAGGAAACTCAAATACCAACGTTTGACCGATGCACGGTTGCAAGATGCCATTCAGGATTCCAACTGGGATTCCAAATCTCGACTTAGTGTTTCCGCAGACGCCACCGTATCGTTAGGGCATACCAGGTAGATGTACCAGTGAAATTATTTGTTCGCATGATTCGGGAAACTGGGTGCCAGGCGGAACCAGAGTAACATGGATTGATATATGACATTTTGGAACAGAGGATACGTAAATAACACTCGTTCATCAAAATGATTGCTGACGCTGGAGAAATCCTTTATTACTTGGAGATTATACATATGTAGCATACACATTGTCAATGTTGTTAGTGAACGACTTAGACGTCTCATCTGTCAACTGATATTGATCGACAAATCTTATTAGGATGCCCCGTTATGAAGCTGTAGTAGTAAACGACGGTCTGCTTTACTGCAATATTGCAATTGGCTGCTTACAGGTATTGGACATATACCGTCTGCAGGAGGCAGTACTATATTTTATCGCTTTCTGGTATCCAATCTCATGCACTCTTCGATTATTCTATTACTCGTTGCTCGATAATTTGCCGCCATCTTTTTTCACATATACCGTCTCATGTATCGTTTAAATCGTATACTCCGTATAACCAGCAGTTATGCAACTGGCTAGTCTTGTATTTGATTGATTATGTCGCTATACTATGAAACTCGAGAGCGTGGACTGGGTGACTATGCTAGTTTGGCGAGAAAAATAAATTAATTGGGTCAAAGTGGCTGACCTCTCGCAGGCTAGGAACCTGTTTGCAACAGTCTACGGGGTATGGACATACCGTAAGTGGTGTCTCAACTCCAAATTGTGCTATATAATACTTGAATAAGCATTTATTGGGAATGGCACAGGGGCTAACTCCGGCATATTCCAAATACTTCAATTACTCCTCAAAGCCACGAGGCTCTAGTTCGCACTGATCAAGTTGCAGATCATTAATTTAATTTAAGTGATCCATGTGACCGCACTCTGTGACAGTCAACTGGCTACCTAGCGAGGACTCTGTCGTTCGAAATTAAGGCCGGACTAAGGAAGTTATTCCTCAGCGGTGCCTAATAAGGCTACTAGTTCCCACAAATACAGGAAAATCTGAAGACTCTCGGAGACAAAAGACGCTAGCGAGTAGCTCCTGTCTCTATTGGCTCTTAACGCTCTCTATTACCCTCTGCGGACGAGCTCCGTCAAGCCAGGTATAATTAATAAGGATTGCCGCTGTCATACACTCAGACCTTTTATGTTTGGCGCTCAGCCGCGAGTGGCCGCTACCACCAAAGCCTCATGCGCTGACCAATTAGAGCCCGCATTTAGCAGAGTCAGCTCAACTGTATTCTGATATTTCAATCCATATTCATCCATTACAAGAACAATAATGAAACCTCGATGATACTCTATTAAGAGGAGGTGAATTATATATGGAGTCTAAATCGGAAAGCAGGATAATGTGGTGGATTAACACGCAAGTATGAAATGTATATATTCCAGTCTACTTCCGAGATAAATATTCATACATTCAAGATCAGCTCTGCAGTGATCTCATTCGTTCCTTTGGATCATTTACTACAACGGCTGGTCCGTTCTTAATTTCGCTTCTTTTCACTCTTTCATTGCCTCTATTATCGTTCATTATACCTACCTACACAACGATATTTAACGTTTAACCATCATGATTTCTGCTAGAAAGGCTATCCTCGCCGGATCTCTCGTTCTCTGCAGCGCAGGAAATGTCTTATCTCTCCCTCTGGAAGCCCGCCAACAAGCCGTCTCTGACATAGATATACTACAGTTTGCTCTGACGGTGAATATATCTCCTCCTTCTCATTGAGGACATCGAGCACTTGATGCTAATCAGCAATATAGCTTGAACATCTTGAGAACACTTTCTATAAGCAGGGTCTCTCTTCTTTTTCCGGCGCCGAATTTCTCAACGCCGGCTTCGACGCCGTCTTCGTCTCCAATCTGGATTTTATCGCGCAAGATGAGGAACAACACGTTGTCTTCCTGGAACAAGCCATTTCTCAAGCCGGAGCAACTCCAGTGGCAGCTTGCCAATACAAATTCCCCGTCACCGACGTAGCAAGCTTTGTCAGGCTTGCAACGGTCTTGGAAGGCGTGGGAGTGTCAGCTTACTTGGGTGCCGCAACCGCAATTTCTTCAAAGTCGATCCTCAATGTAGCTGCTGCAATTACTGTTGCCGAGGGCCTTCATCAAGCAATTCAACGTGCAAGCATTCTGGAGGTGGTTTCTGCCAATATCGCCGGCACTCCACTCTCTCCCAACGCCATCTTCACTATTGCTAGCCAGTTTATAATTGCCTGCCCTTCAACGAATGCCCCCTTGCCCTTCAAGGCATTTCCGGAGCTCGCAGTTAGCAATCCATCAGGCTCTAGCAACGTATTTGCCGCAAACAGTGTTGCAACAATGAGTTTGGTCGGCGGAAATGCTACAGCGATTCCTGCGAATGCCTTCGTCACCTTTATCAGCGGGCTGAACATGGTCAGCGTGCCTGCCCAGGCTGCTGGCGGTCTAATTTCTGCTGCCATTCCTCCGCAAGCCTCTGGCCAGACCTTTGCTCTCTTGACAAGTGTGGCTATGGATAGCACCGGTGGAATTCTTGATGATAGTAAAGTGATTGCTGGACCAGTGATCATGGAAATTGCGCCAGCGCCACCAACGATCAACTTCAGTATCCTTTAGTGAAGAAGCAGGCGTGCCGCATTATCAATGATGGGATTAGTGACATGTATCTGTAGCACGTTGTGGTAGGCTACGTATACATACAACCCTGCCATAGTTCGATCGTGTTCTAGAGTTTCATTGTGCTAAGGAGGAAAATACTACGTTAGCCTTGCCTATTCTGGTGTACTAATCATACCCACAATCTGATTTCTGGAGATCGTTACTTCCAAGTCACAAAGAAGCCATAATCTTACTATCTACACTAAAGAAAATTGTTATTTAGAGCTGCTCTATTGATTTTTATACTAGCCTCTAGAGACTATCAACGTATGAAACCCCCTCAGTAGGAAAATGGCATCTCCCTGTACTGTATTTGGGGTCCTCTGAATTGGGCTTACTATAATGCTACCATGTTGCGAAAAGTGCTTAGATCGTGGTGGAATGTTCCCGTAGTAAATGTTGTCAGCGCCGTCCGGAGCAAGGTCACAGCCCATAAGCCAACGGTACTCCATACATAGCATATTTAGATGAATAAAGTAAAGTTCCAGATTGACATGATATATAAAAATGAATCATTGACTCCATTTTTCCCAAAGATATCGTCGTCCATGTCTTCAACCCTACTTAGCCCCACCACGCCGGACTTCCGATAAAGGCTAGCGTATAATCCTCCGGCTAGTCCATAAATAAATTAGTGTCATTTATGATGACAGTGGCTTGCTTTGTGCCTGAGGCCGAAACACCACTGCGGGGAACCCATTTCTAAGCATGTCTAGATGATCGATCTACAACAACACCAACTCCTTTCATATACGCAGGTTGCTATATGTCAAAAGCCCCTCATGACGCTGGTCTCCCAGATTCCTCATGGACAAACTTCCGGTAGAGATTCTAACGAAGATCATCGACTGTGAGTTGTGACCCTTCTATCCCCATTCCGATGATATCTCACTTCCAGGCCAAACCAAAACGCCATATTACTATGCTGATCAGAGTAATTGCAAACCAGATCTCAATCCTCGGGAGCAGGTCAAACTGCAACTTGTGTCACGTAAATTCTTTGAGTTATCGCGAGACAACCTTCTCTGGAGACTACACTGCTATGAGAGCTCGGGCAAAGCGAACAACGGAAATGGGTTCACGCCGGCCCTTGCCTCTGGCGCCCGGCCGCTGTCGTCGATTACGCCCTTGAGTACACTTGGACCTCGCACACTACGTACATTGATACAACCGCATGCGCAGACTCTTTCCGGATCGAATGACAGGAGCGACAACGGTGCTGTACCGTCAATCGGGCAGAGAAGCCGAGCCGCTGCCGAGTGGGATCCTTCATATGAAACGGAGGATGTGGACTGGTATTCGGAATACATAGCCAGAAATGGGCCTATTTCTTTCACTTGGACACAGAGGCCTGTCACTAGCGGTCCTAATCGTGCGTTGAGGGATGCAATGGGCATGGGTTTGCTCAGAGATTGGAGCTTTGCGCGAGAAGATCGAGTCATCGCTCCGCTGGACGACGGGACCGTTTGCGTGTGGGATATGAACTATTCCCATACAACTTCTGCAGATTCACTGAAAGGTAGAATTACCGGAATGAGCCGCCCCGGCGTCTTAATAACAGATACCTCCAAGCGAAACGACAAGACGCCGCCTCGCAGTCCTACACTGGAATTTCTGAATGTAGGCGAGTGTGTGTCTGTGGACTCGATGCGGAGGCGAGCATATATTGCTGTGGGGAATATCCTCAATGAAGTGGACTTGGAGACTCTGCACGTCGTGCATCAACAACGATATGCTTGGTCGATATTTGCATTATCGCAAGAAACGGACTATTCAGTACCGCTTACACTAGCTACGACGTTGAGCCTTCAGATTTATGATGGGCGTCTTTCCTCACCGGAAGAAGAAGCAGAGATTAGTCTTCGATGTGAAAGGGTGCCAGGGCAATATATACCAAAGTCCAACCTATATAGTCATCCCGATTGTCAGGTCCTCCAACTCCTTCCAAATGGACAGCCGCCGCAGCGCATTCGGAGTCCCGGTCCTCATCAAAAAGGCGCGGATTACGCTCCATTGTTCCAACCTGGACCTTTGGCGATATTGCATCCTCCGACTCCCCATGTTAACACCATTCTTCTGGCAGGAAGGTTTCCCAGTATCCTTTGTTACGATCGCCGCACTTTTCCCAAGTTACAAACTGCCATCCATTCTGGGGGTCGGCTAGCCGCGCTAGCATCAGTACCAGCTCCAAGATTTCCTGTCTCAAATTCCAACTGGCAAGGGAAGCATACAATTGTGGCATGTGGCGAATACAATGGAAGAGGCTCTCTGGAGCTATACGATCTGAACTTTCACGGATCTGATCCTCAACATGAAGATATCGAGTCACACATGCGGTCGGCGCGATATCAAAACCGACAAAGCGCAGCAAGCTCTAAATTGTTATCGGTTGCATCGCACGGTGCCCGTATAGTATTTTCGGATTCAAACGGCAATGTCAAATGGGTGGAACGCGACGGCCAGACTCAGGTGCGGCATTGGAACATCAACACACGCAGACGGCAGTCTAGAATAGCGTCTGCTGGAAACGTCGACGAATCAGATCAAGTTCGAGGGCTATTCTTCACTTCCGATAACAATATGAGAAACGACGTGGTCCGGAAGATACTTCCCACAGATGCCAACTTGAATGGCGACGAGCTCTTACTATGGTCCGGAGACCGCATAGGACGTTTGCGATTCTCAAATAATATAGATGAGGAGACAGACGATGAGATGAATGACCGCATGTCGATCGATGGCGAAGAAGTAGATTCTACGGAACGACAAGCTCGTCGAGAGTCAAGGGCGCTCGAGAAGCGTCGCGAGCAGGAATATGCTCAGCGTATACGGAGGGCACTTGAGAGACAAGCGGATGAGGTGAGGTGGATGGGGCGGTTAGGGATGACATGATTGAGATATCTACTTGCAAAAACTTCCATATAGTTGATCCGCCGACGTGCGCACATACATCTAGATTGACGAGTCCATGATACATGACACCAATGAAAGAAATTTTATACAAGAATCACCACCGTAACCATACATAGTAGACAAAAGAATAAGCCTCGGTCCCAGCCGATCCTAAAGATCCATAGGTAGACTTGTATATCCGATTTGGGACTCAATCACGGGCCGAAGTGCCCGGAAGACCGACAGCCTACGAATCAGCCCCGCTAAATTTACTCCGACGTCTGGCCCAAGTCAACGCTCACTCCAATTGGTAATCAATTATTCATCGTCGAAGTAACTTCCACCAGAAGAGTCGCGTGATTTGCAATCCTCTACGTCTTATACTTTGTGCTCACCCTGACCGGCTGGAAGTCTCGTGAATTGATTACTCAAAGAAATTCAGTTGTTGTCGCCTTGCCGGGTGGCCGCTTTATTTTTCTCATCCGATATACCCCGCATGCAATTGGGATTCTTATTCACTTAAGAATCATCTCGTCGAGAGCATCGTACAACACCAATTGCCATACGAAAAAAAGGTTTTGTTTAATGCCGATATAAGGTCCGGACTACCGCGCGTTGTACAAAGATTGTGCGTCTGCCGGAAGTCAGAATCGCAACAGCCGCGGCAATATCCGTATCACGAGTTCATCTCAACGCCCGGGAGACGATTCATTTGAAGCACCTGGAGAGTTCAATCGAATAAGAATCTATCTACCAGAATTCCGCCGGAGGAATACACACAGATACATCCTATATCAATCATGCCTTCATTCACAGAGGCTAATCTAACCTTCGATCCCGTCGAGGATGCGGTTGCTGCTTTCAGTGAGTCCAAACATATTCCTACCTTCTCTGTGCAAACGCTCTAACCACTTGTCTACCACAGAAAGTGGCCAATTCGTAATTGTCCTCGACTCCACCGACCGCGAAAACGAAGGGGACCTCATCATCGCCGCCGATGCCGTCACAGAATCCCAAATGGCCTTTCTCGTCCGCTACTCAAGCGGCTACGTCTGCGCCCCCATTTTACCTTCACACGCCGACAAGCTCCTACTTCCGCAAATGGTGATTAACAATGCCGATCCGCTGATTACTGCGTACACGATATCGATTGACTCGAATGATCCGTCTGTTACAACCGGTATATCTGCGCATGACCGCGCATTGACGTGTAGACAATTAGCAGACCCCAACATCAAAGCGGAGAATTTCAGACGGCCGGGACATATCTTACCCTTGAGGGCGAGAGAAGGCGGTGTTCGGGAGAGAAGGGGTCATACAGAGGCTGCGATCGATTTGTGTCGATTGGCGGGCCGGAGTTTGGCGGGTGTAATTGGCGAACTCGTTGAAGAAGGCGAGGTTGTCGATGGTGTGGCGGAAGTCAGAGGGAATAACGGTATGATGAGGAGGGACGCGTGTCTCAAGTTTGGGAAGAGATTTGGAATCAAGGTTACTACAATTGAGGATATGGTTACATATCTCGAGAAAGTCGATCCCCATGGAACATTTGATTCTGTTAATGGAAAGGCTTGATGTTTGGGGAGGCATGTGTTATTGGACTGGACACAAAAAAGCATAGATAGTCTTATGTCGTGTATAATAGCTTGTATCTATGATTTCTCGAAATAGAGGCTAGACGGAGGCGAGAAAAACTGAATATATTGTGCTATCTATAATCTATACATTTTGCGCCAATCTCGGGTATCTTTTCTGATTTTCAAGCCCTTGCCAAGGTCGTCCAAGCTCAATGATCACATGCAATTTTGTAATTCCCACACGCAGGCCGCCCGAAATAAATGCTAAATGACAAGCAAAAACTGAACGCCGATGCAATGCTCAATACAATTCATCAACAAAATACAACGAGGGAACCACTTATCTCTTCAGATGCGAATAGTCCCGTAGAATGCCCATCATGTGAGTATTCGTGGTCTTGCCGGTTCGCCGTGGTTTCTTGGTCTTCTTTTGCTCAACCTTGGGTCGAGGCTTCACCACCTTGTTTTTATTCGTAGGAGTCATACCGGCCTTTTCCAGATCTTCAATAACTTGTTGCTGGTCGGGCAATTTTATCTTTTCCCAGATTTGCCGGAACTCATCGTCGAATTTATGCATGAGGGATGGGTCGTTAGCCCAGACCATTTTGGGGTGATTGTCTTTTTTATTTCGTGTCACCAACAGTTTGCCTTCCTGTTCGAGTTTATCGATGGCTTGCTCGACGCCAGGCCAGCCTTCTTTCAGGTCTTTGACCAGTATACCTGTCATGGTCGTTTGCGACTGGAGTTTTTGTAGCAACTGCTCTTCCGAGCGAATATTGTGCGGTGGTCGGAAACTGAATGTACCCTTCCCATCAGCTCCCTTTGGGTCGTAATTCACTTTGTCGTGGACTTGAAGAATACTTCGTAACGCACGGACGTAGCCTTGGTCATGTCGTCGCTCTTGTAGAGATAAGTACCCGACGATATCCTCAAAAGTGAGAGGTGAATTCTTTTCTTTCATTTTCTGAATCGCATAAAGAACATTCGTCATAATATCTTTGCCCGTACCAGTGTCGGCAGGTTGCGAGTAGACGACATTTGCGGGTTCATGGCGGCGCGCTGGACCAGGAGTACCTGGAGTGGAAGAGGGCTGCGAAGAAGTAGAAGAAACAGGCTGGCTGTTTCCGATGATGCGCTTTTGCTGTGGCAGGCGTCCGGCGGATGAGACAACACTGGAGTTGAAGCTGTTGATTTGTTGCTGGAGATAAGACATGTTGATGCTTGCGAATAGGATAAAAGAGTGACAGATAGGTCTCCTAGGTTGGAGAGAAAAGAGTGTATTGCGTTGAGCGACTGGTGTTAAATTCCGGATAGATATGTCACCAAGTAGGGCCCTGAAGAGTGAAATAAGTCATGCCCAGCAAGGCATATGGTTTTTGAAAGAGAAGTTAGGTGCTGATCAAGACGAATCCAGCTTAAAATAGACTGGCCTACATCATAGGCAACGAAATCACGTGATCAGTTTCGACCCGAGCTAAGCAAGCTCCGCGACTGAACGCAGCTTCTTTCCTTCCTTCTCGAAGTCAACCACGGCGTATCGCTCTGACGAGGGCCAGATAGCAGACTCTCTTCTCTTTAATTTCTTTTTTTCCTACCATTTATTGGACTATATTTATTGTGTTCAATGCTTGATATGCATTGAGTAGCACATCGCGCGCTGTGTGCTAACAACAAACGCTGCACATACGCGCTCTGGTCTGTCACCGTTGCTCACTTTGCTCGACCTACTCGTCAAAATCTGCTATTACTAGGTATTACCGACTGGAATAGGATCGCGTTCATTCTACAGCCGTCAGAAGCCTGTTGAGGCTATAGAAACTCAACATGGCTTCTGCTACCGTGGAGATACCGTTTCTTGCTTCGCACTACGGCATCGCCGAGGAAACATTAACAACCCTTTCGCAAGCCCCGACAGTCGAACTTGTCAATCAGTTGTTGGAAAGTATTGCGGCCAAAGCTCGTGAATTCGACGAGCTAAAATCCGACAAACTTCGCCTTGAAGTCGAGTTGGAGAATGCCGTCCGTGCCAGCGAGTCGAAGATCAAGGTGTTGAAGGGCTCTGTTGAAAAGGGATTAAATGAGATAACTACACTACGCGCTCGCCTTCAGGAATCGGGTTAGTAATATACAACGGGTTTTGGTAGGTCTTGCCTAACTGGTTATAGAAAATGCTCGATCTACCCTTGAATCGGATATCGCGACCCTCAAGTCGTCCACCACTTCAAACGAGTCCGAGGTCAACGGCCTCAAATCACGCATATCATCTCTCGAGAGCTCCAACCGCGACACTTTGGCTCTTCTTGAGTCCAAGACTACTGCCTACGATAAGCTGTCCGAAGAGCTTACTGCTACCCACCAAAAGAGCGTAGAACTCAGACGCCAGCTTTCTACTGCCGAACAGAACCTCCAATCAGCAAACTCTGCCTCCACAAGCGCACGGTTCCGAGAGCAAAGCCTTCAGCAGGAACTTGAGTTGACTAAGAAGAACAACGAATATTTTGAAGCCGAGCTCAAAGCAAAATCCGCCGAATACCTCAAGTTCCGCAAAGAGAAGAATGCTAGGGTTGCAGAGCTTCAACGTGAAATTGAGGAAGCTAGTTCAACGATTGATCAGCTTAGACGAAGCGAAAATGCCTTGAAGAGCCGGTTAGATGATGTGGAGCACAAGTACGAAGAATCCATTGCTGCTATGCAGTCGCTTAGAGAGGATGCTACGTCCACTTCTGAGTCACTCCGGATCGAACTTGAAAGCGCCAACCGTTTGGCCGAGCTGCAGGGCAATGCAGCAGCAACTGCCAAACAACGCGTGCAAGAGTGTCAGATTGCGCTCGAAAAGGCACGTGATGATGCTGCTGAAGAGATTTCAAGACTTCGCGCCGAGATTGAGACAGAGCATTCAGACAAGGAGGCTGCCGAACGCAAGGTTGCTGAGCTAGAAGCCAAACTGAACCAGGTAGAAACGCAAGGACCATTTAGCCCTGGTCCCATTAACGGAGCTCCATCAACGCCAATCCGCTCATCGACACCTGTTGGCACATTCTCTCCACGTACGTCCAGAGGCCGTGGTGGTTTGACTTTGACGCAATTGTACACCGAGTATGATCGAGTCAGAAGCCAGCTTGTAGCTGAGCAGCGCAGCAATGCCGAGTTAAAGGCTACCCTCGATGAGATGGTTCAGGATCTAGAGTCTAGCAAGCCCGAGATTGATGAACTACGTGCAGATCATGCAAGGCTTGAAAATGCAGTTGTGGAAATGTCAGAGGTTCTAGAGACTTCTGGCAAGGAACGTGATGAAGCTACACGTGAGGCAAGGAAGTGGCGAGGCCAAGTCGAGGGCTATGAAAGAGAGACTGAAATCCTTCGACAGCAACTTCGTGACCTCAGCGCTCAGGTTAAGGTTTTGGTCCTTGAAGTTGCTCTTTCCAAAGAGGACCAAGAATATGATCGGGAAGAGCTAGAAAAGCTTGCCCGTAATGAGATTGAAGAATCTATGGTTTCGCTCAATGCTACAGGCCGCTTTATTACGCAGAACTTAACTACCTTCAAAGACCTTTCGGAGCTACAAGAGCAGAATGTCACATTGCGCCGCATGCTTCGGGAGTTGGGCGATCGAATGGAGAGTCAAGAAGCCCGAGACCGAGAATCAGCTTATCAGCAAGACCAGGAAGAGTTAAAAGAATTGCGTATTCGAGTACAAACTTACCGAGATGAGATTATGAACCTCACTGCACAGACTAAAAGCTATGTCAAGGAGCGGGATACGTTCCGTAGTATGCTCATGCGCAGAGGCCAGACCGGCGGAGAAAACTCTATCTTCTCGCAGTCTGTTCCTCTTGGGTCAGCACCCCCGACAATACCGCAGCAAGCCGCCGATGGCACCGACTATGCAGAGTTGCTCCGCAAAGTCCAAGCTCATTTCGATACCTTCCGTCAAGAAACAGCAACTGATCACTCTGCACTCAAACAACAAGTGAACGATTTGTCTCGCAAGAATAGTGAGCTCATGAATGAGGCTAGCCGACTGAATAGTCAACTGGGCGCAGCAGCACAGCGCGCTGAGTTACTGCAGAACAACTTTAATCTGCTCAAGAACGAAAATGTTGAGATCCAGAAACGCTACTCGAACTTGCTCGAAAATGTCAACCGACAGGATATCAAGACACAACAAGCTGCAGAGGATCTGGTTGCTGCTAAGGGCATGTGTGATAGCTTGCAACGTGAAAATGCCAACCTTAAGGCAGAGAAGGACTTGTGGAAGAACATCGAAAAGCGACTCATCGACGACAACGAGTCGCTTAGAAACGAACGTGCCAGGTTAGATTCATTGAACACAAACCTACAAAATATACTCAACGAACGCGAACATACCGACGCCGAAAGCCGACGTCGCCTCCAGCTCAATGTTGAGTCTCTAGAGGCCGAACTACAGTCCACCAAACGAAAATTGAACGATGAGGTAGAGGATGCAAAACGTGCAGCCTTGCGTCGCGAATATGAACATGAACAATCACAAAAGCGTATCGATGACCTGGTCACAAGCCTCAGCTCTGTTCGGGAGGAATTGATAGCTGTCAAGACGACGCGTGATCATCTCCAGACAAAGGTCGACGAATTGAGCGTCGAGCTCAAGAGCGCCGAAGAAAAGCTTCAAGTCCTTCAAACCAAGCCTGGTGCAGCTCCTACTCCTGCTGCGACGACAGCAGAGACCGTAGAAGTTCCTACCAATGGTCTCACTCGGGAACAAGAGCTAGCCATCGAAGTTTCGGAGCTGAAGCGTGACCTTGAATTAGCCAGAACAGATTTGGAACACGCAAGAGAGCAGGTGGAGGACTACAAGGCAATTAGTCAAGCCACGGAAGAGCGTCTACAGTCGGTAACAGAGACCCAAGAACAATACCAAGAAGAGACCGAACGCCTTGTGCAGGAGAAGGACAAGAAAATCCAAGAACTTGAGAAGCGCGTCGAAGAAATCTCGTCCGAGCTTACTACAACTAACAACGAACTTTCCAAATTGCGCGATGAACAGAGTGAGGTTTCACGACGGGTAGAGGAACAAAAGACAACCTACGAGGCTGAAATCTCACGACTGAAGGATGAAGCCGAACGACAACTCGAAAATGCAAGGACATATGAACAGAGTGTGCAGGCACAAGCTGAAATTGCCCAACAAGCTCAGCAGAATTACGAAAGTGAACTTGTCAAGCATGCCGAAGCTGCTAAACTTCTGCAAGCAGTCCGCTCTGAAGCAAACCAACTACGCCTCGATATAGTCGACGTCAAAACTCAAGCAGAGAATGCCAAGAAAGACTTGGCGCAAAAAGAAGAGAGCTGGGGTGAACAGAAAGATCGTTTCGAAAGAGAAATCTCAGATCTGCAGAAACGTCGGGAGGAAGTGCTGCATCAAAACAATCTTCTTCACAATCAATTAGAGGACATCACGAAACAGATCACAGCTCTCCAGAGAGACCGTGCAAACATTGTTGCGGAGGAAGAGGAGACTGGGGGCACAAGCTCTAGTCTTGAGTCACTTCAAGAGGTTATTAAATATCTACGAAGAGAAAAGGAGATTGTTGATGTCCAGTATCACTTGTCTACTCAGGAAAGCAAGCGTTTGCGTCAACAATTGGACTATACTCAATCGCAATTGGACGAAACACGGCTCAAATTAGAACAGCAACGCCGTGCTACGGCTGATAGCGATCACCAAAGCCTCAGCCATAACAAGCTTGTTGAGACTCTTAATGAACTCAATGTTTTCCGGGAGAGCAGTATCACATTGCGCAACCAGGCTAGACAAGCTGAGGCAGCTCTCGCTGAGAAATCTGCCCGTGTTGATGAACTTGCTCAACAGATCGAACCTCTTCAGGACAGAATTCGAGAACTGGAAAACCTTGTCGAGACCAAGGATGAAGAGATGAAACTAATTCACGCTGACCGGGATCGTTGGCAACAACGCACGGAGAACATCTTGCAAAAGTACGACCGCGTTGATCCCACGGAAATGGAGAACCTCAAAGAGAAACTAGCAACCTTGGAGAAAGAGCGCGACGAGGCTATTGCAGCACGTGATACATTACAGCAACAAGTGGACGGCTTCCCAGAGCAGCTTGCAAAGACTGCGGAGGACAGCAAGGCGGAGTTGCGAGGCAAACTGACTGAACAATTTGTAAAGCGATCAAAGGAACTCAGTGGGCGTATCAATGCCAAGCAATCCGAGTTGAATGCAGTTCAACAAGAAAAAGAAGTGATTCAGCAGGAACTGAGCAAAGCTCAGGAAGAGCTTAATCAGCTCAAATCTAAGCCAGTCGAACAAACTACGCCAATGGAAGTTGAGGCTGCCGATGTCACTCCAGCCGTGCCCCAACTTACGCCTTCAACTAACCCGGGAGGAGACGAAGACAAAATCAAGTCACTTGAAGAAAAGATTGCTCGTCTGGAGGCTGCTTTGGCTGAAAAGGAGGCCCAATTTGATGCAAGACTGAAGGAACGGTCTGACAAAATGAAAGAAGCATTCAACACAAAACTAGCGGAGTTGCGCAGAAACCACCAGCAGGAATTGGAGAATGTCAAAGCACAGCAGCCAGCATCTACTGAAGCCGGTCAACCTGCAGATCTCACTATACCTGGTACCCCCGCTAAGGCCGATACTGGTGAATTGCCCGAACTTACAGATAGCCAAGCTAAGGATCTTGTGGCCAAGAATGAAACAATCAAAGATATTATCAAACGCAACATTCAGAACCAAGTCAACAAGGTCAAGGCTCAATTGCAACAGGAAGCTCGGGCGCAGGCTGCGGCTGCTGGCCCTAGTCCCGAAGCTGCAGCTGAGCTTGAGACTAAACTTGCAGAGGAACGAGAGCGCCTTAAGAAGGCTTCAGATGACGCCATTGAGGAGAAGGTCAAATCCGCTGTTGAGTTGAATGACAAGAAAATTGCTGTCAAGATTAGCATGCTTGAGTCACGCGCAAAAACTGCTATGGCTAAGATCCAGGTTGTGCAAAAGGCTGCCACTGAAACGCCAGAGAAGCCTGTGCGCGAGGTTTGGGAGGTCGCCAAAGACGCGAAAGCGCCACCAGCTGCTCCTGCAACTCCTGCAAAACCTACTGCCCAAGCGCCAACCCAGACACCTATCTCGACACCTGCCACTGCCACGAACAACGTTGCTCCAGCGGTGGGTGCCACTCCAGTTGCAGCTGCAGCTCCAGCTCCAGCTCCTGCGGCTGCACAGCCTCCGACTCAGCAACAACAAGCAGCAACTCCAGGCCAACAAGCTCCTCAAGCTCAGCCACAGAATGTGTCAAATCCATTTGCAGTCATCAAGCAGGATGAACAATCCCAGCCATCTCAGCCCAACCAACAGGCTTCTATTCCTCCAAAACCACCAGCTGGTGCCGTTGGTAACCATACCGGTTCTGGTCCTGGTACACTGAGGGCCCTCCAGTCTGGGCTTCCAATTGCGCGAGGACGAGGTGGCGGACGCGGAGGTGGTGGTGGTCATCAACAAACGGAACAACAGCCACAACAAGTTCAGGCCCAGGCTCAGCGCGGTACTGGTGCGCAACGAGGCCGGGGTCGTGGCCGCGGTGGTCAACATGTCCAGACCAATGTAACCCCAGCCACTAGCCAAACTCAGGATAGTCCTGGTGGTAACAGAGGCGCCTTGAATGCTGGAGCTCGTCAATTTATTCCTCAGGGTAACAAACGTCCGCGCGAGGATGGCGCCGAGACGGCCGGTGGCGATGCCAGTGCAGGAAAGAGAATCAGAGGTGGAGGACACAATCGGGGTTCGTAAAGAACGAAAGAAAAGACATATTGACAAGTCAAAATTTCCTTTGTCTACAAAATTCATATATTGCACTTGATGCACTTTGTATTAATGACCAATCTGCTGTTGTCTACGCACAAGGCTTGTGAATGGTGTTTGGGGGCATGAATCTTGTTTTCGGATGTATTTAGAATCGGGAGAAGTTGTCGTGGTGAAGAGAGGGAATGTATTGTATGGAGTTGCCTCGTGTTGGTGACGATGTGAGCAGTTGTTTCCTACATAATTGTTTCATTGTCCAAGACCCAAGTTGTTGCAACGCAAACATTCATTTGTAGCTTCTAGGGTATATAAAAACAAAGAGATCGTAACTCATCAAACTGACCACCGAATCGGTCCATTATTACCTGCGTTTACTACCCCCACTAGCAGACAGACTAATCATCTTCGCCAACCCTTCTCTCTCCTTATGCAAGACCAACAGTCGCGCATCCTCAATCCTCTTCGCATTCGGCCGATGCGAATGGCCCTGCTCCTCAGCAGCAGGGCCGACAAACCGTCTTCGTTTTCGTTGCCCAATCCCCGTTCCAGCGGCCCAGATAACCACCCAATCTTCGACTGTGACTCCCTCGGCGATTTCGCATGAGGAACAGATTTTAGTATGCGAACCGATGGTCACGTTGCGGTTTATGATGGCCAGCGAATCGACAACGGCAGCGGAACGGATGTACGAGCCCGTTCGGATTGAGGCTTGGGGTCCTATAACCACCGACGACGATATTCGCGTAATTATACCGCCACTCCCATCTGGTGAGGAGCTGGTGTTCGGCTCATTATCACCAATTATAGTCTTCTCGCCAATTATGCATCCGTCACCGATTTGTATTGGCCCCTCGAAGGAGTAGAGTCTTGCCCGTGGATGGATAACGGTGCCCGAGCCGATTGTTATGGGATATGTGCCGTGGAAAGTTGCTGTCTCGGAGACGGTCGTTGTTGAGTGCACGGAGACAGGGGCTCGCGGAGGAGCTGCTGGCCCTGAGGAGGATGAGGAGACGCGTTGACGTTGGGTTGAGGTTGAGGCTAAGGGTGGTGGTTTAAGGTAGGTGGATGAGGACATGTTGTTTCCATAGAGTTCGTATCAGACTTTGTACTGCGTGATAGTGGGACGTACTGAATGATCGGAATAAGAGGTTGTTGATTTAGTGTTTTGAGGTATCGGAGAGCTTTATCGCGGAGAATCACCGAGCAGCCAATCAGAATTCGTGATCTGCGGAGAAACCGACCCAGGGAACAACTAAAGACTCCCAACCAGCTCTTGACAACCCTCATGAGTGCAACCGCCGTTTGTTCTATTTCATCTTTTGTAGCGGGATTTATGCCGAAATGGTTAATATAGGAGGGCCAAGCAAAGGCTGCACTAGATGCAAGCGTCTCAAAGTCAAGGTATGTAATCTGAATATATCTTCAGGGGGGAAGTTATCCTGATATTTTTTCAGTGCGACGAAGCAAAGCCAGAATGTCTTCGCTGTGGACGCGCAAAGCAAAAGTGCACAGGCTACGCAGATACCGAAAACTTCGATGCAAAAATCAGATACGAGACTGGACTCGGTAGTAGGAGGGTAACGCGAAGCAGAAGATCGAAACAGAAATCTCCGGTTGGCATTGTGCCGTCGCAGAAACCCGCATCAAAGTCCGAAGCGTCGATCAAGAAGGATGGGTCTTTGCTTGAAGCGGCCGTTCTTCTTTTCAAGACGGCTCATGCAGCCTCGTATGATAGCGTGTACTTCAGCTGGAACTCAGCTTCAGATGACTGTCTAGCACGTTGCATATCAATTATGAAAGAATCCGACGAAGACTCCGGTCTTAGGCATGCCATTTCCGCTGTTTACAATGGTTTATATTCTTTTATTTCGAAAAGTAAAGAGATGGAGCAAGCTGCAGAGACTAGTTTTGCTGCTGCAGTGTCGTTGGCAAGAGCGGCATTAGATGATCCGATAGAGAGCAAGTCTGACTCTACGCTGCTGACTGTTTTGTTGTTGTCTATGTTTGAGGTTCGTCAAATGTTTGGTCTTTGAGCAAATTTGGTTGCTTATATCGGTTATTTACAGAATTTCAGCTGTGTCAAAGATTACCGATCTCCGGTGAAGACTCATTGGGTCGGTCTTGCACAATTGCTCCAACATCGGGGCCGGGAGTTACTGGATAGTAGTATTTCTCTATTCTGTCTTCATCAATTCTATTTCAGACTCGCAAGTTTCTCCTCTCGATAAGTGCGACCTATTCACTGATTATTTTGGCAGGCAGCAGTAGTCCTTGGCGGAGAAACAGAGACGCTAAAAGAGCTGCTCGATCTTTCAAAATCTCTTCCGTTACCCTGCAACATGCAACCCACCAACAGCCTAGCTTCACTTTCAGCCAGGCTCGCTGGACTGCGTCTACAAATGGATAACCTCAACCTCTGCTCCGGCTTTGACGTTCAAAGAACCACACTCCTCATGCAGCTTGCTGAACAGACCGATGGCGATCTTATGGGGTGGCCGGATTACGTTCCTCCAAGCTGTCAACCCAAAAAGGCGGTCCTAGACATTTATCCAAACTATCCAGACTGGGAGGATAGGTACCCATCGCTAGCTGTAGCGCAGGACTGGAATCATTACCGATACTTAAGGATTATGGCTAACATTATCATATCGCGATGCGCGGCATTACTGCGTCGGTATTCGCAGGCAGCAGCGGCAGATCAAATTTGTGAGCAGATGGTTGATGAAGTTTGTGCATCGATCATCTACTACATTGGTCGATTGAAGATCAATGACGACAACGATGAAGAGGACGAGAGTGACGACGAAGATTTGCAAATGAGGAAAACACGCTGTCTCGATGAAAAGTATGGCATTGCCGTCATCAGCGCAATGCTGATTTTGCCCAAGTTGAGGTGGATTTTGCAAGCGGAACCCTCGCTGAGGCCGAAACAGAAGACGTGTCTGCAGCTGAATATCAAGAAGATATTACAGTTTTATAGGAACCATGGTGTAGAAAACGTTGAGATACCGGAATGGGACGTCTGGGCTTGAAAAATGCTTTTATTGTGGATATTATCTCCTTCCGAGAGCTATTTTAGCGTGATTGTTGAATTTGAGTCTAAAAATCGACAGAGTACGTAGTAGGGCATAAAGAGGACACGATATTCTACTATGTTTTGAACTGTAATTCCGGACGCTCATCTGGCCAATGTGGTTGATCAGAGGCTCGGTTAAATAATACTAAAACCCTCAGTGTACATTAGCGCTGCACTAGCTCCCAGGAACGGGTCTAGATGTATACACTCCACAGACTACATACCCCATACCCCCTCAGGATTTATTTCGGTGATTTGGCGCTTCGCCAAGTGTGTGCAGAATGTAGCAGATGATTCCATTGTGAGTCGCTTCCAGTTCTTCAAGACTTAGGAACCAAAGAAGAATCCGAGTTTGGCATCTTGCCGTGTTCTTAGCAGGCTGCATATACCTCGTTGTTCACGTATTATCCGAATACGGATATTGCTCACGGAGATAATCATAGCATCACGATTTCCAATACCATACAACCAATCATTCGCAACTATCGCTTCAGATGAGAAGGAATGGAAACCATGGCGTACGCTTCGAGCCCATCACACCTGTTTTCAGATATCCCGGTATTATTCTTTCACCAACGCTCTAGTAATTTTCGTAGCTACAGGGTGCACATGTGGTTCTCTTCACAGTTTCTCTACAAGCAAGCTACATACCGTACCAAATAAAGACCTACCTATCATGGATTTTGGGACTCTGGTATCTTTGTAGATATTCCTGCTATCAAGGTTAGTTTCGTCACAAGCAACTGTTATCGAGAGTCTTGGTGCCTGTTTCTACCAATAAGAGTCTGAAACGTCAAGACCAACTTGCACACGGCAAATTCTCGGTAATGGCCGCCACTTTACACCTTCAACAGCCGATGTCTTACAGTGAGCGAATCCTAGCCCTGGAAGAATAGAGGGAGACGAAGATCGGTCCCGCGCCGTTCGATTGAAAAAGCCATCATTGACTCTGTACGGAAACACGCCTACATCGCTTGGCAAACAAACCTATGTACAATATACGAGTTACAAGTTTCTTTTGGAGGTTTCCTTGCCAAGTTCACTACTATATCAGAGTAGCAGAGTAGAGAGCTTTCAAGGAGCTGTCGGATGTATAGGAGTGCGGTAAACACTTTTTTGGTGGTACTAGCATCGTAGCAATGGTTTCATGTAAGAGCTTGATGAGGGATTTGATTCAACAATGACTACCATATTGCGAAAGAAGTGGCAAATTACAGTGCTAGGACGGCACATTGTGACAACCGTTCTTGTCATAGCGTAGCGATATAGCAAAGTTTATTTATGCTATGATAGTAATCTTATAGTATACAAATTATATCCTTACCTAGGTACATGTACTCTTTAACCCGCATCCACCCAGGTATATACCTAGGTATACAGAGAATACAGGTAATAATACAGTCATGTCCCCGCCTCCTATATACCTAGGTAGGGTTACCTTTTGGTATCCGTAGCTTACACGTATAGTGTACCTGATCCGATGAGGCAAGGCTGGCTGCAAAATCCTAGTTGTTACCCTTGTCTCATTGAGGCTCGCCTTTACAGATACCCATGTATTCAGCAACTGAGTACTTGATTTCCATTGTCTTTCAAGTTTGTTCAACAGTATATCCAACTGACTTTGTCTCACTTTTTGAGTATGTTGAGCGCTTAGCATTCTCTTACTCATGTAGGGCATCTGCTACACTCCAGAACAGAAGACAGCCTAGACTTTCTGGACGACCATCAGAAAGACTCAAATTCGGGCTCTAAGGGCCTCTAGTATGGACAGGGATGGACTGCTACTACCGAGGCTTATGCAGTGTTATCACTCCGTACATACCGCGGTCGTATTGTCTATCCAGTGTATACAAATCCATCTGGATTTCGCGCGGGCAAATTTCGGGTGAAAATGAAGGCGACCTTATAAAATGCTGTGGTTTCCCTGGACAGGTCTTTCTGTCTTACTCTCTAAATCCATCATTCTTAGTCTTGACTAACTGAATCAACTATACGCTCGCCGTGTTGCCTTACATTCCCTTTTTCATCTGCCTCATCCAAAGTGGTTCATTTGACACTCTATCTCTTCAAGCATGGCTTCTGCTACGGTTACAATAGAAGAGAAAGGCCTTGGGGCAACAATGCCGCCCAATTTCGTCGCCGCTGTTGGAAGCCTCCAAACTTTTGACCTTCCTGACCAAGTGACTGGAACTCCGGATGATATCGCGCTGGGAAAAGCGCTGATTGACTCATGGCGTCGGGACGGTATTCTTCAAATTGCTACTAATGGCGAACAGAAAAAGTTGCTTGAAGATGCTTTCGCTGCCAGCAAACAGTTCTTTAGCAAGCCATACGCTGAGAAAGCTAGCTGCGTTGACTCCCAAAGTTACTCGGGCTACATTGCATCTGGAGAGGAAGTCACCGCGGGTGTCGCTGACTATTCTGAGATCTTCACTGTCACCAAAGATCTAGACATAAACGAGCCAAGAGTCAAAAACCACTGGCCCTGCCATGGCCCATGTCCTTGGCCAGATATCGAGATGAAGACCCCAATACAGATTTATATGGAGTACCTGGGCGAGATTGGGGAGAAACTCCTTCAACTAATTGAATACGGCCTTGGGCTGGACAAATCATCCTTGACGAAGTATACCAAGGATGGGTGGCACCACCTGCGTATTCTCCGGTTAGTTCCCTTCAGCCAGATTGAGCATTTTTCGGGTAGCTTTTTGCTAAACATATAAACAACGTGTGCAGATTTCCAGCGGCAAACAATACTAATGGAAAAGGCAAAGCTGGCCGTGGAATTGGCTCTCATACTGATTATGGTCTGCTTGTCATCGCTGCTCAGGATGAGGTTGGCGGTGAGTACTGTCATCTCCGGTTCCAGGGCTTTCGGGAAGTCGATCGGATACATGTATTGATGCACCTATTTAGGTCTGTTTATTCGGCCACCATCGGAAGAGGAGCAGACTGCCAATTGGCAGACAAGTGCCGCAGGTTTCCGGGAAGATGGTGAAGGCTGGGTCTATGTTCCACCGGTTCCAGATGTGTTCACTGTATTTCCAGGTTGTAGCCCTAACGTCTTTCTGTGGTCCATTGATTTAACAACTTTTTCTAGGTGATATGATGCAATATATCACGAACTCCTTCCTTCCGTCAACCCCGCACAAAGTCGGTCTCAACACACGCGAACGGTTTGCATTCGCTTACTTTCATGAGCCCAGCTTTCAAGCAGTCCTGTCTCCTCTCAAATGCTTTGACGCAGGCCAATCTCCAACAGAAGGAATACACTATGGGACACATTTTACGAACATGTTCATGAGAAACTACCCTGACCGTATCACTACGGGCCGTATTATCAGAGAAGGCCGACGAGATCTGCTCGACCAGCCCGAGCTTAGAACAATTGCTTCTGAAACAGCATGAACTCTTGATTCTAGTATAACCAAAGGAAAGAGTTAAATATTGTCAGGATCAGCAGATTACTGATTGATGATTCTCCCTATAGCTGATCTGCATTATGTTGATATCTTTTTCATATTTGGAATACCAGCAATTTTCATAACAGTTTTGATAATGTCCCATCGCAAAGTATGCCCCAAATCCCGATAACTACGGGTGCTCTAGATCTGCCTATGTTCCATATCCCGAGTGAAACAGATTTACCAAATCCCGATTCTCTTACATGACTAATGTTTAATATCTCAAATATTAATTAGCAGTGGCCACCCCGGGCGCTCATGGAAGAGTCTGCAAGATCTGCTGGGGGGAATCTCTACACACTGTGGAGCAAACAGCACAGTTGTGACCATGCAGACTCGTACGTACTACGCCAAGGAGCAAATTTCTCCGCGGGATGGAAGGATAAAGCAACAATCAATACAAATGATCACTATAACTAATTTGAGCAGCATCACGCTAAGTTACAGTTCATTTTCTAGTCTTATGTAGGATGGTATCCATACCAGTGGCTGTCATGCTCTAAAGTTTAATACCGTGAAAGACATGCCTAAAGCCGTTATTACCGTTGACATGACAGTCGTGGCCGGCTAGACTTACGGTCACTTGTTTAACCTTTTCATTATCCCTGTAGGATACCTGTAGACGCTTCTTTTCTTCTTGGCGCTCTGATTCTAGGTAGCTATGCATAATATCGTATATTTGGGTCAAATGCCGAGTCCGAAATCTACCGTAGCCTTTGGAGCTAGCATGGGTATATAGAGAGCTGGATTATGAAGATTGTATGAGTGAACCCAAGAGCTGCTGTTAAGACTATATTGTCCAAGCGTGTAGAATAAGATATAATCCAATAAGCTGATTCCACATATGCTCATAACAGTATGGGTAAAACACCACTATTGATCCCTGTACGATAAAGTTGAAATTTACACTGTTACAATCATGTAAAGCCGTACGTGCTTTGTACAGATCACAACGCCGCAAGGGGTTTCTACGAAGCTTTGCTATATGTAATTCACCATGTAGTAATAGCTTCATGTCCTCATTAACTTGGTTTCCTCCTTGTGTTCTATCTTTAGAATATGCTTCTGCATATGATTATGAGAAGGAGCCCTTATATGGGTATAGATATTGCCATCCTTCCGCAGCAGGTATTTGTAGAAATCAGTTATCGCTTTGAATTCATTATACCGTATTGATCGAGCTTACCCTTGATAGTCTTGTTTGTTGAGCCTCATACCAGTCCTATCTTCGTGCTTAGGATGGTTTGCCACATCTATACAACGCAATCAACAACTTTCTTGGAGCGTCTCCTAGTGCCTCGGATTTGACTTATACGTGTATGGCCTTCTATCTTGGGTAATTCCTGGATCGTTCATTTAACATAATCGCCAAAGTGGATGCCTGAGATGTCGTTGATCTTTACCTACCGCCAAATCTGCTATTCTCGGATTTACGCGGTCGATCGCCGCGAAGTACGCCGAAAGGAAAATATTGTGCAATGTGTTTGAGCCAGGATGTAAGATTTTGTTCTACCGAAGGCGCTCTCAGGTAGACTGATATATGGGGAAAAGTATTGGAATTGGCAAACTGAGTGTCCCTACACTTGTGTTAATCGAGAAAGGGATCACTACTACGTATACGTAATATATTGTAAGATCCACCTAGAACGATTCTTAGCAACCCTGTATTTTAAAGAAAGCTCTAACAAAAGCACTGGATTGAGCGCTGCAATCACCTTAACCGGGATAGCCGTAGAGTAATCCTGCCAGGACTTATCAGCGCGGTTTGTTACGCGGGTTGATCCCCCATTTCGTAACTCGTGAATATTTGGGATTCAATCTTGCAACAGTGAACAAAGCAAGATCCCTGAGCTCGGAGTGGGACCCTTCGTCTTTCTGTAAGCCAGCTATACAAAGCGAGTTGGAATAAATCCTAGCTACGAGATACGACATGTCTGATTATTGAGTACGCTGAAGAAACTCCTTCGCGGCACGGATGGCGTCTCGTGCCTGAGTGTCCAAATCCATGTCACTCGCAAAAAGAAAGACATCATGCGGCATATCCTCCATAGTATACAGCTCAATCGTCGACCCAGCATCTTTCATTTTACGAACCCACTCAACGATAGTGGGATATAGCTTCTCGACCCCACCTGCCTGGACCCAGATTGGAACGGGACTGGCAAATGGATGGTAAAAGGGGCTCACAAAGTCTGCATCGCGCGATGATCCGTTGGGGGTGAATGTTGTGACGCCCCATTCTAGGAAGCTATCCAAGAGATAGTCTCGTCCGCCCGGCATTTTATCGACCGCTGTCCCCTTGTGAGTCAGGTCAAGCCATGGACTATGTAGCAGTAGAGCCCGAGGCAACGGTAGACCGCTCTCTGGATGCGTTGTGAGATGACGAAGAAAGGATATAGCGAGATGTGCTCCAGCAGAATCACCCGAGACTAGAATTCGCGCAGGGGAAATTCCCAGTTCTTGGACAAGGTAGTTATATGCAGTAATCGCATCTTGTAGCTGCGCCGGATAGCTGCTTTTAGGGTGTGAGGATAGTCGATAATCCACGCACAAGGCGGCATCTGCTGGAAGCTCTTCGCAAAGCTGTTTGGGGCCTTGTTGCACAGCGGGGTCGCGTGGAGTCAAAAGCACGTATGCACCTCCGTGGAAATGAAGAATAACCCAGTTGTTATTCGTCTGGGATGATACAGTTGCCAGTTGCCTCAGGCTAGGAACCCAAAATCCACCGATAGTTTTGGGCTGGATCTGTGGGTTGTCGAGAAGCCCGGCGTAGAGCTTTTTGGTATCGTTGGCGGGCTTCAAAGCCACGAAAAGATCCTTTTCTTTTCCTGGTTTGATAGGCTGTGGTGTTATAAGACGAGTTTTGCTGGCGAAAATCAATAAATAGTAGGTGATTTTGTTGGTCAGAGCCGTTTTGTAGGGCCATGATGAGACTGGCCTGAGAGATGGGATCAAGTAGAGTACAGCCCAAGCCGGAACCTTGGCTGCAATACTGATGATGTAGTAAAGGGTGTAGATGAGTTTAAATGGCTGGCGAGCTGTCAGCGGCTTTGCTGGGTCCCATTTGTCAACCATTATGCTAGTCGCTGGTTAATGTTTATGCGATGTCGAGTCAACTAATTGATGGAGAGATAAGAATGCAGAAATGAACTGAGGTAGGTCTGCTGGTTATTGCGTTTTATTGGGCCTTTGTGACCGGTATTCTATTATGTTACTTGTATCTCAATGGAGTAGATGATTGATGGCTTGTCTCGACAAGGACACTGGCATTTGCTACGCAAGAAATGGTTCCAGTTTGTTGTGTCAAGGGATTAGACGGGGTTTATGTTCCCTCGGCAATCACTCTGGGATTTTTGCGGCACGTGTAAGACCGCCCAAGATATGAGCCAATTCCTAAGCGGCAAAGTAAAATGCGGGGTTTAATGCTTTGCTTTTTCCAAGAAAGCGGAGATGCACTTTTTATCCCAACCTGCAATGCTAGATTCTTTGTCGCTATGTGGGAAGTGCAGTGCTTGAAGGCGAGAGAAGAGTTCAGCAGTGCAATGAGTCAATGCTGAGATGAAAAGACTTAAGTTAGAGATCGAGCGGCTTTAAAGCCAACTAGATTCCTATGTAGACTTTAGAAGAGTAGTATCTATTATGGGTGAAGTTTTTGATGGGTCTTGGAAGCAATCCTATTGCTGGAAACAAATCAATCGCCGCTGCGTTTAAGCTGTAATAAATTCGAAACGTTAACTTATTGTGTACAGAAATAGACAAGCTATCTGTAGTTACTAATCAATAGTACTTGAATCTAGCCAGATACTGAATGGATAGTCAATATGTATAGTTCTATTATGTCATGCATATATATACAACGGGTATCGTAACATCCATCAAATCTACACATATCCTCCATATTCTATTCATCAAATCGACTAACCTCCCTCTCCTCCAAATCACTTGGCTGATCCCCCGGTTTAATCCCAAAATTCCTCCTCCACTCCCATATCCCTCTATCAACCTCCTCCTTCGTCATTCCGTCTCGAACCAAACAAAATGTAACCCCCAACTCCGTCTGCACATTCCTGTTGCGGGCTTCATCATCGAAAAACAACATCTGATCATAGGGTATATTGCAAGCTTGATGTATGCGCGTAAAATGCTGCGTTTTATCGCCTGGGAAGATTTGGATATAATCAAAATAGTCGAGTGCGCGCACGGTGCGGCGCCGTGTGTCTAGCGCGGCGGGGTTATCAGTGAAGGTGGGTATTACGTGGAGAGCTTTGAGCATGTCGCGTGCAAGGTCGGGTGCGTGGGTTCGCGAGGCGATTCCCAGCGGAATGTTATGTGATTTTGCGCTGTGAAGGATCGAGGATACGGCGGGGTAGAAGGCGAAAGATTCTCCCCATCTGCAACAGTCAGACTTCTAGGGTTTCAATACCACGAGAGAGGAGAGACGAACTTATCGACACAGCGCGAATTGTTATCTTTTGCTTTCACGGGAGCGCTGACATGCGTGTCGACCCAGAATGGCCATAATGTGTAGTCGAGATCGAAGACGATGAGTTTTGGTAAGGGGAGTTTGTCGTTGAAGGTGGAGGGGGCGTTGGAAGGTTCTTCGGGGGGGAGGGAGTGGTATGATTTCTGTCGGCGAAGCATGCTGAACGTATCAGAACAGACGCCAGAGGAAGTAATAAGGGAGTATGTCTAAGCAATATGGTGCTGTAGAGAAGTTGATAAATATCGGCTAAAGCCTTATCGCCTGAGGCTAAACTTTTCGAGGCTTGGTCCCACTCTCCATACCTTCCCTTTGGACCAATCACATACTAGCTTTTATATGCATGAGCTGGAAGGTACTCTTCCTTGTTGCCCTTTTTATTGAATCATACTTTTATTATTCTTAACACACTCTCTGTACCTGAAGTTGACAGAATACCGCGATGTGTTTGTACTGAGCGTTGGCGATACGGAAGCAAGGAGCTTATAGTTCGTCCAACTCGGCACATTACTCACGACGTCACCGGGAGGCTCCATCTGACAAACAGGGCACGACAGAACAGGTCAAATGTCTTGCGACCATTTGTGATAGCCACTTCCAGGCTCCGGACTAGCTGTAGTGGCTACTGGAGTCCCAGGTTCTGGCTGGTCTTAGTCTTGCATAGTGCTCGACAGTGACTTACTCTTTTCCTGGTTCAACCGGTGGGGAAGCGAGGAATATCGAGTGCTGTGGTGGCCATCCCCAACGTCATGTCGCTGAGAATCCAGGATGAGGATTATTTTCCCTGTCCATGCAGCAGGATATTGCTATGATCCTCGCTTCGTGAACTCACTCATACATACGTTTTCGATGAAAGGATCATACTCTGTGTTGAGCGCGAATGTTCTACCATAGCTGCTCACACACACCCACACACACACACACACACACACACACACACACACACACACACACACACACACACACACACACATATATATATATAAGACCGACTTGGCAATGCCCTATTGCTGACATTGATTGATACAAACTAAAGCACAAGAAACAGGCAAAATACAAAGCTAGGACCAGCACAATCAACAGACGTTGTAAACTCGGCTTCTCGTATCAATCACCCAGGTTGCACGGAGTAGTTGGTGTAGCACTCCGTAGGAGAGGCGTCAGTGACCCCATTCGGCTCCCGGTTCGGCCCACTCTTATTCCCCGTTTTTCATATCAGACTTGTCTGCCTTCCAGGTTCTTCACTACTATGCGAAAGACTCAAGGAGACATGCATTAAGCGGAGAGACGCATGGAATACCTGCATGCTATTCGCTTGGGTAGACGCAGGGCAAGGTTTAGAAGGGAGAAGGGCCGGATGCGCTTGAAAAAAACAAGATCTCTGACAGTAAAACAAGGCGATGGTGGATCCGGCCTGGGTTCGCTTGGGAATGGCTAGACCAAGCACTCACAAGTCAGAAGAGTACATGTACTGTATGTAACTAGTATGTACATGATGAGAAATAAGAAACATTAGTAATAGAGAATAATAATAAAGAGTATTGAAAAAAAAAAAGAGAGAGAGAGCGCGCGCCAAGAATCGCCTCCAGTGGGACCGTCAGCTGCTTCCTGATTTCTCAGGCCGCTATCCCGCCTTCCAGATTAATTATCGCCCGCCCACCGTGTCCACTCACCCGACGCTTCCCACCTGCCTTCACCTCACTAACTCATCATCATCACCACCACCACCACTCGACTGTCCTCTGCATTTTGGATTACCACACAGTATACGACGCCCCAGTATTTCCGATAATACTGGACCGCCGGCTCTGATCAATCAGCCTACTCTCATCCAACGCATCACTCCATGATGTCTCCTTTGGCCGCCTAGTTGCGAGACCGGCCATACTCTCGCCCTATCAGCAGGGCGTTGTGGCCAGTGCCTCTTGTGCAAGCACCTGCTATATTCATCGTTCACTGTCCAGTGTCTGCACCTACGGTTTCTATCCTTGTGATGCACATATTACTTCAACTCTGAGATCACTGTCCTTGTAGACAGTCTGTTCCCATCCTACGCTCGGTAAAATCGCCGCTCAACGCAATGGAGGTGTCGGGCTCGCGGTCTCGAGCACGAGACGCGTCACCAATCCCAGGTCCTGACCGTTCATCTCGACCAGCCTCCTCAAAGTCGACTCGTAGACGAGAGGTAGAGAAACATCGCGAGATAAAAACTACCGTTGGCCCAACTCCCAGCATCGGCCAGTTTTCGTTTGCTCCGGCTACCCGTACCACCGTCGTTACCACCACTACAACCACCACCACCAACTTTCCTCCTCTTATCCTCAACCCCCCACGCTCGGCTCGCGAATTGAACCCCAAATTATATCCCCTTGCTTCAAAGCCTACACCGTCCGCTCTACGCAACTTTCAGTTCGAACTTGATGGTCAGTCTGTGGTCTTTAATGAACCAGAGGATACCGAAGCCACGCTGCACGAGGTTAGTAATGTTCCACTCTAACCCTTGATTCTTTACACAGCCCTCATTAACTCATGACAATAGATGCATGAACAACATGTCGCTTTGAAGTCGTCAAAAGGTGTACTTACCTCGGTTGCAGGCTATGACGGCTCCAGTCAGAACACTAGCCCTCGTGTCTCTATTTCACGCCCCTCGAGTGCAGCAGCATCCAAGCGCCGAGCTGATTCTCCGTTTACAAATCCTGAAGCATCTGGCAAACGCACACGGTCTTTAATGGTTCCTTTGGAGTCTCGTGGGCAACAAAGAAAGAGTCGCCTGGGAGGGATTGCCTCCGCCACTAATTCGTCAGTGGCCGGTCTAGCCACCCCTGAAACCGAAACTACTCGTTTTCGCTTTGACCAACATGCTGCTTTGAGAAAGCGTCTTCATACCGACCAAGCTGGACAGTCTGTAACCTCTGCCGGATCCTCTCAAGGCGACACCGCTCGTTCTCAGACTTCAACTCCAAGTCAGTCATTTACTGCAAAAAGCCGTGCTCGACATCACAGCCCAGCCGAAGCAACCGCTGTGCTTGAAGATCAGTCGAGATCTATGTCAGATTATCATGGCCAAGATTCACAGTCTGCTACAGAGGACGATGGATCCGGTGAAACTTGCGCTGTGGACAATGAAGAATCTCACGAGTCAGAGTCCTTTCAACAGGCTGCTACAACCACACTGTCGACTCATGGCTCGGTTCTTGGTCAAGATATGTGCCTGCCGAGCCCGAGTCTATCTCCAGTAACTGCCATGAATACTCACAACCCAGACTATTTCCTTGACTTCCCGGACGACCAAGGAACAGATACAGACTCTAGCTTGGATAACCATGTTCCTATCCTATCCAACACTCTCCGACAAAAGACTATGCGCAACGTGTCCAGTAGTCAAAACGACATTGCTGTCCAGCCACGGCCCACGTCTTTAATGGATATCCCGGGCACGCTAGAATTCTTTGAAGCTATACCGGACGAGATGAAGACTTATATGATGTATCAGCTCTTGAAACGCTGTCCCAAACCTACACTCAAGTTTGTGGCCGACGTCGTCAACCCCGCGTTAAAGTGCGACTTCTTGGCTCTTTTACCCGCAGAACTGACGCTCAACATCGTAAAGTATTTCGACTATCAGACCATGTGTCGCGCTTCTCAGGTTTCGAAGAAATGGCGCCATATTATCAACTCGGACGAAAGGCATTGGAAGGAGTTGTTTGAGACAGCTGGATTTAAGCTCCCACCTGGCGAACTGCAGCAGGCTATCCGAGAAGGCTGGGGTTGGCAGTTTCCCAACGGACCGGAAGATTATGAGAAGGATCTGTCTACATCAAATGCCAAGGTGGACATCGACTATTTCAACCAATCATCCAATCTTGCGACAAGTTTCTTGCCCAACTCGCTTTCTGTAGAGCCTGTCTCTCCCCGTCGCTCAAAGAGGAAAGCTAACAGAACGCCAAGTCGAAAGAGCGTTAGACGTAAGTTGACGCCATCTCAAAGGATTGGATCTCCGGCCTCGGATTCAGACTGGATCAACGGACTCTCTCTTATCGAGGGCCCAACTGCTGCTGCGAATGCTGCGGCGGCCGCCATTCCTTACCCTGACGTCGGCCTCAGCTCACTCCGTAGTTTGCATCTTTACAAGTCATTATATCGACGCCACCTTTCTATTCACAAAAGCTGGATGCGTTCCGATCTTAAGCCAAAGCACCTGGCGTTCCGTGCCCACGACCGCCATGTCGTAACTTGTCTGCAGTTCGACTCAGAGAAAATCCTCACCGGTAGCGATGACACCAAGATCCATGTATATGACACGAAGACCGGTGCGCTGAGGTCTGTTCTTGAAGGACACGAAGGCGGTGTTTGGGCTTTGGAGTATCACGAGAATACACTTGTCTCCGGCTCCACAGATCGATCTGTGCGTGTGTGGGATATTGAAAAGGCGAGGTGCACGCAGGTATTTCACGGCCACACGTCCACCGTACGATGCCTACAGATACTGCTTCCCGCTAAAGTTGGCAAGAATCCTGATGGGTCTCCAATCATGATGCCCAAGGAACCGCTCATCATTACAGGATCGCGCGATTCCAATCTACGAGTCTGGAAGCTACCGAAACCGACTGATCCTTATTACCTAGATGCCAGCTCACATGCGGAAGACACCGATTGTCCCTACTTTTTACGCGCTTTGTCCGGTCATCAATACTCAGTGCGCGCCATTGCAGCACATGGAGACACCTTGGTTTCAGGAAGCTACGACTGCACCGTTCGAGTTTGGAAAATCTCAACCGGAGAGTGTATGCATAGGCTACAAGGCCATACACTCAAAGTGTACAGCGTTGTTCTGGATGTGGAGAGGAACCGTTGTATCAGTGGCTCCATGGACAACATGGTGAAAGTCTGGTCCTTAGACACCGGAACCATGCTCTACAATTTGGAAGGTCACACATCACTTGTCGGCCTCTTGGACCTCAAGGGTAATCGTCTGGTCTCTGGAGCGGCTGACTCGACACTCAGGATTTGGGATCCAGAGCACGGTCATTGCAGGAACACACTGACCGCTCACACTGGAGCCATTACCTGCTTCCAGCACGATGGCGAAAAGATTATTTCTGGATCCGACAGAACACTTAAAATGTGGAATGTACGAAACGGCGAATGCGTCAAGGACCTTCTTCGAGATCTTAGTGGGGTGTGGCAGGTACGATTTAATGAGCGCACTTGCGTAGCGGCTGTTCAGCGAGATGGCTTGACATATATTGAGGTATGCTTGATTTTTGATTCTGCAAAGCAGATTACGTGACTAATTTCGTTTCAAGGTTCTCGATTTTGGTGCTTTCCGAGATGGTGTTCCCGAATACCGACTTGGTAAACGCATACTGGTCGACCGCTTTGGTTTTCCCGTTGACAGTGACGACGATGAAGATGATTACGATGCTACCGACTAAACACTGCGTAAACTACATCTTCAACTACATGATCCGCTTTTCGAACTGTTTGCGACGAGTCTCCGCACGATATCATCAAACATGATACCCTTTTCATGACTTCTTTTCATCTCCGGATTTGCATATTGCATAGCGTGGGCGGTATTGCTCTCTTTCTCATACGGCATCTTTTAGTGACAGGTGTTTGGTTCTTCGGGCTTGTGCAATGTTACGACATGCCACGTTTCCCCCGATGATCTTAAGGTCTTGCGAGTGTTAAATATTGATCACCGGCATCATTTAATTATATATTGTCTATGCGCATACAGGGAGGGCTGGAGTCTTTGCTCACTTTTATTTCACGATATCTTATGTGTTTTTATTCATTTTGCTGTATGTGTTAATTTTTTTTCTTTCAGTTATGTATTCACAAGCAGGGCATGATTCGATCATATCAAATGTAGCAATTATGCAATCAAAAGCCTGAATGGACATTTCACTTTGAATTGAACCTAAGTGGTAGACTGTGTGCTCAATAAGACAGGGCGCGAACCCAACTCCTATATTATCAGTCAGACTGCTACTTACATCAGTAAAGGAGAATAGCGGCCTACTTGGATGATATAAATGGTGAAAAATTTAAATAAATAGAATTCGAATTTGGTAAGTAATTAACTATCCATTGAGTAACTAGCCTACCTATATGCCATGATTTGTCACACAGAGTGTGGGATCCGATGATTTTGGATTATAGCCATGATTTTCAACCTCAAGGAAAAGCGTGGAAGTTGGAAGTATATAGAGTGGCTAATCCTCCAGGCAAGATAACATGAGGTCGAAGCACAACTATTAGATTCAATGACTATGTTCTACATTTTCGTATTCTTCTTTATGATCCCAGTGCAATTGCCATTAACTCCAAACAAAGGAAGAGGTCATCGTTGGGTGGAAGCCGTCCTTGAGAATACCGCTTCTAGGGACCCTGAGACAGAGACGATTCCACCACATCTCAACGGACTATCTCTTTTGGTAGTCTTCGTCCAGCTAAATATCAACAGACGCCGTGTCTACATTTGGACGCTGAAATTACGGCAAGTCCCCCTATCTTCCCGTCTATCTACATTTTCTGCTGGACATTCCCCTCCTGTTGAATCATATTTTCACACAACTCTGTTTGGAGCGTTTGGATCTGAAGGAAAACGCCCAGCTACAAACAGAGTCGCCTATCTGGGTGCAACCCTTTTTATAACCTCTACCTTTTCTCCATCTTTCTCCACCATCTCTGTCTTTCGTTTGTATCTAATATAAGTCTCCTTCTTGCTTTCGAATCTCATTCTCTACGCAAGTGACGGCGACTGGGTTTGCTCTTCATATTGGCTGGAGCTGGGATAGCTTTCTGCCAGTCTTATCAAGTCTTTCTTTCTATTCTTTACTCTCTCTCTCTCTCTCTCTCTCTTTTACACGTGAAGCTTGAGCGAACAATCCGTTAATATTTGATCTTTTTAAGAGGTTGCATCAGTCCTCTACCACAACACAAGATGGCACGACTCAACTACACCGCTGTGAGTTGGTTCCTCTATTATTAAGATGTTATTAAGGTGCTGGGTACTTACTGGCAGTGTCTAGAGAAAAATCAGCGGTGTCAAAGCTGGCTTAGCTGTGAAAAAGGATCTGGTATGTAACCCGGTCATGAGAACAAAAGTAAAGACATTAATGTGTTTAGAATAAACGCATCCCCTCAACACCGAATTTTAGAGTCCGCGACCCAGTTCTCGAAATCGATGTCTCAGGCAAAGAACTCACAGACGACGGTTTTAATGAATTCATTCTCGACCTCCGCATCGCCTTACAGTCTACAAGCCCAGAATACCCCCAAGGCATTAACAAGTTACAAGAACTATACCTCAAAGAGAATCGGCTGACCATCAACGCACTTGTTGAGCTCGCCAAAATAATTCAACTCAGCTCACAGGATCTCAGGGAACTCGATATTTCGAACAATGCGATCAACATCGTCACAGTTTCTGATGCTCAAAAATGGAAGTATTTCTTGAGGTCATTTGGGCAATGCTGCGTTTTGAAAAAGCTTGATTTTAGTGGAAATTCTCTGGGGATGTGGGGGATTGAGTTACTGGCGCAGGTGTATATTCGTAGTGAGCTTGATTTTGTGGAGGCTGTGGAATGGTCGGAGGATGGGGATTCGGATGTCCCTGAGGAATTCATGCGGGAACACTCCGCTGAGCGTGAGGATGAGAATACTGTTGTGGGTCACGGAACGAAGGCGACTCGACGAGGTCTGTGGAGGCCCCCAAACTATGATTACAGCAAGATGAAGCTGACAGTGTTGTTGTATAGGTTCTACGCAGGCAGCCGGATCTAAACACCACACTCACAGCGTCGCGGAACTTAGACGCTTCGCATGCACACGAGGCTTACGCTCAGTTCCGTATCTCGTCCTTCAAGAAGTCAACATGACAAACGGAGGTATTGTACATCTCGCTGAAATGCTTAGACTCCATCGTGCTCCAGAAAACCTCCTATCCTTCCTACCAGGAAGCAAACCACCTTCTCTCCCACCAATCGATCAAGGCCGTTGTGGCATCTACTGGCTGCCAAACAAGGGTCTCAGCGTCTTATCACATCGATTCATGCGACTCACAGAAGAGATCAAAGAATGTACTGCCGAGGTTAATTCTGAGGACGAACGCGTTGAATATTTTGATGGCCTGGACATGGATTGTGACTACGAAGAAATCGAGCTTGCTCAACAGGAACTTGAGCGTCGTCGTCGACACCGTCAGAAGTTAACTATCAATCTTGGTCGCACTGTTAGTCAACAGCGGATCCACGTCCTAGCTACTGAAGGACTTCGAAAATCTATTCTGTGGCATTGTGCGTTGCGCATGTTGACCGTTGCTCGAACAATCTTGCTAGATTATGAGAATCGTCCTCCTTCAGTTGAAGATACGTTGGTAGCAACTGGAAAAGTACGACTAGCTTCAGTGCTGACCCAGCCACGGTCACCACCAAAAACTACAGGAGCAGTCAGACTAGGTCCTTTACCAGTACTACCTCTAGGTCCCGAAAATCAGCGGGCGAGACCTGTAGAACGTATTGGATCACCGCGATTCAGAAACCTTTCAACGGAAACCGTTCGAGGTTTTCTAGAACCACATCCACCATTTGAGATACCAGAAACATTGACACGTCGAGAACGTCGCAATCCTCCTCCTCGCGGGGCGCTTATCTCATCGTTTCGATTTGATCCTCGTTCGTCAACTTTTGACGTTATGTTTCCGGCCATGCATCATCCGTCTGCGAATCCGTTAGTGGAAGTTAACCCTCCACCGGTCGCTGCAGCCATGCCAAATTACCCGCGCGAAGTGGTTCAAGAAGACTCTGATTTTGAGCATGTCTCCAAAGATGGCGCCAAGTCTGCTAAGAACGGCAACAACGTCCCAGCTGACTCTTCGTCTTCTCTCACTCGCAACGGCAAGAAATCGACGACAGAATTGGTGACCGACAACTACCGCTCGAAATATCAATTTGGCCTCCCGCTGCATCTCTGGCAACGCATTATTGTCGACTCAACGAGCGCCAACAGCATCTTGCATCCAGATCAACAGATGAAAATCATCAAGTATGCCGCTAGTTGGGGTGCGCTTGAAGCGGAGTTGTCTATCAATGGCGCGCCGGAGAATCAGCAGATCTGGAAAATTCTGGATTGCATTGACTGCTTCACCTACAAGCCTTTGTCTTAAGCACGGAACAGCGAGAGTGATGGTGATTTTCTTCTTGTCTTGCGCGCTGGAATTTTCCTTTCCTAATCGGACATTTTAGGAAAGTGACTAGAAAAACTTCTGTGGGGGCGGAGACTGAACCCGAATAGGAAATTTAGCCCTAATCGACTCTGTTCCAGCTGCCGTTTTTCTCGTGATTGATGGTCCCTTCAACTCCCTTGCTTGATCACACATGGTTTCTTTTTCATTTTGTATGAGTCCCTTTTTATTCTCTCGCTTTTCATTTTTTGAGTATTGACGAGTATGGAATTTGTTCTCGTGGATGATGATTTATTGAATTCGGTGGAAATCGATCAATTCTCGCTTCGCTGGTATGAGCATCAACAGATTCTGAGTACAGCTGCTAGATTTCAAAAGAAACCAATCAATCAATCTTCTCATTCGTTATTCATATATTTTGTCAACAAAGTTCCAGGAGAGCTAGATGAGAAAAGTCACTTGCGAAGTTGGCTAAGTCGTAAGTGTTGGGCTAATTCTTGGTCCAAAGTGGGGGTGTTTATAACTGCATTTCTCCCACAGACTTCGTGTCTTCTTCTCTTCTCCTGTCTTTCTTCGCATTGGATGTCAGCCTGACTATCACTTTTCGAGTCGGATCATATACGCCTTTATTTCTTTCATATAGCTGGACGGTTGTTCTATATTATTAAACTTGAACGTTAATCATCATGTCTGACGAAACTGTGGTTCTCATCACTGGCGCGAACAGGGGTAGGCCCATTTCATCCTTATCCCTTCACCTTTAATCTGAAGGTTAAGTTGGTTAATGTTCCATCAGGCCTCGGCTTCGGTCTCGCAAAGCTTTATCTCAACCAACCCAACACCCGCGTCATCCTCACCGCACGCACCAACAACCCATCTGGCATTCTCAACGCCCTTCCCAAGTCTCATCCCGCTACACTACACGCTATCTACAAACTCGACAGTGCCTCCACAACTGACGCAATCGCTCTCCGCTCATTACTTCTATCTTCCGAGCATAGAGTCAACAAAATCGACATCATAATCGCGAATGCCGGCGTAGGCGAACCATTCGAAAACCTTCTCGACGCGCCTATTGAGGCACTGGAACATTTCTATAGCGTAAATGCCCTGGGTCCCTTACGGCTGTATCAGCAGCTCTGGAAAGATTTACTCGAGAAATCGGCGAATCCGAAATTCGTTCTCGTGAGTTCGGTTCTTGGGTCGCTGACGTACGTTGATTTTACTCCCTGTGGTGGGTATGGAGCGTCGAAAGCAGCGGGCAATTATTTTGTGAAAAAGATGCATCAGGAGAATGAGAGACTGATGGCGGTTACTATTCATCCAGGGTAGGTATATCTTTGAAGGCTAGCCTAGGAGTTTGGGTCGACTGATTCCAATGGTTAGATGGGTCAAAACAGATAATGGACAGGCTTATGCTGACGCTGTCAACATACCTGAGCCACCGACAGATGTGGAGGTTTCGGTCAATAAGATATTTCAACTGGTATGTTTTGCTTCAAGTTTTCCGTCGGCTCCGTCTTACTTATTGTGGTTAGGTTTCTGAAGCTACGCGAGAAGGCATGTCTGGAAAATTTATCGATGTCATGACCGGAAGCGAGATTCCATGGTAACTTAAAGACATGGCCTAAATTGACGGCATCTTTGGAAGTACCAAAAAGGAGATTAGCGTTTTTGAATTAATCGAGATATCTACATAGCAGTATACAAAATCAGTATATACATCGCGACTCCATTCGAATAAACCAGCAGTAGTTGCTTATTTCTCAAGCTCCTTCACGTCCCTGCTGTCCTGTTCCCTTTCATCGCTCGAAACAATCTTCACAGTAGGAACATTCTCCGGGCCATGCCCATTCTTCCCCTTCTTTATACTCTTCCATTCCAGTCCCAAAGAACTGACTGCGCCCACCAACGCCAACCCCACACAACACAGAAATATCCTCGTACAGGCCTTATTATAGGCTTTTTGCACGTCAGTCATATACTCCACCGGCACAACCAGAGACAAATTCGTAATACCCTGATTCACAATCGCAGTCGCATCTACGCCGGGAATACCAGCAAGTTGAGAAATGAGCACATTATTTAAAATGGTCTCGCCGACACATGTGAGAACGGCGCCACCAAGTTGCTGTACCAGCAACATGAGAGAGAAACCAATTGATATGTCGGTCGTGGGAAGTACGCGCTGTACGACCAGAGAGGCGTTCTGGGTTCCGAGACCTAGGCCAAAGCCGCAGATGAATTGGTACCCGATCCACTGCGAGGAGCCGGTGGAGATGGTGAAGGTCGACATTAAACCCGTCCCGACGGCTAGGAAACATGGACAGATGTACATGGCAGGCACGTAGTACCCAATCTTTTGTGTCATGAAGCCAGAGATGAAGCCGGAGACTACTAGGCTGAGCACTAGAGGGATTGTGTAGATGCCTGACTTGACAGGGCTTACCAGCTTGACGGTTTGGACTGCGATTTTCAGTACCAGCTGTTAATAAAAGGTGAGAGAAACTTACACCAGATGGGGATATAGTATACTAGCATCATCATAGTACTATATACCGACAAGATATAAACGGTAGTGCTAATAATGCTTCGTTGTTTGATGATCCTGGGCGGGATCGTCGCATTCTCTGGCTTCCAGACTTGAACAGCGACGAATCCCAGGAACAAAACACCAAAGACAACGAACAGAGCAATGATTCGAGCATTGCTCCAGGTGTAGGTTGATCCACTCCATTGCAAAGCCAGAAGCAAACAGACGACCGATGGCGCAAAAAGGGACATGCCTAATGGATCAAGACGTTTGATGTGCGTTGCAATAGAGACGGATTCGCATTTCGGCTTTTTCGGATGCCAGACGAGAGCCATGATTGTCCAGCTCACTGCGCCAATGGGGAGGTTGATATAAAAGCACCATCTTTCAGAACAGCGACAAAGGGTTAGCAGGACTTCCAGCGCCTTGGGTGAAATAAAAAGCTTACCTCCAAGTAGCGCCATCGGTAAATCCACCACCAATCAGCGGACCCAACACAGCAGCGACACCGAATATCATACCATTCACTGCCTGAAACATCGGCCTCTTGTGTAGAGGCACCATCGGAATAACAATGAGCATCGAGCCAGAAAAGATGGCCGCTGAAGAAAAGCCAGCAATAGCACGTCCAGCTATCAAAGCCTTGGAGTTGGGCGCGGCACCACAAAGCGCAGACCCAGCTGCAAATAAGACAGTGTTTGTCATGAAGACCCATTTCATGTCGTAGAATTTGTAGATGCGACCGAATAAGGGCTGGGAGATGGCGCTGGCTAGCATGTAGGCTGACCCGTACCAGCCGATATCGCCCAAACTGTTGAACTCGTCGGTTATGCGTGGGATAGCGGTCGTGATGATTGTGCGATCGAGGGCGACGAGGAAGAGGGAGAAGTAATTGCATAGCATAATGATCCAGAATTTGGTGGTTCGGGGAGCGTATTGACTGTCTGGCAGGCTGCCTGATGGTTCATGGGGGCTTTCCCGTTTTGAAGGGTGAGATGGCCCTGCTGAATACACATCTTGATTCTCAAGGTCAACCTGGGTTGCATGATTGCTGTTTGTTGGTGATGGAGATCGACTCATTGTGCTGTGGTCGTCAAAAGTTTCAAGCTAGTAGATCTGAGAACAGGAATATTCTTCACTTTGAGAGAATGTCTTTTGAATTGGTTATTTTCAGTGGGATTGCCCATCACGATCTCAAACCCACCCTTTATATCTCTCAGAGTACTCATATTTTCATATTAGGGCTTCCCTGCCCGGGCCCGAAAGCTCTCGCCGCCGACAAGCCCATCTCTCGGCTATCATTGGCTCATAGCTCATCCGCTTATATACATCTGGTTAGATCCTCTGAACTATTCTATATCTAGTAATTATCGATTTTCATAGAGTTCGATGTTTCCCAGTTTTCTCCATGACGTCTAACGTCTAAGCTGTGATAAATTGTCTAAAAGAGCACTGTGCAGTCTTATGTCGAGGCTACCAACTTCCAATCGCTCCTAGTAGGGACCCAAGGAGGTGAGGTTGCTTATGAATTAAGCTAACCAACTTCATTTGTGCAAATGGGCGTCCTTAGGGATGTACATGGCTTGGAATAGGACAACTAGAGTGGAAGACATCAAACGTTGTATGATTTACGGGAATATTAGTCTGATAAATAATGCTTGTATGTTGCTTCTAATCTCTAAAGTTGAACGTTTGTAGATTGCTAAGTCTGAACCCCGTCAGCGCGGCCGATGTAAGTGGTACGAAAACAGCCATCAAGGACGCAATGACCTGGTTCCTTAAACTGGACGATGGCGAGCATGGTTCCAGGGGTAATGTTATCAATATTTCAAGTCGTCCCAGCTCCAGCAGATTCCCAGGATCCTACAAATCTGCTTCACCTTCTTGGATAGCATACGATGTTTATCGTTACATGCATGATAATTGATGTGTTCTTACCAGTGTCTTTTGCATGATCTGCTTCAGTTATCAATCAAGAACCTCGAAGCTTCCATGGGTTTCATCAAACATAACGTGAAAGAGACGGTCACAATCTGTTTGAAATGATGGTTAGTTAACTTTCGCAAGCTTGAAACGAATGATGGAACGAAGTACCTTGAATCTGGCTTGGCCGACTATCCGCTGCGTAAAAGTCGATGACAAGGAACTCGGAGGCAATTCCCCATGAGGCATAGACACCGTTCTCTCTAATGCGGTCAAGGTGCTATTTCAGTCTATTGGAATTTTGGAGACACTCTATCCCGTATCTCGGCTCTTTTAGAAAGGCGTCAATTCTGCCTTCCTCCGTGTAAGAGTATCCACAGTGGATGGTGATTTGTCCATCCGTATTCTCGTGAAGACATCTGTATAGCTCAAATACGTATTGAGCTTCAGGCCTGGATTCCACCAAAGAGAGGGCATTCTTCTTCTCATGGTTGGCTAACGAGACAGGGGAGAATGTATGTGCTCTCGGCATTCGTCCAACCGCACACCCCCATCTCTACTTGTAAGCCGTAGTGAGATGATGAATTTGATGTGGGTCCCTTGACAGTAAACACTTTTTCATCACGGAGGGATTGGAAACTGTGAGTTCCAGGTAATAAGAAAATTACTGTTGGTGATGGAGAGAAACTATTGGACCATCCAAGCCGAAATTGTAAGGTGAAGGTGTATGAAGTGAGAGCTGGAAGTGAGAGTTATCCGAGAGTAATCCTGACACTTACTTATCCCGTTATCAAGGCAGTCGCGGAGGCATATAACTCCTAACATAATCAATCAGCGATAGTCCGTACTTTAATCTCAGCTAAGGGTTAACATTAATTCTAGCTCTGAATCTATCTTTTCATTAGGTTAGCTTATTATATATCACAAATACTTCATCTATGTAAATTACTGGTAAATTTTAATGTGGTGATATTGACTAAACCTGACAAAAAATCGCTGCAGTCGGGAGTGGGTCCTGACATGTGCCATCCCTACAGCAGTTCTAATAGCAAAAGTAGCCAATCACAGGCTACTCTCAGCGTTTCTCCCGGTTAGTGACATTAGCGGCTGGACTAGTAGGAGACCTCTGGCCAATCAGATGTAGCCTGTCAGCATCAATTCAGGGGATGTTTCTATTTTCTCTCCTATTCCTCCTCTTCCAGCATGGATTCTCGTCTACAACGAACGTGTCAATCACCCAGCCTGTTGGGTACCAATCCATGCAAACCGTCATGATCGACATACTATCATCGTGGGCATCGCCGACCATTCATTCTATCGATACCGATAAAGCAATAGGGGGGCTCAGATCGGGTTAGCGACCGGTCTTTGGCCTTCTTAGTCTGGTTGATCGATCTCTCTGTCAGCTTTGGCCGTATTTCATTTCCTATGTAGTATCATTAGAATGAGATTAGGATTGCCTGTACTCAGAAACTGCTATAGAGATGTCTGGCCACAAAATGATAGTCCAAGTAACGATTGAATCGCCTCCTATTCTAGAACAATTTGGAATCCATCTCGCTCTCACGCGGGCTGAAAGCCACCATAAGAGTCTGTGCTAAGCTTAGTGGGCCGCACTTGATAAACTACGGGCTAGGCACAATTCGGGGTCTGTTCTCCACCTGTAAACTCTCAGCCCGCACCAGGGGGAAAGAAGACAATATCTTCTCGCCAGTTGAATAAAAAACCTTACGACGCCCCGGCTCTTACCGGAGATGAAATCCACAGGCTCATCTCACCTCTCAGAAAACTCTTGCACGTTCTTCGGGTTCCTCTGAACCGACGCGCGCAAGACAGAAATACCCCGTGGACTGTCCTCTGATCCCGCCATGGGTCGCCAATCGCTACGAAGTCCTTATCCTATTGCTGCACGAACTTCAAGCGTCAACGCAGAAACCATGTACGATCAAAGGAGTTTGCCTAAGAAGGCGAGTCAGGGCACTATGAGAATGACTCCAGAAAGAAACAGAATGGTAATGATTCTTAGCTTCATACCCGCCGAGTTCTTGGTACAGCTAACATCGTGTCTCTGGTATAGGCTGCCTTGCAGCAGTTGGATCCAGCAAATTTATCGCACAATCAAAACCTCCGTGTACGCGCATCGTCTCCGTTACTTGGCCGAAGCTACCAATCTTCTACAAGAGAATCCATTCGTCCGCCTATGCCCGTGGAGAACCCGCAATTGCACAACCAGGCCTCAACAGCGGGCTCTGCACACGACATGAAACTCGATGAACACGCATTTGATACACGTTCCCAGCTTAGTTTGGCGTTTGGTGTGGTCGATGACATGCGGGGAATCGGTTTTCCGCAATTGGACCAGAATTCGAAGAGTCCTAAAAATACTAAACCAGTGAGACCAACAACTCCAAAAGGAGACCGACGAGCGGAGGATGTACCGAAAAAGAAACCAAGCAGACTCGATCTGTCTCTGCTATTTCCCAAGCCAAAACCTGCTGCAGCTCCTTTGCTGTCACCTCAGCGATACACAAAATCACCATCGCCAGTCACTTCGGAGTTTTCAGTGAAGCCACAGCCCGCCAAACTCAGAAAGCCACGTTCTAGGGGTTATATTCGAGCATCGATCAAGGAAGTTCCTGCCCCGAGCCTAGAGGAGCCGCCGTTTCCACACAAAAGGGTCTCCACTCGCAAGCCTGCCGTTGACTGGTTTGATGTACCTTTGGAGCAGATTATCCGCCTCGGCGAAAGACTTGAAGTTGACGATGAGGAGGACAGCAAACAGCCTGATCGCGTGCTGGATCATCCGAAGCCAGTGAAGGAGGCGAAGCATTCCAGGCCAATAGCGCTAGCCCCAGCACCACCGGTCAGACTACCAATTCAACCTTCCGTACAACCCGATATCGCCAAGACTTCTTCTGCTGTCGATTCCAGGAGGTCATCACGTACTCCTTCTCGGATATCAAACCATACACCACGCGGAAGCCGTCCAACCGAAAATCATTACTATCGCCAGCCACTCCCTCCCTCAAATACACACCGCGCTCCGGCCTCTCTTCAAACATGGCAGTCCGAAGGCGATTTACGCTCTGCCCATCACAAGATGGCTGGCCGCTTAGTGAAGCAAAAGAGCAGCAGCAACTTTCACACCAAGGATTTGCAAAAGACCAGCGTCTTGTCTTTATCATCATCCGAAGATGAAGGCACGGATGAAGACGAGGACTATGGTGGGCAGCTTGTTCGGAAAACTGCACCATCTCGAGGGCCTCGAGACAGTGTCTCGACAAACGACTATGTTGAGCCAGAGATATGTCATGCCGAAGCGGCAGTTTCTACCAAAGGCTATCAATTGACTCGTCTCGGTCGAGCCAATTCAAGCGTATCTAGTAACAGCTCCGACTCGCACAGCACACAACGACGTCCTATACCTTCGCGGGCCGGTTCACTATCGTCTATGAGCAAATCGTCCGTTTCCACGAAGATGTACGGGCCATCTGCTCATTTTGATATTCCTCTGATTGAGGAACCAGAGGAGCAAGCGGAAGAAGACAGCAATACCCGACGGCTCCGGCTCTCATCACAATCATATGGCGATCTCCACTCTGCAAAAAGGAGAAGTCGCATCATCGCAGTCACTCGGCAGGAGGAGTCATTACTAGAGGCGATGAGGTTACGGAATGGTCGGATCACTCCGAGCATATTTAAGGATATTGAGTCTGAAAGACAGACCGAGAACCACGGAGAGTTAGAATCTGCAGTGGACAGGTCTCTCTCGCCTGTTCGAACTCCATTTGATACTTCATTCCTCCGTCTGAGCGCAGCCATGCGAATACCGCCAATTGCCGCACCAAAACTTGCCGAAAATGAATCTTTGATCGACAAGGACTCAGATCTGCAATACCACCCTGCTTCTGATAGCGATCAGAAGAACGATCATACCTACAATAATTTGACCGCATCGCCTCGATTAAGTTTCGCATATTCCGAAACACCCTCGTCATCATCGACGATGGGTCATCCATCTCCCGTTACGCCCACTCTACTTCCTATTCACCGGTTTTCTCCTCAGTTGGCGGCTCCCCCGCCATCCCATGCGCTTCCCCCACTTCCTGACGAAGTCGCAACAGCACGGCATTCTCGTCGCAGAACAGATAGCAGCGGCGCCATAGTCCTGGAAGAAGGCGAGCCTGAAAAGTTATCGCATCCGCCTGTCTATCCCTTGTGGGCTGTGAGGTGGGGTCGAGATCCTGAAGAAGTTGCTATTGCACATTAGTTGTCCTTTCAATCTTTTATCCCTTTGTCTTTTCTTGCCATCGCAGCATGCATTTTGGAAACGCTTCAATCACATCAACAAGTACATACTACTCGCTTTTTCCCTTTGTCTCATTGGTCCAGATAGATGGTGAGGGTAATGGGTTATTCGGTTGCATTGGGAATAAACACCCATCTTCTCTTTCATCGTCTCTTTGTTTGCATGCCAGTTTGTTCGATGGGGGTTATTTTTTTGTGCGTCTGTATAATATCTGCTGCATTATATCTATTATCCCTTACTTGTATATATTAAATTGGATCGGACTTTTACCACCACGGGCTTGTACAAAGTTATCCAGGCCAGCCTACAAACATGACGTCGTCTGCTAGGCAGATACGTACCACACTCACCATGCAATTGTTATGTTGACAGCTCTGAAAGAAAGAGGATATGAAGACTGTAGCCATGATTAGCCAGCATGCACCTAGAGGGTCGAGGCCTTACCCCAGACAAGCTAACCAGGCGAACTAAGCCGTTTCAGTGTGTAGTGTGTGTCTCCTATTTCGAGACAAATTTTGTACGGAGTATTGTGTATCTCATACTTGTTCTCTTCTACGAAGGAAAGAAAGAAAAATCAAACTTGAATTTCATTAGGACATTCGTTTTTTTTTTATATCTGTGGTTGATTTCTTGTTGTTCGGCGATCTGCGACTGCTTTGCTTTGGGCGCCAAGATCAATAAACGTCACTTCTCTCTCTTCACCCTGGGCTTTGGGACACACCGCATTGTGACTCCAGCATATAAGTTCACAATACATACGACTCTTTTGGTCGCTGCTTGAATTTCGCGAAATTCACCTGGCATATTCTCGGGAACGACGCGCTGCAATTCTGAATCTTGAGGCTTGGGTGGATTTTGATCCATTGATCTGTGTGATCAACACGCCCGACAACCACGCACCCACACAAACACACATACGTACAAAATAAAAACAGAGGGGAAGCGACAATATGGCTGTCAAACAGACGGCGTCGTCCAAATCGAGGTCGACTTACACTCGGGGTCTGTCTTTACTTTTGGTAAGGGCACCTCTAATCTATGAGGGGATATTGTAGTGGGCTGACAATTCTGGGTTTAGTTGACGGTGCAATATGCTTCGACTGTCGTGGTAAGTCTATGCCCCGAATGAAATAAAGCTTTAATTTGTGCTAACCTCTATCTAAAAGTTGATTCATTATTCCAGGGTAATGCCCACCGTCGCCGGAAAACGCTACGTAACCTCCACCGCCGTCTTCCTGACCGAAGCCATCAAACTCGCCATCTCCCTCACAATGGCACTCTACGAAATCTCCAAACGCGCTCCGCCGTCCATGCCCGCGACATCTCTTTTTTCACGTCTATCAAATACAATCTTCGCTGGCGATAGCTGGAAGCTGGCTCTTCCAGCCTGCCTATATACACTGTCAAACTCGCTGCAGTACGTGGGGCTGTCGAATCTGGATCCGGCGACGTATCAGGTTACGTATCAGATTAAGCTACTCTTTGCGGCGGTCTTTGGGCTGGTGGTGTTGCAGCGGTATATTCCTGCGCGGAATTGGGGGCTGTTGTTGTTTTTGGCTGTGGGTGTGGTGCTACTTCATGCGCCAGGCCATGAATCGGATCGTTTGGTGGCGCGGAATGAATCGATACACTTTCCGAGATCCTTGGAAGAATGGAAGCAGAAGAAAGGCTATTCACCTATGAAGGTTATGAAGCGGTCTGCTAGTTACGAAGGGATTGAGGAGGATTTGTTGCTTGAGCATCCTACTCTTGATGGCCGGGTAGGTCTGATCGCGACTCTTTGCGCATGCGCTGCGTCGGCGTTAGCTGCGGTCAGTTTTGAGAAGGTTATTCGCGATAGCGCCGCGAAAACGTCGCTGTGGGTGCGCAATGTGCAGTTGGCGCTTCAGTCGGTGGTGCCTGCGTTCTTCGTGGGTGTGATTTTCCTCGATGGAGAGGTGATTGCGAAGCAAGGGTTTTTTGCCGGTTATACTTGGATTGTTTGGATGATCATCTTCATTCAAGCAATTGGTGGGATCGGTGCGGGATACGCCATTGCATATGCGGACAAGACTGCAAAGACGACTGCCACGGGACTTAGTCTTATCGTGGGAATTTTGTCAAGTTTGTCTGTGTTTGATCTGGATTTATCGATCAATGTAAGTTTGCACCAACTCACCTTTTAGGACCAATTTTAACTATCATTACAAGTTTTCCATCGGCGCCGCCATAGTGCTAATCGCAACATTTTTATACGGTTCTACACCATCAACTTTCCCCTTGGCCCGATTACGACCACCCCCAATTCGGATTGAGAGCTTTGACGAGGATCAAAACAGACCTGGTGTCTCTCCTCCCAACGACTTCTCTATCAAACTTCCGACCACGCCTTTGTTGTCAGCAGGACTCTCAACATCCCGACCTGCATCTCCGAGTCATTCGCGAGTAAAGTCGAACCAGAGCAGTTCCAGTTATTTCCTTGAACCTGAAAAGTAGATATATAAGTAAAGACTGATGAATTAATGGAAAACGGAAGGAAACCATAGCACGTTTGCTGTTTGTCATGTGCTTTTCGCTTGAGCCTTATATAGACGGTCACTGCAGCGGCCATGATTTGTTTGTTTGTACAATTACTCTGAATACATTCAAGGCTTGGATCTCACTTTCTTTCTTTTTTGGCTATTGACTACAGGATGAGGAGTGTGTAGCTGGGTTGGCACCTTCCCCATAATGGTCGACGAGTGGGCTCCTGCCGTTCGTGGTGCTTGCTTGATGACTTCACTCGAACCTCTTTCCAAATTTTTCATCTTCTTTTTGCCCTTCTCTTGAGATCTTGACGACAGCCCCTGAATCATACTTGTTGTCGATGTGAGGAGTCGCTGTCAATATGCCTTTCGGTCCCCAAAACCCCTTCGTTACAATGGAGGATGATGACATCCCGCTCGACACATTCGGTACGAATGCATTCTTCTTCTTTGACAAGTATTGTAGTCCCAGTCTAATCGTGTATGCAGATCGTGAGCTATTAGCTCAGCTTAGGGAGCAGGATCGTCAGCCTATAACTACAGGAAGAGGAGGGTTGTTGCATCGATTTACAGAGGAATGTAAGACTTCTCGTTCTATCTTTTATCACCATTGCTAAGTTTGGCAGTTGTGCCTCCGGGATCTCCAGTTATGGGACAGAGCTCCAGCTCTCCGGATACATCATTTCAATCGAGCCCGTTGCTGCGGTATTTCAGACCTAGCCAGCCTCGTATCACTTCAACACCTGGTTTCTCCGAGTATCAGTACGCGCCAGACCAAGTGAGCAATAGGCCAGGGCATACGGAAGACAACTTTTTAAGCAGAAAAGGGCCATCAATATCCCCTTCTCTACCTCGCCAAATATCGTTTGGTCATGCCCCTCCAGTAGTCCAAGGTATTCATCTCATCGAAACCAAGACACTCCCGGATCGTTTTCGTTCGCTTTTCCCGTACCCCTTTTTCAATGCGGTTCAGTCCAAGTGTTTCCCTCACGTTTATGAAAATGACTATAATGTCGTCGTATCTGCTCCAACAGGGAGCGGCAAGACTGTTCTCATGGAGCTTGCGATCTGCCGTCTAGTCAACAATCTAAAAGATGGTCTGTTTAAGCTAGTGTATCAAGCTCCGACGAGGGCTTTGTGTTCTGAGAGGTTTCGTGATTGGTCCAAGAAGTTCACTTCATTGGGTCTGCAGTGCGCCGAGTTGACGGGTGATACTGATTATACTCAGTCTCGACTGGTGCAGACTGCGAGCATTATCATCACAACGCCGGAAAAATGGGACAGTATGACGCGAAGGTGGAGAGACCATTCCAAGTTGATGCAACTCGTCAGACTGTTTTTGATTGACGAAGTTCACGTCCTCAACGAAATACGTGGGGCTGCTCTTGAAGCTGTGGTTTCTCGAATGAAGTCTGTCGGTTCAAATGTCCGCTTTATTGCTCTAAGTGCCACAATACCAAACTCGGAAGACATTGCGACGTGGTTGGGCAAGAACGATACGCTGCAGCATCTACCTGCTCATAAAGAACACTTCGGCGAGGAGTTTCGTCCGACGAAGCTTCAGAAGTTCGTATATGGTTATCCATGTACGGGGAATGACTTTGCGTTTGATAGGTTACTTGGATCAAAACTCCCTGAGATCATATCCAAGCATTCGAACAAAAAACCAATGATGATTTTCTGCTGTACGAGAAACTCTGCAATTTCTACTGCAAAGGAGCTGGCCAAGCTGTGGTCTAACACTATTCCTCAAAGACGACTCTGGGCTGGGCCAGTGAGGATACCTGTTGTGAAGAATACCGATTTAAAAGGTATATCCCAAAGTCCTTAGGCTAGGCGGCTACTAACATTCATAGCACTTGTCTCCTCTGGTGTCGCCTTCCATCACGCCGGCTTAGATAGCGACGATCGTCACGCTATTGAGCAAGCCTTCTTCGAAGGCAAACTGTCTATCATCTGCTGCACATCTACTCTTGCTGTTGGTGTCAATCTACCTTGCTACCTAGTCATTATCAAAAATACCGTTTGCTGGCAGGAGGGCGGTTGCAAGGAGTACACCGACTTAGAAATGATGCAGATGCTCGGTCGTGCTGGTCGTCCTCAGTTTGACGACACTGCAGTAGCTGTCATACTTACTAAGAAGGAACGGGTTTCAATCTATGAACAATTGGTATCGGGCACAATGCAGCTTGAGAGTTGTCTGCATCTAAATCTTATCGACCATTTAAATGCAGAAATCTCGTTGGGCACAGTTTCGGACATTGAGAGTGCTATCAAGTGGCTTGCTGGCACATTTCTATTCGTGAGACTAAGGAGGAACCCTGTTCGCTACAAGCTGAAGGAAAATGCAGATCGCATAGATGAGGATGAAATGCTGCAACAGATTTGTGACAAGGACATTAAACTTCTCCAAGAGACTGGGCTTGTTGTAAAGGAAGGTCCTTTTAAGGCTACGCCGTACGGTGAAGCTATGGCGAAATACTACGTCAAGTTTGAGACTATGAAAACCGTACTGGCACTGCCTCCAAGAGCGAAGATTTCGGAGATTGTAAGTACCTCTCTTTCGTATAAGCTTCGCTAACATGTTTTAGATATCGGCGATATCTAAAGCAGATGAGTTCCATGAGTTGCGTCTCAAAGCAGCAGAGCGGCCTTTCTTCAGGGAGATCAACCGTGCTCATGGAATCCGATTCCCAATAAAAGTAGAATTAGTACAGAATGCTCACAAGATCTCTCTGCTTATGCAATCTGAACTAGGTGCTGTGGACTTTCCTTCTGCTGAGCAGTTCCAAAGACACAAACTTCAATTTCAACAGGACAAGGCGATTGTTTTTACGCACATTAATCGTCTAATACGCTGTATCATTGACTGTCAGCTACACAATGAAGATGGAGTCGCCGTGAGAAACTGTCTCGAATTGGCGCGAAGCTTTGCCAGCCGAGTTTGGGAAAACTCGCTTCTTCAAATGAAACAGATTGAACAGATTGGTGTCGTAGCGGTCAGAAAATTAGCTGGTGCCGGCATTACCAATATTCAGGAACTGGAAGAAACGGAAGCGCACAAGATCGACATGATATTGAGCAAGAATCCTCCATTCGGTATCAAACTTCTTGCGAGACTCGCTGAATTTCCAAAACTACGTGTGACTGTGAAGATGTTGGGCAAGGTGAGCAAAAATGCACTGCAGTTACTTTTGGGTGTGTGTTAAATATCTTAGACTTCCAAGCACGGTGGATCAGTCAGAATCAATTTCAAGGCCGACATAGGATTTCTGAATGAGAAGAAGCCAACAACTTTTCACAAGCGTCCAGTATATATTTGTTTCTTAGCGGAGCTTTCCGATGGTCGACTTTTAGACTTTCGGCGCTTGAGGTGAGTGCATTTTGACATATGCAGGCTATTTACGATGCTCAGGGTTTATGCAGTGCTCAAAAGCTACTGAACGATCACGAAATCCTGCTAAGTGCGGAGATTAAGAGTCCATTGCAGCACATCACATGTTATGTCATGTGTGATGAAATTGGTAAGGATCATATCTACAAGACTTTATGTTAGCTCTAACAGTCGACAGGTGGAACATGTCAATACGCGCAATTGAAGCCTGATGTGTCGGATTCGTGCTTCTCCGATGATAAGTCAGATATGAACAGACCACTGTCAAAGACCACTTCTAGAGAAAGAAATGGCGAGGGATCAAGACATAAGGCTGCCATTCAAAAGGAAGCCTTTGAGGATGATGATCTTCCGGATGACGCATTCTTGGAGGCTGGTATGTTTGTTGTTGTTTTACAATTGAACTCAACTAACTGTACTTTGAGTTCACGGCTTTGATGGTCATATGCCCCAGCAGCGAGGCTCGGTTGACAGAGCTTCGAGCAAAGGTCGAAAGAACCCACGGCATGCGAGTGAGCTTCGTGAAGATGGAGACCAAGTTCAACCAACCATGCTCGTGAATGGGAGATACGATTGCAACCACAAGTGCAAAGATAAATCAACGTCAGCTTCCCTTGCCTGTTGATAGCAATACGAGTGGCTGACCGAATATTAGATGCAAACACTTTTGCTGCCGTGAAGGTCTCGACAAGCCTCCCAAGCTGCATAAAAACGCTCGTCAGAATGAACGAACAAAGAGCAACATTCAGTTTCCATTATTCAATAATGGTGGTCAAAGGACATCCAATAAGGGTTTCCAAGGCAATAAGCTCTCTTTCGATACAGTCGACTATCTAGATCTCACCCAGACCAGCAATGATGAGCAGCCAAAGAAACATATAGCCCATGACTCGAAAGCAGCACGAATGGCTAAACTGGACTTTGTATCATCCCAGGCAACATTACCCAATGCTACTGTCAGGAGGAAATCTGGTGATAAGAAGCAATCCAACAATCATCAGCGACGTTCATCGAGTGAGTACGATGACAGTAGCTTAGAGGAGTTCTTCTCTCCAGCCCGACCTGCAAGGAATAATATGGCTGGAGTCGACTCGTCCACAGTGGATACGAGTTTCGATTCAAATGATGCCTTTGATCAAATCATAGGTTCAATCAATGAAGAGCCGTTGAACAATACTGAGAGTGCTCTTGCAACCCCCGTCACAAACGAATTCGGACAACGTGATGTATCCTCGCAGGTTGAATCAAATCTGCCTTCGTTTGAAAAGGAGAATACACAGACTCGAGCATCGTATGACAAGACCCTTGATTACAAACCGGCAAAGACCTCGACAAAGAGAAACGTCGGACCATTGAGTGATGCTACCGGTATCTGCAACTCTTTAAAGCGCGCAAAGATGAAACCCTCGCCCGATGGTGATGTAAACATAAATCATGGCCCACTGAATGATTCACACACGCAGTCAGTTTACCAGCCTGAATCTCAAGATGAGAATATTGAAGCATTGTTGTTGCAAGAGTTTGGCGACATAGTCAACTTTTCTGGGATTTGACGCTTTCATCTACGCAACAGCTATATATAGCAAGTGGTGTGTATCTCTCAATGGAATTGCGAAGTGCCTGTATCGTTATTGACAAGAAGTATAACCGATTTGCAGTGCGGGCTAGAAAGACCACGAGAGTATCTCATAGGTATCTATTAGGTTTATATAGTTATTATACAGTACTGTAATAATATACATATTGTCTGTCTGTCACGTTTACGTAGGCTTGTTTTGCGTCATGGAGGTACTCCCCTGAAGACTCCCATCAAAACCCGTGGCCTGCATAATCGACCACCTCAGAGAATCAATATTCAAATGACTCTTCTTCACATTCCTCGCCACATCCTTCATAGCACTAACACAGATAATCTCCCCAAGCGGCGGCGGGCCCTTTGTCGCCTTTAACTGCGCCCCAAACTCATACCGTGAGTCACTATTTGGGTCAGCGTTGAGTGGTATCTGATCAATCACCCGTAACGCATAAAGATCATTTTGTAGTTTCGCCAGTTTTTCGTTCCGCACTGTTCGGTTTGAGTGCCAATGCTTGAGGTCTTGGACTCTGTCGCATAGTAACCGGTCAACTTTAGAAACGACGATCTGGTGCGGGATTGCATATTGCCGTAACAAAGTGAGGATTTGTTGGTCGCCGGGCTTTATTCCGTGGTGGAGGTCGAGAAGGATGAATGTTCTCCGGAGTCTGTTCTTCTTAGCTACTTATCCTACTGAAGGGGAAAAAGGGAAAGAGGCGGGGTGGTTACTGTTTCCTCTTCTGCAAGTACTTCATAATCTCCTCCCCCTGCTCAAGCTTACTCCCGTTCCCATATCCCGGCATATCCAACAACACAATCTTAGACTCTCCACCTTTCGTACCCCCGATCCCATAGGCGTTCATCTCCGTAGTCTTTCCGCGTTTGTCGCCAGAACGACATATCTCGTGGTCGACCAGCGCGTTTATGAGTGAACTTTTACCTACGTTCGTTTTCCCCAAAAATGCAACTTCGGGTTCCTTGCTGTCGTAGGGGATTGTGCGAAATTGGGCTGCTGAGTAGAGTTTTACGGGGGAGTGCCGTGTGTGCGCGAAGAAGCGGGAGGCGGATTTGAGTTGGGAGGGACTGGGAGGTTGTGTGTCCCAGTACGCTGCTAGGTCTGTGGGGAGGAGTTCATCAAAGGATTTGCGGAGCGGTGTCTTTTCGGTCGGTTTGTTGATCTGGGAGAGCTTAGATGGGAAGGTTTGGAGACAGCATCGCTGTTGTTGCTGTTGACATGAAGCTTGTGAGAGGACGTTTTGGCAGATTCTGTACGATGAAGGGGGCTGCGGTTTCCACATTTCAAGGTTTAGATGATATTTAGAAATCATGCATAATTCGTTGCAATCAAAGGCATCGGTTTTATATTCGAAAGCTGTTCTGATGCAGATAAATTATGAGAGCTTGTCGGAGAACTATGCGACTTCCGGCGCTAAACCTAATTGGGGCGGAGCCAGCTTTGTTCCCCGCGACATCATCGTCATTAACGAACATCAACACAGGTCTACCTCACGCCTTTATTTATACTTAAACATATCGGATCTTTCGGGATTTCTCAAATTGCTGGAAATATGATCAACGCTGTTCTAGTTTTCAACAACACGGGTCAGCCTCGCCTGACCAAGTTCTACACCCAACTTGTACGCCTCTCTTGCAACCCTACAGAATCGACCGCTAACTCCTACTAGGACACCCAAATCCAACAAAAGCTCATCAAACAAATCTATGACCTCGTCTCCCAACGCCCGCCTTCAGCATGCAACTTTCTCCCCCTCCCACCTCTCCTGTCGCAAGGCGCAAGCTCCAAAGCCGCCAGCGGCCCCTCCGACGCACCAACACAAATCACATATCGTACCTACGCAACCCTCTCATTCATCATGATCTCAACATCCACTGAATCACCGCTAGCTCTGATTGACCTAATTCAAGTCTTTGTCGAAGCTCTTGACCGACTGTTCCAGAATGTGTGCGAGTTGGATCTTATATTTGGGTATGAGACCATGCATGCGACGCTGAGTGAGATGATTATCGGCGGTGTGGTAGTTGAGACGAATACCGATAAGATTGTGGCTGGGGTGAAGGCCCAAGAGGGTTCGAGAGGGAAGAGGATGGCGGTTGATGCTGCGAGTTCGGTTGGGCAATTAAGTATACCTGGGTTCGGGCCGTGGCGGTAGTTTTCTACGAGTAATTGACGTGGGGTCTGATGCTTGCATAGATTTATGGAGTTGGTTATATTTACTTGAGCGTTATACTCTGCTATTTAGTTGACAAAATGCTTCTTGCGACAATACTTGTACTTCCTCTGACTACTTATCGGCTTATCGGCTTATCTATCAAATATCTGTGATAAGGGCTAGCCCTGTAGCATCAGACGAAAACGGAATAGTACATTTATCCACGCCGCCACTCCTCATTGGCTCGGTGGAAAAGTAGTCCGCCCCACTTCGCTTATTTGTTCGCGCACGATATCTTCTCATCTTCAAGTCCGCTTCTCCTTCCGACTTCTTTCTCTCTTCGTCCCCTTGTTCAGTCAACACAGTGCACATTCAGCACCTCGACCATCGCCAATCGACAACATGGTAAGCTAGACACCTCACAATGACTCTTTCCAGAGTCTTCTCCTGAGCTCTATGAGAGTTATGCGACTTTCTCGTCGACTTTCTCATTGGGTTTACTTGAAAAGAGTAACCCAACTGGCCGAAGATGGAAATCTTCTGATGAAGCAATTCCGCCATTGTCTTCTGTAGTTGACTGATCAATGTCCCTGAAAAGAGATATATCCATCTCCTACAGGGGACTGGTGATGATTTGGCTTGAGCCATGATTGTCGTGTGTGATGTGTCAGGCAGAAATGCCCAGCCATCGCTGCGATTTTCGTGTGCTCTCTAGAGTTCAAAGAAGACAGCGTGTTGGACACGATTTGCTGATTCTTCTTTTCTCAATGATAGCCTCCTAAGGGAAAGAAAGTTGCCGCCGCCCCCTTCCCCCAGGGTAAGGCTGGTGCCAAGAAGACCAAGGTTAGTTCTCATCCGGAGTCCTTCGTTCAATTTCAATATTAATAATTATGTAGAACCCTCTCTTCGAGTCTCGCAGCCGTAACTTCGGTATCGGCCAGGATGTCCAGCCCAAGCGCAACCTCTCCCGCTTCGTCAAGTGGCCCGAATACGTCCGTCTTCAGCGCCAGAAGAAGATCTTGAACATGCGCCTCAAGGTCCCCCCTGCGATCGCCCAGTTCTCCAACACCCTTGACCGCAACACCGCCGCTCAGACCTTCAAGCTCCTCAACAAGTACCGCCCGGAGTCCAAGGCTGAGAAGAAGGAGCGTCTCCACAAGGAGGCCACCGCCGTCGCTGAGGGCAAGAAGAAGGAGGATGTCTCCAAGAAGCCCTACGCTGTCAAATACGGTCTCAACCACGTCGTTGGTCTCGTTGAGAACAAGAAGGCCTCTCTTGTCCTTATCGCTCACGATGTCGACCCTATTGAGTTGGTTGTGTTCCTCCCCGCTCTCTGCCGCAAGATGGGTGTTCCCTACGCCATCATTAAGGGCAAGGCTCGTCTCGGAACAGTCGTCCACAAGAAGGTTAGTCTTTATCTATAGCATTTAATTTAACACCATCTAACTGATATAGACTGCTGCCGTTGTCGCTTTGACCGAGGTTCGCTCCGAGGACAACTCCGAGTTCTCCAAGCTCGTCTCCGCTATCAAGGAGGGTTACTCTGACAAGTACGAAGAGAACCGTCGTCACTGGGGTGGTGGTATCATGGGTGCCAAGGCCAACGATCGCCAGGAGAAGAAGCGCAAGGCTATCGAGTCTGCCATCAAGATCTAAGCTTGCACTCTGAACTGAACGAAAAAGTGTTTTATGACCTGTGGTTCGTCATGTCTAATCATGGGCTATAAGAAAAGTTCTCAAAAATCAATGAAGAGATGACTACCTTCAAATGTTCTTTCTATATTTCTATTTTTCTTTGCAGATACCCCTTTTGACTGCCATGTTCGTCATCAATGCCAAAATAAGTGTTTTGGACTGAAAGTTCTCGTCCTCGGTAGTATTCTTAGGAGTGTCGGTTATAATTCATGGATGTATGGAAAGCCTACTATATCGAACAAAAGTAAATTACTTGATGATTCAATGCGGACTCATCATTTGTGCGGTGCGGCAGTGCTGTCAAATGTCGACGCTATTTTAGCTCAGAGCCAACAATCCCAAGCTGTGTGATAAGGACTATTGAACCTGCCTGTACCTGCTAATCATAATGAGTCATTCTGGATGATTAATGGTCATTGGAAGAGTAGATTTGAAGTATAACGGAATATTGATTCTTCTTCAACTAGACTGTTTCTGTGCCAGGAAACTCATATAAGATGTGCTCTAGCAATGTCCGAATCCAACTTGATTCCACCCGTGTGAGCAAAACTTAACCCATCCTACGTATCGAATTTCAACCCTAAGAAAGACATCACAATGGCAGACCCAAGAGTCTTCAACATGGATAACTTCACATCTACAACTCATTCCAAGATAACGCCCCCTCTCTCCCCATCTCTAAATCGCCTCAGACGTCCCTTCACAGACTGCATAATCGGTGCTTCGGGCGCAATTGGTGCCGGAGTCGCAAAATCATATGCGCTGGCTGGATGCAGCGATCTCATTCTCGCTGGGCGAAATCTCGAGTCTTTGGCAGCTGTCTCCGATGATATACTCTCTGAGAAGTATAATAGCAGTAGCAAGAAGAGGGGGGAGGAGGATGAGACAAAAATACACATTCAACACTACGACGTCGCCTCCCACGACTCTGTCCGCAAACTCTCGGAATTCATATCTTCTTCCTTCCCTGCACTAGACGCTGTCGTGCTGGTAAGCGGGATATCAGGCCCCGTTGAACTCCGCATCACAGACGGCTCCCCATCCAATGGCCAGTGGGCAGAAGTGCTCAACACCAATGCCCTCGGCACCTATCATGTCGCGCACTACTTTATCCCTCTACTGCTCAAGTCAGAGACTAAAGCGTTGCTAGTCGTAGGCTCGTTAGCGGCGAGTATCACAAAAGGTTCGATAGCGAATACCAAGTATTGCGTTAGTAAACTTGCGCAGGCACGGATTGTGGAGTGTGTTGCAGAACAGTTTGGCGCTGAAGGGTTGCTGGCTGTTAGTGTGCACCCGGGGGCTGTGAGGAGTGAAAATGCGCTTGCTACTGCGCCGCAGGAGTTTATCAAGTGTACGTCGTCATCGGTTTCACGTCCTCTCTGCGTGATCTTTGCTTCTTCTTCTTCTTCCTTTCCTTCTTCTTTTTTGCTGATCGTTGAGGCAGATTTGACGGATGACCCCGACTTATGCGGCGCGTTTTACATCTGGTTGAGTAGAGATCCATCCCGCTTTTCATGGTTGAATGGGAGGTTAGTGAGCGCTAAATGGGATCCGGAGGAGTTACTGGCGAAGAAAGACGATATCGTCAGGGGGGATTTGCTCAAGTATGAAGCTAGGACAACGTTGGATGTGTAGATGATCGACGCAAGTCAGTGACTTCCATGCGTATGATATAAGTAGTCCGTATATAAACTGTATGGACAGTTGACCAACGTCCGGTAGCGTGACCAGAGAATTCAATTAAATATGATATAGACCTCGAGAAAACCTATGTTACACCTATTGACCCTACCGAGTACAACCCCTACCGACCATTTGAGCATATTCAGAAAAATAAACTTAATCACACCATTATAATTCAATGATCCCCATATGTGTGTATTTAGTAAAACAACTGCTAAGAAAAGAGAGGAAATTTGAAAGGCAAGAAAGTTCAGTCATAGAAGTCATGGCATGGGGTATCTTTTGTCCTCCTTCCGGGTAATTTGTCAATGGCAAGTGACCTAATCGTATTATTATAGCTATGCTTATGAGTGAGTTGAGGCTGGAGGGCGGGAGAGACCTTGTCGAGCCTATCATTTTTATTGTTAGTGGGGTGCTGAAATTACCATGGTTTTCAAGTATGGAAATACCTTCATCTGCTCAATCCTGGCCTTCAATTGACTGGTCACTTCTGCCGCTCGTTTCCAATTCTCTGCCGGCTCGGCTGATCGACTCGTTATCGAAGGCTGGTCATCACCACTATGGGTGCTACCGGCAGATGCATAGCGAGCTGTCGATCGAACTGGGCTGCCTCTGCTTGAGAGACTCTGTCCTATGGGTGGACTGAACTTCCTCCGTCCCAATGCTGAATCTAGGTGCGTTTCGGCAGTGGGAGAGCCAAATCCGTTGTTCTCTTTGTCTTCACTCGCACTGGAAACATAGCTGCGGGGTCGCCCAGTGTCCAAGCGCGAACTCATGTAGCCAGCCCGAGAACCGTTGCTACTATAGGTACCTATCTCTGGCGATAATGGGCCATTGTCCGAGACACCAGTGTTGAGTCCATCTGCTAGCACTGGTGGGCTCATGGTTGATGCACGAACAGCTCGAGCCAATTCACGCTTGAGTCGTTCGATTTCGCGTAGTTGCTTCTGGACAGTTTGTTCTGCAGTCTCTGCATCACTACGAGCACGGACCAATTGTGTTTCTTTGGCCTTGATACTCAAGACGTCCCGGGTGTGGTCTTCGATAAGTTGTGCATTTTGATTCTGAAGCTCAGTCACTTGGGAAGAAAGTCTTGACTTTTCGCTTCTAAGGTCTTCATTGAGTTTCCAGAGACGCTCTTTCTCAACGCGGAGCTCCTCTAGTTCAGCACGCTCGGCAGCCGCGAGACCAGACATGACAGGCGCAGCAGCGGGTGCTACCTCTGCAGGCGCCACAGTTTTGCTGATCGGTCGTCCAGTAAGTCCTCGTCCTAGGCCGAACTTTGGCTGTGAGGGCGGTGCGGCCGCTGGTTCCTCTAACGGAGGCGATGATACACGTCTTTGAGGGGATCCAGCAGCAGCTCCACCAACACCAGGGATGCGTCGTTGCATCTTGAGCCCACCACCAGGGGTAGCTAGCCCTGACTTAGGCGCGCCTGGACGTGCAAGTCCTGGTCTGGCGATTGTTTTAGGCTTAGGAGGCGGAGACGACTCCTCGGCAGGTGGCGGTGGTGCAGCGGCAGCGGCAGGCTTTTTAACCCCAAGGGCAGGCTTTTTTGCTCCTGGCGCAGCCTTCTTCGCAACTGGGGCGGCGGGTTTGGGAGGTGCCATGATAGGCTTAGGACGGTCTTTGGCCTTGACTTCAGCTGTTTCAAAATACTCCTTGATTTTGGTTTTCCTGATTTCATCCAGGCCATCGAGATACGGATTCATCGCTCGTTCGCCCATGATTTTCATCAGAGTCCCCAAAATTTCAGCAGCGCCAGATCGTACGACTTCGCTTGACTCGGTGAGTAATTTGATGGCGGCTTCAGCTATAGCCTTGACCTCGGGTTTCTGGGGCACATCGCGTGTTGTTCGGAGGCACCTAGTTAGGAATTTGACCGTCTCTTGTTTGACTTGAGGATTCTTGTGTTTCAAGAACTCGAAGATATCCTCCAAGCAATCCGAAAGACCAGTAGAGCTGAACACAGCATCTAATGCTTGGCCGAGCGCATCGGCAACGGATTGCTTCTTCTCCTTCAGCCGCTCCATGATCGGTGCCATGATTATTGATCGATATTTGGCGAATCCAGAGCGCAGACCTTTGGCAAGCAAGTCCACGCAGTTGGCGGCAACTGTTACGACTGCAATGTTCGCGTCCTTCATGCACTTTGCAAGCGCCCTGACGATCTCGTCGAACGGTCCTTCCTGGATTCGAGGAATATTGAGCGCCTTAAAGAGTTCGTCTAAAGATTCTTTTCTATCCTTCCACTTTGTCGAGCCCAGTTGTTCGTGTAGGTTTTTCGGTACCTTCGGCATCACATCCACTGGTTCTGCAAGATCAAGAGCATCCATTTCACCCTCGTCTTCACCGTAATCGTCCTCACCTTCTCCACCTGCGTCGTCCGCACCAGGCGCAGGAGCTGAAGCCATTGCATCCTGCTGTGCTCTAGTCAGTCGCTCTTGCTTTGGCGGAGCTTCTTCTTTAACTTTCTCAAATAATTTATCCAAATCCTGTTGTTGCACTGGTTTCAACTCAGCCCAGAAAACCGGTTTCATCGCTTCTTTGAGCCATCTATAAAGCTCCACGGTGAGGTTCTGTGCTTCAGCACGGACGTTCTTGTCGGCATGACCGAAAACTTTCGGTAATATTTTGAGAACGGGTTTCGGGTCGACAATCTTGCATCCATAGTTGTGATATATGGCTGTAATTGCAGTCAATCCCGCGGCAATGGATTTGGGTTGTTTGGCTGATAAAATTGGAATCAAATCTTCGATGACAGGGCCCGATGCGTCGAGCTCTATAAGCAAAAGTAGCGCTTCAAGTGAGTTTGCCTTAGCTGCCGGACGCGCCGACGGAAGACCTTTTTCGGCAATGGCGGACACCGTTACACTTCGCGTTCTACGATCATGGTAAGCAATTGTCCATTTCCGAATAGCAGCAGCACCTACCTTGTACAAGCCTGGGCACCTCCATATTTCAAAAACGCGCAATACGCCGCTAAACCTTCCTGTTGTGCGGCAACGTTCGAATCGGCAACAGCACCTTTCCATAACGATGGGTCTTGTAAGAAAGGGGTAAACACGGGATCTGATTCGTCTGGTGTTTTCTCGAACTGTTTGGCGGCATCTTCGTATCCTTCTTTTCTTACTTTCCAGATCTGTTTGTTCAATCGGGCACCAATCAGTAAGGCTGCTAAGTGGGACCCGGGGTTTGTAGGCGATGCTGACCTTATGTGTGAAGCGATCTGGTAGAGGGAGAGAGGAGAAATCCTCCTCAGCGTCGGCCATGGTGGCGGATGCAGGCGATTACGGCGCTGCCAGAATGCGGTCGGTGTCTATGAGCCACTTTGGCATTAGCATCAGGCCATGGTTTGAAGCATACGAAGGACCCGTGGAGTGAGGAAACAGGTAGAATATGATGCTTACATTGATATCGTATTATACGGCCGGCGCAGTCTCTGTAGATCGACTGGGACTGTGGTTGCGACAATAAAGTCAACAATTAAAGACTTGTATATGGTCAACAATCGAAGCGGGGGAGCCGGTCCGGTAGAGGACGAAACGATTCAAGCAGAGGCAGTTTAAAATTGAGTGACTAAAAGTAAAGAGTCACTCAGAAATACTCCTTATGTTCTGGTGAAAGCCGTATTTGGTAAAGAAGGCGTTTTGTTGTTGCTTGTCGTAGTGCAAGTAACTTAGAGTGAATGTTTTCGATGTCAACAAAAGTTGGATGGGGCCATCACCCAGGGGATCCAATCACTGCATGTCTTGGCACAACAGACGGTTGTTCATATTGCAACCCTTTGTTACCATACTAGTTCTCTAATGAATATCTTAAGTGCTACTTATACAAATATAAAGAATACTCGTTAAGCAAAATGAATATATCCTTTCAGTTATCTACCCTCTGGTACCCTGTATGTAAGGCCGTACCCCTGAATAGAACCTTGGAAATTTAGGGATCCACGATATATAAACCCGTCGGAACTCTCCCAAATGATCCACGGTAACTTGGCTCACCCCAGACTGATGAGGCTTTGAAAGTGCCTGATATCCAAGGGTGTCTTAAGGCTCCCAGGCTCCCTTTATTTCAATTTCGAGGATTTAAAGCTACAAGCTTTTTCTACTAGAGCTCGGAGTAACCATGTGAAGTCATGCGATGGGGGCGGCAGACTGGCGGGGTAGATAGATGACATCTCCAATCTCCAACAATGCATATCTTCTTTCTTAACCATCGAAACAGACTGTATATCAACGAACAAAATGTCAGACCAAGACTATTTGACTACTTTCTGCACAGCCCTCGCCGCCAAAGCCTCTCTTGACCCTGGCCTCCCAGTCCCCAACCCGACCTCATCGTATTGGCAATCCGAGCCCCATGCCCTCTCAAATCACCAATCCCCTCACCTCCCCTCCGCCGTTGATGTAGCCATAATCGGTTCCGGAATGACCGGTATCAGCGCTGCGTACCACTTGCTCCAGCAACGACCCGATCTGCGCATCACAATTCTCGAAGCACGTAGTCTGACCTCTGGAGCGACGGGGAGGAATGGAGGTCATTGTAAGGAGGATCCTTACGATGACTATGAAGAATTAGTAGAGCTATATGGCAGAGAAGGGGCGAGGAGAGTTGTGAGATTTCGACTGGCGCAGTTGGATGCGTTGGTGGAAGTGACCCGGAAATTGGGGAGTGATGCGGAGAAGGAGAGTTTTTTGAGGCGGGTAGATGGGTTGGATGCGTTTTATGACCAGGATGCATGGGAGATGGTTAAAGAGAAGGTGAAACGTTATTTGGATGATTTTCCGGAAGAAAAAGACGTGTGGATTGTGCATGAGGGGGATGACATCAACGAGGTTTGCCCTATTATACCGGTATGCATAAGCATGGTCTGATTTTGAATATAGAGATTCGGCACGATAAATGCAGTGGGTTGCATCACCGGTCCAGCAGGCGCAATGTGGCCATACAAACTCGTTGGTGCAGTGACCACGCACATCTCAGATACACAAAAATACCCGAATCTGTCCATCGAAACACATACCCCTGTCGAAAGTATAGCAACTACCAATCCCCCTAAAGACAAACACCCCTTCCTATTATCGACTTCTCGAGGGGGCATTAGAGCCACACATATAATCCACTGTACAAACGCGTTTGCCGCCCATCTGCTGCCCGGCTTGAAGGGCAGGGTATTCCCTATACGCGGCCAAATGACACGCCAAACCGCGCCATCTGGGTTTCCGAGGTTGGGGGATAGGAGATCATGGATTCTGCATTATGATTTTGGCTATGATTATGTTACACAGGCACCGCCTTCTTCGTCGTCCACGACGGACGATATCTATCTTGGTGGTGGATTTCTGAAAGCTCTTGTTAGCGGGGACGTGTCCGTTGAGGATGCTGATGTGGGAAATACACGAGATGATTTACAAAACCCAGAGGCAATAGCTACGCTTCAGGATACTGTTGAGACAAGATTACGGCATGGAAACGGTACGAAGATTGTAGATAAATGGACCGGCGTGATGGGCTTTACCATTGATAATAACCCCATCGTCGGGAAAGTGCCGTATGAGATATCACATAGAAGACCGAACGATGGCCAAACCGAAGGAAGGGAATGGATTGCTGCAGGGTTTTGTGGGAATGGAATGGTGAATTGCTGGCTTAGCGGGAAGGGAGTTGCGGAGATGCTGCTCAATGGAGAGGAGGCTGTTAGAGGATGGTTTCCGGTTGATGAATATGCGTGCACGACTGAGCGATTAGAGAAGATGACGCTGGTGGACAGGTTTTTAGAGTTTGTAAAAGATGCTATTTAGTATCTAAGTAGGTATGATATATTGCGCAAGCGTTGGATTCGAATAGCTATCTAACTACCACGGGTAGCAACCGCCTTTTCTAATTGCAAATATATCTCTTCCGCCCCCTTGATACAAGCAATATTCGCGCCCAGCTTATTCAACGTCTCCACATATTCATCGTACTCATCAGAGTCAAAAACGATGCCTCCTCCCGCCTGCAGATATGCCACTCCACCCTTGACGAGCATCGTTCGCAGCGCAATGCAGGTGTCCATATCACCAGGTATCGTACTCGAGCCATCGATGCTGGATCTGTCGTATCCGAAATATCCTACTGCGCCTGCATAGATGCCCCGTTTCTCCTTTTCTAGTTCTCCGATCAACTGCATTGCGCGTACTTTAGGTGCACCAGAGACAGTACCCGCAGGGAAAATGGAACGGAAAGCGTCGAAGCGTGTCTTTTCCGGTCGAAGCACGCCAGAAACTTGAGAAACAAGATGTTGTACGTGCGAAAACTTCTCAACAACCATTAGACGATCAACTTGTGTGGTCATAGGGTCGCACACGCGATTGACGTCGTTTCTGGCCAGATCCACAAGCATGACATGCTCGGCACGGTCTTTGAGACTTCCTCGTAACTCAGCTGCAAGCGCCTCGTCCTCTTCAGCGGTTTGTCCTCTCTTGACAGTTCCGGCGATAGGATGAGTGATAATTCGACCCTTCTCTTCCTTGACAAGAAGCTCCGGACTAGCGCCCACAAGTTGAAAGTCTTCACAATCGATATAAAATAAGTACGGTGAGGGATTGACTGAACGGAGATGTCTGAATATGTTAAAAGGATGAAGCGATGTGGGACGAGCCAATCGTTGCGAGGGAACAGCCTGGAATATATCACCGACTTGAATATGTTGCTTGAGCTTGGTAACATGGCTCTCGTATCCGGCCTGGCCAATGTTTGATGTATACTCCTGGTTGGGAATTATTGGTCCCTGTGGCGGTAGTGGAACAGTTGGATCTACCAAAATATCGATTTTCTCCTGCAGCAACGCCTGACCCCTGCGATATGCCGCTTCAAGATCTGCGTCGTTGTCGGAGATCGGGATATATGTAATAATTTTGACGACCTGAAAAAAATGGTCGATAGCAATTATGGTGTCGAAAAGCATGAATAGAGATTCCGGGACCTCGAGAACATCTTTGAGTGGCCGGGCTGTTGTCGGCTCGAAGTATCGGATGCAATCATATCCCACATAGCCAATGGCGCCTCCGGTCAATGGGGGTAGTTTCAAAGCGGGTACCGTTGCACTTCGAAATTGTGCTAATTCCTTTTCGAGGATGGGCAGAGGATCGCATTCAGGTCCATGCCCAGCGCCGGTTTTGATTATCTTCCTAGGGTCTTTGTCCGTCAGTGCACTATTGCCACTGAAGAGTGGAATGATAGTACGGCATACCTGCTCCGACAAAACTATATCTCCCAATTGTCTCCGTAGTAGCAGCACTTTCGTACAAGAATGACAATTTTGACCTATCCAGAAGTCAGACAGGAGTAACGTGCAACACACCGCACATCTCGGACACGGAAAGTCTCACTTGGCAGCAATTCTCAAATATGCTAACGTAGGAGTCAAGAGCTCGGCAGGGATCGAAGTCATCAACGGCAGGAGGTTGGGAGGATTTTCGGCATTCCGAGATTTGGCGATGACATCGCGCGCGACTTCGAGGGTTGGGGCTACTGTGGCCTTCGGTATATTAGGAACTTGTAGAGACGCAATTGATAAAAGTGGCATACCGGTAGATTGGAAAAGGACATGTTGGGATTTTTGACTGTGATCAGTAATTTTTGGGGGTAGTCAAGCAGGAGTATGTGGTGTGGTCAGGCAAGAGTCCTATTGACCAGACGTAGGCATAATATGCAATACGGCGCAACAAGAGCAATTGAGTTGCGAATGACGATTGAATAGTTGTAAATGTCTCAAATGGTGACTACCGAGAATAAACGCCCTGAAATAACTGGATAATGTCGTATATCCAGAATGAAGTGTCGTAGTGGGATGGTTGAGTCAGACTATAAAATTAATTGAGCGTTATCGGCTCCAGACAAGCTTCACCGCCCCGCCTTCCCAAAGTGGATTAATCCCTGCAAGTGCAGATTAAGCTCGGAAATTCACCACTATCATCGCCTAGGTGACACTCGTATTTCAACGTTCAGCATACGTCAGCTGCGAAAAAATGCGCTTCGTCTCTTCTGTTCATTTGCGAATGGGCAACGCCGTCCAAAAATAGTTTGTCTAAGCTGACAATAATGGCGGAAACCCCTCTTGTTCGGGGCCATCGGTTAACGCCGTCCTTCACCGACTCTGCGATTGATGTTGAGGTTACAGAGGAATTTGCGCACGGCCACGGGGACGTGAACGAGGATGATGGGATAGCTCTTAATGCACCGTCAAATGGGAATGCCTGTTTATTGAATGAGCGAATTGCGCATATTGCACAGCTAGCTGCCAATAACGATGCGCTACGGGGACTATCGCAAGACGACTGCGCTGCAGTGAATACATATCTGGACAATATTGAGCAAGTTCTCGATCCACGATGGGATATCAGTCGGAAAATTACCCTTAATCGTCCTGCTTCGTCCACAGGCAATGCGACAACTGTAACCAAAAGTCCTTTCGCAATCGCTGCCCCCCAACGACACAAACCGATTCTGAAGACCACAACACCATCGCAATCGCTACCAAAATCTGTACCCCACGACCTAGCCTCCATCCTCCAAGAACTTACCAGCGTGAACGCCGAGCTACAACAACGATACCTTGAATCCCGGCACATTCACGACATATTCATCGTGAAATGCGAAGGATTAGCGCAACGAATCCTCGAGTTGGAGGAGGAGGTTCATGAACTGTACGCCCCTGCCCCTCCTCAACCGCATTCACTTGCGTAGTACTGACGGTACCTAGGAAATCGGATATACTAGAAGACACAATTGAACTCGAAGGTCTGCGCGGCACAGTCCGCGGTCTGGATAGTTGGGTTGGTCGGTGGCAGCGACAGCGTGAATCACGCCCTCCCTCAAAAGCGGACGCTGTGCGACAGTCAAAGGCGAGGACTTATTGGAAGCGGAAGACCAGGCATACGGCCGGAAACGAAGAAAGGGAGGACGAAGATGGAAATGATTTTGATACGTTTTTGGATGGGGTGTTGGCTTGGATGAGAGGGTGGAACGATGTCGAAGAAGGATTTCTGATTAGGGCACGGAGGAGGAAGTTGCGACGCGATAGAAAAGGTCTGGGGTCTACTTGATACGGATATCCAATTTTGTAAATGATTTTCTTGTACATATATTACATTTCTTGGGGGTACATACTTGAACACGGACACTAATATTTATCCAATTGATATCAGCCTCATATGAATGTGCGTGTAACAAATATGTCGAACAAATCGACTCGTATATGACAACATGAGTCAATACAACGCAACAAAGGCTGCCAAATTATAATAAAAATAAAAATAACTCCCCAAGCCGCCATTTCCGAAACATGAGAAATCAACACCTATCTGTATGCGAAAAGTAGGAATTAGAAAAGGAGACGACCAACCAACCGAACGACCCCATTTCCAAATGAAACTCAACATTATTTACAATGGCAACGATGTAAACGTATTCGGACAGAGTGAAGGACAGAGTATTGTTGCCCCTCACTCGTAAATGCATTGCGTATCGAAGCCCCGAGGTAAGAGGAACAGAAAAGAGCAAAGATAGCAAAGAAAGGGTATCGTATCAGCTGTTTTGAGCGATATGCAAAACAATACTGTTATGGGTCGTTTGGGGAATTGGTCCGTAACTTTTAGAGAAGACGAATGACCGTAAATCTCGTATCACGGCACCAAGAGACGTTTATTATGTATTATGCATCATTAATGATGTATGTCGAAAGGATGCTTGGTTCGTTGGAGTATCGAAAACGTTGAAAACATGCTGCAATTATCCAAGAATGTTCACTCCTCTGCCCTGCATGTTGACAACCGCAATCTGAATTCTCGTTAGTTCCGTACTCGTTCAAAAGCCAAAGTGACAGTACCTTCATGCCGTATCCCATTGCAATCTTTTTGCCATCCGTATCCCATGCAATGCTACGGAAAACCTCTACTGGGCCAGAGCCATTCTCGCCATTTACAGCCCTCCCCGGATCGTCCGTTGTAGAATCTGCGGGACAAGCCCAAGTAGCGATTGGCTCGTCCCCACGGTCCGTGTTCCATATGAAAAGCCTGTCGGTGCTGGCAGCTGCAACAGCCCATCCGTCAGGAGAAAATGCCAACGCCAGTGCTGGAAGACCTGGTGACAAAAAAAGCGTATGCAAGCAGGCCATCTTCTTGGACTCGACATCGAAGGTCCATAATTTCACTGTGTCGTCAAGCGATGCAGAAGCGAATGTGAAAGAGGTGCTGGTGTTCGCATCCTGGTCTTGGTTTTTGGGTCGTACCTCGATACCCGTAATATCAGCACGATGCGCATCCTCAACAAGTACATCATGAGTAGGGATCCATAGACTACTCGTAGAACATGCAGCTGCAATAGCAACTGGACCACTGCCTGTCTGGACGCCTCGGATATACGACCACTCGGTATTTGCTTCTCGAGATTGATACCGATTCACGATTTGCATTTGCAATGTCGAGTCAATTTCGCACTGCCACACTGATCCTACGCCAGATGCAAATACATGGTTATCGTCCGCCCAGGTGATGTCGTGCACATGCCCATCAATTGTCTGATATGACGGAAATTCTTCCGGTTTAATAGAGTCATCCCAGAGAGAAAGCTCCGAGCTTATGTCATTCCATGAGCACACCACCATATGCGTGCCTTTGGGAGCCCAGTGGAGCCCATTAATCATTCCGGATGCCGTAGGTAATAGATCAACAACACTTCCACTGCTGTCATACATTTGTATGGATGATCGGTGTTCATTGTAAGTCGCGAGGGCTAACTTCTGACCCGAGGGCTCCCATGACATAGCAGTAACCCAGCTGCCATCCCCCTTGCTATCGTATATTTTCTCCGTGCTGTTGGGCATTAGCTTGTACAGATTGCAAAAGCTAAGGCCAGCCGCGGCAACAATTGACGAATCAAAGGGCCGCCAAGCTGATCTGGTCACGTGGTCTTTGCGCGCCACCTCGACATCGAGGATTGTCGTGTTGGCACTAAGGTCGATTGCCTTGGCGGGAACATATTGAACTCCAACGCTGCGTCCGGCCGTTAAAGTGTCGACGGGTGTTTCTTGTTTTTCGTGATGCAACTCAACAGCCAGATCCATGTCAATGTCTCCTTCCGCATCAACAAGCCCTGCCGACGAGGGAGTTTTGATTGTTGGAGGGGCAGATAGTCGATCATGACCGGTGCCGTTAATGTCAATTTCCATTACGCTGTCATCACCATTGGTAGCGGGCTCGGCTCGATGTGACTTTCGTCCTTTTTTAACATGTAGTGGTGGTAGAGGAGCTTCCGTGACAAGATGCCCATTCGTAGCGACGCTGGGCTCTCGAACAGGCTTGCTTGCAGGGGGCACAGGCATTGATGTAGCTGCTGTAGCTGTGCTGAGTCCGCTCTGTGCTTTGATAGTGTCGTCGCTTGCTTTTAGCGCCTCTGGATCTAGTGGTGTTGGCCCAAAGAATGATTGCGATGGTGTAAAAGGAATTGGATTTCCCTCCTATGAATATGTTAGATAAGACGTAAGAGTTGCTGAGTGCGATTTACCTGGTCAAGTGATTTTTCAATTTCATAATATTGCAGACCTTTCTGTACCAGAGATACTAAAGCATGTGATTTTATATGGGAAGCAAAAGGTAGTGCCTGCGGATTGGCCAACCATGCTCTTTGCAGCATGACAGCCGCTTCGCCATGGCCTGTGCTATGTCAGATTTTGTCTCAAAGAAAAGCAAGTTGTGATGAGTCCATGTATTTTTCTTTGAATGGCGCTGGGATGTGAAGGCAGGGATGCTCAGCTAACCTGATTCTTGGAGGTACCTAGAACAATGTTAATATTTAAGGCCCTATAAAAGTACGATACGACTTTAGGGAAAGATGCATACCTCCATATTAAATAATTTACGTGGTGGGATGTCAGATCCATGATCACATTGGGGTCACTGGCTGCTTCGGATGAGATTTGTGCATGCCAAAACCCAATAAGTACGGGGTGGGCCGCACGGGTGTAGCGCTCCGTGCGTTAGCAAATTCAAAAGGTAACAGCAAGGCGCAATATGCGCGCGCGTGTCAGACGGTGGGTTCGACAAGGAAGGAATGCACTCCAGGTCGAATAGAACAATCGCACAGTCAAAGTGCAGGTAGCGAGAACTGGATCAGAGACCAGGGACAACCGATGCGCGGAGACAGCGAACTGCGTGGGACCACGAGAGAGTGGAGTTACAATGATGACGGGGAAAAAGAAAGCTGCCTTGTGTCGGGATTGGCGCAAGAACAATGGGAAGAGGACACGAGCTGGTCTTTGAGGCGTGATTAGCTGAATGAACCGTATTCTGGGCCTGAGTCGGCGTAAGACTGATGAGCGATGGAAAGAATTGAAGATTTGACTTGCTGGAGAAAGGAAGAAAGTTGACTCGCACGGGAACAAGCAGGTTAGCCGCTAAGAAAATCGACGCCAGACTGTGGCTTGAGATGCATGCGCTAAGCTTACCCGCTAGGCTCGATTGGGGCGAGCCTCTCCATGGTCCAGGCAGCCTTTATGATACGCGTCAATACGATAGTTAACATTGTTTCATCATCATGTTTCAGCCTTCCAGCCTGCGTACATATGGTCGAATGGGAATATATAGTGCACTAGATCGCGGTAGTTTCATGATTTGTATGGAAACGGCTGTCCATCAAGCAGAACCTCCATCCTCATGTTCAACTAATAATACAAGACATGTATTGTTGTCGTATCTGTGTAATTAATTATACTCACATAAAGTTAGGACTATCGCTAACCCGGGTCGAGACTTGAAGCTTGCCGGTCCCGAGATATCGGAAAACCCTTAATGAGGCCAGCCATGAGTCATGACTCGGCCCTTTCTGATTGATTTCTCGATGATTCCTCGATGATTCCTCGATGAGCAGTGTCTATACAGACCATGCTGAGTAGCTACTTTTACTGCTCATGCTATACGACTGACGTCGTAAGGTCTCTACGTAGTAATGTCTCCCGAAGTCATGGAGTTAGACAGCCAATAGTAAATGCGCGATCGTCGCTCAACCCTTTCGAACACCCTGGAGGTTGAACTGCAGTTCAAACTGTCCACCTACCCTTTTTAATGCCTAAAAGGAACAGTACAAGAGGGACAAGGGGTTGTTTAGTATTATAGTGTTTACCTCCAATGGGATTATACACAAGCCGCCAAAATTCGTTGATAAGAATGGGAAGAGAGGTAAATAGATGAATAAAGTACGGCGATTACTAGTGGATCCCTTGAGCGCAGGGCAGAAGGAGCTAGACCAATGATATCAAGCCTGCTGTCTCTACTTCCGAGCACCAAACCGCTCCGAACATTTTTGTCAAGTGATCACAACCTCAAGTTTACTCCTCATCCCAACATACGGGCTAAATAGTTCGTCCTTGCGAGCGAAGCGAGTCGCGTCGCAACAGCATATTTTTATTTCACCATGCCTATCAGAATAAATCTACCTCCGGCAACACGCGCCTTACTGATCAGTCAGTTGGCGCTCTCCTTTTTGTATAACGTCGCAAGATGGAGACAACTCGATGACGGCCCTCCAACTTCAGGAGCGCAAAGCGCTCCGATCGTTCCCTATCTCACGCTTGTCCCGTCGATGTTCTACTATTACCCATGGACTATCCTCACAGCAACCTTTGTCGAGCAAAACATCTTCACAGTTCTAATCAACGGGGCAACGGTGTTCTACGGTGGAAAGTACCTCGAACGGGCTTGGGGGTCGAAGGAATTTGGAAAATTCATCTTGGCTGTTGCTCTCATTCCTAATGCTTTGATGATTGTGATTTATATTTTCTGGGGCGCTGTAACTGGCAGCAGTGTTCGAGGGTACGCTTCCTGGTTCTCTTCTGATGATGAATGTACAACTTCTTGCGCAATGCCGGCTGACGACCGCATCATTGACAGCCTCACCCAAATTTGTGGCGGCGTTGCATTGCAGGCTTCCTTTCTCGTCGCATTCAAACAACTCGTCCCAGAACATACCGTCACGATTTTGAAGGGAATCATCAAAATGCGGGTTAAGCATTTCCCTGCTATTTTCTTGCTGCTTAATTCAATCAGCGGTATTATCTTTGGTACAGACACCGCTGCAATACTCGCTTGGCTAGGTCTGTTGACTAGCTGGACGTATCTTCGCTTCTTCAAATATCAACCCGATCTTACGGGCACTTCCACCACTGGTCTTGGTTTCAAGGGTGATGCCAGTGAGACTTTTACCTTCGCAACCTTTTTCCCAGACGCCATTCAACCTCCGATTGCTTTTGCCACCGATCAAATATACTCCTTCCTCGTTGCCGTCAAAGTCATCACCCCGTTTTCCGCCGAAGATATCGCTTCCAGCACCGAGAATGCCGTGGCTCGTGGCCAAGCTGGTCTTCCTAGTCTGTTGAGCAATTCAGGGAACAGTGCTCGAAGCGCAGGAAAGCGAGAAGAAGCTGAACGTCGACGAGCGCTTGCGCTAAGGGCTCTCGATCAGAGGTTGCAGGCCGCAACTGCTAGCAAGCCTTCCGCTTTGTCTAGCCAGGCTACCGCAGCTCCTTCAAGTACAGCCGCACCGACTGTAGCCGCTGGGCAGAATATGCTTGGCGAGACTACGTATACTCCGGATAATTCGTGAGATGTGATTTTTTGGGATATTTTATATGTCACCGGTTCTTGCTCGTTGAGGAGAGCCAGATGGATCCTTGATGTCTATAGATTTCAGTACATGTTCAATTAATGAGACAATGCCTTGAAATACTCAATGGAGATACTCAGCGTCCAGGTATTGCAATCAAATGATGTTCCTCTCAGTTCTGTTTCCAAACAACTTGGCATTCAAGTCTTCTCGTTAATACGTGGACACTGAGACTCTAGACTTGTGCAGGTACACTGTATTCTTTTCAATGCTAGCTGGATTCGAGCCATATGAGCCTAACTGATTCCTAAAATTACATGAAAATAAGAAATATTTTGTTATGCTAATATACAGAAAATGAAAATGCCAAAGTCATCAAAACAGACACGCGAGGGTATCAATGCCCAGTTCATAACTCTCGCAGCTTCTCAACCTCACCCCTAGCCTCCTGCAACATCCGCTCTTGATCCTTTTTCGCCTGACGTATACCAGCAACCCGTATCCTATCTGCTTCGGACTTGATATTCATCTGTCTAAACTTTTCGATCTGCTCTCTATCTTCGGGTGTGGCCTCGACTTCAACTGCACCCGTCAATTCTTTGACTTGCTGCCAAATCTCCTCAAAATTATAATCCTTCAAATTCAGTACAACCGCTTTCTCTGTCTCCGTGGGCTTGGGCGCGAACTCGTCTTTGATAGCCGCATCATGGTAAGCTTGTGCCTTTTTGGGTTGTGAACCCGAAAAGAAAATTGTGAGTGCTGGTGCCAGTTTCTCCTCTGTGCCTTCGTAGGGTTTTACGCTCATCTGGATGGCTGGATTGTGATATTTGAGACGCGCGAGGCATTGACGCCAGAATCTGTGGGCGCCGATGTGGCCTTTTCCGATGGATTTTCCGTATGTGAGGTGCATGCGCGTTACGGCTGGGAGATCGTTGAGGGGGGAGATGATGGATGGCAGTGTTGCTGCGCCAGTACCAACTCGTACATTGATAAGGCGCTGTTTAGGAGAATGTTAGTAAATCGAGGCATTGTTTTGGGGGTGAGGATCGGGATGGTACCTGATTGAGCTTGCGCATTCGTTTGAGTAAGTTGACCATTTTGGCTATGTGTTATAAACTGGGTGTAGGAAGCAATTAGATTGTAATTGGTTGCTTCTGTTGATGCCGGAGATGAACACCGGAAAAGATGCTCGAGATAATTTGAGATCACGTGTTGATGCCGGCCGATGATTACAATGTAATCGTCATTACAAGCGCTGTACAAATTTATTACGGAAGGCTGTGTGAATGAATCTGAGTCATACTTCTTTTTTCTTATGATAAATGGCTGTGAGATGTCAACTGCTATACACAACAGCCTCTTCAATGTACATATATGACTCAGAAATTAGGTGCATCTACTTTCTAAACCCAGTCGCATGGCCTTTTTGCAATCTTGATCTTCGACTTAATCGAGATGTACGCTATTGTAACGGAACCTTACCAATCTAAGTTTAGTTAGGGAAAATTACCCTTACCGAATCGTGCTTAGTGCGGGAAATAAATCTAAGGAGGACCTACTCCGCAGAGCAACCCCCACTATAAAAAAGCAGAGTCATAACTCTTCATCTTGTTCCAAGGTGCTAGACATTTGTCACACAGCTGATTCATTGGCATTTTCTGTGCTAGCAGACGAAAAAGTCGCTTTTAGTTTGATTTATATCCTTCGCTCATTCCGCGGAGGCAGTCAATTTCATCATGGCAGCTGCCGCCGCCGAAGCCGCAGCCCTCGATCCTAGCAACAGCTCGAAAAATACTCTCAAAATAGAAAACGTATGGTCCCTCTCTGCAACAGCACCGAGTACCTGCTATAGGGCCACTTTTTTGTGTGATCCCAGACTAGATAAACGCTAACGCTTTTACCTGCCCATACAGTTCGATAAAAGAAATGCACTCCAAGCGATCGAAAAGAAATACCAACAACAATGGCGCGAAAACCATGTCTTCGAGGTCGACGCCCCTTCCTTGCAAGAAGTCCCCGCCGGGTCAATGTCTGCAAAGGAGCTTCGTACAAAGTATCCCAAATTCTTCGGCACAATGGCGTACCCTTATATGAATGGAACTCTACATGCGGGGCACAGTTTCACGGCTAGTAAAGTTGAGTTCATGACGAGTGTTGCTCGTATGCAAGGCAAGAGGGCTCTTTTCCCTCTTGGCTTCCACTGCACTGGTATGCCGATTCTTGCGTGTGCCGATAAGTTGAAGGATGAGATTAAGCTCTTTGGCAAGAACTTTGAGGGGTACAAACCTGAGGATGTTGTGCCTGAACAACCGCCTGCTCCAACCCAGGAGGTTTCAGTTGATCCAAGCAAGTTCTCGGGCAAGAAGAGCAAGGCTGCCGCTAAGACAGTGAAAGCGAAATATCAGTTTCAGGTATATGACTTGTCTTAGATATTCCATTCGTATTACTTTCCTAAGCTAATGAGGTAGATCATGTTGAGCATCGGTATTCCCCTCGAGGACATTCACAAGTTCGCCGACGAACACTACTGGCTTGAATACTTCCCACCTCTTGCTATCCGGGACTTGAACAGCCTTGGTGCAAAGATTGATTGGCGACGACAGTTTGTGACCACTGACGCAAACCCCTACTACGACGCATTTGTTCGCTGGCAAATGAACAGGTTGCACGAGTTGGGAAAGATTATGTACGGTAGCCGATATACAATCTATTCGCCCAAAGACGGACAACCCTGTATGGACCATGACCGAACGGAAGGCGAGGGTATTGGACCTCAAGAGTACACTGCATTGAAAGTCAAGGTAACGGAATGGTCGCAAGCGGCTGCTGACCTTGTCAAGGGCAAAGTTGAAGATGACGCCAACGTCTACTTTGTTCCCGCCACATTGCGCCCCGAGACTATGTACGGACAGACTGCAATCTTCTTGGGTCCAAAAATCACATACGGGATCTACAGAGTGTCAGAGAAAGAATACTACGTCGTGACCAAAAGGGCTGCCTGGAACATGGCGTTCCAAGGGGTATTCTTTGATAGCGAAAACTTCCCCAAGAGTCAGGACCAATTGCCTCTTGTTGCAGAAGCCACTGGTTCTACATTTGTTGGTACATCCGTCTCGGCACCTTTGGCCCTCCATGACACCATCAAGGTCTTGCCAATGGAGACTGTCTCTGCCACTAAGGGAACTGGTGTCGTTACTTCGGTTCCATCTGACAGCCCAGACGACTTTGCTACCATCGCTGATCTCGCAAAGAAGGCGGACTACTATGGCATTAAGAAAGAATGGGCAGAGCTTGAGATTTTTCCCGTTATTGAGACACCAACTTACGGAAACCTCACTGCACCGGCTTTGGTGAAACAACTCAAGATCAACTCCCCTAAGGATACCACCCAGTTGGCCCAAGCTAAGGATTTGGCTTACAGCGAGGGTTTCTACAAGGGTACCATGCTTGTTGGTGAGTTCAAGGGCGAGGCTGTCCAAACCGCCAAGGACAAGGTTCGTCAGTCTCTCATCAAGCAAGGCTTGGCGTTCGCCTTCGCAGACCCATCTGGCAAAGTCGTCAGCCGAAGTGGCGATGACTGTGTCGTTGCCTACTTGGGCCAGTGGTTCTTGAACTACGGCGAAAACGATGCTGAGTGGCAAAAGACCACTTTGAACCATGTGGTCAATGACTTGAATACCTATACTCCGGAAACTCGCAACGGTTTTGAGGCTAACCTTAGCTGGTTGAACCGATGGGCTTGCGCAAGAACATACGGTCTCGGCTCTAAGCTTCCATGGGACCAGCAATTCCTTGTTGAGAGTTTGAGTGATAGTACTGTCTACATGGCGTACTACACCATTGCTCATTTGCTACACGGCGACCGGTTTGGAAAGACGACCGGTATTTTGAATATCAAACCGGAGAACATGATTGACGAAGTCTGGGACTATGTCTTTACAAGACGCGAGCTCGATGACGAAGTGATTGCGAAGAGTGGCATAAGCAAAGAAAGCTTGCAAGCTATGCGACGAGAGTTTGAATACTTCTACCCTCTCGACGTCAGAGTCAGTGGAAAGGATTTGATTCAAAACCATCTTACCTTCTTCCTCTACATTCACATTGCTCTTTTCCCTCAGGAGTACTGGCCACGGGGCGTTCGATCCAATGGCCACTTGTTGCTTAACGGTGAGAAAATGTCTAAGAGCACAGGTAACTTCCTTACCCTCAAAGATTCTGTCGATAAATACGGTGCCGATGCTACTCGAATCGCCTTTGCTGATGCAGGTGATGGTATCGAGGATGCCAACTTTGACGAGACTGTCGCCAACAGCAACATCTTGCGCCTACACGCGCTGAAGGACTTTTTGGAGGAGGCTATCAAGGACGAGGCCTTGCGCACTGGTCCTGCGGACTCTTTCTGGGATAAGTCGTTCAACAATACAATCAACGTGATTGTAGAGGAGGCCAAAAAACATTACGAAAAGTATGTCCCTGTTGCTTTTTTTATTGCGATTGATAATATATTAACTTTATTTAGCACCAACTTCAAATTAGCTCTCAAGTCAGCACTCTACGACCTTGTGAATGCCCGTGACGTTTATCGTGAGGCAACTCTAGGTGCTGGGTTGGGAATGCACCGCGATGTTCTCCTTCGCTATGCCGAAATGCAGGCATTGATCATTGCTCCAATTACTCCTCATTGGGCAGAGTACATCTGGTTGGATGTCCTCAAAAAGGTAAAGATCTCGGCGGTCTGGTAATGTTTGTAAACTGTATTACTCACTGGATGATAGCCCGAAACGATTCACCGACAATTGTTCCCTAAAGTCCCAGAGGCAGACGTTGCCTTGTCTGCTGCAGCGGCTTATGTTCGTGACATCTCTTCCAACATCACATCCGCCGAAGCCACTTTCATCAAGAAACTCGCCAAGGGAAAAACCTTGAGCTTCGACCCTCGTAAACCCAAAAAGGTCATCATCTATGCAGCTAAGAACTTCCCCGCCTGGCAAGAGAAATACATCGACCTCGTCCGCGAATCCTTCGATGCCTTGAACTTGAAAATCGACGACAAGGGCTTGAACGCCAAGGTGGGCAAGCTTGGCGAAATGAAGAAAGCTATGCCCTTCGTCCAGGGTCTCAAGAAACGTCTGGTCGGTAACAAGGAATCTCCCGAGACGGTCTTTGACCGGAAGTTGCCCTTTGATGAGCTTGAGGTACTCGCTGAGATGGTTATGGGTTTGAAGCGGGTGACCGGCGCAAAGGAGATTGAGATTGTAGCTGTAGAGGAGGGGGGCAAGACGGGGACTGTTGTGGCGACAGGAGAAAAGAGAGAGGGTCTCAATGCGGAGAACTCTGTGCCTGGTCAGCCTACATTCGCGTTTGTCAATATTGCTGAGTGAGAGGCTTCGTTGTTGAAAAAGTCATGGAGAAGATAGCATATCAATATACACTTTTGTGCAAGTTCATATGAGGATTTCTGGAATCAACGTCTCCCCAATATAGCATAGCATTCAGCAAACATACTGAAATTTCTCGATGCATGAAATAAGGTGACGGACCTTGAAACGTGCTGTGGGGTTGCACCACGGTTGTTTTCCGATTGGCTTCTTCTACCACGAGGTTTCAACGGTATTTGACTCGGAACAAAGCTTCTACATAGCTTAACATCAAACATATAACGTTTGGTTGTCTGAATAGGAGCTTGGGTGTGTCGGTTTTAATTAATCAAGACACAGTGAGCCTCATCTACAGTAATACGAGAAGCTAGACTCGCCATTGACTAGTAGATTACCTCTGAAGATTAGTCGAGAGTATGACTTAAGTATCATGGCAGCGTACCCTGACGCCCATCTCAACATTCATATATTGGGTTAAAGACGGTATCAGGCATAAGAAGGATGAAGAATTATGCAGCACATAGTTATAACTATATCCCTCTGACAAATACGCAGGTTCTGTGATCAATACGATCGCCGCACAATAGACAGTACCAATTACACCATCAGTACGGGATTTGTACCAGGCTAGTCCTTATCTAGCCTAGTGCATGCCAGTACGTGGCAGCTCAGCCACGCTCTGTTGTGGCCTCAGAGTTCAGGCATGAAGCCGTTTTTGCCGTAATTCTTCAACTTAACGTAGATTACGTAGTGAACTCGGCCCATCTTCCTCTTCCTGGGACGGAACCTCACCTTGAACTTACCACACAATCTGTGACCTCCATTATTTATTAACTATTGCTTTGTTGTTCCCGGTCCAATATTTTTCTTCTACTCTTAGTCCCAGTCGCAGTCGCTACCAATCTACATCTCTCAGTCCACCATCCAGCCATCCCGCGCACGTCCGCTACCCTGAGAAAGTGGCGCCTGCTGGTGCTGCCGTTCCCCGTGCCCACCATCATCCTAGACTGCCGATTGTCTGCGAGCTGGCCTCCATCTCACGACCACATTAGATATAAGTGCGCCAAGTGTAACAACAATCATACAACATGTCACGAGCGCTTAGGAGCGTGAAGAATGTCACAAAGGGCTATTCCTCAGTCCAAGTCAAAGTCCGCAATGGTGAGTTGCTGAGGAGTTGCGCCACTCCATAAGACTGTCTTATCATGCTCAATTAGACCCTGGCATATTGCATGTTGCAATATTGCGAAGGCGTCGCTTTTGATCCTTTTATTTCTTTTTATTTCATTCTACTGGTTCTAACCACTATCTGCAGCCACAAGCAACGACCCATGGGGCCCAACGGGCACGGAGATGAGCGAGATTGCTGCTCTGACATTCAACAAGTATGATTCCATCAATATGCTAGTCTTGGCTGAAAGTACGTGCTAACGGCTATTGTCAGCCCCAGTGACTTTTACGAGATTGTTGACATGCTCGATAAACGACTAAACGATAAGGGAAAGAACTGGCGCCACGTACTGAAATCGCTCAAAGTGCTCGATTACTGTCTTCACGAGGGTTCAGAACTTGTTGTCACCTGGGCCAGGAAGAATGTTTATATTATCAAGACTCTCCGCGAGTTCCAGTACATTGATGATGAAGGCCGAGACGTTGGTCAGAATGGTATGTTTCATCACAGCATTGAAAGCTCATGTCCGACGTTGTTGCTGATACATTCTAGTTCGAGTATCTGCAAAAGAACTTACCGCATTGATTCTTGACGAAGACCGTTTGCGTAGTGAGAGATCCGACCGGAAATTATGGAAATCTCGCGTGAGTGGTATCGATGACGGCATGCATGGTTATGGGGGATCTAGTGCAGCCGGCGGTCAACGCCCCAACCGCGATAGACGCGAGCGCAGAGGCCGTGAAGAAGATGACACAGAGTATCAGCTAGCAATCGAGGCTAGCAAGGTTGAAGCGGAAGAGGAACGCAAACGACGTGAAAGGGCAGCCAGAGACGAAGACGATGATGATCTTGCAAAGGCTATCAAATTGAGTAAAGAAGAGGAGGAATTGCGAAGGCGCGAATTGGAGGAAAGCAATGCCAAATCTTTGTTTGACGATACTCCGGTAGCTGCAACACAGCCGACAGGATACAATCAGGGTTACCAACAACAACCAGCTGTTGACTGGTTCGGCAATCCTCTTGATGCTCAACAACCTTTGACGACGGGGTACCTTAACAACCAATATGCGCAACCAAATGGATATCAGTCCACTGGTCAAATGAATGCGTACGGCAATGGCTTCCAAATGCAGCCCACAGGCTACGACCCATCTCAACAATTTGGACAACCGCAGAACAACTTTTATCAAAATCAGTCTCTCCAGCCTCAGCAAACGGCATTCAATAACAACCCGTACGGAAGCACTCCCATGTACGGACAAGTACAGCAGCCCCAGCAAGACAATTATCTACAGCCTGGCAGTCACAATCCATGGGCTACTGACAAGCAACAAGGCCTTGATGCTCTCCGACCGATGCCAACTGGCTCAAACAATCCTTTTGCTTCAGCAATCAACCGGCCCGTTTCACAGCCCTCTCGACCTGGCCCACCTACATTGAACACATTGGCCGAGGAGAGGGCTACCACCGCTTTCAACACCATGCCATCTGGACCTAACCCTATCGCAAACTACAAAGCACCCAGCCCTCAGCAAGCATCAGCAACATCTGCTAAAACTACCCGCAATGACGCCCAATACTCCCGACTCAACGCTCTACTTGCAAGCGGGGAGGGCCAAGACACCTTTGGCAACACTGGTGACTTACGTGTTCCAGCTCACCATACTGCTCCAGGTCAATTTATAAACTCTGCAGGTCAGGGATTCGGTCCACAGCAGACCGGAAGCAATCCTTTTTTCCACCAGCAATTCACTGGCGTACCTCAGCAGACTGGGTTTGGACAGTCTAATAATCCATTCGGCGCCCCAGGACACCAGCAGCAACAGCAAGGCGGAAGCTTGATCGATCTGTGATCTATAGTCAATGTACCGGCATCTCATCTTCCCTCCTTTCAGGCCTTCAGTGATGGTTTCGAAGCAGATATTAGGCTGATCTTCCATCAATTTCCATCGTGACGCACTTCCATTTTCTACTTCTCATGTGCGTGTGTATAGAGACAACCCATCACCAATCATCATACCGTATTTCTAACTCTTTGTTCTTTCCTCATGTCTATCTCGAGTCACTCATTCAGAGACATGTCCTATCTCTAGTCTTTTTCTTCCTCATCCATCATTCTGCTTATTCCCCCCAAGTGTTTACTTTGTCGAGTCCCCCTTTCGTGCTTTCAAATTTATCGTTCAGTAGTCGCTTTTTTCTCTCTTCTATATCCTTCCGAAATTCTCTGAAAGCAATGATATCATCTTTTGGTTTGTTCAATAAAATCGTATATCCTTTGTCATTCCTCACGATTAGTTTGGAATAAAAAAGCAGGTTGAATACTTCAAGTGGTTTAACTTCAAGAAAATTCATAGTCTACGTGTCGTCTATAGTACACAAGTATACAGTAAATATCATACACCCACTCCGCGTTCGTTTATATATAGACTATGCACCCTTTCCGCCATGCAACGTCCTTTTCTTATGACTTATATTCCCTCGTCTAGGTCTGTGAGCCCCTGACGTAAATCTTTTCCGTTTCTCGGCCTTGCGTCTGTCGCGGATGAAGTTCCATGTTTCTAGCGGTGGTCGGGACGCTATGTGTTTGCCCATGGGTGTGAAGACTTCTACTTGCGGTAGACTGTTCTGCAAACCTGGAACATGGTTCCTTCGAGTACGGACTTGGGCTGTGAGTTCGATCCATCCGCACCCTTCGATAAGTATATCTGTTGCGTAGACGCGGTATGGTAGAGTGTCGAGGTTGGGACGTATGCCGTGATCGTCCCATTTTTTCCTAATCATGCTCGGCAAATGACTCAAGGTCACATCCGTTGACAGCGTAAATGTGCCCGCTGATCGAATCGTGGTTGCTTCTTCGGAGAGGTGTTCGGGTTTGATTACGCTGTTGCCGCGATCACCACCGCCGGTATTGTATCTTCGCACCCCGGATTGAACTTCGATTGCTTTTTCGGTGCGTGTGACATGCGTTTCGAGCGGGACGAAGCATGCTGCTAGAACTGTGCAGTCTTCGTCGGGGACATGGTTCTTGGGTGTGATACGGATGAGGCCACCACCGATCAGCAGGGATTGACGGGAGCAGAGGCTGAGTTGATCGGACGGGTTGATGCGTTTAGTCATTATGAGGTCCGATTTGTGTGAGTCGAGCATAAAATCTTGGAGTGTGCCGCGGTCGAGGCCTGGGAGATCGATCATTTCGCCATGCCCGCGGCCAAAGGGGATTCGAATTGGACCTACAGTCGTGCCGGGGAGGCTTGAAACGACCGGCAGTGTTGGATAGAGTTCTTCGCGTGGTGCCGGAGGAAGAAGGGCGTCTGGGTTCAGAAGTGATGCCATTTCAGGGGTATGATCCTTGGAAGTCCTTAGGACATCTTCCTGCTTTCGACTCTCCAGCAGATGCGCAATCTTGTCCAGATTCTTAGAGTCTTTCGGAAAACAAGACTCGATGAAACTGCTCTTGCCAACGTTCGCTTTCCCAACGATCCATACACCACCCCCGTGCTGCCGGATCTCCTCCTTAACCTGCGTAGTCCACCACCCTCGATGAGCGCTGATCATATGCACATTGCCTAACCGTACATCCTCCCGCCTCATGTCCAGCTCTTTGAGAATTATCTCTCGAATCCGCTTCATCAACGAATCAACCTGCTCCTTTGTCGCGGCCAATAGATCTGCACGCGTAATCACAAAACTTATTGTAGTCATCCTTTTACCATGCCTGTATTTCTCGGTCTTGGATCTTCTATTTCGTGATCGTTGATCCTGGAGGTCAAGCGCTTCGTAGATGTTCGGAAGAAGAGACATGGGGAAATCGGCAGCGTCGATTATGTGGTATACACGATTTATGCGATGGGGCGATTCGTCGAGGTAGGCGGCTATCGAGTCAATCGAAGGTGAGGGAGTCGAAACGCCTTTATTGTGGTGGAGAAGGTCGTGGCAGCGGTCACAGATTTGGGCGTGTTGAGTGGTGGATTGGATGTACTCTGTAGCTGCGAGGTAGGTGCTTTCGTTTTGGAGATCTTCTGTAGTGGTTCCTATCTCTTGTTAGCTAGATCGCAATATCACAATGCATTGCTGCAGACGAACTCACCTTTATCTTTAGGAGCTACACCGGTAGCCTCATCTTCCAGAGCCTCGTCATCTTGAGTTGAGATTGCTCGTTGCTCTTTAGCAATCACTTGCTGCCTCTTGTGCCACTGTTGCTTCGCCTTTTTGCGAGTTCTACTATAATATCCCGGCTCATTTGGGTCTATCGTCTGCGCATATGCACCGCATCCCGGACATGATATAGGTAATATATCTGCATGAAGAGAGATAGATGTCGGAGGTAACGGAGGAGTAATGTTTTCTTTGTCGTCGCGCGGTTCTACAGCATGATCCTTAATGACTATCTCAGGATGCTGTACCGGTGTTGGAGGCGCAGACAGATGATCTATGGATGCGCCGGTGCTCGAATATCGCGGCTTTATCGCAGGTCGTACACTCTGTCCATTCACATTCGGACGTACATATGGTCTTGTCGAGGAGCAAATATTTCGCGCCAATCGAGATAGGAGTTGAGTTCTAACCGAGCAGTGACAGGATTTTGATAAAGCAGGTATCCTTCTAGATAAACGAGGATAGTAAATGGACATCATGCCACAGTCATCATCTAAATGCGCGTATATGAAATGTTGATGGATATTTACTGGCAGGGCAAAATATCTGATGCAGCGCGGCGTGTTTGGTGTATGTGCCGGGCCGTAAATTTTCTTAGTGGCAATCCCGATAAGCTTGATACCGATAAGGAACCACTTACACATAATCAGGAAGGAAAGGATCGAGTTTTGTTATTAAATGATTCATGCTAAAAATACAGTTCATTATATGCTTGCTAATATCGAATATCATGTAAAAGCCATATAGTTCAAGCAGATTCCTTGCCCTTGCCTTTGCTATCTTCAACATTTTCGCCTTCATCACTGCTCATAAACTCATCATCGTCGTCGAATCCTATAAACCTCCGCGTTGTACCAGGTTTAGGACAAGACGGCATGGGAGCAGAGATCTGCGGCTTATCTGCATCGCCATCCTCCTCCGCACTCTCGCTTTCATCCTCCTCTTGACTTGAGTTTCCCTCACTCGCGCTCGTACTTGAACCTCCCATGATTACATCGCGTAAATTATCATTCCACCCACCGTCCTTCATCGCAGCAAGAACAGCTTCGCGCGCCTTCTCGCTCATCTCTTCTCTGTCTTCCATCCACTGTCCATCCAGCCGACTTTTCCCACCACCATTCTTAATCTCTTCAGTACGCTTTTCAGCCATCTCAACTATAGCCTCCCATCGTCGTCGTCGCTCTTCTTTCTCTTTTTATCCATCTCAGGCTTCACAGCGAGATATTCGGCAAGAGCCTTGGCTTCGTTGACGGTGCGAAGACGCCGTCCGTCGAGGTTTCTGTTTGAGCCGTTATTTTCGCCTTGGTTGCGCTTGCGCTTGCTCGACATACGACCACCGGCGGCACGAAGTTGGGAGCCGAAACCACCTTTCCCTCCTCGCAAGGGTACTGAGAGGCGGAGGGGTAGCAGATTGTTCTCAGTCGATGCATATTGATGCGCTGAGAGAATAGATGATATGGGTGATAAAGACCCCGGAAGAAGTTGTTTGTTGCCGATAGTTGTAAGTATGAGGTTTGCTGCGCTACGCTTTAGCGACTCTGGTAGGTAACTCTCGACTCTTTCTGTGAGATCTGCGACGGTTGATGTAATCGGAAATGAGAATGAGAGGGTTGGCGGTAATGCCAGTCCTGGAAAAGACGACAGGAGAATGTTAACGTGTTGTGCCATTATGTGACCTTGATTCTTCACTGCATCTAATCTCTCGATTTCGTCGGGGATATGAACGATAAAATTAAGGATGAAGTCGAACTGAAGTAAAGTTGATGTGGAGATCCGCTGAGGCGATGGCGGCTGCGGAGGCTGGCTTTGCTGGCGAGGATAGGCGGAGATTCGTATAGTCTTCACGTGACTCTCAATGCGGGCTAGACTATTCCAGATTAGTAGTGTAATTAGGGCTTGCCCTCTCCCGCAACTCCATCCGCACTTTTACCCAACGGGAAATTCAAGATCGATTTGACTATTCGACCAACTAACACCCAACCACCTCAAACAGCATAGTCAGAGCGATTCCACGAATAGCTCCAGGAACTCGCGACAATGTATGTATATCTTGGTATTGGACAAGTTTGCAAGTATGCAAATGCTAATTCCTGAGCAGGCTTATTCCCAAGGCCGACCGCAAGAAGATCCACGAGTACCTCTTCCGTGGTATGTATCAACTTAATTACTGCGACTCGATCCGTCAAGCAATGGTATCTGATAATTAATAGAGGGTGTTCTCGTGGCCAAGAAGGACTTCAACCTTCCCAAACATGGAGAAATTGACACCAAGAACCTTTACGTAAGTTTCTGGGAAAAGACTGACGTGTGTGTGAGAGAAAATAAATGCTAATAACGAACAGGTCATCAAGGCTCTTCAGTCTCTAGACTCCCGCGGATACGTCAAGACCCGTTTCTCCTGGCAATACTACTACTACACCCTCACCCCCGAGGGTCTCGACTACCTCCGCGAATGGCTCCACGTCCCTGCTGAGATCGTCCCTGCTACTCACATCAAGCAGCAGCGTTCTCACGCTCCCCCCCGCGGTATGCTCGGTGGTGAGGAGCGCGAGCGTCGCCCTGGTGGCCGTGGTGGTCCTCGTGGTGACCGCGACGGCGGTTACCGTCGCCGTGAGGAAGGCAAGGAAGGCGGTGCCCCTGGCGAGTTCGCTCCCACTTTCCGTGGTGGATTCGGCCGTGGCCGCGGTGCTGCCCCTCCCTCTTAAGAGGTTCATTTCAAAATTGGGACTGTCTGGCGGACCTTTCTCTTGCGGCTGTGTCTCTCATTCATCGAAAGTTTGTTCTTTGTTGAATGAAGGGGAAAAAAACAATTCAAAAAATGGGAATTGGGATGTATGATGCCTTATGTTTACAGTTTTTAAATCTAAAGCTAGAATAATGGCAACTTCATGACCCAAAATCTTCGATTCATGCAGTTTATCTTCAAAGTAGGCTGTACCAAGTCTGTCTTCTCTTACAAAATAGGATGGATTGATATCAACTGTGTTTGACCACTTCGAGTTCCCTAGCACGGCGGGCCTCTTGAAAAGCTTAGCAGGGATGCCATTCGTGCATCAGAACTAAGCTACAAAGGACGGCTAAATCAGCCGGGAAGAATACCCCGGCACCAAGTGACTGTTGACCTCAATGTTCAAATAAAACACAGCCATTCCCAACACTCGTGAGCTATTGAAACCCAAATTGAATAGTACTGTCTGAAGTTCCCGCATACCCGATCAATCCAGCGAACCACATAGTCAAGAGTAGATAATCCTAGACCCGAAATCGATGATGTTAAAATAATTTAGCGCACTGGAGAACCCCAAGTCCACAAATCTGTATCGACGGGAAATCCTTTCTCATAGTTTGGGTCCACTTGAACCTCCCCATACCGCCTTGGATGCTGGTATCGAAATCGCGAGCGAAATCTAGCATTGTCAGCGAGAGCTGTCCCTATCTGTGATAGCCAAAGGTTCACAGGCGAGTCACGCAGCAACCATGATGAAATAGTCATGCCGCCTCAGATGCTCGTATCAATATTGCGAGAAGAATCTCGCAAAGATCGTCGAGATGTTCCTTCACATCGAGCCACCAAGGCCCACAGGCTTGTATTGAAAGAAAACCTTCATTCATTTTCACATTTTCGGCAGAATCAAGGTATGCTTGATAACTTCCGTCGGGGTTCGCAAACATGAGATAAACCTCATGCCGGTTCTGGCCGATAAGTAGCCAGCTAACAGTGTGGGTAGTTAGTAACTCTCAATCACAGGACAAAATGGAGCGAGCTCACTGTCCACTTAGCTCTGGCAAGTTATTACCAGTCGAACTTTTCATCCAGGCAACTATTTCTGATGCCTCCTGCTTCTGGACTTTGGTCAGGATTGACGAGCGAATTTCCGGTTTGACCTCCACTATGGCTTGAACAATATGCTTGTCCTTTGAGTACAATGCACCGTCCGTCACTGCTTTGTAAAACCCCTCTTTGAATTGGGCTGTAAAACTTGGTCGAGCGAGTGTCCATTTTGACTTTTTGGATTTAAGCAGCTGCGCGAGGGTCTCCAGAAGGTTGATACAGCAGGCGTTTACAATAGACTCATCAGCGCATGGCGGATAGCTATCTGGATTGCTTGCCATCCTCTGTGGTTTAGCATTGACTTCCTGGCTGTTATTGCTGGTTTCACTCTGTGCATCCCCTTCTTGACTGGAGACATCCACAGCATAACTCACAGCTTTAGTCGGACGTTTCCTTCTCGATTCACTCTCAGCGCGAGTTGGCTTTTGGGCTTTCCGCTTAGAATCAGGTCTCGGCTCCGACAGCTTCTTCATGTATTGTTTATCCCCTTTTGTGAGGGATAAATCACGAAGCTGTTGCAGAAAGGGGATGAAGGCGTTTGGATAATCGGAGCCCTCCTGTAAGTCGTCGATGTCTAGTCCAGGTTTCCCTATCACGTGAAGCATACTATCATATGATAGGGAAGTATTGAGAAGTGTTCTGGCATATGCTCGAGCATCCGTTAGATTGAGTTTTTTTCTGGAGTACTTTCTGAAACCCTCCCGTTTCACGTAACGAGGATAATACGCTCTAAGCAGAGCGAATTGTTCATTTGTCACGTCCGATCCAGATTTGAGCTTGTCTGTAACCAGTTCATGGATGGTACTCCTTAAGGCGAGCCCTTTGAGCAAATCCTTGAAGCCATCTGGTCCACTTGGAATATGGAAGTCTTCGTCCTGGTTGTTCATGGTCATTGTATTACGTTGACATTTATTATCAGAGACGAAGAAGTACAGTCTGGGGAGAGCACCTGAGATATGAACAGAAGATTCAGGTAGGCTGAATATTTCACTCTGACGAGCACCAGAAATGAAGGGAAAGAGGTTCCGAAATTCCCAGTATCCAACTTTGAAGAGCATACAATATGAGAACAGCGGAAAGACAAGAGACCATGTTGACAGGAAGCGTGGCTAGAGAATAAATATGGATAGCAAGAGAGAGCCAACTACTCTCAGTCCACGGACAGAAAATGACCTGTCTGGGGGCCTTTGATCACCTTTGAAATCTAGTAGAAGCCATGTTGCCTGATGACGGGGATATCCATTTCTAAAAGTGCATTTGTCCGGTCAGAAGCTTGTCCTTTCTCCTTTAGCAGTATCCTTTTCTAAGCTTCCTGCTTCATGAATTTCAGAGACGTCATGTGATTAACAAGGATTGATGATGATATTCATATCCTATTGTGTGTATTTATTTTGTTAGAAAATTGTACCCGACCCACTTTGTCACATAGTCTGGGAGGCCACAAATTGAATATGAGGCTCAATTATTATATTTGCTCAGTCAGAGAAAGACTCCCTACGACCATCTCACTATCTATTTTCAGAATGACTTCGTATCTTGGTAGTAGTATCAACCGATTGACAGGGCAATGGCTTTACACATGAAAAGAGGCATTCCATAGCGCATGACCAGAGATCGAACGCTGTCAATTTTTATGAGAGATAAGTATGTTATTGGCTGTATTGCTTGGGTGGTCTTCTTTTCTTCAAATGGTGTAGATATTGAAAGAAAGACATGTTGCCAAGTTAAGGAGGATCCTAATGAGTTACCTCAAACAATAGCTGACTTTTGACTCACAATAGTTGTCCAGCCTTATTTCGGTCTCGCCACTGTAATGAGAGAACCCGTTATTTACTACAAAGTTTCCTTGTTATCTTAGACAAGTCAATATGCTCCGTAAATCTTCGAAACAATACTATTGCCTAATTAGGTATGAACCTTCCTATTTAGGAAGTAGATATGAAGAAATACTCTTCGATGCACGCCAAGACATAATATTTGATTGTCAACTGTTGTGGATATCACTGATGAGCCCTCTATAGCATTCATTGAAATGGAGATTACCGCAAAATATTGCTTCCATCGCATTGTGCAAACAAACAAAGCTGCGGGTTGCCTGTATGACGTGCAGGCCACTGCCCACCGCCTTCAACGTGTTTACATAGTGAACACATCAATCTCAGCGTTCGCTTTTTCTCTCCCTGGTTAACACGCAAACCCTGAACATTTCCTGCACAACAAATCAAACGCCATGTTGAGCATGAAGAAATCAAATTCCCTGCTTGGGCGTTTGTCCTTTGGCTCAGACAGCAAGTCGGTCGAAGAGATCATCGAAAACCCAGACAGGAAATTCATTGCAGAGACCATCGGCGACTTGTACGAGAAGATTGACAACATGTCTGGTACAGTCCTGGAAGAACAGCATGTTGCAGAACTTCCAATACGAATCGCCGAGTTGGACCTGACCAACCAGGGAAGTGAAAGCTTCACGTCAGAACCGCTCTCGTTCTTCAAACCCATGAGCGATGAAGTCTACAAGGGTTACACCATTTTTGAAAAGGAGGACGCCGCCGATGAAATCGATATTTGTGATGAGGATACCACACGTTTCGGTCTTATCGGTATCGCCGACACCCTCTGTTGTGCACTTGCCTGGTTCATGAATTGTGCACACAGGAATGAAATTCCCAAAGATGAATATGGATTCATGTCAACCCTTGGTGGCCTCACCGGATGGCTTTTTCAACAGTAAGAAGATCTCATTGCATTGAATCATAACGACGGTAAAGATCATGCTACTGACAACATACAGTAGCCTCTTCGATTACGGCATCGACGTGAACTATTTCCATCGCATATTCAACAGTCGTAGAACGATACCAGAGACTAATTACCTGGGGCATTGGAGGAGATACCCAGACGCCGACACCAAAAAAAGCCGCATCACATGGTTGTTATTAGCATTGGGTTGGAAAAAGAGGAAAAGCTTCTTCAACAAGAGATACTCGTGATTCTGGCAGCCATGAAGGGCCGCCTGCAGGATGCGCGACTAAAGAAGCACGTTGTGTTTCCCGTAAGTGAAAAGGGCCTTTATGTGCGAATACATGGACTTATATCTTCTGTTAGATCATGCTCTTTTCGTTTCTTGGCGAGTATGGGCGTGTCATCCAGGCCTACCACGATGGACAAAATCTTGTCATTCAGAAGAGCCGATTGATTTCATTCCGAGCCTTTACTGCCACCAGCATGGATTTGTTCGTCCGGCATGTCGCCAATACGCCAGTAGGGGACACACAGCGACTCCCTAAGCAGGTACCAAGGCAGGCGAACGGCTGTGCAGTGCACTCAAATGTCGAGACCGGTGTCCATCAAGAGCGTCCAAATATGTACAGCATCGGTTTGCCAAAGGGACAATCTATCAAATCTCTCGTCATTCGGATGCCACGCGGATTGAAGCGCAAGTGGGGCAGTGTTCTTCATCGACACAAGCATACCGGTAAGCGGGCTGTTGCTTGTGAATCTTGATGTTACTGGATTCAGACTGGAGTAGTAGTATGAGCGGAGGGACTTGCAGACTTCAAGAATGTAATGACTATGTTTACAATGAAACATTTCGTCCCGCTTTGGGTAGCTGAGTGGTTCCTAATCAAGGCACTATTGCCTGCATACTACGGTTGACATCTTTCTAGTGACTAAGTTACCTTAACTATGGTCACCTTCAGCACTGCAGTAGTTACGGCATCACACCCTGATTCTTTTCTCTTCACATCAATCATTTGGCTTTTGTCTTTCGCATAACCTCTCCTCTCAACCAATTATGGGGATGAGCTGTCGAAGACCGGGGTATCTCTGCGTTCAATATATAGGTACAATAGCATACTTAGGAAGCTTTTTTTCAAGGATAAGTCTGTGAGATTTTCAAAAACACCGTGGACTTGAACCAAGCATGAAAGCAGGGCTGTTTGTGCCGATTCAGGAAATGATATCGCTGGCCATTATTCGAGAGCAAAGTAAAGAACTGATGGGATTGTCGACGTTGACCTGCAAGCCCCACTTTTCTTCGTCATGTGTCTCCATCTCCAGCTCCTTCAATGTTGACAATTCTTCCATCCATTCCTTTGACGACACATCAGAAAACGAATTAGACCTTAGGCAATTGCAAAAATCCCACCAAAATGACATCTCCGGCCTGCATCTTCTGCAAGATCATCAAGGGTGCGTATTTAACATCCTTCATGTTTCCATCCCCCCGCTTATAGAATATATTGACAATGCTGAGAGCAAGGAGAGCGGACATCATGATTAAAGCTTTCTTAAAAAACCTGTATCCGAAAGCATTTTTCAATGTTGGCAAGAGACTGATCTCGATGAGACAGGTGACATCCCTTCCTTCAAGCTCTTCGAAAGCGACAAGGTCTTTGCATTTCTCGATATCCAGCCATTGAGCCGCGGACACGCTGTATGTTTCCTTCTACCATCTTCTCAAACTGCAAACCGGTTGAGCAGCGCATTACATCGACATCTGCGTATATATGTATCGATGAATTAGGCTGACTCGATTGTCATCTTGATGGATAACAGCTCGTCATCCCCAAATTCCACGGCATAAAACTCACGGATATTCCGGATGAATATTTGACGGAGCTTATGGCACGTATAACCCCTCCTTATTTATCAAATTTTCACAGAGAAGAGGAGCGGAGTGTGACTTCTGGCTATTATATACAAGCAAGGACTAAATCGCGGACCTTGGAGGCCATCCCCCCACATGAATCACAAATGAATGATTGATAGGCTTTACTGACAAGAGTTCTGAAATATAGCCCGTGGCAAAGAAAATCGCCATAGCCACCGGTGCCGAAGACTTCAATATCTTACAGAACAATGGCCGTGCTGCGCATCAGGAGGTTGAACACGTTAGTTCCCTTTACCCTTCTATCGTGGTAACGAACGAGAAAAAAAAGCTAACTATTTGATAGGTCCATGTCCATGTGGTATGTATCCTACTGCTTTTTAGTCTATTGAGTTTGTAATGTGGGTTTGTTGCTGATGTGATACACAGATTCCCAAGCCAAACGAGACAGAAGGTCTCGGAATCAAATGGCCCGCTCAGACAACCGATATGGACAAACTCAAGGCCCTGTTCGAGGAGCTCAAGAGTAAGATGTAAGCACATCCTGTTCATTGACTTATTTAAGTCAGGGAGAGATAGGAAGTGCAGATCGTTTACTGGAATGCGGTTTATATTTAATTGCTGTACCTAACGGAAACTCTGATAATCGTGTCTGGCCATATATATCGACAGTCTATATATGGACTATATCTAAACCAACCCTATAGGAATATGATAAAGACCCAATGCTCCTTCCAGCTCAAAAAGAAAATAGTCAATAGAATCACACAGATCCTGAACGTAATAGTCAAATCGGGCCACAATCTGTACACAAGACTTCCGTAGCTCGAATGTTATCTAAAACAAAGCAACATCACCCGGACGATTGAATTGAAATAAGCTGAAATTAGTCAGACACAGTTCAGGTGGCAGAGACAGCAACTGCAGGATTAGCGGCCTCAACGCCATTGACGGCAACTTCAGTCTTCTTCTCAGTCTCGGCAGCAGTAGCAACGGCTGTAGTGTCCTTTGAGTCCTGTTCAAGGTAGAAGCTGGTTTTCCCGCCACCGAGGATCACTCCATTGCGGTCATACTGAGAGCGAGCACGGATATATGGGTCTGCCTCCCAGTAACCTTTCGCGAAATTGCTGGCAAGTTCTTCTCTCTTGGTTTTCCATGACTGGACTCCTGCCTCGTCATTACTCTTAGCAGCTTCAATCCACTGCTTCGTGGCCTCTTGTAATTCGTCTGCAAGGGCTTGCTGTTTGGCGATAACCTCTTTGCGTTTAAGAGTGTCTTTCATGGCGTCGTTCTCGCCTGGTTGGGGCTCAATGTATTCGAAAGTGTAATCTTCATCACCGCCGAATTCCTTCAAGATACGGCTGCGGTCGATGAAAACCTCTAGGTCTTCGGTGGTGTAGGTGAAGTGAACCTTGGCTGCGACAACAGGGTCGAGCCATCCTTTAATGATCTTCCAGAAACCTGATTTGAATTAGATGATGCTCTTATAAAAAATGAAGGGGACTCACTATTGAAGATCCATGGTGCTTTGTGAATGAGTACGGCACCAAGAGACTCGGGGTAGTTGGCTTCGAAGCACTTGATAATGAACTTAACGGGTGCATAGTCCTACATGTCGTTAATAAGACGGCAATCAATCATGATTGACCATACGTACCATATTAGACAACGCGAAATCCGTCATGTCAAATATAATCACTGCAGTTTCGACAGGTCGTTGGAGCATCAGTCGAGAAGTCTCGATCATGTGGACTGTATATCTTTCGGTACTCTTCCCAGAGTGAGCACCAATCTTATGCATCTTGACCCGAATCAAACAAATTGGTCGTCCCTGCTTGTCGATTCCAGTGACAAAACTCTTGCCCATGCGTGTCTGTGCCATAAAGTCGGCAGCCAGTTTAGCATCAGGACCAGAGCCTTCCGCCTCCTCGATGGCTTTTGCTTCACCTCCCGCCATAATATCGTCATCGACGTGCATTTCTAGAAGACGCCATCGCACGGTGGACACAAGCATAACGACGGCTTTGTTGACATCCCATTTGCGGGCACGTAGGAATCTTAACAGGAGAGCATCTGGATGGTCGGCCTTGATCATATTCCACAAGCTTTCGCGCAGTTGCTCAGGTGTGATTTCGGCCAGGGCTTGTTTGAATTCTTTGTTCTGCCCATATTTGTCGTCACCATCGGATAAGGTTAAGCCCCCGACATCTGGCGTATCCTCCTTCTTGGCGGCGCCAAAGCCGAAGAAGCTACGCCTCGACTTCTTCTTGGAGTCGGGGCTCTCCGGAGTGTCGGTGGGTGTTTTCTCTACTTCACCGTCTAATTTGACGCCGACCAACGTGAACAAAGTTGCCCACATTTCTCGAAGCTTGGCCTCTTGCTCCTCTGTGAGGTTGCCAACGTGGCCCTCTTGGATCTCGTACGAGTTCATTTTGAGCGGATCAAGAATGTCAGTAGAATCGGGATGATACTCCTGAGATTGTCGGTGCTGGTTGTGTTGGGGGGAAGGCTCCTTTTTAGATGGGGTGTAAATAAGTAATTGTACTGCTGCAGCGCCGCCAATCACACACGTAATACCCAAGATTCCCCAACCAAATGATGCGTGCCTCGGTTGTTTGAAGCGAACTGCGGAACCAGGTCTAACGTGATTGTGGTGGAATGCCCTCTGAGAGGCTGGGGTAATTTGCGGGGAAGCAAGCAACGCTGATCGTTTCAAGCCTTGCGATAAGGGCGACGGGACGAAAAGGCGAGGTTGACTGCCAAAAAAAGCCGAGTGGGAGCGACGAGTAGCACGCATGTGCTTCCGACTCCAGCCCAGATTTAACTTACTGGAAAGTTCAGGCTCTGGGGAGACGAGGGGAAGGATTGGTTGGTGGGCGTGCGCTTGTTAAGTAGCCTATACGAGCTGCGCCAGCGGACCACACCCTCCTTTTCTTCTCGCGGAATCTTCGGATGGCTTGAGGAGAGATACAAATCAGATGATAGGAATTAGTTCTGTACTCTTGCCAATCAAGAAGGAGCTAATGGTAATAAGCAACAACAATATTCTCTACCCAAAGTCAGGATTGAGCAGAGGCAAAGAGGTGAGAAACTTTGAGTCGGGTTCTGCGACCGCGGTAAAAGTTGGCCCATTAGTTGCAAGAATGCGTCACTGTACTGATCAATACGCCCCTTTTCAAAGGGAACACAATCTGGTTGGCGGGAGGCCGTATCTTGTTACGTATTTTACCGACAAGCTTGTATTGCACCCAAATTTACGGCGGACTGAGAGTCTCCCGCGTTCTTCGTCAAATCGGCCAAAACAACCCGAAATATCGTGCGCACAAGGAAGCACAGACTGACCGAAAAACAATCCGAGATATACTTACATCATTTGCCTCATACCTACGCTAATCGTCTTAGTCTTAGCTCCTCCAGAGGACGGTACTACCGTTTCATGTGTTTCGGAAGGCTCTCCACCACATACTAAGACCGGCATATACCGAGGCTCGTCAAATCAATATCACAATTTGTGATAAAGATCGATCTTGCTTCGTCCCCTGCACCTTGTGGTCACCGTTGCCCCTCTTTGGCAGTCCATTCCTCCGTTACAACTCTACACCATGGACTCCGCCGCCCCGAGGTCCTCTTCCCGTCCTCGACCGACTTCCAGACCCACGACGCCACTTCGCCCTAGTTCCAGGTCGTCGATACGCAATTCACATGGATATAGCAACAGTCTCAACACAGTTGGATATGAAGAGCCTGCCATTAACTCGTTGGAACCACAATTTGCAGAGCTGGCGGACTCTATGGCTGACTTAGAGGCGAACTTTATGCACCTTCAATTGATGCACGAGAGTTTGTCGAGGTTCAGCGAGAGCTTTGCCAGCTTTCTTTATGGGCTGAACATGAACGCATTTTGTGTTGATTTCCCAGAGGTAGGTATATACAGCTTGAAATAAGATGCGGTCGCTGACGTCTGCTAGGCTCCTATTCCTGAATCATTCAAGAGGGCGCTAGAAGCCAAGGCGCAACAAGGTATTAGAAATACCCCTTATATCATTGTCACTGACTAACACTGAGATCGTCCAGACTCGCTGTCCCACAAGACAGGACAGGATATCGACGCAACTTTTTTGTAAGAACCAATTGGCTCCTGATTAATACGAGCGCACAAGGCTAACCTTTTTTTTTTCTACTCTACAGGACAACGGATACATCATTTGTCGACAACCCCCCGGCCACGGTATCGTCCAAAGCTACGCCGAAAAAAACTCCTGTTTCTTCTCGAGGGCGCGGTGGAGCCAGAGGTGCTGCTAGCAGTCGATATGCTACGAGAGGATCTGGAACAGCTAGAAGTCGCCCAAGTGGACTACCACGAGGTAGCGGGTTGCCGCGCGGAAGAGGGAATCGTTGAGCTGGATACATTGGTTGGGAGATAGTTACATATTGCCGCCCTGGTCACACGGGCATAGAGCGCATCCTGGGCATGTGTCTCCACACCGAGTTTGCTATCGGATGGATTGACAGCAGACAGTGGCATGTCCAGGTTCCAGACCGGACTTGTACCGTCCGTCTAGAGAGTTGCTGACCACGAAGACAGAAGTTGTAGACGTTGATTTGGGATGCGTAAATTCCACCGGCTGGAAATGATGCGTGCTTTAGATAGCAGGTAATATCATAGCTAGATAGCATAGCTAAATCATTTAAACCCACTACGGCAGTTAAAAGTAAACATTCGACTATGCCACCATGGAGATGTAGCTAGGCGGGTCTTGCCGTAGGCTATTCCCGATGGGTAAATGGCTCCGTCTTGCCGCCAGGAGCAGCATGAGTTCTCATCAAATTCTCCTCCTTTCCCGTCTAGGCTCGGGGGTGACCCTACATTCATTATTCATCTTCGGCTTGACTCTATCATTACCGGATTCGTCGCCCAAATTTCTGTGGTTTTGAGCAACAACTGTTGATAGGGGCGAAAGCGGTGGCTGTTGCATCTGTCTTGGCATTCATTCGACTTTCGACCTCTATTGATACCTGGACAGCATTACCGTTCGGTCTGAGTTTATTACTTGAACTCAGGTTCCTGGTCAGAGACACTTGTTCGCGTATCTATTAGACATCCTATTTGCGATCTCCAGGCTCTTTGTTTGGTGCTTCCTCCTGCATACAGTATTGGATCGGAGATAAAGCCGGAAGTTGTCTATGACGATCTAGTTTCTTACTATTGACACCGACTACCTCTGACCTTGGGTGTTCGAAGAACTACTACGCTTCATTCGACCACTAGCAAGCAATTCTGTAATTCAAACAGTTTTGTCCACAAAGCATAACAAGTCAGCTGGTCTGGCTTGACTCGGACCGGGAATCCTTGAGTCTTTTCTTTCCTACTTGATATCTTACACTGCCACCATGGCTACAGCAGTCACTAGCCTTGCTACTGTAGTGCAGGTCAATATCCTCACAGAAGCCGAATACGGCTGTGGTATGTGATTATTCTTCGAAATAGGCCATCCCAAGCTAACGAGCAAAGAACATTTATCGGGTGTATTGAAAGATGACAGTCGTGGCTCCGAATTTATCGTTTCTTATATGAAACAAGCTGCAATGAGAATGAGCAGAAACAACAGGAAACATGATGGCGCAAATGGTATCAAAGCATCAATGTCGCAGCGCTTGTCTCTGAAGCCAGTGTACATTTGTGTCGACTGCTCCGAGAAACACAGCAATGGCGATAGACAAGCGCACAATGCTCAGACGGGCCATCAATTTTGTAAGAAATTTCTCATTCGGCAGTTTTGGGCTTGACTGATGTATCTAGATATTGACTCTCGCACCGGGGCACTTTTCTGTCAGTCTTGCAGAGATTTTATATACGATCACGAACTGGAGAAAATCCGGACTCGGGCTGCTGGACTATGGTCAAAAGACCCGCTCGGCCGTGATGGCCAAGATGGCTCACGGATTACTAGCTCGATAGAGTCTGCAGTACAAGACGCCTACTCAAAAGCAAAAAAGGCCAACAGCATCGCTCTATCACAAGATAATCCATTATCAAAACCGAGCAGGTACATTCTTGACGTTCTCACTCAGTTGAGCAATAGGAAGAGGAAGAGAAAGGCAAGCGACATGTCTGTAGACGAGAGTAACGGGAACGGAGACTATACATTTTTGAACGGCGTGACTGCGACTGAAGTACCCGAGGCTGACGAAACATATATCAAAAACAACGCCACGAAACGAATATGTCAGAGCGAAGGTGTCCGAGGTCTTTTCAACCTTGGGCAAACCTGTTACATGAATGTGGTCCTGCAGACATTGCTACACGAGCCGTTGTTAAATGCTTATTTCTTGGGGAACGGTCACAAATACTACGATTGTCAAGTTGACGGTTGTGTATTGTGTGCAATGAGCCGGGCATTTGCAGAATTTAATGGATGTGATAAGAAGGACGGGTTCACTGCTGAGACCTTGTTATATTCGACTTGGAAGAATCATCCTGTAAGTCCATGTTTCCTCTGGTTGGCTTGTAATTGTGTGTGTGTGTGTGTTGACTAAATGATATAGCCTCTCGCGGGAAATCACCAACAAGACGCCCACGAATTTTATCAGTTCCTTGCCGGCGGCTTACACACAGCCTCTTCCGACGAAAACGATCAATTGAAATGCAACTGCTTCTTCTGCAAGGCGCTCTTTGGCAAGTTTCAGAGCACGTTGACCTGCCCTATATGCCGACATACGAGCCCGACTGAACAGCCATTGTTGGAACTCAGCTTGGATGTGCAATTGCACTCGAAGAAACGACAGATGAACGGAAAAGTGCACGGGTCGGTGACACCGACACTGGCAGGATGCCTGCAGTCCTGGGTGACGCCTGAAGAACTGATCATGGAGGGATATCAATGCCAAGGCTGCCATAGCTATCCCGACAAACTTACCAAACAATTGAGAATTAAGCAATTACCAGCCATGCTATGCATGCAGATGAAGGTATCCCTCCTCTGACAGTCAATTCATATACGATCAAAACTAATTCAGACAGCGGTTTGAGCAAACCGACTCCGAAACGCGCAAAATGCAAGGCAAAATCGACTTTCCGCTCGAAATCAACATGCAGCCCTACACCGTTGCCTCTGGCTCCTCTTCTTCCAAAAAGGGCGGTACAGTACGCAGCGATATATATATGTACGACCTCGCATCAGCCATTGTGCATGACGGCGCAGGCCTGAATGAAGGGCACTATATTGCGTATATACGGCAGGGAGATCGGTGGTGTTTGTTTAATGATGACAAGGTCACGTTGGTTTCCGAGGGGGATGTGCTGAATGCGGATGCGTATCTGTTGTTTTATACGTTGAGGTCACTAAGTTTTGGAAAGTGATTTGTTTTGATAAAGTTTGTCGGTTGAGATAGATTTGTTTATTATGTGTGCAATTGGAGATGGTATGATTCAGACTTGATTGGCTACTAGTAGATTCTAGGTCCAACACAAACTGAACGAACCCAAGTTGGGGATGTTTGAGTTTCTTACGGGCAAAGGCCTAATCGAGGTTCTTCATTCGGTGTCATCTCTGCTAGTTATCGAGAATTTCATGATAAACCCTGCGGTAAGTCGTATCTTGTTCCTGGCGCCCATCTGCTGGCTGGGATGCATCAACGGCCGCATACAACTGGCTTGACGACGCCACTGGCGAGGGCACTGTTTTGCTTCTCCAGCGTGCCTCCGGTTGGCCATAGGTTGCACCTCTGTCAGCTATGCTCTTTCTCTTTACTAGGCCATACTATGGTCCCCTTCAATGGCAATGGAGGCATCCCCTACTATCGCGACACAAGCATCACATACACCTCTGATGTTATGCGCTCGCGGGAATCCGACATTGCGGGCCTCACTCGCCCGGCGTAGTGTGATCGCCGTATTCTGCTGATTGAGGAAGAGTGATCTGCTGCGTCCGAGAGTCAGGGGCTTCAAAACTGCGATTTCATGCTTGTGAACTAGAGGAGAGAGATATTGTGGGTTGCCGAAGGGGGTGACGGAAGAGTGTATTAGTCGATCTCAGCCGTGTTGAACATGCTAGATCCGAATCGGCTCGACGGTGCTAAGTAAGAAGCTGTATGAACAGAGCCATCTAATTGGCTTGATGTGTAGTCCGAACGCTACATAGGACATCCATCCCTTCATTTCTGATCGTGATACCTGTAGAAGACTGCAATTTGATACAAAACCGTGATTCGGCGTTGTTGTCTGAGCGTCAGGCACATGTCTCTGTCCATTGGGATCTAATAAGTCCGTACATCCGTCTCCAATCCCGAAGACACACTCAAAGCAGTCGGGATCAGGGGCATTCCAAAATACTTTACGTGAAAACCATCCAAAACTTGGAAATTGGAACCTAATATCAAAAGACCTAGAAAATGTGGTTTTATTTCTTTCCGTCCTCAAACATCGACCCGATCCAATCTAGCGAATCCGTCGCAAAAAGATTACCCAGATAGGAAATACTCCATCGATCTTTGAAGAGCCTAGGCACGAGAAAAGAAAATTTTTTCTTTTCTTTTTCCTTCTATGGCCCCGTTGTATTGGAAACTGCGGGCCTTTGGGTGGAGCTTTGGGGTCGTGCTTTGATTATTATATCAAAATGAAGCTTTGATTTCTGTATGCCATAGTTTACGTTCCGCACGGATCTAGTATTTTTATTTTCCCTGAGTGAGGCTGAAATGATCTTATCAGTTTGTCTGTCGAGTTAGGATGGTTGTGCTGTAAGAGAGAGAAAATGAGCTGAACGACGTGAGTCGAGCCAGAACTTACATAGGCAAGGTCCAAAGCAGTAATAATGAGGCTAAGAATAATTAAATCAGGCGGCTGGGCTATCCCTCGGCGTCACACATGCACATGACTCGACATAATAATTTACATGCGTATTTACCGTACGGACTACGGGTACGGAATACGCGTGGAAGTAATGCGGCGCTAAGAAAGCGATGGAACGATGTACATCTAAACTCCACCGGAATTAATAAGCTGCTCACCTGATTCTGTCCGTGTTGCCTGTTACTTCTATTTGATGCTGAGTGGTGAGCGGTGAACGGCACAGACACGATTGGCTGTAGGAGTGTGCCATATGCAAAAGATCAAATCGGCTTTTCGAGTACTTGCAACCCGCAGACACGAGGGGACATGATTTGCTGGGACGAGGATATTCCGAGCAAATGTCAGATTGATTGGAGCTGAAGAATTAAGGCTAGGTATTAAGGTATTGTGATGATGTCACTGCGTCTAGACTCTGCCTATGGACGCTGCACATGTTGGCCAAGTCTCTAACACGGCTGGTCTGACTCATCGTTCTCCGTATACTACTACAGTCGTACTCTATCAGCTCGAAGCTACACAGTAGATTCACAGAGAGAATCTGGCCTCGCATTCTGGCCTCGTATTCTGGCCTCGTATTCTGGCCTCACATACTTGCTCTACCGATGATGAGAAGGAAGATGCGATCCTCTGCTAGGCTTGAGTATCATCATACGAAGAGTGGGGTGATGTAGAGTGATGTAGAGTGAGTAGAATGAACCGGATGCTACGGATGCGGCACACACGCTAAGCGATTAGCCTGGCGGGGCACGAACTGCCCGAGCCGATTTACTTACGTACAGTCATATTACTACGGATACGGCGGATTCTCTTCGTGGTCACTTTAAGCTTCAGCCCTGGGGATCTATGACCTCATTTTCAGAAAACAGATGTTGCCGCATGCGGCCGGTAAGTGGGCAAGAGCAGGCTGCCATACAAGACTGACCCAGCTATCCCCGATTGTGTTCAGAACAAAGAGAGAACATGGAAGTACCTTCGCAGGAGACAGTGTCATGAATCGTGAAACACCATCGGTGATCCCAGCTCGGCCCAAAATGGAATGTTTGTCATTGGCTGGCGGCGCTCTTTGTTCGTGTCTTGGCAGGCTCTTGGCATCCGGGTTGAGAGTGCCGAGTCTCCGACTGCGCCGAAAGTTCCGGCGAGTATCTCGACGTATTCGTTCTCTACGATGTCTACGGGGTACGCTCAATACAACCTGCGTAGACCATGGCTTTATGCAAGTCATATTGTTGAAGTTGTCCAGACTCTTTTCCGCTGATTGAGTACTCGATCTTCCTCCGGACTACCTTCGGACGAAATAGCGGGTGCAAGACTTTAGACGATCGACACTGCACTCCCAACACCCAACTCAGTACTCCGTAATTAGCAGTTTGTGCTAGCTAGCGGCTGACTAGCTCAAGCCTAGACTACTACAAGCGAGCCACAGATGGTCAGAGAACATAGTAGAAGTAGTACGGACATAGTACCTAGTCATATATCAGCAAGTACTCAGTTGTAGAAGTAGCTGTAGGTAACGGATCAATCGGCCCCTAAGCCCGCAAGTAATCTATGTCCCGCAGAACCTGGAAAGGATGCAACACCACTGTGCATGGGTGTGCTATGCCTATGAGGACATGTATGTCATGAGACTTCATTAAGGCGACATGTCATGGTTGTCCACCCTTGTCAGCAATACAAACCTAGCAAATGGAGCTACTAGTCGGGCTCAGGGTCCGGGCTGCCAGTAAGTACCTAAACGAGAAATGGACCCTCGGACCAAGACACCGCAGAAAGACGTAATAATACGTCGTCCGCATACGGGCCATACTTCCACGCACTGATCGGCCTTAACGCCGGAGCTAGATGGATGATGCAGGAAGGAGCTTATTTCTGTTCCTGGCCTCTGCCTTTTTTCTTGCTGATTCCGAGCCAGCTTAGGCAAGAGTATTAATAATGTAGCTTCGTCCCAATCATCCTGATCCGTACTTTTTCTCCCTTTCCTTTTCCCTTTTTATGCTTGTGTCGCCTCTGACATCACACTGAGCTATACTTTGTAGCTTGATAGCTTTGATAGCTTGTCTTTCTAGATAAGCTACACGCTGCCTCTGGAAGCTCGCACTTTAGTCAAGCTCCCTAGGTACAGATAAATCCGAGAGAACGGACGGAAGTATACAGACAAGCACATACATACGCACGCACATACCGTATATTAGAATGCGACAGTCAGCGTCACGGCAGCTTCTAGCTGCAGCTTTTCTGCTCATCGCAGTCGCGACCGCTCGGCCGGACGGTGGCCACAGCCATGAGGCCATGGAAGGCATGGATATGAGCCAGAAAGACTCCATGTCGAAACCAGAGGAAGACTGGGAACTCAGCTACTGGGCTTATGGCGAACATAGCGCATCGATAACCGCTCATATTATTCTCGAGGTTCTTGCTTGGTGTTTTGTCTTGCCTGTTGGTGCGTGTGCATTCATATTTCTCCATCTGGCAAGCTCGCGCTAACTTCCAACAGCTGTAATGCTAAGCGTGGCGCATTCGCGATACACCATCCCCACGCAGTTCGTCTTTTTGATTGTGAACGGCGTCGCCTTGTTCTTCGGTCTGATCTACAATGCCTCTACGCCCGATCTGTATCAGAACAATGCGCATCACAAGATCGGCTGGATCGCGAGTTCCGTGGTAGTGGCGCAATTCGTCATTGGCATCATCTACGCTTATTCGGGTCGGCGCACCAAGAATATGGCTTCCCAGTACGAGCGCGCAACATTCTTCCCGGTTTCGACGGAAAACATGATGGAGCACCAGCAGTTGTATACTCCTGTCGCCGAGTATCGCTGGTCTGGGGATAGCGGCCACGGTACTAGCTGCCCTGCATCCCCTGACGAAGAACACCACAACTTCACCAAACCCGAGGAGGATGAAGACCTCGAGGTCCCTACTCCCCTTGCGCGCGGTTGGTTGCGCAGTGCGTTCTTGGACAGATTCTTCACAAGTCGTGTGCCGGGCATGCTTTCTAACAAGGTGTTGCGCGCATTGCGCCTGGTTTACAACATCATCGATCGCATCATTCTGCCATTTGGATTCATTGCCTTGGCCACCGGTGGTGTTACTTACGGTGGTATTTTCGTATGTATACCTTGGTCACTACGGAGACATTCCACTAACTCTTTTGTAGAAAGCGCGAAGTGTGTTCAGCGGTCTTGCACATTTCATCAAAGGTGGTATCTTCTTCTGGTACGGATTAGTCGTTCTAGGACGATACATGGGCTGCTGGGCCAACTGGGGATGGTCATGGAATTTGAAGCCGGCAAACTCCCGTGCGCCAACTGGAGAATTCGTCGAATCGACCCTCATTTTCACCTACGGCTCCACGAACGTCTTTTTGGAGCATCTCGGTGGCTGGGGTCAGGGATGGTCTCCTCAGGACCTGGAGCACGTTTCCATCTCGGTCATGTTCTTTGGCGCTGGATTGGTAGGCAACTTCTATCCCGGTTTCATGAACATTAGCTAATTTAGTAGTGCGGCATGCTCCTCGAGTCAAAACGAGTCCGTAGCTGGTTGAAGCAGAGCATCCTTGGCTCCTCTCGCAACCAATCCAACGAAGACGAAGAGCAATCGAGCGTTTCGTTCAACCCGATGCCAGCGTTGATCATCTTCCTCCTTGGTATAATGATGGGTGGACATCATCAAAAACAAATGGTCTCGACAATGGTCCACCAACAATGGGGTTCTCTTCTCTCCGGTGCTGCCATGGCTCGTGGTGCCACCTATGTCTTGACTTACATCCGCCCGCCAACTTCGTATCTTCCCGCTCGTCCACCAACAGAGTTGATTGGTGCCTTTTGCTTGATTTCCGGTGGCCTGATCTTTATGCTTAGTGTAAGTACCGCAAATGGAAACAATCAAGTGAAAATCTAACAGGTTTAGGCCTCCGATATCATGGACGTCATGGTCTGGTACGATCTCGATGCCATGTTCACCTTCAACGTTGCCATCGGTCTCAGCTGCTTCATCATGGCCTGGGAAATTGTCGTGATCGCCATCAAAGCCTGGGCCGTCAAGAAAGAAAACGCTCAGTCGCACGCTCGATCATGGTCCTCCGCCTGATCAAGGGGTACCACAATGCCTTGAGGGGACGGATAATGAAAGGACAAGAAAGAGACGGAATGAGATCTCCACTTATTTTTTCTTCGCTTCGATTTTGTATATTCAGTTGATGAATATGCTCGCTTGATTCGCTTCAGCCTTATACCCCTATACAGTTTTTATTCTTTTGACATGACTGAGATTGCTCATTGCAGTGAGCTATGATATGGGTGGATATGATATGTTCGGCTGGTTTGGGAGGACTGTATTCAAGACGGTTCTGAACATATTATGGAAATGTGTATGGACTTATGATTAATGTTGATAATGGATGGGATAGGCATGATATACTATTACACAACTTGGGTCTAAGTAGAATGGTTGTTGTAAATACAGTACGTAGATAGAAAAGCTACGGAAGACGGCTCACTACTCCCCGACCCGAAAAGCTCCTTTCAGTCTAGTCCTTTTGGAGCAGCCCCTGCTTGATCTCTTATTTTCTGGGCGACTTTATTTCGACTTTTCCATTCTCTGTTTTTTTCGTCCTCCGAGTCTGCGAAAGTAGACTGATCAGTGTGTTGTCTGCTTATCTGTCACTCCTCCAGCTAGCGACTTGTCTTGTTATCATTGGATTCGTCAACAGACTACCGTCATAGCCAACTCGTTTCTCGTGTGACAGTCAATTCCTCAGCATCGACACTTCAAATTCATCTTGGAAGAAACAAATAACCGACAACGACGATGTCTTCCTCATCCCAACCCAGCAACCTGCCAGCGTTTTCGCTCAACATCAACCCTCTCCGCTCCTACCTCTTCCGCCTCCCGCTCTTCACGCGCGCCGTGCTGCTCATCATTGTCGCATTCTGGCTTCTCGAGTTACAGTCTGTATGGGATGTGGTCCAATGGGGCGCTCTGATTCCGAATGAGATTAGTATCGCTGCTTGTACGACTCTTTCTCAAAATTGCGGCGAGACGGTGGTTAGGCTAATGGTGGATAGTGTATCGAACGAATACGTACCCCGTTATACATAAGGGTTTGTTTCATATGTTGGTGAATGCGGTGGCGTTGACACCCTTGTTGGAGAGGTTCGAGGCCGAGCATGGCACTTTGACGGCGCTTCTGTTATTTGTTGGACGTACGTATTTCGCACCCATGAACGGCGATTCGAAACGTTAACAAGCCCCCTTTAGCGCTTTCGACGTTCCCAGCCGCTCTATACATAATCGTCGAGAAATATATCCTATTCAGCAACACGGCCGTCGTCGGCGCAAGGTTGGAAATCTCCTTGATGACAAAGCTGCAACGAACTAATATGCGAACAGTGTCTGGGTCTTTTTACTCCTCGCCTCCGAAGCCATCAAGACTTTCCGCACGAATCCATATTTCCAGGTTGGCACTCTCAAAGTTCCCACCTGGACTACGCCGCTTTTTGTATCGTTTGTTGTCGCCGTTCTGCTTTCGAATACGAGCTTTTTGGGACATATCTGTGGTATGATTTTTGGGTATTTACGTATGTCTCTTTTCTGCGTACACTTACTTTTCTATCTGCTAAACATTGGAATAGTCGGACTAGGCTACCTCAAAGTCCTGGTGCCTCCCGAGAAAATCTTGCGCTTCATCGAAGGAAAGTTGAACCTCCTCGGACGACTACCTCACTATGTCTCTGTCGACCAGAAGACGCACGGACGATACGGTGTCCTCCCAACGACGTCTTCCGCAGAATCCGGCGTTGCGATGAGCAGCTATATCGGCTCGTCACAGCGATTGGGGTCGTAAATAGCGATCATCATGTGGCATGACCGTATGAAGACAGAAAAGGGGTGGGGAAATATAATATATTGTAATAAGGATCATTCTTGTATATACTCATTGCGGTGTACTATTTATGATTGTCTAGATATAATGAGCGACGAGTTGATAAGATATTCAATGAGGTTGCATTGGACAGTTTAAATGTTGATATCAGATGATATATCCGTAGCGGCAAAATCATCCTCCAAAAGGATATCCCTACTTGGTGCGAACTACTACCTAGGTAACATATATCAAACAGTGCAACTCTCGCAGCCATTGTTACTACATGGCGGCCTGTTGTATAGCCGTAGCCCTAACCCTCATTGTATACTGACCAATCAGATAGCTCCTGGCGCTAATGCGGACTTGCTCTCCGCATTAACATCGCACCAGCTACATACTTGTCAACATTGGTCAACACATCTTCAATTGCTTTGAGGAATCCATAGCCATTGGGACATACACCCTCGAGGCATAAGTGCCAATGGGCTTACTATGTAAGTTTGCCTATCTCCAAGACGCAATTTCTTAAAACAAAAAGGGTATATGGCGCCCCTGCTTGTCCGGAGTTGCTAATGAGCAAAACAGCATCAGGACTCCTCCGCAAACTGCGCAATGATCCTTCCTTTTTCCTCACTCGCCTCCCTCCATGGATATCCCTACTCTGCATATTAGTCGGCGTCGCCTCTTTGCTGGTTCTGCCGCTAGATGAATACTCTCGCCGAACGTACATTTCTGAAAATGCGCTGTTACCGGGCCAGGTACATACTTATTTCTCCGGATCAGAACAAAATATATTCAGGGGTTATAAACGGGAACTCGAGACTGTGATCCCTCCATCCGAGAGTGCTGGTGAAGGGGATACTGGAGAGCAATGGAAGGCCGTTTCCGACACAGTTCAGAGGATATTCCGTGCCGCAGGACTGAAGGTCGCAACGCAAAATTATGAATATGTCTCCGCAGGCAATGTACACAAAGGGCAGAATGTATATTCAATTCTTCATGCGCCGAGGGGAGATGCAACAGAGGCGATTGTGTTGGTTGCTGCGTGGAGGACGATTGAGGGGGAGTTGAATTTGAATGGAGTCACATTAGCATTGACATTGGCTCGGTACTTTAAGAGTTTGTCCCCCTCCTACTCCTTCGGTTGATGAATGATATACTGACCTAGGCTGGGCAGGATGGTCCCTCTGGTCAAAAGACATCATTTTCCTCATCACCCCCGACAGCAAAGCCGGCACCCAAGCCTGGATTGACGCCTATCATGACATGCACTCCTTATCTGCACAACCTTTACCGCTCAAAAGCGGCGCATTACAAGGTGCTTTGGTTATTGAGTACCCATTCGACCACCGCTTCGAGTCGCTACATGTGGTCTACGACGGCGTGAATGGCCAATTACCAAACCTCGACCTCATCAACACTGCCGTCTCAATTGCAGGCGGACAAATGGGGATCGGCACAAGTCTGCAGGAAATGTGGGAACATGACGATAGCTATGAGAAGAGGCTTGAGACTATGCTCCGTGGTATGGCGAAGCAGGGACTTGGTCTTGCTGCGGGAGCTCATAGCAGTTTCATTCCGTACCATATTGATGCGATTACTTTGCAGACGAAGGGAACTGGTTGGCAGGATGAGATGGCATTTGGTCGGACGGTTGAAGGACTGTTTAGGAGCTTGAACAATTTATTGGAGCATCTGCATCAGAGTTTCTTCTTTTATTTGCTTATGCATACGAATCGCTTTGTGAGTATTGGGACATATCTGCCGAGTGCAATGTTGGTGGCGGCGAATTTTACGATTATGGCGATTGCGTTGTGGTTGAGGACCGGGCATGAGGATAAATTGGCTGTCACTGCTGCTGCGAAGGAGAAACCAAAGGACTCGAAGGGGGAAGCAACGCAGGCAGCAGATGCCGGGTTAAATGGTGTCTCTGAGCGCAAACTGTCCGTTCCGTTGACGGTAGTGGCTGTTCTACATTTCTTAGGCATTGTACCTTTATACATTTTGACCAACATTTCTTCTCAGGTGAGTGTTTTCCTATCTTATACTCATGAATTCACGCTAATTTTAACTAATAATAATAGTTCTTCCTCCCCGTAACCTACGCCATCCTCCTCCTATCAACCGCCCTCCCATTCCTCATCAGCCTCGCACTCTGCAAACTCTTCACTCCTCAATCGCAAACCTTTTATCTCCTCAAGTCCTTTTCCTTGTTGCTCCTCGGCTTGTTCCTGAGTGCGCTTGCAACACTCAATTTCTCACTTTCGTTCATTATTGGCCTGCTTTGCGCGCCGTTGAGTTTCGTGCCAACTCCTACTACAACGAAGAAAACACCTGCAACTCTCGCCTTCTCGTCTCTACTATTGATGCTGCTTAATATCTTGTCGCCCCCTGCGATTCTTCTAGTGGCATGCGCATACACGGGGATACCAGTGCAGGAGGTTCTCTCCCAGGCTGCTTTCGGATGGGATGTATGGGGTGTTTGGACCCCTGTAGTGGTGTGGTGTGTGTGGTGGCCTGCTTGGATGATGGGTGCTGTGTCGGTTGGGAGTTCGTTCTTCGTTTAACTCCCCAAGCTCTAGCAGGGCGTGATACCTTATATAACATACAACATAGGCTCGGGAGATTGTGTTACATCAATATAGTGTATTTGTATCAGACGCTTTGTCTATTGTTTCTTAAGTTTCTTAACTCATGCCGCCTGATTGACTTCAATCATAGTAAAGAGGGACGAAAGACTAAGCGGCCCAGACGTCTCTTCCCACACCTTCGATCCAGTGCCCCAACTGATTTACCCCTGTATCCCACTCCTTCAAACGATTCCTCATGCCCTCGATCTGCTTCATGTCCAACACCTTTGGCTGAACCCAATTAATCCTCGCAATCTGCGCTACCTGGTCAATCGATCCCTTGATAAGTCCCAATGACAAAGCCTTCATAATCAAATGCTCAATCTCGTCTGGTTGCACTTTCGTCTCTGCCGAGATGGTGGAAAAGGTCATTGTGCGGTCGTGCGGTGGACGACGGAATACAGCTTCGGTGAGCGCCGACAGAGAGATCTTGATGTAGAGGAATTGGCGGTGCGATTCGAGGAGTTTGTTTTTGCTGATGTTGCCTGCGAGCACGTCGTAGGCGGTTAGGTCGCCGCGGTTAAAGGCGAAGAGGAGATCGCGCAGCCAGGCATGTGGAGTCTCGCTGAGGGAGTCGAGGATGGGATGAAGGAGAAGCTCGCCGAAGTTGTAGATTGAGTCGGAGACCAGGGCGGCAACGCTGAGGTCGTAGGCGCGCGAGATGCGCTCTTCTTGAGAGAGGTCGTCGAGGTCGACGCAGGCGAGGTAGAGGAGGGTATTCTTGTAGTAGGATGCGAATTCTTCTTTGGCCTATAATTCGTTAATGCTTTTCATATCAAACCCAAAGAGAGATGGAACGTACATGATAGTAGTCTGCATTGACTTTGTAGAAAGCTGCATGGACAACTGTCTCTACCGAATCAAATGTATCCAAAATCTTCTGGCTCTTATCTAAATCCTTCCGTGACCCCTCATAGTCTTGTAGTCGGAGCTTCACGCCCGCAACATCAGCAACAGCATATACGTATGCGTCCTGCGAATCAGGCTTATCCACTCGATCGGCGAGCGATGTGAGGAAAGCAAGTCTCTCTTGGTCATCTGCAGCCCATTAGAACAATCTATCGTCATTAGCACAAGGAATAAGGGCTTAAAAGACGAACCACCACATTGTGTCGCAGCCAACAACCCCAATGTTACAAAGTTTAACTGATTAATTCGATCAGCAAAGCTGAGTATAAACGATTTGAAAATGGGTAATCGCTGAGGGGAGCTAGCGGGTGTTCGGAAGAATTCGACGAGAGAGTTTGTGAGTTGATGCCAGAGTTTGCGCTCCCAGTAGTCTTCAAAGTCGAGGAAAAGAGCTTGAGCTTCGCTGGGAGCTTGGTCTCGCTGGTCTGCTAGGAAGTCGGGGATCTTGTCGGCGTCCATGGTGGGCCGGCCTTTATATGTTTTTGGACTATTACAGGGTGCAAAAATCGAAAGAGACTGTTAGGAGATGATATGCAATTCGAGATAGGTGAAAGATATAAGTGGCGTAGCTTGATGATGAAGCATGAAGCTGTTAGTATTGGTGTTAGTGATGCCGCAACTTAGCTAGCTCCAACAGGTCGCTCTGCCCAGCCGTAACTTTCATACCTTAGGAATCAGGCATCTATAAAATATACAAGCTTCATGCTTGGCTATTATGTTTCCAACTCTATCCATGGATGTATGACCACCTATTTAGTACTAACAGGCCTAAGCTTGATAGCATTCTCTTCTTTTACACTTCTGCAATATCAACTAGTCTCACGTTCACGTCTCATTGTACTGTCTAGATTATGCACAATCTCGCAAACTTTTCTCAAAAGTCTCCGAGATCTAAGAAGCTTGCATTTTCACCAGAGGTCCTCATGATACAGAATAATACCTAGGTACTAGAAGCATCCACCGGTTGAGGTAAATGTCTCCGGAAGGGTGATATGTCTCCGACGGCAATATAAAAGTAGTCCTATACCTGACAAGATACACGTCCTCTCCTTGCATCGATGTTTCCTCAAGGAACATATAACCTTTACTTGTTACTCACCTCAATCACATTAGTAGCTGTAGCATACTGGTCATCCTCGAATCTGTCCATCCAGTCACAGTCAAGCACCATGGCACACACCCACCATTCCCACGATCGTCACTTTGCTGAAGCCAACCGGCAATACTTCGAGTAAGTTATATGATATTGTTGACGGCCACTGCTAATCCTCGTAGTAAAACTGCCCACGACTATGACAAGGGCTTTGAAAAAACCATTAGCACGTTGAAAGAAGAGACCTTGAGTCACCGTCTGTGGATTAGCTCCAAGTGGACGGACACTGCAGAAGGCAAGGGAAAAGAGATCAGACTTTTGGAGTATGCCTGTGGACCGGGACACGTTACTCGCGTACGTTTTTGCTCCGTATCATGGACGTGATCTAATCAGACATAGACACTGGAGCCCTTTGTGACCAAGTGCCTCGGTCTCGACGTCTCGGAAAACATGGTGAGCGTTTACAATCAACGAGCCCGAGAGGCTGGTATCTCTCCCGAAAAGATGTCTGCAAAGGTCGGCGATCTCCTCGCGGAGAACGTATCTGAGGATCTACAACGATCTGAATATCGTGACCTCGACATCATCATTGTCAGCATGGCCTTGCACCATTTTCCTGATCCTCAATTGGCAGTGAAACGGCTAGCTGATAGGCTACGAACGGGTGGTGTACTTTGGATTGTCGAAATGTTGCAGGAACCTCATTCAGAGGAGGAGCACAAGCGTGTCAGCCCGGAAACTGCCCAGTTAGTTCATAAGCACGGTTTCAGTGTTGGTGAGATGAAGGAATTGTTCCTGGAAGCTGGATTAGGTGATACAGAAGTCAAAATACTGGACAGAAAGTTTGAGATGACGCTCCATAATCAGCACCATCTTGAAGTGACTGTTATCTTTGCTAGAGGATCCAAGCTTTGATCGGTGGGCTTATCTGCGATTGCGAAGTTTTTATGAATTAATCCATACTTAGTTGAAATTTAACAGTCATATCGATCTGTATCTCGGGGTCTTCGATTTAATCAAGATAAAAATGTATATGAAGCAGGATAAGGTGTAAAGCTAAAAGGCTAAAGCATTATGACTAATCGGGTTAGCGCTATGCGTCGAAGTTGAGCGGGAACAACCTCAACTTCATCCAAGTCACTTCGGACCTCAACCTATCCCACCACATCTCCGCTCCACACACGCAACAATCGTATCGTGGAGGTCTGGTACCGAGCCAATTGGTCAGTCTTCTTTTCCGACAGTCTTTTGGGGCGACCGATCGACCATGCAAAAGTGCCGGGCCTTCAATGGCGCTCTAGGCCGGAAGGCACTGGTTCCCACCCCTGCCGTTGCACGAGTGCAATTTCAGGTGCAGCGAAGGAATATACAAGATGTCCACATCACTAGGACCGGAAAGCCGATCTTGAAAGTCCAGGGAGGACGGTAAGAGATCTTTGCGCTTTGAAGCGTGTTCAATTGCTGACATTAGCCGCCTAGGTCTTCCTTGGGAGGTTCGTGATACGTCGGGTTCGATATTTGGACATTGCTCATTGTTATGAACAGGACACACCGCCACCGTCTTTGGAGCTACCGGTTTCCTCGGCCGTTACATCGTCAATCGACTCGGTATGTATAACGGATCAACTCAGTGGGTGCACGGCTAATTTCTATAGCTCGTGCCGGATGTACCGTCGTTGTTCCCTTCCGAGAGGAAATGACCAAACGTCACCTCAAAGTCTCTGGAGATCTCGGTCGTGTGGTTTTCATGGTGTGTAGCATGGAGGCAGTGGAACAAACAGTCGCTGATTAGAACAGGAATACGACCTTCGCAACACACAATCAATTGAAGAGAGCGTTCGCCATTCCGACGTTGTCTACAACCTTGTTGGCCGCGATTACCCTACCAAGTACGATCCTCCCAAACGAATTTTTAAGCCAAAGCTAAATTGTTGCAGGAACTTCTCCTACGAGGATGTCCACGTTGACGGTGCGGAGCGTATCGCCGAGGCTGTCGCTAAATACGACGTTGATAGATTCATCCACGTTTCTTCTTACAATGCTGCCGAGGACTCCCCATCAGAGTTCTTCAAGACCAAGGGTTGGGGCGAACGCGTTGTTCGTGAAATATTCCCCGAGACCACAATTGTGCGTCCTGCACCAATGTTCGGATTCGAGGATAACCTCCTTCACAAACTTGCTGGCGTCACCAATCTCTTCACCGCCAACCACATGCAGGAGAAATACTGGCCGGTTCACGTGAGTATAACTATTCTTTTTGTGATGGGTAATCGCTCATGCGTATAGGCAATTGATGTCGGAACCGCTCTTGAGCGCATGCTGTACGATGACAACACCGCTTCTCAAACCTTTGAGCTCTATGGCCCCAAGCAGTACTCTACTGCTGAGCTTGCCGAGATTGTCGACAAGGAAATTATCAAGCATCGCCGCCACATCAATCTCCCTAAGGTTATTCTTAAGCCCGCTGCTTACTACCTTAACAAATACTTGTGGTGGCCTACCATGTCCGCTGACCAAGTTGAACGCGAGTTCATTGATCAGCACATTGATCCTACTGCCAAGACTTTCAAGGACTTGGACATTGAGCCTGCTGAGATCACCAGTCTTACCTATCTCTATCTCGTAAGTTTTAAGCATTCATTGGCGTGAGATCGGAAACTAATGATGGTGCAGATGGGCTACCGAAGCTCCCAATACTACGACTTGCCCCCGGCCACTGAGCGCGAGCAAAGAGAAGAGAAGAAGTACCTGCACGTTCTGGACGACCAATAGTTGATTGTCCCGCAGCTTTGTATGTGTAAATAAAATGATTTACTTGGCTAGATTGATTTCCTTTGTCGAATACACTGTATCAAATAGCTCCAGACCGTAACTGAACTATCCAACAACATTCGCAATCTCGATCGTTCTGTATAAGTGCCCGGCAATAACCAGCAGGGACTGCCTATTATGTGCTGCGGGGCAAGCAGCGAATTCGGAGCACTTTCTAGAGAAACGCACAACCCGGTTCGTGCATCTACGCCCTGGATTTGCAGTTCAAAGTAGCATATAGTAAGGCTTTATATGAACGTCGGCATTCAACTATCATTCTTGTACATAGCTAGTTAATTGAAGAAGAAACTAAGCTGACTCAGCACGGCCTTGGTCAGTTGAGTAACTATTAACAAACCTATACCGGATTAGGCCTAGTATGCCATGGATGTATAAATTTAGGTAGAGCCTCTATAAACGTCTACATGTTATATACGGATGCTCGATCAGGGAGAAACCGAACTCACTTGAAGAGGGCGGGTAGAAGACAAAGATAATAGCTTCAGCAGAGAAAAGGCTATTTAAACGTTTCAGCGACCTGCCGTTTCCTCCTTGATAGAAGTAAAATGACTTGCATAGCATAGGCCGACTCACTAGCCCGTTTCCCTCCATTGCATGTTGCGTCGACTACGAGAAGCTGGAAGACTGAGTTCAGAACCTCCTATCTCTTTTTGGATATTCAGGTTTTAAAGACTCATTCCTGAAGTAGTTGGAGTCTCTACTCGATATCCAGAACAACACATACAAGAACACAATGGCACAAATCGAAGAAAGAGGCCTCTTTGGTGGCGCGATCACCGGCGCCGTGCCACAGGGTTGGGTCGATGGGAGGTTTGTCTAATCTTCTACTTGAAGCTTATTTATCATGTAACAGGACTGACTTATGCTGACTATTGACAGCACACTCCGTGAAGTCCCGGACCATCAAGAAATGTTCCTCTCACCCACAACACTCTCAAATCTCATTTTTGAGATCAACGAATACGTCCCTTCATCGTCAGCGGCGGGTTTGAATGGCGTAGCCTCGGGGTTAGAAGCTGAGGTTTCGTCAGGTATTAGTATCGATGCTGATTCAGAGGATGTTGCGGCGGCCATGTATCATATTCTCGACATATGCGACGACGATGATACCATGGATGTCATTCGGGAGCCTCGACGCGTTCCTATCGATAGATTAGCTGCGTCGTCTTTGGGCAACAAAGCTTCCGCCTACGCAGGACTTGTCAAGTTCACCGGCCCCGGCAAACAGAGGCGAGAAGCAGCAGGGACGCAGCGACTAGCTGCAACTGCACGACAAAATGCGGCAAGTGGGAGTACGCCCTCCCTTCCTGAAAGATCAACGAATAATTGCCATTTTTTGCTCGTGCGGCTGCCGGACCACAAGACGGATTTGTTGGTCTTTGTGAATGTGCCGCAGGATGAGTTCTTGGCGCGGGGGGATACAGGGCTGTTGGCGAAGGAGGAGGAGTTGGCTGAGGAGCTCATTGGAAAATTCGCGGAGTTGATTGATATCAAGGACTGGGGGTTATTTGGCTCGAACTAAAAATGTGGCTTTGTGATTGGAACAGAAGTTGTCAAGTGCATGGAGGGTCATAGTGTTTCTGCTGTTGCGAGGATAGCATAGTGTTATAACGCACACTCGACTCGAGTATAAGCAACGGCATGACTGATAAGTTATCTTATATCAATTCACCAGATATGGCGATCTGAAATGGCCGAGTGCTGTTGGTACGCAAAGCGTTGCCGATACAAAACGGGAATTCGTGTAGGGTATCAAGACCTGAAAAGTTCATGCATTCTAAGAGGATCTCGCTCTACATGATCCCCGTACCACATGAATGAACTTTTAATATACATAGTCAGCAGTAACTCATTTAGCCAATCAGCTCATCGATGTAAAACCTCGTCTAAACTATGCTCAGGCTTATCAATCCTATACAGCACCTTTGCCGTATTGAAATAGCCTTCATACTCAATCTCCTCCTCATCCTCCACGTCGTAGTGATAATGTCCTCCTGCATTCTCACCCACCGTCGAAAACGCATGTGTATGCTCCATCCGTAAGCCCAACTTCTTCCCCGGGTCAGCAGAATGCAACACCGTCATACAAGTCATTGGCGCCTTGAAGTCGTGATATGTTAACCAGTCATTGAATTGTTCGCGATCTTTGAATGGCAGTTCTTCCTCTGGCGGGAAATCAGGCATAATATGGTATCGCGCTTTTCCAGACTTGATGGCGAACACGCCGCCCAGACTGATGATTTGAGATTCACCATAGGCTTCGTGGAGTGCTTTGCGAATACACTCCGTGAAGCTGCCCTCTCCCCCAACACGTTTGCGAGCAGTGATCTTCAAGACATGTCCCGGATCGCCATGCGAGGCAAATACATTCCCCATCAACCCAAACCAATTCTGGGAATGCGCATTCTCGAGAATGACAGCTTTTGTCTGAGGATCAATCCTGACGTAGCGTCCATGGTCACTAGCCTCGATACATGCATTACCCTGCCGCCAACCGTTATTGATAACCATCTCGCAATTCTGGCCTACGAGATCGCACAAGCCGGCGCAGGCACCGATGAACATCGCTGGGGTTCTTGGTCCGCCGCCGTGCACGATCATTTCCATCTCGTTTGCGACGGTCACTATTCTATAGGTTTTGTCCTTCATTGGGAGCGGATAGAGGTGTGTCTGTCCGCCAATATCTGCGACTTTCTCGTCGCCCGAAAGACCCTCATGCGCGAGTAAGAAAGGCGACCTGCGGAGGTCGGGGCATGGCACCACGGTTACGGATGAATGCGCGTAGTTGGCGCTGAGGGGGCCGTGAAGCTTCTCGGCTAGCTCTGAGAGGGTTGGAGGGAAAAGTGGGATTTTTTGAGTATTCATTCTTTGGTATGGATGGGTTCGAGGTTAGGTTTTGCCAGGACACAGACCAGCCCAGTCGTCTAATATTATATACATGTAGTTCTCTTTACGAGTTCAAGCACATACAAGTATTGAAGCGGAGAAATACCCGCCCTCAATTTGTGGTTGATAGCATGCCCTAACCCTGACTGCTTCAACTTTAACATTGAGTAGGTCATTGTGAATATTTCTTATGGATTTAGAGGCTCGTTCATGATACGTTGGAACTACACTTCATCTTCCTCAACTAGATACAAAAGGGATACAAATCATATGAACTCCCTTGCCAAAGAACAATGAAAAAAGAGATGATATCTTTCTACCGCATGATTTCTTCGTAGATTAGGACTGTAACACTAGTCAGTATGTCTTCGATTCTCAACTGATCTTGAACAGAAGGGTGCGCATACGTTTTAGTTGTTCCTTGCTGAGAGCATCTTTGTTCTTGTCAAAGTCAAAGAATTCCTCCGGAATTGGATCCGCAGTAGGTTCATCATCAGGGTCATGGTATGGCTCAAGGTACGGATGACGCAGAGCTTCTTCGACCGTGATGCGTTTGGCAGGGTTGAAGGCCAATAGTTTCTCTAGCAGATCGAGAGCAAGATCGTTTGTTTTGGGGAATAGATGCTTGAAAGGAATCTTCTTCTTAAATGGCAGAGAGCGAATGTATTCACGTGCACGGCGGGATTTAATACCGTAGTAATCTTCCATGGTTGGTGTACCGAGCACGTCGAGGATCAGAGTGAGCTGGTGGTGGTAATCCTTTCCCGGGAATAAGGGTTTGCCGCTAAGCATTTCCGCTAGGATACATCCTACACTCCATACGTCGATTGCTTTGGTGTACTCTTTGAAGGTCAGCATGATCTCAGGAGCACGGTACCAACGAGTGGCAACGTATTCCGTCATGAAGCCAGAGTTGTCATCAGTGGAAGCCGCTGAACGCGCTAAACCAAAGTCGCAAACTTTCAAGTCGCAGTTAGCATTCAAGAGAAGATTGGAAGGTTTCAAGTCTCGGTGCAAGACATTGGCCGAGTGCATGGCTTTCAATGCGCGCAGTGTTTGGTAAATGAAATATTGGCAGTGGTCGTCGGACAAGTCTTGTGTGCGAATTACTCGGTGCATATCGGTTTCCATCAGTTCCTATCGTTGTTAATTTTAGTAGAGCCAAGATGGGTATGACGCATACCTGAATGAGATAGACCTCTGTAAAGCTGTCGTAATTACGAGGTCTCTGAATGTCGAGGATGGAAATGATATTCTCATGGTTGAAATATCTCAGCAGTTTCATCTCTCGCAAAGTTCGAAGACAGAACATGGAGTGGTCGAAAGGGGTGATTTTTTTGATGGCGACCTTCTGGCCTGATGGTTTATGCAGCGCAGAGCTGTGAAACATTAGCAATATCCTCAAATTAGCTGGCGTTGTTATTACCAGACAATACCATATGCTCCCTCTCCAATCACGTCCTGAATATCATACTGATCTGACACGTTGAACGAGATCTTCCTCGACCCTCCATGGGTGGAACTCTGACCCTGAGCCATTGCGGCTCTGTATAAGTATCGGCGTGATGAACTTGAACTTGAGACCGGGTAGTCAAAGTAGTTGCGGATAGAAAGAATATATATATGGTCGAAGGACTGAGACAGACAGGAAGCGTTAGCTCAATATATTTGAATCATCAATGGGATCCAACAATGGAGGCCCTTTGAAAATCAACGAAGCAAGCGGAGGCAGTCAAAGTGGAGTAGATGGCTGGTCGCAGGTCAAGACAATAGAGTAGCTTCAATTGATCGACTGCTCAATAGATGATTTTCTGTTTGTGCAAACGCTCAGAGCAGAGGCTGAATATGGAATGCGTACCTCCTTATATTGACGATGTTGCTCGTGTATACTCGTATACCAGAATCCAAACTATTGACTCTCTGAAATACCGTACTGTCTATATTCGCCACAGGCCATATAGTGAGGAAAAACAACAATGGGCTCTGCTGGTAATCGCACGGAGAGGCGTGAGGGGCTGTGTCACAGAAGCACAGTGTCAGCACATTGCTCGACTACAGCAAACTCAAGCAGACGACTCGGACGGAGACATAGTCATCATTTGGCTCTCTCTATCGAGAATGTGGATTGATCCGATGTACTTACTGAACCCGATCTTGGTGTCCTCGGCTGAGTAGAACAAGGTAAACAGATGCGACAGCAAACAAACGGGTACTCCCGCACGAACTTTGTTCTTCTCGCGGGTCAGTCAGCACGCGGGACCACGGGAAATTCCAGGCCGATGTCTCAACCTCCAGCTAACTAGTTGTTTGAGAGTGTATCAGGTGCAAGACGTTTTATTTAAGAGAGTCCGGCGTTGCGAAACGAAGCAGGAAGTATAAGGTGGGGGGCAATCACACCAGGCTAACAGGTGGGGAACTCCTCCTCTTCAGCATATCACTAGACGGGTCGCCTGGTTTCAAGTTGCCGTCCAGTCTTGGGCCCGGATGAGACGCGCCCTAGGAAGCCAGCATGCGGCTAAACATTGTCAACTGACAGCAATGAGGTGTGAGACACAGCACGAAGCCGTTCGGACCTATCGCTGGAGTGTAAGGAACAGGAAATCAGTCAACACCCGTATCGGTAATACCGTAATGACGTTCGGCTGTTGTCTGGTTCAATACTTCAATTCGTCGATCCGGGAGCTTGACTCGTATCAGAAGGGCCCGTTTCACCCTGAGACGGGGTGGTAGCTTGACCAGTCAGGTGGCAGAACAGCCCAATTTCAGTGACTGCATGCCATGGTCGCTTCCACGTTGTAGTATGAGAGATGCTCTTCATCCGTCTCTCCATACGCTTCTCGAGAGACGCAATACAGTCACATACAGGAATACAAAATTACGCATTTTTGGAACAAGCACGTCTGTCACAGTCTGCTAACCAATCAGAGGCGTGACATAACCGCGGAGCTTACCCACCGTGTGCACGTCAACCAAAGAACGAACAAGTACCCATAAGTACCAGGCGTGAGGCATTTTACGTATCAACTGTATTACGTTATCTCTCGACACATGCTCAGACGTTACGACTCGGATTTTATTTAGAAAAAAATGCTTGACGCTACATGGTCTAAACACAATCAATCAGTTGTATACCTCGACATATCACTGCACAACCTGCCATCAGAGTTAGCTTCGAGTCAGCGAAACCCAGAGAAAGAGCATACCTTGTCTCGCAATGATCCCATCCATTGTTGCAGACTGACGCTCTGGTCTGCCCGGTCTTCCACCAGCATAGTCTGTGCCCAAAGTCGCAGGCCCGGCTCTCCATCCTCCTTGACTACGTACAACTGAGGAGAGACGATGCTTCCGGCTCCCTTGGCCTTATAGTCTTTGCTCTTCTGTACAACGGCACGCACTCGCTCATTGAAGTCGTTATCCAGTTCAGGAAGGAACTGTTTGCCAACCCGTAATTGGTTCCTGTCGGCAACTCCAAAGACGTCGAGAAGTAGCTGAGGCACAGTGTCCCGTCCAACCCAGATGAACTGCGTCTGCCCGTCGTCAATCAGATAGAGACCGTAGGGCACCAAGCGCTCAGATGACAGATTGACCGGAGGGGGAAGGACGATCTCTCCGGTCTGGTCGTTGGGTAGACCAGCATCGTCTGGCATGTCATGCAATGAATACATTTTCGGGTAAATATATTGAATCATGAGTGGCAGAGGCAGGGTTGAAAGTAAGCACAGCGCAGCCGATCGCATATCTGTAGGGATCTGTGCCGACTTGCGGAGACCAAGCTGTTGCACTTCATCAGTATCGTTTCAAACATCGGCCGTTATAGACACTTACGTTCTTGATCAATGCAAGGAACAAAATAGGCAATGCTCGCATATTAGCAGGGAATTGTAAACCACCGCCACCAACACTGCCGCCCGCAAGCTCCTTACGGTATGTTGACAAGAGTTCAACCATCTTCGATTGAATAGCCTCACGAGCAGGTTCCAATCCATTCGAAAGCACTCGCTCAACAGCTTTGTGGCTGAAGTAGGTAGTGATGGCCTGCTGATCAGCTGAAGCATACAGATCGGCCAATGTCTGGGTTGTCGGCAGCGCCAAGGTCAAAACTCGGATTCTTCTTTCACCATTGCATGTGGTGTGGAGTACCGCAGTTTGCATGCACACAACAGGCTTGGTAACCGTCTCGTCGATAGCAACCTCTACAACGTAGGCTTGGTCGCGGGGGAACGCTGGGAATGCGCAGAGATCCGAGCTGCGATTGAAAAAGTTGCCGTAGAACGTGCTCATGCGGAGACCGGTGGTAGCACGTACACGCAAGACAGCTTCCAATCCGATCTCAGAAGACAGATAATCAGAGAATTCCCGGGCAAATTTGATGGCATCTTCTGTGCGGGCTGCGTTCCATCCCGGGTAGAAGTAGGTCTGACCTCCAGTGTATCGAGGAAGGTTGCTAAGGGAAGCAACATCCTGGTACTGCGAGGAAAATAAGAACATATCAATCGACACCTGAGCTTTGGAGCATTCTACTGCAAAGCTCTTGTAGAAACTGTTTCCAGTCTGCAAAAGGCTGCTTTCCTTGCTTGTACCCAAAATCTTCTTGTCCTCTCGCACCGTAAGCGCGCCATGACCAATGTTGGGAAGAGAAGAAGAAAGAACAGTAATCTTTCCGCCAACGTGAGAAATCAGCTTGTAGGCTGCTCGAAGACCGGATCCCATGGCACATCCGCCGTTTTGAGTGTTCTGGAACATTTCTTGAAGCTTGTCCAGGAAACTCTCAATGTTCTCGCGGCATTCGGACATTGTAACTAGCAAATCGCCCGGGATAGGTAGGAAAGGCTCGTCAAGATCGCTGACGACGAGCATCTTAGGAGCAGAGTTTTCTGATCCATCTCGAGGAATCGTAAAATAGTGAAGACTGGAGTCAACAGCCAAGAAGCCAAGTCGTGTCCTTCGATCAGCGTTGGGAATGCGATCCAAGCTCTCTTTTATGCAGCGAGCGGCCGTTGCAAGTAGACCATTCGTGACTGATGCATAGCTCACATCAATCAAGAACAAGTATACCAAGGGTTGCGGGGGTCGGACCATGTATTCCTGAGGGGCAACAAACTCAACGACGGCGTGGTTCAACTCTGGGCGCTGAGAACGGTCTGCCGGTTTCTGTAAAGCTGTGTCCCAATCAAATGACTGGGGAACGTCGTTGGTCAAGTTGCACATGTTACAACGCCAGCGATGGCCCTGGTCCAAAAATGTCACAAAGGGGTTGATATATGATCGGCATCGTCTGCATCGGGAAATGACTTGATCTGGAATGATGGGGATGGGATCTTCGGCGTCATGAAGTGCCGCATATGGCTGGATGACAAGTGCAAACGGAAGTTTCGATTTCTTAAGGAGCGAGTGGTTCGTCGGGACAGCGTTCAAAGTGGAACGCACGTACTTGGGCGGGCAATTCGCATAAGGTGAAGGATAAATACTTGTCTGAACCAGGTGTTAGCAATATTCCTATATTCAGAAATAGTATGAACTCACATTTGGTGGGAGAATGATAGGTGGTGGAGGATAATCGAGCTCAGCAACGTTGAACGGTTGCGTGAGTAGATCAGTTGGATATAGTTGGTTCAATGGCACGGCTCGTGGAACTTGCTGGGGAGGTACAGGCTGGGCTTGGGGGTCAGCCACGCCCATTTGACCAAACTGCTGAGTGATCTGCGCGACACCAGCAGTTGCAGGACCAGGATATCCGGCTACAGGTGGTTGGTACCCTCCCACAGCAGGAGGCTGCGGTGCAGCATAACCAGCAGCAGGTTCAGCTCCGTATCCAGGCTGGGGATAGCCCGCTGCTGCGGCCTGAGCAGCATACGCTGCGTAGTCGCCACCTGCTTTTTGCTGTCCTCCAAGGGCAGCATTGGCTCCCGATCCAAGGTCAAAGGCCTCTCCGGCATAAGCTCGCTTCTTTCTTCCTCCAGCTGGACCCGGCGCTGGAGGTTGAGCTGGCGCCTGCCCGTAACCCTCCTGAGGAGGATACCCTCCCTGTGGTGACGCCATTGATGGGTTGAGCAGGGATGAGATGCTCGACTCGGTGTTTGAGGGGTTCAATCAAATGACCGATGTAATCGTGGACTCGAGCAATTCGTAGATGCCTCCCTGTTCTTGAAAATCAGTAACCGATCATTGATCCCACACAAGTTGTGCGGGGAAGACCGAGTCTATCGCACTGAGGGATGATGAAGGACAGAATCAAGTTACCACAACAAAAATAAAATAAGGCAATGAGGACCGGCGGGCACAATTCAAAAAGCCGCCCTGTCTGTATAGATGTGAAAGCGAGCAGGAAGCGGCGAGGTCGCAATGAAGCTTCAGAGCTGCTTAACTTGGACCGAGTCTGTTCCTGGAGACGTCGACTTATTGGTATTATTGTACGGTGGCCTTTGCGACTGCGGGAGAGCACCCTGGCCAATCACAGCGGCGCTGGCGGCTGTATTCTGCCGCCTCAGCGAAATGACTTCACCTTTCTGCCTGATCTCTTGAGTGGTTGAGACCAACTGTCCTCAGCCGATGAACGGATGATTCTAGCGGCGGAAAACTATTGCCAGTTGAAGGCTACCTGTAGGCTTCGAACTAACTGGAAGCACCGAAGCAACAAGGTAGTGACTTTAGTAGGCCAATCGGTGCTTCTTTGCGACATCTTATGAGCCTTCATACTCACGAATAGAGATATATACCCTGTCTATTGTTCTACATAGCTACTTCGAAGCAGTGTGCCAGTGTTCGTTAGAGAGCATGCACAATCCCAAGACCTCGGCAATCGTTCAGGCGGTCTCACTTGGAATGAGCTGATAGTGGACAAGCTGCAGACAATGTGCCAATTATCAAGAAGTAAACCACTGACGATTAATTAATAGTAGCAAGCCCTAACAGAACAGGTCCAGATATTCCCCCAAACCTATGGTTCGTGCTCAGCGGTAAACCCCTTCTTCCTCAGGGACCAGACACACACATACCCTGCTGTGTTGCCGTGGCAACCGCTAATCCCACTACGGACGCAGGTCGCACTCGACCTGAATTGCTTCAATTGTTCCTCCTTGAATGACAACTAACTCAACAGGTTCGACTTTCCCCGTGTTGCTGGCGCCGCTTGGTGGTTTGCGTCTTCTGTCTTTTTCTGCTGTATTTCTTTTCTCAGTAGTTGGAGTCTTTTTTGTTTATTCTTTTTCTTTTCGTCTTTCAAACCGACGTTCCTTTGCGTTCGCTCCTTAACTTAGCGAGACACTTTTGTCCACACGACTCAGAGTCATGAGTGTCCGTGTCGTCGCCCGTGTGAGGCCTCTGTGGAAGACAGAGCGCGAACTTGACGTGATCGTCCGACCCGGAAACGTGTCGGGTGATGCGCTCAAGGTAAAGAAGGACTCCCCTTCAGCCAAGGCTGCTGTTAAAGAACGGGATACTCTCATCAGGATTCCGAATCCCAAAAATGAGGGCGAGCAGTACACTTTTCAGTTCAATGCTGTCTACGGAGGAGAAACGACACAACAGGAACTTTTTGAGGCTGAAGGTCAGTGATTGCGCGTTGACTTCCAGAGGAATCTGCTCACATTTCCTACTGTAGTGGCACCTACTGTCAAACATCTATTCAACGGGTTCGATGTTACCATCTTTGCATATGGCGTCACTGGAACCGGCAAAACACATACTATGCGAGGTGGTAAAAGTCTGCAAGATCGCGGAGTCATCCCCAGACTTCTGAGTGCAATCTATCGACGTAGTAGAAAGATTGAGAAGGACTCCGACGGCGCAAGCAAGGTGGAAGTTTTGATGAGCTACTATGAAATATACAATGACAAAGTCTTCGATCTATTTGAGCCGCCGGAGAAGAGAACGCTGGCTGGGCTACCGCTGAGAGACAATCACGGAAAGACTGTAGTCGTTGGGCTGACAGAGCGTCCATGTCCTAGTCTGAAGGATTTTGAAAGCCTTTATGATCAGGCCAACACCAATCGGTCGACGTCTGCGACAAAGGTATGAATCTGTTCTCGCCTTGAAGGGATCTCGCTAATCCGAATAGCTCAATGCTCATTCTTCGCGATCACACGCTATTCTTTGCGTTAAGCTTGTCGTGACAAATGGAGAGAAGACCCGTGTCAGCATAGCATCTGCTATTGACTTGGCTGGTTCGGAAGATAACCGACGAACTGAGAACGGAAAGGAACGCATGGTGGAGTCCGCAAGCATCAACAAGAGTCTTTTCGTGCTGGCCCAGTGCGTAGAGGCCATCAGCAAGAAGCAGTCTCGTATACCTTACCGAGAGTCAAAGATGACTCGCATTCTTTCACTGGGCCAGAACAATGGCCTGACATTGATGATACTCAATTTGGCGCCTATAAGGTCATACCACCTGGACACCATCAGCTCCTTGAACTTTGCCAATCGCACAAAGAAGATTGAAGTGAGGGAAGTTGAAAATGAGCCCATGTTCAAAGGGCCGCCACGATCAACACGCCTCGCATCTGCACCGTCTCAGCGCCAACCACTTCGGCCTCTGACTGCATCTGTTAACGTGAATATGCCAGTGAATGATGAGAAAAAAGCAGAGGACAAAAAGGCCGATGAGAAGAAGCCAGCCAAGTCATTTTTTGTATATTCTGACAAGCAGCCTGTCAAGCTTCATAGGACCTCACTCAGACGATCTTCGCCTTTGAAGCAAAATAGCCCCAATTCCAAGCGTCGATCTTTCTCGAAAGTATCTAAAGAAACGGAGAAAATAAGCGTTTCCGCCGATACAATCGCAGAAATGGTTGAAAAGAAAGTGGAGCAAATGCTTGCAGCTCGGGCGCTTGATGACTCTCATCAACATCAGGCTCAATTAGAACAGATGAATGAGCAGATGCAGCGTCGCCTGGAAGTTCTAGAGCGAAGAATTGAAGGAACAGAGGATGCTCGCGCAGAAGGACTTTCCTATCTCTTGATGGCAAAACAACATCACGGAAGGAAAGAATTTTCTTCCGCTTTGCGGATGTATAAGCTTGCGCTACCATTCTTTCCACGTAATGAGAAACTTGCCAACAAGATAGCCAATCTGGAAGAGAAGCTGCAATCCAATCCTAAGCCGCAGTCCGAACCGACGGTAACGCTGCCTGGTCGAGGAAGCATGCTCTCTATTAGTAGGCCTACAAAAATGGCGAGGACCAATTCATTCAGGGAAACAAGTGATGACGAATATCAAGTGTCCGACAACGAGCTTGTAGAGGAAGACGAGAATTATACTGATTCTTATAATGGCCTCAAACGGAAGCGTGCAGTTACAGATATGAAAAACTCGACCCTGTTTCATAATCAAAGCAGCGGTCTCAGTGGCACTGTCGGCGATGAATTGTTGATACAGACTCCGCGGACATCCCACCTTCTTTCTATCATCAACTCGAGAGATGTTAGCCAGATTAGGCTACTCAAGGGCGTTGGGGCTAAGAAAGCCGAGGCTATAGTTGATTGTCTTTGTGAGATGGATATTTTGAATGAATCAAGTTCCGAACAGGCACAAGTACGAAGTCTTGCCGAGTTGGGCAGGCTGAAAGGTGTCGGTCTGAAAACTGTACAAAACATGAGAAGTGGGGTGTTTGCATAGCTTGATTTCAAGCTCTTTTGAAGCATTTATGGCGTTATGGTTTGTGTTTTTGTGCTTTTGTATTTTTGTTGCATACTGTTGTCTGCATTCCAGCCCTGGTGTTGTGGCGTTGTTGTTTTGAGTCTTATTTGTTATAGCATCATACTCACATCCATGATTAGCTAGGTATCAAAGCATTTTGAACAGGTAAGTGGATACAGCTTGAATGGTCTTATTGTGATACTATTCCAGGTATGCTGTTTTGTGAAATTTAGATCAGCGAACTTATGTACCAGGCAATAACACTGATTCTTGGATATCGACACGTCTAAGAGAAGATTACGTATGGTAAGATAAGGAAGATGATCTTGTATTGATGTCAATACCAAAATGGATGTCGCATAAGAATATACACTGGCCACCTCAGGCATAAGCAGAATTATATATACCGCGGCATTTTAGGTGTATGTAGCCAATTACAATATCTACACCTTCATAGCCAAAAGATATTCCTTGATTCCCTCGCCAATGCCCTCTGGAGTTGGTTTTCGAGCAACAACATCCGGCTCAAAGCCGTAGTTTGTGATCAGATAATCTTTGGTTGTGGGCCCAATCGTAATGATCCGAGATTTCCTCATGGATGAATCGATGCCGTTGAATCTGCCATTCTCATCGAGAATATCCAACGTCCTGAGAACAGCAGCACATCCCGTTGGGGAGAATATAACTGTCCACAATGGCATGCGTTCATCTTTCCACAATCTCTCGCCCTTTCGAACGACGTCTTGAAACGCAGTTTCGAAGCCTTCCATCTGAGTCGTTTCATAAACGACTAGTTCATCAACGTTTATCCGCAGACTCTCATCCAGAGTTTCGCTCATGAGTGTTCGCGGTATAATGTCTCGTCTCTGCTCGCCAACAAGGAATAACAGGCCTGGTTTTGGGCTGCTGTCTTCTGCTGTTGATGGGTAAAGCTCGTTATAGTGTTTGAGTATCAAATGCGCCAGATTTTCACCATTGCCGGCTTCATCGCCATATATTGTCGCGAACGGTAGATATTTATCGCGGAGGGGAGTCAGGGTGCGCGTCGTGGCTGGCCCGACGGTGTATAGAACCAGGTCTTTTGAAGTGGAGTTTAGTGTCTCCGCTGCGAAGTAGTATTGCAGTAAGCATTTGCTGAGCCAGAAGACTGGTAAGTAAACAGGCAAAAAGGGCAATTGCAGGACGTACCTGGAATATCTCCATGCTCCAAAATATGTCCCAATGCCTCCACTGCCCTTTGGCTCGTGAATATAAGTCCACCATATTTCTTCCCTTTTCCACTAAAAGCATTGCGCAAAGATGTCCCCTTCTCTTTGATGTTATCGCTTTCTCTCGTCGTGGGCATGAAGTAGGATTTCACAATCTCTAGATTCTGCGCATGGAAGCTATGCGAAAGGACTGGCACAAAGATTGGATCATACTTGATATATTCGTAGTCATTCGTTCCATTCGTATCAGGCGATGAGCTCGGTCGTTGTCTCGACGGAAGGGCAAATGTGTTGTGGAGAAAGTACTCCTCGTACAAATCTCGGGGAGACGAGGGTGTTTTCAGTAGAAAAACCGGAGGCTGCTGTGGCCTGGAGGATTCATTGTTTTCCATCGTTTTGTTTCTTCGTCGGCCCGAGGATTGGCTTCGCGCGTATCAAAATTGCAACTGCAAAAGGCCGTTCAGATCAAAGTCTGTTCATGATTTTTAAATAGGCGTGACTAAGTACATCTTTTCAATGCTGGCTTTTCTTAATCAAAGTCAAGACACTCGTCGGTGTTATTCGAGAGAAGTTCGACAGGAAGAGATCGCGCTGCGGGGTGCGGAGATCTCGGAGCACTTAGCTTATCAAGTGGGATTAGATATTAGGGTTATGTAGATGCTCAAGTCTACATGATTCCGACTTATTCTTTACTGCGAAGTACTACGCAGATCACCACTGCCTAGGTGGCGAATTAGCCTCTATATGTAGCTCAATAGTGTAGTCAAATCAAGAATGCATAAGTCATGAGTATATGCCTAGCACTAATCCTATTCTTGTGATCCATATCCCTATAGGCCTGTTATATGTCAAGCATCTCTTCGACATAATCCTCCAAATTGATCATTCGAAATCGATCACCCCATCTAGCACGGAATTCCTTGCGCTTATAAGCAAAACTAGTATTCATAGCAAAACTAACCACCTCGACACTCCAACCTTTCTGCAATGCCCGTTCGACCATTTTCAAAAAGCCGCCTGAATACTCAGCTTCCGCCGCATCTCCAGTGGCAAGAACGATGGTTGCTGGTTTGTCTGTGTCAATCAGACTCTCCAGCATTTTCAGATGTAGAATTTCGTCCACACACTGTTCAACCCATCTTTCGGCTATAGAGGAGCCCATTTCAGAGCTTCCTCCGGGCCCGAATGCATTGCGAAATTTGAGTTGTCGAGGAGTATATTCTTTTGCCTTGTGAACACGGGTGAGAATGTTGACCTCATAGCCGAGCTTTTCGGCTTCGTTAATAGCTGCGAAGCGGTCTGACCCTGCAAGCACTTTTTTTGCTACAGGTCGACCGCGTTCGAGAATAAGTGAGAAATTGTGAAATGACAATGGTAGTCGCTTAATATGTGTCGTGACTGGGATGCCGTGTTGAATTTTGTAGCTGTCATGAAGACCAATTGATATATTTGATGCATCGACAAAAACATGTATAGGGGATGATATCTTTGATGCCTTAGAGACAGCCGATAAATCGATCGTGAAATCCGGAAATTGTTTGCTGAGTTTAGACATAAGCCCTGCTTTGCGTTCTACCGCAGTTTTGTAGCAAGGGGTGTCTTTGGCAGGCTTTTTAGCCTTTGGCGTGTAAGTTGCCAGTGTACTGTCCTCTTCGCAAGATGAGGGTGGCGTAAGTAATTGAGCTTTATCGGTGCGAGCATTCTGGGACGGAATGAATGACAAGGCTGACTTGGGTGGCACAGCGGAGTCGAACACGCTGAGGTCACCGTCAGAATCAACGGTGGAGTCCGATAGCACCCCAGATGAATTTGCAATAATGTCTTTATTGATAGCCTTGGAAGTTCGTTTTAAAATCGATATCGGCTTAGACGGGGAGAGACGACTCTTGTCCTTTGATTGTTTCTTCGACGGCGTGATCCGAGCATTCTCGCTAGGGGACTCGGTGTTTACTGCGGATGGATGCAGAAAATCCCATAGTGCAGTAAAATCGCCGAGTCCTTGCCCCGAGGAGCTGTGCTGCAAGGCATCTGGTATATCAGATGGCGTGGCGGGTACCAATGATTCGGTTGTTGATCCAGGCCTGGTTGGGGTATGCAAGAGATCAATCACCGCGGTGAAGTCCCAAGTGGCAGAATCATCCGACGATTGCATGGAAGTGATGCTGCGTTATAGTACGAGTGACTCGAGATGTGCTGTGCGTTATGTAGCGTTGAGTAGGCGTTAGGTTGCGTGAGCTATGACAGTATGTGTAGGTTCATATCGTTGGATACCATGAACCGTTGAATGCGGTAATGTAATAATGCAAAAATGCAAAATTTCAGGTCACAGTATGCGGAATGACTTCAAATTTCTGTATGGAATCATAGTAAAAACTTCAGTCTGCGAATGACTTCGAGATGAGTGTTGTTGAGTCAACCCGATAGACCCAAGGGAGGCTTGGGTGGCGAAGCATAGCGCCAGGCAGACTTGGTCTTGGCACCACCGAATACGGATTAGTCCTGGAGAACATGGAATACAGCGAACGGTTCCTAGCGGCCTGACAATAGGATGATATATCGATCTTCTTGCTAATGGCTTCTCACCTTTTATCTTTTCATTACTGTCAGTCATATGAATGACGCTGTTCGCCCTCGCGAAGACGTATTCAATCGCACCCTCCGTGACAGCTGCCAAATTTGGTCAGCCTACCTCGCAACTGATAGTTCTAAACTCCCATTTCAATGCGTTGAACTCAAGAATGTCTTAGCTCGTACACCGCACTTTCTGGCGGATGGCAATGCTATTTCTTATGAACCTCGCTCTTTCGACTGTATTGAGCGAGGCTGTTTACCTGGGCCGTATGACCTTTTCGTGAAAGGTTACTCAAAGTGGAAGACGTCAAAGGGCTCTTGTGATCTGCCACATAGGATACTAGATCACAAACTGCTGCTAGCGACACAAGCCACTCTGAAGGTCGAGTTTTCTGATGAGATGGCATTCGCAGATTGGCCCAATGTCGAGACTCTTGATGGCTATGATCAAGGCAATTACATCTCGATTCTAGTACTGGCTTCGGCTTATATTTTGTCTGCCAAGTGGGCGGAATTACTGCAGCGATCATCGGGCTATGATTGCTTCAAAAAATATATCTTTTCCACTAGTCTATCGCATACAAAGTCGTTCAAGAACGCAATTGAAATTGATGGCGATATTGACGAACAAGAAGTGTGTTGGTGGAATGCAATATTGGCTGGCGACCGGGGTTGGCAAGTTGGCGTGCATTACAATAAGAAGACGTATATGTCACCATGGTCGATTTCAGTCCTGGAAGAAAATTGTGAAAAAGGAATCCCTGGAACCCAATTTGCACCCTCGTCTTCAGACATCGCACTTGGGTATCTGGCTACATTTTGCACTCGTCATCGATTATACGGTCAATGCTCTGCTGCACTGGCAGCAGCGCTCTACATACCGCTACTCAGCGGTAGACGAACCAGGTTACCAACTCCAAAACCTGCCCCTAGTCATGCCACCATTAACCAATCGAGTACTATTCGAAGTCCGGCCGGTATATCATCAACAGAACTGATATCCAATTATGGCGCTTTACTACCTCACTTTATGTCACTCAGCACCAATACGTGGGGCATGCGGTCAAATCTATGCGGCGCCTTTTTCAACCCTGACATCCCATGCAACCTGGTAAGCGCTTGGCTTAATCCAGCATTTGCAATAATTGATCCTTTGCTTAAGGAAAGTAATATGGAAAAACTTGCGGGCGTTCTCAGCAGACGACAACCACGATTAGCGTCGCTCTGGCTCGGTGCTATTATAATGGGTGTCGCGAAGTCGGAGTTACGCGATCTAAAAAATGGGCTATCAGCACTGGATCTTAATGCGGCGGCATGGACGGGATCTGTTCAGTCTTTTATAACATCAGGGCTTGGAAATCACGAAGGGCAACTAATTCGCCGTGAAGATGAGTGCCGATTACTATTCATCATAGCCGCCGATGATCGTTACAGGAGACCGCCGATATCTCCGTGGAGACCTTTTGGCAGAACTCATGTTCGCGATACAGAATTGGAAGTTCAGCAACATGTACAGTGTAACTGCCACTGCTTTGAGTATGAAGCCTGGCACTGGAGACTTGCGGATGGCAGAGAAATCCTAGATTATGGTATAGACCAATTCTTTACCGACGAGGCTACATATAATAACAAGACTTCGACCCTTTCATGCAGTCTCCTCAATAACGACTTGTCTTCGCAGTCTTTATCTGAAGGCGCAACACGTGGAATATTTGAGTGGTTAAGGTCAATGGGATACCCAGCGTGCGAAAAACCAATATACCAGCACTCATGGATTGACATTGGAAGCTCAGATGACGAGAGCTCGGATTATGATTCTGATATCAATACACCTACTAACACAAAGATGCAGAATACAGATATATGGCTGAAGACTATAGATGTGTGACCGGCGCAAAATTACATTCAATTGGTCAAATCAATGTATGTCTCAAAGCCATCAGGACCACCAGCTGGATGGTCCCTGCATTTCCCGCAAATAGCATATGTTCCACGACTTTCCGGTCACAGGGGAACTCCACAATAGAGCCAGTGCGACTATTGTGTGACACTCAAAAGTCAGGTAATGGTAAGTGTTCCGTAGGATGGTGCCGGGCGCCGTGCTAAGGTAGGTCTATGAGAATTACTTTCGCGATCTTCAGGATGTGAATTTCCATGGTCAATTTATATGCACTGCTACCTGGGTTTGCTTAATTTGAAACCGCAGCCTCGAAAAAGGAACAATTCGGTGATGGAAACTTTGCAATACCGAGTGGTGGATATGCTCAAAGAATGGCAGAACAGAAATATCCCTCTCCACATAAGTTGCTCAATGTCAGACCGGTTTCCGGCATTCCGGAAACTGCCTCCCGGGATGTTGATTAAGAATATCAGTAGTATTGGGTAGGAATTTTTACTCTTGGGTTGCGTTGCGCCTCTTACCCAGTAGATTGGATGTTGGTGAGGCTCGAATGATCTCTGCCCGATCAAGCATAGCGCCAAGACCAGCATGCCCATCGGCACGTGACTTTGATGCAAACGGTACAATTTTTTGAAACTCAGTGGACCGAGGCACGGAGAACGGCCGATCAATAATCCACCTTAAAATCACGTGATGTAGCTACCCCATAAAACCAAGCCACACTTTGTTTAAGGTTTGGGTCATCGTTATGTCATAGATCCGATCTGCTTGTCAACGATCGAGGCTGCCGGCGCCAATGACGTTTCAAGCCACAGTTGATGTGGGCCTCGTGACTCGCAGGTCAAACGAAGCCCGTTTGTCATTGCTACGTCATGTATATGAACTTTGGAGGATCACCAGAATAGGCCGAACCGGGTTCAGTCAGAGAAAAAGCCGGTTCCAGCCTGTTCAAACGAACACACGAGCACCGCTGATTGGACGCTGATTTCAAGATAGGCTAGGCTGACTGCAGCAGTGGATGACGACTTTGACACATGCAAGATGGTGCTTGTACGACGTACGTCACCTACAATGAATTGAGGGGTGCAAGATTGGAAGGAGGGGCACAAGATTGACCTATATAAGGAGGCTTCTTCTCCTGGCAATCCGTTATTTTTCCTCCATCATCACAACAACAACAACAAACAACCATCTCAGTCAACTACAAGCTTCAAATCTTCAAATCTTCCAAGTTTTCTCAAACTTCAATCAATCAATCAACATGTCTGACGCCGGCCGCAAGGATTTCTCTACCAGTACGTCTTCCATCGACATCTTATCTACAAGACTCATTGCATAGATCGGGTCACTAACAAAAATGCAGAGGCTAAGGAGGAAATCACTCCTGACTCCTCCAAGTCCACCCAGGAGAAGGTCAAGGAGTCCTTCACCGACACCACCGACCGCCTCGCCCGCGGTGTCCAGTCCGATGACAGCAAGTCTAGCACCCAGGAGGCCTTCGACAAGACCCAGCGCAGCCACGACAACCATGCCCACGGCGGTGCCACCGGCTCCATGTAAGCAACCCTCATCGAAACCGTGTCAAATCGGCCGGGAGCTAATTGTTATAACAGTGGTGACAAGATCAAGGACACTCTTGGCTTGGGCAACAACTAGATGATCCATCTACCGTCTACCATCACAGTCAGTCCGACCGGCATATTGCGGGAGGAGATTTCAATTCACGACTTGCATGATTTTTACGTGATGCCCCTTCGGTTCGTTATGGTGTATTATAAACGATACCAATGCGTTAGCTAGCTATTTCAATACCAATAATGCCATTCTAAGAAATGTCTCTTCGTTTCGTAGTATGACGGCTGTTTAGTAGTAAACTGCTTATTTTCGTGTGAATGCATGTTCGAATAATTCATCGCGTTGTCGCGTTAGTCGGCCAAGCTCTTTCTCCAACCGCTTGTACTCGTTCTTCGCGTCTTCCAGGTCTGGCGGCAGATCACGATAACTTTTGATCCTACTCTCAAGTTTTTTAACAGTCTCTTTGAGTCCCAGGACACTCTGCTCTTCCTCTGCCACAGTTTCAATTGTAGGTCCTTCGATGTTGACACTTCTCTGCAAGGAAGTGATTTTATCGCGGTACTCGGCGATTTTGGCACCAAGCAATTTGGAGCTACGAATCCATTCCACCGTCTGCGAAGCCAAGTCAGACGGCGTGTCGTACGCAGGATGCGACTTGAGCGTTTCAATTTCCTTCTGGACAAGCGCCATCTCTTTGTCTAGATATTGTTGTAATGCCTGCACATGCTGAACCTGATTCGCAAGCTCAAATTCGTCCCGTGTGAGCTCAATAAACGCATGTGCTAGTTCCGTAACATCGGTCGAGGAATCTCCCAACAGCACCACCGTTTCCGCCAAATCGTTCAAGCTCTCTTCGCCTTGAGAATCTAGCCGTGCTTCTATGTCCTCCAAGATATCTAGTTTTCGTGCATCTTCGCCCTTTTCCCGCTCTTTCAAAGCGCGGACTACCTCTTCCCTTGCCCGGTGAAGTAGCGATGCCTCTTCGTCTGCAGCATCGTTGGCCGCGGCAATTGCGAGGAGTGTTCTGAGTGTATCCTCGTTGCGCTCAAAGGCAGGGACTGGATGAGGCGCGTATTTGCGATTGAGCCATGAGTTCACGTAGGCCCAGTCTTTGGCTTGGATGGCTGCTTGCCGAGCTTTGGTGGGAGATATTAAAGAGTCCATCGTAGCTTATTTAGAAGTCGAGTCGAATGTTTTGCAAGCTCAAAATAAACCAATTCGACGTCACGTGAGTCGAATTTCTGTCATCACGTGAATGTGCTAGACAATGAGTAGCCGGGTTGACCGTCTTATGGCACCGTAGCTATGCAAAGCCAAGGTTTTGGGTATGCATTCGCGAATTAGCGAGGCTTGGGGATAGGGGGTTAGAATGTGCCAATATTGTACTTGAAAATACGGGCCTCCGGCGCTTTGGGGTCGTATACACGCGAGAACTGGCAACAGGATGCTTTGGCACTTTCGAATCAATATCGAGATTCCTGGCTCCTGCGAATCGAAGACGGAGATATTCGGCGTTTCTGGATGTTGTTTTGTTGAGGTTGAGGCAATGTGGGGACTTAACTGGACTAGTTTAGTAAACCTAGCTTCTGATTAGCTGAGATCTGACCTTCATGAACCATAAAATCTAGTAGTAGTGCCATGGTTATCCGTCTGTCTACGGATAATGATTGATGATGTTTCCTGGGCCAAATATATGTACATATATCCCATCGCAGGGAGACAATCTCAATTAGCACAATGGCTTTTCGTTTCCGTTGGCCGCTTTTTCATCGTCTGTCCATGTACCATTCCCTAAGCCATACACAACCTGTATCATACCAGGTACTGGAATCACACGTTGACATCAACGGGTTTTAGCGGACTTAAGAAAGCGCAATTCCTATTCCTGCTATTCGTTACCAGGGGGACAGGGACGTAAATGCATGAGCCGTATACACAACAAGCGATGCAGCTAGCATATTTGCTGTTCACGGATTTGGTTCTTACAGCTATTTATCGATGTTCAACATATACGGATAGTCTCTCTACGTTTGTCTTATATACGTAAAAAGTAGAATAACCATTCATAGTGTTAGTTTATTTCAACTTTCAATTATCAAGAACCCGCCATTAATCTCCTTCAAATTCGGATCACTGCCTGGTGGTTGAATACTACCCACTTATTCCGGGGCACCACCAGCCAGACTGGATAAATCAGTCATGGCAGCGAATTGAGGGAAGGTCGACTTTCCATCTTGAATATTTACAACCTTTTCATCCTGTACAAAAGTCTCCACCCATCCCAAGCTAGTCACAATGTGGTGCTTAGATACCCAAGGCTCCTCTTCTTGCTGCATATCCTGAAAGTCGGGGTCCATAGTGACCTTGGTAACTTCCTCAAAAGTCCGGAAGTAGAACTCAACAGCAAAGTCGTGGTCATCGATATTCCAGCCTCGCTTGTTCTGAATGTTCATGTTCTGGATAACTTCTTGGAAAGCGGAAGGAGAGTGGTACTAGAGTCTTTGTTAGCAATGCAACGCAGTTTAAAAGAAAGGGACTTTGAGGAAGTCATATAACCTGGACGTAAGAGTGCATTCCATGTTTGGCATGAATTTGAGCAGCCTTGGCAGCTATTCTGGCGACATAGTCATGTGCCTCCTCCTCGGTCTTATTCTCCGATTTGTAATGGTAGATGCTGAGGCGCAGAAGGCGCTGCTTGGTAATGTCGGTGGCGGCCATCTTGCTGGATTAGTGGTGGACGCGATTTGGAGTTGATTTAGTGATGGCTTCTAGCCAGAACAAAGACTTGGATATTATACTTATAAAGTAGTTATTTACAACCTGCTCACCTTCAAGATAATGGTCTCCTCCGCAGATTTTATTTCTTTCTTTGTCTCTCTCAACCTCGCATCCGTTCGGACATAACACTAAAGTCCGATTAATGCCCCAAAACGAGGGGTCAGACATGGATAATTGACAGGCATCCTCTGGAAGTACACGAATAGAAAGGCTTTGTCACTGCGTTCGGCGGGTGCCCATTGCGTGTCCAGGGGGAGAGATATAGATTTGTATCGGTGGAAAGAACGTGGAAGCCGAAATTGCAGCACATGTTACGGATTTGACAAGGAGTACCAAAATTCGGAACGTTTCATGAGCACCAAAGGTCCTCATTTAGTTCTGTCGACCTCTTTTATCGACCCGAAAAGATGGGTTGTAGAATCCTACGAAACGCCTTTTGAACATACCAAGGGACGGTTAAAGACCAAATAGGATATAAGAATCTTCGTGATGGACTTCTATAGTTGGCAGCCAGATCTATGGCCTTCTTTGTATATAGTATATTCATACTAATGGAACACATTGTTAGCTTCCCCGAGACACCAAGCTATCTTCTTGTTACCTGCAGAGACTAATGTTAATTTCAGCCACTTTAGAGACCCATGTTTCCATGCTCTGGGGACCAGAAATCGGGAGGACTTCAGAAACTTCCTGAACCTTATCTTGCTGATTTGTATATTGCGCATTGTTTGTCGAGAGACACCGTATCGGATACCAAGTTCACATCTTCGTCCTTTATGATTCCGTCCTCGGCCGATACAATCGGCGTGACACTTCCGACGTCCAGACCACGTATTAACATGGCTTTCGCCTGTCCATGCTATGATACAATAGTCTGTTGATCTGGACCGTTGGCATAAGCCGCCTAGCAGCCGCAAGCATCTCTTAGTGTTTTGTCAATTCACACACAAAACCTGTAGCCAATGGCAGAGCTGCGGCGAGGGTATATAATCAGGGTACCTTTTCGACGGTAGTCAAATGGATCATTCGAGGTCTTTGAGGCTATATATAACCTTACCCTCAGCCCAACCGCCTACATATGTAATGTTTGCCAAGAAAAGCGTAACGTGCTTTATAAGTATTCTGGTACTTATTACAACCCTAATTATAAGCTATTCCTACGAGGTTCACACAAGAAATGGGCACGGCACTAACAAAAGATTCCCAGGGAAGCTTGACCCTGTTAAATTAGTCTGGCGTTGAATTCAAACGTCTATCTGGCCCTGGGCAATGCGCCAGGCCCAGCTTTCATAGTAGAAATTCCGTATGCTGAATCGAGTTCAATCAGAACTTATGTCGTAGAAGAATTTCCTCTGCACAGAATGGCCAATGCAAAGGTTGTTCTATAGTCGTGGTGAACTAGACCAACGGAACGGGAACTGTCGACTGCGGGGACATTGTTTCTCCATCTCCGCACAAACTGTTTATCCAAGCTACTTCATCACTCATCCCCGCCCATTGTTGGACATCCACAATGACAAGCTATTTTAATACGGCGAACATCCCCGCCGAAGCGTCGACTGCAATATCTCCGCCCGAGGGCGCCAATATCGCTCCCCGCTCGACTGCGCTTTCCAACAGATTGACAAGTGTACTTTCGGCATCGTACGCCGACTCGGACATTCGAGATGCATTGGAGACTCTGGACAAAAGGGAGATAAAAAACACAGCTGAACGAAGACGGCAGTTACGGCTGGATATTCAAAAAGAAGTCTTGGATTGCAATGGAGAGATTGTAGCGGATTTTGGAAAAGTGGCAGAGGTATAATCCACCTTCAATTCTGTTGGCGTCGTTTAGGTACTGAATCATGTTGGCAGCAATTGAATCGGATCGGGACGGTGATTTCCAATCTTCAGCAAACATGTGCCGAAATGCGAAAACACATCACACTCGCCAAACAAGAGACCGCCCCGGTCTTAGACGAAGCATCATCCTTACTGGAACAGAAGAAAGATGCAGAAACAAAACAACGCCTACTAGATGCATTTACAGCACATTTCATCGTCCCAGAAGATGACATCAACGTTCTGACGCTATCTGAAGAACCGGTTGACAGCCATTTCTTTGCGGTGTTGTCCCGCGTCAAGCAGGTACACAATGACTGTCAGGTCTTGCTCGGCGGCGAGAACCAGAGACTCGGCCTCGAAATCATGGAACAAAGCTCGAAACAACTCAACATGGCTTATCAGAAATTGTACAAGTGGATTCAAAAGGAGTTCAAATCGTTGAATCTGGAAGATCCGCAGATCAACGGCTCGATCAGACAAGCGCTAAGAGTGCTTGCAGAGCGGCCGAGTCTGTTTCATAGTTGTTTGGACTTTTTCGCCGAAGCTCGCGAATATATATTATCCGATGCATTCCATTATGCATTGACTGATGCGGCTTCTGGCGCTGTTGGGGGACGAAATGTCAAGCCAATTGAATTTTCGGCACATGATCCCTTACGATATGTGGGCGACATGTTGGCTTGGGTACATTCCGCTGCTGTTTCGGAAAGAGAGGCGCTTGAAGCTCTATTTGTCTATGAAGGAGAAGAGCTTGCGCGAGGTTTCCAGGCTGGGATTAGCAGCGAGCCGTGGTCTCGCGTTGATGGGGAGGGTGAAGAAGCTGCCGTATTCGATGGACAGAAAGCGCTGAATGATTTGGTCAACCGTGATTTGACTGGAGTATCGCGGTCCCTGCGCCAGAGAGTCGAGCTAGTGATTCAGGGTCATGATGATGCGGTGACCACCTACCGAGTTGTGAATTTGCTATCGTTTTACAAGCTCACCTTCTCAAAATTGATTGGTCCGGAATCCATCCTTGTGGGAGTGATTGCTGGTCTTGTCGAATTTACATTTAAGCATTTTGAGGGCTTGATGAAAGACCAGCTACGCATGCACTCCGCGGACTCTCACTCGTCATCTCCACCAGATGATTTTGCAGCTCCTCAATTCCTAGCTGACCAACTGGAAGTTCTTACATCGTTGATGAAAGAATATAATGCCTCTGTTGGCGCAGCGAGCGATACAGAAGATGCAGTAGAGAACGGATTTACACCTGTGCTCCGTGTTGCGCTTGATCCGTTCCTAGATATCGCAAGGAACTCCGCACAAGAAATCGACGATCATAAAGCATCGACAATCTACAAGACCAACATCCTCCTCGCTGTCCGGGGATGTATATCTCCTTACAAATTCGCCTGCGCCACTCACCTTAGCCCGATTTCCACTGTCCTGTCAAATCTCCGCATTGAACTTCTAGACATACAACGCCAATACCTCCTCGAAACATCCGGCCTACAACAGCTACTAACCGCGCTAGAATCCTTCTCCCCATCATCAGCCTCAATCAGCAAAGACCAAGCAGAATCCTCCAATGCACACAACCCCAACCGCAACCTCGCCGAAATCGCCGACCTACCCGCCTTCCAACCTCCAACTTTGTCAATGATAAGCCAACAACTCGACGATTTTCTGCCATCAGCACTAATGGACGCAACCGACAACCTCAAACAAATCCGAAGCTCGGCACTTGTCAAAAGCGTGACTGAAGAAGCAATTGAGGAATTCTGTCGCGACTTTGAGTTTGTAGAGGGTATGATAATAGGTGCTGATGAGGCTAGGGGCACGAAGATTGATATCTCCCGGATTGAGATGGAGAGTGATATTGTCTCTGTTTCTGTTAGGGGTGGGCAGCATCTTGGAGGTGATGAAGGTGAAGGGAAGCATAGTCTTCGGGCATTGTTCCCCAGGACTGTGGGCGAGATTCGAGTTCTTTTGAGTTGATCTCTTGCCGTATATATTTTCTACACACATATATGAATATAGAATAAAGCTTATATCTAACTTCGTACAACAACTCCAAAAGGATCACGATCCGCTTTACTAACAGCCACCAAACCTTCCCCTTCGCTTTTAGTGGTGACACCCAACTCCTGCGCGATACCATCCTCTAATTTCCGCCTCATGACATCCCACAGATAGCCTCGTTCACTATTCGAATGGAACAGCGTCACGACCGACGATCCCCGCTCAATCGCCGCCAAAGCTTCATGATGGCTCAATTCGCCTGTAAATAGTAAATCTGGCAGGGGGCTACCACCTTTCATGAGCACGCCACCCCCTGAACCCGGACATACGCCTACCGTCCGGATGTTGATGGATGATATAGTCTGTCCTTGAGGAATTGCGACAGAGATTGAGCCTGGAGACCCCGTAGCAGCGCCGATGCGCTCAATTATTGTTGCCAGAGGTTGGGGTGTTGCAAATGTCAGAGTCCGGCCAGCGCCCGCACCTTCGAAGCCAGTCGGTACAGGGTCCGGAGAAGGGTGGACCGGTTCACGGGTATGTGCGTCAACGGACGGAGTTGTTGTGTTGGCGGCTGGTTGGGGGTATATTACCTCCGAATACGTGTCTTTTCCCGACTTTTTTGTGGTGTCGGAGAAGGAGCGATTAATGAATTTCCCGCTGACGATATCACAAAGCCAATCCGCCATGCCGCCTGGGACGGCGTCAACAGCTGTATGAGGAGAGTACACGCTGATACCCTCCTGAGCGAGACGGAGGAGGGACTTCTGTTGCGGGTCTTGTAAGGTGAGGGATTTGAGGCCGCGGAAGATTATGGGGTCTGCCTTGTAAGTATGTTATCCTTCCTATGGATAAAAGGCAGGAGAAGAAGGGCTCACGGTATGTAACGATGATCGAGTCTCGTCGGGCAATGGCTTCGTCGGCGACGGCTTTGGTGAGATCGGTCGTGAGGAGGACTGTGTTTTTGAGTTGAGAGTTGGGGTTGTAGGGCGATTCGAGGAGTACTGTCTCCTTGTCAGTGTAGCTCTCTAAAAGGGGTGCGGGTTCTTACGGCCTGTGTTATCAAAGCTTTTGTCTGCCAGGGACTCTGGGTAGCTTCAATGAATTAACATTGTAATTGTTAATACCCATGGTGTTGTAAACATACAGCTTTCGCATGGCGTTGACAACAGCCTGTGAAAAGGGCGAGATTGCTGTTGGTTGAGACATTGTCGAGTACCAGCGAAGACGGACTGAGTTGAGTACGGTTGTGCGTATAGAGTTATGCATCAATGAATCGTAAATAACGAGACTAGCTGATAGCGAATCGAGAGAGTGTAGATTGTAGCTGTTAGAATAATAATTTACCTACCGGCATAGCTAAAGTGTGGGGTTAGCTGCGGCAAGACCGACTCCGGCGTCATCGGCGGAAAAGAAATTCAATCTTCGTCCATAATTATTAATACATCATCACCACTTCTTCACTTTCTAGACAAGAACGCCTACAAATCATTTGCTACAATCATTCATGTTCGTCCGTCGTGCGATCCTGAGCAGAGGATTTCTCTCCCTCGTCCGTCGAAACACCCGGCCTTCTTTTGTCAGCAGTGCAACCACGCCAGTACCTACAACAAGGGCATCGCCTTTCTCGAGTCTATCGCTCAGATCCTTGGCAGTCGCAAATCCCGCCATGACCGATCCATCGAATACATCCGGCGTTACAGCTGATGGGTTAAAGGAGAAACTGTCGGTTCAATTGGAGGCCCAGTTTGTTGAGATTGAGGACATGTCTGGTATGACCTCCGCGCAATACCCTACAGGACCTTTGAAAGCTAATTTTCTGCGACATTCAGGTGGCTGCGGTCAAGCCTTTCAAGCGATTATTGTATCCCCCCAGTTCGATAAAAAGAATATGCTCGCGCGTCATCGACTAGTCAACTCGGTGCTCAAGGATGAGATTGCTGCGATTCATGCGTGGACACCAAAGTGTTATACCCCGGAACAGTGGCAGAAGCTGCAGGAGGAGCGTGCTTGATTTTCGGTCTCCAACATAATTGATACATAGGTGGTAAACAGCCGGGCTGTTTTTCTGGTTACATGTACCCTATATTTTTGCATGACATTGATACATAAACTTCTATCTTCGTTTTCAATATTCATACATCTCCTGAGGAAGTAGACAGGAATGTGCACTGTTCCGCATGGATCAGATGGCTTGTCTAGGTAATTTAAGCAAGGACCTTCTCCGCGGCGGAAACTATCAATTCGTCAGCTCACTAATACGCTTGATTGATGCAAAGAGACAAACCATTAACACCAGTGTTATCCGGCTCAACGTGAGCCTCCTTGACCTTACCATCCTCAACCACCAAGGCGTAACGCTTGCTTCGCTGGTTTCCGAAGATGGTGGCACTATCGAATCCGAGCTCCAAAGCGTCTGTGAAAGTACCGGCGGGATCTGCCAAAAAGCGAACCTTTTGTATTGTTAGGACAAGAAGATGGTTCAAAGAGTAGAGAGACATACACCACTCTTGCCGGTAGGATCAAGAGTTGCGCCCCACGCCTTCATAACAAAAGGGTCATTGACGGAAACAACAAAGACTTTTCCGGCGTTCTTGAGGGCGGGATGGTTGATGTAGCCGGGGACATGTGTGCTAGAGCAAGCGGGGCCTATTCAATAAGAACGTCAATTGTCAATCCGTAGCAAATGCGAAATGGAGGTAAACCTACTAAAAGCAGCTGGAACACCGACAATCACCCCCTTGCCAGTTAATTCTTTGGCAATGTTGACCTTGTTACCGGGCGAGTCTTCAACTAGCTCGACGTTGGGGATGGCATCGCCGACTTTGACAAAGGCTGGGCGAGTCGCGTGAAAGAGGGCGGATTGAGTGCCGAGCGTGCGAGGCACGGTGGCTGCGAAGCGGCGAGTGGCAAACATTGTGATGAGTTGTGCTTTATTCAACTGAATTAGGAGATTGATGGTGGTAGTGTTTTTGAGTTGTGTCTGTTGATGCGAGTGCGGAGTTCGGAGTGGATGCGGTGGAGTTTCTTTACATCCACGCGGCTGCATTTCATCATTTCTTTTTACTAGGGACGTACGTTCGTCGACTTGGCACTCACGGAATACGATGATTATCTATTCAACAGCAACTACGTTTGAAGAGGAGCTGGCTCGTCAATGAGCAAATATGAGTCAATTGCTGACTTTACCAACGGGTTGAGCAAGCTTCCAAGCCTACGTGGACTGACCCAAAGCCGACATCTATCTTTTCCCCCTAAACATCTAATCATGAGCTCGTCCTGCGCATCTCTCAGCATCCACATGCAATACCAGCCGCATTTATAATGAGGATGAACAATGCACGACGTGTAATCAGCTAGTGGAAGCCCTACATATTGTGGCATGCCTGTGGTGGTGTCTGCCCATCCACCCGCAACATATAATCCCTGAATCGGTAGCATCTCGAGGCGTGAACATGGTGGTGGGAATTCGTCAGCTGGAGGTTGAACAGTAAGCCAGCGTTAGTTAACTACGCCTACCATAAATGATCATTGTCCTTCTGACCTTTATCATCTTCCATTCATTACTCTTATCCGTCCTATCGGATCAATCAAATCAGATCGATCATTGTTCAGTTATCTCGGTCGGATCCGACATCAAATCTGCGCCTTCACTGCCCCAGTCAATGGCTAACTCATTCTTAGCGCGCTTCGTCGTCTCTGTCGTAACCCCTTAGCCCCCAGCCAATCGCACCCACTTAAATCCCTCGGCGCGGTCGAATCTAGGGATTTGGAGCACTTGGATATTCAACTGCCCCTTTGCCTCTAGCTTCCTGTAGAAGCTATCACAATCCACTCTGAAGAATGCCTTTATCACATATCGCGCTGGCCGCCACCACGTTGTCATTGGTTTGATGCATGGGTTTGCCGACGCCGGAACACAAGGATTGGCGAATCCGACGGTGGCTATCTTGTTGGTTTCAGTCTACCTATCCATATGTTCATGATTCATTCGATGTAGACATGGTCTGGACCGGAGGATGGAATCGATTCTTCTGGCACAGTCTAGCCCTCTCAGGGTAAGAGCGTTGTCTTCATTAAAGACAAAAGTTCTAGCTTCATAACGCGAACCTTGGCTTCCCAAGCCCTGCTTGCGACTGTCTCTGTTTGGTTTATGTACAACCCATGGTAAATTATTCTTTTTCACGGCGCGTCAATAACATCTGCATCAACGTCACAACCGTCTGTATCGATTTATCGTTGGTTGGCCTTGCTGTAACTCTACTATCCGATATCTCTCTCTGGACACGCTCTTCAGTCTGGTGCAACCTGATAATTAACCCAGACGCGGATTGCGAAGAAAAATAATATCCGTGACTATCCAGGTACCAGCAGAAAAAGAAAATATCGCCAATGTCTGATACAAAATTTGTTCTAAAGCGTCGCCTGGTTCGCAAAATTTCCGCTGCCCAATCTATTTAGAGTTTGGCCTTTAATTTTCTCAATTGATTGCGACTTAATTTGAGTTGAGCGAAAGCAGTCTCTGTCCCGGGTTCCCCCTCTGAGCATTGATCGCAACCAAAAAATCCTCACCGCCGTGCACACTTTGAACTGTCAGACCCTAGCCAGACCACATCGATCTGACTTCACCAAGAAAAAGAAAAGAAAACTCGTCGGGGATTTATCGCTCGACACCGCCTTCTTCCCCGACACTCCGGCTGTGCTCTTTTTTTTTGGTCCCTGAATTGACCGCGGTCGACGTCACCGGCTTCACCTACCCTGCACTACACTCTCTCAGCTTCTGACTCGCCTCGAGCAGTTTATTTATGGAAAACGCGCCAATTGATTTATTTTGACGTTTGCTGTTGCAATTGTTTTTATAATTTTCCCGGCCAATTGTTGCTCGTTTGTCAATTGCTGCTTGATTAGCTCCTACGAGCTCCGGCGACACGAAAAAAAAACTTCCGAACGCTCGACCATTCCCACGGAACCGTTGCGTCGTTACTCCTCCCCGTCGTTTTATCGATCGATTCCTTTGTTCATACCTACTTCCTCCGACTTGACCTACTAGTGAAACGCTATCTGCCAGTTGCATCGATATTTGGGTCCTCTCGTGTTATCCCGCTTAACGGCTACGGAAAGCCTGGAACGATCGAATCCATTTGTCCAAACTACAAGGGCGATCGAATTGTGCCTTGCCGATCAGATTAGATATCGTTCTTGACTCGTGCTCGTATTCTCCGATACTGCAATCTATCTTGTTCCTCTACATCTGAGTCGTGGCTATTCAAATGCAGCCTCGGTAAGGAGCCCTCAGTGCGGTGCGATATCGGCTGGTTGGTCTAACTAACGTGCCTAGACGGGAATATCATATTGTTGTTTTGGGAGCTGGTATGCCTCGCTTATCAAACAGAAAAGGATAGTCGTCTAACCGTCACAGGTGGTGTTGGGAAAAGCTGTCTTACAGGTACTTATCTCTCTGACCTTGATAACGAGTTGATGCTCACGTCTATGACAGCTCAATTTGTACAAAATGTTTGGATTGAGAGTTATGACCCGACGATTGAGGATTCATATCGGAAACAAATAGAGGTCGATGTGAGTAATGTTCCCTATGAAATACACGCGGCATGGCTAATTGGACATTCAGGGCCGACAATGTATTTTAGAAATGTACGTTTGGCGCTACACGTGGGAGAAAAAGATATACTGACTGAAACAGTCTCGACACTGCTGGGACGGAACAATTCAGTAAGCTCTCCGCCTCTACAGATTGAAACGATAAAGCTAACAACAGTACAGCTGCCATGAGGTAAACACACATATCCTACCAAGTCGGATAAGACTAACGTACGAAGGGAACTTTACATGAAACAGGGACAAGGATTCCTCCTCGTGTTCTCCATCACCAGCATGTCGTCTCTCCATGAACTCTCCGAAATTCGCGAACAAATAATTCGCATCAAAGACGACGAAAAAGTCCCCATCGTCATAGTTGGCAATAAATCCGATCTCGAGGAAGACCGCGCCGTATCCCGAGCTCGCGCTTTTGCCTTATCACAATCGTGGGGGAATGCGCCTTATTATGAGACCTCGGCTCGTCGTCGCGCAAACGTTAATGAGGTGTTTGTTGATTTGTGTCGGCAGATCATCCGAAAGGATCTGCAGGCTTCGCAATTGCGGTCGTTGGAGCTGCAATCAAGAAAACGCGAGATGGCTGCTAATCATACACCGAGAAAGAGGGGAGAGCGCAGGTCGCGACGACGGGGGCAGTGTGTGATTATTTAGCCACCAACCTTTACCTACATTTCCAACCTGATCATGATCAACGACTCAATACGACACAAGATACCTCTCGATGAACAATCTTTACTATCTATGACACAGAATCTACAGAAACACACCTATCTATTACTCGCATCTCCATGATGAACGCGAGCTGGACCTCCTATCCACCTTGACCAATACCAACCGCATAAAACAAAATATTTGTTCTTATATATACTTATACCACACGCACATACACGCACGTGAACAGTGCAGAGAAAAGTAATGCATACATTTTACGCAGGGAAGAAACCTGAAAAGAAGGAAGGAAAAAATAAATTCGATTCTTTTTGTATAGGTATGATTCTAGACATTACTGGTTTTCTTAACTGAACAGACCAATTCAATTTGTGTATTTCTTCATTCATATTCATCCAGCTACAGAGCACAAATAGAGCGAACAGAAGCTACCTAGGGGAAAAGGTTACATCCTGAAAACGCCAAACCGCGTCTCAGTCTCATCGACCCTGTTCTTTCCACCAACAGCAGCCATCAGTCCCATCCCAAGATACCGTCTTGTCTGCGCCGGCGGTATAACGCCATCATCCCATAGTCGCGCTGAGGAGAATATGGCTGTTGATTCATGGTCGATTCGCGATTTGAGTTCCGGGTCCGCTGTGCGGCCGACGGCTTCCATGACAGAAGAAAGTTGCTCGGAGCCCATGACGCCGATTTTGGAGTTGGGCCACATGAACATTAGTCGGGGGGAGTAGGCGCGGCCACTGTATACATCACTCGTTTAGTTCCATGACGAGAAGAAGAAGAAGTAAGGGAAGGGGAGGGGAGGTGAACATACCACATGCCGTAATTCCCAGCGCCTGCACTCGAACCAAACACAACCGTAAACTTAGGCACATCGGCACATGCAACGGCTGTCACAAGCTTTGCGCCATTCTTGGCGATTCCGCCCTTTTCCGCGTCGGCGCCTACCATAAAGCCGGAAATGTTTTGTAAGAAGACAAGTGGGATACGACGTTGAGCACATAGCTCAATAAAATGAGCTCCCTTGAGGGATGATTCAGAAAACAGGATTCCATTGTTGGCTACGATGCCGACTTGAGTTCCGTAAATGCGCGCAAAGCCCGTGACGAGTGTACTGCCATAGTCACGTTTGAACTCGGCGAATTCGCTGCCGTCGACAATACGCGCAATAACCTCGTGCACGGGGATTTGTCGGCGGAGGTTTGTGCCGACGATACCATTCAGTTCTTCGGGGTTGTAGAGGGGCTCTTTGATGTCTGTATCCTTTGATAGCCCGGTAAGAGGGATGCTGGTTTTGGGGTAGTTGAGGTTGCTGATGGAGCGGCGGGCGAGGATGAGGGCGTGTGCATCGTCGACGGCAAGATAATCTGTGACGCCTGAGATGGTACTGTGTAGGTGGCCGCCACCGAGATCCTCGGCTGACACAACTTCGCCGGTTGCTGCTTTGACTAAGGGAGGGCCCGCGAGGAAGATTGTTCCTTGGTTCTCGACGATAATGGTCTCGTCGCTCATGGCGGGAACGTATGCACCTCCGGCAGTACATGGTCCCATCACCACTGCAATTTGTGGTATACCCAGCGAGCTCATGCGCGCTTGATTGAAGAAGATGCGACCAAAATGGTCTTTATCAGGAAAGACATCGGCTTGGTGAGGTAGATTGGCACCGCCTGAGTCGACAAGGTAGATACAGGGTAGTTTATTTTCTTGAGCAATTGCTTGTGCGCGGAGATGCTTCTTGACTGTTATGGGGTAGTATGTCCCGCCCTTGACGGTGCTGTCGTTGGCGACAATCATGCATGTAACGCCTTCAACTGTGCCGATACCTGTGATTATACCTCCTCCAGGAACGTCTTCGCCGGGGTACACGTCATGGCCAGCGAGAGGTGATAGCTCCAAAAAGGATGTTCCAGGGTCAATTAAAGACGTAACCCGGTCTCGTGGCAGCATTTTCCCTCGAGCAATGTGCTTTTCACGTGCCTTTTCAGGGCCTCCTTGTGCTATTTTATCGTGTAGCTTCGTCATACTTTCTAGCAGCTCATTCATTTGTGCCGCATTTTCTTTGAAGTCTGCCGACTCTGGATCGACGGTAGTAGGTAGGACGGATATGGCGTTCGCATGGTGTGGGAATGTATAATTCGAGACTGACCGTGAGGAGCTCTGTACGCCGACATTTCTATTCAACACATGTTTTCTGGAGGGTGTCACTCTTCGCTGTCCTGCAATTGTGGAGAGGCATCGTCCGGCTCGCAGTCTGGGGATGAGCTCTTTCTCCGCAATCTGGCGGAGAACAGGGCGGGAACTGAGCATTGCGGGGACGACTGCTCGACTGCCCGTAGATGAAAGATGTGGTCAGAGTTGGTGAAGATAATATATCACCTTTGCAAACGTTTATAAGTGTAATAGCGCCGGCTGCAGTTGAACAAGAACTAATAAAAGAAAGTAAAGTCAGATGAAAGGTATGTAGAGAATCATCATAAAGCAGGCGGTTGAGTTGCGGAGTTCCGGCGGAGAGCGACGCTGAGCGACAATTGCCGCGTCCAGCCGCTCGGCCACTTCTTCTACGATCAATGTAACAACAACCATCATCATCAACGGTCTTCAATAATTACTTCTTCCATCTCGTTCACAATTTCAAAAGACAATTCTGTCCAGCAAAATGTCTTCAAAACATCTCTCTCGTCTCCTGCTACGCCAGTCCAGACCAGTCGCTGTATGCGGAGCTCGTCCCTTGCGGAGCCCCGCATGGAGCCGACTTCATTCAACAAAGCATCCAAAGGGCTTTGTACCGCCGACAGATGATGATCTGATGCAGTTGCGGGAGAGTGTACAAGATTTTGCGCGTATGTATTGCAATCCTTAATATAAGTCACAGGGCTGATCATGCGACAGGCCGAGAGATACCCGAAGAGGTTGCTGCGCGAACGGATCAACAAAATGAGTTCCCAGCTGAGATGTGGAAGAAGCTTGGAGAAGCCGGGTAAGACGGCTCATTGACAACATTAATCAGATACAATTCTAAATATCTCTGTATAGCTTCCTAGGTGTGACAGCAGATGAGGAGTATGGCGGTTTGGGAATGGGCTATCAGGCTCATTGCACAGTCCTCGAGGAGATTAGCAGAGCTTCAGGTACGAACACTAATCCTTTGATTCTGTAACATGCTAATAATTATTCTTTACAGGAAGTATCGGTCTCTCCTACGCCGCACACTCACAGCTATGTGTCAATCAACTCTCCTTGAATGCCACCGCCGAACAAAAGGCAAAATACCTCCCTGGTCTCATTTCTGGCGAGAAAATTGGTGCCCTAGCCATGTCGGAGCATTCTGCTGGATCAGATGTTGTCAGCATGAAGACTACCGCCAAAGCTGTGGACGGAGGATGGCTACTGAACGGGACGAAAATGTGGATTACAAATGTTTGCGATTTCTCAAAACTCAGGCTGCAAAAGAGGGTGTGGCTAATATATTTGAGTTGTATAGGGTCCAGACGCAGATCACATCGTAGTATATGCCAAAACTGAACCCGAAAAAGCTTCCAAGGGTATCTCCGCATTTATCGTCGAAAAGACATTCAACGGTTTCTCGTGCGCGCGCAAGCTCGACAAGCTCGGCATGCGTGGCTCAAATACCGGCGAACTCGTGTTTGAGGATGTCTTCATCCCCAAAGAGAACCTTCTAGGAGAAATCAACCGCGGAGTTAAAGTACTCATGGAAGGTTTGGATTTGGAGCGGCTCGTTTTGAGTGCTGGTCCTCTTGGGATTATGCAATCAGCCCTTGACCTCGTACTACCATACACCCACACCAGGAAGCAATTCAACACCCCCATTGCACACAATCAATTAGTACAAGGGAAATTGGCAGATATGTATACCAAGCTCGCCGCTTCGCGCGCATACACTTATGCAACTGCAAAATCGATCGACGAATCTAGCGTCGCACCGTCCGGTACATTGATCAGAACACAGGATTGTGCAGGTGCGATCTTGTATGCTGCGGAACGTGCGACGGAGTGCGCGCTAGATGCTATTCAGCTTATGGGTGGGAATGGGTATATTAATGAGATTGCAGCGGGGAGGTTATTGAGGGACGCAAAATTGTATGAGATTGGGGCTGGAACGAGTGAGATTAGGAGGATGGTTATTGGGCGGGCTTTTAATAAGGAATATGCCTGACTTGAACGTTTTGCCATACATAGAGTAAATTAACAGTTGAGAGGATCTAAGATTTGAATGTTTCACTATAAACTACACATCTCCTGAACACCAAAAAGCTATCTGTGGTATGAAATCATGCCCTAGAAATGATCAGCCTCTGCTTCTAAGCCACCTGGTAATATATAAGCATTGCTTGTGTAATTGAGAACTTCTCCTGAGCAATTGATTCATGGCTGGATCGTGATGATATTAGAAAGCCTTATAACACTCACTTATCAACTAACGTAGTAATTTAATTATTTGTATTATCACTTATGCTTTCTTTTTATTCAGCAATCAATCAATAAATTCTGTTGCAAAACCTTATCTACTCAACTTAAAGATGAAAGACTCCTGAGACAATTTCAAATGCTCCACATGGACACAACAACTTCATTGAATCTTGTGTGTAAAATGAAACGCAAATAATTGCATGGTTTCTAATAATAGCTCGCTTTGGCAAAACTGATACTGCTTTTCCCAATGACCTTTCCGTTTGAAGTAGCTTCAAACTTCAAGATCCCTTCTTGAGCCCCAAAGATCACTTTGAGGGTAAACTCCAGACTATGTACCAATTCTCCGCCGATGATCTTGCTATCGAACTGGGTCAGATCGACGTCGGTGAAATCAGTTTCTATGCTACCGACATAAGTGACGTCTAAAGTTGTTAGGTCTCTGAATTTGGAGGAACAAATGCTCGAGAGTGACTGGTGTCTTACTAGGATCCTCAACTCGTTCTGGAGCATCTTCCAAGTCCGAAGAATATAAGGCCGTGGATTGCTTTAATGAGCTAGAAGGCCAATGTGTTCGGCAGATGTCTACTGATATAGACTCGTCTTCGTGATATTTTTTTCCCTGGCGTAGAACAGGTTTGATTAGATCGTAGTCTTTGGGGATCAGGAACTGGAAGAAATCTATTGTACCTTACTGATCATCCATTTCATTAGCCCTAGTACAAGTTTCTGCCCCTCGTAAGGATCCCAGTACGAATCCTTTTCATCATCGATACCGTTTCGAAATGGGCTAGCCCATTCAAACCCATAATTTCGGCGACATCTTTTTGCTGTAGCCCGTATGCCGCGCAAACCACGAAGTGCAGCCCCATGGACAATAGCGCTTTGTCTGAGATATTGTCAGTATCCCACCAATTATGAAAAATAGAATGCTATAGACTAACGGATTGCTCGGTATCGTGATGGTGATCTCCTTAGAACCAAACATGTCAATGACTCTTCGTCGTAAATATTCCGAATCTCCGAATCCTCCAACAAGGATTATTCTCTTTTGGATAGTCTGTCAGCCAATAAATTTACGAGAAAGAGGCGTGTTAACTTACATTGATTGTGCCGGTTTCAATCTCCATGCTTGCATCATCGATCTGTGTATCGATCAGGTCTAGGATCTGATCCACAACTGGATCGAAAATATCGCAAAGATCTTCGCTAGAATCATAAGTTAGTACTAGAAACTTTGATATGTTTTAGTCAGGATCTTTAATTCTGCCATTTTACCTACTCAGATATGATAACCATCGACTCATCCTCATCATAATATTCAGGATCCACTTGTACACATCTCATAACAAGCTCAAGTTCATGCGTAGTGTCTTCACTATCTGCACCAAAATTCCTCTTGATGACTTCAAAACGTCTCATGAAGGCGCTCCCAGGTCCTTTCCGTTTTGCTGGTAGATTATCAAAGGCAGGGCCGAAACGTTCGGACATGAGATTGTAAAAATTTCTGTCAAGTGCAGTCGAGCCGCATTTTCCACCTATAAAATAGTTAGTCAAAGACATATTCATTTGTGAGAGAAATAACTACCAATTCCAGTGCAAAGCTCTTCAAATTCAAGTGTTGGTACAGTTTCTGTTACCAGATATGTAGTGATATCCTTGTGCGGTTAGCCCTAATCCTAGCCCGAATTTTCTAACACGGAATAGAAAATCACGTACGACAGTGCCTCCTCCACAATCGCACACCAAGACACCATCGCCGGGCTAAGTATCTCTATTATCTCTGAAGTTTAATGAGTAATGTGTAAGATCTTACCTTCACGGGAACGCTGACTCTGTCAGTCGTACTTCTTGTCAGCGCTGCAATAGCTGCGGCCTCGGGTTCAGTGATCATGTAGATTGCATCTTTAAGTCGCTCAGGCCTGGGCCCAAAGCCTGCTCTCTGTGCAGCTTCTCTAGTTGCAGCTTGGGCCTTATCGGACCATATTGCCGGCATCGTGAACCAAAACTCTATCGGAGACATGCTCAAGATGGGTTCTGTGAGCCCTTTCTCAAGCATGTGCATAATATGCTCGTATACACCAGTAAGATAATCGGCAACGACATCCACTGCATCTTTATCTTGAGGTAATTTCAAAATTCCCGACTGAGTGACCTCCTCCAGCATTGGATCATCGTATATTGTTAATGGTGTGTCCTTGTCAAGGAGTAGTTTTGTCCATGAGTAGCATTTCATTCCCGATTCAACTTGGTATCCCCAACGCTGAGTTCCTATTTTCTTATTCTCTTCTGGATAGGCAATGATAGATGGTGTCTTGAATACGTGGTCAGTATCCCTCGCTGTCCCAGGCCATGTCGTGATTATATCAATGTCACTGAAAGAGTTCACATATGCCGCTCCTAGAAAGAGACCTCAGTCAGCATCTTCCATATCAAAACGCCGGATAGGAAAGACGGGAGGATGTTGCCTGTAAATGTTGTTCCGTAGTCAACCGCAACGATAATTTTTTTGTCCCTCACAACCAAGGAAAGAGAGTTCAACTTGGAATTAAGATCGCCATGGCCTCCAAAAGAAGTCATGTTTGCGCTACGTGAATCTTGCAATCTACTTTCAGAGGCCAGGGAAGAATCTGGAAGTACCTCCACGGCTGTATATGTATAATGGAACGGCAGGAACGGCACTGTGAGTGCGGAAGCTCTACCTAGGTAGGGATAATGAGGGACGTGGATAGCCAATGAATAATTGGAGAAAAATCTTGTTGGAACAAACTACTAGGCCAAGTCACACGTTCTCGTGTAGGAGCTATTTATAGATTATGCAAGAGAGTCACATACGTCTCAACTAGTTGGAGTGAGGCAGTGGTTGAAATTACTGGTATCATTCTTAGCGCCGGCGCTATTCATGCATACAGGAGTCCTTAGAAACTAAGAAATCGCATCTGCTTGTTCTAAAACCCCGCTATCAGATTCTCATAAGTACCTTGAATCTAACTGGGCAGGATCGGACGCCCTTTAACGTGATCTCAGTTTCTCCTTTGGATTTTGTCTCGCCCCTATTATCTTTCGGGTGAATACAATTACTGTCCCAATGCTTGATTCGATCGGAAACATCTTAAAGCCTTGGTTGAAAATGCAGAACCCTGGCCGGTCGAGAGGCAATGCTACCGAGCATAACAGAAAAGTAACGTACCATGACGATAAGGTATGTGTGCAAAGCCTTAGGCCCCTAACATCAATTACTGTAACTCCCACATGTATGCTCTGCAAACTGATCTTCAAATAAAGTTGCCAAAGATTAGAACGGAGCGTCAGCGAACGGGAGAAGCGAAGAGAGACTTACCTGAAGTCCAAAACTTCTCCATGGCTCAAATGGACGATGACACCGCAAGCCAAAAAAACAGCCCAAGTAAGATACGCGATGCTCCTTCGTCAAGAGCAACTATGGCGACGGCAAGTACTGCAACTCAGAGTCAAGAAGACGTACGACACCAACCGTCTATGGAGATCAGCATTGACAGACAGAAGGCAGAAGAAGAACCATGTCTTCACACGCCTATAGAAAACGAGCAGGAAGCAAAGATTAAACAGTTGCAAGCCTATTTGGAGCAGATGAGAAGCGAACATTCAGAACTTCAATCTGAGCTGAGAGAGGCTCGCATGAGGGAGGAAAATATACTTCAGAACTTTGACACGCATCACGAAGATTACCAACTGGAAAACCAAGAGCTGTTACAAGATTTACAGACCACACGCGAGGAATCGAAACAGCTCAAGATTGCCAATGATTCTTTGCAAGAGACACTAGATAGAATTCAAGAACGCGCGTTTCGCTCAATGGATAAAGGCGGATGGACAGCACCGGAAGATGGAAAAGTTCGCGATAATTTCCTTAGACTTGAAGGGAAAATCAAGAAATGGGCCAAAACAAACGCTTTTCAAATTGCCAGTGGCGAAAATCTGGACTATTTGACAGCTGGCCAAAAGCAAGAGATTATTCAAAGCTTGTCTGGCTATTGTATTTCAGACAACTGGGATCAAATCATCCAAATGATGGCTCCATCCGTGGCTAAAAAAGTATCTTACCTGTTTGCTCATGCAATGCTTTCAAAAGATATCTTTGGCCGCATATTTATGAATCCTTTCCTCACATTGGAAGTGCTTGGGGACGCCAGGTTCCCAGCTGCATCCCAAATCTTCAATCTTTACCGGGCTATGGCCAAGAGTAAGCAGGCCCGATTGTCATTCATTCACTTTTGACATCGCTGACATAAGTAGTCAACGCAACTGAAGCCCATATCTGGCGGGCACAGATGATCCGGATTTTACAGACACCTGACAAAATTTCCAAATCGGACATCCGTTTCGGCGGAAAGTTAGAGGCGAATCTTTCAATGATGGGAGAACAATGCTCGCAAGATTTCCTCTCTGGACCAGTGAGACATCTACTTGGTACGACGAGCGGGGATGAGCAGTCCGTGAAAAGAGCATTGGCAGACATATACATCTTTGCGGGCCAGCTATCGTTATCAGTATGGACGCAAAGGTCGTACTTACGATGTCACACCTTCCCGCAACCTAACCGTTTCTGTAATGGGGATGAGCTGATGAGTGCTCATGCAGTTCATCGTCTTGATGATGAGGAAGATACGCGACTGGATGGACAGCCCGTCATTGCCATCATCCAGCCAGCTGTCCTTGTTCACGGAAATGATAATGCTGAACACTATGAACAATACAAAGTTTGGGCAAAGGCAACTGTTTTGATAGACGAATGAAAATTGAATATCTAGCTGTTTCTCATTCATGTTATAGTCTAAAATTTATAGTTGATAAGCAAGACCTGCATTTCCATATGATTAACAAACTTTCTAAGGTATTAGCTTTAGAGAAATTACGCGGCACAGAGCTACCTAGCATGCCACCACGACTCTGAGAACAAGGCTTAAAGAAGCTGGTGCACTTATTGCTTGACTAGTAATTTTGCTACATAAATACTAGTTCTGTATTCCCACTCCCTTCCCTGTCTTGGTGGTCTGCGCCGCATTTCTCGACCAGTGAGAGTCGTAGCTAACAGCCATTCGGCGGCAACACTCCAACATTGCATATTTAGTCTTTCAGATAAATTAAGAAAAGGAGAAATCACACCCTCTACCTTCATTCATGACTACAAGGCTGAAACCAGTTGGCCGTGGCAGTGTAGCCTACCCTGCCTCCGTGGTGTGACTAGGTTCTACGGCCTTGCATTGTAGCAAATATTTGAAACCAGATTTTCAGTGTATTTCCAGCTTCCTGGAGCCCTGGATTTTGAAGTACACATATAGTGGTGACCACAATCTTCCGTCAGTCATCTTCTGAAATTGGGTTTCCGTTAGCTCTAGCTTGACATAACATATTTTTATTCCATCTTACACGCACACACAATATATTCTTAGAGATGGAGCCACTTACTAAAGAGCGAGCTCGAACATTAATAGATGGAATTCGAACAGAAAACGGGGGTATCACTGAAGAAGACCGACGCAATACCCCAGAAAATGTACTCCAAGCACTGGAGAACGTTCGTCAGCAGCTGGGTTCACTTACCCGCACAGTTGCACATGATCTTTATACAAGCGAGTCAAGATTCGTCTATGAGCTCATTCAGAATGCAGAAGACAATTTTTATAGTGGTGCACACAACAGCAAACCTTTCATACGGTTCACTCTTACGCCCGAAAACATCATCGTGGAGAATAACGAGCTCGGCTTCAACGAGGCAGATGTACGATCAATCTGCAAAGTTCGGGATAGTACCAAAGCCAACCGAACAGGCTTTATAGGGGAGAAAGGGATAGGATTCAAGTCCGTCTTTCAGGTAGCTCAAAAGGTTCGGATTCAGTCGGGTCCATTCGATTTCTATTTTGAGCATCATCCGTCTGACACCGGAATGGGCATGATCACTCCTTTTAACGTAGAAGAAGATACTGAGATTTACCAAGACGGAACTCGAATGACCCTGACCCTTATTCAACCCGACGATTTTAGCAAAAAATCCACAGAGCTTCTTGATATCCCAGACCCCCTTATTCTCTTCCTTCCGAAGCTACAACAAATTGAGTTTTTGATCCAGAGGCAAAATGATGATATAATTAGAATCGTGCGTGAAAGCTACGATGATGGCCAAAACTCGAGACTTGTCAAACGAGTGGATGACCCCGTTTTCGGAAAGTTCATTTTCGAAAAGTTCTTTCATGTGGAAAGGAAAATGTTTGAGGGCTTACCTTCACACGATGCTCGAAAGAACAGAGACAGAGCAGAGGTAGTACTTGCCTTCCCAATCACCAGTGAATTCTGGCCAATTATTGAGCGACAACTCACTTTTTCATTCCTTCCTGTTGATCAATTTGGGTTCCGTGTACGTTTGATTTCCTCTTGATAATTTTTATTCACAAGCACTGACTTGACTCGAGTTCCTTATTCAATCTGATTTCATTACTGCAGCCAACAGACAAGACATCCTTCAGTGTCGCTGGAACGACGCCTTACTACAGCATGTATCAGAAGTTTTCGTCAACGCGGTCATCAATTTCTGTTCTCGTCCTGTCCTCCAATACGAATGGCTTGCCTTCTTGCCGGGTACTAGCATTGCTCATGGGTATTGGGGAGATCTTCATGATATGATCATAGAAGAGTTAGCCAAGCAACCAATACTTTTGACTCGCAAGGGAGCCAGACAAATACCCTCTCGGCTGCAGCGACTTTCTGAGAGGCATTGTGATAAGGATGGAGAACCATTATTTGATGACCTTCAGCAAGAGGTATACTTGGCATCTAACTATTTTCTTGAATATCGCGAATATTTGCGAGAATTGGGTGTAACGACTCTCTCGTGGAACAATATACTTGCAAGAATAAACCCCTATTTGCGAGGCGAAAACCCACGATTTCTTCACCAGGATGATGACTGGCACACAAGAGTAGCGAATTTGTTAATGAGAGGGCTAAGGGAGAAGGACATTGAGTCTAAAATTAAAGAGCTGCCCTTGATACCCTTGCGAGATGGTAATCTTTGCCACAATGGATCCAAATCGATATATTTTCCAACTGATACTCTGGGAAACCATATTCCATCGGACTTGGGGCTACAAATCGTGGACGACGATGCGCTTAACAACAATGTACGAAAGTCATTATATGAAAAACTTGGTGTACAATATTGTATACCTTCTTTTGTCGCAAGGCAGATTATCAAGAGATACAACCCACCGCAGAAAATCAAGCTTGCGGAATCCGTCATTCATTTGAAATACCTCTACCAGTCACTTCCCGATGATGAAGCACTGAACGACTGTATCTTTTTGATGGATCAAAACGAGGTTCCTATATACCGCAAATTCATAACTTTCGGAAAAGATATAATCGTGGACGATCTCTATTTCGAAACAATCGGGGACTTTGGCACTAGACATCTAGCCCAGGAGCTCATGTCTCATGGATCACCCGGTATTCACATTTTGCATGGCACTTACCTTGAATCGGTTTCTTTGCTTCAAGAAATCAATGGCAGATCGTGGAGACAATGGCTGGAAAAGAAAGCTTTAATTCGCACAGTACCTAGACTACGACACTCGTCTACAACAGGAATTAGTCCTCTTTTTGCTCAAATAGTTCAACAAAGACCGCAGGTCCTCGTAGGGATTCTCAAGAGATACTGGAGTACCTACAAAAGCCAGAAAACTGACACTATTGAAGCGGCGATTCGCAATGCAGAGGTTCCATGCAGCGGAACTGATATTTTACGTCCTCTCAAAGCTATTTATCTTCCTACAGCGAAATTAAAGAAAATTTGTCAGGAAGCTGGTATTGATGATTATTTCGACCTTTTCATTGATCTTGGTTTGTCTTCCGGGGCGTCCGATACCGGATATGCTCAATGGGAATTTCTTCAAGTTTTCGGTGTTGGGATGATGCCGGATATCGAGTTCTTTAGAGACATTCTCACGGTTTTGACTGAGAATATTACTGGACAGGAATTGAAAAGGGGGCTTTTCTACATATATGAACAGCTTCTCGAGGAGCTTTCTTGCGAGGAATGGGATGACATCAGGTACGAGTATCAAATATATTGGATAAACATTCGAAAATTCGCTAAGATACATAAGTGGTATACTCAATGATTTGACGGCTGTCTGTATCCCAACACACACCGTCCAGACGACAACTCTAGGCAACTGTCTTTGGAGCGGACTATCTGGCTTGCACGTCAAAGACTGCCTCTCGCAATATGCAGAGTACGCAGGAAACACTCGACTCAGCTATCTTTTTCGAGAGATTCTAAAATTGGAGGATGCAAGCTATCGGACTTATCTAGATGAGCTGAAATACCTTCGCATGCGTGTATCTGTTGGGCAAATTACCTTCGACAGTCTATGTGCGATATATGCTGAATTGTTGACAACCACTGGGGAAGACTGGGAGCACGTCCGGTAGGTTATTCTCTTCTCTCAACAGTGTGGTATCAGCTAAAACAAAATTCAGAAATGCATTCACGGAATACAAGCTTATATTCCTACCTGGGGAACGAATCTGGGTATCACCTCAATCATGCGTCTGGGCCGAAGCTTCCAATGTTGGTGGGCAATATGGAATTGGGGCTATATATGCCACCCTATCAAGTCTGTTCACAGAAAAGTTGCACGTTAGAGCACCGACCATTGCAACGTATATTGAGCAGTTACGAATACTCGCCGCCGCTGACGACAATCCTCGTCAGATGGTCGAGATCAAACGCGCCATCAATTGTATTAACGACTTGAGCCCAACACGCGATAGTTTAGAGGATATGATGCAACTTCCATGTTTGCCTGTTTGTATCCCAGAATCCAGGTCAACGGTCAAGTTGATGAGCCCATCTGAGGTTTTTTTCGTTTCGGATAGACGAGAGTATGGGCAGTTTTTCCAGGGAAAAGTCCCTATTTTGGACTTTGCACTCGAAGAGATACACGCTCTTCATCCATTTTTAGACGCCTTGAATCTCAAAGACAGATACATGTCTGTGGCAGTAAAAGAGTCCACTAGGGTTCAGAGGCCATCAGAGACTCCCTCAATGGAGCTTAGCCGGGCCTTTAGAGCAAAGTCCAAAGCTTTCTATCGGTATGTGTCTTTCTTCTCGAATCGAGCATTGGATTCTGCTTTGATAACCTTTGGTGTTATTTCTAACGATAATACCTAAGATGCGCCCTCCACTATCAAAGCACAAAATTGCAAACTAACGGTCACGAAATATACTACAAGCTTCGACGCGCCTTAGTTTACAAAAGTGATGGCTTCACAAAAGAGCTTCGACTGTCCTATGGAGGCATAACAGCCAGTGCTCTCAGTGACCGAGGTACATTTCATCTGGAAGAAAAAGATGGTATGCTGAATCTATTCGTCCCGAGAGATAATGTACAGAGAGAGAAATGCTACTTGACTCAATTACCAAATGAGCTACGGCAATACCTCCTGCTCATGGATAACAGCCCTGGTGCGTCCAAGGCTTTTTTGATGGTTATCCAGGCTTCTTCTATACACGTTCTAGACGAGGCTTTGGATGACGATGGGATAGTGAGAATTCCGGATAGTGATTTGGAGGCTTTTGGGCAGGAAGAAGAAGGACGTAATTCTTCAGAAGAGGATGAATTTGTCAATGTTCCTCCTGAGAGATCGGACAGGCCCATTCATGAGGAACCACTGCCAGAAGGGCAGGCAGATAACGGTCGCCATACATATACGCCGTCTATCTGGGAAGAGCTTCTTTCAGTCACATCGGATTCTAGATCCTCGACTCCTTACATAGCGGTACAACGAACTGAACATGCTCATCTGCATAACAGCCGTGGCTTGCAAATTGAGGCTCCAGCACCACCACTGGTACAACCGTCACAATACGTCCAAGTTCTCGGGAAGATTATCCGAATAGCCCAGCGCACCAACATACCGTCAAGGTTTTTTGGACTCGAGGCTTTTGCTGCTACAACCGGCGGCCTGACTGCTGAAGAACATACCTCAGCGTTTGGAGCCAGGTCACAGAATCAGATAGCACATGACATCAAAATCGGAGCGGCCGGAGAGCTATTCGTAAGTTGTGTACCCACGATGTCCTCAAACATGGACATGTAAGAAACAAAATGACAGAATTGAAATTGACATCTCCTCTAGGCCTTTGAATTACTCCTCCACTTAAACCTCCCAGATTTCGGCCGCGACAACTGGAAGAGCACAATCCGAAAAGAAGTCACCGTCCACCCAGCATACGCCGACCTTGCTCCATGGAACGGATCGGAAACTTCGGATATAGTCTATTATGATTCCGCCTCGGCACTGACACAGCTTCTAATCAACAACGGATACCTACTGAGACATCAATGGCAAGGCATGAGTCCGCGATACTTCATAGAAGTCAAATCCACCACGGGAGCTTGCGACAACGCATTCTTCATGAGCAAGAGTCAATACAGACGAGTGAGTTTTACCATCTTCACATAATCAACACATATCTCCTATCAAAGCGGGGAAAGAAGAAAAAGGCTAATCTTGATGTGAAAGATGCAAAAATATACATTCGACCATCCAAACCCAACAGAAGTCAGTACCATCTACGTGATATTCCGAGTGTATAATCTTGGAAAGGATAATATGAGTCTACGCATTTATGTAGATCCTGATGCTCTGCAACGGCAGGGCGAGTTGCGGTTTACGGCGGAATCGTATAGTGTTATTCCTGTTAATGATATAGGGGGCAATGGAAATTAAGAGGCTTTCTGTATATCGGGGGTCTGAGAGCTTTTAGGGCTCGTAATTGCACGTGTTACCCGTTTCTACAACTCACTTTCTTTCATAGACACTCACCAGTAATCCCCAGCATCTTGACATAGAGGACTTGTACGTATCTATTTATGATTATATCTTGTATCATGAGAATCAACAGCACTGATAAAATGTCAAGCCCGTTGGGCATATTAAATGCGGGTATCTGCTAGACTCCAAGTCTCTCTTATCACACAAAAGGAACAAAAATTGGTGGACATCGCGTGGTTAACCAGATTGAAAGAAAATCATGCCCCGAATAATCGAAAAAGGCTCGAACAAGGTACGCAATGCAAAAGAAGCCGCTCTAAATCTTTCCCTTCTCCAAGGTTGCAAGCATGTAATACACCGTCTATGAAAACCACCACACGATCGAATAAAAAGGACACGCTCGAAGAGAAAACAAAACGACGGGAATTAGAAAATAGGAAATTGACTTTTTTGGTTTGATTTCACTCCACACTTAGGTGACGGTGTATCCACCGTCAACACGGAGATCCGCTCCAGTGACGTAGCGAGAAGCGTCACTCAACAAGAAGGTGACAGCACCCATGAGATCCTCGGGAGTGCCCATCTTACCCTGAGGGATCAAGGATGTCCACTTCCTGTTCAGCTCCGGGTTCTCGTCAAGGATCTTCTTGGTCAATGCAGTCAACATATAACCGGGGCTGATGCAGTTGACCCGGATGTTGGAGCCTGCCCACTCAACAGCGAGCGAAGCAGCCAAGTGTCGTACAGCAGCCTTGGCGGCGTTGTACGGAGCTTGAGGTTGAGGAACATTGACAATGGCACCGGACATACTACCAATCATGACAATGCTGCCTGGAGCCTGGCGCTCCATCAAGTGTTTCGCAACACCAGTTGCGAAAAGGTATGTTCCATCCACGTTGACGCCCCAGAGCTTCTTGATGCGATCGTAAGGGTAGGAGATGGCGTCGAAGTTTTCGGTGAAACCGGCTGAAGTGACTAGGTTGTCAATCCTGCCGTGTTGCTCGATAATTTTGGCAAGGACACTGTTCACCGAATCGGGGTCGGACACGTCGGCATAGTGAGCAGTGACTCTGGGAAGTCTATACCAATAATTAGTGCTGTGTAAAATGAATGTGCCATGTTTCACTCACTCTTCCAGGCCAGGATTCTCCTTTTGAAATTGGGCAACAAGTTTCTCAGCCTGTTCTTGGGCTTCGTCCTCTGCATAATTGTTAGTTCGTATTCATAATATCGCCCAACGTGCTGGAATCGGCTGTTGTTAACTCGGCCGAAAGAATAGGGGCACACACTGTTCAGATCAACAATGGCCAAGTCGGAGCCGGAGGCGACTAGCGCCTGACCCATGACCAGACCCAGACCGCGGGCACCGCCAGTAACGACGCTAACCTTGTTTTCCAGGGAAAACGAAGCTAGAGTGCGCTTAAAGTGCATACCGCCACGACCCTGGACCACAGGCGAGCGAGGCATCTCCTCGTCTTTGGGGTGCTCGATAACGAGGCTGTCGTCGGTACGAGCAAAAGCACCCTCGTGGGGACCGGAAGCTCCTAGGGGAGCATCGGTTGTCGCACGCTTCTTCTCGTCATCTTGGAAGCGAGCGGGGGTTGTGGAAAGCGTTCGAGTGTTGGTGTTGATTTTGAGGGCAGGGCGAGCAGCGCGGATTGAAGGGCGGGCGACCTGGTGGACGGCTCGGACAGCCTGGCGAGCAGCTGCCGGCTTGAAGATGGTGGCCATTATAGGCTGTGTATGTGTATGTGACCGGAGACTTGTAAATGCGAAAGATAAACAGACGGTGTACGCAAAATGCAAGCAAGACACAGAGAGATAACGGAGGAAAATAAAAAGAGGAAGCAGGAATGGCCGCAGAGAAGATGGGCAGGTGGTCGTAATAAATAATCGGGCAAGACCTGAGTGACCTCCTTCCTAGCGGGCACTTTTTCGATGGCAAAAAACTGGGGCTTACTAACGCAGAGACTGTGGAAAGGCCCGATTTAAAAGAAGAAAAGAAAATTAAATCTCTGCAAGTGTGGGTTTCTTTCTAGCTGTTTTTTTTTTTTTTACCCCCAATCGCCGGTCAGTCAGCAAGCACCTTGATAGCTGCTTGTTGATGTGTCCACGGCCGGCGCTAGTTACATGTACTTGCTGTACTGTACCCTGCTATTTTGTGTAATGGATGTAGGGACTGAGGAATGCTGGATATTCTTCCATAGAAGAGATACTATCTCTATGAGTATTTACTTGTCTCTACAGCAATTGCAAGAAATCCAATCCCATACTTGGTGTAGTGACTGTTGTGTATACTAAATACAAAAGAATCCAGTGCGTGAGCATTGGTGATGTCAAGCTGTGGCAGTTAGCCTGGCCAGACCGAGACAGGGGGCAGTCCCAACGGGGCGGCCGCCATCATCCGCGTGTCCACAGCAGCTCTGCTAGGTGTCCCCGCGCGAACCGCCATCGCCACTCAGGCACTAAGCAGCAGATCTGCTCCACCCCGCCAGCCCATCCACATGACCAGCTGAAAATTTCCCATAGGTTGCTCGGCCTGCCTGAAGCAGTAAATCTTTGGGTTGTCCATACCGTGCCAACAAAATAAGATCTCCGTTTTATCCTATCAATGAGCATCCCCCCAAAAAGGGCGTGGAGATACCTTGCCTCTCATTGGACCGCAAATTAGAGATATCAATCCTGATCCCTGAGGAGTACATAAATCCATTTGCTAACGACCTACTTACTTTGGTAACCGCCAGGACATTTCATATTTAGTCGAAACCGGCACACCGCTCCCCACGCTTCTGGAGGATTCCTGGCATCGAATGCTACCATTCTCTCTGTATCAGTGTATATCCTTGTCGGGCGGAGTGAATCTGGAGGAACCGGAGCTGACCGCATGACCCGTTAGCCCTGCTGTGTGCACCTACAGGACTGCCATACTCAGGCTCAGGAGTGTGTAAACTTGAAACGGACAAGGACATCTGACAAAGTCAAGCTACCCCGTACTATTTTTATGCCGAGACAATGAATCACGGACCATGTCGGTGAGATCAACGAGCCCCGTCTCCTCCGCATTTTTGCATTGACTCAAAAAGAAAAGAATTCAAGGCAGAAGAAAGAAGGTGCATTGTTCCTTATCATTCGTTGTCGCCGTTGAAAGACTCGACTCGTCGATGCTTGACTGAGACAAAGTCTGGAACATCCAGGCGGGCCCGGACTACTGAGCGACAGAAAGTATATTTTGTACGTACGAACTAACAAAAATAACCCTTCATAACTCTGGCAATTATACCCGCATGCTCCGGTGCATGCATACGACTAGTAGCAGCCCAGACTCTTTCCCCTTGGGTCGAGTCAGATGACCTCTGGCGAGAATTTGTTTTTCTGGCACCAACAGACACACGTCTCACAGGGGTTACTAGGTACAGCAAAGGGGGCGGAATGGATCTCTTGAATTATTATTCATTTATCTGGTGTTCATTTATTGCAGCGATTAGTCAATACCACATCAACGCCATACAAAACATGTCCTGCTTCTTGCATGCACTGTCTAATCGTCGCCGGCAAATTCGACAAGTGGCGTTCCACTCTTGCATTGGTCCTGCACGATGGATGGGTTAGCTGGCATTCTCGAAGGCACTAAGAAGATCCGCTAGGGGGGGCGCTGGTGGGGCGCCGTCCCAAGCTGTCCACAGCCAAGGATCCCTCAGACGCGTACTCAGGACGAACAACAGCTTGGTTCATGAGAGATACCAAAACATACGTCAAAAGAGGACTGTATGGAGTCTGAAAAATAAAAAGAAAGATAAAAAACAACTTACCCCCTTTCGATGCACAATCTTCGCGATCGTGCCATTATGTGGACTGCGGATAACCGTCTCCATCTTCATGCTTTCAATCACAACAAGCGGCTGATCCTTCTCCACCGTCTGCCCCTCGCTGACCTCGACGCTGAGGATCTTGCACGGCATTGGCGCCAAAACACTGTTCGCGACGTCTTTAATCCCCAGTGCCTTCTCCATCCACTTTCCTCGTTCCGTCGAAAATCGGTATTGCTTTCCACGCTGAAAGGCGATAATCGTGTCTTCGTCTTGGATCACCCTCGTATCCAGTCGTGTGTGGGGGAAGAACGACGTAATCTGACGAGATTCGCCATCGACCTGACTCGTTACCTTCTCAAATGTCCGTCCGTTGACGGTTACTCGGAAGCTATCGCTACTGAGCTGTTGGACCTGGACATCATGGGCAGGGTTTGTGGCGTCCGCCGAAGATGACATCTCCGCAAATCTGAATTGACGTTGCTGGAAGCTTGAACTGAATCCGAGCTGCGACCCTTTTAGACCCGATGACGTCAATTCAGATCCGGAACCTGTGCGCTTCGTGAAAATCGCTAGAGCTACCTGTGCCAAAACTTCGTCTGGTGCAGTCTCCTTGACGAACAACTCGTCACGATGCTTTTCGATATAACCTGTCTCAACCGCGCCGGATGCAAAGTCCGCACTCTTACAAACAGCTTTCAAGAACTCGATGTTCGTGATCGGACCGGCGATTTCATACTCTTCCAAGGCTACGGAGAGATTACGAAGAGCCTCCTCGCGATTGGCTCCCCGAACGATTAATTTCGAAATCATCGGGTCGTAATGAGCAGATACTTCGTCGCCCGCGACGAATCCTGCGTCAATTCGAACGTCCTCCGACTCTTTGGGAAGCCGAACATGGAGTAGCCGACCAGAGTCTGGAATAAACCCTTGATCGGGGTTCTCTGCATATATACGAGCTTCAATTGCATGTCCGCGGACGGCAATATTGGCTTCAATCTCTTTCTGGGTCAGAGGAAGAGGCGCCCCCTCCGCAACTAGAATTTGCCAATGGACCAAGTCCTGGCCAGTAACCATCTCCGTCACCGGATGTTCAACTTGTAGTCGAGTGTTCATCTCCATAAAGTAGAAGTTTCCCGTATCATTGTCGAAGATGAATTCAACAGTGCCTGCACCTTCGTAGCCAACTGCTAAAGCGGCAGCCCTAGCTTTATCCCAAAGGTCTTTTCTCACGGTTTCTGGGAGATGAGGAGCTGGCGATTCTTCCAAGATCTTTTGATGCCGTCTCTGAATACTGCAATCACGTTCTCCCAGTGCCACACAGTTCCCATGCTTGTCGGCAAACACCTGAACTTCGATATGTCGTGGGGTTGTAATATACTTCTCCACCAGCATGTGGTCATTCCCAAAAGAGTTCAGTGCCTCGTTCTTGGCAGAACGTAATTGATCCTGAAACTCAGCCTTGGATCTCACAATGCGCATGCCTTTTCCACCACCTCCTTTGACCGCCTTGATCAGGACGGGGTATTCCATTTTGTCGGCTTCGGCCTCGAGAAACAGAGGGTCTTGGTTGGTACCGTGGTAACCAGGGACGCAAGGAACTCCCGCAGCCGTCATGATTTCTTTGGAGCGACTGAGTAGCAAGACTATCAGCATGAGACCCTCGTATTGTTTGAGTGAGCATACCTCTTGTCGCCCATGTCTTCAATAGCCTTTGGAGGAGGTCCGATAAAAACCAGTCCGGCGCTGGCGCACTTTTGGGCAAACTCCGAGTTCTCACTCAACTGTTTAAGTTGTTAGCTAGTATTTTGCAAGTAGCATTGGAACCATGGAATGTGCACGAACAAAGCCATAACCTGGATGAATAGCCTGGCACCCTTCGCGCTTGGCGATTTCTATTATCCGGTCCCCGTCTAGGTAGGCAGCTGTTTCACCGAGATTGAATGCATACGGGCTACTTAAAGCGTGCTGTGCTTTGCTATCCGGATTTGTATAGAGTGTTGTGACTTTGATGCCATGTTGTGTCGCTGTTCGGCCAACTCGTCTGTAATTGAAGCAGGTTAGCCTGCAAAAAATACAAGAACATGTTTTTCTAACATACAATGCAATCTCGCCACGATTAGCAATCAATATCGACGATAATATTGTAGAGTTTTCTGTGGAAGCAGCTATCGTTGAAGCTGGTCGTGATGTTCTTGATCTGAGTACCGCAATTTGACCGAGGCGGGACCCGGTGCGGAGAAGGGAGGAGAGAGCCATGACGCCCAGGAAGGGATAGAGAAGTCAAGAAGGATTTTCTTAATATGAAGCTAAAGACTTGTCAAAGTATAGACATGACGAGGAGGTCTTGACAAACAGTCACAAGAAGTGGAAGAATTTGTATGGCGTCAATGATTCCTTCTATTTATTCCTGTTGCATGGCAATTGGAGAGGCCGACGCCAACCGAAGCTAATCGACCAGGTCTCCGCGCTGCTTTCCGCCAATCTGCGGGGGATTCCGTGGCTTCACGTGACCGACTTCTTGGCCTGAATTATAATGCCTGAAATTTATGGCAGGAGTAATGAATTTATCAGATCGATTTTTGGTGGCTTCAATTAATAATTCAACCTTTCAACGTCTCTGAGCGTACGTCTGTCCGCCAGCTATCCTGCACCTAATCGGAGTCAAACTAACTGGCCCGAGTATTTCGATGACTTTTCATCCATCGCTAGTCGATCTCCAACCGTACGGACACCTACTCGCAAGGTGCTGCGCATCAACGACATTCCATTACTGGCCGCATTAACTCCCAGACTACCAGCTCACTCTGGATCAACCATGAAATGAGGCTACAATTAGCAGATTATATTTTTGAGTTCAACTATATTACATTTCCTTCACTCGTTTGCTTCGGGTTTTATTTTTTCCTATACTCCAATTGACGACGCCCATTCAAAATGTCCGACGATGAATTTATTTACGATGATGACGATGACTGGTTCTGGTATGAGGAAGACAACATGGGGCTTGGGGTACATTCTTACCATATCTTCGTGAATGATGTTCTTCTAACTTCGTCATCTGACAGGATGAACTAGCAGAACACGCCGTTCACTCTCCCATTATGGTGGAAGATCCATCCCTTGAAACCGTCGATACCTACAGTGACTGGGACTACTATTCTGATGATTATTACGACGATGATCCGACAATAATTGCCAAACAGAAAACGAATGGCGAGCCTCGGAAGAAGAGGCGAAAGCTGTCTTCCACCGAAAATATCCCGAATCTCACTCTCGACTCTTCCATTGTCGCACCGTCTACGCCCGTGGCAGATTCATTCAAAGGAGTGCTATGGAGGCTACCTGTCAAAACAGACGACAAAGTTGAGCTATATGAGCCTGGAAAAGGAGAGCAGATCTCTTTGCTGAGCGACTGGAGAAAACTTTTTAAAACTTCAGTACATAATTCGAATGGCGCCAGAGCTGGTAACAACGGAATGGACGGCGATGGCAAAAGGGAGGTCAATGCCGTCAGCGCCAAACTGCCCGAGCGTCCGGTTCTCGAAAAAGGCATGGACAGAGACTACGGCAATTATTCTCCTCCACCACTTGCGATTGAGGACCTGGACAAAACTATCAGTCGCCAACGAGAAAAGCTCTCGCAGCCGGATTTACAGGTTGAATCTGAGAATGTACCAGCGGAAATGTCGATCGTCGCAGACAGCGAGGATGAAGAAGAATTAGAAGACACAACGATTGCAGTACCCGATATTGACGCTGTTGATGACGACAAGGAGGATGAAATCATTTCAGAGAAGGAAGACCAAAAATTACATCAACCGTCAATCAGAGTCGAAATCCCAACGTTAGCAGCGGTTATGAAGGAGGACATGTTAGATCAGAATGCGTCGCCACGTAAAAGAGGCCGACCAAAGACTGTCACAACAAAAGAAACGCCAGCCAATGGAAAGGATATAGCCAATAGTACGGCCACTTCAACGCCTGCGAAAAGAGGCCGAAAGAGAGCTTTGGAAACTGACAAGGAAGATGAAGTATCTCTAGAGAACAACAATAGAAGGTCAAAAAGGGTAGCCTCTTCTGCAATTACAAAGTCTACAAAAGCAACAAAGGGCAGCGAATCAGGCAAGAAAAGGACGCGTGCAAGCTCTATGGCTTCATCAATAGAAGAGCGTGGAAAGAAGAAGAGGACTTAGACCGTCTGTCCTTGAACCTGTGCACGTCTTTGTACTCGCATGTCCGGTTCATGCCGAAGTAATGTTGACATGATAAAGGTGTTTCAGAGTATCAATTCCTAAAATACATCTTATGGGACTTGAAATTAATGTTCTCAGCCAATTTTAGAGCTCCAATTGACACTGATAGAATCAGACCACAAGCGAACAGTTTGGCTCGTCACGTGTTACTCATTCGACTTTAGAAAATCGTACAAGCAGTTTCAACTCCACGTTCTGGCATTATGAATCTTCAACTAAGTAATTACTATGCGGTATGTAGATGAGTCTGGAGAGGCGTCTTATTTTCCGAATACGGCATGTCTTGCCTGATTAGGCAATCACCTGGTACGCCGACTCATTGTCAGTAATAGTCCACATTCAGGTGGTAGATTGGTGCTACAGTGCTACTTGATACAGCGTGTCCTCCACATAAGGTGTCACCCCCGAAGGTTCTCTTTATTGTAATGATCTGCTACCAAAATTATCCAGAGACTGAGTGATCACAAACGCACTACTTACCGTTAATTCAGGAGTGATATCCTCATAGCCCCAGTGCATGATGTCCAGCACGTCCTTACTGGAGCTCTCATGAGTGAATCTCATAGAAGTAGGATTCAGGGTTACCGAGTGTATTCCACAACTTCTTGTGCTCTCTGTCAGAGCGGAGATTATTTGAGTGTTCTTCATTCAGTGCTCTTTCGCATTTCCCAATAGAAATCAATGGCTAACTAGGAAGACATGTTTGGACCCAAATTCTTGTGAATTACTAGCCAAAATATTGCTTGGCAAAGACTGCTGTTTTATTGTCGAGAACTCTCTGGGGTATTAAAACAAACTATTTTCCCTCTCCATTCAGGGCTCTTCTTCTTCCACTACTCCAACGTGGCATGGCTAGTCGGTAAGCCCTTGTATAACATCTATTGTCAATTTCTACTAGGCCATTGATCTCATACCCTAAAGCGTTCGGAGACTTCCCAAATTTCTCACATGTAGCTTGCCGGAAGAAGGTAGTCTATCGTGATTGACCTTGCACCTACACTCGATAGCGATTAAGATAGTTGATGGTCGAATCTTTATCAACTGTGGCTCTCTCCAATGTGACATGTAACTTCACGAGTCAGAAGTGGTGATTCTGTCAGACGGAAATCTTACCAAACTATGCATACACCAGCCACACTACAGGCCGCGTTTTTGATACAGCGATTTATTTTGGGTTGAAAGGCTTTCTCAGAAAAAGCCATCATTACACCGCGTGTCAAGTCGCGCACAAATTCTGCTACAGAGAATGCCCCGTCCACTGAGTTCACGAATGGTATTGCCAGTTTCCCAAGCACAGGCAGACGGGAGTAAAGATAAAGTTTGACAAGGTAAAAAGTCATGGCCGTCCACTATGACTCACGTCCAGAGTATGAGCAGCCTGAGGACCTTGCAATTGAGAGTATACAGCATGCTGACCGTTCCATCGTAAGAGCCATACCCAAATCTCTCCAGTGCTCTCGAGTTGCCCCTGATTGATATTTGATATAATTGTCAATTATCATTGTCTCACTCGGTCAATGCTGATAAAGTGTTCTCTGGAGGAACAAAAGAAGAAGACTAGCGGTGAGTAGGGGAAAGTGCCAGCAAGGCAAGTGGAGACCTCCGACAGCTGCTTGGGACGCGGTTGCAGCGGCTGTGGCCGGCTCTTCTTTTATGGACGGGCACCGGGTCACGGGTTACACCTGCGAATCTACACAACCTGTCATGTCAAATCGATACACCGTTCGTGATCACCCCGCCTCTAGATGTCGAGATAACCCTGGAAGACAATGGATACATTCGATAGTCTTTCGGCCCCCCGCTTGTCAGACACCGCTGGAATGTGACCTACCCTGTTAACCACCCGGTTTGACTGAGCCTCGCCTTCTTGATGATTGATCAGACAGATCCAGTCCCGAGTTATTCCTTCTGAATCCTGTCCGACCTCCCAGCTAGTCTCTGCATTTTACTATTTGACAGCCAGGCACCCCTTGATTTGATCTGTTTCCCGGCTATACGTACATCCGTACGATCCTCAAACCCAGCTTCGAAAGTATTGGGCAGCCAAGAAGCTGAAACTCGGCCTTTAAGCAGTCAGCCGTGTTTTGTCATTAGCTGGTCACTGCAATTCGTTGACTGCGTTGCTATCTGTTTGTACGAGATTGACTCGTTTTGAGGCGGTGACACGTCGTATTGGCTACATCAAAACGTTCATGACGCACACATACTGAGCGGCAAATATTGCTCGTACTGTCGCCTACCAAACTCACGAGTACTAGTACAATTACGTAGTACCAATCGTTGAGCTCTTTTGATCTCCACAACCCCAGAATTTCCTCCAACATTCTAGTGGCTGCCTACGCAGAGTCGATGCAAGGACGTATCTACGCACCCTGCATCGGCCCGTCCACTGTACATCTCCCGCCTGGTTCTCGGATCTCTCGACTGAACATTCTTAGATTTACTCGACAACTCTTTCTTTTTGTCTACAACATGGTAGGAGACGCTTTTTCGAGCTAAATAAAACTATCAACCAAAAACTCTCGGAACATACCTTCGTTTCACGGTGACGACGGACAAAACCCCCCAGACGCGACACGTCGACCATGTAGCCCGCTACTCTGACATCAACTTCACTTCCCACTCGTGGTGACCACTAAGTGGCAATGGCTTATGATTTTCCTGCAGACGTGGTGAAGACCACCGACAGCTTCTCAACAGAATTGAGACAGTTTGACGGTATCAGCCCCGATGATATTGCGCGACTCTGGAAAGGTAATCAATTGAGCTCACTCTCTCACCTAGTTTAGCTAACCTCTATAGCTTACACCACACAAAGTGCTGTTGTGCGAGATGTCGTGGTGTCTCGACTGGAAAATCTCTTCTGGAGGATTTGGGGAAATACTACTATACAACAGAGTCTTACTGGCAGCGTGTTGGCAACCTTGTTCATGACCATTCATGAAGATCCTTCACTTCACATGACCAACCACCATTCACCTGCAAAGGTGCGTATTTACAACAGTCTATGGATTTGGATTAATACTAATCTACGATTACAGGCTGCTATTCCTACAGCTAGCAATGATGTCGCTCAATATCAACATGAACGCAACGATCGATCCCCAAAGAATGAGCGCAAAAATCCACTTCCACCCATTCTCAAGAAATCTACCACTGGAACAAAGAGTGTACCTCCCAGCGAGCCGTCGTCCCATAAGACGACAAGGATCCTTGTTCCCGAGAAATCAAGCGAAAGGCCGAGTCAAACAGCCACGAGAGATACGACAAATACAGAAAATGGAAAGGGAAACAAACCAACAGTAACTACTTTGACGCCCACAACACAAAAACCAAACCGCAAAAGACCAACTTTCGTGGCAAACAGAGCAGCAACATCGAGACGAAGAGGAGTACTCCTTAGACGCAAATCATCACAGACATCCCCAGTAACGTCTCCGACTGTTGAAGAAACGGAAGATAGTCTACAGCAACAGATGCAAGCAGAAGGAGTACAACAGAAAGAGAAATCAGAAGAAATCACTACATCTCCTAGCCCTGCTAAAGAAGCCGATATTTCGTGGCGTTCCATCACTTATTTGAAGAAGTTTGACGAAGACACCAGGAATGCGCCAACAGAACAAGAAGCCGATGCATCAGGCACAAGTCCTCCTCCCACGGACTTTTCAGTCAGCAGTGTGCGTCATCACCGCAGCCCAGAAGATCGTTTCCGAGCTGCCAGTCAGGATAATGCGCAAAATAGTGTCGTCTCCGACAAATCACTTGTTGAGCAGGACTTTCGCACGAATTTTGTCCAAAGACAACGACAAGGATCTGCATTCGCCACCAGAAACAACAGCGCAGCATCTTCTCTTACTACACGGCTCAGTTCAACGAACTTTCGAGAAATGCTCAATGCAGCAGAAGCGGTTGCGATGCAAAGGAAAGACAGTGGTGGTGCAGCTCGCAGTCTATCACCAGGCCCTCGATATATCCTTCTTCCTAAACACGACGGGCTTATCAGCGTTTCGTCAACGATGACCTCGCCGACACGAAAATCGGATGGTAAAGATCGCAGCGGACGGCCGATCATTATCAACACATCATCATCCAAGGCAGCACAGGAAAGAAGTCCTGACATTAAAGAAACCAATTCGAATTATCCCTCAGCAGTAGGAGTGTCAGAGACAGTAATATCGACATCTCAACAAACAACGAATGGTGTTTTTTCGGTGCCGAAGGAGTCTCAGGAACTTATAGGGGAGCAATTGACTAATTTGATCAAGGGCAAAGGGAAGGACGATAAGACGAAACGGGCCCAACGGATAGGATCTTAGATTTTTTTTTTCCTTCTTGCTTACTAGATATGAGTCATTGGCGGTGCTTGGAGCTACATATTAGATGGAACGAGTGAATCCCGAGGTTTGTTGCATAGACATAGCATGTTTACACAATTCCTATTGATAATGAATAAACTTGAATGAAATGATTTAGTGTCAGAATATCTCAAGAGACTGTAGGTCTACGGAATTTAGGTACCTATGGGGGTACCAACTGCACTAGCCATAACAACAACTTCACCATACCAACCACGATATCTGGAGCAGCATCGAAGACAATTCAGTGTCCAAGCGACGAAACAATCGCAAAGGCCACAGAGCTCGTTCATCAGTCTTCACGTTCCTCCCTGGAGCTTTGCCGCGATACCGGAGCCGATTCATAATGTTCAGCTGGTTCGCTAGGTGTACCAGCACCCTCACCTTTATTCTTCTTAATCCTACCCTGCCACCACCTCAACCCCGACCAAACCATCGTGGCCATCCAAAGCAGCCAGTTGACCAAATCAACCCAAACAGCATGCTTCATGCGCACAATACCTGAATCGCCCTCCGGATCTTCGGATAAGTACATATTCCCGAATATCCCAAACAGAACCACCCATATCAGACACATGAGAATCTCCCACAAAAATAAGGGGAAGTGCATGCTGTAATAAGACGTGAGTGCAGGTCGCGCAATTCGTCTCACACAGCACCAGATGAGTAAGTAGGCGGCAGATGTAGCCGCCCCAAGAGCCGCGACGACTTCGGCGAATACCCATTTGGAGTCCATGTAGACATTCTTCTCGCTGGCGTGTTGCAGGTCGACGCCATATAGGCCGGCCACGGCCAGAGCAAAGGCGAATTGGCAGAAGCGTAAAGTGGAGTTTGCTATTGATTTGGCGATGGAGGGTGGTTCGGTGTAGGCTCGCCCTTTGTAGCCCTGGACCTGGCTACGGTTGTGAGGTCGACTGAAATTTGGCATGGTTGATTGCTGTTGTTGCTCGAGATCGGTATTTGATCCCCATGCCCTTTTTTGGACTTCGATGTCTTGATTTCGGTCCTCCTCGACCTCTTTGAGACTATGGAGAGTTTCTTTCAGTGTGTGGCGTAAGACTCTGAAGCCTTCGAATAATGCCATTTTGATTAGTATTTTTTAGATATGCGAGAGCAAAGAAGAGAAATAAACTAGGTGAATGAAGACACCTGCGTGCTTAGAAAGGGGGATTTCTGACGGAAAGAATGATGCTAGGTTGGGGTATATGGAGAAATGAACGCAGAAATGCTCGAGCCAAGATCTATGACTATTTTATATGACTTGGTCGCTGAATGACAATAACTGGTCAAAGATAAAAAATTCGAATCAACATACCTCTGTTCTTGATGAGAGTCTAGATCTGAGTCAGTATCTGACTATCGATCCGATAAACTCGAAAATGAGTAATCCAGGCTCAGTCACACAGTTGTCCCAAATGGGTAATATCTGGGCACTCCAGAAGTTCTCTTTTCTTCTTTTGCTTTCTGGTGTATAGGTGTAATCAGATACATATACGCAAGTTGAACAATAGCGAGGATATGAGTTGTTCCTAGGTTGAGAAATCTTCAAGAATCAGTCATCAAGGTGTTTCATCTCTGGAGGCGCTGTATAGTACGTGAGTAGTATGTGAATTCATGGCAATCACTAATTATAACATTCAAACTACTAGTTAACTTGAGCAGTACAGACAGAATATAAATACCAACGAATCATCTCAGACCCATCTCGCCACCTGCACAACTCCCCAAGACTAAAGCAAATGTATGGATATAGACCGCCATAAATATAGGCGCCGACGTCACTTTAACAGGGATTAGTATCTAGTTAGGCTTCCATATCCAATTATGAGTAGATGGTGAAATAAACTAACGGGCTTTTGTTGACCTGGTGGGTTTGATTGGCTGTGGCTGAAGCGCTTGTGTTAGTTAAACTAACTAGAGGTAGATCAACTGGCTATGCTGGCTCGGTATGTAGTACGGAAGTATTCTAACCTTATCGAGCATGAAGTGGACGAATCTATTAATCTATGGGAAACATGTAGGAAGAACATCTAATATGTTGATGCTGTATTGTGTGTAGGTGACAGTTTTGCGTCGCGATACCCGCCCCACAGCAACCGTAACGGCCGACACATTATTCAACCTTGGAATTTGTCCTGCGGACACATGGTTATGTCTCCAGTCACAGTCAGAAGGTCTATGAATCTTGCTCCATCTTCTCGCTATCACGGCATTATGAAATCGGGTTTGAGGATCCAGATCCGTCAAAGGCGTCTATGGTAAATGGGGAGATTGGTGTCCTCGCACCAGCCGGGATTTGGAGTCGCTACCAACAACGATAATTCTCGGTCGCTATCCAGTTCAGTATTCTTGGGAAATCTAAAGCCGCCTAACGGCTAGGACCAGGTCAGGATTCATGGGTATCAACTTCTTTAGTATCTCGTTTCTCCTACCTTTTCCCCGAGGTCCTGGTTGGAATAATTTGTTTTCAACTTCCGTGACGTTGGAGCTGTCACGAAAAAGAGGAGGGAAATGAGACACATTGCAAGTTCAAGATGCGAATAAACCAGTGACAATGTAAATAAGCCAATAGACAACATCATTCATTTTAGGGCATTTCTCTAGCAAGGTTTTCTGGCAATATTGCGTCCCGATCCGTCACAGCCAGAAAATCGCCATCGAGCATGAATTCTCCAAAATCCAACCCGAGAGGTGAACACTCCATGTTCAGAATGGAGTTTCTGGTCACAGGGTTATTTACGGTTTCCTGGCCGAGGTTTTCTGAGTTGTCTAAGAGATGTCGTTAGTCATCAACAAGCCTGTATATTGTAGAAAAGCGTACCCGTCAGATTGGTCAGGATGCTATATCGCTCCAGGTAATAGCGACATCTGTCCACAATACGATTCCCAGAATCTAGCTTGTATAGTATTTGCACAGCTCGATTAGGATAAGCAATCAGTCTGTTGATATCACACAACGGAACTTTGACGGCACTGCCACCACTTTTGCAAATCCGTATAGCCCCAAGAAGGATCAGCGCTGCATGAAACGCTATGATTCACATCAGATATCTTGTTCGCAATCTGCAGGCTAAGGCTCTAACTGAAATGGATAGTGAAAACCTACTGTAGTAGAGAGAAAACCACCAGGCGCCAAGCAGATTCTTGTGCCATGCTGTTGAATGAAGCACTTCATACATTAGGTCAATTATGTTCATTGCAGCTTCCGAGCAAACATGCAGACTATTTGATCCCATATGCTGAAGAAGTCGATGTTCGCCTGAGTTGATGGATTCTTCACCGCAAGCGTCGATGAATTTCACTAGAATAGGTCGATGAAGCAAGACTTGAAGGTGAAGATATCGAAGCGTAAGAATGAGCCGGAACTTTAAAGTCAGTTGCTCATCTTGAGGACCTGGTTGTCTCGCATTCTTTATATCTTTGACTTTTACAAGGCGGAGATGTTCCGGAAGACATTTCTCCCAATCTTCAATACGTTGACTGATCGAGAGAATCTTGGGAATACTATCACCCACTGATATTGGCTCATCACAACCTAAGTTCGCATTGTAAAGCTCGTCAATGACAAAAAAGAGCTGTCGGTACAACAGTCTTATGATGACCGGTTTAGCAATTAACCCCGTCTATTGGCAGATGCAGTACTTACATCGTTTGATTAAAGAAATCCGTGCTTGTCCGCACATCTTGGGGGTTCACATTATTGAAGACTGATTCAGGGTCGTGTTTGGGAAGTTCGACCCGCACATAACTATCAGGAATTGCAGCTGGCCGTCCCAAAGTCATGCTCAAAGTGCTAAAGGCGTTGCATAAGTAAAGCGGTTTCAAGCACAGAATGAGAACGGGAGGAAAAAGAGACAGAAAATACTTAGCCATACCGGTCTAAAATGATGCATGCATACCAAGTTCGCCTTCTAATCTCCTGATCTAGAGGTGAAAATGACGCTGTCGCATGTTTTGAGTGCAACCCCAATTGAAAAGCTGCCTTAACGGCAAGACCATGAATTGTCCAAGCCTGTACGGACTTCTGTGTACCTTGGAGATATTGACCCATAAGGAGCAGGAATTGAACTTTTTGGTACGGCCACCATCAATACTCTCATTCGTGGGAGCCCTTTCATATCGTATAGAAACTCACCTACTTCAGTAGTAGTACCACGCAGCATCTCATTTCCGCACAAGCCTAAAGCGCGTTGGTAGAACAAATTGGCCTCTCCAATTCGAGATTCTGCAGGATTCTCATCTGGAGCAGCTGTTATCTTAACCATGGCAAGCATCATGTTGAGAAGACCGAGCCATGTCCTCCGAATTTTTATCTGGTCATCGCCAAGAGCATGTTGCAGAGTTTCGAAAAATGTCGGCGGATATATATAGGGAAATAATAGCCCGGTGTCCAAAAAGTACTTCTGGACAAGCTCTAACGTCTTCTGCGGTGGTGGTAGAGCAAAAAGATTGACTGGTTTCTCTCTGAATGAGTGACCATTATTCTCTACTACTGGGGAAGGTTGTCGAGAAAAATTGGCAAAGCCAACACCAGAGAACTCTGGCCTAGGCGTATGAGGGTGAGGTCGCCTTGATTGATGAGGGCCGGATATACCGGTTACAGATAGATGTCGCAAAAAAGAGATGTTTGATGAAGGGCCTGGGCAGCGATTAGTTTGGAGACAGAAGGAGGCTTCTTGGAGCCTCACGGATCAAAGCAGTTGGCGGTATGGTAAAATAAAAATGAGTGAACAAACATACCAAAATATCCGTAATCCTCCTCATCAGCGAAAATAACCGCGCCCATCGCATCGATTGGGTCCTCAATGTTTGCAAGGTTGGGCAGAGACTCTGAAGTCGGCGTTTCCATCTCACAATGCAGATGGTTTAGCGCATACAGATTGTCATCTGCTTGAACATTTTCCACTACTTTCGAAAGTCGAGATTCAACAGAGCCCATATTATCTTCCAGCATGGCAATACGTGATTCTAACGACTGCAGGTAGCTTGTTAAGCACCATTTGGGTTAGCAAGACGAAGTTACATCTACTTGGGAATGTATATATGTCATAGGAAACTGAAAGACATACTCTTTTCTGACGAGCAGATTTGCAGCTGACGCCGGCGGGGTATACATGCATTCAAACCCCAAGTTGACGCATATTGAACATCGTGGTCGAGCTCCATCACACTACAGTGATCGTTAACTGATATGTTCACAAATAGAGAAGAGGAGTGAAACAAAGAAGGCGAAAAGCACGAGTCTCGATGATTTTCCCAGACATACTCGGGATTTGCGTATCCTGCAAGCATCGCAAGCAACAGCCACTCGGCGACGCTTTACTCCTTGACTTGGATGATGAATAGATTCGGGAATATCCATGTCTCCTGTTTCCTGGTAGCATTTGAAGTAGCGAACTGGTCGGGCTGAGTTTTCTGATCATTAATTCATAGTCACCAAAAGGTAGTTGGTAAGTTATAGGAAGCTTTTGCCGCGAGGTACCGGTAGTTACGCACTAGGACTAAGTAGGAAATGAACGGAGTAGGGTATGGAGAACCCCCGTACTATCTACATAGTTACTGCTCTCTGGGGATATGGAGCCAAGTTGCTAAAGTGGCCTAGTGGACGGCAAAAAGGATATTATCAGACATTCTTCGTTCCGACGCTTCCCCGCCCATCAAATGAACTTACCCTATTCACAAAGGGTTCTCCCTGAGCCCAATTTACCAGCCAAATAACCTTAAATCGAATGTTCTCGTTGAGTTGGATCGACCCTGACTAAGACCATGACTCTTCTTCCACTCTTGCTTATGAGATTAGTTCTTATTTACCCCATAGACCCCTTCCCAATCCCAGTCACGCAGCACGATTCGCCATACATGCTGTGGTGAATTCTAGGAGCATTGACAATGATTTTTTTTAAAACACTTTCCTCATGTTTATAGTCACCTGAAAATTAGATTGTTTGGTGAACCATTGATTCCGGCAGGTCCATTCCGGTGTGGCAAGCCGAATATCATAATGGCGAATGAGTTGTGGCACAAGCTTGGAGATCTCGAGGATGCTTATGTTTTTACCGATGCAGGTACGTGAGCCCATGCCGAATGGCATGAAGTATCGTTCCATGCTTGTAAGTTTTTCTGGCAAGGAGTGCGATTTGAGCCATCGCTCGGGTCGAAATAGTCCCGCATCTTCACCAAAGACACTGGTATTGTAATGCGCAACCCAGGAATTGATCCCAACGACACTCTGCATTATCATCGGTATTAGCTACCGCTAGAAGAATCTGGACTGAACGGCCGTGTCAAGGTAAAGGCAAAGGCTCCACTTACTCCAGCAGGGAATAGCACTCCGGATAGAATTGCTCCTCCTTTCGGAACGACCCGCCACATGGGAAGACCGGTGGCTGAATGCATTCTCATCCCCTCCTTGATGACAGCCTGAAGATAGGGTAATTTCTGCGCCTGGGTGAAAGTAATGGGATCCGAAGCCTGACCAGTTTGAATTGCCTCGTCAATCTCACACCGCAGTCTGCGGAGGACGCCCTCGTCTTTTAGTACATAGTAAAATATCGCGTTCAACGTGATTGAAGTCGTGTCACTCCCGGCGAAAATGTTTTGAGCGCAGCAGCTAAACACGGTCTCGTAGCTGTAAGTATTCGGATCTTCTCTGTGAGCTTTCGCTAATTTCGTAAGATAGTCCGTAGCATCTCGACATTCAGTCTCGGAATCCCCACGCGACGACATCAAGCGTCCCTGGATTTCCTTGGCCATGAAGCTTGCAACAATTGCTGGGCCAGATCTTATCAGCCCGAAAACGAATGGCGCGAGCCAAGAATAGATACTACACATAGTCGATTGACTTGCGGTGATTTCTATACTTTTCATAATACAGCCGATGTCCTCTCCTCGGTCTAGGAATCCGAATCGTTTCGAGAACTGGTTGCTGGCAGTGAGCACGAGACTATGCTTAGTACTCAGTGTCACTTACAGTGATTTCGCCGATTACGTCGAATGCAAAACATTGCATCCAATGATTCATACTCAATGGAATCCGCTGCATTGCTGCTTCGTCAAGGCGGTTGCAAAGAATTGCGACGCAATTATCCACATATGGTTCATATTGTAGAAGCGTGGACATTGTATACAGCCCCGATAGCTTTCGCCGTTCAGTGGCATGATTCTTGGTATTCCGAAGCGTGAACAGATTTACATGGGCAAGAAATTTAGGACCCCATGCTGAGTACCAAGATGATTTTTCAAACTGCGAACCCGGCCCGTAGATGATTTTTATCGCCCCGGGATCGTTGATGCTGTACTCTTTGGGACCTAGACGAACAATTGCTCCTGCCAAAACTTGAGTAACCAACCCATTCTGTTGGAATACGAGCTTACCATATTTCTGGTGCAATTGAATATTCTCCTGCTCAAACCGCCCCTTCCAAACCTTGCAGAAATACCAAAAACGGCTGTACTTAGCCCAGCGGGGACCTGGTGTGGAAGGGTATCGATCGTAGAACACATATACCAAGAAGATTCCGCATACGAGAGTAAGCAGACCGAACCGAAACAGTGTCAGAGGCTCAGATTCGAGCATTGTCTTACCTGACGGACGCAGAGACTCAGAAATAATACTTTGTAGTAGATTAAGTCGTTCGTGAAGGAGAAAGCCCCGTTGTCTTTATATGAAAAGGACCACTCAGTTGTTAGAGACTGACATTCCCATAGACTTTAGGCTGCGGATAAAATATGAGAATCCGATGTTTCCCCGAGGGCAAAGGAGTACTAACCGCTCATTCAGCCGTCCGACAGGGAATACTTAACCTAAATACTCGATGGATATATGGCGAGCAGTACAAATTGGCTCCTTGTCACTCTGATATCTTGCGGCATTGGAGCCGGAAGCCCTAACTCCCGATCCGTAGTAAGTGCGGAGTAAGTGTGGAGTAAATGCGGAGTATTTACACGGGACGGATGTACGGAGTACCGCCGGTATGCGATAGATAGATATGCAAACAGGAGGGAGATGTGAACCGCCCTCATATCTACTGTAGTCTGCGTTGATGACTCTCGGTACGATTCTCCTCGTGCTACCTCTAGTTGAGATCTTATTGTTCAATTCGATGATGCCCTTGGAATTACAGTTCTTAAACGTGCAAATAGCCGCTGATGCATAGGGGTGTGTCATGTGGTCAGTCAAAGACTGCGACGTTCAGTTTTGGTTGCCTCCCATTGATGGGTTTGGTACTGCAGACGACGCATCATACCAAATTAAACCGTTAGATCATTATAAGCGAGGATTTAGCAAATTAGCATATTTGACATTGATTAAGGTCTACTGAAGAAGAATAACATATCAATCAACTAAAGACCAACGACAACACCATACTAGTCAAGGGCTGAATATTACTGTAGAAGCAGCCACCAATATGTTCTCCGATATTGATTGATTGATTCATTCACGCCTAAGCTTAAGCTTCTGGCGCCGGCACTTACGGGCAGCCTAATTAGCATGTAAAGCTTAAATTAATATCATATTATGAATATCTAACCAAAACCAGCTCGCGGCGTGGCCGGGGATTCGTCGGATAAGCTAGTTGGGTCCGTACCTACTTCACTTAGATAAGTTCAGCGCCAATGCTCCTGAGTGTTCCATATAATCCATAGACTCCCATCGCCAGAATGAAGTGTATAACCAATACATTGTCTCTTTTTCTTTGACACAAAGAGGCCAGAAGATCACAAATATGGAGGCTCACCACTTATCCTGGGCTACGAACCCAAATTTATTAGTTGCCATTGTTCTAGCCTGCATGGTATTTCAATCCTATGCTATTTCTTCTGCCGAAACTGACTTTTTCTGCCCTTACCCTAAAGGTTGCGTTTTGGGTAATTTACTGTCTATTACTATCTCCTCTACGTCACTATCCTGGCCCACTTCTTGCGAAGATATCGCCTTTGTGGATAGTCACGCAATGTCGCAGAGGCCAAAGATCCCAGGCCGTCAGTGACTTGCACAAAAAATATGGAAATTTTGTTCGGATTTCGCCTACACACATCTCCATCGGGGATCCAGAAGCTGTGCAGCAGATTTATGGCCACAAGGCTGGATTCTTGAAGGGACCTTTCTATGAAGATAAGTTAACCAGGGTATATGTGCCCTGATAGAATCCTACTAACAGCATGTTCACCCTTTCACCAAGTCGAACCTGTGCTTTTCAACACTAGAGACCCCAAGATCCATCAGCGGAAAAAGAAGATTATTAGCCCTGCTTTCTCAGCGAGGGCCTTACAGGAATTCGAACCGCATATGAACAATAATATTCGGAAACTGATAGAGTTGATTATTCACCAACTGCAAGAGTCCAAGGGTCCAGCCAAATTAGACTTTAATATATACTGTATGTTACAGCTTCCTGTTTGCTAGAGGTGCAAGAAGAGTGACTATTCAATAGCCAACTTTCTTGCCTTTGATGTAATAGGTATGTTCTGTCTTATAGTATGTTTGACCAAGCTTATCGTGACTACCAAGGCGACTTTGCGTTCGGGGAATCGTTTGGCTTCCTAGATCGAGGAGAGGATTACTTGGACTTAATCAACGCCGTGGACGCTCGCGGCGAAGTTCTTAATACGCTAGGCCACCTTCCACGCCTGGTCAGGCAAATAATCAAAAATTTTCCGCTGGATCCATTCTGGTCACGGGGAATGCGTGGTACACAAACCCTAGCCGCAATCGGGACAAAAGCCTACTTCAAGCGGCGCGATCAAGGGACATCGCGCAAAGACCTGCTGAGCTTGCTCTTCAATGCGAAGGACCCAGACACGGGTAACTCGCTGGGGGAGAAGGAAATTATTGCTGAATCCATCTCATTTATTGTCGGAGGCAGTGATACCACCAGCACGACTATGACAAATGTTGTGGATCTTGTGTCTCGGGACGAGGCAATACAGAGGCACCTGCAGAAGGAGCTAGATGACGCCTTCCCAGGTGATTTATCATCCAACTGGGTACCAGACTTTAAGTGTATTGAGGACCTCCCGGTGCTCAATGCCATTGTTCGGGAGACGATGCGATTCCGACCGACAAGTGCTACAGGGCTCGAGAGAGTCACCCCAAAAGGCGGTAAGGTAGTGTCTGGAAGATTCTTACCTGAGGGCGTAAGCAACCTCTAGCCGTTTCCAGTGAATCATTGAATGCTAACAGATCAAAGACATTGGTGAGCGTGCCAACATTTAATGTTCACCATAGTTTCAGCGAGTTCGAGGTAAAGAAAAAATTAGTTGCTCTAGAAAACGGCAATGTGCTGACCTATGTTCTCTCCAGGATGCGGACAGTTTTAACTACAAGCGGTGGCTTGTAGAGGATTCTGGAAAACTACTGGAGTTTTTTGTGCCATTTTCCGTGGGCCCTCGTGCCTGTATTGGCCGAAAGTACTGTTCCCATTTCCTTGAATCTTTATTTTTCTTTCTGATAGACGCTATCTTATTAACATTCGAGTAGCTTTGCGTGGATGGAGATATTCAAGACCCTGGCAGCCCTGTTCAGGCTTTTCGATGTTCAGCGAGTCCCAGTCGGTGATACACAACTTCGCGAAGGCTTTTTTGTAAAGACCAAGGAGTGCCATATTACTCTGAGCCGGAGATAAGGTTGAATCTGTGGGTTGTTCATGTTTGGAGGGACGTTTTAGATAGAATATCAAATGTATGGTATGGGAGTTATAATGTATGGTTACCCACGCCTTTTAGAATTCCTACTGAGAGCGACTTGAGCACTCGGCGTATTTAGAGGTATACATTTATATATCACTATCAAGACACTTCAAATGGATGGGACCCTTGAAGCATATATCGGTGAGGTGCCATGTTGGATTATACCTGGAAAACCAGCAGAACATTCAGCATTAATACCAAATAACTGTGCTAATCAGAGCCGAATAAAAATAAGCCTCGATACTCTACATAGATCGTGAGTGTCTCTTCAGCAGTATCATAGATTGGGATTTGGACTCTTTATTGTAGTCTATGCAAAAACCACATTATTTCTCAGCGTGCCAATTTTCGAGATCGAAACGTCCATCTGAGTGCCTGGGACTAAGTACTTCGGGGGATTTAGGCCTGCTCCAACCCCTATGTAGCAGATGTAACAGTTAGCATGGAGTGATCGAAGTTGATTTTGGCCTAGCTACAACATACCACCAGGTGTGCCTGTCATAATCACACTGCCCTTTTGTAAAGTTGTTCCCTGCGAAAGGTACGATAAACAGTACTGGCAGTTAAAAAGCAGGTCCGACACGCTTTCATCTTGTCTCACTTCCCCATCAACGATGGTCTTCAGGTGCAACTGGGACGGGTCTGGGATTTCTGACGCCGCAACCAACACGGGACCAAGAGGAGCAAAGGTATCAAACCCCTTTGAGAATCCCCACTGAGGAATTACTCCAGCATATGCAGGATCCCTCTGTAGTTTGCGCGATGAGATATCGTTTCCAACAGTGTATCCTGCTATATAGTCTAGAGCATCCTCCACAGACACGTCCTTCGCATCTTTCCCCAACACGAAACACTAGTATTAATTAGCTTAAATTCGACAAAGGAGAGGGAAATATGTGGGAGTCCAGACTAATTCGCCTTCATAATCAGCTTGGTCATTCTGAGCAATCTTCGGAATCACCACCGGCTCGCCGTGATCGTGGACTGTGGTATTGGGTTTAAAAAAGATAGATGGAAATGGCGGTGGTTTCCGGCCTGCCTCCTTAACTACAGAAATGATTTTTACAGTCAGCTTTTAGTTCATTTTATTGGTCCTTTCTTTCAACATTGCTCACTGTGCTTAGCATAATTGAGACCAATGCAGCGCAGAATAGGTACATCGCTTTGCGCGAGGGGTGATAGTATCCGCTTGACCTGCACAACTTGCTCCGTTAAGACGGTCTTTCTAGATGTATCATATATGTCATCGCCATCGAGAATCCTCGCTTGTAGTTGGTCAGCTTCGGTGACGAAACCTAAGTCGATTTCCTTGTCCATTGGAAGCACAGGCTCTCCACGCAAAATGCGGCCATCGACGGCCTCAAAGCGGATCAGACGTTTCCAGGCAAATTTCATGTTGGTTTGCCCTTTATTTTTACTTACAGGAAAGAAAATATAATAATTGTTGAAGGAACTAAAGTACCGGCTGTCCTTGCTTTGATGCCGGACCCTTCGGGGAAACATCGGATGCAACCATGAAGTTAGATGTGAGTCGGAAAATATGGACGTTCACTAAACCCCCACTACTTCTGCCATTTTCCGCATTTCTATTGCTTTGAGTTCAACCTAGGCCATTCCACCGACTATGAGATGCAAGTTCGATGCAAGTTTGAAGCAATGTAACGTGTGGCAAGTAAGTAATCCCCCGCCTGGGTGCAGGAGACATTGATATCTGGAACTCGATTCTTTTGGGTGTAGGGTAAGTTGGTCTACGTAGCTAGTGTAGAAGCATATTGCGATCATTCTCCTTAAATATGTACAGGATTCTCATCGGCATTGACAAGTGCTGCAAATTCCGACCTGTCTTGATTTCCTCCCAAACAGACTACGCACAATCCGCTGAGAATCAACAGTAATTACCGAGAATATACTTGCCTTGTTCGATCTCAGTCCGAATGAGTTTTCCTCCTTCCTTGCCTTAAAATGATAAATAATCACAGAATAAACATTTGCTGGGAAAAGCCGTTTTGCGCTGCGCTAATATGAGAATCGAGATCGAATTCATTACACAACATCGACGGCTGGCTGCATGTATCAATCCTAGCTCTCTTCCTCCACCCAATTTCCGTGAAGTCCAGGACGCAAGCGTAGTGGAAGAAGGACAACGGCTTTCGCCTTGGTAAGATCACTTGAATCCAAAATGTGCAGCTCACTCAACATCGTACTATAATTATTCACAAGTGCCATCAAGTATCCGTCACCTTCCCGAGTCGAATTGGCCCGTGGGATAAATACCGGTTCTTGAACAAGGTGGGTGGTCCCTGGAAAGTACACATCTGTCTTTCCCGATCGATGGTCAATATGTGCTATACAATTGTATGGTGGATAACCGCCTCCCATGACTGGTGCTATGCGACCGAAGTCAGTGCCTCTGCTTGGGTCCATTAGATTAAAGTACGTATGTGAATGTTGCTTCGACATAATACGGTCATCGATTCGGTAGAACTCCGAATTTCCTGCATGCAATATTTCGGGTTCCGGGAGCTGGAAGTCGTTTGTGCTTGGGTCGATGGTGAATCGCGTGAGCTGAGTCACAATTGTATGAGGATCCGGAGACTTCCCTTGACTGTCTGGCCACCAGTAAAAAACGTTTTGTTCACTGAGTCCAAGGTCAAATATAATTTTACCCCCTTGTGATTCGTAAGCGTTGGCTGTGTGACCGGGAAAAGTTGTCTTGTATGTGAACCACTTTAGGTCTGAAGGCTTTCCACCATATCGAGGAAATACCCCAAGGTAGAACGGAGTATCTGGGCTCCATTGCCAATGTTCACCATGGTTCTTGAGCCTCTCTAGATCGCACAGTTGAGGAATCACGGGGAAAAGGACCTGGGATCATTAGCAAATGGTTATATTATGTCCCCAACGGACTGGAACTACAATAAGAAAATATTTAAAAAGGCTATTGACTGACATAATTTTCGGTTACCGCAAAATCATGAATCATCCCACACACAGGACTGACGAGCCATACAGTTTGCGTAAAGCGACCGTCCCGCGAAATAGTGTAGTAGCAGATATCTGGCGTGCCATCGCCTTTAGCCTCGTAGCCGAAGCATATCATTTCCTTCGTAATAGGGTCAAATTTCGGATGTGCTGTGAAGGTTACACTGGGTAGCTGGCCGTCAAAGTCATAAAGTCCTTTCGTCTCTAAAGTTTCTGGGTCCATTGCATAAGGAGGAGAGTCTTCTTTGAGGGCCAGAAGTTGCCCGTTGAAATAGACGATGTTAGTGTTGGCAGTACTTCGCACTGCAAACTTCACGGCATCTGTGTACTTATTGCGATATTTTCCTATATTTCCGGATGGCGTGTCAGTGCATACCAAACATAGTAGCATATCGCGTAGTTTCTTTACCAATTAAGGCTTGCTTTGCCTCACGCTCGCGAACAAACTTTTCTGTACGAACATATCGCTGCTGAAAACTTACGAATCCATTTCTTATGCGAAAGGCGCTGATATTTCCATCGCCGTTGAACCACTGCCCATGGCCTCGTCAGCTATCTCCGGGTCTATCAACATATAAGGTAGTATTACTCATACCGGGTCGTTTTGAATCCGGGGTGGCAATTGAGGATCAGGCATCACGCGGTAAAAGGTCCCATTGATTTCTTCGGGGAGGTCACCTTCAACCTCTAACTGCTGGACCTCGCCTTCGAAGCGACAGGGTTTCATGAAGCCCGAGAATTGGGGAAGGTCTGGAAAGCGCACCATTCTCGCTGTTGATTACTTGCTCGATAATGACACTTAGCCGATTGGCTCTTCCTTTGGATTGAAGTTTTTGAATAGGGGAATATTTCTTAACTACGATAAGGACCCGGTTTTCTACTTCCTTAACCATTGTCTGGCGGGGATCATCGGGGAAGTCTCGGTAAAACCGATTAATAACAGTTGATGTATTCTACCTTCCGCCCGTTCCGCTAGATATGTTTTCGGACAGCAAAGGCTTGCTAATTTGCTCTAATACATTCAATGGCTAGGGGTTTACATACTGTGAATGAAAACCAAGTTAAATTTGTAGCCCAGTAAGGTTTTACTGATGCAACAAAACTGTTTTGGTCTGCAAAAACCCATCTAGGCCCCACTGCGCTCCGAATCTTCCCCAGCCACTGTCCCCACGGCCTCCATGGGGAAGGGTTGCCTCGTCGTGCACAGTCTTGGAGTTGATGTGTACAGCACCTGACCTGATCGACTCAGCCAGCTTCATTGCTTTGTAATGGTTGTTGGAAAAGATAGCAGCTGAGAGCCCATAGGTGGCTTGTTCTGCGATGTCGATAATCTGCTCTTCGTCTTCGACTTCTATGATTCCGCAAAGTGGACCGAAAGATTCTGTTTCATAGAACGCCATTTCTGGTCGTAGTCCGGTAATCATCGTGGGAGTGAAGCTCTGAGGCGATAAACTATTTGATGATGAATCTGGCACAGCAGCTGTATGGACTTGTGCACCTTTCTCGGCTGCATCCTTGACCAGTGCGTCCAATTTGTTTTTGCTGCAACTGAAATAACGGCTCCAGACTGCTTGATAGCCTGTAAGAGACTTAGAAGCTTGGGTTCTAGCTTGGCTGCCGTACTCTTCGTGACAATGACGAGGTCGGTTGACATACATATCTGGCCATTCTGAGATAACGTGTCAGCAATGCCTGGTTGAACCTCCGACAGGCCTCAAAACTTACATTTAGAAAGGCTCCTTGGATAATTTCCTCGGCTGCCAAGTCTAGATTGGCGTCATCAAGGACAATTACAAAATTCTTGCCCCCGAGTTCTAGTAACACTGGCTTGAGAGCCTTGGCTGCTTGCGCGGATATGATGCGGCCAACTTGTGTAGATCCCGTAAAGTTACATTTGCGGATCGCAGGATGGTTGATAAGAGTGTCAAAAATCTCGGCTCCATCGTTCGGTCCATGAAGCAAGAAATTGACAACACCTTGCGGGAATCCAGCTTCCCGGAAAAGTGCGGCCAAGAAGTAATGCGTCCGTGGACTAAGCTCAGATCCCTAAATTGTCATGTTAATAGATGGAAAGAAGAACCTTCTCAGGAAGCACTTTAAAGATAACAAAAAAGCAAACATAGATCGCTTGACATACCTTCAAGATTGCCGTATTTCCAGCCGCGATGGGGGCCACGACAGCTCGTAGTCCCAGAATGATCGGTGCGTTCCATGGTGCAATGCCTAGTATAACCCCCAGCGGCTCTCTGAAAATGAGCCCATAGCCTTCACCACGAATGCTGGGGATCGATCCGAGTGCAGAAGAAGTGGTAAGTGCTGCGCACTCCTCAATAAGATCCAAAGCGTCCTGAGCAATATTGTGGGCATATTGAGCGTCGCAGTGAATCTCTTCGGTACAGATCTTCACAACCTCTTTGATCTTAGTTTTGAAAACCTGAGCCAATGCCTGCAGCAACGCTCGACGCTCAGTTGGCTTAGTCTTGGACCAGCTTTTGAATGCTCGTGAGCTAGACTCAGCAGCTTGGATCGAAAGCTGCCGTGTAGCGCCCTGAAAATATGTCAACCCGGGCAGACTCAGACCAGGAAGGTTGTACTGTCGTTCTCCGGATTCGAGAACGATGTCCTCCCCATTAATTATGAGCGGTATAGTGCCGTTCATTTCGTTTATCCTTGTTCTTTTCCTAAACAGCTTCTTCCTCTCTTCAAAGTGAACAGCGCAATGTAGATCATTGATTTCAAATCAAGAATATTTCATACGTATAGTGGGACGAAATAAGTATTGAAATCCCCATATCCGAACATCCAACGCCGCCATGTATACTGCCGGCATAAACGAAGTATTAGGGCTTGCGTTGTTGAAATTATTACTGTATTAAGGGGCGGTGAATATTCGGGTAGCGTTCGGATAGAGTATTCGCGGTCATTTATTACATCGGAAGTCATTCGAGCCAATCATATGAACGCAGGCGAGGTTAGGGTACGGTACAAATCTGAGCAAAATGCCCTACCCAAGGAAGAGAAGGGAAACAGAAACAAATATATGGCCTCCGCTTAGTATAACCCACTCTTTTCCTTAGCTCTTGATTCTTCCCAGCTCTCGTCGATTTTCATCTCGGTATCATATCCATAGCACCACATTTGGGTCGCTGGATCACTCCACTGATTGGGGCTAGAAACAAACGGAATTCCCTTTACTTCAGGTGCCATAGCAGCATCCCGCGCCTGCTGCAACGGGCCATCTGGGAAGTGCCACAAATGGCCATTCAGGAGACTTGCCTCTTGCATTTGGTTGGCGCGGGAGCAGCGGACTCTTTGAAAGATTTCCAGGCACTCGGGGAGTTGATCTGGGGAGGTCATTTTCGACAAAGCTCGGGACAGTCCGACTCCATCCTCAATGGCCATTGCTGCACCTAAAAACAGTTCATTTCGCGTTTTGAAAACCTGCCGAGTTGGCCTTACCTTGAGACATGTACGGCAACATAGCATGAGCTGCATCTCCTAATATCACGAGTCTTCCCAAAACCCACTGATCCAATGGCGAAACTGTGAGCAGGGGCCATTTCAGTGTTTTGTCAATCATATTAATCAATTTTGTCAGTCTGCAGGAAATGATCAGTGACCCAAAAAGAGCAATGATGTTGTCAAGTCAAGGGTCAAGCCGTACACGGGATCCCAGTTTTGAAATTCATTTCTCATATCCTGTATAGCTCGTTCCGGCTTCCAAGTCGATGGATCACTGGTATCTGGATGGGAGAGCACCATATTGAATGCTGTTCCGGCACCCATTGTATACGTCATTACATGCCGCCCATCTCCAACCCTTTAAGAGGTTTGAAGGAGTCAGCAATAGCTATCAAAATGACGGGGGCATAGGAAAGAACCTACCATATGTTCAACGAGGGCTTTTCTAGAATCCAAGAGACTTCAGGATCATTTCGCATGCGATCTACATCAAGCGTCGCTCGGTAAGCTGCAAACCCAGGCTTGTCTAAGGGCAATTCGCGTCCCGCAAGAACGACCTTGCGAGCCCGGGATCTGATACCTATTTTATTCTCATCCAACATTAGCTTTCAGAAAGCCCTTTCTCTCTTGAATTTGCTAGAGGGCGCCATACCGTCAGCTGCAATTATCAGGTCTGCCTTATGAACCGTGCCGTCTTCTAATGTTATGCTTCCTGCTACGGGATCATAATCAACGGCCTTGGTACCAAGCTTGATCTCAATTCCCAAATCAATTGCTCTTCGACAAAGAGCGGAGTGGAAATTGGCACGGTGGATTACGTAGTATGGTGCATGATAATTGTTGTTGAAATCTGGGACAAGTTGGGTGTTTCCGATAATTCGACCGTCCTGCCATCTTCGGAAGGAGATGCGCTCCGGCTCTGTTACATAGGGGGCCAGGTAGGGCTTAAGACCCAGTTTGAATAATAGGCGCGTAGAGTTTGGAGGTATTTGAATACCGGCTCCCACCTCTCCTAGCATCGGTGTCTGCTCGTAGATGGTTACTTTGTGGCCATTTTGTGTCAGGGCGATAGCAGTTGCAAGGCCACCCAGACCTGCGCCGACAAGGATGATGTCCAGGGGGACCTCAGAACTGCTAGTAGCCTCATTGATTGAAGGTCTCTGCAAAGTTTCTAAGAACTTCAAGCAATTGCTAGGATAGGAAGGTCGCTTAATTTGTCAGTCGTTTGGCCCCTTGGTAGTGGTACCAGTTGACAAGCGTCGACAGCTATACTTACAGGAAGAGCAAACGAAGTTTCGTAGGAACCCATAATCGCTAAATCAGTGATTGCTGCTCGATATCTACCGGGATTCGCACCAGAAAGACACCGGAGAAATATATTCATTACGTAGAGGTAATAAAACTAGGGTATTTCCGTGAACTTAGGGCTTTTCCGATGTTGCCCCGAAGGGGGATTTATGTCTCCCGAAAAAGCCCCGCGATATTCATGGTTATAAGTCCGAATGGTGTTTATGTTCTGCAATGTTGAGACAGCGATGGGGATCGTTTCCATTAGTATTGATATCAGATTATTATTCTATATTCGCAATTGCCTGAATTGAATACACACCATGGGTGACTCGGCCGAAAAGCTCCTTAAGGATTTGGAGCAGAGCAAGACCTTGCCATTATGGGCGCAAATGAGTCGACTGAATCCTCCAGCACCTAACCCTCAGACGGTTCCCTTTCTTTGGAAATACGACGATATCCGGCCCAACTTGATACGGGCTGGCAACCTCATCACAGAAAAACAGGCCGAGCGAAGAGTTTTAATGCTGGTCAATCCTGCGAGAGGTAGGCACACTACTTAAAGGTCATGTAGTTGGCTTGCGTCCATGGACTCGTTGCGAATAACATGCCATCCAACAGATGCCCCTTACACAACCGACACCCTCTACGCCGGTCTCCAATTGGTGATGCCCAATGAAACAGCCCCAGCACATAGACACACAGCTTTTGCCATGCGATATATCATCGAGGGTGAGGGCGGTTTCACAGCAGTCCACGGCAAAAGAATACAAATGAAGAAAGGAGACGTCATTTTAACGCCAACCTGGAACTATCATGACCATGGCAAAGATGGATCCGGGCCCATGATATGGCTAGACGGATTGGATTTGCCAAATTTCATGCACTTCCCGGTCCATTTCGTAGAACATTTCGGCCAGCCTCGGTACCCGGCCGCAGACATAGATACCAGCTCCTCTCCTATTGTATTCCCTTGGAGCCAGATGAAGGAGCGGCTAGACGCAATACCTGGGAACTGGGCTTTGCAACGATATCTGAAAGCCGACGGTCGTGAAGGTACGCTGATCGACTGAAGCTCCGTCATGGTTAATCCTCAGCCAGCTAAAATCTAGTTTATTAGTGAGCCATGTTCTTGGAGGTGCTGCCGAACGATTGAATCCCTCAACTTCGAGCCCCTTGCGCCAAGACACACTGTCCTGTGTCTACCATGTGATCTCGGGCAGCGGCCGTTCAAGAATTGGGGACAATGAATTCTTATGGAAAGCGGGGGATACATTTGCTATACCATCCTGGTATCCGTATCGGCATTTTGCAGACTCCAAAGAAACGGCTTATCTGTATCGCTTCGATGACAAACCTATGATTACTGCTCTAGGCTTTTTCCGCGAGCAGGGTATGGATATGGAAAAACTTCTGTCAGACTAATATTGACGATGACTTATCGTTAAAACACGAAGTCGTGTATTAGAGCTCGCCAGCTGAAGCTCGGGTGTGCGATTGCTGATGTGATAGTATTTCTCGTTTAGATTGTAATGATAAGATGAAGACTGATAGCAGTATATAGAATGCTGGAATGAATTGAGAGAGGCACCTGGATTACCAGTGTCTTATGGTGCAATCCTCTCTAATGTCAGCTTGGCATAGCATGGCATATACAATGGATAAAGAGTCCAATAGTCTATCAAAAATGGTCACGAGTCCCGTCTTTGAATAGTGACAAGGCTCATGTCGACAGGGGTTCGACATTAGGCTCTCTCAAGCCCTCTCCTGATCTCGACCTGGTAAGCTATATCAGGCATTGACAAAGAGCCAAAGGTGTCGTGGCAGGATCAAACCACGCGTGGTCTGGTGCGTTCCATGAGCGGGATGATCACTTATCAGTTCAGTGAAAATGAAGCGAGTGTATGGACATAAACTGCCACGCATAGGTAGATACAAGTGTCGACGCCACTTTAACAGGGGTAATGTATTGAGTTAGGCTCTCCTGGCCAATTATAAGTTGGGTGAATAAAGGGCTTTCTGTTGATCTAATGGGTTTGATTGGTGGTAGCCGAAGCGCTTGTGTTAGGGTTAACCAACTAATGTCGCAGATTGACGAATTGGATTAGAATTGATTGGCTGTGATGACTCTCATATTGGGCGCGAAAGCGATTATTCTTCTGCAGTACATTAGCATCTTAGGCTTATCACATGGAATAGATACAGCTATGGGAAACGTGTATGAGAAACATCTCGCACCTTAGTAAGCGCTCATTTGATTCATGCGAAGAGCCTCGACTTTTACTACCATCAGAGCAAGCTACGCCGAGTGCAGAGGACATCATGATCATCTCATTCTTATTCACATTCAACTTCTGAGCTACTTCTTGAGAACGAGCTTCCGAAAGTCGACCGATACCAAAACTACTTCTTCCACTGTCTCACCCGCCAAGTCGCTTCTCGCCATCTCCTGCCTCTCACACGGAGGGAAACTAGATATAACCATCCAACCTAAATACAATCCGTCCGACCAATGACACATTATACATTTTCGTGATTAAAGACCAAAATTTGGTAGTAAAAGCTTTGTACGACCAGAACATGACATGACATGACTGCTTTGACGCCACTGATGCTGACTATGCCCTACCAGCAGACAACCATGCTGACAATTTTGAACTTGAAGAGAAAAAAAGTATAGAACAAGAACTGGGTAAGAGAGGGGATTCAAAATGCAACAGGGGAACCAAAGAGAAATGAAAATAACCCAAAAATTCAAATGCTGATGGAAACCATTGGGGAGCAGAAAAGTCGCCGAGCCCGAGCTGTCAGTTCACTATGATGCCGATTCATAAACAAAGTAGGTTCAGAGCCCAGTGTTTCATACAAGACAAAAGAAATTCAACCTACTTCTCGGCATCTAGGCTGGACGGTTCGTTCCACCATCCCCGATACCCCCTTTAATCTGAGATGACCCTTCAATAGGGTGTGAATAACCTGCATTCGGCGTGCCAATATGGCCACGACTAGTCGCGGGTTGAGACAAAGTGGGAGCTGATGCGGGCATCGGAGGTGCGTCGTCCTCGTACTCTCCAAGATCATCATCTGGATGAGGCGGCTCCATCGGTACCTGTCCAGGTGCGTGGTTGTGATGTGTGGGCTGCTGAGTGCCAGCTAACTTGGATGCGTTCTTTGTAGCCTTCTTGCCTTTTCGACCTTTCATCTTTGCCTTTTCTAATAATCGTCGCTTCTCGGCCAACCGACGTCGTTCTTTTCGGTCCTTGATTTCATACTGTCGAATCAATGCTCTAGGGGGTTCCCCGAAAATTGCTTCATACTCGCAGAATTCGCACATCCAAAACTCTTCCGGGCTAGGTGGATTATGAATGTTCGAGTAGTGTTGTTGTATCTTCCGGCGTCGAGCAGCCATTGCATATATACTATCACGAGACCGTTTGGGCCTCTGACCGGGGTTAGCTGCTGGTGTCCCCGCAGCAGGGGGAGGCGGCAGTTGTTGTCCACCCATTGCAGCCACGCTCGGACTCGTTTGTGTGCCCTGGGTTGCGAAATCTCGCGGATTAGGTGGTCCATGAAGAGAGGAATTCGGCATCCGCGGATGGGGATATGGATTCGCAGAATGCATAGCAATGCTCTTCGAGCTGTCCGATTCGCAAGTGAATGTGAATTGCGTCTTTGTTGGGGATGACCTGTTGGCTTGCTGATCAAGGAGGCTGACATTTTTGGGCCCTCTTGGAGATGGAGGCAAGGCAGCCGCATTTGCTATCGCCGTAGATATTATGCCTTGATCTGGTTTGGCTCCGGTATCACCTGTGATTGGAAACAAAGTCAGTCGACAACAGCTCCGACAATACCGCCTACTGATGTATGGTTGTGTATACCTGTTCCGATGTTTGACGACGGTGTTGAATCCTGACGATTACCGCCAGGTCGTCCACCAAACCAGGAGCCTTGAGGATGCACTGGGAGGGAGTTGCGGCCGTTGGAAACACGAGGTGCGTGACGGCCATAACGACCACGTCCTGAACCTGAAATCCCACTTCCTGCATTCGATGCAGCAGGACTACCAGAGCCGTAATATGTGCCAGTTCCGCTGTCACCAACTCCACCAGGGGACCCAGGAGCTGATCCAGATAATCCCATGTTCGCAAGATCCGTGGTCAGATTAGAGTGATGACTGCTCAAGGTCCCCGAAGTTGGGATCTTGCGTTTCTTCTTATTGTTGGTATTTTCAAAGGCATCATACCCATCCAATCCGACTGGAGAAGATTTTGTTTGCAACGTATCATGTGTCTGGTTATTCGTGTACGGGGTAGAAGGAGGCAATGACGATCCGCGAAAACCGCCGCTACGGCGGACAACAACCGAACCACTGTCGTCCCCACTCTCGACTTCCGAGACACCATTCTCGTAGGGATGGCGATGGTCTCGGTCTGGGCTATGATCATGGCTGTATGGATCAACGGAATGTTGCCGCATCAAATATTTGCTATCTTGCCTCTCATGATGTTCGGTGTAGGATCCATAGAACAACTGCGACACTGGCGGAGCGGGTGGGAAGAGAATTGATTCGGCAGCCTCTGGGGAAAGACGAGAGCGTAATGGGCGCTTCGGTAGAGGTCGAATGAGACGGTCAGGGTAGATGGGAGACGGCGTGTCTGGAGTGGCGGAATATGTGCCACCTACAGCGATTGATCGAATCAGCAATCCATCTTCAAGCCTTATTAGAGTATGCTCTGTTCCAAGTTCGAAAACCCAGATCAAGACAACTCTTGAAGCTTTCATCCCAGATAGACAAGGACATACTCATTGTAGCAGCCATTTTGTCTCTTCTTGCCTGATTCCAGCACACTCATGCGCTGGCACGTACACACAATTTCTTCCCAAGCACCAGACGTACAACCGCAGCAGGCAATCCGAACTAATTCCTCGTCGTGCGAACTGATCTCGAGTCAAATGCTGAAGTTTTTCCGATGGGTAAAGATGGTCGGTGTGGTCTCCGAGCAATTTGATATCCCCTATCCAAACTGTGGAGCGGGATGTCAGTAAATGAGTGAACGGGAATTACCGAGTCACAAAAAATAGAAGAAAATAGACAAAGTAGAATAGATGCAGAACACTGTATACAGGTGAACTAAGTAGTCGAAGAGATAGAAGCAACACCGATAAGACAACTCACCAAGGTAAATTAATAAGCAACCCAATGGCAGACTTTTAAGGAGTGACTAGTTTTGCACCGCAATTCCAGCAATATGAGAAAAACAGCAGAAAAAGCCCAGCACGGCCGTGAAAAGCAAAGGGTATAGAAATGCAGTTTTCTCGAAACGAAGAAATGCAAAATGGTGAGCAGATATCCGGGCAGCCGAGAAAGGAGGGGAGTAGGAACACGTTTCGACGTTTGTACAGAATGAAGCAGAAGATGGTCTCCGTGGCGGGTGCTCGGGTATGCCGCGCTAAACCCAGTTGGGAGTTGATTTCATCATGCTACATAGTAAACTAACTACTCAACTCTATTGGAGTTGAGATATCAGTCGATGATAGTACGAATAAGCTTTATATTAAATAGGTTCCTCTGTCTATCTGCTCTTGGCGCTATGCTCTAATACTTTGTTGCTACTTAGTTGTCTGCAGAGAGAGCTCCTCGAAACGCTCAGACTCTGACCGCCTGCCAAATCTAACTCTGACTATCCAGCAGATCCTACAAAGCTACAGCCTTGTCATCTGAAGCCCTGCCCCGGTGCAAAGGTATACTCTGCATGATAGGACGTAATTTCCGGGCACCTGCTCGGGCTAGACCTGTTCCTGGCAGCATATCCTTGCATCGGTAACGTGCAGCGTCTCCATGCAAAAACCCAAGGCCTTCGTCTCGAATATTGCAAGCTAGCTTCGAAGGACTAATAGGTGGGTGGTATCGAGACTTGTTACGAGTTTCTCGGTGGGCTCTACTCCAGGCTTGACGCTGAATGTCTGGCAGCAAAAGAGCCAGCTTGTGTCCTGACCGATTTTCTTTTTCACAGACCATACCCAAGCCGCAATTCTCCTCATACCAGGAAGCCAATTCTTTTCGGTCAATAATGACGGGTAATAATAGCGTGACCGCTCGTAGAATGGTGCATCGGCCGGGAAGAGTTCGGTAGGCTGGAATGAGAGCAGAAGGCACGGGAAAGAGGTCGCTGCACATCGCTATAATCAATTCAATAGGGTCGGCCGAGGCGTTTTTATATATTCACCTGGTGTTAGTTAGATGACTCCAAATCGTCGGGCAAAGCAAGACAGGTGCAGATCCATGTTGCGGATTCGGTACAGCGGAAAGCTCGAAGCAGCGTGGATGAGAACCATGCTACTAGAAGTAAACAGAGGATACAAGAGAATAAAAAATAGCAAATACGGCACCGAGTGCATGACTAGATAACGAATACTGCAGGGCAAGTTTATCCAAGGTCGGCATTCTGAGCGGGGAAGCACTAGGCAGTTTTCTGATTGAGAATGAGAAGAGGGAGAGTGACGAAGGGCGACCCTGGAAGGGCGGCCGGCGGCCAGTCATCCCGTTCCGTCGTTCTTTGCTTTCCCCCCATCTTAGTTAATTACCTAACCTGACTTAACTCCCTCTCGCACCTTTGCACCTTCATGTTCTCTTCCTTCTCCCCACATACCACGCTCTCAGTACAGCCCAGATTATTATGTAGCTGTTTCGCTTGCTATGGTATTTCCCAGGCGAACTTCTCGGAATAGGCACGTCATTGCCTGATCTCCCGCAATTGTCTCGTCAAGTTTTCTGCTTTCGCTTTGTTCGGTTCTTCGCCGAGCCACCAGAAAAATCGCCCTCGAGTTGTACCTCTCCTTCGCTGCTGTGTGTGCCGACGCGATTCAATTTCGTCAGATTGGAGGTCGCTTTGAAGCCATATTGGAAGCCAGACCGGTGAAATTTTCTCTCTCTTTCAGGTCTGCAGCGTCGTGAAAAACTCGTGCCGTGACCATGTCTCCTCGTCGCTCCTCCCGAGCTCGCACCACACAGCCCTCACCTGCCCTCCTGCACCACACAAATTCAAACGGTTCTGGAAATTCACTCACTCGCGGAGAGCGCAATACCCGTTCTAATAACAAGCATGCATCCCCGCAGAGGTCGTCGACGCAGCGTTCTCAATCTCTCGATGATTCCGACGGCAAACCCGATCTGCCACAGACGCGCCAGCGCCATCGTGCCCAAGATGACGACAACGACGAGCTCTCCCAAGAAAACAATGACGAAGGCGACGAAGAGGAGAACGACGAGGAAGAAATAACTAGGTGTCTTTGTGGGCAGCAGGACTACCCAGGCCTACCTCCATCCCGCCGCAGCTCCACTGGTCGGCACCGTCACCAACCAGGAGGCAAGGACAATACTATATCGGCGAAAGACGAAGCTGATCCTCTGAGCGATGATATTGGAAGCATGTTCATCCAATGCGACTCATGCAAGGTTTGGCAGCATGGTGGTTGCGTTGGTATAATGGACGAAGCTATGAGCCCCGACGAGTATTTCTGTGAGGAGTGCCGGAAGGACCTTCACAAAATTACCGCCGAACCGAATGGGTAAGTCATTGACTGCAATTGAAGCTTTACAATGCGACCTTGAATCGCAGTTCACATGACAGGTCACTGTCTTTGATTTCCTGCCCCCACCTGGTCTCAGCTTTCTCCATTTGTCCTTTAATAACAGAGCGTTGAAACGAATCTCTTTACAATACCCCTCAGACAAAGAAATATCTTTCAGAAAGAAGCCTTTGATTTAAGTATCCGCTGACAGTCCCGCAGATCACGTTCTTCTCAGTACTTGCCGGTTGCTCCTGTGTTTAGCCCTGAATCTTCTTCGCGAGAATCTTCCAGCGACAATGCGCGGCGCTCGCGCGATTCAAGATCACGACAGGCTGATCCCCCCAAACGGCGCTCTACAATGAACAGTCGAGATGCTGCCTACGATGAGGAGGAACTATTGAGACGGGCTATCGAGGAAAGCAAGGAAGATACTAGGATGAGCAACGATGACACAAGCTCACGGCGAACGAAGAGAAGCCGGAGTGATGACGAGGTGTAAGTTGCTTATATTGACAGAAAAGCACGGAGAAGATAACGTATGGCTAATTCGCACACAGGAACAAGCAATCCATTAAGCGTCCCCGAACAAGTTCTCCATCTCCATCCGCCGGGTCCAAACTGAGTATCCCTCCCTCACAACCTGTTTCCGAAGATGAGTCGAAGCCAAAGACGAACGGCACGAATAGACCTAAGCGAGGTGTCTCTGGGCGCAATCAAAAAGAGAAAGAGACCAAGGAGCCAGAGGAGCAACCAGAGGAAGAAGAAGACATAGAGCAAGCGGAGCCTATGACACGAAGAAAATCGCGCTCAGAGAAGAAGCGAGAAGAGGGTATGCGCCGGCTTTCAGATGTCCAAGTTGCGATGTATGCTGACGTATAACATCGAGTAGAATCAGATCATGAGACTGAAGCGTCACCGACAAATCCTCCCGTGCCAGCACCAGCTCCGAGTGAACCTGAGCCTTCGGAACAAACTCCGGGAACGCCTGCACCTGCTACGGAGCCGGCACCGCCGCCACCTCCACCTCGACAGTCGACGCGAAAATCAGGTCGCCCACCAGCCCGACGCGGTGGACGGCTAGGTCGCAATCAATATACACGAGACCGAGATCTCAATGGAGACGGTGTTAACTCCCCCAATTCCCCACATGGAAATCATTTTCGCGACAACGGCCGAGATTCGCCTAGCATTGGCGGACCCAACGGAGTGACCAACGGTGCGGACGGCAAAGGCAAAGGTCGTCACTTGAATCCTCAGCGCACATCTATGAACGAAATGAAACGACGAGTCGCAGCTATCCTGGACTTCATATCTCGCATGCAAGTGGAGATGGCAGCCAGTGGGGAGAACGTGACTCCCCCTGATAGTCATTCCGCGAATGGGAATAATGGCGCAACTGCTCCTGCCTCGTTGATCAAAGGTGTCCAAGATCAATTGGGATCTTTGCTCGCATCGACAAATAGCGAAGGGGCATCTGTAGAGAGTCCCGCAGACTCAATAGCAGAAATTGATGCGATGAAGGAGAAGAAGGAAAAAGATTTCAAAGAACTCACCAGCATCGAGATGATGGATGTTCTCACCCGGCATCTACTCAAATGGCAACAAGAGTATGGGAAGTACGGCGAGAAATAGCAATTACTTTCTCTTGCGACATCATCTCTCCTGATCTGAAAATATCTTCGCGTCTTTCATGTGCATATACCGAATGCCCTATTGTCTCATATGGGTTGGGATGGGATTCTGGCGTTTTCTTTTCCCCTTTTTCAACCATCGACTGACATACTCTCACACTAGATACCCTTCCAAGTTCCCTGGAGTCAGTCTCACCTATGCAAAATCTTATGTATTATTACTTGTTACCCTCGGACGGCGGCGCTTTTGTCTCTTTTTCTCTGTTTCTGTTGGCTTGGTTATCACGGCAGTAGTCATGTGTTCAGGGGTTATAGCTGCTTTTGCTCTTTGCTTTGGGTCTGTTCATTGCTCAGTAACATGTGGAATCACCCGATGTCAACTATCAATGTGCTTGAATGTCATTGCCATGTACAATCAACTCCGTTTGTTGTGATGATCTATCTTTCGTTGTGTATAAATCTCAAGATCTATAGTCTAACCTGACCTGTTTCTTCTATCGCCAATTACCCACAATATATCGTGAGAGTAATCAAAGACGAAATGCCACAGTCAAGTACTTGAGAGAAAAGGCACCCGTCCACAACATGCACTCGTGAAACTGACTACGCCAGGAGACTCACGATAACACTGTCACAAAATGCCATGCTGTAATCAAGACGATACCGGTATAAATAATGCTCAAGGGCGGAATGTCGAGATATGCTCAACGGTTTACACATGGCCAGGCTACACGTGTTGTACGAGGTAAGGGGTGTACGCACATTCCTCGGAACGATAAGCAACATTGGCAATTGAATACAAGGTTGATTAATTGGACAACTTTAAAAATCATGATCTTGTATATATTTTCAATAATACTCTTATAGAATGGAAACAAGACATCACTATACAAAGGAAATGTAAACAAGAAAAAGAATCCCGATCCATTGGATCTCCATCATACACGTTCCATCATATCCAAAGAATCCACCTTCGTGTTCATTATTTGTATAACCAAAGGAACAAACAAATGAAAGAGGTAAGATGGGTCAAGCTCATCCACGGACGGATATAACCGAGGCTAACCTTTTTCGGAAGTTGACATGAATATTCTTACAAACGAGAACCGTGAATGACCTTGTAGTCAACAACCAATTCGCGTCCACCGTCGTTGATGACGAGGGCACGGACGCTGCCACGGCCATCGCTGTAGGCTTGGCGGATGCGTTGGAAGAGACCACCCTGGCTGATGACGGGGAGGCTCTGCTTGACATCACCGGTCTCGGTCATGGCGGTGATCATACCATCATCATGGACATCGAGGACACGGTAGGTCTTGTAGACAGGTCCAAGCATGGTCTGGACAACAACAGAGGGAGAGGGGTTGGAGATGAAGCTGGACTCTTCTTGAAGTTGGCGGGTGAAGAGGTCGACACCGAGGTAGCGGTGCTGGCCAGTCTGGGGAGAGACGGAGATACGGATCACCTGGCAAGGACGTCCCTGGAGGATGAGGAGATCACCGACACGGATGAAGTGAACGGGGATGGGGACGCTGTCCTTGCTGGAGATGCCGCCACGAGGCTCGACAATACGAACCTCCTCACGGACGCGAGTGTTGCTATCGACAATGACCTCCTCACGCTCACTGTGGAAAGGATGGAGGAGGCGGTCGGCAGCACGCTCAACGCCGCGGCGGAAGGAGTGGTAGTGACCTTCGTCGTCGTAGTAACCCATTTTGGACTTGGGGGCTTCTTCACGGATAGTCTGCTTGGTTACAGAAACTTGAGTAGCTTGGCTGTAAGGGTTGCGGCCTTCGGGAGTGACGTCGTAGGCGTCAGCACGGTAAGCGGCAGTCTCGGGTTGGTAGCGACGGTCGTAGGTAACGTCGACCTCGTACGTGGGTTGAATACGACGGCGGTAGTCGCGTTCGGTAACGTCAAGCTGGGTCTCGTAGGCCCGGTCCTGAGTGACAGTAGTGGTGGAAGGGCTCTCTTCGTAACGACCAATCGGTTCGCGGAAGCTGTAGGGACATGTCAGGTATGGATGCCATGGAGAGATGCGAGGCTAAATAAATACGAGAAGGGAGGAAGGAAAAAAAGAAAAGTGCAAATCAAAACAAAAGGGCTGATTGGTGAGCAACTGGGGTTTAGGGGCAGCCACGTAACAGCTTGGCGCGTGTTGGTGGATTGAGTGGAGTTGAGCTAGTGCAGCAGCTGTGGTTACGATTTTGCATTGCTGTCCGAAGCACCGTATTAGGTGGGCCCCGGACTCCCACCGCTTGTTGTGCTGTGCTTGCTTTTTCTGGGGATTGTTGTGTTGTTATTGCTGAACAGCAATAACAATACACCCACCGTTGTGGACACTGGAAAAGGGCGGGAAAATGACAGAAATTCAAAGTATCTTACCGTTCGCGAGAAAGTTCTACCTGAGGGTAGTTGGGCTGTTTGCTGTCGTAGAAGCGGTCACGCTCTTCGTAGACGCGAGTCTCTTCAAAGCGAGAGTGAGGACGGCGGTCGTCGGTACGGATGCGTACGTCAACTTCTTCCTTTCCGTAGACACGGGGGTCGGGAAGAGGAGCACCAGCAGTATCTTCCCGTCCGACGCGCGAAGTGGTATTGATCTCAACCTCTCCTTCTACTCTCGTCTGAGTAGTCTCAGAGACAGCGTCACTCCGGTACGACGACGGGAAGACACTGAAGGGGATGGGTACGCGCGCCTCAAAGTCCAGATTGACTGTCCTTTGGGCGTCCTTTCTCGAATGCCTTTCGAACTGTTAAAAACAACTCGAAAGGTAGACAAGAAAAGACTTGACTGCGGGAGGAAAGTCTTTTAGTGATGGGGAGGAGATAGAACTGGAATGCTGGGCAGCAATTCAAGCTTAATCGGCCACGTTGGGGATGGGGAAACAAGGTGGAATGGAAGGCTGAGGCAGAGGAATGGAAGAGTGGAAGGTGAGGATGGAGGAGAGAAAAGGACAGGAATGGAGGGGGAGGGATCTGGCGTGTTTATGGACGACTCGGCAGGAGGTTGGGTGCGTGTCGACAACTGGCAACAGCCCAGGCCGAGGCGTGCGCGCGATGTAAACAAAGCTAGGCCGCTTACGGACAGCTTACAGAGGATGGTCTTGGCAGCCTCGCGAGTCTTCACATGTGCTTTCTTACTGTCTGCGCTCTGCTGTTGTAGTAGTAATTCGGTATGGCTTGAGGCTCTCATATGATTCGCTCGTGTTAATCGACCGCGATGTGATTATGGTGTACTCTGTAGTAGTCGACCATCACACTCCCTCGGTAGTGACGACCAGGTTGTGACTTACAGATGGATCTCTCACTTAGCGCCGACCACTGTCCCAGCCGTCTTCCAGCCACTGCCACAGGTGCAATTGCTCTGCCACCAGCTCAATAGACAAAGAAAGGCTGGCGGGCAACGCTCAATGCACTTCGTATACATCGACTTTCACCGTGAGTTGATCCATCATCCAGCTCCATCCATGGACTCTATCGGTCTCACCTTCAGGGGAGGCACTCGATCGAAGTGGATCCGCCTGAAACTGCAGCTGGTGGCGCTGGTGTCGCCATGGCAACCCTGCAGCTTCAGCCTGAGATGGCGCGTCTCTCCGGTTACTGCCGGTCCGAGTGTCTGTCCTCCGCAGTCTGGAGTACGCAGATCTTGCACACGCTTTGTAGAAATTCCCTCACGATCACAAAACTCTCTGAATGGCATCAATCGAGTCGAAACCGGATTGACATGCTGTGGACCTACAAAGCCATACAATCTATTCGGCGGGCGTGTCTCATGTTCATTGGCATCCATCGCCCCGGCATCCTTACCACACGTTTACTTGCATTAAAGCTCCACTGTCGATTACATTCGTCTCATTCCCCACCAGTTTCACTGCGAGGACTTGGAGGCGATAGGTCAGTTTTTTCTGTGCATTGAAAGATGGCTGGCCAGTCTCCTGTGTCAGGCTGCACTTTCACACTTTAGAGGCCAGCCTCGCTGGATTCAATGGACGAGAGCTTGGGCAGCTTGGCGCGATGTTGGATCGAAGCTACAAAACTTTACTCGCTACGTACTACGAAGTAGTTAGTCTTCAGTAGTACGTAGTACGTTCTGTCCAAGCTAGATTGGATACTGTTTCCGTAAATGGAAATTCCCTCTTACCCTCGCACGTGAGAGGAGAACCCTAACTTGAATTTCCATCGTCGTTACGGAGCACTCCAAGCCACTTAGAATATTCAATCGACAGCGCCCATCTCCAACAGTCGGATAGCCTAACAAAAGAGAAGCGGCTGGTCGGCCCGACCGGACGGACAGCCAAGATCCAGGTATATTCGCTATTCAACACCTGTCGAACCCCACCTTTTGCCAAATTTGATAAACGAATATACATTAAGCATAACTATCTGGAACGCTGACTCATTGGAGTCCATAACTTCGATTTTAGTAATGGTGGGTTTGTGGCGCCGAAAGATGTCTGATGATGTCTTCTTGATCGATGTCTCGGTTTTATCTATATCCATCTCGTTAAATCCGGCCACCCTCCATCAGCGTTTGGTGGCCATGGGGATTCCATGCGGGCTTAAGAGTGGAATTAGCATGCCGGGAGCTACTTCTGTGAATATATAAGACACGCTCTGGTCACTGATCTCCCGTCAAACATATTTGACAAGACTGTGGCCGACACCTTCACGTAGGTAGACCCTCGTATATATATATCATCCTCAAGTCAGAAAAAATGACCTCCAAAGCAATCGTCCTCATCACTGGCGCCAATCGAGGCATCGGCTACGGCGTCGCTCGCAGACTAATTCGCGAGCACCCCGATTACCACATTATCATCGGCAGCCGTGATGCCACTCAAGGCCGCGAGGCAGCTTCAACCCTCCGCGCGGAAGAAGCCGCGTCCTCACCATCGATATCCAGCGTCGAACTAGACGTTACCTCCGACACATCCATCACAGCCGCCAAGGAGACCATCGAGGCCGAACACGGCCGTCTGGATGTACTCATCAACAACGCCGGCATCGCCCTCGACGTCAAAGAAGAAGGCAAAATCTCCCTGCGCACAATGCTGCAACGCACCTACGACGTCAATGTCTTTGGCGCAGCCGTCGTCACAGACACATTTATTCCTCTATTGGAGAAATCCGATAACCCGCGTATCGTTTTTGTGTCGTCGTCTCTGGGTTCGCTCACATATTCCGCGGATCCGGAAAAACCTCATTCCAAACCGTCCTTTTTGGCGTACAAATCCAGCAAGACATCGCTTAACATGGTGATGCTGTTCTATAGTTCTCTGTTGGGTGAAAAGGGGTTCAAAGTGAATGCTGCCTGTCCCGGTTATATTGGGACGAATCTGAACTCGTTTCGTGGCACGGGGACGCTGGAGGAAGGGTCTATAAATATAGTGAGGTTGGCGGTTTTGGGTAAGGATGGAGAGACGGGGACTTTTACGGCTAAGGATGGCAGTAGACCTTGGTAACCTTCAGGCTGATGACTGAGTCGTTGGAAATGAAATGTATTAGCGTATAGTCTGTGGATATCTATTAAACTAGATGAATTATGTGGATGACACTGCAAGAGCGTTATTGCCCTTTGTAGACAAGTACTGCACCGCATCGCGCCAAAATACTACAAACGACGAGCCATCTGACGTAAAGCGTCTGTGTGAGCGACGGGTTGTGTCGAGTCAGCCGAGGAACATGGCTAGGTTGAGCGCGAAGATGATAATGCCAGTAGGTCAAGTAGGTCTGTATATACTTCCCAAACAAAGAATATATAGATATATAAAACAAATCATTTTGCCAAAACGAAGGGGTAATATTAAAACTCCAACCAAGGCCATTGCCATTTTGGTCCGAAAAAAAGAAAGGTCATAACAAGTCACTTTTGCCATGGTATCAATCAGTTCGAGTTCCTGAAAAGGAGACAGATAAGAAGATGTATAAAATAATCCACAAGAAGAGAAGATAAAAAAACCATGTTATAAAACATTAGTGTATGAGAAAGATGATTTCTCATGGGCGTGGGAAGGTTTAACGAAATGTTAGAAATAGACATTATTATCACCACCCTCTTTGGTGCATATCAAAGTACCATCATGAAAGGAAAAGTATCAGTAAAATAGATAAACGCGACGAAGTTAATCCCGGAGCCCAAATGCTCGCCGCAACATGGGAAACCGTTTCTTCTTGCCCGACCGACCTATGACGACCTCGGACGCAGCAGATGTCCCTCTCGAGTCGATGCTATTGCTAGTCCCGTGTCGATTAAAAAGAGGACGGCCGTTGTCTTTATCTTGACTATGGACGATACCGTCGGAGGTGGATGGTCGGCCAGTGTTGGTCGCAGGCACAGCTAATGTTGAGGCTTGTCCAGCAGCCAATGGCCATGGATCAGTAGAGCCAGAAACAGCTTTCTGTTTCTTGTGCAGTCTCGGAGACGCTGCATTTTCTCTCATTTGCGCCAACTCAAGTCGAGATCGCTCTAACGGGGTGTCCCTCCTGGCTGGACTCTCCAACACAGACTTCCGGACCTTGCCATCCTTTCCACTGCCCCTGGTCGGAGATCTTAGTCGGGAGAAAAGTCCTCCTTTTTTCTTGGGCTGCGATAAGATCGCTTCTAGTTCTTCTGGGGTCATCTGTGTAGTGGACTTTGTAGCACCGTTGTGAACCGGGCGCCTACTGTCTTCGTCTGAGCTATCGTCCAGGTCGGTCGATTCTCCATCATATCTACCTTTACGCCGGGGAATACCACGAACCGGCGTCAGGTTGCTGGGAAGCGGCTCGTCTTCATCACTGGAATCTGCAAACCGACTCTGGAACAACCTGCGACCACTTGTACCCTCATCATCGGAATCACCAATTCGAGATCGAGTTTTCGAGGAAATAACAGAGCTCCGTGGCCGTGGCTTGTCTCTCAGACTTGAAGCTGGCCCTCGCATCGTCGTGCGCATCGACGACGGACGTGGTGGAGATCTGGTTCGCTCGATCCCCATGTCTGCATTTGTCATGCTCATTGGTCTGGTACTTCGCATCGTTCTCTTCATGCTATACTGACCTCCGGTTCCTACTCGAGACGAACGCCGCTCTCGCTTGAAGCTGCTGTCCGAATCGCTGTCGTCTGCCGAAAGTTTTGTCGTAGCAGCCGGGAAAGTCATCGAGTGTGGGAGAGTCTTTCCAGCTTGTCTGCTTCGCGGATCATTATTAGCCCGAGCGGTATTTGTTGTCTGTGTACGCCTGGGTTTTGCAACAGCAGATGAAGATGGAACAGGGCCAGATGCGCTTCTGAGTGATTGCTTTGCCATTGGTTGCTGTTGGTCTCCTTTTCCTAGTGCTTTACGCAAATGAGAACCTTGATGAGGGTCAAGCGGCTGGGGCTTGGACTTTGATTGTCCACGGGCAGCAGCAACTGGCGTCGTATCAGATTTGAGTGGCCATGATGACTCTGCCGGAGTAGTGCCTTGCTTTTGTTTTTCCTTTTGCTGTTCCTCAACAGGTTTCAAAACACTAGCAGTAACTGATGTCTGCGCATGCCCAGAAGGCGTTGCAGGCATCCGAGGATTAATCGCCTCCAGAGATGCAGAAGGTACAGGCTCAGAGATTTTGGTCAATGGATCAGGCTGCACCACTGTCCGAGTAGGACTCTCTGGGACTTCTTTTGGCAACTCCGCCGGAGCTGGCAGGGGACTATCGACAATAGCATTAATCGATCCAAATAAATCGCCTTGATAATCGTCAGGATCCTCCGCCGCATCACTGTAGATACTTTCTCCGGAATCATCTTCGCTATCGGTTTCTTCGACAGGTGGATTGGCAAGTTTGGAAGTCTCCATAGGGGTTTGCTGGCTCGTCTCAGTAGTTGTTACTCGCTCTGAAATATACGATGGAAATCCACCAGGCATATTTTGTAGATCAATACTAGTGCGCGGTTCTTCCCCAGGTGTTGCTGGCTGAATAGCAATAGTAGGCACTGACTCTTTGAGAGCGTCCACCTGTTGCTCAACGATCGTTTCTTTCTTAGGCGTAGTCTCAAGAGTTTCCGTAGGCAAAACCTCTGCAACTTCTGATGGCGTAGCCGTAGCCGAGCTTTGCTCCTCCTGAACGGTAGGAAGGTGATCAATTTCGCCCGTACGTTTGAGTGTTTCGACTTCGCCTTGCACTTCCGGTGGTGCATCTTTCAATTCTGATGCATGAGCGGAAGACTCAATCGTTGGTTGTGTCTGAGGTTCGGTATGCTCTCGAGCATTTACAAGTATGCCACCGATAGCATGATCACTAGATGCACCGAGGTCGCGAGCATCAAAGTCATTGTCGGAAGAAGAATCTGAAATATTGCCATTGGTGGCCATAGCTGCGGCCTCTTCTGGTTCTCTCGTGCCACGGATACTCCCAAAAGACGGAAGAGCGGGTCTTGGTCGGAGAACAGACTCGAAGTCGTCATCGTCTGCAACATCCTTGGATGGAGTCTTCTTCTTGCCGATACTATACCACTTTCTAGACTTGACCTTTTCTACAGGGCTTTGTGCTCTGTTCATTGGTTCTGGCGAAGTGGGAGGGCTAGCAGCAACTCCAACGACCTCGGCTTCATCATCGAAACTAACTTTGGCGACCCTCTTTTTGGAACCCGTTCGAGACCCATCATCTGAAGCTATGGATGTAGCGTCAGAGAATTCGCTCGGCGTTTGTCCCAGATAGACCCGACGATCTGGAGATGAAGAACTTTTCAAAGCTGGCTTCACTGGAGATGTTGATCTTGGAGGAGGTTCGTGCAGAGGCGACTCTGAACCGACCGTTAATTGAGCCGAAAATCGGGCAGATCGACTAGGGCTAATGGATGATTGTCGTTGGGGCATTTGACCGTTGATACTGTTATCTACCGCAAGTCTGTCGCCTGGAGACGATGGTGTTGACGATGTAGAAGGCGATGGGCGAGTGCCAGGATTGATGACTGTGTGGGTGGTTTTAGGCGGGTAGATAACGAGGGCCTCGCGAGCGGGCTTAGTTTCGTTGATGCGTTCAGGTTGTATAGAGGATTGCTCTTTAGCAGTTGGAGAAACTGCGCGACCTTCTTGCGCAGCATCTGCTGCTTCCGCCAACTCCTCTCCTTCGTGATCTTCCATTACCATTGAGGGTCGCTTTTTAGGTTTAGGCCGTGGACTATGCGCAGCCTCATCCTCAAAGGCAACAGGTGATTGGGCCTGAGACAGGTCTTCTGTAGCAGGTTGAGTACTAGCAAAATCCGTAGCTGATATCCCTTGAGACTGTGGAGATGCCGATTCACGGTGATTGATTTCACCGCTGTCCTCTAATGCGGTACCAGTAGGGCGGCCTCCGATGGTTTTATGGGCAAAATGGCTGCCTTCCTTCGACCCTGGCGCTGCCGTCTTCGGCTTTAGTTTCACCTTGCGGTTTGCTGCGTTATTAATCGATTGTTGTACATCGGCAGTTTCGACAGATGAGAGTAACGGGGGACTCGGTGATTTGTCTACCGGCGATCGTCGAGATTCGTGATCTACCGGAGATTGCGGCGGAGAGATGGTTCGTGCATTCATCGGATAAGAAAAATTAATGGATGTCCTGCTCCCCGGTCGATCCAATTCAAGAGAATTTCCCTGCGAGACGTTCCGTGGCGTTGTTGGCCTAGCTGTTAAGCTACCCGGTCCACGATCAAGACTGGCACCTCGGCCACCCACTAACTGCCTTAACGGCGATGTTGTACCCCTGGACGGTTGAACACTCGCTGACCTTCGAGACGGTTTGGATCGATTCGGCAGAGACTGTGGAATTGGTGGGACAGGCGGATGGCTTGTATTGCCCGCAGTGCTTTGTGACCGAGCAGGAGACGGGTCCCGGAAAGTCCGCGATGTCATCGAGCCGGAACTGGGCGTTCGCCGAAGTGTCGGCTGAGAGCCATGCCGCAGCCCACCTGCTGAGCTGCCGCGAGAAGAGTTTGATAGCTGCCGCTGCAGCATACGTTTTGTCTGAACATTGGCGGGAGATGTTGGAGGTGGTGTATGACTTCGCAATGCGGCAGCAGCGGCAGCAGATGAGAGACCAGCGTTAGCATCTCTATTGGCTGTGAACGCTCGAGTGGCAGCGGTCTGCGCGGAAGTAGACGGAGTTGTATTTAGAGGCTATTGACCGAAAAATTATATGTTAGCAGATAAGATATCGATAATTGATAAGAAGCAGGTGGCTCAAAGGATTCGCATTGCGCGGAACCACTCGGATAGTCACCACGCAACGAGTAGATGTATGCGACTGCATGCATGCATGAGAGCGACGTACCTGATGGCGAGATGAGCTTCTGCGACGGAACATAGCGACTTGAGCAGCTGTCTAAAGACAAGACTCGTCCACTGGTGCGCGGCTCGGTCGGGCACAGTACGGCGCTCGGGTTGCGAAGTAGATGATGCAATTGCGCTGTGGTGTAGCCAGAAAGGAAAGAGGAATCGCAGCTGAACTGCAAATTGATCTTGAGAGATTTGGAAGCAGGTGTCGTCAGGTTACAGGCGCCACATCCGCCTTCAAGGCTTCGAGCCAGGAGCGAAGGGCGAGCGGAGATCACAGTCCACTTTTTCCGCGGCGGGCGGAAAGTTGCAGGGTGAAGTAAGGATATATTAGAACTATTAGTACGAGACCGAAACGAGAAAGCAGAGAAGCAGGAACAATCTATAGTGGCGAAGAAGGACGACGAAGAAGACGAAAAAGCTGATCCTGCAGAAACGCAGACCCTGGTCAGTCAATGGCGACGATGATGAAACAAGAGTGAGAACTTAGAGCCCGAGAGTAAGAGTAAGAGACTAGCCCCAGATGCGTTAGCCGATGACAGCATAGCAAGTCTGCGAGGATATGCACCAATCACGTGCATGAGACGTCTCAATCGGGCTAGCGCGGCCAAGCTCTGTTGCAATCTTGCGTCATGGACGAACTCAATGACTTGAAGCAGCCAATAAGAGCGCTTGCAGAGAGAAATCGAGTGCGAATCGGGGCTAGTGATTTCGCACTTGCCTCTTTGGGCGGCCAGCTGTGTCCTTCCATCGTGGCTGTGCTGGATGAAACTCGATGCAATGTTTTGTAATTTCCTAATTGGCAACTGGCAACTGCTCAAGACGCTGCCGCAACCTTAGCTTCGTACTATGTAGTATGTTTCCCAGTCATTGGTGTGTTGCCTGAGCATAATGGTGAAACAAGATCAAAAAAGCATTTACATGGGACAGTCTAATCTCCTATCGAAAATTCGATCCCCACAACGGGTAAATCCGAGGAACTGGTCGATAGTAATTGGATATTCGATTGAAAGAGTATATCTGAGATAGTCTGATGGTAAGTGAAGCAACAGCACAAAAGGCAGCACCATACCCTCGGGTGTCGGGGCATGACGGACTGCCGCCATCACGTGCATCACGTCTATTTATGAGGGAGGAGTAAAACTCAATATCATCATCATCGTCGCCATCAGCACCATGGTCTAGCTGCAAATCTTTATCATGGCACACCTAACAACTGCACCAGACCCAGCTCCCTTGCCTCTTCCCCCCGGTGTCACGTCTCGCCAGATAGATCTCTCCGCTTACGGCCATCTCTCCTACCACATCCTCGAAGCCGGTGCGCCCACGGACCCTCTCATTATCCTGCTCCATGGCTTTCCAGATCTAGCGTTCTCATGGCGCAAGGTCATGCTTCCCCTCGCCAATGCCAGTGGAGCTGGTCGGCGTCGTACATACCATGTCGTTGCGCCAGATCAGCGAGGTTTTGGACGCACCACCGGCTGGGATTCACGACCTTATGAACAGGTTGATCTACACAATTTCGTGACCACAATGTACGTGCGCGATGTGATTGCGCTGGTAAATGCGTTGGGGTATAGTAAAGTGGAATGCATCGTAGGCCATGACGCTGGTGCAGTAACTGCAGCTGCATGCGCGGTTATCAGGCCTGATGTCTTCAAAAGTGTGGCTCTACTCACGCATCCATTCAATGGAGTGCCCCGCCTGCCGTTCAATACTATTGATACACAGGGTTCCTCGTTGCCGCCTGCTAATGCGGGAACACCTAAGCCCAGCATCAACGATAAGCTCAAAGCACACAATCGCAAACATTATAAATGGTACTATTCCACCCGCGATGCAAATGGGGATATGGCTGGTCCCACCACAGCAGGCGGTCTTCGAGGATTTTTGAGGGGATATTTCCATGCCAAATCTGGTTCTTGGAAGGGGAATAACCCTTATCCCTTGAATAAGAAGGGGGAGAGCACGGAGTGGCCGATGGACGAGGTGGTCAAAATGCCAGATTATTATATCATGCCTCTGGAGGCGACTATGCCGCAGGCCATTGAAAAGCTCATGAAGGAGGAGGCACAAGATGCGTCGAAGGACTGGCTGTCAGATGAAGATCTAGAAGTTTACGTAGATGAATACGCACGTACCACTTTCCAAGGCGGACTGAATTGGTACCGCGCCCAAACAGACGATGGAGGTAAGAAGCCTGAACTAAAGCATGATCTGGACATCTTTGCAGGGAAGCGCATCTCAATACCCTGTGCTTTCATTGGCGGAACCAAGGATTGGGGTACGTATCAGCAGCCGGGTGCTATTGAGAAGATGACTGGTGATGGCAAGGAGGTTTGTGAAGACTTCCGAATGTTGAGGATGGTAGAGGGCGCTGGGCATTGGATTCCGCAGGAAAAGCCAGAAGAGGTTGTGCAAGCGATATTGGAGTTTATCGACTTTTAACATTTACACAGGTAATGGTCGGCTATTATATGCTTTTGAATAATTTACGAAACAAGTCTTGAACAAAGCAGAGAAGGATGCTGATCGAGACAATATAAACATTCAGACCTCTCTCCCTAGACTCCAGAACCGGAGGCGAAAGACCAGCAATAGCCTATCAAATGAGCGCTATCATATATATACTTTGAATACTAGTCAAGCAAATAAATCAAATGATGATAACCAAATACCACGAGAAGCTCCGCAAACACCAATTCCCAAACGCCGTTGTCGATACATCGATCAAAAGACAAGTCCATGATAGATTGCCAAGGATTGTATAGGGTATTATTTTCGTACGCATGTCAGGATCGAGACAGAGTTGTCATTCTGAATGTCTCCGAAGGGTTGATTACATCACCAAACCGGACAAAAGCATGGTAACGAGCGTCACAAAGCTCATCGGCATAAAGCCAGGTGCCGCTAGTGACGGCGGCGCTGCAGAAGCCGTGACGTTGACTTCATAGACATCCGCAAATGCGATATCGGATGAATTAAAGCAATTGTCTGAAGTGACCTCGACGCAGTCCTCGGGATTCGCAAACTCGATATCAACGCACTATGCCGTTGTCAGTACTCGTTATCAAAAGTTGAAGGGCTATAAGACAAGTCGTACATTATAAAGAGCAGCGCCATGTTTCGCCGTCTCAATGACCTGGATCGTCGCTAAATCACCCACATTCACCGTCAAACCGGCGGGTAGCGGGACCTGTGGAAGACAGAATGTGCCCGGGTAAGGGTTCGCGGAAGGACCGATGATCTGGAAGGGAGGGAGCATCGGGTTGCTCATGTTTGGTGGTATGGCACCGATACCGAGATTGAAGTAGAAGAAGGCTGTGGCGTGGCCTTGGAACCAGCCCGGTTGAATGGAGATGGCGCCGCCTTGGATAGGCCATTTTGTGCGGTTGGTGGAGGTCGGCATTCCGCCGCCTGTACGAAGGTTAGCATTCTCATTACAAGCAAATCTTCGATTCAGTGCGAGGCCGGTTCATGACTTACAAGGATACATCCATTGCATGCCATATGGGTAAATCGTGGTGTCATTCACAAACGCCGTTCCAAGTCCATCTGCCTCCTCCACGGATCCGTTGGTGTGTAGATTGTTGCCTCGATAGCCCGGATAAACGATGATAGTGTGTGCGTTAACCCAGTTGGCGCAAGAGAGTATCGTGACCGCCAGGGCCGTCCATTGTGATATCGAGAAGTGCATTTCGAAGGTTGGTCGTATAAGACGAGGAATGGTCTATTCTATATGAACGTCGATCTCGGCCGCACCGCCCAAGTATCGATACGTCGAGGACAACGTCTCGTCCTTGACTCTGAATGTCTGTCGGAGATAAGATCCCAGTAGTGAATATTATTTATAGAGCAGATAATATGGTCTGGTCTATAAATGACTTTCGAAGATTTAAAAGGAAAGAAAAGAGACTCTATTCATAGCTGAGAGGGGAAACCAGTCAGAAATACAAGAATCCCGGCCACAGCGCCTAGGGACTTGGAGCTTCTAGTCCCAATGTGACAAGAGATACAGACAGAACAAAGCGCAAGGGCGACCCACAAATCACACGATACCATTTTTTGCAAATCCATAGTCTCGTACAGTAGGCAAAGCTACACTACACATGGCTGCATACCGCATCCGATTCGCAGAGGGGCGACGAGAGCTGCAGCGAGAACCTTTTCGCAAGACAAGCAATTCCAGATAGTCTGTCACATTGCTGGCCAATCAGCAAGCAGAGTAGTGTCAATCTGCACGGCTGTCACATCCCAGATGCATGAGAAGAGGTGCCTTGAGGACCTGATTTGCTGCGTGGTAGCCGCCCAGTTGAGCACTAACAGCAGGCTAAAATCGCATCTTCTCCAATAGAGTCCGGCTACCGGTCCGTCCCCGCAGCACGCTAGCCTGATCGGACGGTGCTGTAGCCCTAACCCTAACCCCATCGGTCCTCGTTGTGCCACTGCTGGATATTTCCTACAACTACTCCGTACTACCGGAGGACTATCAGTTCGTTGAATGCACAATATAGTGAATAATGTATGTCCTCTTATCTCAACCAGCGCTAAAACTAGCTCTCCGATTGGAGGACCTCACATCTGTTGCAGTAGTTTGCGTGACTTCTAACTAGTGCAACTAGCTTGGTGGTGCACTTATACTTGTTCCACCTTATTTTGTGGCACTGTCAAGTCATTTAATCCACAGTTAATATATTTCGCAGCATTACTATGTAGTATGCCTTTGTGCTGGACAATCTTTACGCATGGATCGGGCCGAAATTCGATGTGATAACTCACATGTGACTTGGCGTTTGTGTGACCCCTCTTTTGCTCTTGATTAGCATGGGCAGCGATTAATCAAATGGCGATTCAGTTTGTATCACTTAGTTCAATGGCAAAAGTACGCCGTTTTGGATCTTGGTGGGTGCGGACTCGTACGAACTATTGAAATCAGGAACGTCTTACCTAGATCTTTTCTCGTCGAGTAACCTTCTTGCATCCCTTGAAAGAGTTTGTTATTGGATGTTGGACAAGGAGTCAAGCTGAGCGGGTTTGATGATGATTTCACTGGCTCTGTCTAGCCTTTGATACAGGTTTCAAAAGAAGACGGAAGTAAGTCTCAACGTCAACTCTCATCTCCAAGAGAAATATTTCTCTATACACGTTCAGTTTCCCGACCATAATCTTGTTTCATAACCCTAAGTTACCATGTATAGTCTAGCGGGAGATGCTAAACTCAATGACCCACTTTCCGCTATCAAATTCAACCATCATTTTCTTCAATAGAGTCAAGATCGCTATACAATAGACAATAGATAATACTACAAGGGTGGATTTATCACCGTAGTTGATACAAGTGCGTCTCTACTCCTTCTTTGAGCTTAATATACTAACACCGTCGCCCAGGTTTTTGCATTTTTAAGACTGGACAATTAATCTCATGCCTACTTACAAAGGTAGATAATTACAATGCCAAATGCATCGCGCAAACATAGGAAGAGACCTATTCATTCTCGGAGAATCGAAGTCACGGATGAAGATGGCTGGACCCATGTGTCAAATACTCGCTCGGTACCAAGACCATCGACAACCGCGTCAAGAAAGATAATGACAGACGGCGCAGCCGATGATGAAGTTATACCCGACAGCAATGACAAGTCTACAGCGAGAAGTTTTTCGTTAGCACCGTCAGAACCACCCCCAAAACTAACCCTGGCCGAACTCCGGAAACAATTCAACACCCATCTCGAAATGTGGGAGTCATCGCAAACATGGCATCACCTCAAAAACGCACTGCAAAAAGATGTCCTCAGTCAGAGCGACTTTATTATCGAAAACATAGTCTGTATCGGACTCGGATCGCCGAGCGGTTTTGTGCAAGGCGGATGGGTTGATCGGAGGAGTGTGGCGATGTATCAGCTTGCGGCTTTGACGACGATGATCGACTGCATTGAGCAAAATTATGCTAGCTCCACTTCTACCACGCGGAAGTCAGCGAAAATAAAAGTCATGGCCCAAGATCCAGTCTTTAACCCGCTCGATATTGAGCTTCTCTCTTCCCTCGGCATCGCAGCCGTGGATTCACCAGAGGGTTTCAACGCCGTAACCGACAAAACGTTCCTGTTTGCGCCGGGAGCTGAAAGGAGACATCTAAGGCTGATGTTACCGGCTTATCCGGTTATGGTGTTTGGCGGCCCGTTGGAGGAAGGACCTTCGTTGACCGTCCATAGTCTGGATGGCGAAAACAATAGTATTAATGAAAAGTATGACAGCTCGGAATGTTTGGCGGATTTTGTGGCTCGGACGCGGTCTATCAAGTTACAAGAGTTTGAGGCGAGACCGGAAGCATTTTGGCGGATGGGAATTTATTGGCGAGGAGAGGCATGGAAGTGAACATGTATGATAGACCTGTCGAATGGCATCGGGTATCTTTCGGTCTCTTGGCCTTTTGAAAAAGTTGAGATTATGTATGGAAGCGAAATCCTGGGGTAACAGGTGCTTTTTATTACAGCAACTTGGTTATTATTACTGGTTTTGGATTGGGCAAGTTTATTCTAACGTGTATAAATAAAGCATTTGTCTGTTAATCTAGGAATACATAGGATACTGTGTATATTACAAGCGACCAAACCTCCGTGTGGCGCTGCCTGGGTTGTACTTGATAATAAATTCACAAGGCTTTCCCCTCATTCCACACTGACTATACGAGCTGTTGAAGATAATACAGACCAAAGACGCTCTGTGTCACACTGACTTCCTTTCGTACCAAATTCACTAGCCAATCGTATATGTTTGGTACGTTGGTCTCGCCAATGATGTCTAGGCAAACCCCTGCTCGTCCAGTCTTAGCGGTAAGTTGCCGCTCCATGCGTTGCCCATCTACCTACATATAATATCAGCTGAAGTACAACTCAGCAGAGCCTAATACGCAGGTCGGCATCACCGCCTCTGACAAGTTGAGTCCATGCAAAAATTTCATAGATATCGGTCGCGATTGCTTGTGCAGCAAACTTTTAAGAGGATCTTTTTTAGGATCAGCTTCCTGAATCTTTAGCGCACTCACAGGGACTTGACAACAGCCTGTAACGTAAGTACCCTCTCGACATGGAATTATCAGATCGTATGGAGGATGATCTCGTGGAAGATACCTTCCTCCAAGGTGATCTCTCCCAGACCATAGCAGAACATGCAACGCAGTGCAACTCCCTTTTTCATAAATATATGGTTCTCCCAGAGATCGTGTCGGACCCAACTATCATGGATGACCAGCTGGCACGCTTTACACTGTGGACATCGAACATGGACGTTTATGGGCCGCTAAATGTTTCGTTGGACTACAGACTGAGATTCAGTCCCGTAGTCGTGGAGATTATACATCAGCTCTTGGACGTTATTTGTGATACTTTGATGTCTTGTAAGTGCTCGCCGGACTGAATATGGATATATTGAAAGACATGGATTCATTGCTAATGAGAATCTCGAAACAGTGAAACCAGTTGGGGACCCCCCGCAGACTCCGAGCAGAAAAAGACAACGCATATCAGAACAAATTGATTCGGACATCACAAGGAGAGCCGTTGACGACGCAAGCGACTGGGACAGCGATGTGGATCCAGCAGAAGACAATATTTCGAAAATTACCGATACAATCGGCGGAACGGTGACACGACTCTTTCGTATATCCAATGCTGTCCGAAAGTCCGCCAAAGCCGACCGGGCTCGTAAAATGGAAAGATACAGAGACGATGAAGATGCAAATAGCGCGATAGACGAATTGCGGCTTTATACAGATTGTTACATTCGTTTTCGATTTCCGAAGGCGCCAGATTCTCTTCGCTCAGCATTGGTCGAGGCCAATGCAATACGGCTCCGTCGACTGTATTATCAGCGAGCCCATCGAAGGCGCATTGGTTTGACTGTTCAGAATCCACCTCCTGCCCCCACGGTTTTCCAACTACCCAAGACAAAAGAGGTTGTTCCGTCAGTACGTTTTGATTCGAGCGTCCCACCGGAGCTTGCTTCCACCAAAAAAATATCAGGACCAGCTGGCTTTCCGCCTGTGCCAGTAACAAATGCAACTACTGCTCGACAATCTGCTGTCAGAGCTTTATATGCCAGATCCACAACTGAGATTCCTCGGGCTAAATCTGTTCTAGTGAATAACAAATTATCCTTTCCTCCAATACCACCGACCCATGAGTGTCCATACTGTGGCGTCATTATTGAATTCAAAGGCACTGCGAAGACAATACTGTGGCAGTAAGCAGACCATTATTGTCGTATGAACATGTAGTCTAACCCGCTGTAGCAATCATGTCATCAGAGACCTGGAGCCTTTCGTTTGTGTCTTCGCAGACTGCTCGGAAGCCGGTCAACATGGGACCGGCCCGCTGACATTTGAAACGTCGAACGCCTGGATCAGCCACATGCAGAACGCTCACGGGCATACATGGGAATGCAGGGCCCCTTCTCACGATCCACTCACCTTTGATCAAGAGATCGAGTATCAGGAGCATTCTATCAAAGAGCACGGCGTGCCTGAAACACACGTCGCGATTCTTAGCCGTGCAGCACGAAGACCAGCCCTTAATGAGATCCTGGAGTGTCCATTTGGCGACGATTTTCAACCACCAGAGAAAGCCGATCCCAGTGCCGTCTTCTCGTGCGAAGCTCTTCAGTCACACGTTGCAGCTCATATAAAAGAAATCGCTTTGCTTACCTTGCAAAAACTACCTAGCGATGCTGACGACAACGCTGAGAATGTTGATAGCGACCAACCACTAGACGATGATGGCCCGGGGTTTGCAAAATTGCGTGCATCCATGTACAGTATACTGGACGATGAATCTCTAGACTTACAGAACGACGACACTGAGGATATGAAGGACATCTCGGACCATGTCGAGGAGGAAATTAGTGCATCGGTAACAATACTAGACTTAGAGGATAAAGACGACGCGGGAATGACGAAGCTTCACCACGCGGTGCAGGCTGGTAATATGGAGTTAATTCGGTCCTTGATCCACAGAGGCGCAAATTTGGGCAGCAAGGACAACAGCGGGAGGACAGCGTTGCATTACGCCTCCATGAAACAGTCTCATGGCCCTGATATAATGGCTCTGATCCTGAGCGCCGGCGGTAAAGCCATTATGAATCTAGGTGATGACAACGGCCAAACAGCCCTGCATTACGCTGCAGAGATGGGATTCACTGATAACGTACGTATCTTGGTCGACCACGGTGTTGATATAAACACCACTGACATACATGGATTTTCTCCGTTGCTCTGGGCTGTGGTTGCCGAACAAAAGTATACCACTGAGATGCTGCTAGCCATAGGCGCCGATACTGATTCAACCAGCGCGGGTGAAAAGTCTGCACTGGCTTGGGCAGCTGGTTTCGGCTGTTCTTCAATAGTTCAACTGCTTCTGAGCCACGCTGCCAGCACCTATATTACTCGAAATACGCAGGCGGTTCCGTTAGAAGAAGCGGCAGCTTCTGGTGACCTTTTCACCGTAAAATTGCTGCCCACTTTTGGCTATGATCTAAATTATCAAGGTCATGATGGTTGGTCTGCAATACATTGGGCAGCAGAGGAGGGCTATCTGAATATTGTGCAGTGGTTATTGGTCCATGGGGCCAATGTCAACGCTGTCAGCTCTTATGGCACGTCGCCATTGCACTGTGCTGCAAACGGAGGACATACTTTCATTGTGGACTTGCTTCTTAAAAATGGAGTCGACCCACTCAAGTCAACATGTCACGGCTGGACTGCTCTCCATCATGCTGCCTACATGGGCCACTCTGAAGTTGTTAAGCGCCTCCTAGAATACGACTGCACAAGATCCAGTGCGTCTCAGCAGGATAATCATGGCTGGTCTGTTCTTCATCTGGCCGTGCATAGTCGAGATCTGATTACAATCAAGATCCTGCTTGATGTTATTGCAGAGCCGTCGGCCATGTTGGACGAAAATGGCCTTACTGCAATAGAATGGCTAGATCTTGAACCAAATAGCCATTCCTACAAAGCGACCAGTAATTTAGCTTTTGCTAAGTCACGCTGTTGCAGGGCGATGACAGGTCTACAACAGGCAGTTAGCATAGGCAGTGTTCCTTTGATCAGACTCTTACTCAAAAGATACCATATCAATAGCACGAATTCCGGAAGAAGGACGGCCCTCTATTATGCCGCGAAGAAGCGCATGCTTCCTATCATGGATCTGCTTCTCGAAGGGGGCGCAGACCCCAATATCCTTCCAACAGGACGCAAAACGTGGAGAGAATTTATTTCTGATGAGGACGTTATAGTACGGCTCAACCGAGCTGGCTATAAAGAAAAAGATACTGATCCTGAAATAATGCGCCAGATCCAGATTTCACTGAAAGCGCAAGGTCGGCGTTCTGCTCCTGATCGATCAGCCACTTTTGTACCGGACGAGCCAATTTCACCATCACCTGCCCCGGACTCATTGTTCTTGTCTACCACGGCTGTGTCAAAGTCACCATTACCAGACCATCTAGCTCCAAATATCCCATCAGGGTCACTAACGCCTACGGGACAAACATATGACAATAAGCGCAAAACAAAATCAGATTGGTCTGGGGTAAGGGGCTTCTGGAAAAGGATGTTAAGGTAGCAAATGTGGGAAGCAATATTTATAGACGTGCTTTTAGCCATATATAATGATTATCTACGTGGTACAATTAAGCGGAATTTTATCCGGCTACATTCAATATTTCATCAAAACGTGATGTGCTCACTACCGCCACTGTTCATACTTCAATCCTAGATAAGTGACTCATGTCTTGAACAAGTCCTTTACGGACTGAATTATCCGTTAAATACGTAGCTGGTGCAGAATATACTCCAGAATATCATACTTATATGTCTAATGCTACAAATGGATGTGCTACACATAGTGAAATGGGTGGTCACGAGCCAGCTTGCTGAGGATTTAGAGTGAAGACCGTGAAAAGGGGAGTACCCTGCCACTCTTCAGGCAGAAACTCAGCCTAGTACTTCATAAGCCAATGATCCTGTTTAACACATTTTCAACTTCTGGCAAGGAGCGCAGATTATGTTTGATTCTTTGTCTTGGTGCCCCCGCAACCAGTGCGAAGCCATATTGCTTTCCAATGATAAGGCATTCCACGAAAGCTTTGCATGCCCGCTTCTGAAGCAATCCAGGGTTTTGTTTTGATATCAAGGTACTCATTCCCTCCGGGATTGCCTCTCCGATCAGCCATCGGTGGGCGAATGTCTTATCCTGGCAAAGAATTAAGCATGATGCAGAGGGTATGTTAAGAAAGCGGTCCTGCCCATTTCCTTGAGAGCGCTGGGCAAATTGGAAGATACTAGTCAGGAAGAGAAGTAATCTACTGTAGTCGTGGCTTTCGCTGATGACGACTAGCTCATTGGCGCATGCTTGATTTGCATCACTGAAAAGTTCAACTTCGTGACTGCTGCCGATGTATCTTTCATAGAATTCTGCGACGACCCTGGAGAAATATTCGATTGGCCATGGCTCCTTGTTTTCCAACATGGCAAAGTGCGCTGTCAAAAGTACCACCGTTCGAGCCACATTCTCTTTTCGGTTGCCACTCTGAATACAAGCATCGAAATCGTTAAGAAATTCGCGAACACCGTAGTGTAGAAAATCCACTGCATCCCTGTTATAGGCGATGGCGGCCCAATGTGAAAAAGCCCTGGCTGTGATGGCATCTCCTTCTCTCCATCCATATCGAACAGCTGCTAGTTTTGTTTCTGAACCGACAAGTACTGCAATTACCAGCAGCGCTTGAAGATCTCCGGGGGCGACTACCTGAAATACCTGCGTCGGCATTTCCGTCATGGCTGTTAGCCCTTTATAGTTTTTGGAGGCAACTAGCTGGACGAAGAATTCACGATAGGCTTCCGCCCATTGTCGTAGTTCGTTCATTTTGTTCTTCTTAGCGAGTTCCTGCAGTACAGACATATTTTCCCAACGGTCCGAGATTACAAACTTTAGATATAGTGTTATTATTTTAAGAATGATGGGAAAGCGAAGGGTAAGGCTGAGGCCTTTCATAACCATGTCCACCTGTCGCGAGGCCTTCTTGTATCGTGCGAGAAAAATCTGTTCTTGAAGCCCTAGGAGCTCATTAACTCGCCCCTCTATTAGGTCTGAAGGACCTTTCAGGGAAGCAACTCCTGGAGGGGTTGGTAATCCGTCCACGCGCGCTCCATGTTCAAGCAGTATCTGGATAATCTCCCTCGAATTCGCTTGAATGGCTCGAATCAGAGGTGTGTCACCATGCTCTGTCTTACTCTCGAGATGGGCACCTCGATTAAGAAGCACAGACACTATGTCCTTGTGCTGTCCAGTAACCGCGATATGGAGCGCCGTCAATCTGCTTCGATCTTTGACATTGACACGAGCACCATGGTCAAGCAACATTTTCACCATATCTCGGTGACCTCGGTGGACGGCCCAGGAGAGCGGTGTCCGGCCGTAGTTGTCCTTCCGAAAAACGAGCCTGGCATGCTCGCTGATCAGAATTTTGGCCCAGGCTACATTACCAAGGTACGCAGCAAGATGCAAGAGTGTGAACGAGGGCGCGTTTCCGCCATTTTTCTCCTGCTCCCAATAAAATTTCCACCATTCGTCACGAATTGAAGAATCCACCCCAAAAAATGGACGTGAGAACTCAGACGGTGCATTGATAACATGAAAAGCATGATGGAAGTGTATCGGCCAATATTGACTTGCATAAGGCAAGAGGGAGTCGTGGCTGGAACTCTCATCGATCCTCCCGGGGGGCCCATAATTCCGTTCGACGTGTGTAAGACAGGTCCGCATCAGATTCACGTGGGTTTCCTGACCCATGTGGAACATACTGATTCCTTTGGCCTTGGCTTGAGTGCTCTGAAAGAATTCCTTCGCCGACTCGTGAACCAGGTTTACTACATCTCCTTCCATTTTCACGAGTGATCCGCAGAGCCTTAGCCGGTGCTTGGTCACTTCAGTTGCTGTAAGGGTACCCGATGGCTTGATCCCTACGGCCACCGTCAATTCATCCACAGTAAGAGGCCGGGCAGCGAGGACAATCCATTGAAGAATGGGGACCAACGCTTCCTTGTCGTCGATCTGCTTAAGCAGCCGCTGGTAGACCCCACTAAGGCCTTTAGGAATACGATGAATAATTTCGTTGATTTTGCGCCAGCTCCTGCCCTGAAGCTCATTGGCAACAAATCCAACCCATAAAAAGGTACCATCGGCGCCAGCCAACAAAGCCTTCTGAACCTGCGATACCATTTCGTTAGAAAGGTCTTGCTCCGATGCTAGTTCGGTAACTTTGGCGAAGACATATCTCTCAACGTCATACGAAATCTCCGTATCAGCGTCGTCCAATTTGATCTGCTGATATTGACTGAGTTTAGTCTCCAAAATAGATGGCTGAGGTCGGGAGAGGATGATGAACTTCAGCTGTGTTCTTGCACTTTGCTTAGAGTTGGATAAGCAATTTCCGACAGCATCGAGAAGCTGCCTGAGTGATTCCGTTTCGCATTCATCAAACCCATCCAGCACACAGACTACCTGGGAAGACATTGTCTGCCGAAGCAGGGTAAGGAATACGCTCCACAGCGAAACAAAGCTGGAAACAGTGTATTTTGTTGTTTCAGTCCCCTCGAAATAGTTCTTGATATACTGTGCCAGATGCGGACGGAGGTCGATCCACTGATGTATGATGCCTCTCAAGATGGTCAACGCTGTGTTCCGATTCTTATCACGGTTACTACAGAAGTAGTAAAGCAGAACATTATCGGTAGCGTCAACCACCGGCTGTAGCACTTCGGTAACATAAATAGCCAGCATGGTTTTGCCCTTTCCAGGGCCACCTGAGATCCAGAGGAGTGGTATATTTGTGTCTGTCAACCACTCTTGATAGCGCGGATGCTGTATAAGCCATTCGCAGGTGCCATCAGCTCTGCGCCCTTTCAATACAATGAGGGATTTTCGATCAACTTCGGGTCTTGTTAGGAGTAGAGCTTTGAGGATGGGCGCGGCCTCAGTGTTTATTGCTGGAGGTATCGTCTTCGAAATATTTGGTATGAACGAAAGGATCTCCTTTGTATATGCTGCAGCTGCAGCTGCGGCATAAGCGTGCCAGAGCTCAGAATTGTGCGAATCTGCATAGTCGCAGATTCCTCGTATGATCAAGTACTGGGTGACGTCCTTTATCCCAGTTGCTTCCGTCTCAAAACATAGAACGTTCTGCTTATGCGCCAATTTGTCTCGCGTCACTCCGTGGCGCATCAAATGATGGCTAGAGGCAATAAGACCATAATGAACCATAGGGTCCTGTATCTCCCGTGGCCATCGGGGTCGTATCATATCCGGGCTGCAATGATTGCAATTGGTTTCGTCAGATTCAATAGTTGTATGATCAAAATCCGGCTCAAAAAGAACATCCTGCTCTGGCCCTGGATGGATAAAGATGGCTGGCTGTTTACGCACAATGTCGAAGATATATTGGCTCATCTTACTTTCACCAAAAACTGCAGCTGTCTCAGCCTTTCCCATAGCTGACAGAAGCAATGGTGGTGGCTGACTAAAGGCTGTTCCGTAAATCAATCGATCTTCCACTTGCTCCCCATTTACATCATATTCGATAACACCCAGGTGGCCAGCTATTGATTTGCTTACAACGACATCGCCAAGACGAATATCCTCCTTCGTGTCTGGAACTCCTCCGGCAATGCCAATCGTCAAATTAAACCGGATAGATTTGAAGTTTGCGTGCAACTGCTTGGCCACGTCGGCCACCGACGTTTTACCGTACTCGCCGTGATTCGGATATGCCACTACGACATTGTGGCCTTGGAGACTGCCTAGAATGTAATTACTGTTGTCGCCTAAGTTCCGATTCGGAAGTGGATTATCGTGAATCGTATCGAGAGTCGCTTTGGCTGCCTCTACCTCTATGGGCAGTGCGCAAACCCACCCGACTGAGTAGTCGTCCAGAGACGCCATTACCCGGTTAGATGAGATAGAAGGCCAGTAGCTACCGGCTAGTTGTCTTCCTCCGTAGATACACAGACTGTTTGTCTCTGTATAGTCAACCTGTGGAGTGTGGAAGAGAATCAAAGCAATCAATAGAATGTGAGGGCTTTCTATTGGCTGAGCGTCGTATCTGGCTATGGAGGCACCGTACCCACAAGTGGATAATCCGTGCGGGCCGCGGGAAGCCACCTCAGATCCGTAAACTCTATAGTACTCTGTAGATCAATATAGGCTTCTCTTAACTCTATTGACTTCACGAGTTCTCAATCACAGAAGCGTACTGGTTCCTCGCTGCTAATCCATACTTATAAGCGGGAAGTCTGTTTTTTCACTTCTGTGACTGCAGATTAGGGGTCTTTCGCAAGTGGGGTCCTCGATTCTGCCCTATCCCTAAGACAGTAAGGGAGCCGTGTCGAGTAGAGCATGTAGTTGGCTGTCATGCAGCTCTCCGAACTCGTCACGTTGGGGAGCAAAGGGGTGTTCTTATTTCCGTCCTAGAGGGTAAGCAATGCTAGCATCTGGCGCAGTACAAAGAAACGAAGCAGATGGCGCCCCCTTCTTCACATTCTGTTCCCTCTCTTTCAGTCCCGCCTCCCATAGCGACAGCAATGACACCTGTTCCCCGTCTTCGAGTTTCATCCCCACTGGTGAGTCATGAGCGGGGTGACGACTCCCCCAGCTCACGCGTTCCGAGAAGTTTATCCAAGGCACGCACAGTTCTTCTCTCGTTTGACGAGCTGCCAGAATGGCATCAAGATAACCAGTACATTCTTCATGGCTATCGCCCGATCTCAGGCTCAGCTCGGGTTTCCTTCCGCAGTTGGTCGTACATTCACAATGAGTCAGTCAACATATACTCTCACTTGATACCGGCAGTGGCTTTTCTCCTCGGCGAGTGGTATATTCAATACTATCTTACAAGTAGATACTCCAATATCACTGGCGCTGATTTTTTTATTTTTTCCTTCTTCCTTCTGACTGCCGTTATCTGCCTTGGGTTATCAACGACATACCACACCTTGATGAACCACTCCTACGAAGTCGAACAACTATGGCTGCGGTTTGACTTGATAGGCATAGTCGTCTTGACGTTAGGCGACTTTGTATCAGGGATATATATGGTATTCTGGTGTGAGCCACTGCAACGCAAGATCTACTGGTCTATGGTAAGTCAATATCTTATATCTTCTTTCTTTCCCCTTCTTCTCTCGCGCTTAACGCTTCCTTTAATTTATAGATTGGAATTCTCGGAGTAATGACCATTTTCATAATGGTGAGCCCCAGATTTCAGGGCCCCAGGTTTCGCGCTTTCCGGGCCCTTACGTTCGTGGCGACCGGTTTGTCTGGCTTTGCACCATTGCTACATGGGATCAAGATGTTTGGCATTTCGCAGATGATGAAACAATCTGGAATGCCCTACTATTTGATCGAGGGAGGCTTTCTTCTGCTTGGCGCTTTGATCTATGTAGTAAGGCTCCGAATTTCACATATGGTGAGAATTGATTCTGACGATTGCGATTCTGCAGACCAAATTTCCTGAGAGTCGATACCCAGGTAGATTCGACATATACGGCTCCTCCCACCAACTCTTCCACATCCTGGTGGTCTTCGCTGCGGCGACACAATTGATTGGGATATTAAATGCGTTTCACTACAATCATCTCAATCGAAAGTGCCTATAGAGCTTTCCAAGTCACGCATAAAGCACATTTTTGTTACTAGTTCACAGCACATAGCAGGTGACGGTGCTTTTTGGTTGAGAGTCACACGAGAGCTATCCCAGTTAGCGCATAATTGGATTTCGATCACTCTATCCACGACTACGATCGTTTTTTAATCTCCACGCAAGCCGACCACCCCTTGGCACCTATGTGGAGTGAGCCACGCAGAGAATATAAATGATATAAAAGAGACAAACGGCGAGTGTAAAACATCTAACAGTGCAGATATCACATACACCTAAGTACCCTAAAGCGCCGATCACGAGGAAATAGAAAGAGCTACCTAATGTATCAGTGGAGAGGTTTCTTAGTGTAATAACCAACTCTTCAGTTGTAAACAGTTGACGGGCTGTTAATGGGTCCCAATACTGCGTAGAGCAATGAGGTAGAGAAAAATAGAGACCTATATGTGACATTTCCCTAGCGACGGACATGAATTTTTAAAAAACATCATCACCAGCGCTACGCTCTATCGGGACAGGCACTGCCTATCTGAACCCGGATCCGCTAGACTTACAACTGACGCGCTTTAGTGCTCAGCTCGTGATGCTTAAGGACCCGCCGAATCTCGCCGCGCCGGCACAAATCGAAACTCTACTCTTCTTCTCCACTCCCATGATCATTGCGTTCGGTGTGCAACCCTAAGTTCTTCACACACTCGGATTCTCGAAGGTACTACCAAAAACCCCAAGCCTCTTCAACTTTGGACTTCCAAAGCCATGTCCTTTACAAAGACATATTTCTTGTGTCCGACTTCTGATTTCATCCCTCCACCACCGGTGGGTCCGTTATGTCTTGGATCTATTATCCGCTCTACGTCAACGCCACAATACCCTCTGAATAGAGGGAATACTATTGCCGTGGCCGACCAATTCCCACCTGTCGTGGAGACTAACTGGAAGAAGTCTATCTCAGCCGAGAAAGGAGTTGGTTGTGGTGTTTATGTACAGTTCCTACGGCTGATTACCGGTGGATTACCCCTTGGACCTGAGTTCAACATTGAGCATTCAAACAGAACAGAGAATCTGTTCGCATTTGATACGGTAACGACTTTGGCATTTGAGCCAACACAAGATCATATAGAAGAAGCTATCAAATCACCCGCCGTGCAGACGTGGCTGAGGGAGCCCAAGCAGAGATTTGCACCCGTGGTCTCGCTCTTCCTCGTCACGGGTATGAAGCTTGTGAAAGGCGCGAGGATCAGGTATTCGACTTCACATAGTACGACGGTCAGAGGAAACATTGGTTTTGATGTGACTGCACTGGGCATTACTACCGGGCCAAAGGGCCACTGGGTCAGTGCAAATGACGAGGGGACAGAATTCGATCGTGAATCCGAATTTGTGTTTGCGTTCCGCGTCAAAAAGCTCAGAATCGGGCGGAGACTGAACGTTGAAGAATACAGCAAGGGCGCCTTTCTGGTCGCTGGCGGAGAACATGGAGATGATGAATCTGTTTTAGTCGAGGACGTGGATGGGTCTAGTATCAAGACTGCTACAGCCGTTCCTGATGTGACTGAGAATGGTAGTGTCTACTGTGTTCCCCCTTAATTATTTGGAAAAAAAAAAAAAAAAATTTCAAATACAGCTGAAAGCCAGTGAATGATCAACCGAGAGTTGACTTGATTGCTCATAGGCTCCTAGTCATACATGTGTCTTCTGATATCCTTGATTCTTTCATAAACATGCTCCCTTGTCGACCTCCTGTCAAAGAGTAGATGAGGCGTAATGTAGTCATAACCTGCCCTATTCGTCCGCCTTACCATACTCTTCAAAACCGCATCCATTGAATGAACATCTTTCAACCACAATGCAAGCAACTCACTTTCAAGAGCGTTGTGTTGTTCTTGTTGCCGGACAAAGGAGAAGACCGATGCCGCTAGCCCACTGGCAATCGGTGTTGCAACTGACGTTCCTGACATAGCTTTTACAGGTTGATCATGGCCCAGTTTGCCAACTGGCCAGTGAGAAGAGACACTCTCCCCAAGTATACTGAAGTTGACGTCTTTGTCGTCTGCTGTTGGGTTAAACGTAGAGGGATTGCCATAACCGTCGGTTGAGTGTATACAAAAGACGCCGGGATATCTAGCTGGAAAAGCTCTGCCAAGGTTTGCTCCATCATTCGATGCCGCAGCGAATAATAATGTTTGACTGTGGAGTGCATTAGATATGGCTGTTTTTATAGGCTCGCTATATTCACGAATCCCAAATGACATTGATATAATATCCACCTTCCATTCAGATACTGCGTAGTTAATGGCCTACACAAAGAATTAGCTCAGCTTAAAAAAAGAGAAATGGGGAGGCTTTGGGGTAACGCCAGCCCTTGCCTTTGCAATGTCATCGTAAGTGTTACGATCCAGAGTTTCTCGATGCGCGACTCTGGCAATATAGATCTCAGCACATGTGGCGACTTTGAGTAGAAGACCAAGAGCGTGGGTCCCGTGCCCAATTTCGTCTTGAATGTCGCATGATTCTGTTTCATGTATGAAACTTTGTGCAGCCTTGATTCTTGGATCGAGTCGTTGGTCCTCGGTCATCAAAAGAGGATTTTTAGGATCAAATCCAGAGTCCAAGATTGCTATCCGCACCGGTTGGAACTTCCTGCGTCCCGCTTCCTCGGATTCGAAAGGGTCAACATGGTGATTAATCGAGGACAGAAGACTGTCCATCCATTTTGTTGAAAGCGGGCTCCTGCCTGGTCATCAGTACACGAAGCTTTATAAACACTAAGAAAATGCCTCACTCTTTTTCACATCTCTCCTGGTGGCTTGCGTCAAAGAAATACGAGCTGTTCGCTGAGGGTTCGTTTCGGTTTCCGCGGAATTGCGATCTCAGAGAAGGTAGTGGCGGCATCTGTAACACCACATCTGAGTTGAGGGATGTGTAGCTCATGGGCACGACATCAGAAATGGAACGATGCGGAACAGCCCGTGTTCCGTTATTTATATCAGATGGGTCGGTCTTGCCTATTTGATGGAGGACAACTTCCCGACCGATAGAACCCCAGCAGAGTTTGTTTTCTTCAGAACTGAATGATCCCAAGTTCTCTAACCGGAGACCCCACGATTTGAATATCTCGTTCTCGAGTCGCTTGACAACATTTTGATAGAAGCGGCGCTGAACGTTCGCGGATTCGAAATCCTCCTGCTGCCCAGGGGGTAAGTACTCCCACTGCAGGCATGCCCTCGTAGCCAGATAGTAATCCACGCCAGCGTCGCCTTCGAGAGTCTTAAGCACTTCAAGACTGGTATAATAATCAGTATTGACATTCTTGGCGGCATACGAGTCCTTTTGCATTAGCTCAACAGGTGTGCAATAGTGAAGCTCGCACAGGAGTATGCCTAGCGCTAGGACACTAGCGTTGGGATGAACCATGTGTTTAGAGTTGCGAGAGCTCACTCCGGTATCTTCATTGTGGGCCGAGATTATTGGAATGTGTTCCATGGCCAGAAAAGGCTTCGTGATGTCGGGGAGTTCTCCACCCTGCAGTGGCTCAAAGAACTGAATTTTTGAGTGATTGAAGGATGGTTGCAGCCACGGTGTCTCCAAAAATGGAAGGAGCGCTGTAGCCAGCGTGACGGCCAAGATTCTCTTTCCTTTGAGTGGCAGGACAGATAAACTACCACGTAATCCTTGTTGATGCTTGAAAATTGCCGATAAGGATACTGACCGAGACATTCGATCACTGCCAAAGGTCTTCGGTTGCGGATGAAGTCTCTCAAATCTCCCATCCTCAAGAGTGAAGTTTAAGCAATTTGCCTGACCGAGAGAATCCGTAATGCTTTGGCATATATGGGCAAAACCGGGAGCACCACTAGTTGAAGGATAAGATGTACTCCTCATCCTAATGTTGTGTACATCTCTACCGCAAAAGTGTCAGTGAAAATTGATTGCATGAAGCTGTGAAAGCGTACCTGACCGTTATTCTGGCTTCTTGCAATACAGTTGCAACAAGAGTTCGTACGCCAAAGAACACTTCGAAGCATGTCTCAGAATTATCATCCGCCTTTTTTTGTGGCAGCAAAAGCCTCACGCTCAACCCTGAGCAATTCTGGCAAACACATATCCAATCTCTTCGCAATGCGTTGTCTAAGGACACCAAATGTCTCCTCATCGGCACTGTAAAGTCCGTATTTGGTCCTTCGAGATTGCCGCCATTATCTAGCTCTTCACGAGGCAGAATTCGGCGCTTCTTCATCTCCCTGTCCAAATGCGAAAGCTCCTCAATAACAGCGTCACCTTCTCGTCTACGTTTACTAACGCGAATGGCAGTCCCCGGACTGGACTGCGGGCCGTGGTTCGGACGCTCGATCATACTGCGCACCGCTTGAAGTTTGGGATATGGCACATCGTATTGCAAGTTCTGCTCCATGATCTTTTATTAGTAGACAGGAAGTCAGGCTGAAAGACTGAAGCTTGACGTATTCCTAGAGTACTTACGAAATCTGATTCTCGATCGGAGTCGAGTTGAACATAATCCTCCATTGTGCGCAGCGTCTTCGCAAGACGCTCAGGATCGATTTCGCCAAGTTCATCTGCATCATGCTGTAGATATGCATCCGTCCGAAGCCAGGCTTCGCGTGTTCGCGATCGCAAGGACCTGGGCTGCGCTAACCTTTCTGGGCGTTTTCGAGCAAAGAATCCAAGCACGGATTTCAGTAGGCCCTGGGAATCATCCCCATCCATGATCATACATTCAAAGGTGGTGGTTGAATGTTTCTCTAGGACTCAAGTTGGCTCTGGTGTGCAAGACTGGAAAACGTACGATAGATGTTGCACCATTAGCGTGTTACATTTGTGTTACCAAACCTCTCAGCCTGGCCATGGAGGCTATGCTAGCCTGCACTAGATAAGTAACTAAAAGCGGATTTACTAAATATCCTGATCGCACCGTATGTTACATTCTACAACTAACCTTCTGACGGCTCCACGCGCGGATCGGCCCGTCTTCTGGACCCTTGACTATCCTGAGCTGGGCTCTCCAATGCTGTAAAGTATACCAAGGTGCGATAGATACAATTTCAGTTAACAGAATGAGCTGCTTCTGTTTCTATGCAAACACCCTATAAATCTGGGTGATTCTATTTCGGGAGGTGCGTTACATCTATGATGCACGTGTAACACGCTAGCCATTGAAATACTTGCTGCCTGGGCTGGTTGGATAACTGACACTTTTATTTTACGGCGATCTGATGGTCACAGCGCATAAACCCAGTTACCTGTTCTTATTGGATAGCGAGCTTCACAAGACAAGGATTTGCTAGAAATCGCCCCTTTACTAAAGTAGCGCGCGCAGTTTTGTTGTTAGGAAGCCAATCACCTGCAGACTGCTCATCGAAACAAGAAATAGATCAAAAGGAACGATTAGAAAACGGTGACAGACGATTCAGGTCCGTGGCATTAACGCTATATTATATGATATCCTATGCTGGTTATTTCTCCCAAACAGGCACACAGAACAAGGTACTTACACCGTCATACTCGGTTTCTCAGCGGTAAGGAGTGCTTGTCAGAAATGAGCCAATCAACATGGCCATATACGCGCCCTCATATCTTGATCTTTAGTGAATGGCCAGGATCCTATTTCAAGAAATACAAGTCTTAGCGGTGAAGTGACATTCTAGTGGAGATATGGTGCTCCTCATGTCCGACAGAGGAAGCATAGAGCATACAATAGCACATGAAGAGGGCTGGCAGAATTTACTAGGAGCAAAGGCTGAGATTATGGTTCAGACGAGTATATGCCTGATAATCAGATAGTTATTCACCATCGGTTGATAGGCTGGGATACTTCCTGAGCCACGAAGCAATCTCGCCATGCCCTTCTTCCTCCGCATAGTTTGCCGCTCTTCCGCAAACAACTGTCAGATCTTCGTATCCATCATAATGGTTCAAGAGTAGTTGCAGCATATCTTCATTTCCATGCTCCGCAGCACCATCAATTGAGGTTCGGCCATTCTTTGGAGCACCGGGTGCGGCAACACGAGCCCCATGTTCAATAAGATCAATCGCGATATCTATGTCGCCGTTGATTGCAGCTGCTTGGAGTGCAGTGACACCACTATCTTCGGCTGGAGGTGCATTTACTTCAGCACCACGTTCGAGAAGGATTGAGATCAGCCTTCTGTTTCCATTTTTGGTAGCTTCTTGTAGTGCAGTAGCGCCATAATATTCCGCTGGAGGGGCATTGATATCAGCACCTCGTTCCAACAAAAAGTGTGTGAAGTCGATTGCGTCGTTTTTGATTGCCTCCTGGAGAGGGGTTCCTGTATCCCTGCTGGCTGGTACTTCGATTTCAGCGCCTTTTTCAATCAGGAATTTTGCCATTTCAATACTATCCAGTTGGATGGATTTCTGTAGAAGTGTGAGACTCTCCGAAGGGTGTCTGGAGTTGACATTGGCTCCAGCCTTCAGCAAAAATGTGATTACCTGCTTCTTAGGCTCAGCATCCTTTCCATTGAAACAATATATCCATTCGTCGTTTTCCGAATATATATTCCATGCGTTCATAACTTGGGCCACGTACTGAGTCTTTGGTAGTTTGGACATGGCGTTGAGGATAATTGCTGTTGTCACAGGGTCGTAGTTACCGTATGCGTCGCACACCGCGGTAGCTAGAACTTCCTGATCTAGAGTAAATGGATCTGCCTTGGTGTATTCGTCGATAAGTCTATTGATTGTTCTGGTATGACATTCAAAGTTTATTGCTAGGCAAAGAGAATCATGATATGGTACTTTTGCAGAAGGACAATGAAGACTCGCGCCTCTCATTAAAAGGTAATCAATCATTTCAAAATGATTCTCTAGGATCGACCAGTACAGGGGGCTGATACTGTAGTGGTAGCAGTTGATATCAGCGCCATTATCCAAGAGGTAACGTACCCCACCAATCCAGCCGTTCTTCGCTGCTGCTACTATTGGTGGCATTTCGTCATGATCATTTTGTTCATTGATTGGTGCGCCATGTTGGACAAGTAACTTGAGCATCGGTAGGTTTTTGTGCGTTATTGCAACCAACATTGCTTTATTCCCGGCTGCTGTATTCTTTACATCTGCTCCCTGGCGTATAAGGTCATTAACGAGATTAGAATCTCCAATTTCTGCTGCTGCTTGGATAGCTGTAAGCCCTTTTTCGGGAGCTGGAGGGGCATTTATATTGGCACCTGAAGTCCACAAGAAACCTGCCATCAAAGGATGACCCATTATAATAGCTGCCTGTAACGTAGTCAACCCCTTTTCAAAACCTGGAGGGGCGTTTATGTCTGCGTGTCTCCTCAGAAGTTCCAGTGCAATCTGAATATTCCCACTCTCGGCTGCGGCCTGTAAAGCCGTGCGACCGTTGAACTTTCCAGGAGAAGCATTCACATCAGCTCCGGACTCCATCAAAACTCGAGCTATATCTGGGTAGTCAAGGCGGATGGAGAGTTGAAGGGGTGTATCTTCCCAGTCGGGAATCGCCCTCAAGTTGGGATCTGCTTTGCTTGAGAGAAGCAATATTACAAGACTAATGTTTCCATTTTGGACACTATGCTGAAGCGGGGTGAGAGATGGATTATCACTGTGATGCCGAGAGTAATTTTTCCTGTAAGTATACTCGGGGCGACAGAAGTCCAAATGCCTCTGCAAATCTTCGCAATTATATTGGATAAGGGGAGAGAGGTTGACATTGGCTCTATGACGGAGTAGTAATTTAACCAGAAGGGCATTGTTTTTTACGCAGGCGATTTGAACCGGCGTCATCATGCCCCAGCGCGATTGCTGATTATAATGCTTTGAATATGTGGGTGTTGGTAGTTGATACTGTGTACCAAATGGAGCATTAATGTCTGCCCTGCAGGCAATGAGATACTCGGCCATCTTCAGATCTTCGGCCCAGACTGCCGCTTGCAGGGCCGTCCCAAAGTAATTCCCCACGTAGGAGTTGACTCTAGAGCCATGCTTCAAGAGTATATTGACAGCATCGAGGCTACCCGACTGCGCAGCTTCGATTAGGGGATACCCCCGAGGCTTACCAACAATGAAGAACTCCGAATCTGCTCCAAACGTGAGTAGCGTTTCCAAGGCGTCAATATTGCCTGCATTCCAAAGGGGCTTCCGATCGGGAAATGGAAGCGGCTCTGTAAACAAAATTCGAGGCGAAAATCCTGCTGTGCAAAGCAGCTCAACCATACGGCTGTCTCCGTTCCTGACAGCTATTGACATGCATTTCTCCTGTTGTGTATTGGATTGCCAGGTGGGACGATAGTTCGTAAGGTTCAGGATGTCGGAGTGTCTCTCCAAAATATATTTTGTGACTTTGATATTTCCATCGGCGACGACGACAGGAAGTATCTTTCTCATAAAAGTTCTCATCGTGATTGTCTCGCAGCTCAAAAGTTCAAAAAGCAAGGATTCGCCGAGGGTCATTATTATCTGCTTAACCCCTTTTTCTAATTCGCTTCCAACAACCTTGCCATTGTTTGTCAAATAGATGAAGTACTGCAAAAGTTTTATTTCCGTTCCAACCCCCTCCAGTCCGTAGGAACTTAGCATCAAGCCATGAGCACTGTCATCAGGTGTGAAATATGAAGCCAGTGATATCCCTTTCTTTGATGAAACGTCTCGCTGTATAAGATTAGATAGCATGGCACGATCCGCATCTATAGAACTGTTGCGGATACTAAGCTGACTGCTTGACTGGTCTGGCGTATCTAGTATTCGTAACGATTGAGAGTTTTGATCGTTCATTGTTCGAGAAAGATCGAGCTTGATGATTGGGTGATTCTTATACATAAGCGCGTGAATCTGTCTTTGCAATTGAACACTTGGAAGGTTGCTTGTGCACGCTTTTCGGAATGTAACAGTAGTACAAGGTACTTCGGCCCCTGGAGTGAACACTTCAACGCCTTCTGGAGTAGGAATATCCTCCATCAGCTGCAACCGACTTTTATGTGTGACATTTCGGCCAATTTCTCTTTCGACTTCCTTTTGTGTCCTTTTTCTCCCGTGGATGTTGAATCCAGTATCCTTGCCCTCCACAAGTTTTCGTTTCCTTGTTTTCTGGTCCGCATAGGCCCAGATGGTTCTGTCAGCATTTTTCTGTATACCCCAATCGTCAAATTTCGTATTATACTGGCTTTTGCTACCGGGCAATCAGCTTCAAGATCATTGAGTAGTGGAAAGTCAACTTTACGTTGCTTGAAACCCGTATTTGTCCTTCATCGTTTGCATTGTTTTCTTCAGCGTTCCCTCGCGCTTAGGAGCCTGGTAGAGGGCGATTATTTCGTCCTTGTGTTGGTTCCATATTTCGTCCGCAATGCGAGGCGCCATTTTTCAGCGAAGAGAAAAAAAGAAGAAAATGAAGTCTTTTGTCTCAATTCAAGAAAGCGATGAGGAAAATAAGGATTGAGTATTTTGTTTGATCAACCGAAATAATTTTCGCCATGATCACTTATTTATAGTCGGTGACGGGCGTGGAGAAGAATGAGCACAATTGATGTATTGCACAATCCGATTCAGCCTCGCTACCTCTAATTGGCCAAGGACAAAATCCGATTATCCTGCACTTTGCTTTTTCGTCGATTCAAAAGCATAGTGGGACTAGAAGATAAGAAGAAATTCACAGCCTTGCCGGAATCTGATTTCAGGGGTTGACACGTCAGTCCTGACAAGGAGAGCTTCTTAGCTTAGTCGCAACAAAAAATCCAGAATCCGAATTCCAGGCTTCCACTATCTTGATAACATTGAAAGTGACATAGACATACTCAAAAAATTTAATGTCTCACAGGCAAGCGAATCGTCTAGTCTATTTTCAGAGTTGGATGATCTTGGAATAACCACGAACAAGAAGCAGCGCTCATGCAAGTTTCATACTTCATAATATATTTAGTAAGATTAAACATGCAGTGTTTAGAGAGTGTGTTTTATGCATGGCTAGGGCTGCTGCGCTCCTAGCCCAAAAGTCTGTAAATATCGGGCGGTCTTAGCAAGGACGATATAAACCTATACATCGCCTGAGACGAGCGTTCAGGGTATGAATTCACCACCACTGCGACTGAAATGCTCGCCGAAAATTAGTTGTATAACGGATTCTATTTTGGAGCTTTAAACCACTTTTCAACAACCAAGGTGTCATATAGAGAAGGATTGCAACCGTCTCGCCCCTTTCGCATCATAGTTTCAGCAATCTCTATATATCGTTGAACTTCCGCTGGACCGAAGTCATATGGGTTACCGCGATGCTCTAGTACTTGTGAGAAACTCCGTTTAGCGATTGTGATCTTGGAGCATTGAGATGTATCTGTCGTCTTTCAGGTCTGAAGCTTGCGATTTTTGAACGACAATAACAGCAGTACTACATCAAGCGTATTAAATTTATCGAAGCATGCTGCGGCTATATCAGACGCCTTTTGTATGTCGGGCTCCGTTGTTGTATGCTCAGAGGACCATTCTGACCGCAGAGCTCCAACACGCTTTGTCCATGAGTCCATTGCAGCGGGATCCGAAAATTCGCGATAAAGCTCATATAGTCCAGCCTTAGCGAGTTGAGACAAGGATGTCACACAAGACCGCCCAGTATGATGCAATACTCCCTGCGACAGATACTCCCCATTGTCATATTCTTTCCTCTCCAGACGAAAATCGAAAAAGTCTCGTTTTTTCTTGTCAAGCTCTGGGACTCCACGATAGGCGCGAATTAACGACAGATCCCGAGCGAATTGCCCAGGAGGAAACTTCGTCGTATCAACCATGCAGATGTGAATGTCGGCAGGGGTACGTTGACCTTTTTGGCGTCTCCAGATAGCATATTGAATCACAAAAAGCAAAGAACTACTCCACGACATTAGGTTGTCGGCATCTTCTCCTTCATCATCACATCTAAAGCATCGTTTATTCAGATGTCTGTGCAGCATATTTGCTGCTTCCTTTCCCGGTCTCAAGAGGAGGTCAATTCTGCTGCGCCTCGAATTTGCGGAAATACTTTCCGTGGAAGCTATGACATTGTTGTTGTTCTTTCCTGTGCTTTTGTCATCGAACGCTCTGAATAAGTATCGAGGGACATCGGAAAGCCGGCGTTGAAGAAGACTTGCTGGTGGATAGAATAGTGTAGGCACCTCGGGACATTCACTCAGTGCCTGAACCCAAAACTCGATCCACTCTTCCTCTTGTTGTCTCTCCTTCTCGGATTCGCGTTCCCATCGCATACGACAGGCCTCTGCATAGCTATCGTCGACATCTAGGCGATTTATATGGTCGTAGTATGCTTCGCTCTCGAAGTCGGGGTCATAGGGTTGTTCTAATCTGGCTTCGCGGAGGGGAATGAAGTAGTTGTCGGAATGAAGAGTACCAGAGGGATCAAGAGCTTGATCATAGCACATTTCTAAAATCTCCCGCAGAACGTTGCTTTCATCGCTGGTGCTATTGAGAACATCCCGAGTGATTTCTCCCAATTCGTCATCAAAATGCGACAAGATATTTTGCACCAGCCCATTTGGACTAGCAAGGGATATAATATAAGCTACAATGTATTGTTCAGTCGCATCACTGAATGTCTTTGTCACACGTGCAAGAGCGTTGGCTTCTCTTCCCAGAGAGCTTATCTGCGCAATGTCCAAAGGCCCGACTTGTCGCGCATGCGTGGCCACGGCTTCGGCAGATTGTATCAATCTCTGAACTGACTCCGCGAGAGCTATGTGATGTGGGTTTGGGCGATTGAAGTCCGATCCAGACGTTCCAGCACCAAGCTTCAGCCCGCCCATTGACTCAACAAGGCTTGTGGATGCTTCGGCCATGCTTCTGGATTGGAGAGCTATCTAGAACGATATCAGACGACAATTTATTCTCTGTGCAGTACTATCGAAAAGTGAGTTGCGGGGTAGGAAACTGGATTCTTCCAACTTATAACCAGCCTTGCTCGTAATTTTTGCCTAGATATGCATAAGAGCGGGGGTCCAGATTAGGTATATACAAGACATCCGGATTACCTTGCCAATCAAAATATACAGACACAGCAGCTTGATGCCCTATACGAAGATGGTAGCTGGTAAGGGCCTAATTTCATGAGCCCTTATTTGCCGTGGATATGAGCTTTGTCGGAGATTCGGGAGGATATGCCACAAATATTCAGGAAAGCAGCCACGATGTTACGACAGAGCAGCCAGGCCCCATACCGGAGCTGGATAGATACCAAGTCGTCCTACATCCCCATACTCGTCACATCTCTAAAACGGAGACTGTTCTTAGGGCGTTCTTCCTAGGAAATATAAGGAAGATGGTAATAAACAAGGCGTCAGTGCATAGGCCTAATGAGCTCATGGCTTCCCCTCCGAGGGCGGAGTTGGAATAGGGGTTACAGTGAGTTTGTATGAAAGTCAACTATAGCTACGATAGTACCGCAATGAATCTAACAATAACTATCCATTATCCGTAGTCCAAGGTTCACCAAACATACAGCTGACACTTAGCTATGACAAACCCATCGCACACATATAATCATAAAACCCATGACTATCCAACATAGTCGTGTCTGGCTCGAGCCTCAGACCTTAAAGGATGCAATCCATAAACAACACAATCCACCAGACGTATAACACAGAAGACCGCTGTTTGTACATGAGAGCCCAAACGCTGACGTGATAATATATATACCTATTAATCAACCCAAACCCAAACTCCACCGTTCGCATAATATGCCCTTTTGAACGAATAACGCCTTCTAAGATAACGCCATTTTTAAAGATAAAAACGAACAAGACTATACAGTCTTTCCATCGCAGTCGGGAATTTTCAAACCCGACTTGAGTTTGCGTGCAGAGTCCATGAGACCCCATTTATCCTCCCACTCTTTACCGGGAGTGTCGTAGATGACCTTCCAAGGCTCATCGAATGCTTCGAACCTATTAAGATATTAGTATCGATGTTTGAAAACAGCCTCGGTGAGAACCCACCAAAAATACTTCGTCCCGTTGGTCAACGCTTGACACACCCAATCGGACAAAAATTGATTCATCTCGTCAATGCCAGCAACAGACCCAGACGTACTATCCGTACAATTGACTGCGCCACAGTCATTGCCGCCCGCACTCGGCCAGCCAACCTCGGAAATAATTGCTTCCTTGCTCGTACCGCTCGTCAACGAGACATCATGGGTGTTGAAAAAGTCGACTGTCCACGACGCTGCTTGATCTACAGATACACCACCAAAGAATGGATGGACATTGGCCATGACCACGTCTGATGCAGCAAGTAAATCAGCTGTCCAGTTATCACCCAGGTCTGATGTAGCCACAGGCACTTTCAGTCCCTTTGCTGTCAAGTTCGATCGTACGTCTTCTATGTATGTGATGAGAGCTGTCTGAGCAGTTGTCTGATCCGAAAAGCCTCCAGAATATAGGACTTCGTTTCCGACAATGACACCTTCGATAATACCCGTATCATTCATACCATCAATAACATCGTAGAGAGTCTCGATTTGTCGCTTCGTTGTCGTCTCATTCGAATTGACCCATACCCCGAGCCATAGTTTCATATCAGTCAATTCCAGGTTATCGATAGCGTGGAGCACCATTTGTGTCTGGTTGCAGTCTGTGCCATAGACGCGAACAGTGTTAGTCAATTGCGAAAGGACGGCCATGTCGCGCGTCACATTGTTTTGGCTCGGTGGATATTGCAAGCACAGCGGGTACTGAACGCCCCATGATGTGTAATCCATGCCGTGGAAAACCCGATGCAAATCCGTATTATTCATGAGTTTCACAATCTCAGGTGAATTTTTGTTCAAATCGCCATTGGTGGCCAAATCTCCAGCAGCGGTGTTGATATTGGTGCCAGGATCACTGCTACTACTGCCACCCTTGCTTGAGTCACTTGAAGTAGAGCTCTCTTTCTGACTACCAAGTATACCGCCAACGATCGCTCCGACAGCAACAGCCGCAATAGCAAGTACTACCAAGCTAGTAAGCAGCCACCTCTTCCGCTTCTTGGCTGCATTTATGCCAGCCTGGCGGGCAATAAAATTATCTTTTTCGTGGGGGGTCTGGCCAGCGTTGCCGACACCGGTAGGGACAGATTCGTATGTCGTTGGACCGCCGCGGAGACTATTGACGGCAGAGAAAACACCTCCAGCAGCTGCACCGCCTGCAGCACCAGCAGCCAGTCCCTGATTGGACTTTTTACCAAACCATGATCGCCGCTGTTGTTGCGGATGTGTGTTCATTATATCATCATCACCGTCGTCGGCAATGTCGTTAGGATTGATCACAGTAGGATCGTGGCCATTGTACGAATGATATGGTCCATCGTATAGACCGCCGCTCGGGTAGCGGGGATACAACTCTGAGACACTAATTTGCGATGGATTTGAGGCTGATAAGCTTGGTGTTCCCACTTGTGGAGGGGAACTTGCCGCAAGGGCCGTTCCACCTAGCGGCAAGCCGGCCGTATATTGTGTTCCAGATGGTTCCATCTGGCTATGCCGATTGTTAGTCGCTTCGTATGGGACATCTGAATAGTTTCTATCGGATGCGCCGTCATAGTATCCATTCCCCTGGTGTCCCTGTCTTATCGACCGTACAGCTTCCAAACCACTCTCTCGTTGATTCCGACTTGCAACGTCGTAGGCAATACCGCTGATTCCCCCTCCGACGGCAGCCGCACTCATATTATCTGCGCCTGGAGTAGCCGTAGTATTCGTGCGCAACGAAGTCGAGCGATCAATCTGCGGTCCCCTGTTGTTTACTATTTCTGGCGGGGAGCCCGTGATGCGATGCTGGGGCGGTTCAGGTGGTATGTCTGTATTGATGTTGCCGGGTTGTGGTGGTGGTGCTCTGTCAAAGCCTCTGTCCCCTCGACGACCAGATGGATGGTTGCGGAAACTGCGTGAGGGGTGCAACTCTGATACAGGCGAGATTTGACTTGACGTACTCTGGACATCCGACATGATAGGCGACACGTCGCCGCGGGGGTAGGAGGAGCCGGGTTGTCGTGACATGTTTACTTCTTACAACGACAGTTCAAGTCGCCGCCTCTTTAATGATTGTCGGGGTGACGTCGACCGAGAAGAAACTAGGAGATTAGCCGTTGGAATGCGCAACCACATGCACCCCGGATCTGTCACGATGAGTCAAGCCCAGCCCAAAAATGTAGTGTAGTGCATCGACACTCTCTTTTCGTCTGATTCAATAGTGGGTCGGCTCTCCTTGCATAAGTAAACAGAGTCGGAACCGAGCGATATAGAAGACCAGGACGCGGTGGTGTCGCTGTAAAGAACTGCAGAAATAAGAAACAAGTGAAGCGATACTGAATAGAAGTACGAAGAGGGAAGAGAGACAGACTCAGGCAGTAACAGACGACGAAAGAGGTTGCCGTGACAGCAGGAACGTCCTAATGGGGACTAGCGCCGACCAGCTGAAACCGGCTGTATTGCGGCTCAGAGGGGCGGAGTCTTTCGCTTAGACAAACCGAGGTGAATCGGCGAATTTTGAGACAAGTCTCACTCATTTACTACTCTTGCTCTTGACTTAGATGAAGAATACTTCGAAGTGCCAGTCAGTTATACGCATCGTTGTTATGTCTCTACATAAGAAGCTGTATATGATGACATACAGGATGCCCGGCTGTTTATCATGTTATCGGTTTGTTTATCGTCCCACCAGCCCACTCCAACAAGGCAGGCCGATCGGCCTAGTCCTTTTTGGTATATCTATAGACCAGCCTGTTTTCAACATTCTACGCTCATAATTCTCTCGTTCAGGTCACACTAGGAGTAAATTAAAGCTCAATTGACCCGGTGTGTTCCTACAATCGCATAATCGTGATTTGTTCCAGCGCACCCGACCGCTTGCGGATGATCGGATCAGATCGTACTTACTCCGCTCACTACGGTGCAATACTACACTGTAGTACGTGTCTTGTCTCACTGACTTTCACCAGTATCCTGAAGTCTACGTACAAGATGAAGTACAGTCAAGTCTAACGGAGCTTCTGCTAATTGGTGTACTTCTCCATTGGCATCAAATTTGACTCTGTTCCTAGTATTTACTATACACATCGGAGAAAATGAATGGGAGCCAAAAATAGTAGCACAACCACACTAACCTTTCCAGGATTAGCGCACAACAAAGGGGTTTCGCCTAATGCGGGAATTTTGTTGCTCGTGATTTTTAGCGACTCCCCTATTTTTATTGTACCAGAAGATGCAAGTAGCAAATATTATGACCTCCCTCTCTTCAATAATAAAACGAAACGTCCTCTTTTTATCGTGTCCCAATACACAAATTAACCCGCAAATCAAGTTCATCCCTTAAACATGGCCAAACTTCCCGCAACCCCAGCCAATAATCCATTACTCACCCAAACCAAAGTAAACATTCTCGTCCCCTATTCGTGTCACGTATCCAAGTCTTCTCGGTCATGGTATGAAAGAACAGGTGATAGAATATGAAAAAAAGCAAAATAGAATCAGATAGGAGTGAAAAATCCAAAAAGAAGAAAACAGAACGAAGAAGTTGGGGTATATGAAATCGATAGGGACAGTATGTTACAGAAAGGTGATCAAGGAGAAAAACAAATGAATAGTCACACAAGAATGAGAGCTGGCCATGTCGACTGTACAGCTCACGGTAAGGACAGGGGCAAATAGTAATTTGTACAGTGATAACGAAAGGCATAGAAGGGGGAAAAAGGGTCAAAAGAGGAGGCTTAGGCAAGCCTAGGCTTCTACCTCCTCTGCTTCGCGGCGAGTTGCAGTCATGGACGAGTTTCCGTTCCTCCTTCGTTGGATTCTGGTATTGAACTTGCGTTTTCCGATTCGCGTCTCGAAATGCGCTGCTATCGCCGCCGGCTCTTGTCCAATCGTCAACATTGACCCACGCATTTTGTTTCGATATGCATCCACTATAAAAGACTTGTTAATTCAAAAGCTTGATTTCCTGAATGAAGGACACTTACATGATCGCTGCAGGAACAACGGCCGATCAGCGAACACTCTGCTCTGGCTCCAGCTCATGCGATAGCCAAAATCATTTATAATTTTATCTCTCCGGTGTCGACTGCGCGTTAATTGCGGCACAGCCGGAGAGAGTCCTTCGATCGTCGATACACTGACATTTGTTCGGCCAACAGTGACGGGGTCATTGCCATTGTCAAATTCATAATCATCGTCATCATCATCGTTGTTATCAGCGTCATTGTCCTCCAGGTACCGGCTATTGGGAACAGTATGCCCCGGAGTGCCTCTCATCTGGATGGGATAATAAGCGCGAGGGAATACAGCATTGGTCTGGCGGTATGAATCAGGAATCTCGTTCATATTGACCCTGTCCAAAGTGACTTTAACTCGCGCACGGCCTCCGCGCTGGTGATCGTCGACCAGAATAAATTTGCGTCGTTTACCGGCTGGCAAGCCGCCAAATAGAATTTTGTCACCGGGCTTTCCTGGGGCACCCTCGGTCTCATACGAATCGTCTGCATCGCACCGCTGGCTGGCTGCTGTAGCCACATAGTGTCGGCCTATAGTGTCAAATACACCTCCTTGGATGGACGGTGCCATAGATGGTGTGCCTAAGCCACTTGGTGCATGAGCGGTCGCAGGATATGGAAGCATGCCTTGATACACCTGTCCAGAACGAAGATCTGGAGTTGGTTCGTGGGTGCCACTAATCGGAGGTTTCGCACTGGTTGGGACGTAGAGAGAACGATGAGCACCGCTCGTAAAATCAGTGCTGCCTATATTTTGGAACAGTTTGCGTTGGGATTAGCCTACGCTGTTGACCCAAAGAAAGGCAAGCGATAAAACAGGGACGGCGAACAACAAGAAAAGAAAGGGAAGAAACGAACACCAGGTATGTAAAACGAACAACAAAAAACCATCGAAGAACCTCACTCTCGAGAAGCCAAGTCAACGACCCAACAGAATAATACATTTATCATCGTACAATCTCCATCGTCAAACCAAAACATCCGTCTATCGTAGACTTCTCTCCAGCAACATAGCGCGTACAACACACAAGATACAGTCTATCGCCGAGTGCAGGTGACATACAAGAACAAAGGGAATCTTGTTCGGTGGTTAAGAAATCGGTTTAGTATCGGTGGTGGAACATACCGCTAACTTCTTCATTCCCAGCTTGTCCATCTGTATGGTGAGCATGATGCTGCAAGGGCGGCGCTGTCAGCGTTAGGGGCGCGCTTGGAGGACGAGCGTTCGATGCGTGTGCCGTAGGACTTTGCGTCAGAAGGTGCGGTACAGATGCGTTTGCTCCGAGTTGATGAGTTGGTGTCTGGTTCGCTTGTCGACGACTCATCTTGGCCATACGTCGAACTCGACGACTTCGCAGCCGAGGATCCTGGTTGCTGTTGCGCCAACTGTCTACAGCACGCTGGATCAAACCTCTCTTTCCCCGTAGAGGGGGGTTTAGCTCAGCCAATGCCCAGCCGACAGCGTTGCATTCAGTTTCGTACACCAGTCGATTCCCGCGGTATTGGTCCTTGCTGCAGCACGCACGAGGATAGACACAATTCTCGGTCTTGAAATCGGCCGACAAAGCCTCGACGTTGACAGATTCCACATCGCAACGAATCGTGTATTCCATTTTCACACGGTCACGCGAGTATTCGAAAGCAATCCATTGCACACCGTTGCTGTCTTGACGGACAAGCTGCGGAGTTGTAGCAGGAATAGGACCGGGGGCCGCATTTGTAGGGTTGGTGCCAGCTGGATGATTGCCATGCACATTGTTTGCCGAAAGAGGCTGTATAGGTGTATTAGGCGATGCCAAGGTCGATGGTGGCCGTTGATTCTGAATAGGGGTATGCTGCTGCGGTAGAGAATCCACCTTGACCCGAGGGCTGTTGTTGCTCATCGTCGAACTAGCCATAGCCGATTGGTGTGTTGATGGAACAGTGTGCTGAATAGAAGCTGTCTGTGGAGGCATCATCAAAGATTGAGTTGTCAATGGGTGTTGTGGCGCTGGTGGTTGGGGGGTGTAAGAGGGATGAACAGGATTGATCGGAGAGTACGGCTGGTACCCGTACATCTGAGATTGAATCTGAGGAGACTGCGCATAGAGACTTCGCCCATGCTGATCATGTGTCTGTGACGATGCCACTGAAGCGGGAGAGTTTGATTGAGGGGTTGTTTGGTAAATTGGAGGGTATGGCCTCTGCATTTGGGCAGTTGCAGCCATAAGATCTGGGGGTCCTTCTCAAATGTTAGCCGTATGTGGACGAAGTGATGAAAAGTTCTAGAATCCAACAAGCCATGGTTTTTGTGCAACGAGTTGAGGCGGGTACGTGATAATAATCGGTCCGTATTCCACAAGTCGTGCTGTCCTACGAATAAGAGGGACGGTAATAAGACGAGCTCCAAACTCACCACTAGATGGATATTGCGGGGTGGTAACTGCGGGATATGGGTTGGCGTGTGAGGCGTAATAAGGATCCTGTGCCGATGGTGGATATTGTGGTGGCGGTGGGTGATGTAGAGACAAGCCGTTCAGCCCAGAGCCCGCAGAATATGGGTTTGGCGGGACTGGTCCTCCCGGGTGATGTTGGTGAGGAGAGTCTGGCCGCTGGTTATGTTGGTGTAAAAGACCTCCTGGGCGGGAATGCTGAAGACTTTGAGGGTGGTTGCTTCCTAAGTGCCGAAGCTATAAACGCTGTCAGCCATCACCTCCATTCTGCAAGATCGACAATTGGAAGAAACAAGGGCAAATTTGACATAGTAGAAAGCCTAGCAAGTGGTTGGAAGTGAAGATAGAAAGCAGACCAAGGAGATTGGAAAAAGATGAGAGAATAACATGAAAAGTGCAGCATGGCAGGCGGAGAATTTCTGGAGGAAGTCGCAATCCACGTGGCTGGTGGATCGGCATGTGGCTTGACAGTCAACGTGGAATCCGGACATCCCTTGCTTCACAAAATCTGACAGATCTCATTTTCACCGAACGCTCTAAGCGAGAACAGAGCAACACTTGCGAAACTCTCGATAGGTGTGACGGGTCATAGTCGAGCATCATCGAGGCGCCTACTAGCCACGCAGCAGCGCACAAACCCCGTCAGCCAGTAGTCTGGACTATTTGATATCAAATAATCCTCCCACGGCGTGCTATCATGGTGTAGTTGCCCATGGCGCATGGCGCATGCTGGGGATGTTGAGTCCACAAAGCGCCGGGGGTCGGTACGCATAGAGTGCGCGTGCTGGCGGGGCCTTCGCAGCTGTGAAGCGCAAAGCAGAAGAAGACGGCCATGATCGCATTGACCCGACTTTCTGTAGTGTTTGAATTCCTTTCCATCCTGACACGGGTGCATAGACGACGTGCGACTCAACAGAAGCAAGGTATCCCAGTTGGCGCGTAAACATGATCCCATCCGCTCGTTCGTGTTCCGCATTGTATTCTCGTCCGCACAAGGAAACAAAGAGAAAAGACAATAAACTTCAATGAATCTCTACTTACCGAGTCATCCGAAGGATCATCCTTATACTTGTGCGCGGGCGGAGGACCAAGGTCGGGTTGGACCACAGCAGTCATGGTTGGACCGCGTCCGTCCCAACGAACACAAAGAAATGGAAAGCGAAGGTTGTTTTAACCTGGGATGGTACAGATTACACGCGCGACGGACTCAAGAGAAAGAACAGAAAGGAAACTCCAATAAGCAAGGAATCGGAAAATAAAGGCGTTATGATCGATCACGTCGATGAGATCACAGAACGTTTTTGTTGTTTTGTTTTTCCTTTTGCGAAACTCAAAGATAGAAAAGGTATCCAGGATAAGGTTTCTGGCTGCGGTTTGGGTCGCAAGGTTAGCAAGTTAGAGAAAAGATTTAGCTAACTAGGCCAGGGATCAGCAGAGACTAAGTAGGAACAGTCCGCGGAGCAAAATACAACTAGGTATATTCCCGTGGAGCCGTAAGTTTGATTTGATTTAACACTGTCGTTGCGCTAGGCTGAGCGAGAAGGCTGGACCTGGAACAAGTGTGTGCCCACACTAAAAAAGGCTCCCGCTGTGGGTAGTGGATAATCCGATCAAAAGTAGGGTTGGCGGCCGAGAGATGTGCATTAGGCTCCTGAGGGCAAATAAATCTTGTTTATGAGGAAATGCGACAATGGTGGGGGGGCCAAATCACTGCATTCCAACAAAAAAGAAAAGGAGGAGAGAAAAAGAAGACGAGGAAATGCTGGGGGTGGAGGGGTGTAGCAGCTGGTGCGTAGCTTGTCAGAAGAATGTTTTGTTTTGGGCGTTCTCAACGGTGGGAGGCAATGTAGAGATGCGAGAGGACGACTGTTATTGGCTGAGGACGCAGAGCCAGTCCAGATCCAGACAATAGTAGAGTGAGAACAAGAATTTCTTCTGATCTTCGGCGGGCAACGGCGCGTCAATCAGGGTGTTTAATTTATTTTAACAAGATGTCCGGCGTATGGAATACACATAGTACGTATTGGGCGAAAGAACGCCGACTGATCTAAGAAAGCGGCAGCAGATACGAAACAGGAGAAATCTCAAGGGGGGCTGTCATTGGACGGCACTGGACAAATGGCGCAGTACGAGCTGATACTCAATCGAGCATAGTCAGATGTATTTCCATACTCTATTCAACCTAACCCTAAAGCGAGACCGATATCGAAAAGAGACAGTGACGCTGAAACATAGCGATCTTCCTAACTGCATCCGCGTAATCCGTTCGGTCTGATTGACTCAGGTATGCAAAGTAGTGCAATAATAATGTTTTTAATCTATTAATGTAAAGGACCTGAATGGCTGCAGCCACCATCAGCCAGGGTAGCTTCAGCGTATCTTGTTGGCTGGCCGAGAGCTGCACGACGGAAGCATCCCTGAAGTCCTGTGGCTTACGTGATATTCTTCCTACTTGTGACCTAGAGAGGCAAGATGACCGGCCAGACTTGGTTAGGATCAACTTGCTACAGGACTGGCCCCGACTAGTTGGCGCCCATAGACCGTAAACGCTAGAATGATATGCAGTAGACTCGTCGTGCACTCAATCAAAGTGCGTGACAAAGTCGTAGCGGACCCTGCATGATAGACTTGAAGTGCCAAGCATAATACTGTTCAGCAGCTACATTCATTGCAACACCAGGTGAAGATTCAAGATTCCCAGAGCACAAGAGACCATATCAATCCTCTGTTAAGAGAACGAATGAACGGGTTCATGGAAATGATTTCCTGATGGGACCTGATCGACATAGGGTTTGTTAATTACCCGTAAAATACACGCTCGTACTAGCGGGTTGTACAGCATAACGTGCCATGGCCTTGACAGGGCAAAAACGTTGTTGACAGCGGGCCGTTATGGCCTGTAAGGTTTCTGTACGTATCGGCGCGTAAGTCGATACAGGACACATGTAATGTTGCCAGAAACCAAATACGCGGATTGGCTGGAATTTTGTCAGGCTGTATCCACTCCCCCCAGCCGCCGCTCTCCACCGGGCACACTCTGCCAAATTACTACTCTGTACGTACAAAATCACAATCATGATCTGGTGGCTGTGGACTATGAGCGTATAGCGACACTTCAGAGAGTGTGAATGATAGGTATATGCTCTCGTGAAATGCGTGTGTGTCCGGACCGGATTGACCCCGCCTCCGCGATCTGATGCTCCACCAAGAAAGGATCAAGCGACGTATCTATCCGCCATCCTATCGCATCTCGGTCCTAGGTTATTTTATTTAGGCTAATGGACCATGGTAAGCTGATGTCATGGGAGACGTACTGGAAGAATCTACTCGCGAACACTCTCAACACTTCAATAGCAGCAGCAACAATAACAGGGTATCGGCGGACCCCGTTCGGCTTTATCGACCCGACGCCAATATCCTAGTATTAAAGGACCGTCGATATGCTGGTTTAAGTTTAAGAGCATGCTAAAAATCAAAAGGCTGGTGGTCGTCCGTTCATCCACTTATCACAAGTTGATTGTTCTCACATGCCAAGCTCGTCCACATGCCTACATAGTAGATTACAGCGTCGACGCTAAAGATGAGCCTGAAAGCCCTAAAGCTGCGGCCCGCCAATCGCAATGGCAACTGGCAACCAACAGCCCACCTTCCGCAGCCCCCGGCCAGATTAGTACGCAGTAGATACTTGATTCAGCCCTCCATGAGCTAATTTCCGAATCAAATTGAAACAGTCTAACGGCCTGGTTGAGTAGCGGAAACTCAAAATCACGAAAGAATCAAAATAACAAAGAAATCGTTGATTTAAAGGGTCGACTGTGGAGATGCGAGCTGGTGGATCTTCTGTTCTAGTAGTAGCTCAGGGTTGAATCGAGAAAACTCCGCAGAGGTTCGGGTGAAAGACACTCAATGTCCTATGGAGTATGGTTAGATATGTAATAGTGGTATCAGTACGTAACGCGTAGCGTGCTCTCATCTAACAGAGAGTTCACAATGCCCGTCTCACTTTTCGCGAAGTTCCGTATTTCATGCGACTCAACTTTCGAGTCAGATGAATACCATAGACCGAAAGCTTAAATTGGTTAGTAGCCCTAAACTTTGTAGCCAGGCTGACGTCCAGCTTCAATGTTGACGGCAATGACAACTGCCACAAACGGCATCGGTAACGGTAGCGGCGAGATGTATTAAGCCGACCAAACTACATGGAGCTAGTGAGCTCTTTGATTTGCATTTATCAGCCATCAATCGACTCGAAATCAGCTGGGCTAGAAAGGCAAAGTGACGCTCCGGACGGCCTACGGATCCGTGACACTAGCCTCAAGGTAGATCCAGAAGTCTACATCGAGCGTTGCGATAGGCACAACCAGAACTTGAGCTACCTCCCGACTAGGTTAGATCGGGCTGCAGACTAACATACGACATTGACGCCGACTCAGCTAGACCTCTGGGATCTGCATCGTGGTTGGTGGGATGACAGCTTCTCTGTATGTGCTAGATTCGGTTAGTCCGCTGCTCCGTAATCAGTTTCAAGTCATGGCCTCCTAAGACCTGGATGGTTAGCCGGGGCTGGTATGTCTCTCATTTCCATCGATGAGAGATTTTTTCCTAATAGTTACGTAGTGCCTCTACTCGGTAGATGAGGATGGATGTATCCAACCGATTTATGGGTCTCGCAACTCCAGCATGCTTTTCAAAAGGCCGAACACTGGCCGAACGCCCTACCTCGGTGTCACATCTGAGCGACCAGTATGTATTGCCGTGTCCAGCTCCCATGCGCGCGGTTTCGGCATGTAATTGAGCATGTTGCTGAGCAGTGTACAAGCCTCAATACACCTACAGCGATACTGCGAGCGTTTGCTGATTGGTTCACGTCCGGAAGTGGAACTGCATGCTAGACCGCTCGGCGATTTAGTGTGTTACTTGTATGTACTGGATTTCTATGTTCGGATCCACCTTTTCTTGCTTTCATTCATCATAAACCGTTGTTACATGGATAGCTAGACATACTAACATATGTAGTTAAGATACGGAGTCAGCGCATTTGATCCTCTACGCCAGTCGCCTTGTGGCGCGGTTATGCATCGTCTTCGGCATGTGAACATCAGGACGTGCTTCGCAACACAAAGCTTATCTCAGTAGCCGTGGGTAGCACGGCGCTCGGCGAGACTTCGGCCTGCTGCAAAAGCATGAAACAGTCAACTATTATTGAATAATATAACGCTTTGAGACTATGAGGTCCAGCCGATGCAAGCGACCGGATTTCCAGCGGCTCTCCTGTATGGGAGTAGTAGATCCTGAAGCTTAACTCGATATAGTATCAGTCAACTGATTCAACAGAAAGTGGCATCAGTACAGGCCTGCAAGCCTAATTGGCTTGGCAACGCATATGTACGGAACTTTCAGTCATTCAGACTCTGGTTCGATGCGGACGCTGTAGCACTGCATGGTTATGCATGCACACGTATTTGTAAGGAGATACTCAACTAACTAACTATACATACACTTACAACTATTGACGAGGACGTGGAAATAAGAACAACACCAACCCCGTTTCCAACTCAAACGCTATCAGGTTTTCCACGTCTAAGCAGTAACCCCCCAGTCTATTGAATCGGATTGCCCTGGGTCTAGACGGGCTGATGCGCCGCGTTCCTGCGCTGTCAGCGGGCGCTATGTCTGGATGGGCAGAGCGTATCATTAATTCACGTACAAGTACACTTGAGTTAATTAAGGCAACTCCGCATAGAGGGTATGGGAGGGAGGGGTGGCACATACCCCCGAACGCAACGGATCCATAATCGATCGCATTATTGAGTTGGTTAGTTAAATAGCAAAAGCCGTATACGCCATGCATGCTGATCACAGAAGACTTGTCTCGTCTTGTCTCGTCTGTCTGGTCTGGTCTGGTCCTGTCCAGTCAAGCCGTCCATCCATTCTACGTAACTACTCCTTCATGTTCTAATACGTAATGGCCTTCTTTTTCTTTTTCTTTTCTTTTTTGCTTGTTTCCGACATACATGTATTGATGGAGTACAGCCCGAATACTACATCTTCATACCACATACTGTACGTTTGACATATATCTCCGAACTTGAGTCCCACGACAGTAACTCCTCCGATCAAGGCGCTGCTGTTCCCCATCAACGAACAAAGCAAGTAGGTTTCAATGTTGCAACAGTTGGCTTTCCGAGGTTAAAGAAAGACCAGACCGTTGATAATTCATGAACTAAGGGAGGGAAGCGGTTAATCTAGGGACCGTCCAAATATTCTAGAGCAAGCTATGTTAATTAATCATGCGGGAAAACCAATAATTCAGTGGGCCATGCGAGCTAACCAACAGGCACGTACTTTTCTATATTGTGGTATATTATGCATCGTCCAAGGCCGGTGCTCCGCAGTGTCCACACTCGTTTAAAATATCCGACTTACGTGGTACGTAGTAACATGCGAGTTGATCTGCTATCAATTTAGCGAGCCAGACTATTTTGGGATTTTGGAGGGAACCTGGAGATAAGAAACCAGCTAATGAGTACCATAGAATCTATGTTTTATTATTAATAGCCAAGCTTCTAGGAATGCTCAAACAAATTACGTTGGTTAGCTATGGAACGGTTCGTTCCTAATCTTCCCATGCCATCCAATCCATCCGCAGTAAATAGCTGTTATATGTAGCTACGTATATACACAAGTTTGCTTTCAAGGGGGCCCTGATATTAAATCGTAATGCTTATTGTTCCTACTCATACCGTCGACTAGACTTACCGAGTAGTGCTGTTATCATCCTTGTCGTCAGGACTTTGTGACTCTCTGTAATGTAACGTGGGTCTTTTGACTAGGGACGTAGCGTATATCTAGGTGACAAGATATGTGGCTACAATACAATGCTGACATCTCCTGGCTCAGCTTGAATCTGACGACGTGGAAGGCCCACATGTTTGTATGATGATACTATGACATCTGACTATCTTGCGAATCAGATCTGACAGAATGAAACAACTTCAATAGCAATGCGCGTAAGATACAAAAGAGAAAAAGGCAATAGTATATGCTAATACAAATGCAATGCAAATGCAATACAGATAACACGCGACGGTCATGGCCGTCACCTCTTCAACTCTGCCACAACCTCAGGGCTAACGCGGTCCTTGCCACGCGGTACCGGATAGTCGTCCTTCACCGGCGCTGGTTCAATAGCCAAGGGAGCAGAGTCCTCCTCGTCGTCGTCTTCATCGTCGCTAGAAGAGCTATCAAGTTGGCCGTTGCGACGTCGTTCTTCACGTAGTTTACGGCGTTCTTCTTGGGCAGCTTTATAGCGGGCATCTATACAAACACACATCAGAACTGGACCACATATTTTGTAGGAGAAAAACAAACCTCGAATCTCTTGCGTCTTCACCGCATAAGCTTGTATTTCCTCCTTTGTCAACACCCGAAGGACAATCACGTATTCAGCCCGTTCCTCGAAGCGCTCATGGCCCATTTCAAGCGCAGCTGGATTGACAAGTCGTCGATCAATCTTAGTCCATCGAGCTCCCGGGGGGATACCATTCTTCTGAGCATCTTTGAGAGGTGCCACACCTTCTCGGATATGAGTCTCATCTTCGGGGAACTTCTCCCGAGGGGCCTTGAGAATCCCCTTAGGTGGTGCTTCCGGCTCCTTCGCCGCAGGAGGTTCGACAGCTACTGGCTTTCGAGGGCGTTCGACGCTTTCGCTATCCGCGGACCGTCTATTGCCGTCGTCCTTACGTGGTAACTTGTCAGAATCTTGCTTGCTTCGTCGATCACGAGTCCCCTCAGAGCTGCTTGAATCATGTTTCTTTCGTGAGGTCGACTTCACGCGTCGCCGTGGTCGTGAGTGTCCTTCAGAGCTAGTGTCTTCCGAGTCTGATGACGATCCAGGGCGCTGAGAACGATCTCTGCGACGCCTGTGACGATGACGGACTCGTTCATCCCCCGAGACTGCCTCTTTCTCCCGCTCTCGATCCTTGTAATAATCCCGATCACGATCATCATGCCCAGCATCTCGTGAGCGATGTCTACCTGAGCGGCCAGCTCGATCGGCCTCCCTACCGTCATCAGAGTAACCGCTTGCCAAACCAAGAGTAGCAAGTCCGCCAAGCACTGGGGCCAAATAGTCCTCGACATGCTTTTTACGAGACTCCCGTGGACGAGAGTGGTGACGATGACGGCTGGAATGTTTGTGGTCGTCCGTAAACGACTGGTAGCCGTCTTCTCGGTCTTGATGCACTACAAGATGTTGCTGGTGTGGATATCTCTGTTGGTCCCGATAGGATTCGCTGTCTGTGTAGTCTCGGCCACTCGTGATACGTAGTCTGTCTTCAGCAGGATGTCGTTCCGATCCGCGATGGGTTGATGGCAATCTCTTGGAGTCTTTATGATGCGCAGGGCGGATCAAAGCAGAGCTAGTAGCCATCATGCTTGTCGGACGCCCTACTCGGCCTTGAGTTCGCTGCGAGCTTCTTGCAGCTGATTCCTTTTCAAAATTTTCTCGGGGACTTGTGTACGAATAAGCATCGTAATACTTCGAATCATCCCACTGTCTGGGATCCCCGTAAGCTTGATAGCGTGAAACACCCGCTGGTCGGTAGACATGATAACGAGTCTCGCGAGGCCTATTTTTCTCAATTGATTTCCCGTAGCCGCTATCACTTGTGTAATCCGAACTTAAAATGCGTTTGTGGGACCGGCCGGAAGTGGCTGGAGACACGTAGCGTTCTGATTCATCCCGAAGATGTGATGGACGCGACGGTAGAGGACTTGTAGAACTTTCGTACGTGGAGGAGACAACAGGTCCCTTACGGTTTGATGAGATTGCTGACGATGGAATGTGCAGGCTTAGCGGGCGTCGACTGGAGTCTGTAGTGGTCTGACTTCGGGGTCGGATTGCGTAAGATGTTTTGAGCTTCGTGGAATGATTTGCATCTCTATAGGTTTTGGTGGAAATCGGTAGAGCTTCCAGACGATCTCCGCTGTCAACACTGAAGAATCCGCCTCGCCGTTCAGCGACTTTGGGCGACAGATAACCGTCATAGGCATGGTAGCTCGTTGGCGAGGCGTAAAAGTCTTCAGCAACAGTTCCAGTCGATGCTCGCATTGGATCTACAAGCCGCCGGCTCCCCGGAGAGCTTGAGCGGTATCTTGACGCGTGAGTCATGATAGCTGAATCTTGGTCAGAATGGTTGGTTCCGAGATAGATTAACGGCGACCACTAGATGGGATGGAGAACCCCACCAATGAATTGGTTTGGGTCCAGATAAAGAGCTCCTGACGCCAAATAAACAAAGCAGTGCAATCGCTCGATCTGACACCAGGTGCAAAGGTCAGTCAATATAAAGAGTAGAATAAGGAGATATGATCAAAGGATGGATGGGTGAATGTATGGAAAGGACGGAGACAAAAAGAAGAAGAGGAAGCCGTCAAAGTGGCAGGCAGGTGTGGAGAGGGTGTTTCGGGAAGGTGCGACCGGTGGGCTTACTGGACGAGCAACTTGGGCAAGCGCGATGCGGATTGCAAAACGTGAACTGTTCTTCGTTGTTTGTCTCTTGTGTTGTTTTGTTCTTCTTTCTTCGGTCCCTACAGGAGCTTCTCAATCAAGCAACGACAATTGGGCAGTAACTATCTCTCAGACCAAACCGAGGATGTCTAAATCGAAACTAAGTTACGTACCGAATCCTTCTGGGCGACTACGTATGCAGTCTTTGCTAGTCCAACCACTAGCGGGGGAGGCAAAATCCTTCTTTCTGAGACTGACGCTGATGGATGACGCAGCTGGCTCCGGTTGACCCTCTATTTTGGCCGGGGCAGTGGCCGATCCAATTTAAAACGTCCTGTCGCTTATCGTTGCCCACGCAGAAAATATCCACAGAGCCTCAAGACTTCAGCTTTGGTGGAGCTCAATTGAGACCGGTGGCGGTTGGCCACGGTGGATTTGAATTTCTTCCGGCAATTTACACTTCGAGTGTGAGACCCAAACGGGAACCGTACGTCGTTGCGGCAAAAACGTGAGGCGGTTCAGCGATGGACTTTCCTTCTCAAGTACTGGTTGGGCATCAGCTCTGTTGATCAAACGTGGCCAGTCTTGATGTGATGCCCAAGGGTTCTGTTTTGATACACTTGAATGAATAGAGCTCAGGCTGGCGGATTTGATTATCGATTGGGTTACTGTCAGGCGAGGGTAAGGAAGCCCTGTAAGTGCTCTTTAGCGTATACACGAATGCCGGTTCCAACAACGGTCATCCCTGTCAATGAGGTCTGCAAGAGCTTGCTATGCTGCCAGCCTTTTGCTTCGTTGGACACGGCCCACTCTGTCTTGAACAAACAGGCTTCGCAATGCGTGCGATACTATCTTGCTGTACATGGCTGAATGAAAGCGAAGCGTAAATGTTTTCGGCCGGATAGCAGCGGCTCCCGATCCGGCCAGCTTGTATCAATCTTCATGAATCACATTGAAACATATATCAGTCAGGTGCCTTTTTGGATGGTACATAAACACCTTGAAACTTAATCCACGATTGGATGATCTCATGTGCCTTACAACTGGTCAATCGATTCCATGGATTGACATGGATCAAGCACGGCGACTCCCGATGGCCCAGTGGGCCGTAACCAACTAATCAACGATGCTTTAGCGGCCAGCCCTGGTTTGAGGTCTCTTGTCGCCAATCCAACGTTTTCAAGTCAACGACAATCAAATCACGTTATTGTCCCAATCCGGTCTGCTGATCGGTAATTGGTGGTGATGCTGGTGAGGGCATACTGGTAATTGCCACAATCATTTACCCCGTACTCTATTTTGTCCATCCGCAGACACTTATATACTCATTTTGCCCATTCCTAAGATGCTGCCCAACAGCCTCACATTACAATGCCCCGCCCAAGTTCTGGCATCATTTTCCAGCGCAAGAGCAGGTAGAGTATATATGATAGGATGTTTCTTGATCCACCATTATATATATGCGGGTAAATATGATTGATCAGATTTGTGGGGCTGTGCTATATCTTTCTTAAAGCTCGAAGCTACTACTACATACCTTGGGTATGGATGGATCCTTCAGGCAGCGCTCCGGTTATTGTTGGGTACGTTGATACCTATGTTGAATCAAAGAAACATTGAAGGGGCATCCTACGTAATATGGTGTTCACCTTAGCCTGGATTTGACTTGCTTCCAAGTTGATAACACCTGAACCTGCATAATCACCCGGGCTATTCCTGACTGTTGACTGATTGCATCTTAGCATTACTAGAAGCTCCAGGTTAGTGTCCCAAAGCCTTGGAACCTGCAAGGGCATATCGACATACAACACTCAAGTCTCGTATAGCTTAATGTGCCAGGGGTCCACCTAGTCGATTATAGGGCGACCACGCTATTAAAGATGTGACGAAATGCAGCGCCTGCAGCAGGCGTTCCTATCCCAAACATTTGGATCAGACTAATGCCAAAAACGATACGTAGTTGCCAACTATTTTACAGGACTAGAACTACTACCTTGATCTTCAACAAATCAGATAACTTGGGAATAAAACAATGCGGCTCTAAACTAATGTATATACAACAGGCTCCACAGTCTTTGAGCCCATGAACCCCGAGCTATTGGGACCTCAAACAGGTGCTAAGATTGTGGTTCTTTCAAGATATGTGGTTGGTCGTCACCAGACAGTTGGAATGTTTTAAATCTTCGTCATAGACTCAAACCCGGTGCCACCTCTTTTTCTTCATTACTTGAACCCTCTGCCCCCAAGGCAACAATCCACGAGTGAGCTAAGCCCACTTACTGGAATTCCAAAAGGAGGACCGACATTCTGTCTACCGATGGACCGAAAATGTAATGAAAACACTATCCGTGACAAATATACTACCTTGCTGGCTCGAGTACTATACAACGACCGCCGATGTCTTGAGCATAGCCACGGAACCTGACCTAGATGGGTTACATTAATGAAACGAGAACCATGGGATGCGAGGATACTCCCGCCTTTGAAGAGACGAGGACTTGAAGTTTGGTATGTCCGGAACTGGATCTGATAAGTGCCTAGGCGTCCCATAAGTGGTCTTACCAATATACTTCGTACCTCGCTGCTAAGCTAACACCGGATAGGAGTTGTTACTATGATTTACTATCTACCGGAACCGGGCTGTTTATTTCGTATTGAGCCCACTCGGGACTGCCCTCTATGGGTCACTCGGCCCGGAATGCATCCTCACTGTAGGTTAAAGGGATTCTCAGGTGACCCGTGGCCTCAGGTAGGGCTAGGGCTCTACTATCGAGATACCCTCATGGCAGTGCCAGTTGAACACCGACTACACCAGCCATAGGAGTTTATAAAAGGGCGGAATCATTGCATCTCACTGAGACAGTTTTTAAGAATGTGCATCTCAAACATTAAAGGAAAGCATAATTCTAGTCTTTGTACTTTATACCTTTAGCAGCTTGATCTGACAAGCCCAAGACGCGTGCGATAGTACACAAAAGACAGCAAAGATACCCAGCCATCTGTCTCTTAGGACACTTCGTTATCACGGCACACCTGCTCAGAATCCCCCAGCCCTTTTCCCAGTTTCGGTTGTCGAAACCCAAGCAACATGTGCTGCAGATTGGATCAAGTTGAAGCTGAAGCTGCGACAATTGAGCAGACGGTTTACTGGAAGTGCCATAATTGCGGAGAATGTTGGATTGATGGATACTCTAAAGAGTGTTTCAATTGTCATCATGAGAGATGTAATCAGTGTCCGACATTCACAATGTGAATTACGGCGATTCGTCGCCTGCCTACTTCGCAGGCCTGGCGGTAAGACTTACCGTCTACTCATCCTCCTCCTCTTCCTGCTGAGGCTCATCAGCGCCATCTCTTTTCAGCCTAGCACTCTAATATCTTGTCAATCGCTGAGCCAGGATCGCTTCATCAACATCGCCGAGACCCGCGACATTCAAACCGACGGCATCAGTTGCCTTTACTCGACAGTATAAGACATCCCAGTTGTCACTACTCCGGTGTTGCCCCTTTCCATTTTGCTTTTTGATTCATCGTCCTCCTATTTCCCCTCCGGATTCATACATTTCTACTCGAATCACGTGTGAAACGCCAGTTATTGTCTTTGGAGTTTGCTTACTTCGCCTTTCACATCGTTTAATATGCTCTACTGCTATTCCCCTAGATCAAAGATTTGCTCTGCACTCTACTTGATATCAATCCTTGTTGTTGTTTCCTAATGGCATTCATTTCGGTTGGATTTCTTGTTTTGACTCTTCGGCTTCTCGTCCTGTTTCTGTTTTATGTGTTCTTCTCTTCAAATTCCATCTCGTTGATGTCACACTTGATTTTTTAATGTTCTTTTAGTGCACTCATTTCCTCCGTTACATTTCGGGTCTTGTATTACTACTTAGTTGGCTTGATTTTTCTTTTTCTTTTTTATTATACCACCGAAATAGAATCTATTACTACATTTACCCTTCCCACCTTCTCCCAGCTCATAATACATAGCAACCATAAAGCTATACTCTCTTCTGCTTCTCCTCCTCCAAGGCCGTCTGCACCCACGATACCTTCTTCTGCTCTCTCCGTGCTGCGTTCTCACTTGTCGCAACTGTATTTGCCTGCGCTCCTCTCCTGGCGGTGTTGATGGAATATATGCAGTAAGAGCATAAAATGACAGCCATTGAAAATGCTGCAATAGGGGCGTTGAGGGACTAGGTAGCGTATTTAGTATTCTTGCTCTGTTTGTTGTGCAACCGGCTGTTGATGGAATTGCAAGGGACATACCCCTGGTGGGCGACCGAGTGGCCCTTTGGTCATTTTGGTATTTATCCTTAACTGGTTTTGAGGTTAAGAACTGTTCATGGTTGTGGTTTGGCGATGAAATCCAAATGTCGAAACATCAGGTGGTCAAATGCCATGAAGCATGCATACCCTAGGTACAGAGTGCAAACAATACAAACACTTGAAAGCGTAGTTTAGAGCTTCAAACTACGTACAACTGTACAACTTGCCAGTAGAACTTCACTTATCTAAGAGCTTTTTAATGATAACTTAGAACAATAAGGATAGAGAGAAACTTAAATGCACTCAATTGTCTATCTGTTTCGTTCGTATACTCGTATATCTAATGCGTTACAGTGGGTTGGTGATTGGCGCTATGTACGTCCGAATCATCTTCAAATGTTATACCAGCTTCTCGTTTCAGACGGTCCACCACAGGGCCCATCGGATATGCACTGACAGTGCTACTGTGGTCTACACATGGCGCTACTTTCAAAGGTAGTAGCCAATCCCAAAGCGTATGACCCATGACCTGCTTTAGATTTTGCATGGGATCACCCAAGTCAAAAGGGTTTTCGCCAGGTTGAGTACGAAGTATCGCGAACATTCGTACATTGTTTGATAATTGATTAGTATTATTTGCATTACTCGTCGTGGTACTCATTGCACCGGCGGATGTCATAGATTGAGGGTTTCCCTCGGTCGCAGGTGTGGCAGAAGTTTGAGTCGGAAATGTCACCGTGGGAAAAGTCAGAGCCCACTGGCCATTTTGTCGGCTCACCATGCGTTGATACTGTTGTGGGCTGATATGTATTGCGAGCATCCATACCTTGGATCGCCTGCTGAGATTTTCGATTGTCGTGGTATTTATAGAAGCGAGCTGTAACGTTGTTCCGCTCATACCTCCAGAAAAGAGGAGGAATAAAGCAGCTCTGAACTCGATTTAGTGTCTTGATTAATGACTGGCCAACTTCTCGGTCTACTTACAACCCTAACGCGACTGCCCAATGAGCATTAGTTCTGCCGGTCTGTGTGAAAGTGTTAGTGCCGCGCGATGTGAACCAAAAAAAGAAAGAACTTACATCAGCGCGATGCTCAGCAACAAAAATCGCAAGTACAATCAGACAGAAGCATGTGAAGAACGCGGTGTATACAACGAATTGGAGAAAGAATTTGTACGAGCTTTCAGAAACAACTCCGCCCACCCATGGACAGAAGTGATCAAGTTTTCGCACACAGCGATCAGCGTCGCGGTTATGATGCGACCTATCCGTCTTGAACTGGCAACATGAAGAGCAATAGGCTGGCCGTCCATCATCCTGACAAACATATATGTCCTTCATCCAGAATTCTTCTTGGCCAGCCTCATCGAGCGGGAATGCGACCCCGCCAGTCTGCCGTGCAATATCCGCGGACTCGGCAGCAGTTCGACGCACTTTTTCGTTGCTCCCACTCGTAGTCTCGTGTCCGTCACCTGATTGTGATTTTTTGGCCTTCCTGCGCATTCTTGACAACCAACTCTCATGTTCTGGCTCAGTAGGTACCCAGTCCACTCCTCTAGGTAGATAGTCCGGGTTGAATGCGACAACGAGGTAAAGACGAATATATGTGGTGATTGCAGGAAAGAGCAGGACGTAGAAAACTACGATGATAGCGACGCCGGCACCCACCCGTGGTTCACGATTGTAGTGGTGCGCTTGCGGATTGATCAAGTAGTCAACTAGAAACCATTTGTTAGAATAGCTAAATGGGTCTGAGCTACAAGCCATCTGGTGTCCTTACTACAGAGTGGCTTCGTAACAGCATAGCAGGCATAGCCAAACGTCCCCATTATAACCCAGGGGATCACCCTAGATACGTATCGGTTCGCATCCCTCTCATCGCATAGCACTGGTGCACCTCGAGAGTTCCGAGCACGCATATTGTCTCGACGTCAGCGTCGTTGAATCTAAAACAGTTCTCCGAGAGCTGTCAGGTTGATCTCTCCATCCGGCCTTTCCGTGGAAGCAGTGAAATATGTACGATTAGAGACGGATGTCAACTAATTGAGAACATTGACATGATGGATGTTGGTATTTCAGCTTCGACAGCTGTTTTGAGTGCTGCGCAAGGAGAGTGTCGTCTCGGCCTCTGTTGATGTTCGTCACTGCGTCGCGCTACTTCGGAGAAAATCAAGGAATTCCGGAAATAAGCACGCAGTCACGTGGTGATAAGGGTACGACCATGATTTTTATGATTTATATTTTATTAAATTAACAGACACTGATGGCTGAGTCTATTCATGCATTACGTGATGGAGAGCTTCCAGCGCGCTCCCATTTGAAATTTAATTATATTCATAGATTCACAAGACATCGAGGAAGTTCAACAATGTGCTTCACGTCCTCGTGGTATCACATACTTCACAATTGATTACAGAACCATCGCCCTAGAAATAATGTAGTAAATTGTCGTAATCATAGTATTGAAGCGCGCCGGCTTTCATTCAATGGTCTCTCGATACTTTGAACGCTCAGTGCTTTTTTCTGCCGCCAATACCTAGTCGGCCGAGATGACTGAGACTCGACCTGCTCTTATTTGTCGGAGTAGATCGTCCATCACGTGCAGTACCGTCTGAAGTACGGCCAGATATCCCAAGCCCTGCATTGCCGAATCCGCTTCTTGGTACGTCAGGAAGCACCTTGTCCCTACCGCCTTGATGATCGGTTGCGGCAGCGACGGACAGGGCACCGATAAGGGAAGGCTGCTTGAAAGCTGCGCCAGTTGAGTCTGTTTCGAACTGGCGCTGGGATGCTCGTTGATGCCGTTTGGATTTTTCTTGCACATTCTTGAATTTATCTAATAGCTCTGTCCACCTCACAGAGCTATCTTCACGATTCTTCAGGCGACTTCCTGCGGGTCGTTCGTAACCTCCACCAGCGACTGGTCTGTCCATCGTTAGTGGATCTTACTTGCTATAAGAAAACAATGTTTACACTCACGGGCGAGGCCCTTGCAGTAATCCAATATTGCTCACACTGTTCAGTCTATTTTTCAAAGCAGCGAACGCTGAGCTTTGCGGAAGAAGCATGAGGACACCGTACAAGCATTTATACAAGTGTGGGTACTTGTCGGGTTCGAGCAGCTGTAGTCGGAGATCTATGAAATATTAGTATATTTGTATATTTGTACCCGCAATTCTGGTTTTAAAACCTACAGGTGAAGACCGGAGATTCTAGAAGTTGCACTAACTTGTCGATCTGAATCAACATATTTACCGTCATCTCTAATTCCGCACTACAAATAATCATGATTAGAGAAAATCCATGTAGTAGCTTTGGTAGACTCACAAGATTTGTAGGAGGTTATATGCTTGTTCATATGCTTGTGCAAGCAGACATAGGGAGAAGGTGGAAACGGCGTTGTGGCACCATGATCGGAAAAGGGCAACAAACAACGTTTGCCCTTCCTAAACCGCGGTTAGTAAGTATGTTCAAACATGCCGATGTTAAAGCCTGTACCCTACTATCTAAGCTCCGCAATCTCTTTCTCAGATCAGATAATTCTGGAGCTGTTATCAGGTTGTTGTTGAGGTTCTGTACCATTATACTAGCAAACTCAATGTCCTAGTGCAACCTGTCAGAAGATCTAGTACACATGCAGTGATGGACAACTGACCTCTTCCTTTTCTAAGCAGTCCGCCAAAGTTCGGTAGATGCGTTCCGGACTCAGGTTCATACACAGCTGACGGATGATTAGATTTCCACGCACTTCTAGGAGTTTCCTGTCCGTTGAAAAAAGTTGCAGGAGATTGATCATAAAAGAAGTGAAATATCCGTCTTCGCTGTTCCGTGAGATCTGAGACAAGAGCTGAAGATCTTTGGTGACAACTGCTTCCGCGGGGTCTGATAGTGTCTTCAGCAAAGCGGGGAAAGTGCCGTCATTAAAGGCCAGTACTTTCCGAGGCGCTTTTCGATGAAGCATTATCAGCCAAGATATCGCAGCGACTCTGGTCCCCTCGTTTTCATTTAGAAACTGCAGGGTCAAAGAGTTGACTGCTGCAGCATAGTCTAGATCGGATGGAGGACTTGAAGTAGGGGCATCGATGCTTTGATGATCAAGAGAAGGTTTTCCACTTTGTACTGATGCCCTTCTTTCATCACCTTCCTTTACAGTCGATGACTGCGTTATTTTCGATGCGGCTGAATGATAACTCTCATTTGACTCATCGGAAAGAGAAACAATATACTCCATGAGCGAAGTATTGACCCTTGTTGCAGCTTGTCGAACTTGATCGGAACCGCTCGATATCGCAGGTAGAACTTGAATCAATAGTGCCGGGACAAATTGAAGTATGTCCTCTGGGCTGATTTCAAAGAAAGTATCAATCCACCTTAGTGCCGTTAATTGCATCTCTTCGTCTAGTAACCAATTAGCAGCTGGTATAATAATACGGATATACATGGACTCACCATATGCTGTATCTACAAAGCCCACTAAGATCTCCAGGATCTTCGGATAATCGACATAGGCGTCTTGCCCAGGTACCCAGTCCCCATCAACCGCGATGCTCCGTTCGTCATCATTCGCATCCCCAGAGGCGGAATCGGCGATGATATCATCACTTCCTTCTACTTCATCACTATTTCCCGTGACGACACTGGTATTCTCACTAGCAACTGCGGCCGCGGCAATCTCTTCCTTACTCTTCTTGCTTTCCGCAAGGCCCTTCTTGATACGTGCAATCCTCTTGATTTCAGAGAGAAACCTCTCTAGTAGACCCTGAGTAGCGACATTGACGTCTTTGTTGGGGTCACCGAGAAACTTGATTAATCCTCCGAGGAACGCTGGCAGATAGCACACCAGTTCCAAGTCTGGGATTGTATCGAGCAGTGTTAACCATGAGACGAGAAATGTTCGAGTGAATGGGTTGATAACATGTATCCGCTCTTGTAATAGCGGTATGAACATCGAAAGCGAAAATGCGGTAGGGAGGTCGACTGACGTTTCGTCTATATCTCGACCCTGGTCTAAATCTTGCAACGGCTTCTCTCCGAGTTGTAATACAGATACATATGACGCAGCTGATTCGGCGACGATATCTTTGACCAAGCGATCGAGTAATTCCGCGCCATTTTTCACCGAGAGTTCTGAGTCCGAGGCGAGCTTGAGAAAGACGTCAGTAAAAGGTATGACAGGGCCAGCGAATTCCGAACCTTGCAAAGAGCATCGAATATATCATTAAAGAATGGTAAGATCTCTCCTTTGGCAACCTTGGCAATGTTGTACATGCTCTCACATGCATAGTACCTCACTCTTGCATCTTGATCCGAGAAACAGGCGAGCACCGGAGGAACGATTTCTTGCAGATAAGGAGCTACGCCTTCCTGTAAATAGAACCATCAGCCATGTGACAATTAATACTTGTAAGTAGCCACCTACCGATCCCAAGGCAATTGAAGCGGCAGCCAGGCCAATAAGTCCTCCATTGCGAGCATGTGGTTGATGAACGGCATAAGCATAGTCGTGGCAGAGTTGATCTACGATCTCGCGGATCTTGTCATGTTCTCCTTTTATTGTAGCATCTCGGACAATCTTCTCGAGCCTATTACGAAAAGAAAAATAGCAGTCAGTAAAATTCCCAGAGTAGAAGAATGATAAGACAAGCTTCACATACTCCAGAGCACCCTGTTTCCTCTTATCGTAGAGCTTGTCATTCAGCAAGCGCTGAACGGACTGGTCCATGTCGAACCTCGAGTGGTCATAACGCGATCAAGCTTGACCGACCTTTAAGCTTCCATAGTTGTTGTATCTGCCTGTGTTTTATTCAGACTCACTTCGAAATGGTAGAGGTCGAAAGAGAAGGCGGCTGCAAGCTCAAGGCTGTATTAATTGAATGTGATGCAGGTAACAACAATCTGGTATGTGCGGGGATCAGCCGTGACGTACGTACTTTAGCTTTGGTATTGTATGGTAATAGTGCCAAGCAAATGATAAATTTGTAACGATAATTAAGCCCAAATATACAGAACCCAACGCTCTTCGTACTCATAAATTACAAGATATAAAACTGAATATATAGAACACGCGATGTAGAAGCTGACTTTCACTACTAATCTCAATCAACTGCTAATAAACTGGAACACAGCGGAAACATCTTTTTCCGTCGTCTCCTGCCTGAGTAGTAAATCTTGAATCTTGCCCAATGGCCCTTTCTCACCATCATTGACAAAGTGGTTCCATGTGCTTGTATCACCATATAATATAGCAGGTGCTTTGATGTGTTGGGTTCCATCTGGCCTGCACCTCTTGCATTTAAAAGTGTCGTGAGTGTCACTGCGGGTGTCTGGTTTAAATTGAAATAATTCTCGAAGCGAATCCAGAGAGAAATGTCGTTCAACGTCCTCTGCGGAATCGACGACACAAGACGATAATGATTGTTTATGTGACTGCCTCTGGAAAATCTTCTCTTCAATAGATCCTGTCGCGATGAACCTGTAAACAAAGCAGTCTTTCTTCTGGCCATCACGCCAGACACGGGCTAGCGCTTGTTGATCAGCTGCTGGGTTCCAATCTGGGTCAAAAAGGACCAATCTGTTCGCTCCAACCAAGTTGATACCACAACCACCAGCCTTGCTGCTCAGCAAGAACACAAATTCCTCGCCATTCGGGTCGTTGAATTTATCCACCAACTTTTGTCGTTTATTCACATTCATCGTTCCGTCCAATCGTAAGCAACCATATGCGCGAGAACGGCATAATTTTTCAAAAAGATCAAGAGTTTGTGTATAGTTACTGATCAAAACAATCTTATCGTTCGTATCCTGCCGTATTCGTGCCAGCATACGATCAAGGACCATCATCTTGCCTGAATACCAAGATTTGATGTCACGGTCACGACCTCTACTGTCTGGAGGAACATAATCGTCTGGGAAATATTGCTCGCATCCGGGTAAATCCCTCGAAAGATCGAGGAGGTCCGGGTGGTTGCACAACTTCTTTAAAAGACCAATTGCTTTGAGCGGCTGGCTTCCCTTTCCTCTTAAAAGACTCCGGATTTCCGGACTGCTCAAAAAGTGATTGTACAAATTCGTCTGAAATTCGCTAAGGTTGCAAAATACCACATGCTCATATTTAATTGGTAGATATTTCGAAAGAATGTCGTTCGTCCGTCGGATGATGAATTTGTTGACAATAGCAGATAATTCTGATAGTCGTTCATCCCCTTTCTTCCGATCTTCGTCACTTGCTGCTGCATCTCGACCTCTCAAGATCGGGATTTCAAACTTCTTTCTGAACTCATTCTGTGATCCCAGCAAGTTCGGGTTCGCAAAGTGCACAAGGGCAAAGTATTCAGATAGATCGTTTTGGATCGGGGTACCTGAAAGAATGACGCGGCGACTGACGTTTAGACTGTTGAGCTCTTTCCAGGTTAAGCTTTCTTTGTTCTTCAATCTGTGGCCTTCATCGCAAAGCAACAGACCAATAGGCGCATCCCTAAGATCTTCAATATTCAATCTCAGAGTTTCATAGGATACAATCAGTACGGGACGCACAATCGAACGACCCGAAGCAATTGCCCATTGTTTCAGCTGACTTGATAGTTCAGCCTTGGTAGCTTTGCCGTCGATCACAAACGGTGTTATGGCATCAGGGCCCAGCCATTTGACTGATCAATCAGCACCAATTTCTGGGGTGGATATGAGGTGTACTTACCCAATTCATTAGCCCAGTTGCGGACCAAGGTCGAAGGACAAGCTATGACGCATTTCTGTACAGTAGTCTTTCCAGCCTCTGGTGACTGTTTGAGAAGCGTCCACATTAAGGAGATGCATTGAAGCTAGATACAATTAGTGAGTTTCTTACAGCTTAAGAAGAAAGTGATTTGTACCGTTTTTCCAAGACCCATTTCATCTGCCATGATACATCCATTTGCGTTCTCATCAATCATTCCGGTGGTACACCGATAAAGAAACTGTGTGACAGTGTATTCATCAGCCATACTGGTAGACTAATTAGGGTTTTCAAAACTATACATACCTTGACACCCTCGATCTGATGGGGCCGTAGGATTTTTGAGAGCCTTGGGTCAATAACAACGGGTACTTTGGGACGATCTTCAACCTGCTTCTTTAGTCCCAGTATATCTGCCAAACTTTTATGAACTAATGGTACGTCCAATTTTGGCGGCTCCTCAGTGATTTCCGCCTCTACTATCTTCTTAACAGGCTTATCATCGACTGTAGGGTCGTATAGAACAATAGCAAACTCTCCACTCGGATCATGTAGGGGCTTGACAACAAACGTAGCACCTCGTCGCATTCCCAAAGTCGGTGCGGGTCGTGAAGAATCATACCCCCCCGAATTCTTGTTCAACAAAGGGACCGAAAAACGTTGTTTAATTGTAATTTCCTTATCCTTGACCTTGAAGACGCCAAACTTATTGACGTCGCGATTTGCGAGTGCTAGTCGTTCCTCGGTGGTCCATGGTCGATTGTAGTCGTCATCGATAGAACCGTCGGCGCCTGCATAGTCTACCTTGCGTCGCTTCCTACTTGGACGGTCAGATGTAATGGTAGTCCTAGCTTGTCCTGGACATTTGAAAGGTTTTGATAAGCGTTCTGCGGATTGTTCTGACGGTCCATGAAGTCGAGCAGCCTTCTGCGGTGTTTGCTTGTTGGTAGCTGGTGGGCGTGGGCGCTGCCTGCTCTCTTGTTAGCATCAACGATCGATGATTGATCTCGAAAGAGCACTTACATTCTGTATAACAACAAGCTTCTTCCAAACCTGAAATCGCTATTTTCCCCCCAATATTTCAACCCCTTCCAAAACGTGTATAACCAAGAGTCCTCGCTCGATGTAGAACATTCGAATCTTATCTATGGTCTTGTATGAAGGCAAGACGCGTGTGGCTAGCAAAACAACCGCGTCGAGACCTGCTACCGCAACGCGACATCACGTGATCTCGATGCCCGCGAGAAACGACCTACCCCGCTGAGTTTCTTACATATGAGATACTCGGTACCTACATGACCGTTGACGCTATATTATCGCGTTGTCATTTAGGCCAATGTCATCGGACTTTGTGGCCGGATACATCAGCGGTGCTGTAGGAATACTTATCGGAAACCCTCTTGATCTCGTCAAAGTTCGGCTACAAGCTCGACAGGCCTCGGATACCCTTCGGGCGAGACCGCACAGCCATGGCTATTTTGAATCAACATCGTCGTTGATCAAAGGTGTGCGGTATCGTATCTGTACATAGCGCAAGCTTATTACTAACAAAACCAGGTGCCGCTGCTCCAATTCTCGGATATGGAGCCTTAAATGCACTTCTCTTTGTTGCTTACAACCGGTCTCTCAAGTTCCTGGATCCTTCTGTTGCTGACCCAACTAATCTTGACTCAAATGTCTCGTTGCTGAATATTTGGTTGGCCGGAGCCGCTGGTGGCATGGCCAGTTGGGTCATATCGTCACCTACTGAACTTGTCAAATGCCGAACACAACTCAGTAGAAATTTGAACACCTCTTCCTGGACGGTATTTCGCGACATTCTTCGAGTGCATGGAGTCAGAGGACTGTACTTTGGTGGACTTATCACGAGTATCAGGGACTCTGTGGGCTATGGGTTCTAGTGAGCAAACCATCTTATCGGGGTACTTTTTGGATTTCAGTCTAAGTCGTGCAATTTGCAGCTTCTGGTCATATGAATCCTGCAAACGCAATTTCCCTTCCCTTGGTGAGAGCAGCCAGCAACAAGCCCTAAAGGTTCTGTTTTGCGGCGGCATAGCTGGTATCATCACATGGGCTTCTGTGTTCCCACTTGATGTGGTGAAGACTAGACTGCAGGCTCAACCTTTGATTGCACACACAGTAGCCGAAGTCGCAGATGCACAACGGAGGCCGCTTCTTTCGGCATCATCGCCCCGACCACGAACGCTCAACTCACTGGAAATTGCCCGGGATGCATACCGTAGTGAGGGCTTTTCTGTCTTCTTTCGTGGATTAGGCATTTGTAGTTTACGAGCCTTCATCGTTAATGCCGTACAAGTAAGTTGTAAACTCCAAGATATATATGGCGCTTACTGATCAAAATAGTGGGCTGTTTATGAATCTCTGATGAAGGAGTTCAACAGAGCGTCGGCAACATCGCGTGTGAACATCTAGGGCAATGAAAGTACTTTTACTTGTGTTGGAAAGTAAGCACAATTAAAACAATTCAATGATAGCTGTAGGACGCAGCATCAACAGCAGATGGTTACAGCGCGAAATCATAGTTTGAACCCTGCAATCCCTTGCAAACTCCCAACATATTTCTTTCACAACCACTACACCACACAATATTGAAAATATGGGAGCGGCCGCCGTGGCGTTTCTGATCCAGTTTCGAGTGCTGGATTACTACAGGGACCATGGATGTGGAAACCGTGCCGGCGGTGTGTATGGTAGCCATCATACTGATTTTGTCAGACAGGTGTAGATAGATATTGGCATCGGGGTCGAAGTGATTGTCCGCACCAGTAGCTACTGAAAAGAGATCACCAACGGCAAGTATCTCAGACCTAGTGCAGTCTGCACTTAATTTAACGAGCTAATCGATCTTTGAAACAACACGATGCCAATAAAAAAAGTAAAAAGAGAGAAAGAGTATCTTACCCTCCGAGGCGTCTGTGGCTGTCTTTGAAACTACCTGGACTCTTGCATATCGCAATGCCTAACTCATGGCTCGCCAGTGCCTTGAATCAGACGACTGAGCGGATAGACGATGCTCAGGTTCTGTAACAGGGTCGTTATGGCCTCACATTACAAAGTCTACGAACTTATCAACGGCGTCCAGGAAGTGAAACAATACACAGCCTGCAGTGACGTCTCAACCGAGACCAACTCAAAGCCTTATGGCCCTACGGCGCCCTGGGAGAGGAAGTCACACATGTTCGTATGCCACGCGCTCCAATGGATCAGCTGGAATCTTGCTTAGATGGCTGATATAACGAGAAGCCTTCCGAAGGCCGATACTTTGAGGAAGATCGTAGGTGTTGTGTAATTTGAGTGGAGGGAGAACGTTGGTGATTGACCGACATTTGGATAGTTATAGCTTTCAATGGAATATAAAAACATCGAACAGTTTGATTCTAGAATAGAGCTTTTTCATAGGCGATCGTGAATTCCATGTGTACCATGCATTGACACTGGTCCCAAATATCGGTATTACTTATTTTTAAATTCATATTTGCATTTGATATTAAAAATGCAGCGTATATTGGAAATACATGAAACCACAATGTTACCTCGGCTGGTATCGAATAATTCAAAAATTACCATGTTGTTAGAACTAAGCAGGTTCCTCCGTAACGTGGTAACGAAGGGTTGCTTTATGCCGTAAATCGGAAGTTTGGTGGCCGGCTATTCGGGAAGGGAGGTTTTGGCGAACATCGGACCACTGGGTATCGTGCCGAGCATGTGCGGAATATCAGCGACGCTTATGCGTTGTAAGCGCTTGATATGAATGTCTTTTTCTCCAATGATCTTGAGGTCAAGATGATCGTGAAGAGTCCTTATCCGATAGTCTTTGCAATTGTGCATGGTCGACTCATTGTGTCCTAACTAGCGTCCACTGTTTCGAAAACCGAACTGCTAGTCCGGCGCTTCGTTACTTCGTTTGTTCGTTATGGTCATCAAACGAGCCATTAAGCATCAGGTTCGTCGGTATCCATCAATGTTTGCTCTCGCTTGCCATTGTCGACGCCCAGTCCCACTGCCTGCTCGGCCGTCTTGTGTGTATGCACATCTTCGTTGAGAATTCGCAGCCTGTTAACGAATAGCAGCCTCGTTAGCTGTCTGCCAAGAAGTATTTTTATACGTGTGCTCGAGTCTTACCGTCTCTTATGATTCTTTCCCTTGCGATGCGCCACAAGGTTGTGCTCAGTCTCAAACCATTTTGCGCATTCGACGCAGTAGTGTTGTCCTAGGCCGGGAAGATCTTCGGCATCCTTGGTGTCCTTGAAGTCTTGTAGATGTTTCCTTGAGGCGAGGTCTTGACGAATTTGGTCGTAGTCTCTGCAAAATATCAAGCTCGTGATCAGTCAGGGTTCAACCGTAATTGATTGTTGAGTTTGCCGTACCTTGTGCGTCGCTTAGTCTTGAGTCTTCTGGTGGCACCCATTTTGCTGTGACTTCTAGAAGCTGTACCGCGCTATATCTATTTGCCTTTGGTAGAATGATTTTCGTTAGGTGACAGTCTAGATGCAACAAATTTCGAAGTGAAGTCGTTGGATAACAGGCCTACAGTGAAGCCTAACAACAAAAAAAATTCAGGTAGAAATCTAGAGGTCCTGATTGGACGGCGGCAGAAGGAATATGCGCTAACCATCCAATCAGGCTAGCCTCTTCCATAGCCATACAAACGGCGCTTCCGGCTAAGATCGGATAAGGGACACTGACTAACCCGGCCACGGCAGGTTTTGAGTGCTGCGAACTGTAATATCTTGTATGGAGTTTACTAGTAATTTATGACGTTCCTGCTGCGCTAACCTTCTTAGTTGCTTGTGAACTTGTTTACACGTATCAAGTACGTGGTATGGTTCTTTGTTCCGAAGTAAGCAATTGCAACAAGAGGCAGAGTTAGTCTCGAATCTTTTGCAAAGCTTCAAAAGTAAAAGTGCAATATGACTATTATGGGCATGCTTGAGTGTACCTGGGGGTGGAACTGCTGCCGCCATCGCCCCTCGTTAGTCTATCCGGTTACGGGTGTTGTTGCCATCGTCCGAGCATGTGCTAGAATAGCCAGTCTGGTGATAAGACACTCTGTATAAGTCCATAGTTTCGCAGGACTCATGCAGCCAGATTCGAAGAAAACACGTAGATTCTTCTCTCCCTGCATTGACAGGACCTTTAGGTATTACCGAGGACTCGTGTATTCTCCGCGAAGCCGTGCCTACCGAGTTGAGACAGCTTCTGAGCTTTTGTAATGTCTTGCATGCCATTGGCATCTGAACGCACCACCGTGCTCCACAGTAATTTACGGGAGCGTATTAGTGCCTTACGCGCGAAACAGGATGCGGTATTTTCCCTGTATTAGTCTCGTTCTCCTTCCGTGGGAGAGCAATTAGCCGCCCTGTGATTGGCTGAACACAGCAACACCTGCCGGATATCGCATGCCTGGCCTGACTATCCTGCCGAGCGACAGGAGAAAAGGATGTAAAGTCAATACGACCTCCCGTAATCCGTAACACACTGCCGGCTCAAGCTCCGGTTTTAGAGTACCAGTACCGCCCACCAGCGTCACTTGCGTTCTTTTCTGCTCATAGCAACGCCAACCTTTTTTCACCTGTCTTTTTCTCTCTCTCCTCTCCGTCTTTTATAAACTCTTCTTCTCCATCTCCCCTCCACATTTCCTGTCCAGGCTTCGGGGCTATTCTTGGACATCGTGTGCTTTACTCATTGAATGAGTCGCAGCTCTGTCTATTTTGCCTAGAGATATCAAGATGATCTCCACCAGGCTCACCCGCTTGGGCGCGGTGGTAAGTTGCATTCTGTCCTGAAAAGTGATGCGACGAGAAAATCGTGTGATCACGAAATTCTATTAGATCGCGTATTTGTTCAATCATGCTAATTGATTCCTCTATTCCAGGGCACCAAGTCCCGAGTTGTAAGTCAGCCTGCGCCACCATAATCGCTATCATCATTACCGCGGTAGTCGACTCGATACAATTCATACTAACAATTCATGTAGCTCCTCGGTTCTCGTGGACTGGCCACCGTGTCTGACTCTCCCCTTGACAAGAAGGTCGAGATGACCAACTGGGAAAAGGTAAGCCGGTCGCTTCTTAGAACAAGGGTGGGCAGTGCTGACGTCAACCGGGCTTAATAGGGCAACTACATCAACTACAAGTATGATAACTCCTGAAAGCTATGAACAAAAGGTGAAATGTAGAGCAATGAATACTGACTGCTTTCAGGAAATTCGCAGAGAACCTCGCTATCGTTCGTGGCCGTCTTAACCGACCACTTACCTTCGCTGAGAAGATCATCTACTCTCACTTAGACGACCCTCATGGTCAAGAGATTGAGCGTGGAAAGTCCTACTTGAAGTTGCGCCCTGACCGTGTTGCTTGCCAGGATGCTACCGCGCAGATGGCCATCCTTCAGTTCATGTCCGCTGGCATGCCTTCTGTTCAGACCCCCACTACCGTGCACTGTGACCACTTGATTGAGGCCCAGCTTGGTGGTGACAAGGATTTGGCCCGCGCCAATGAGATCAACAAGGAGGTTTACAACTTCCTTTCCTCTGCTTGTGCTAAGTACAACATTGGTTTCTGGAAGCCAGGTTCCGGTATCATCCACCAGATCGTTTTGGAGAATTATGCTTTCCCCGGTGGTTTGATGATCGGTACTGACTCCCACACTCCTAACGCTGGTGGTCTCGGTATTGCCGCTATCGGTGTGGGTGGTGCTGATGCCGTCGATGTCATGGCTGGTCTTCCTTGGGAATTGAAAGCCCCCAAGGTCATTGGTGTTAAGCTTACTGGTCAGATGTCTGGCTGGACTGCTCCTAAGGATATCATCTTAAAGGTTGCTGGTGAACTCACTGTCAAGGGTGGTACCGGTGCCATCATTGAGTACCACGGTCCTGGTACCGAGTCTCTTTCTTGCACTGGTATGGGTACTATTTGCAACATGGGTGCTGAAATTGGCGCCACTACCTCTGTCTTCCCCTTCAACGACCGCATGTACGACTACCTCAAGGCCACCAAGCGCCAGCACATTGGTGACTATGCTCGCGATTATGCCAAGGAGCTTCGTGAGGACGAAGGTGCCGAGTATGATCAGTTGCTTGAGATCAACCTTTCCGAGCTCGAGCCTCACATCAACGGCCCTTTCACTCCCGACTTGGCTACTCCCATTTCCAAATTCAAAGAAGCCGTTGAGACCAACGGCTGGCCTGAGGAGGTCAAGGTTGGTTTGATCGGTTCTTGCACCAACTCTTCCTATGAGGATATGTCCCGTGCTGCCTCTATCGCTCGTGATGCTTTGAACCACGGTATTAAATCCAAGTCTCTCTTCACTGTCACCCCTGGTTCCGAACAGATTCGCGCTACCATTGCTCGTGATGGTCAGCTCCAGACTCTTGAGGAGTTCGGCGGTGTTGTCCTTGCTAACGCCTGCGGTCCCTGTATCGGTCAGTGGGACCGTAAGGACGTCAAGAAGGGTGAGGCTAACTCCATTGTCTCTTCCTACAACCGTAACTTCACCGGCCGTAATGACTCCAACCCCGCTACCCACGCTTTCGTCACCTCCCCCGACCTCGTTGTCGCCTTGTCCATTGCCGGAACCCTCAAGTTCAACCCCCTTACCGACAAGCTTAAGGACAAGGACGGAAATGAGTTCTTGCTCGCCCCTCCCACTGGCGATGGTCTCCCAGCTAAGGGATACGACCCCGGTCGCGACACCTACCAAGCTCCTCCCGCTAACCGAGAAGCCGTCGAGGTCGCCGTCTCCCCTACCAGTGACCGTCTTCAGGTTCTTGCCGGCTTCGAGCCTTGGGATGGAAAGGATGCTGAGGGCATTCCCATCTTGATCAAGACCAAGGGCAAGACCACCACCGATCACATCTCTATGGCTGGTCCATGGTTGAAGTACCGTGGTCACCTTGACAACATCTCCAACAACATGTTGATTGGTGCCGTCAACGCCGAAAATGGTGAGGTCAACAAGGTCAAGAACGCTATCACTGGCGAGTACGGCCCTGTTCCTGCTACTGCTCGTGACTACAAGGCTCGTGGAATCAAATGGGTTGTTATTGGTGACTGGAACTACGGTGAGGGCTCCTCTCGTGAGCATGCTGCTCTTGAGCCCCGTCACCTTGGCGGTCTTGCTGTCATCACCCGTTCCTTCGCCCGTATCCACGAAACCAACTTGAAGAAGCAGGGTATGCTTCCTCTTACCTTCTCCGACCCCGCCGACTACGACCGTATCCCTGCTGATGCCAAGGTCGACTTGCTCTGCACTGAGCTTGCTGTTGGCAAGCCAATCACCCTCCGCGTGCACCCCAAGGACGGCAACTCCTTTGACGTTAAGCTCTCCCACACTTTTAACGAGTCCCAGATTGAGTGGTTCAAGGACGGATCTGCTTTGAACACCATGGCCCGCAAGAGCGGTAACTAAACTGCTATTATGAGACAACAAGAAGGTTGAAATGACTTTGGCGCCATCCTGATACCAGATGGTCTCGGAAACTGACAAGACGCCACAATGTCAAACTGGGACTGGGGAAGTTGAGTGGGATAAATAAAATGCTACAGTTTATTGCCTATGGTTGGCTTGATTACTTTGGTGTTTTGCATGGAGATAGCCCGTCATGTTTTATATGTCATCTATTTTTCTCTTGTTCAGATTAGGTATATCAGTGTATAACGATGTTTCTTGCCATATTCACATCTTCAGTTGTAGATTATTTCACTAATCAATCATTGTAGAACAGGAATAAGATGACATAATCATCCGACAAGATCACGTATAAATTTGCCGAGGCTCGGGGATGTTACTCTTCATTCGACGCAAGTAAATGAATCAATACATGCCTTTTTAACTTGCTGTCGCGTCAAACTTGGTTTATATATTGCTTACCTGAACTATTTTCTTGCATCATTCACCTGTTCTCGAATAGAAGTAGTATCGCTACCAGGTTATAGGTATTTTTGTGTCTATCGGAAACCCGAACATGGCTACTCAGCTCGTACCACTTCCAGAAGTCGAACGACTCAGTACGACCGTTATTAGAATTCTAGCTGGAAATCCTGGCAAAGTTAGTCCATTCTTATGTAGCCTATTCACAACTATAGAGACTGATCATGCGAATGTACTAGTTTACATTACAAGGTTCTTTTCCTCGTTTTCAATCATGATAGAGCATTCGCTTACTGATATCTTCAGGCACAAACACATACCTAGTTGGTCGCGGCCCTCATCGCCTCTTAATCGACACTGGGGAAGGTCGCCCCCGTTGGGCCACGTTACTCCAATCGGTTCTCAAAGAAGAGAATGCCGTTGTCCACGAAGCATTATTGACACACTGGCATCACGATCATATAAATGGCGTACCTGATTTACTAAGGATATGTCCCCGGGCTACAGTCTACAAGCATCAGCCGAAAGACGGGCAGACCGATATCGAGGATGGACAGGTTTTTAAAGTGGATGGAGCGACGCTCAAGGCATTTCATACACCGGGACATGCGGTGGATCATATGTGTTTTATATTTGAGGAAGAGGATGCGATATTTACTGGCGATAGTATGTCTATTTGCTAGGGGTGAGATTTGATAGGTTGCTAATAATGTGGTAGATGTCCTGGGTCACGGAACAGCCGTCTTCGAAGACCTCAACATGTATCTCACTAGCCTCAGGAAAATGAAAGACTCCGTCTCAGGTCGTGCGTACCCGGGTCACGGCGCCATAATCAACGAAGCCAGCGCCAAGATCGGCGACTACATAAACCATCGCCAACAGCGTGAGAATGAAGTTTTGCGTGTCCTCAAGTTCGGCAAATTAGGCGTAGAACCAGCCGACGTTTCACCGGAGAGAGTGTCCGGCTGGACACCGATACAGTTGGTGAAAGTGATTTATAAAGATGTGCCGGAGAGTCTGCATTTACCCGCATCACACGGAGTCATTCAGATATTGAACAAGTTGGAAGCAGAGGGTAAGGTGGAGCATGATCGAGACTCTGGAGAATGGAAGTTCATTGCGCAGAGACCTGCTTTGTGAGGGTGGCATACAACAAACAAGACTTTTCCTGCGACTTTCTTGTTTCCCCTCATGTGGCTTGCAAGGGTAGGAAATTCCAGGAGTACATAGAGAACTACTATATCGGATTGATAAGCTGTTTTTTTTTGGGCTGCGAGTAAGAATCGGGAACGTGGTCTCATGCTCTGTTTCTGTTTCTGTATTCGTCTGCGTGTATAGTGACCGTGATAATGCGCTGTTTCTTTTTTAATCTCATTTTCAGGCGTTTGTGGTAACTATACACTGCAACTCAGTACGGACAATCAGGTCTCCACTGCCCGATGTTGCCCCTCCATACTCCAACTCTCCCCATATTAATTCCATCACTTACCCAACGTCTTCTTCTCTCCCCTCCAGACCCCATCCTTTCTATTTTTCCCTCCCTCAATGAAGTCGCTATTGAGGACATATTTATCATTCCATCTGGCCGCGCCGTCGACACTACCCGGCAATCTCCGTGTTGCGTGAAAAGAGAGAGCCTAGGACGCTCTTGTCATCGAGCTCCAGCTTTGCTTCCGGTGAACAAAGAGAGACGTCATCCAAACCAGACGAGCTGCCTCACTTCGACGCTTCTTGTATGATCTCTGATCTGCTTGATCAATCATCCTAGAGGTAATCGTTATCTTCATCATTGGTTCCATTTATTCATCATCTTCGTTCGACTGTGTCAGCACGGCCCTTGCTGCAGGAAGTTAATGACATCGTTGCCGCTGTTGGAATTCGACCCAGTTTTTACCCGACGTATTCCCTGTTTGACCTGTCACTTCTCCCTCCGCCGAATACTCAGGAACTTGACTTGATACAGACGGTGCAATTATTGAATCTGCCACTGACACTCACTACCAGAGAGATTGAAGGATTGATTGCGTGAAGCTGCCCATTACCCCACGTTAGCTACCACCTCCGCGTTGAGCTGGATCTCGAATCGCCCGGTCTAGATTACCCCATCATAGTATCTCTACAACTCGTACGATTCGTTCCCACGCCAACATGCCGTCAGAAGATAAACCTCAACCCGAGGAGTCGCGATTGCTCCTCGTCTCGAATCGGTTGCCGATTACAATCAAACGCTCGGATGACGGAAAGTATGACTTTTCCATGTCATCCGGTGGTCTCGTCAGTGGATTGAGTGGCTTGACCAAATCGACTACCTTCCGGTGGTATGGGTGGCCTGGCTTGGAGGTTCCCGAAGAAGAGATCTCTGTGGTGCAAAAAAGGCTCAAGGATGAATATGGAGCGATTCCTGTCATGATTGATGATGAGCTGGCTGATCGACATTACAATGGATTCTCTAGTGAGTAAATCTTCTTGCTATCGCATTTGTTTTATTGGGTTCGTACTAAAGGTTCACGTCTAGATTCAATACTCTGGCCGCTGTTCCACTACCACCCCGGCGAGATCACATTCGATGAGTATGCATGGGACGCTTACAAAAAAGCCAACCGTCTGTTTGCGCAAGCCGTTGCCAAAGATGTCCAAGATGGTGATTTGGTATGGGTTCACGACTACCATTTGATGCTGCTACCCGAAATGCTGCGAGAAGAGATTGGCAACTCGAAAAAGAACGTCAAGATTGGGTTCTTCCTTCACACGCCGTTCCCTAGCAGCGAAATTTATCGAATCCTGCCAGTACGGAATGAACTTTTGCTCGGTGTCTTGCATTGCGACTTGATTGGATTCCATACATATGACTATACACGACACTTTTTGAGTAGTTGCTCGCGACTTCTGTAAGTGCTGTTCTGCCGATGTGAAGATGAGACTAACAAGTCATAGTAACCTACAAACCACACCAAATGGAATCGAGTTTCAGGGCAAAATTGTCGCTACCGGTGCTTTCCCCATTGGCATTGACCCGGACAAATTCAAGGAAGGACTTTTGAAAGAAAAGGTCCAGAAACGAATTGAGATGCTTGAGCAAAAGTTCCAAGGAGTGAAACTCATGGTGGGAGTAGATCGCTTAGATTACATCAAGGGTGTGCCTCAGAAGCTACATGCCTTGGAAGTTTTTCTCAGTGACCACCCTGAATGGGTTGGCAAGGTGGTGCTTGTACAAGTCGCAGTTCCTAGTCGACAGGATGTCGAGGAGTACCAAAATTTGCGAGCAGTCGTCAATGAGCTTGTTGGCAGAATCAATGGAAAGTTTGGTATGCTTGCGCCTGCTTTATGTTTCTGAATTGGACTAACGAAGGCAGGTACTGTCGAGTTTATGCCAATTCACTTTTTGCACAAATCAGTCAATTTCGACGAGCTCATCGCACTATACGCCGTATCAGACGCATGCATCGTGTCATCTACCCGCGATGGTATGAACCTCGTCGCCTACGAATATATCGCTACACAACACAAGCGTCATGGTGTTCTTGTTCTGTCTGAATTCGCTGGAGCCGCTCAATCACTCAATGGCAGTATCATCGTCAACCCGTGGAACACCGAAGAACTCGCTGGCGCTTATCAAGAAGCTGTCACCATGAGCGAGGAACAAAAAGCGCTCAACTTTTCCAAGCTCGATAAATACGTCTCCAAATACACGAGCGCATTCTGGGGGCAATCATTCGTGAGCGAACTGAAGCGCATTTCAGCACAGTCAAAACAGAAGGTTTCAGTCCGAAAAGCTTCGATCCTCGTCCCTGGAGTATCTACACCTCTTATGAACGGCGAAAGTGAGCAGACTGCTCCGGATGAAACGGTTGTGGTATCCTCGGAGGGAGAAGCGGAAGATGAGGGTAAGGCTTAGATTTATATCTTGGACTGGTCGCAAGACAAGATACTACAGGTCATGATAGAAAACGAGATTCAGAGGTTGGCGTACGGGATGGCGTGTTTGGATTATTTTTCTTTCTCTGCTCACTGAATACGAGATTTTATCATTTACCAGTATCCACGGTAACAAGGTGGTAATAAACGATTTACATGTACACTATTCGAATGCTTGTATAACATCTATCAATGCCAAATACACGAATTGAAATAGCACTTCAACTCTGTTCAAAGTATTTCAAATATGTGATTCAAGGTATTGCTGATTGGTCAAGACCGAGATGTCGAAACGGAGACAAACGGTGCAAACACAGCAAGAAATCCGATCCGCAACTTCTCCATTCTAGTTCTTACGATTCAACAACTTTTGGTCTTGCCTCAACCAAGCAAGTCCGACCGTCGAATCAGTTTTGTGACAGGGACTAGAAGAGAGCCATCTGAATTGGATCTTGTTTGATACAGAGATCCTGGGATAAGGGCTTGATTGACGCACTGGGCGTCCGTCTCTTTGAACAAAATTTACCTTGCGACCCAGACCAATTGATACAGATATGGCGCCCAGCAACTTCCTCAGAAGCAGTCTTCTGCTCTCCTCGACAGTAGGAAGAACCACGACGACAAGATTCACAAGCACGTTCCCACAGACCAGATATGCCGCCGCACTCAACGCCTCGAACTCGCGACGATCGATCTGGAATTTCTTGTCGGGCGACAAGCCGAACGATCAAGCGGCGAAGAGGAACGAGGAAAATGAGAATCAGGTTGAAGAGCAGTCAATACCGGTGGAGGCACAGCAAGAACAACAACTCGACGCACAGAACCTCGCGTCGTCAACAACCTCCAACATACCAGCCGAGCCAACCCCCGTAATCGACCAAGCCAAAGAAGTCGAATCCGAACTCCTCCCTTCCGAACAATTACAACAGCAAGAAGGCCAACACCAAGAACAGCAAGTCACCTGGCCATCGGACTTGCCTCCCCCCTCCATCAGGCAATACCCCTACACCCTCAAACGCGGCACCGTAACCAGCGTAGGCCTCATGTCCAAAACCGTGCGGGTAGCCTATAAGCACCGCGAATGGGACCGGAAGATTAGGAAATACTACCCCAAAACAACGACCTATCTCGTCCACGACCCCCGCAATTCGCTCAGGGAAGGGGATGTAATTGAGTTTTCGTCCGGGGCTCCCCGCGCTCCGAATGTGAGGCATGTTGTCGAACGAATCATTGCGCCATTTGGTAGCGCGGTCGAGGAGAGACCTGCTGTGCCGACGAGAGCTGAAAGAGAGGAGGAGATGGTGGCGAAGAGGATGACGAAATTGATGAGACAGGCAACCAAAAAGTCTGCCGAGGAAGGGGAACGGGATGTTGAGAAGGTGATGAGACAGGTTGTGGAGAGTAAGGAACATATTGGGAGGATCAGGGGGTTGGTTATTGAGCGTGCTGCTGCTCATAGTCAGGCTAATCCATGAAATAATCTTGTATGTTTGTCCGTTGGTGATGTACGTTAGTCGTTGATTGTACATTTATTTTGTCCTCAAAATCTAGATATATATTTCTTGCTATAGAACCATTCAGAGTAAATTGTATTTTATTCTCATAATCATACAATGCATTTGTAAGTCGCCTAACCTACGGATACTCACTGCTAAAGGGTTCTGTATACACATGGTGGCGAGCGATATGTCTACCCTCCCCTCTCCCCATACTCCCTCGCCCAATCCTCATACCTCTTCAACCCCTCCTTGCCCACACTGGGTCGGATGGTGTACAAACTCGCCTCAAAATCTTCAAATCGAATCGGCCGAATCTGATCCATCGGTGTGTGCAGCAATGCCTCGCCTAGATTGCGTAGCGGTCCCATGGCGGCATCTTTGGCGAGGGCAGTTATATCGGAACCTGAAAAACCTGCATTCAACTGTTTTTAGTTTTATAATTTTGTATAGGGAGGTGAATAGGGAGATACCTTCGGTAACTTTGACGAGGACCTCTATATCCTCATTGGACATTTCGTGGGTCTGGTGGCTGAGCAGCCGGCGAATTTGTTGTTCGCGGACATGGTCTTCTGGTAAAGGGATGTATTGTCGCCGCACGAATCGGCGTCGAGCGGCTTCATCGATGTCCCAGGGAAGATTGGTTGCGGCCAGTACAAGCACTCGACTTGGATCACCGCCTCCATCGTGGCTTTTATCGGTAGATTGGTTTCGTCCTGCGGCGGCGCGTTGTAGATCAGACCATTGAATCAGAAATTCTGTTTTGGATCGACGAGACGCTTCGTGTTCCGTTCCAGATGATCGTGTCGATAGCAACGAATCGATCTCATCTACGAAAATGATGGAAGGCGCCAATGCTTTGGCAAGTCCGAATAAAGCTCGAACAAGCTTCTCGCTTTCTCCGTGCCATTTTGAGGTGAGTGTTGACGCAGAGACAGAGAAAAAAGTTGATTTGGATTCCGTCGCCACCGCCCTTGCAAGCATCGTCTTTCCTGTACCTGGCGGTCCAAACAATAGCATACCTCGTGCAGGTTCCCGTAGCCCCATGAACAAGTCCGGTCGTAAGAAGGGATATACCACAGCTTCTTTGAGAGCCTTTTTCGCCGTTTCCAGTCCCGCGACGTCGTCCCAATGCACTTCGTCGCCTCTGACAACAATATCATTTAGAATCTGTCGAGCCGCATTTACATCGATACCTCTAGGCAATTTCTTCATAATATCTCGTAGTTTAGGATCATCGTCTCCGCGTTCAGACAAGCCTTCCTCTCCGGCCGAGTCCTGATCGCTCGATGGCGGGGTAATTCTAGGCTTTCGTCTTGGTGCTGGAGGCTTGGGCTTCCGATCAACAGAGCCAGCGGGACCGTCAAAACTTGCATCTGACCTTCGTGGTGGTGGACGGGCTGGTTCGTCTCCACTGATTGAGGAGGTGGAAGCCCGGTTCGCTCCTGTAGAGCTCAAGGCTCGTGGGGTGGATTGTGACTTGGGGAATGTTCTTCGCGCCGGCTGTTCCGACGTCTCGCCTACAGACGAGGAGACAGTCGGCGTCTGTGTTGCAGAGGTCGATCGATTGAGCGGGGGGGTTCTGACATTTCTCTCGCTTGGAACAGGGACAGGATGTGAAAGATATTCTTTCCTGTACGCTGGATATTTGGGAGGGGGTAGTGACTTGATAGATGGCTTAGGTGCTACTGGCGGTGGTTTAGATGATGCATCTGCCGTAAGTGATTTTGAAGCCGCGGCAGCAGCCGAATCAATCTGCGGAGAGGACAAGCCTGGAGAAGCAGCTTGATCTGGGTACGTGGGTTCTCTCCAGCTGGAGCTCGGAATGTAATCAGATGAGAACGGACTACTGGCAGCCTTTTGCTGCCCAATTTTCCGTGACACATCTTCGCTTGACAATCTTTGTCTCGACTCAGTCTCCTTACGCAAATCTTCACTAGAATCTGCCGCAAGAGGTACTGGCTTTCTGGTTGACCCCCAAGCAAGACCAGCAGCTTTTGATGCTGCCGGTTTAGTCCCACTACGAGTAGACGAGGATGACTTGTATTTCGACTTCTTGGGGTCTTTCTTCTGTCGCAGCGTCGTGAGCATAATCTTTCTTCTTTCCGGACTCGAGCCGCGAGACGATTCCTTTGTAAGTGGTGTACCTGGTGAAGATGAAGCAGCCTGGACAGGTGATGGCGACAATTTGCGGGGAGACGAAGACGAAGGTGCCGGCTCCTTCGATTCAAGAGACGGAGCCGGCGTCAATGACACTGCTGCCGCAGGCGACGGCCTCACCGGTAGAGGCGGAGGCTTGGACAAGTCCATATAATCAACGGCTGGTATAGTTCCATTCCCAATATATCCCTGCGGACTATTACTGCTCGTGTTGGAACTTACCAACGGCCTCTTTCCTTTTTCTAATTTCGGCGGTCTCGGACCCATTGGCCTCATCGGATCCTTCTCATCGGTACTCTCATCATTGGCGGCGGCTTCTTTTCTACTTTCCTGCAACGCTTCTAACAAGTCTACCCGTTCCTTGCATTGTAGCTCGAGTTGTCGAAGGGATTCCTGAAGAGCCTTTTCCGTTTCGGATTTGGGGACGTAGTTTGGGGGAACGCGGTAGGCGTTGTGGTAGTATATAGTGTCGAGAGCGGAGCGCCATGATCGTAGGGCTTCGGATTCGTTGTTCTGTCCATGATGGTTTTAGTAGATTTTTTTTATTTGTCTATTGGCGAAGAGAACGCACCTGTCCCTCAAAGTAGACGGCAGTAGAACACATCAAGTAGCACTCATCGTACGTCTTCTGCATGGAAGACGAGGGCTTTGAGCGCATCATCTAGAAAGCGGTCGCCATGCGATTGTTCGTTCAAATCGTTCAGAGGCGTTTCTCACACTTACTCGAGTGTGGGGGGGCCGGGGGAGGGGTTGACCATGAATGTGTGTTGAGATATCGTATCAAAGGAGGATATCAGAAGCCAATGCGGTATAAAAGTACTGTACGTAGTTCTGTTGTTCGAGATGTGGCTGAGTACCAGAGTGGAAAGTGAGACTCTTCAGCGAGTGTGAGTGGGCAGATCGATGTATGGGTCTTCTCGCGTGACGTCGTTACTCGGCCTGTATTCGATCTTCGTTTTAGTTGAGCTGCTTTGAGCTAGTCACATTCTGCGTTTCTGTCGAGGCAATTAGTGTTGGCTTATGGGATTATAACCTTCATAGTTGTGAATGTATATTCATTCATACTGACAGTCTGTTGTACGATACGGAAAATATGTAGTTATCCAAAATCGTGTTAAGACATGCAATATATAGGTGCGTATTCTGGTAAGTAATGTATTAGTCAATACCCAGCGAGATTTGAGATGTAACACTTTCCAGAGCCAAGATCAATCGGACGGGGCAGTGACGTAGTGAAATATTCATACATTACTGCGTAATTACGGTATCTTGAAACATTGACGTCGCGATCGAGCACCGATCTGATAGGGATACTTCTTTACTCTAGAGTATATCTATCATACTTCTCGAAAATCTTGTCAGACAATCTGTATAATTTTTGTCTGCATATCATCTCTCGTCCCCTTCCAACTCTCTTCCATCGGTCACAGTTTAAAAAAAAAAAAGATGAAAAAACCCTTCTTCCACATATCTATGATTACATGTTGAACACAAGACACCTTGGAACAATACAAAAAGAAACAACCACGAGGATCAATAAAACTCTCCACAAATCCAGGTGATTGGTACATGATAAGAAATGAAGAAAAAACCACCCGTTTTTCTCCCAGGTCTTTATAGGTTCTTTTATTGCCCCTTTGAACGCCGATAGAAAACGAAGCAACACGGAAAACGTTGCAGTGATTAAAAATCCCAACTTCGGACAAGAAACCAAAGTAAAGTACTTCATGCCAATGAAGACGAGACACGCCGAATCAAAACTTTGATGTTATGATATGAATATCCATAGTCCTTTGCAGGGTTATGATGAAAATGATTGGCAACAATATACATCGCTGAATTAGAATGTTATGATGCGAGGAAAGTCGTAAGCGGGTGCCATACAGCCTGCTCCTCTCAGGAACCGAGGTGAATTTAATGAAGGAAGAATGCGGACGGAATTGATTTCTCTAGCTCTTAGTCGTTCGTACCGGTTCTAAAGGACGGTGCTAATGAGGAATCAGATGTAGAGACCTCTCCGGTTAGCCGAGGTGTCATGTCGATGCGCACAATAGTCGTAAGAGTAAACAGATTGGCTGCTATGGCTGATTTAATTGTCGGACATTTGGTTCTTGAAGTAGGCTTTGGCCATTTCGTATGAAGTCCTTTACACAGTCAGTCAGTCTACTCAAGATGTAATTATAGCGAGAGGAGAAGACTCACCAGCAAATCGCCGTACTGGGCATGGTCGAAATAATACGAGGTCGCAGTCCGCGCAGGAAACCGGCCCATCCGAACTGTCGCTTGATGATAGCAGCAGCATTGAACAGCCCTCGCGCAGAACGGATTTCCTGGTCCGTCGCTAATCCTCGGGTTTGCAAAAGTGTCTTGATTACGTCAAGGGGTGTAGTGATTGCGGCTGCCACGGCACCAGCAAGACCTCCGGCAATGCAATGAGTGAACGGATCGTACTCCTTTGAAGGATTCATGACTTTCGATATTGACTCGTAGGCGACGAACTGCGCGGCGGTAAAAGGAACTGTCATGCTAAGGGTGGTCGGGTATGAGACATAGAAAGCCTGGAGACCTTCGGCTCGATAGACTGTTCTGGCACATTGCGCAATTGACTTGTGAACGGACCCATGGACCTGCATGCGCTGTTTGATGACTGCTCAAGTTAGCGAGAGGAAATCGGAATTGGGTGGCGAACATACCATCAAATGGGTTCATGAGAGCGTCACTGGCGATAGTGGCGCACGCACCGCTCAGAGCTGGAGACGAATCAGTATCCTTCTTCATCGCATCTCAGGAGACTAAATTACCAGCAGCAAATGGATGATGGCCGTCCTCATTTCCACCCGCAAACTCCTTGACCGCCTCATATGTACCGAAATAGACAGCATGCGCAGGACCTGCCCAAATTAGCCGTTTTCCATCACCCCCTCGCTCTTGCGTAGACACATACCAGCACCGACAATCACACTCGAAACGCCTTTCCACAACGTCCTCCACCCTTCAATTCGATAGATAGTTGACACGGCATTCGTGATACCGGTATAAAGTCCGCCGGAAGTCGGATGTATCACTTGCATTCGCGTCTGAAATTCAATTAGCATGGTGTCGGTACGAGATGGTCGTTAATCGCAAGAACAAACCTTTAACAAGTCAACTGGATACATAACCGAATGCTCCTATAATGCACGAATCAGTCCATCCATCGGCTGTTTGTCTCGAGTTGTGCGTAAGAGTCATACCGCGATACCGGCAAAAGCACCGGCTAACATATTGTAGCCCAAGCCATAATTTGAAGGAAGAGCTTCGTACCTGCATCGTAAAGACGTTAGCTTATCCAACACGTTAATCTTTCCAAATATTGTTGACGACAATTGGATCAGAGGCGCAAAATTCCACAATCGGGCCGAATACCGTATGCATTCATGCAGTAGAATAGTGAAAAAGAGAAACATACTCATATTCCTGTCCTGGAATGTGTTCCGCCATCCGAGCTGGAAAAAGCTCTGAAGGCGCAGCCGGAGCCGCAAGCTGAGCGCCGGAGGAAGTTATTTTGAAGGATTATCGACGTGATGCAAGAAAGCAGATAGGAGGAATAAATTCCTGACGTAGGCCGACCTTTTGCTGAATGGAGGATGGTGGGGGAAGAGACGGTCGAGAGGAATGACAGGCAAAGTAAGAATAATGGATAATGGTGATTGTTGTACCGAGTTGTCGGAGTGAAAGGAATAAAAAGTCTAGCGGAGATTGGTGTAGCTGTTTTTGCTCGGTTTGCATTAGCAGCATCTCACCTCCGGGGGAAGAGCGGTGCTGGTTGACTAAGTAGAACCACCTCGGCCTTGGTCTGAGTAATCTTTTTTTTACTTTCTAAATTTTTTTGATTGTCTTTGTTCTTGTTCTGAATATGTGAACTATATTATCTCTAGTGAAAAGCGAATTTACAAACGAATTCTCACGGCCTACACACTCATCTTGACTCTTTCGAACACAATTGTCTTATCAGATCAAACTGATACCTAACGAAGCGTCATACCGGCCCGAGCTGCCCCAAGCAGTAACTCCGTCCTCTGTACGTTATGTCTTCATGTCAATTCTTGTAATCAGTCTAACAATCGTCAAAGTTTAACAAAGTGGCAATATAGTAAGTAATTCATGCCATGTTAGCTAGGTCCGATTTGCGTCGTTTGGATCGCTTTCCGCGGCCTTCCAGCGTCGCAGCCATGTCCGATTCCGGAGGGAACAGAGTCTGTGCTCTGTCTACTCCTCCGTCTCCGTAGTGTTCTAAAGTAGGACTGGATGTCTAGATGCTAGATGCTATTCACTGTTCAGACTATTTGAGAAAAAGTAGTTATGCATGTGATCTTGCCAGATCGAAATGAGTGTGAGAAAAGATGAGATCGCTTCTTGAAATACGAAAACATGCCAGGCCGAAGGACAATAAATACACAGGTACAAAGTCGTCAATCTTATCATCATCATAAGTCCACGTTGAATTTCCATTCATCTGTTCACTCAGTCAGTATTCTGTTCCGTGCTCGAGCGGTCGGACTAACTCACTTTGTTTCAAATTCTCTGCTGTATCGCTCAACAAAATGACTCGACGCTTATTGCAATAAGCTGTTTTATCGAGGATATCCACCTTGAGTCCTGCCAGTTCGGCAATCGGCTTCTCAAACATTTCACTCAGGCTCTCCACTGCCATCTCCAGGTCCTTCTGGTTATCCTCAAATATCTCAGTGAGATTGTTTCGCGCTAGATAATAGGCAAAAGCATATGTCCATTTGAGCGTCTGACGGCATTGCTGTAGTGCCTGTGAAGCCGTGTCCAAAAACTGGACTTCAATCCAGGACATTCCCGACTGCGACTGAAGGCTGGTCATCTTCTTCTCAGTCTTCAAGTACAAATCCTTGTCCAGTTTGGCCGATTGCTCGTGGTTGGCATATCGGTTGTAATAATGTAAATATCGTTCAAGGGACGCCCGAGATCGTGCCTGAGCGTCCCGAGCATCCGAGCCTGACTTTTCCGTGTATCGATTGCAGTTGTACCAACTTGTTCCGTGTTCAGACCATAGGCCCATGCACATCCAACAAAATTCATGTTTACACTTGCGGCACGTCATGTGATTGCATCCACCGTTCTTCTCGATAGTCGACAAGCATTTGGGGCATTCCTTTGTATTGGCCGAAATCCAGTTGGCAGTCTCAGAGTCGTCCTCGCACTTCTTTAACCACATCTTGACCAGCGCGCAGGGCGGCGGTTGATGATCATTCAGACCGCATCCGAAGCAGAAACTGTGTTTGCATGCGCAGTGCACTGTGGGCACAATCTTGTTTAAGTCCCTAGCTTTGACGCCGCAATCTATGGCGAATTCGCAGTTCGGAGCCGGACACCATTTGAGGTTGTCTTTGTCATCGACATATGTCCGAGTGAGTAACGTTTTATACCTAGACCGTCAGTCAGCACATCATCTGAATTAGACCAAGAGGGATCTTACCTATCCTTGAGATCATCCGTGACTAGTAGATTGAGCGTCTTGGAATCAACTATCCGATGACAGTGATCCTGTGGACACTGGATTCTCGCCGCCTCACCCTCCTCCTTAATCTTCTGCGAAAGATAATGTCTAAAGCAGTCCACACAAAATCGATGGCCACATCGCATAGCGTACGTTTGTAAGTCGTCACCATCCTCGCAGCAAATCTCGCACATGAAACCCGGCACAACCTCGGTTCTGGGATTTGCCTCGAAGCTGTGGCCCAACCCTGCCTCTTCCAGAATCTCCTCCGACCTGTCCATATAGGACTCGATCAACTTTTCCCTATTCCATCGTGCAAATCGTAGTAGAATACCAGCTGATTCCGGGGGCAACCCGAGAATCGACGAGACTTCCGCAATCTGAGAGTTCTGATCGCGATCGATGTCGGCGGGACTAAGGACTTTGAACTCCACTTCGTAGGGTTTCTTGGTTTTCTGTACAAGGTCTTTGTCGTATGAAAAGCTGTCGCCGAGGTCGTCACCGAAATCTAAACAAGAGTCAGTCGCTAGTTTGCCAGCCGATATTAAACCACATAAACAGACCTTCGCCTAAACTCTCATCTTCACTATCCTGCATATCAAGAAAATCCTCCTCTCGACTGGAGACATCAGTCATGAAATCATCGTCCGAATCCATGCTCCGCGTTGTTGTGGTGGGCGTCACCAAGACGGAGCCCTTCTTCCTGAGTGAGAGAGGAACCTCTTTGCTGTCGCTATCCCTCCTGTTCTCTAATGATGCCTGTGAAGACTGCTCCCCTTCTTCGTGGACAGAGACACTCCGTTCCAGCCGCAGCGTCTTGTTGGGCCCTGACCGTGGGCCCGGCCCTGATCTGGATCCTGATCTAGTCGCCTTGGGTATACTGTTGCGTCCGTTGTCCTTATCTTTCGGAGTGGTTGTGGTTTCTGTTTTTGTCGCCGCCTCCTCGGCTGCCTTCCTCTTTCTCGTTGTGGGAGGCGTGGTGAAGGTATTTCTGGGGTTATCGGGAAGATCTGCGAGAGGCTCAGAAGAGGGGATGGCGATTTGTAAGGTCGAAGAGAGAGGAAAGGAAAGGAAAGAATATCTATATTCTTATTTCCTTTTGCCTTTAGCGGCATGCGAGTAGAAAAGAAAAAAAGGAAAGCGAAAAAGGGGGAGAGATCGTCTAGTCAGGGTTGAGACGTGTTGGTGATAAATAAGATGGAAGGGAAAGACCCCCCCGATGGTGTCACACACCCAGGGAAACAGCGATTAATACAGCCAATACAGTCCAATACACATCAGACCAATCCCAGAACGGATGATGGTGGCGGCAAAAGAAAAAAGTTGAGAGGAGACGAAGCACTGCCAGCCAATAGAAGAGCGCCAACGTACTTTGTTTTAATAATCTTGATCTGATCAGATATGAACTATCTGAAAGCTCAGAAAACTAGACAAAAATTCATGAATAAATGACTGTAGAGTAAGGGAAAGGAAAGTGGGGCCAGCTGTTAGCAGGTAGTTTCTGTATTCTTCCCTGTAAAGTAAGGCACCAACTTGCTATATCAACGGATTCCTGCGACATAACTGAAATACAATCTTTAATCTTATCATTGAACGTTCAGAATGTAAAGTACTCTATAGCCTTCGGTGTGTATTGTCTAATCGATCTATTTCTACCCAGCATAAAGACCAAATACGTACTGTCGTGAGTGCCAAGTTAGAGGGGTCACGGGGGCTCAAAGCCTAGACTGTCGTCATTGATCACCACCTACGTACGGAGCACGTCTATTTCTCCCACGTTACTCGATTCGAGATAAGTCAGTGGGATCATAGGATCCTTCTTCAGTATGCAGAAATGAGACTGCTACAACTTCAGTCTTTATCCCACAAGACATCGTATGCAGAATTGTTACTCGAACTTGGGTTTTCAAGCTTTTCAAGACGATCGAAGATGCTTAAGAGGTGGCATTCCCTCGCATTGAGAACTTCCAACATCGTGACCCTGCCGACTTCCACTCAAGCTTATTTAGGAGGCTGCATGATGAACCCTGAGATCAGGACACGCGCACCCGGTATCGAAGTCCTTAGTACTATTCCGAGATTTAGCTAATCAGTTGTTGAACGGTGGATTATCGGCAGCGTTACATTGGAACTGTTAGAACCGTGGCGTCTTTTGGGTACTTCTAGTTATATCTACAGAGCACAATCATTCATCGCTATCTTCATCCCCTTCTTCGTCGTCGTCCTCTTCGCTCTCATCTTCTTCACTCTCATCATCTTCCTCTGAAGCATTCGCCAGCCAGTCCACAAACTGCTGCGTCTGAGCTCGCACTTTCTTCATCTCTTCTGTAGCAGTGGAGCGCTCATCTGCCCACCACGCCTCAAACGCTTCTTCCTCAATGACATCTAAATCGTACAACTCCTTCGCTACAAACAGGAGAATAGTATCGCCCTTGGTGCGATGGACCAGGTCCTGCTGTATCTGTAGCAACATATCGATCTGGTCTGTTTTTTGCTCTTTGTTCTTGTCGAAGAGACATCGGTCGACCACGTCTTTGTAGCGAGCAAGTACATCATGGACTGCGTCGCCGGCACTCTTGCCGGATTCGGTGACTAGCTGGGTGATGCGTTTCATGAATGATGAGGCGACGGCATGTCGGACTTGGTAGTCTGATGCGTTGGCGCTCATGCGTAGACTGACTAGTTCGAGGGCGACCACGTCGGATGACACGCCGTCACGCATACTCTCGTACAGATTGTTGGATGCGTCGTGCTGGAAGTGGTCGTGATCTTCGTCTTCAGACACAGAAGTTCCGAAGCTGTCGCTTCGTTGGCCATGGTAGTATTCATCGTCAGCGGAGAGTTCGCTGGACAGGGTAGAGATGGAGTCGGTCGAGAGAGATAGGTTGCCCATTTTGTAGACTAAATAAGTTAGCTCTTTATGTTCATTGTGGCTTTAAAGGGGGGAAGGCATACTGAGACCGGAGGACTGGCTACGCACGTCCTCATCGTCTTCGTCTTCGTCACCGACGTATCCATAACCTTGTCCCTCGCTTCCCACAATCTTCTGGTCGTTTTCAGGCACTGTCCCATCCTCGCGCGGTGCAACAGTAACCCTGGTGCCTTCAGGGACTCTAATTTCATTTGCGAGCTTGACACCATACGACAACAGCACATCCGGCTCGACTTTGCAGTTGTCACCCACAACAACATTCTCAGCGACGATCGCCTTACGAATCTCTGTATTATCGCCAATTACAGCCCCATCCCAGATATATGCCCCGTCAATAGTCACATTTTTGCCTATGCGGCAACCTCTGCCTAGCACCGAGTTCGTGACGATAGTCTTATCGCCAATGCTCGTCCCTTGGCCAATCACTGTCCGTCGCCCAACTACACAGGACCGAGCTAGAATCACTCCTTGTTCCTGGTATATGCTTCCCCGTCGCAGTTCGTAGCTGTGTCCTGGAAGTAGATTCGTATCTGGGCAGAGTGGATATGTCCAACGGCTTATAATATCCTTTGTGATGGCATCATAGGCCTTGAGATTCCTCACTCGAGCCGCATAGTGCTCCTTGATGATGTGCGTGTGGATCGTCTTTCCGTTCAATTCATAATCCTTCAAGACACCATACAGGAAGTGCTTGCGCGGAGTCTGATAATCGAAACTATCCGACCACAGGCTAAGCACATCCGGTGTGCAAATATCGATATTGCAATCGATCAAATCCTGGCGAATATCAAGTTCCGCATGTGTCGTAAGAAGCTCGGTATCAATCGTCAACCGCGCTGGCCCATCAGTATGCGAATGATGGTCAATCTCCTCATAGTGTAAACACCGATCCTTTGTAGGGTCAACCACAAAGACAGGCGAGATGGAAGACGATTTTGTGCGGTGTTGGGCACCAGCTTCGCGCAGCACCATGGTCATGATAGCGTTTCGATCTGCTTGACGGCGCGCACGATGCTTGGAGAGGGCTTCGTCAATGGGGAAGTTACTGACCACGTCGCCGCTGACGGCGATGAAGTCGCCGGTGATCAAGTGCTTGCCGTCTAGATCACGCATGACGTCTCCGACGGAGGTGGAGGTGGATTTGAGGAAGGTGAGTTTCTTGAATGGGGATGACGGTGCTTTCCACCGGGATGTACTATACAAATTAGGTTGAGTTATTCAAAAAAACAAAGATCATGACATACCTGATATGCTTTTCCAATAGGTTGGAGTGTGCTCCTCCGTAGACGAAAACATCTTGCACGCCCGCATTAGCCAGAAATTCCAGCGTATATTCGATCAGGGGCGTATTAGCCAGAGGCAGCAGACACTATCATTTTTAGCCTATATCACTAAAAACTTTGGTTCAGAACATACCCTGGGCTTCTCTAGAGTGAACGGCTCGAATCTAGTCTCAAAAGTATCCGCAAACACAACGGCTTGTAGAGTCTCTTCCACTTCTTCCGTCGCATTTCCCTTTTGTTTGTTCCCTCCACCTCCACCTTTTTGCTTCTGACCCATGGCTGGCGTCTGTGGGATTGCCTATCGAGCAGAGCTATGTTGAGATCTAATGGAGGGTGATATTTTCCGTAACTCTCTGGTGCGGGGCTGATGAAAGAACCGAGTTGATTGAGCGTCGGTAGTTGGGCGTAAACGTGCTTCGCGAATCGGATAAGAAAACAGCCAGATACAGCACCTAGATGGCTGGCTATATCAACAAACAAACACAAACACAATGCACTAGAGAGCGACACAACAAAAGACAATAAACCGTCCCTCAAAATGGCTGATTATTTCGCGGCAGAAAACAAGCACAAGCCCAGGCGGTGAACGTATGACTCTTCTTAGCAAACAAGACAAACACTTCTCTGGCTTGAAGCCTTGTTTTTCAGGCACAAAAACCGACTACACACAAGAAAAAGGAATCTGGCCAGACCTCGCCAACACGTTCTGGCCCGTTCTGCGACTCTGTAACCCCGGACCAGTCTTCATATTTTTGGCAACGTCTCACGCCGCACGGTTCGGTACGTAGCCAGATCTCGTACGATCATAGATTGAGGGTCTAGAACCGTCCCCTCCATGCCCCTGGTCCAAATTGTGTAACTTATCTAATCTAAGCTTTGGAGCTTGGACACATAATGCTATGCTATTCCTATACGTGCATACTGTCCTGGAAAGAATTAGTCGCATTGGATTTTTATTATTTTTATCGTATTATCTAAATTAATACGGTCATCGCCTGAAACCCATTGGAATGCAATATCACAGAAAAGGGTGAAGTGCCACATTCCTAGTTATTGGGAGTTGAGTGAGCATGCCATAGAAAACCGATTCGAACCACCACGGAAATTAACTTGTAGAGAATGATAGAAAAAATCAGATACCAGAATTTCATGATCCAAAGCTTACCCAGGTATATATCAAAGACTCTTGAACCGCCCCCGGCCGTTCTTTCGACAAATGAAACAATATTATAAAGGATAGCAATAGACCAGAAACGCCAGTGCGCCGTTATGATGTATGATGTCTTCGTGTGCGGGTAATTCATTCCGTCTTGGATAGACATTACTCCAAGCGGATAAAATGTTCCAAAAAAAAAAGGAAAGAAAGAAAGTAAAGTGAGCGTAACCCACGGAGATATCCAAGAAGTACCGGCTTGACGAAGACAAGTTTACCCGTTCTGTTGCCCGGCCATCTGGGGCATCATTTGTGTGTTGTGATACATCCGTTGTCTTTTGGCGTAGCTTGCTGCATCGGGAGCACTCGACATATCAGAGACTTGTCTCCGGTGTTGCCCACGAACAGTAGGCTGACCAAGTGCCGACGGAGCCGCATATTGGACTCCATTCTGATCAATGAATGGCCCTGTAGGAGTCATGGGTTGCATGTATTGTGGGACTTGTTGGACGTTGAGATGGACCGGCGACATTCCCTGAAGCTGGCCAGGAGATTGCCAGTTAGTCATCGATGCGGCAGGTGACTGGCCAGGAGAACTATCTTCCTTGATAGATTGCGCGGCCGAGGTGTGCGTGGTCATGGGTGTTACCGATACTGTATCCATGGTCGTTGCAGGGACAGTTTTGAGGTGCATCAAGTGTTTTTCAAGCATATCGAGAAGACTTTTCCTAGTAAAAGGTTTGGGCAAGACGTCATCCATTCCTACACACGTTAGCGATTGAAGAATATATGGCATAAAGCTATCATACCGTGTTGAAAATAAAGCTCAATATCATCCTTGCGAATATTCGATGTCATGGCAATAATTGGTGTGCGATCGAATTGACGGATCAGATGACATGCAGACACTCCATCCAAATTAGGCATAATGATATCCATCAAAATCAAATCGTACCTCTTGCCAGACTGCACCTTATTAACAGCTTGCAAACCGTCATACTGTGGATGTCAGTTAAGGTAATACTACACCAATACAGGGAGACGTACAGCATAATCAATCTGGCACTGAAAGGAGCCCAGAAATTTACCGCCAATCTGACGACACGTATCGTCATCTTCGACGAGCAGAATATTAGGTTGTTTGATCCAGCCCGGGTTAACAAGAGTATTCTTCTTCCGGTTTTCATTTAACGGGCGCTGTATTTGCTGTTGCTGAACAACTGTATCTGGCGCGGCAATGTCCTTGGGCTGGATCGAGTACGGGATATTGTTCACGTGTTCGCTGTACATTGGGTCGATACCGTTAGTTGTGCCAACGGGGTAAACAGCGGTCTCCAGTTCACCATTCATCTTTGCAAAGCCCATTGAAGCGTTTGAACCAGAGGAATTAGGAGCTCTGGAGATGCCGTTCCGTGCGCCAGCGCCTAACGGAGGCGTCTGAATCATCTGTGCCTTGGTCGGATCGTTCAGAGAATCGAATTGTACCATATTTGGCGGCAATTGTGACGAGTTCATGTCACTCAGAATCTTAGAGGCTTGCTGTAGCGGCGACGCTGGGAGATCGTCTGCAGCGGAGCCGTCCTGAGCAAAGGCACCGTTGGCGCGACTGTCGCGGCGGTGTCGGGCATCGACAGTAAACAAATAGTTCATAAAGTTATGGATGATATTCTCATGCTGGAGAATCGTCTTTTGCAAGCGCATGACTTCCTGCATGATCACTTGGGAGTCGACCGTGAGCTGAGTGTTTCGTTCGCTCAATTGCTGGATTTGCTGTTGTTGAGCTAGCATTTGGGTATTCATCATGTCAATCTGCTGAGCCGGGACTGATTCTTCATTCATTTGGGCTTGTTTTCGCGGCGCGGGCGCTTTTCTTCGAATGTTGTCCAGTGAATCTTTATTATTAGCTTTGAATTCCGGGTGTTTGAATTCCCAGGCCTTTCTCGTCAGACTTTGCAATCTATTCTGAGTGTGCGGGGGTCACTAACATTAGGCCCATATGGCGACTGCCCTGTCTCCTCATTATTTTGGCGTACTTTGTGGAAGTCGTATTTGTTGAGCTGACGGACGAAACTGGCAAAGTTGCTGTGTTTGAAGTGTTTTGGGAGGATGGTTTTTGTGAATCTTTCGCACTGCAGCATCAATGAGTCAGCTGTTGGTCGAAAACTTAACAGACGATGAATAAGTACCTCTAGCACGACGAAACTGTCATTCTCATCACCCCAGCGCACAATGTCTGCGTATGACGGATCCTCCAACATCCTGGCCCCGTATGTCAATATATATGATTCCAGCGATCGCGATAATAGCAGGATCGGAGGGTTGGACAAAGATAACCTACTTGTATAATTTGCGAACCTGTAGATTGGAGCATTTTGTTAGCAATGAAGACTTTTTCCCGATAAAAACACTTATGACGGAGGAGACACAGGCACGTACGAAATCGCTGGAATTACCAGCAGAGCTGGCCCCAGAGGTCTGGCCATCCATGGCGTTTGGTGGATTTGAGGTTGTGGCGGACTGTCGCAAAAAGGCGAAGCGGGATAAGAAAGAGGGAAGGAAGGAAGGTACTCTAGTAAGCAAAGTTCAGGCAGGAAATGGGCGAGGCGCGGTCCCGGCAGGCCCAGACGGATCACCCTAACTGCTCCCCTGTCGTTTTGTTTTTCGTTCCTTTCCTGTTCTAAATTGGAACGAACCGAAAAAGAAATTATTTCCGTTCACGACTTGAAGTATGATCATTCAGTCACTACTGTCTAGGCTGGTCGAAACAGCAAAGACAGCCACGATGCCTGTCAAGGTCGCAACGCAAGGAGGGGAATTTCGCCGAGAGACAGTCTCGAGGAGAAAAATGCAGGCAGAGTGAGTGGGTGCTGCAAGATGGGCCGTTTCTCTGGCACGAGCAAGCTGCAAGAAGGGATCTAATTACTGCTACGTCGCGGGTGGATGCAGGATTTGTGTCTAGTGACGATGGTTGTTGGGAGATTCTTAGTCTGGACGCTACTACTGAGCTAGTCGTTAGTGCCTTCTGATTCTACAGCAGTCACAATGCTGAATACGGCGGGATTACGACGGCCTTCTGCGACGTATTCCGTTGGCCAGTGTGGACTCAGTCATTATTCACCTCTGTGCGTATACATGGCCTGTTGCGGTTCTCAGCAGATGTCTCAGTACGTTCCGAACAGAGCACCAACGGTGGACCCAGCCATATTTCGTCAAGCTCATTCGATTCCTCGTCGGGGCCAGGGAGGGGCATGACTCCACCTCGGTCTCTTGGCCGTTCTGCCCTCTGGTAGGAACTGGCTGAGCCAGATAAAATCAGACGTCGTTGGCGCTCCTAGCCTCTTTGACTCTTACCGCCAGTGCCGGTCTCCGTGTTTCTCCGTGATGATCTTTATTTCAGTGGTTCGTTCCTTTGCAAATCTGGTTAGTTCGTTATGTCAATTAAAATTGCTTAAGTCGTGTGTTAATGTCAGAATGCTTTAATTATACTAATTAGTCATGTATACTTATATATTTACCCTGACCGGCGCTCCCTGTCTATAGTCGTACTCCGTAAGTATCTAGCCAGTGTCTTTGACCCCTGCCCATGCGCTAAACGGTTGGTCTGTGTGCTCGATGCAGTGCATCTACATGCATCCATGTCGAATTGCCAATTGCATTGGCCGATGCAGGCATATGCAAGAGGACTTAGGGAACGTATGACTCTTTCCTAGGGTAGCCGAATGAGTAGCACTTGTCACTTGCAGTGTTTTCTCCGCGGGTCCTTATAGCATATTCGATATTACCCAGGTTTAATTAATCTTATCTTTTGAGTCATTACATTGACTTGAAACATGGTTGCCGTTTCGAAAGAATATTGACATACTTCGCGCCGTAGGCCAAGAGCCTCAAGAATGCTCAACAGCCGTCTGCCAAGTTACGAAAGCCACATGGACTACATTCCATTCAGACAATCAAGGTTATGTCATATTACACAAACATGCTTCTCATGCGCTATCTACTGAGAACTAGACATCTAATCATTCTGAGAATGAACCCAAAACCTCCTCAATAGCTCGCGACACTGCTGCCGGATCTTCCAGAGGAATCAAATGCTTCGCCCCCTTCACAACAGTAAATCCGACCTTGAACCCTCTTGCGATCAGGTTCTGCACAACCTCGCTCTGCACCGTATCCTTTGGCTCCACCACATCAAATTCACCTGCCAGCACACTGATTCTAACTTTCTTAATGGCAGGCTGCCCCGACATCCGATCCAAGACCGGGATGAGATCTTCCTGCATTCCATGCTCAATCCATCCCTCCCTGGCAAGCACGCTTCCAGCAAGGCTGTCTCTCATCACCATTTCGGTGTCTTCCCGTGTCAACAGCTCTGGACTAGAAAGGACATTCGATACTACGAACTCGACGGATTCCGGGGTGTCGTAGGCATGTTTCCGCTGCTCACTCACGTCCGGCGGCAGGAGGAGTGGTGTTGGAGGAGCTGGTGCAACCAGCACTACACCCTTGACAAGTCCTATAATCTCATCCGAAAGATTTTCTAGAGCTGCCAACGTCACTTTTGCACCCATAGAGTGGCCGACAAGAACGACGCCGTTGCTCTTGATAATAGATGCAGTGGCCTCATTCGTCATTAAGAATTGCAGTACCGCCGCCAAGTCTGATGCGAGTGGCATAATGGAGTAATCTTTTCCTGTTGCACCGCTCTCTGCAGTAGGTCCAGTCGACTGTCCCCATCCTCGACTGGTGATCGAGACGCAGGCATAGCGGGAGCTGAGCGAGGTAGGGGAGTCGGGTGAAGTAAGTTTGTACCATGTCGAACTCGAGCCACCCCAGTAATGGTGAAAGACAAGCAAAGGCGAGGTCTGGGAGATAGATGGCTCTTTCACTAAATGGAAGTGAATCTTTGTTTCTGGGGATGTCTGCACAAAGTCCATGGCGTCTTGGTTCTTCCTAGAAGGCCTTATGCTGCTTGACTCGTAACTCCGGGTCTTTAGTTCCTAATGCTGATGTCTCTTTAAAAAAGAATCATCGCGGGGTCAGAGCTGATCTTATATACCCTCCTGGACTAAAAAAGGCCCAAATTCTCGCGGTATAATTCCGATACACTCTACCATCGCAGCCTCGAAAGCAAGCCTTGTCATTGGCTATGTGCAGATGACAAATTAGGCTGAGATGGAAGCGCGGCTTCCTTACTAAGTCGGCTGACAAAAATAGCACAATTTTATCATTTCGGTAAAAGTTGCCATCCGAATCGCTACATTTTCTGGACTTGTAGATGAGCAGACCAATTGAAGGGCAATTGCAAACAACTTGTTGCTCTGTGTGCAATTTGTAATTGAGGAGTCAGGATCGGAAATAATTCCATTCCTTATGTAATTGTGAGTTGGTAACTACATTTCAACTTCTGTTGTAGCGTCCCACGCCGTACTTCCTGCGAGATTAGCCCTAACTTCCCTAAACGTTACGACCCTACTACCGCAAAAAGAAATTCGACGCATAGTGCGACACTTCATTTCTGAAGGCAGAGCAAAGACAGCAGCTGTTGCTTTCTCTTTATTTAGGAAAAGAAAGCATGAACCCCCGGTGTCGCTCATGTTTTGAGCGGCGCTCTGCCACATCATCGAACTATTCTAAAGTGACATTAACCTGGCAAAGCACGACATCCGACATGTCTTGTCTGATAGACCGCACCCACTATCACATCGAATGTAGACTTGGATTAATCAGGGTAGATGGTGGCAAAGATATAAAGGTACTATCATACATATGTAGCAAGAGATCACTCCCAAACAGGTTCCGCATAGTCAGCGAAATACTCTTCATGTATCCTCCGTGCATACTCAATCACATTCGGTAATGTGCGAATCAATTTCTTCGAATCTGGGCCACTAGGATTTTATTTTTTTAGCAATTAAGCATAAAAAACACAACCAGGATCACGAGACAGTATGGAGGGGAAAACATACGCATCACAGACCAATCCAGCAATAACAAATCCATACAAACTTGTATCAGCCTCCGTCGGCTCCTTTCCTCCCAAAGCCCAAAAGGGTCTCTGACCAGATGGATTCTTCTGTCTCGACTCTGCCAGCAGACCATCAAGGCTGTGCCAGATCTTGTCTCGGAAAGAATGTATTTCGTCGGCAGAGAATCGGCCAGTCCCTTGGCTACATAACCCAGCATTGGTTTTGCGCCAAGCTAGGTATCCTATGACCACGCGGAGAGGATATGGTATGGCAGCCATTACTCCGTCGCGCATGGTGTAGTAGTTCTCATTCCAGCGTTCATTTCCCTTTTGATGTATTAGTGGCCAGCTCGGCATATGGTAACAGGATGAGGTTCATACATTGTAAAAATAAAGTTTATCCTCCAATAAAGCCCTCAAAGCTTGATCCATGACCTTCTCCGTCGGCGACAAATGTTCATTCAGATCTGGTAGAATACCAGTTTCCGTCAATTGGTCACTGATGAGCTGCGTATCTGACAGAAATTTGGCCGAGCTGGTATCCTTAGATGCAGCGATAGACATGTATGGAATTTTGCCTCGGGGCGCTCTCTGAATTGATCCTTGTTCAGTTGTATAGGGTACACTGGCAAATCGGAGACGTGCCTCAAGTTTGGTGACGAAGGGCGACCAGACATAGTTTGCTGTTGCTGGGAAACCGCGGTATACTGATATGTTTGCCATTGCCACTGTACTGGTTCAAGTGTTCAATGTTGCTTGTTATGAGACTATATGGAGATATCTGGCTTCATGTATAGTATAAGAACGAATGAGTGAACATGAAAAGAAGGAAGGAAATTTTCAAATATTTATATTCAAGTATTCGACAGTGTCTGGTGCCTGGATATGCATCGCAGTAGATGTGGAGCGAGTCAGCTTAAATCCGTCCAATCGCCCGCTGCCTTCCCCGTAAACATCATTCCTACCATGCTCGCTGACACTGATCTGACCTTAAAAACCGACATTTATGTTTTGAGCCGATATGCTACCATAGCCACTTTCTCAAAGGCTTCCGAGGGGTAGTTAATTTAGCAAGGCCAGAGGCCCCGGGCAATCAGCAAGTTGTAAGTGTCCTCGCGTCCTTGAAGCCATTCCTGTTTTTATCCCCTCTTCATGATTTATTTCTAACATTCTCTTAATCCTCACTGATTGCGTACTTGTGCTTAAAGATTATCTTCTCCGCGAATCTTTCGCCGGCTGAACACCTCATCTTGAAGAGTCTGATCGGAAAATACGGTGTGATGAAGCTAATTTTTGCTATATAACAATACTCTCGTTCACCGCGGATGTCTGAGCGGACCTTGGACTGGGAAGTACTGGCTGCGTGAATACTAAGTATACAAGGGCGACGTATGGTGCATTCGGAAACTGTTCGACGTTCATTCGGGTTCGGTATGAGGCATAGCTTGACATGAAGCGCAGCCATGATACACTCCGTTTGGGGTCTAAACTCACCTGATTTTCCTCCACTCAGTCTGAGCATCTTACATGTATATCAAGAACGGTACTATCAAATTGCAAGTCAAGATCCAAACGACCCGGAAGTCGAACCTTGATCTATGATATCTGCCAGATAAATCACCACCGCTTCAACCCTAGTCTCGAGAATGGTCCCATAAACACAGAAAGTGATGCTTGGCTTACGCTTTCAGTTTCAAGGAACAGCTTTTCCTTTGACGTATCTCCATTTCTTCACCACTTGTACACAGCTATGACCTCTCTATATCGATCGTGCCTCGGCCATTGAGCATAACACTGTGTAGCTAAAATTTTCAAAGAATTAAAGACAATATCTTTGAGTCATCCACCATGCCGCGGATGAGGCGAGAAGGTTCCTCCATCATAAAGATTAACGGAAGTGAGCTCGCTGGCTACATTACAGATGAGGTCTGCTCCAATGTGAATGGCATCATACCTGACCCTTGCCATTGTGAATATCGTGCAATCACATCTGCCCCAAGCAGCTTTGAGAGTTTATCTGATGTAATGATGCACACCCTGGAGACACCACACTGTGGATTCTCGCAGCTAGGACGACGACGACAAATAGAGGGAGTTAAGGGTTCACTTGTAGCATATTATAGGAGTAGCAAAGGAAGCGATTGAGGCAACATGGGCTTCATCGAAGGGTTGAATGTAACATGAAGGAATAATAATTGAAGTTATATTTAATAGATACATGTAGGTATCTTCATATATCTGAAGACAAGCCTTGTTCAAAGTAGATATCGTTCCATCAACTGTAGCCACCACGGGGGAAGGGAGTGAAGAACATTCATGAATACCTAGATACAAATGCGCAATGACTGCATGCGAGAGGTTCAAGCTAACTTGAACCCAATGGCGAGGGCATCCGCATCATGTATAACCAAACAGAGTCCTTGAAGCTGAGCCGTGCACTGCTCAGTTCCGGCAGCTAGCACCAAAAATTGGAGAGTCGCGATGACTCACTGTATAGAAGCTAGATGCTTGAATCTAGTTAATCTTGATAAAAGAAAGAAGGTACAGATGTAGGATGATTAGGGCGGGTGTCTGCGATATGAGTCCGAATTAGGAATACGTAACAGTCAGCTTGCGAGGAGCATCCCATAAACCGATCGAAATCAATTAACGCGTACATCAACAACCTGAAGGGTCTTTGCCGCAGCTTTCCCCTCCAAAATCTTGTCTACACAAAAGGGTCATTTCATTACATGAGCCGCAATGACCCAGCCATTGACCATGTCAATTACCAGAAATCCCTACGACTCGACCTAGAGGAGTACTACTTGAGCGTCAATCATTGCTAGATCCAAGAGTATATTATTTTTCATTCATCAATACTTATAATATTAAGGAAACTAGAATACAAGTATGTGTTGTTGCTGGTGGTGGCAGTCGTCAATGCGGTTTGTATACTTTCCACAAGTTTACCTCAGAATCTATATCATAACAATTGAGCCGAACCCAAACGCCATCAACAGGAAAATCGAAATGTGGAAAAAGAACGCAATATGTATATGCTGAATAAGAACGATGTGGTGCCGTTTGCGTGGTGAGGCCTCACTGATTGGGATCAGGACGATCGGTCAAACGTTGCAAGTTTGAAGGGAAGTTCCGGGCAACGGGACGGGTATCATAGATCAAAACATGTTCGCTGCGCTGTGCCGGACTGTGCAAGCAAAAGAAAAAGTGGAATCGATAACGCAATCAACCGGTTAATCTGGATTCGTGAGCTGTTCAAACACAATGTCAGCATTCGTATACAAACTAGAACAAGAGACAAACAAACCCTCAAGACAGGGCGCGAATAGTCTTCTTCATCACGAAGAGACACCGCGCTAAGTCGATCCCCATTGGGATACAAAACTGCATCCTTCTTCATGCGGTTATCGATAAATGCCTGGTTCGGACTGAGATAGTCAGTGGGCGACGTGGGAGATACCTCGTCGCCAGCAAAATTGCGCATAAAGCTCATTTGCGAGCCCCGACTTTGACGTCGCGTATCGATGGTGCCGCCTGTGACGCTGCCGTCGCCACCTCCGATTGGAGACCCTGTTTTTTCAGAGCGTACGTCGTCTTTCCGACGTCCGAAGAAGAACCACCACAGTATCAAGGCGGCTACAGCTCCGACACCGACAAGCACGCCGATGACGATGCCCGCGATGGCTCCTCCACTTAATGATGAGCCTTTATTTCCGGTCGACACAGAGCCAGAGGTTGCAGCTGAAGGTGAATCCGAGACTGTAATAGTCACAGGCTGACCGGCAATAGTCTGGACGGAAATGGTCGGTGCAGCGGTGGTCGTTGTGCTTGATGTTGTAGACGTGTCCTGTACATCAAATGATTAGTAATGTTCAAGTATAGAGTTCTTGCTGGCCATACAGAAGACACGGACGTAACCAGAGTCGTGCCAGTAGAGGCCGACTCTGTTACAGTGACAGTCTTTGGTCCGGTGGATGTTTCAGTAGCCGTGCCCTCCTGTGTGGTTGTTAAAACCAGACACTATGAGATTGCACCAAGCCACCATGACATATGAAACCAGGGGTGATTATATACGTGCAAAGATTGGCAAAGGCAATAGGTAGTAGGAAGTCACTCACCGAAGAAGTAGTTGAAGAGGAACTAGTAGCGGTTGCAGTGCTTGTACCGGCTGCTGTTCCGGATGGTTTATGGCCTGCCATGGCAATGTAGCCGTAGTAGCCCTTATCGGGGTTTCCGCAAAGGTCGGATGGATAGCCTGGACAGCTGGTGTCACACTCTGAGACGTCTACGGTGATAGTAGGAGTGTAGTTTGAGCACCAGCAATCCTGACCTTGCAGGATGGCAAAGGCGTAGTCGGCGGCGCATTGTGTATTACATAGCCCGTTTGATTGATATATGGAGGTATCTAAGTAGCATAATCAGTACCAGTCGGGGATTCCAAGCGAAGCTGATGTATCATACTGTCTGTGCTTGATGAAGCGGTATTCTCAGGAGAACAGTACTCGATCGTCAGGGCAGCCACTGATGGGGAGCCGACAAGAAGAGCGGCAACTCCTAGACGCGCCGCGTTTCGGAAAGAAGCCATCGTTATGCCAGCGAATACTCTTCCCTCACCGTGTACTCTACGAGTAGTGTCGTATGATATCAATCAAAGTACCGTATATTGAATATTCAGTGATAAATCTCGGAGGACGTCTGGTGATCTCGGTCGGCAGCGGGCCAATTGCCCCGGAAGTAAAATGTTTACACGCAGCAAAAATATCGATTGATCGCCAGCAGCATCTTCGCGCCGCTCGCAGGCCGGTATGATCCGTTCGGCAGCACAATAGTCGCTGGGTGCGGTCGTCGAAGAATAGGTGAGAATGATGGGTTCGAATGGCCGGTAAGACGCGGAAGGAGAAGAGACGAGAGGAGATGAGGTAGTGTAACAAAGGAAAGAGGTCGTCTATGCCTACTGTCACGCAGACAATCGATGAGACTGATGCTCCAAACCGAGACAATTGAAGTTAGCGACGAGGAAGTGAAGAAGAAGAGGCTAGAGAGAGCGAGAGAGGAAGAAGTTGACCAGGGAGAAAGGAAAGTTGGTTAGTTTGATTAACTAGAGGGGTGGGTGGGTCGCATTGCTTAACTACTAGACGACTATGTACCCTTTAGTAGCAAGATGCTAATTTTATTCATGCTCTTTATGACTGAGGGAGTACACAGCTCAGTGCCGTGCTTGCAGCTACCGAGATAGGCAGTTTCTGTTTACTCAGGACGTCTTCATTCCGTCTGTTGACAACGTGAATGAATGTTTACAAGTACCTGCGGAGAACCGTTCCCAGATTCAAAGCGAAGAGCGGGTATCATACGCCAATCACTCGTCCAGTCGCTATGGGGCCAGGATCCGATCCTAGCTACTCTCCCAGTAAGACTGTGCATTCCATACCCCGATCGGGCCTTGGAAGTAGTAGTATCCACGGCACTGAGTCTGAGGTACATTTGCTGACCGTCCAGCGAGCACTTGCATGATACCACGCCAGCAGTATGTATTCCATGTGAGGCCGATCAAACATCCGCCTCCAAAGTGCAATAGAGCTAGTTCGCGCCACCCAACAGCCAATCGATAAGTGCCCACCGTTGAGCGAGGAAACGCTCAGTCTACGCATGGACTATATGCAGCCTACTTGTGCGATCGACAGGTGCTCAGCAGAAGATGGTTCGCTATGAGTCCATGACTTGACGGTTTGTTCAAGAACAGAGGTATACAGCGAGAGAGGTAACATCACTTGGAGATAGTGGCTTGCCTTGACGTATTTCTCGTATCTTATTCCCTCCACTCAGCGGAACCCAGCCAATCACGATTCTTAGCGCGGTCTGCATGTCTTGCATTTTTGGCATTAATCCTCGTCATATGCACACATTATCATCGTATATATTACTGCGTATATCAGCACCATTGGAGACACTGTATTGGATGTACCGTAAAACAAAATCCCCATCCCGGCGGTTAGTGCATGTTATATAGGGCCCTCTTCGTGGCCTCACATGCATCGCAGGCTTGTGGCGAGAGTCATCTCCGAGGCTTGTCTTGGAATTCTGCATAGATGGCGAGCTTGGGCTATAGCTCGTTGAGGTATATGAAGGTATTGTATGGTCTCGATGGAGAGGCGTTATGATGACGAAGAGGTCAATTTCCCTTTTACTCGACTCAAGCCCTGTGTAGTCGTTGACAAATAACTACTACTCGAGTAGGGTCCACATCAAGTGCGATTGAGTTGGGTAGTGGCCATATTTTTCAAACTCAAAATTAATGATACGCACATTCAGGGCTTGTCGCCGAATCGGGTAATTCTTATGATTAGGGTTTCAGGTTCGCCCCTCAAGACGGTAATGTCGGCAGCGTTTTGTGGTTCAGGTGGGAAGGCGACGATGGTAATTGTTTTTTGGAGAATACTTATGTACTTGTATTTTGTGGCCTTTGATTGGAATTATACCTATATAGATGACTTCGTCAAGCGCAGCTTAACGGGATTTAGCCATAGCACGTTGAACTCATCGCTTTGATAAAATGTTTCACTCGAACAAATTGTCAACCTACAGCTATTAAAGCCCAGTCATTTCCAAATACGCCGATCCAAATTCCAAACATCTTTATATGCCCATCCAAGCATGTACAGTACAACCATCACTTCATCAACATGTCAAACTGACAACAGCTCACGACGTTTCTACATCATCATTGGCAATCGCCTGTAGCAACGGCTCAGGTCGGTAATTCGCTCCAGAAAAGATCCGCAATGCTCTGCAGGTCTCTCGATGCATGCAATTTGCACCTCTTGCATTCGATCACGTACTTCTTCGTCTTTCGCTCCTGCTCCAGGAAAGCAGCCGCAAGACCATCGAGGCTATCACCAACATTGTAACCACCATCCTCGTCGCCATTAGTGCCAGTATCGTTCGATTGATCTTCGCGAATCAGAACATTGAACAAGCACCCACAGACCCTACAGGTACTCAACTCCTGTATCCGCTTGATACAGTCGTCCAACTCGGCATTTTGAGCCTGCAAATGGCTTATGCTATTCATAAGTTCCGAAATACGGCGGCTGTCGATTATCCAGCGTTCAAAATTGTCTTGCTGCTCGTGCTTGAGTTCTGTACGGAGGGCATCGTGTTTCTTGGCAGCTTTTTGAAGCAAGAGGGCGGCAAATTCGGGGTTTAGGCCGGATTGCGCAAAGTTATGAGTTTGGGTGATTTCTGTGAAGTGCTCCGATGCCACATTCACTATAATATCGCGCAATGTCTCTCCTTGTTCAGAAACAGTAGATGGTACTGTAGATGGCGTCGTCGTCTCGAACGCCTCTTTAGCAACCGCCAGAAACCCCTTTGCAGACCACACTGTCTTCTTGAGAAGCACCTTAACCTTCTCTATAGCCTTCTCCTTAAGATCACCCATCATATAGTAGTCCCCAATAGCATGAACCCCCAAATGCGAGGAGAAAGCCTCAAAGAACTCATTCGCCGCAGTCTCGCCGTCTGGTCCCCATTCCTGGGACTCTGATGCTGATACAGACGGCTGATAAGCGTCAATGTTGTGGTCCAACAGCCCAGCTCCGAGAGATTCAATATCAGTGCCAGGGTTGACTGCGTCTCCTGGACCCTCTGCTTCTAGTGTCTCGTCATCTATAACTGGGTTGACAAATTCGGGTTTACCCTGGTCGTAGTCTTCCGTGTATAGGAACTCGACCATACGGCGGACAGTCTGGGCGTCGAATTCTTCGATGTGAATGACATTGTCTGTCCCTTCCTATACAAATGGTAAGCCCTTTTTTCCGACATACTAAAGGTTCAATAAATACCTTCCACGGCCCCTGACAAGCCTTCTCCAACACAACCGACTGCGTCAACACAAGCGCCTTGTGCACCGCAAATTTCTCCCCATCACACTCCAGTGTCAAGTCGCTATACTTCGGGTCGGTCATTAATCCCGCCACGAGATCAGCCAGTCGTTCGGCCATCCAGCAATTTGCTTGCTCAAAGAGAATTGAATTGATAATTCTCTGCGTTTTGTATGCGTTACTGTTCTCCATGATGATTGCCCCTGCAGATGTTTATATGTTCCTTTGCTCGTTTCCTGTGATTGGTATTTGTCGAGGGCTTCCGTACGGATTGGGTATATTCAACGGTCTAGTCCTTTATGTTGTATCAGCATCTGTAAAGTGCCCGGGAAATAAAAGAAATGAAACAATCGCTAAAGCCGCGTTGGGATGTCCTAGGCTCTAAACCTCTGATCGTTGTCGTGTATATGACTCAGAGTTTCGACTGCTATGTTTTTGCGTCTCTTCTTTAGGGACCTTCCGATGTCTGACGGTACCATGGCATCGCAGCCTTATGAGTAATGGAACTCAATTGATTATTGTCGGTATAAAATTCCTTTCCACCCAGTTAACGTACGAACTGCAACATTAATTGGTAAAATGCATTGAGTTGTAATCAGTAAAATCAAGTCAAAATATAAAAGAACAAGAAAAATTTCATGAAATTATATCTGTCGTATCTCATCAAAATCATCATTATCGTTGCTGTTGGCTGTCGATTTTCACTGTCGTTCAAAAATTATAGAGGCCTGATCAAATCTCCCGGTACCGTCTCGGCCGTCGACCCTCTTCAATAACCACATCTCGCTCGCGATATCGTTCACGCTCTTCCCATGGATACGGCTCCCGAACTGGCGCCCTTTCCAACATCAATGGCGGTCGCGCTGGTATAGGGGGCGGACCAGGAATCACTGGCAGTGGCGGAAGTCTTTCTCGCTCACGACGCATGCCTCGGATTCGCTCGCGGCGGAATTGGCGTATATCTTCGCTGAGGTCGACAAGTCTTTCGACGTCGTCCTGAATATACTGTTTAGAATGATGTCGAAGAAAGAACTAGGAGGACTTACATAGCGAAGGTACTCAAACACATAGTAGAAATTCTCTGTTTCATCGAATTCGTAACCTGCTCGCTCAAGAGCTTCTCGCACAACGAGATCTTTCGAAATCTCCGTCCAGAGTTTATCGCGTTTTCTTCTGGTGTCTGTATATCGTTTGTGGACGCGGACTTCTTCCCTGGCCTCGGGAAGTGAGTCTATTTCTTTGCGCTCTCGCTCGCGGATGATTATCTCCCTTTCGAGCTCCAGGTCTCTGATTTCTTTGTCACGCTCTCGTTCTCGGATTTCGATTTCCTTTTCCACTCCATGATCTCCGGATTTGGTGCTTGTGATGATCAATTCGTCCCTAGGCTCAGGGACTGGTGCTCGTCGGCGTGGGGATAGGCTTCTTTCCTTTTCCTTGTCGATGATGATTTCTTCTTCATATTGCCGTCCGTGTTTATCGCCTCTGCAATCGCGTTAGCCATCAGGAAAGTCTGCACCAAGTTGATCGGACATACCTTCGCTTTATATCAATAACATCCACTTCGTCAGCAAGTGATTCCGCTTCAAGGCTATCACGCCGGACGGGGGGAACGACCTCGTAGCCTTCTCTTGTTAGTAAGCACGCATACAAAAGTAATGTTGCTCAACTTACTGTCAATATGACGGTGATGCGTGATGACTTCCTGAAGAATAGGCGGCTTGCGAACAATAGATGGTTCTCGGGATGACTCTGAAGATGACGATTCCTCCTTACGTATGATGATTTCTCTACCGGTCTCACTGGGTCTCCGTCTATCATTGTCCTTGATTATGATCTCTTCTTTCTCTCTGTTTCTGGATGGAGAGCGACGTGGGCTGCGATGTGGGCTATGGACATGGCGGAACTCAATACGTTCTCTCCCTCGGTCGTCATCGTCTACAATCAGTTCATCTTCTTCGATATCACGACTTATTGACTTTCTTCTTCCGTGCTTGTTTTTCCGTATAATGGCTTCTTCGCGATCATCATTGTCATCATCTAGTGCAGGGACTGATCGCCGTCGGATTACTACGTCATCCAACTCATCATCCCTGGGCCGCGAAGAATGATGACGGTGACGGACTCGTATCTCCTGCCGGTCATCCTCTTCTCTATGTGGAGTGGAGCGATCGCGCCTGCGTATAACAACTTCTTCGCGATCATCTTTCTTTGGCGGTGGAATGGAGCGACTCCGTCGACGAATGAGAACATCGTCAATCTCATCATCATCCCGTCGTCGTCTAGGAGGAGATCTTTCCTCTCGACGGATATCAATCTCTTCTTGCCTCCGTCGATCTCGTTCCCGGAAGATAATTTCTTCTCGCTCATCTTCATATCTTTCATCACGATGGTGACGGCGACGACGAGGACCAGGCGAACCATGTTTGTGCCGAATGACCACCTCATCTTCCTCGGCTCGAAAGTCTTCAAGAGGCGGCATCGAGCGTCTATGACGGGCAATTCTTTCGCGCTCAAAATCATCTTCACGTCGTGGCCGATCTCGATGACGGAAAACAAACTTTTCGTCGTCAATCTCCTCGCGCGGGTCAATGCGCCTTTTCTCCTTTTCGATGATTATATCCTCCTCGTCTTCTCTTACTTGGTGAGGCGGTGATGAACGATCCCTTCGGCGGATAATAACTTCATCGTGCTCATCCTCTTCACGGGCTGGCCGTGAAGATGCCCTTCGCTCTTCGAAGATAATCTTCTCTTTCTCCCGTGGCTTCCTCCGGTAATCATCAATCTCATCGCCTTCATCAAGTAAGACTTCTTCCCTCGAAATTCTCCTGGGCCGATGTCGGGATATCGGCGGAGTCCCGCGTCGGACATACACCTCGTCCGTTTCTCGTTGTAGTCTCAAATCATCCAGGCGCTCTCTCTCACGACGTCTGGGAGAAAGAATGTCTTCGTCTCGTGGAGGTAAGAAACGGTCACGGTCACGATCATGAATAATATCCGGCGCAGAGCTATCACGCCGACGGATCCGTACTCGCTCGTCGATTTCGCGCACTGCAGGCGGAGAGCGTGTTGAGCGACGCCGTCGAACACCAAAATCGGGATCGAAGTAGCGGTCATCTTTGCTGCGTCGTCTGCGGTCGACTTCTTCGTAGATGTCCTTTTCGTAGATGTCATCGACTGGAGGCCGACGAGACATTGCGCTGGTTTCACAAGATAAGATGGACTAATTGATATAAAGTGTCCAGATCTGCGAACTAGAACTGAGCTGTTGCCTTGAATATGCTGATGCATAAACGGCAGTCAAGATGCTCAAACCGAAGAGATGCGCATTTACCATGAAACAGATAACTGAAAGAGAACAAACTACAAGAAAGAACTGCAACCATCTATAGGAATAATAAACGATAAAAAAGAACTGAAGTCAAGAAATTATCAAGATAATTACCATGTTGTGGTCGCAGTGTTGACTGATGTCATTCCTCACCCCACCTCCCCGCGACTACGAGGGTTTACTAACTTTTAGTTTGACGTACTGGCGGCCACCATTCAGTAGCCTCTAAATATAGAATACACTAAGTTGTATCATGTCTATTCAATAAATCATATGAAAGGGTATCATTAAATTCTGCCATGTGCATACATATTCGATCGCCAAACACTGCTATCCGAAGAAGAGTCGTTTCTGCCCCTTCTCCGTCTTCGCACCAGACGCTCGTGGTCGACCTGGTCCTGTCTTTTTGCGATCTGACGCTGTGCGTCTGGCTGATTGTTCAGCAATATTTCGGGATGACTGTTCTGCCCGTAGCTCCTGGGCTTCGAGGTCTTTGGCGAAGTGCCAGTCTTCGTGTTCCTTGCGTTGCTGCTCTAGGACTTGTTCGTTGCATCGAGGGCATGTGAAAGTGCCATCGAGCTGATCGGGGATCTCCCCAGGTGGTCCTAAAATGTTGGTATCATTGTCGTGCGAGCTCGTCCTAATCGGAATGTCTGAGGCTGCAAAAGATGACGGGGAGTGATCGTCAATCTCCTTGTCGTTATCAGGACTGACTAATGACGGCGAGTCTCGTTTCCAAAAGCTCCCAATTCCCTTTGCTGCAATTTTCCTAAATTTGGCCGGTCTATCTTCGTTCTCTGTCAGTTCGGACACCTTGCTCTGGAGTGAAGAATTCATGGAGGGTTTGTTTTGCCCAGCTGTAAAAAAGCTGTCGATAGCCCTATTGTTAACAGGACCCTCCTCAAAACCGGTCACATTGACCGATAGATTTGCGCATGGCCATGCCCGTGCCTCTGCAATGACTTGATTCAACAAGTTACTCGAGAGCTCATAAAGGATATCTTCCGTAACTACTTTCCCGCCAGGGATCGAAGTAGACTTTGAATGTACCTGGGCACCCATTCGATGATGTAGACTAAGCGTCCTTGGCCGACGTTTGTTTTCCAACAATCCATCTTCCACCAATCTGTTATACAGATCTGCCGCGAAAATTCGCAACCATTTTCGTGCCTGGTCCGCTGAGTTGATACTAGGTCGGAAAGATTTGGCTGAGAGCATGGATTTGATCTGTGTCCTCGGACTGACCTCACTGTCATCGATACCGCGGATGATATTGTACAGCCACACCGCAGTGTCGTCGTCTAACCTAGCTTTGAACTGTTCAACAGATACTTTCAGCAGTTCCTTCACCTGTTCTGTCCCAAATTCAGCACTGATACGTTCCCCTAGCTTTCCACCTAGCCACCGAATCTTGGTGAACTGGAAACCCCCCAGGAATTTCTGAATGGCCCGATTTCGGATTATTGTTTGCTTGTTGGGTTTGTTTTGTGCACTTCCTAGTTTGGACATCATTTTATTGCGAGCGATACCCGCAGAGCATGTGTAGCTTAGTTTGTCCCAGACCGCAGCGCGAATGGAACGTGTGATTTCAGCACCAATCAGCATCGCAATGTCATCCCAGTCGGGGTCATCCTCTTCAGTCTCCTCTTCATCTAGATCGACTAATCCGTCTTCTGGACACCATTCCAGTGCTGTTGTCGGCGGGGTGGGCAACGAAGTTGTTTTGTCAACTGCCGTCGGCGCTCTTCGCAGTTCAGGGTACCGTTGATAGAGCACAGCATAGACTAGTGATGATAGATCAATAAAGACCTCATCGACAGATGCCTTTTCAATCTTTGCTGCCTGAAAGTCTAGCGGAACATCCTTTGAATTGATTATTTCATCTCTCAGCCGCGAAACTTCTTCCTTAATCGTACTCAGAATCCTGCGTGACTGCGCGCGATAAGGGTCTAATGACACCTTGTCGGTATTGATTTTATGCGAAGCGTCATCGCGATATGCCCACTTTCCTCCTTCTCCTTCTCGAAATGTCGCGACATGTTGCAGAATCAGTTCTGGACATCTCTTTTTCGCTTCAATGGCTGATAACATGCGAGTTATCCCAAAAGGTCGTGCGGCATAGTTGATGGCAATGAGCGAGTCCCATTGTTGAACGGCTAGAGGAGTATCGCGCGAGATCCCCAGTCGAACCATCTCACATTGGGCATAGAATGCATCGAGGTCGATATGAGCGATGACTCGTAAAGGGCTGGACGGTGAGTTCTGACGGAGAAGATGGAGATGACGAAAGTTATAGCGGGACGACTTCATGCATGTGCTCGGCGAGGATTGAACAAATGCCGGTGGAGAGGGAGACCGCGACATAATTTGGCGCTTTGCATTTCATCTTATCTGGCCGAAAGTATAATACTCATTTTTAGGTTGTCTATCGATCTGGATACAATGTAATCACGACGGTTGATATAGTCGCGTCAAGTTGAAGTTGGACGCGGCATTTTGGCGATTGGCCCACTTTACAGAATTTCGGCCAATAAGAACTCACTCGGCCATCATCGATAACGGCGCATAATCATCAAATACTTCACCATCTTAGAACTCGTAGAGCAGGTGAAAACAGATACTCTGGTATACTTGGACACCGGTAAGCCATATCACGCGATAGAAATGGGTTTATAGCCCTGTGCTTCACGAATACATTGAGTACTTTATGCTAAAGACGACTAGTTGTTATCACGGTACCGAGAAATATCCCTACACAACTCACCCCATTGTCCATATATATTGCTCACCATTGAGACCAGGCCACAGGCAGGCAGTAAGGTGCAGAGATGCATAGGATTTACGAGAATTTTCATGTCGATCACACTGAGCAGATTAGGTTGGCACTGACATCCATAGGGTTGTGTCGAATACGGGAGAAATACTACATTTGAGAATGGAGCCACTTAGGCGAAAATTTCCACATCAGGGTCTGCAACACTTGTTTGATGTTGTACCTTCTTCCAGGGTTTCACTTGTGGGGTAGGGATCAGTAGCCAAGGCCGAGAATCGAGCATATGTTGAAATGGGAACGGGGGATGCGTACATCATGATGGTGGCGCGTATCACGCTGGCCGTAAGATACCGCTACAGACCAGACACACCGAATGCACGGGCGCTCCTTCATTGAGAAGTAATGCGTGTAAAAGAGGATCAATATCTGGTCCACTCCAAAGAAGAGTGGCTTGTCTTGATCTGCTGAAGTGCAGCCTAAGATGGGCTTCCACTTGTCGAGCCTTAACATTGGCTTTATTGGCTTTCAGCCGCGTGTGAAATGGACGCAAGGAGTGGACCGTCGTTATTGGGTCGATCCGGATCCAGCTTCTACCGATCTCTTGAAACTTGAATACCGAGTGCACCTGATTTGATCATATCCAATTCCATGTTTCCCAGAATCATATATTTTCGGAGCCTCCGTATTCATTACCCAGGTATCAATGCAATAAGAGCAGCTTATGCACGCATGAAGCAAGATAGCCTTCCAATTCCCGGGTATCTTCTGATAAATTAATAAATCATCCCAGTTAAATCTGACGGCAAGACGGCCATATACACCAGCTTCAAGCGCACTCAATAGACAATCAGATTGATGAGAGAGTGAATTCATTAGAGTAGCCTGATCACAAAACAAGATCTAAACGATTCCCATGAAGCTGGATAAAATATCAGGGAGATTGTTTTTGTCCAGAACTGTTCAGCCAATCACAGCGCAGAACATTCATCTTGGCTTAGTTATGATTCGGGCCGGTCCGTCGCACGGTCCCGTGACCTGCAACCATGAATCTGTTTGTTGTGTTTGTTAACCCACAGCGAGGCAGTTAGTTATGCATGCTATAACTCAATCACTTGCATATGCCGAGTGCTTATTGGGACTGGAGATTTCCCAGCATGGAGATAGCCTGATGACAACAGTGTGCGTGGGTGGTTACCAAATTCATTCTCTGCTTCATTGGATAATAGTGACCGGCGTAGTAAATGAACCATACTGCATTAGTCCTAAGCCACTTATGAGTTGGCCGCCTTAGCCCAAACGGCCTCGTCGATGCCCAAAGCCACGCATTACGGCCCAACAGCCAGCAAACAATCTTGCCTCGCTTCCAGACATTTCAACCACAGGTTTTATCACTTGTCACTTGTGTGACCTCATTATCACGCGTCGGTCCGACCGTGTCTTGAATGGGGCTGACTGAGTAGCAGGATTATTCTGCTGGGTCAAACTCTGATCTCCCTATCATGAAGTAAGAGGTATTGATTAAGCTGCCCAAATCGGATAGCAGCTTTGCTCGCATCATTGTGGGCGTGAAAAGATTTTAAGGTCGGGATTCTAGGCGGCGGCCGTTCCCTAAGTGCTTTAGCGGCGACGGCTTGTCACGAACCAGAGTCGTGAGTCTTGAAGAAGCGACAGACGAACCAATCCAGACTCTGGCAGGACCCGTCTCACTGGTCACTGGGACTGTTGAAGATCTTGACGTCTGAAATTCAGAGTAGGTCTAGTTGTCATCCCAATGCAACTCATCGGCCAGTCACTGGAACAGGGCTTCTTCTCGTAATTTTGGTTATGGCACACTTCGATATAATCTCTCAACTGGGCGGCGGCAGTGTTGATGCTGGAAATGTAGTCGAAGAGACACATAGTAATCAATCAACGGAAATTTTGAAGTTATAATGTAGCAAATGCACGGTGCATAGCAGCACGTACTATCGAATCGACGTAAACAAAGATACAGTCGTGGCACCAGCTAAGTCGGCGGACGAGTGGTACATGCGTCGTAGCCCAAAGCCAGCCCAACTAGAGGGAAACAGCCAACCGGGCGGCGAATCCACACAGACCGCCCACAACCTTCGCGCCTTCCTGAGGATCCTTCGCCCCTCCTTCCTTTGCCCACTACTACCTTCGCTCTTCCCCCCATTCTCTTTTCCTTCCTTATTTTGATCCTCGCTGTCACTTCTTCCTCTTTCTCTCTCCTCTCTCTCCTCTCTTCTTACTTACACCACGGCCTTTCCTCATCGGCCATCAGCGTATTCCGTCAATCGTGGAATAAACATTGCCTTCCCTTGAAGGAAGAAAACGGAAAACAAACAGATTCTTCACTCCACAGGATCATACGGCCGTCTGCCCGCAAAGGATTTCATCTAGGAAGCGCATCTCGCTCCCCTGCGAGATTTATTCAGCACCTTCTTATTTTACTGTCTCGGTTAATGTGCCAGACTGCAACAAATTACTCATTACTTGCTCGTGGACTTGCTCAGCCGGACCTGTATTAGACCTGTCATTCACTTGGTCCCTCGTCTTGCTCTTCTTGATTAGGCCCACTTTCAAAGTCCTGGATTGAGGAAACCCTATTGAACTCCCTGGATTCGCTGGATTAAATTTTCTCTCAGACTGAGTGCGTGCCCATACGCTTGACTAGTCCGCGGATCATCTGATTGCCTTGGATTTTGACTTCCACGGATTCTCTGTTGCCATTATCAGCGCCAGGATTGCCCACAGGACTCACCTAGGAATCAAAAAGCCCGTCAGATCTCACTTCCTGGATAATTATTGCCGTTGGCTTTTCTATTTCTCTTCTTTTAACTCCTTCTCTGGACACCATGACTGGACGAGCTTATGAGCGCCCGGAGCGCCACAATGAATACTTTATCCCGGGAGATGGGATCAGCCGAGAAGTCATCCAAGCCGACATCTGCAGATACCTGGGAAATGATGCTCTCGTAAAACCTGGAACACATCAAGTTCGTTATCAACCCTAAACGCCACGTAGATGATATTCATAAAATAAGTACTGACCATTTCGTATAGGGCCGCTCAGGCTACTTAATACGAGCTTACCGGAATCTCACATCAGTATGTCTTTTGACTATAAAGTCCTACAATGAATACGTGCTGACGTGCTTTCTTTGCAGGAAATGATTGCCGACCTGAAAGCCGATTCTGCTCGCTGGGAACAGGAAGTGGAACGGCGGGCTAATATGGGTTATTCCAGAGGTACTTATGTTCAAGATGTACGTAGGTCCCGAAGCCCTAACGAGCTATCAGGGAGCTATGTTTCGCCAACCCACGAGCTCCGCTCGCAGGGCGGCCCATCACCACCATCGTATGCCGCGGCACCTGCTCCCTACGTCGATCCATATGCACAACAATCGCAATATGGTGCGCCCCAAGGTCAGCCGTACGCCACACCTTCATACTCCACATCGCAATCTCCTGGATATAACCAGAATCCCTATGCTTCACCTCCACAACAAAACCCTTACTCAGGGCCGGGTCAAGGTCAACCCCCTATCTCCGCACCAGATGTCCATCAGCCTTCCTACACTTACAGTAGTACCCCCAGCTATGGATATGAGAGAGGAAATGCTGCGCCCCGGTATCCAGGAGCTGGTTACGATAATGAGCCTGAGTACTCTCCTGTTACATCTGGTATGGGCTACCCTGCTGCCACCGCACCTTCGGATGCCCGTTTAGGAATGGATCCCAGATACACTCCAGAAGCTGCGTATGACCACAGGACAGGAGCCAGTCGGCCACAGCAGAACAGAGATCCTCATCGGAGACCCCGTTAATTGAGAATATGCTTGACTAAACGGGAATTGCTGCTCATTGCGTCTTCGATATCGGAATGTACCATTGTTTTCAGGATGCTCTAGGAACTCATGGATTAATGGGCCGACTCAAGCGATGTTTTCGAATCTCTTTCAGAAAAGAATGTTTTAGAAGCGATTTTCTAGGCGGAAGATGCATGGTGTCATTGGAGTCAATTTGCTTTGGAGGTAGACCTGTGGGAGCTGGTCAGCCCGGTGATGTATGAATCGCGTCCCAGGAGCTTCCCGATGGAGGGGACTACCAGGAATAATGATGAGAATACGACGAACTTTCAGTCATGATGAAGTTGACTGTGAGCCACCTCTTAATTGGACGATTGGATTACTAAAAGGCGGTTGTCTTTTTTGTTATTGTGTGAACGTATATGCGTGGAGTTTTTCTTTATCTTCTTGGGAATTTTGTTGACATCGTTCCTGTTGTACAGATTTGGTACTTGGATTGGTCGAGCGCTTCCTTGAAAGTCGCCTTCTTCATTCGTCTGGAATATCCCTCGGTATGCCTGTTGGTTGCATCTGCCAGGAGCTTTGAAAACCTTTTGTTTCCGTGTTGCTTCATACAGGACCACTGGGGTTCGATGTTGTAGATACATGCATTACAGGCGTTGCAACTGTTTGATACATTACAATTGACACTTTCCAACCTAACCACATCTTAGGCCACTCCACATTTCAAATACACTTTAGCAACTCTCAACTCTTCAATCAAAGAAACCAGTATCTGTGGTGCTCACCCTGAGCTTACTTTTCATATCAGAGTCAAGTTATTTGACTCGGGCGCACCTTCCACTTTATCTTCATTCATATCTCCGGATCCGGTTCCTTCTCTTTCATCTCCCCTTCTCATCCGGCTTTCTTATTCATCAACATCAGGAGCGCACCTTATTCCTACTTTCATTTCCTTCGAATCTCTTCTGTCCCCTCCTTTAATCTCGTACTATCCTCACCATCCTATCACATCCCGGTCCCTCCACCTTCTGACTAACCTCTTCTCTATTGCTCATCTATCCTCTCGTAAACGCACTTGCTCTCTCTCGTCAATTCCTCTTTTATTCCACTATTTCTCTATCTAGAGCACTACCCACAAAGCATCGTCTCAAAATGGCGAATCCAAGCCCTCACGAAAACGTACATGTGCCCTCGGAGTTTCCAAACTTCCACAATGGCGACGTTATGGTCGTCATCAATGCCACTGAGATCTACCAATTACATTCTGATGTCCTCCGGCGCTGCTCACCTCATCATTTGGGCCAATTGGTGGCAACAGCCAACGCTGCTAATCTAACGAAAGCTGCTGTAAATAGTGGTCGCTTTACCCGCTACAAATTGGTCCTGAAGCCCTCCGAGGGTTATCAAAATGGAGTATTTCGCAAAGAGGTTTGTCTGCTCTACAACCACGTTTCCACAGCATGTTATATATACCTGCAGGACTCGCGAGATGCTAATGATCAGACAGGATGTCGATCGATATGGCCGAACGACGGGCGACACAAATTGTCATTCCATGTTTGCGAACGTTTACAGCGCCGAATTGCCGGCATACGCAGCCGAATCGTGGAACAACCTGTTCCGCACATTCTACAACTTGGAGCCCATCATTAGCGGATCGTCTCTCCAAACAGTGCTCGAGAAATCTATGCATTTAATGGATGCTGCGGATAGTGTGGGCGCCGCTCCAGCGGTACGTGCTCACATCGACAATTCGTTGATGCGCCATGGCCAGCTACTTTACCGCGCGATCCTGGCGCGGCCTATTCTTTGGGGAGGTCTGGCAATCAAGATTGAGTCTCCTGCTATCTTCAAGGATGCAGTCATACACGTCGTTGGGAAGTGGAACTCCCTATCAAACGCCGAAAAAAGAAACATGAACCCACATTTCCGCGCAATCTGTGAGGAGAAAGTGGCCGAACTATATAAGATCAAAGGCACAGTTGAAATGCGGATCGCTGGGCATCTTCCACAGGTACTATGGCGAAAGGCGGGATCAACCACGGCCACATCGCGAGCCAATTACGCAAACGATATCTATATGTGGATGGCAGTCAACATCCACCGACAATGGTTCTTGCAAGTAGTCGGCATTGAACGTCGAGGTCGAGATGGTCGTGACGGCGGCACAGAGCTATATCACGCGATTCAAGAAGGAGGAGCAACCTATCTCGCTGTGCAGGACTATGTCAACTTTCACAACATCTGCCCTATGTCCAAGAAGGCGCGCACAATCGTATCCGACAAGGTGCGCCAAATGAAGTTTGAAGTTCGCAAATACGTGGGGTGTTTGATGGTGAATCGGTCACAGCTGGATCTCAAGGAGGATTTGCAGTTGGATCATTTGCTGTGTACTGAAGTGACGGACCATGATCTTCCGTGGAATATTACAGATATTGCGAGGCTTGAGCCGTCGATTTTGGAAGATGGTCTGGAGGAGGACATGGAGGTAGTAGAAGGGGGTCTTCCGACAGATAGTCCTGACATTTCGGTTTTGGGGTCTCAGTTTCATCAAGCAACGAGTCATGCGAATGTGTTTGCTGGGGCTCGCGCACCGGAAGGATAAGGTAACTGATAGTATGAAGCTCGTGAAATTTCCTATCGGATTGAATCAGCACAAAGACATATTTTCGGGTTCCAGATTAGTTTCTTGTTGTTCATTTCAATCCACTGATACCATTGATATTACTCACTACTGATTATTATCTTATTAGCCCATATCCGATTGTACTAGTCAATAATACTATTTCAACACAAGAAAACAAGTTGTATGCGTAGAGTTAATCCACTTCTATATGTACAATATCCACTCCCCTGCCGATGTGAGGATACCAGTAATAAAATGTTCCCGGTCATATGAATCTTCCTTTCCTTGCAGCCCAAAGGGATACTCGCTGTCGCTCTTTGGGTCTCCCTATCAATTTCGATAATGCAAAATCACTGGGAACGCAGCGAGTGTGACAGGCGATCTGTTTCAATCCAAACAATGCATATCACAGGCATAAATATATCTACTCGTCGTCGAAGCCTTTGGGAATCACACGAGGCCCTTTGGGAACTACGCATAGAATAAGATCAGCTCAAAATGCACCCTGAATCAGCTACCAACACATTGTAAGGAAAAACAAACCTGGGTATGAAAGCGGAATCTTCTCCGGGTCAACATCACCAAAGTAGCGACGAATAGGCGGTATGGTGACGAGGCAGACAGGACCTAAGGAACCGAGGACAATTGAGTAAAAGATAGCGGGCTTCTCGTGCGAGGCCCAGCGGAGGTATCGCAATGGCGTGGACCAGAATTGAGGGGCCGACATGGTTGCGGATGGTCGGATGTGTGGAAAAAACTGCGAGTGGGTTGTTCAATTGCGAGTATTTCAGCGTTATCGAACAATAACGGTGCACAGCTGCCGTCTCCGTGAGGCTGGTGCGCTGCGAGCGGTTCAAGTGAGAGGAATGTGGCCGCGCTGGTCGGGAGGGGAGGAGTGACTGGCTAGGTGAGATCAAAGATGAGGTTATTATCCCAATGCCGCTAACTCTAACGGGTGGAGCACATCGAGTCTTGGCACTCCGGAGCAACACGTCGCCCGATCTATGACTTATGCATTCATGTGTCGCAACTGCCAACTCTCGTTTTTCTGTGTGTTATTATTCCAATTCTTGTTGCTGGGTTTCCCCTAAGTATATACTTGACTCAAGCCCGCCTCGAGCGGAGACCAATTCAAGATGAGGTCATTTCTTTCTTTTCTATTACTTGGCTTCTGGGGAGCTTGCGTACATGCATTGAGTAGTTCAGGATCCCGCTTGCTCGTCGTTTTGGAGGAGGACAAGAGCTTATATTCGACTTTATGGGCCGACTTAGAAGGTATCCGGACATTATCCACTGTTTTGCTGTGTCTTTTGAGTCTAAGGAATATGAATTGTATACTAATCTGCGTTTTGACAGGCCGCGGATACGACATTACTTTCGAATCTCCCAAGAGCGATCAGTTGTCATTATTTGCGCACGGAGAAAAAGCCTATGACCACCTTATTCTTCTCCCATCCAAGTCGAAGGGTCAGTGGCATGCACGCCTTTGTTTGAAATGAAAAAGGAGACAATCGCTGATAAAACTACTGCAGGTCTTGGTCCTGCATTGACACCCAAGCTACTACTCGACTTCCTCAACAACGAGGGAAACGTCCTTCTCGCCCTCTCCGGCAAATCTACCACTCCTAGCTCCATCAGCTCCCTTCTCCTCGAGTTGGACCTGCACATCTCTCCCGACCGTTCGTCGATTGTGGTCGATCACTTCAACTACGACACTATATCCGCTGCCGAAAAGCACGATGTCCTCCTCTTACCCCTCCCTGATCCCGTGAGATCAGATGTGAAATCTTACTTTTCTGGTGAAGGCGTCATAGCTCTCCCCCGGCCAGTAGGACAATCCCTTGGAAACGGCAGCCCGCTCCTTGCACCTATCCTCCGAGCCCCCGAGACTGCGTATAGCTACAATACTAAGGACGACTCTCTTTCCCCCGAGGACATCTTTGCGACCGGCTCGCAGTTGGCGTTGGTATCGGCATTGCAGGCAAGGAACTCTGCTCGTTTCACTGTTCTTGGATCTGCGGAGGCCCTTGAGGACAAGTGGTTTTCTGCGTCTGTCAAGTCCCCCAAGTCCAAGTCAGCTGTCACAGCTGCAAACAGGCAGTTTGCTAAGCAGCTCACTGGCTGGACGTTCCAGGAACTTGGTGTTTTGAAAGTTGGAAAGATCGAACATTATCTCAGTGACGAGTTTGGGAACATTGAGGGCGATGTCAACCCGACAATCTATCGCATTAAGAATGACGTGGTAAGCTCTCTTTCAAACAGATAGAACGTTCAGGAAGTCACTAATGGAACTGATAGACCTTCAATATTGAAGTCTCCGAATACGAGTTCGACAAGTGGGTGCCATATAAGGTCCCTGCCAACGATGAACTTCAACTTGAATTCAGCATGCTATCTCCTTTTCACCGTTTGAGACTGCTGCCCAAATCTACCACTGAGAACAGCACCATATTCGGCGTCACATTCACCACCCCCGATCAACACGGCATCTTCTCATTCCGCGTGAACTATCTCCGCCCATTACTCACCAACATTGAAGAGAAGCACGAAGTCACGGTGCGCCACTTTGCTCACGACGAGTATCCTCGAAGCTGGCAGATCACTGGCGGATGGGTATGGATTGCGGGACTCTGGGCCGTTATTGGTGGTTTCGTTGCCTTTGTGCTTGTGTGGCTCTATTCGGCCCCTGTGCCGGCCATGGAGGCGAAGAAGATCAAATAGAGATATGCGAGAAGTTTTATACCACAAGAAGGTTTAGGCCGGCTTTATGAAAGGATAAATTGAGTTGCTTGATGCATGGGTTGCATTGTGCCATACTTTTTTTTCAGAATATCATGAAATGTATATTACAACGCAGTATGAATGTCATTCATTTCGTTGAACTGAGTCTACCCTACCCTAAAAGCTACTATCAAAAGCAACGTCAGCGATTTAGAGAAGAATAAATAAACAGCGATGAATATCACCGCATCCAAGTCAGAATAATATACACAAAATACCAAATACAATGAACAAAAGAACTCCATCCCATGCAAATTTATCGAACCAGGAGACACTGCGCATGAGCCAAACAGACATTTCGCTCATAGGCCTCTCGTCTTCTCAGGATCCATCTGCACTTCATTACCACTAATCTCCTTGACAGACGTAAACGCCGGTTTTCCTGCGTACAGTTGCTGTGGTGCCTGTGTGGAGGTTTGGCCGCCGCCACCTTCAATTTCGCGGGATACGGAGATGGGAGCATTGCCACGGAAACGTTTACGCATGTCAACTAGACCTCGCCTATACACACCAAATATATTAGTCTCTTGGAAACGGTGTTAGGTGGTTGGGGTACGAAGGACAAGAGGGGAGACGTACTTGCAGTCTGAGAGAGCTTTGCTTAACTGCTGACATCGAACGGGGAGGTCATCTGACAACGGCGGTCGGAGGCAGTCGTTTGGCGAGTTGCGTTGCACCATTATGCAGTCTGATTCTTGGAGACATTGCGCCAGCGCAGCTCCTATTGTAGTGATAAAGACGTCAGTGAGCTCAATCTTTTTATTTCAAAGCAGGAAGTCTATGGTATATAGTCTGAGTTGGTTTTGCGGCGGGAATGGCTGGTTCAGATGGTTAGGAACTTACGAATATCTCTGCATGAGCTCGGCATTTTGGCAATGGATTGACACTCCTCTTGGACAAGGCACTGGCTCGTCGCAGAGGTTCTTCGTGTATTTGATCATTTCGATATGGAGAACTCCGGAGCTCAGAATGAAAGCTGACCTTACCAGAAAAGGATTAGTTCATAATTAGACATCGCATTTTGATTGGCTAGCCTCAAAGATAATCTCTCATTAACTTCGCTACATTGTCTTGACTTTCGTTTCAGATAGATATTCTAGAAGTGGCTGCACAATCTATTCCAGGTCGATTGTGAAATGGCGACTGTCTTAACATGGGAGCCCTCACAGCAAGAAATGGAGAACGGCGGATCAGAACTTTCTTGACGCAGGTAAGTTTTTGATTATCTTCATTAAATACTATATAATACTACGTATTAACACTAGGAGCTCTACTCGAGCTCCATCAGGCTGACATGATGAGAGGAAAGATGATTTATACAAGCTGATCATTCACTGCCAACTACAGAAGAAGCTGCATTTTCCCAAAGTTTGGTGTTCCGAGACCAGTTACAGGATCCCAACCTGCTGCAGCTGGGAAGCCGTTGGTACCGCATCCGGGATTGCTGCCAGTAGTAATGTCGTTTAGGACACCGCTTTCGAGATAGAGCCATGGGTTCAAGAAACCAAGCGGCACAAGTCGCTGAGAGTTGAGGAGAGCAATGCTTGAAGCGAAGATTGGTGCAGACGCACTGTCGTCTACGTTAGTCTCATAACAGCGATATTGAAGGCCGAATGGAATGCATACCTGGTCCCATCCACCAAAACAAGGTTACCGCCCAATTCTATAACGACATTTTCTCCCTGTGCGGCAACATCCGGATAAGCACGACCAGTAGCGTTGAACCGACCGCTATACTCAGATTGTAGACCAGTTAGATAACCACCAACTGCCAATTCCTGGTACAGAGGGCGGCTGAAGAAATTCGAGAATCCGCCAGAGGAAAACGTCGATCCAGTTTCTCGGACCCCGGTGGTAGCACCGACAGCAGTGACATAAGGGCAGGAAGCTGGGAATGTCGGGACAAATGTAGAGCAGTTGTGCGATTTGAAACCAGCAACTCCGCCATCACCACTAGCAACGATAACAGAAACACCGCGAGCACCGAGTTGAGCAAAGGCATTGCATACACTATTTACATTGCTAGAAGTCAACGCGTTCTCATTGAACCCATATGATGTGGATAAGACAGTAGGTGGGTTGGGAAGGTTGGCAACGTAGGATATGACATCGAGGAGACCCTGGACAGTGGGCAGTCCGGACGAGATAAAGGTATTTTCGATCCCATTGGTTAAACCAACTGTGTACTGAGTGTCGAGGTTGGCTTCGACACCGGGCTGGCTTTGATCATTCAACCCTCCATCGACAGATGCTACCGTGAACGAAGGTTGTGGGTTCAAATCGGGCCGAAACTGCTTTAGGAAGAGACTCAAATCGGCGTGATTAGCGTATTCGTTTACGAAGCCGGGCACTGCAATACCGGGACTAGTCTTATCCACTCTCGCGGCAGGTAGACCATAGAGAGATTGAAGGCAGGCCGGAGTGATTTGTGTATTTCCCGGCGAAGTTGCTTCAGGACTCAGGTAGGCCTGAATTCGCGGCAAGCCTTGCACTTCACCGAAGTCGGTTGTCGGTTGGATTGTCTCGATGTACCCGATAAGTGTTTGGGGAACTGAGTACTGGAGCGTTAATGTTCTGACTTCACCCGTGGTTGTGCTCTTGTAATCGTAGAACTTGGTCTGCAACAAATTTTCCGCCTGCTCGACTGATATTTTTAAGGCCAACCAGTTTCTGTCCTTCTGGATACTTTTGGCAGATATGTCGTGCTCCGTCAGCCATGAAGTAACGGCATTGGAGGCAGTAGGGACGGGCGCTATTAGATCCTGGAGTTGCTCTGGCGAAAGGAATTGCCCATAAGATGCATGTCCCGGAGTGGAGATACTGAGCACGGTATCCAAAAAGTTGGCGGTATTCGCCGGGGCCAACGAAAGACGCAGATTCAGCACCTGTTTAGGAGATGCTGGAGCCATCTGCTCCCATCCACTCGGGATCGAATCGAAGCCTTCTACTATTGCATAGCTCGCAGGTGCTGCAAAAGCGGGCGTGAGGAGCGCGGCGAGTGCCAATGGGACAAAAAAAGATCTGACCATGACTCAGAGTCGATGCTATTTTATGCGTTATCGGTATTGCTGATCTCTGGATGAAGGGAAGAAAGGAGAGACGAGGTACGTGAGGAAGCGCCTCCTATATACACGCCTTTCAGGGGTCCAAGCTGAGATCGAGACTACGAATTTCGGTCAAGAACTGCAATATCTCATAATAACCTTAGCCTCATCCGGGTGTTATAGGCCACGCACTTTTGAAGCAAAAGAGTGGTTGAAGATCCAAAGTTCTATACGCAAGCCACAATAGTTGTAATTTCCCACCCAGCTTTGGGCGCAACAAAGAAAGTGGACAACACGCCATCCCAGTTTGTGGGATGAGCTCGCTGTTGAGATTTAGCGTCCGTGCACCACCGTAATTCAAGTCCACTAGTATAGTTAGTGAGCAATATTTACTCGTGATGCGAAAAGTAGACTTTTGTCTGGGTTATGAGCGACGCGATTTGCAGGCACCGCGTACTTAGAAAGTTGAAAAAGAAGGTCGATTTCTTACAAACCTCGGGAGAAAGTGGTATCTTCGAGTCAAAAAATCAAACTACAAAATGAACTTTCAGGCTAAACACGGTCATTTTCTGGTGAACCAGTGCGGCCCCAAGAATAAGTAGGCACGGAAGAATAGCCTCAATTACCACTAGGCTGAGCTAGGGCTGATCCGAGCGTGATCGACGAGAGCTCGTTAGTAATTAATGTCAGCTGATCTCGGCAGCCAGTAACTATTTTCTCTTTCTGTAAGTTAGTAGTCGATGATTATCCGTTTCGGACGAGTCGCATCCTTGTGCTTCAAGGTTTAGGGCAAGCTGTTGGCTCATAATGGCTAAGGGACAAGCATGATCTTGTATGTATTGGGCAAACGCTCAGTGCGAGGTCGACCGACTGGGACCGAGATGGAGCTAAGCTATTTTGCAAGATCTGTCGAGTGTGAAAAATCAACTTCTCCTAAAAATATACGGCACGAATTATTCATGAACTTCATCTCAACATGTCTACCTCCTCTCATTTCGAATGCCGACTAAACTTCTTATCTCATTTCGGACGAGTCTCGGAATATTGAGATCTCAGGGACATTCAGTTCCAATGATCTGAAGTCTCAACAGTTCCCTCAGCCCGTAATGCTTCCTCCTGTACACCCTCCAACGTTGGGCAGGATCTGCTTAATGAACTCGGTCGTTGCGGCTCAATATAAATCTACAACCTAGAGATTGATATGACTGTCTATAAACCTATTCTGGTCATATGGAACAAGACGCTTGTCGGCAAGAACGATGATGTTCATATAGCGAGGGTTTGTATCTCTGACTATCTGACATTATCATACTGGACATTACTGATACCAGCCTGAACCTGGCTTATGTTTTGGAGAGGGTGCTATTGCGCCCGCTGATGCTGAGGAAGCGTGGATCTATCACGCGACGGCAAGTCAACGCAGTATTCAATCTAGGACTGCAGTAGAATGGCACAGCTAATAGACTCAATATGTCTAATACAAGGGCAGATAACTACTCTTTCGGACAGCTGCAAACTATGGAATCATTATCTCCAATGGCTTTATCAACGGAGTAGCCACCTGTGATAGCAACATCTCCTGGGGTATCGAGCTAGTCGATTCGGGTGACCAAGTTACTTTCTACGGCGTGTTGCATCTTCGTATATGGATTATAAATGGACAAATCGAATCGGTTAAATATACAACTGCGTCTACTACACTTCAGGCCGCAACCCCGAACTGTCTGCACATGTGGTAACACGCTCTTCCATTGATATTTTCGTATTTAATGTCTTGATATTTCCATGGACAACGGTTCGATCTCCCCACTAGAAATGAGAGGGTGATATACCATTGACAACACGAGCCCCTCTTTAATCCCTTTCGGTTGTCCATTTTCCTTTCTTTTCTTTCGCGGTATGCGGCATAAGTAGAAAACGGAACTAATCGATATTACTTCCTTGGAGCGAGTAATGCTGACATTTCCAGCCTGCATACATTAAGTATGTGATGATGGTGCCAGGTGACCTCGAAGTCATGGCAATCAATGTCTATCAACTGCGAGGTTCTTGGGTATAGATGGTCTTTTTGGACATTGATACTTGCTACAAAGAGGTCTGAGCGGAGTTTTAATTGGAAATTGACTCTGTCTGAAGAACGGTGCATGTGTGCACCGTGCCGTCCTTACCGGGCCAAATTATATTAGAGCTAACGGAATATAGATCCGAGGGAGGGCTATAATAGATCTTCATATTTCTTGTTTCTGACTATTAATGACGAATAATATTCTATTGGTCAAGGTTCTATCTAGTATGTGACCTTCTGTGCTAAGACCCCCAAGACCCTGGGCTACACTAGTAGTTGTGGTGGTAGAACTTGAGTGAGGGGACATTGCTCTGATATGTACTGGATTTTCCATGAATTACTTAATTACCAGCTGCCGGTAATGCTAGACTTGTGTGATAAGTATTGACTGAGATTATTTTAGCTACAGTGAGAAACATCTCTTGGTGGAGAGTATTAATACCCTATCTTCATGATATGTGGCAGATATTGTCTCCTCCATATGATAAACATAAACCGAACGATGCTTATATACGAGCTTCACTGCCTGGGTGAACTGTAGTTAGACGCTCTCTTCTTTAGCTCTTTGGAACTTGTTCTCAAAGTGAATTTCATACAATTACCATTTCGATATTCATCTTCACCCCGGTAGTACAATGTTGCAAGTCATTTTAGTAGTACTTGGAACTCTCATCATATTTCAATGGTACCGAGGGAAAGAAAAGGCCAATCTCCCGCCTGGGCCAAAAGGCCTCCCCATTGTAGGCAACATTATGGACGGCCCGCCAAATGGCCTACCAGAGTATCAACACTGGCTCAACTTTAAAGATGTCTATGGGCCCATAAGCTCTCTCACCATACTTGGATCAACAATCATCATCATCCACGACAAGCAAGCGGCACATGATATGCTAGAGAAGGCCTCGTCAAAGACCTCTTCAAGACCAACCCTGTACTTTGCAGGTAAATTGTGTGGTTTTGAAAGACTACTCTCATTAATGAGCTATAACAGCACCTTTCGACAGCATCGCAAGCTGGTACACCAACAGCTTGGTACAAAGATAGCAGCGTCACGCTTCCGAGATATCGAAGATCTTGAATCACGACGGTTTCTGTTGAGGACCCTAAATGATCCAGCCAATGTTGTGGAGCATATCAAAACGTACGTTGATTTCGTCCCCAGTCAACATAGAAGAAATAGGGCGAAATATATTTGTTGTTTGATATTTACTAAGTTAATATCCAGTCAAGCTGGCGCTGTCATTCTTCAGATCGTATACGGATACTCTATCGAGCCGCAAACTGCCGATCCGTTGGTGCTTCTGATCGAGCGCATGATGCAGAATTTCTCCGTTGCAGTCGTTCCTCTATCCTGGTCCGTTGATATTTTGCCAATACTCAAATACCTTCCAGAATGGGTACCGGGCGTGTTGTTCAAGAAGACAGCTCGAAAATGGAAAGAAGTCAATCGCATGGTGATGGAGACTCCCTATATGTTTGTTCGACAACAAATGGCGAGGGGAAGCCACCGACCATCTTATGTATCCTCATTGGTCGAAGAGCATGTTAAAAACGATATAAGTAGCATGGGTGAAGATGAAGAAAATGCTATCAAGTCCACAGCTGCGATTATTTACGCAGGGGGAGCTGATACTACAGTATCTTCCATCAAAGGATGTATATTGGCAATGATCCTGTTCCCATCTGTCCAGAGGAAGGCTCAGGCGGAGATTGATTCCGTAGTCGGAGACGGAAGGCTTCCTCAATTCGAAGATCGCGTGAGACTGCCGTATGTTAATGCTCTAGTGACGGAGACACTCCGATGGATTCCCGTGACACCGTTAGGCGTGACTCACAGAGCCGATGCGGAGATTCACCACAGCGGTTATCGAATCCCAAAAGGAGCATTGCTAGTGCCCTCAGTGTGGTGGTTTTTACATGACCCTCAAGTCTATTCAGATCCCGCATCTTTTGACCCCGATAGATATCTGAGCCCTCGAAATGAGCCTGATCCAGCGACAGAGTCCTTTGGATATGGCCGGCGGATCTGTCCGGGCCGATTCCTGGCTGACGAGAGTCTTTTCATAACCATCTCGCGTCTGTTGGCTGTGTTTGATATTACTAAAGCTGTTGACGACAAAGGTAAGGAGATTGATCCACAAGTAGGCGTGTCACCTGGCGTGATAAGCCATGTACTCGACTTCCCTTACTGCATCAGGCCGAGGAGTGCCAAATCTGTGAATCTCATACGGACTGTTGAAATGGAAAATCCGTGGGAGAAAGGTGACGCTAGTCTTCTGACTGAAACTATGCTTGAAAGTTGACTGCCTTCAAAAGAGTTTATGGAATGATAGGGCATGTTTAGATTGGTGAATTTATGGAGTCAAGGATGTGAAATGGAAGATGGTGTCGGCTCAGCAGTTTCATATAGGATGTAGTAAAGCTAATCAATATATAATCGGACTGAATACTAATGAATATGATGGTTCGAAATCACAGAGTTCGTAACCGAATATTGCCGGGCTATCATCATTCAGTCACTATGCTCCTATCTCGCTACTTCACCCCTTTAGTATAGTCTATCAAGTTCTACATACTTATAAGCTCTGAAATTTCCTCACCACCTGAACTGTTGCGTAGTAACTAAAAGGCAGGGCCACGAACCAAAGTCCAAAATTGATGCTTGCCGTCACAACCAACGCAGTCGGCACAGCTTGGACTCCAAACGAGATAGCAACGGCAGCCGTTTCAATCCCTCTCAACAGAGAGCTGTACCGAATCTGGTCTCCGGGAGAATCTGACAGATTCCCAATACACCAATAAATGTAGTTTTCAACCATCCCAAGACTGACTCTCTCGAACATGTACAGTCCAAACCCACGCGCAAAAGAGGCTTGATTACTCCAATCTAAGATTGGTTTGGTATGTCGATACTCGTTTTGAAGGTAGACTGCCCAAATCCAGGTTGCGCTGTTGAGTGCGGCAATGAGCGCATACGTACTTACTGCGCGGACATTTCGATTTTTGTGCCAGTGTACATCCAACAAAACCCCAGAAAGCCAGGTTGCGAGCGTTCCCACAATAGCGGACATGAGGCTTCCCAATGCACGTGCCCTAACGGTAAAGTATGTCGCGAGATAAGTCCCTGGATATGCCTGCATCCAGCCGAAATACCAAAAAAGCGGTATCAACAACAAGATGGATCTGCTACGAGCCAGATGCCACATAGTTCGAAGTTCCGTCCTCCAATCAATACCTCTCGAAGCCTCAATCTTGGTTCCATCATTCCGTTGCACCTTATCTGGATTCGACAATAGTAGCCCAAAAAAGAGACCGAGGCATTGAATGGAGATGAAACCAAGGTAAGTCTGGTACCCGACCTTCCCTTTATGTTGTGTTTTATGGTTAAGAGCAAGAGAAACTGCACCTCCAATCACATTACCCATATTACGAAAAGAGAACCATGTCGCAATGTACCTCCCTCTTTTATGCTGCTCTGGATACCCTGTGGCTATTGCTCCTTCAACAGACCAGAAGAATCCGGCCGATATACCGCAAGCGACTGCACCAAAGTATACCAACCATGTAGTCCCAAATCGATTGTTTGTGTAGAGGCCCGCTGCATATAACGGATACCCAACTGACCCGAGGGCAAGAGTTAAGCGGAAACCGATAGCATTGGTGATAAATGGACCAGCAAAACAGGTCACCGTCATAAAAGCATAGAGCAGAGCATTAGCGGCGTTGACGAGATCAGGGCTTTGGGAGCCCCCTACTCCAAGACCGTTCATAGCCGACCATATTCCTGGAGCACTGAAGGCGCATATTCCAACCACAAGGATTTGGAACAGTGTAGATCGGAAGAATTGTGGTTGATTTTTTGTCTCTCTTAAAGAGATAGGTTCCTCGTGTGTATAAACTTGGACGGTAGGATCATTATTCTTAGACTCGGCGGTCTTGTTTCCTTGGGACTCATTTTCAGAAGACATTGTAAACGGATTCGTATGTGAACTATATATACAAATTCGAGAGTAAGACTGAATTTAATTGAAGTCTCCCACGTCCGAGGATGGGGTCAGTCCAGTAATAAAGCTCAGTGTTAGTTTCCATGATGGCATGGACCGTTGGTCCGGATTAGGTATGTAGATAAGCATCAATTGAAATCGATCACGCAAGAAAACGGCACATTGGATAACTATACTAAAACGGTCCAATCACGCATAACATCCGACTGGATACTCGATGGTATCATTAGAGGCGCAGCACCTTGGCGATTTCGTGATCGGCCAGACAAATTGCCAATCGGCAACACTCTCGTCGTAGATAAGATAAAACTACCTTATCTCCCGTTGTCGAAAGGAAACCATAAAGCACTCTGCCATATAAAGAAGTCTTTTGAGGAGACGGCCAACATAACCCACATTCACCACAAACTTGTCATGGGTTCTATCACGCAAGAAACGGCGCTACAATGGCCGGCATCATTTACAAATCTTTCCGGCTTCGAATCTTTCTCTCTTCCACCCGGTAATCAGCGTGTACTTTCTGCGCCACATCCTCAAGACACCGTTGTTCCTCTTGCGCTGCGTCCTTTGCCTGGAAGTCCTCCTTCCCTTGATACTGCTATCTCGGACGTGAAATCGCTCCAGGAAGCTCACGCTGGTTACCTAACCAAGAAACTCGCCACCCACGGCGTTCTTCTTTTCCGCGGTCTTCCTATTCAATCTGCAGACGACTTTAGCCGCTTTGTACATGCGTTTGGCTACTCCCCTCACGAAATAATTGGCATTGTAGTTGATCGGCCGCTTCTCGCACCGAATGTCGCTCCAGCCAACGAGTCGCCCAAGGAAGTACTTATATACAACCATAACGAATCACCGCAGGTCCCGCATGCTCCGGGATATATATTCTTCTACGCACAAAAAGCTCCCGCAAAAGGAGCAGGTGGTGAAAGCGCGATATCCTCCAGCTTGGAGCTTTACAACCGTGCCAATAGGGAAATTCCCGAATTCATTGACGCACTGGCCGAAAAGGGAATTCTAAGCCAGGTAACATACAAAGTCGAACAGCAATATACCGGCGGTTCCACGTTACGCCAAGCTTTTGGTAAAGAAATAGTTGAGGGCGATGACCTTGCGACACGCAAGCGCAAGATTGAAGATCAAATCAAGCGGTATGGAAGGGGCGAATTTACGACCTGGAAATGGGAAGACGATGACCAAACATTAGTGGTGACACATCGCCTTCCAGCAATCCGAACGCAACATAGTACTAACCTGCCAACTCTCTTTACCGGCCTGGCATCGTATTACAAGAATAGCGTTGGAACGGGACCCGGAAAGAGAAAGAACGTCGCACAAACGCTGTATGGAGATGGAACTCCTATACCCGAGAAATACCTAGCCCATCTAAGCAGTATTACAGACGAGATCAGAGTTTTGCATCAATGGGAGCAGGGAGATGTGCTGGTGTTTGATAATGTGATTGCCCAGCATGGACGCGAACCGTGGACAGGAGATCAAAAGGATAGGATCGTATTGGCCAGTTTGTTTGATGCAGAAAGTCTACCAGGCAGGTATGGCTATGGAGACTGGGCTCAAGTTGTACAGGCGTTGCCTTAGACTGGCTGATAAGTGACTTAAATGGTGAAACATTTGCTTGCAATGCCTCACTTGTAGATAGCACTATAGGGCTATCAACAATATTCCGTTCGGCGAATACCCACCAGTATAAGATTCAACGGGTTCGGCTGCAGATACGATGCGAAACTGACGAGAATTTTTCGATAACTCTTGTGTGTTGTTTATTCATACTTATCTTACTGTTATTTGTCTACGTTGTTGGATGTGATAGGGAACGATCAATGCTTGGCTGTAAAATGAGACAGGACCACGTCACGCAATAAATCGAAATTCTCTCAAATTTTTATCAAAGTAATGGAAAGACAAATCAATAACGACTAGCCTTATCTATTCTCCTGCATTACGCCCCTTATATTAGCTATGTATAATCTTAAAAAATTCTATCAAAATCTCAAGTCACGTGCTCACGATGCCCTAACTACCCTTCAGTTCCGGAAACACGGGCACAGCTTTTATGCAAGCGGTCCTTTCAAACACAGAAAACTGTTTGCCTTACTGACCGGGAAGCTCTGACAACTTCCTGTGCAATTCGTAGACGTTGAGAATTAGGTGAAGTTTGCTACTTGACCTCACAAAAATTGAATATTTTGCAAGAATCATTTATCTCTCACGACTTGATCCAGACCGTTCAATCCGATACTGATCCTCTCACATGAATCAAATCCTTGACTCCAGTATGGCTGCAAGAATGCCATAGAGGACTGAATGTTGTAAAGGCTCAATAGGTCCCGCATATGCGAAAGATGGCCGTATATAACCTCTGTACGACTAATCAGGCTTACTATTGGTCAATCTATAAGAGAAATACATTGTCTAATCCTATGGCAATAGGCTGGCCAGCGTGTGGAGGACCAATAACACTAACGTGTGTGCAGTGCCCAGGTAGTCTCTTTACCTTTCCATGCCGTGGTATCAGTCTGGTTAGCTAGTTATTGTTACATGTTTTCTCGTAAACCCTATAGTAGCTAGGATAAAGCCAATGAATACGTTCCAAGTATTTGGCGCGGATAGGTTGTTGTAGTTGAATGCCAATTTCAAGATAATATTCATGAATCGTAGTTTTTACCACATGGAATACACTTAATACAAGATGAGCTCAGCTTCACTCAAGTGGTAAGGACCTGCCATGCCTCTACCTACCGAATAATTTTCGTACCATTATGTCAAACTCTGGCCCTTCATCTCCAAATACTTAGTCCCAACGTCCAAAGCCAACAATTTCTTGACTGGACGGCTTTCCGCCCTATTTGAACGCTCTCTCAACAAGCCTAAAATGACCAGCTTGAAATTGCGTACCAAATCTTCCCAGATAAATTCTGGATTAAGAGCCTTGGTGAAAACACGCATTGCCGACACAGGAACCTTAATAATAGCGCAAACGTCTTCGGCCGACAGATCTCTCTGCATCGTAGAAATGAATTTAGGCCGCACCGTCGATCCAAATTCAGAGAATTCTTCTTCTATGGTCTTTTCGACGATGTTTGTTGTCGTTGTCATTTCCATATCCAGAACTGGTGTTGCGATAGACTCCAGTTTTTCACCAGTGAGAACTTCATGAAGAAAAGCCTCATCGAGACGCTCAATATTGTCGTTGAATTGTCCGGCATTTCCAACTTGCCAAGGAACACGATCTTTCTCTGCGTCGCCTAGTATCCGTCCAGTGAGTTTTATGATATTCTCTTCGTCAATGTCGTCATCTGTATCTAAAAAATCTCTATACGCCTCCATGTTTTGCATATGCAAGGACTCAGAAGGAATACGCCAAAGAGCAGCAATTTCGGCATGCTTGTCTATCAGTGCTTGACAGGCCTGCTTCGCCTCCATCCAGTCCTTTCTCACGCATGCTTCAGACACTTTAGTCTTGAGCTCGCTTAAGGCAGCTGAGCGCTTGGTGTAAACACAAGCTGCAATCACATTGTCATTAATACGTTGCTTGCCTCCGTTGGCCAGATGGTCGAGATAATCAATCATCTTTGTGTAGCTTTGCGTCTGTTTCTCCAACTTTCGTGGAAGCTGTTCCAATAGCCGTGCTGCAACGACCGCAACGTCAAGGTTCTCTGCTGTAAGCATTCGCATGAAAATGGTAATAATGGTGCGAGAATGGTGGAGCTGTATGTTTCGTAGCTTGCAATATTTGATCATTTCACCTACGCGACTTTTCTTGATCTCAGTCACGTCCTCCTGCTCCGTAACAACACGTATTATGACCTTATCAAGAAGCTTCTCCAGGTTCTGGAGGAAATGCTCCAGGGGCCAGCCTGTATACGGATATAAAGCGACTGCGCGCTCGTACCACATCCAATCAATGCCCTTCGCGGGTATGTCGTATTGTGAATTTGACCCGAATAACTGCCAGACCATGCTCAGGGGACGCACCCCGGAGCCAGCTATTGTCAACAGATTTCCAAATAGTCCTCTCATTAATTTTGTGACCGTATCCTCCGCCTGGTCTGACACAACGGGGGCAGTGGTCCTCATTGCCGCGAGTTTGGACATGGCCGTCATCAACAATGCGCTCATCAGCTGGCCCGTCTGCGGGCTGGCTGGCTGAAGATTGTGCTCTCTAGATGCCACTGCTTGACTAAGAGTGCGTCGCATTAGGATTCTTAGAGCGGCGATGTGTGCCTCATTGCACTTCTCCATCCATCTCACGGTGTAAGGGTTTTCGAGGTTGACAAATTCATCCCAACAAACCCAAGCTAGCATCGATCCGTCGTTTCCTTTGCTTAGGTTCAGATAAGGTACAGCCAGAATTGGTTGGGTGGAGTGTCCATCCGGGTTCCTGAGTGGGCCAGTATGTTTGAATTGTGACTGCTCGATAATTATGCCAGCATCAAATCCCTCGAGATAAAGAACCCTCGAGTCAAGCTCACAACATTTGCTATAATCATAAGTCAGTGCTAAGCAAGGAACTGGATACTGGGAGAGGAAAGGACATTGTACAAACCTCGCATCAATGGCTTCCTTTTTCAAGGTTCCCAAGAGCTGGTAATATGGCTCGGTATTAATGTTCAACAACATGACTCCCATGTCCGCGGCATAAGTTTCAAGGTATCCCGCCAGCGTTTCGTAAGTCATAGATTTGACAGCGTCGACATTTCCTTGGATCTGAGCCTGGCGAACAAGTCGCTTCATATCATGTGTTCTCTTTGAGGTTGTCTGGGAAGACATCATATTGGCCAGGCTTGAAATTACCGGCTCAAGAGCCCTTTGTAGCTCTTTCGTGGTTTTTCTCAAATTTCCAAGCAAATAGTTCTTTCTTTTCACCAATTCTCCATCTTCCACATTGTATTCCTGGGCCAGGAACGCGAGATACGTGTCCCGCAACGGAGCAGTCACCTTACTTATTTTTGCTGAGAGAATAGAAACCAACGCCTTTGATAGATCTTGTAAACTTTTTTGGCTTAAAAGCGATTGAAGCTGTAGAACTGTAGCAGCGATGTCTTCGTCCATGGTACGTAACTCTTCAACCGAAAGCTCGTCTAAAACGCTCGGAAGATCTTGCGGCCGAACAAACTTCCCTGAAGTTGGGAATATTATAGTGTTCGAATCATCGTTAAGATCAACTATGCGTTTTACTCTCGGGTCCATAAGCGATTTTGAAGTACCCAGAGACTCGACTAGACATGTCACATCCGTACCAAACCCTAATCCAGACGTGTTGAGATGTACCTGGTTAGCAAGACCCCTATAGAAGTAATATTTATCGAGTATTTGGACCAAAACTAGTGATTGCGGTCCTGCTAGTGCTGTCACTGCATTTATGTTGGCTGAGTTCATTAATACTAAGACATCTTCGGTACTCTTCGGCTCAAATTCGAGATTGAGTTGCAGGATAAAGAGCGCATTGATTCTGTAAGGAGATGCGAGGTTACGAGCATTATCGGTCATCTTGTCGTCAACAAATATCACAATATTGTTGAGTTGTTCATAGTATTCCCGCATGGACGTTTCATCGAGAAATGGAACGTTCGAGGGTGTGGTCCCGGTCGCCAGTAGAACCGGGCCTTGAAGCTGGGAACCATAGACGCAGGGCAAAACAACAGCAGATTGCTGTGTCTCAGAGCGTCGCGGTCCATTTTCCAGCTCAAACGCTATACCAGTGCCGAATCGTATAATCTGGGTGCTCCCCAAGCAAAACAACGAGGGCAGGATGACAGAATTTGTGGCGATAACAGCATTTTCTTTGCCGATAATCTGGTGAAAGCTTTCTGAAGTCACTCCCCTGTCCTTTTTGACCGGGAGATTGTTTGGACCTATAATAATATTAGTAACTAAGGTCATTTGAATATTGGTAAAATTTACCTCGTGTAGCGGTAGTTGGTTGTAAGATTGTAAATTCTGCGCGCCGAATCGCCTCTAGAATGGCAGGGCTCGACTTGCCGTGGATTATAGGATTTTTATCTGTCGTTGCAGCCGCCAGTATTGAACAGACAAGCGAGTCCTCGTACCGCTTTATTACCAAAGGGCAACAGACGACTGCGTCTCCGATTGTCGCCGCATCTAGCGGTACAGGAACGATATACAGAACCTGTCAACAGGTTAACCCACACTCATTCCTAAGAAAGACATATATATGGTAAATACGAGATTCGTCATCAACTTGCCTTGTCTGCATGATTAGCAACTAGCATCGCAGGGTGTGTTCCTAGGAATCTTGTGATCTGTGTGGAACGATAACCAGATATGAACACGCAGATCTCTTCCTCTGTGAAAGAGTCCTTGCTGATGATGGTATGATGTAACAGATCATTGCCGTTCATTTTATCACCACTATGGGTTATGCCAGGTAATTTGTGCAACGCAGACCAATCACTCACGGTGCATGCTGCATTGGCGAAGCACAAGTCCCAGTAAGTCGGGCTCCTTTCAGAGACCGCTAGAATCGTGATTTGACCTGACACTATCGGCACTTTGAATGTTGAAGCAGGAGCTTGTTGGATTTCAAAATCTTTGAATACTTCTACTTATTGTTAGTTTTTGCAAATATAATCAGAGAAGTATCTATAGAGCCCACCCAGATGAGAAGGGAAGCCAGTCATTCGTCGTAGAAGGACCTCGCCCATCTCGCCCAAATCGACGGCATTGAAAAAGAAGTCTTCCGGATAGGAAGATATGTCAATTTCATTGATTCCGTGCTCCGTCCGACACAGAAGAATGCGCTCAGGGCTGAACGGGTGTGCCGAGCCCACGGGAAGCTCTGCTAGAATGTCCCGAATCTGAGCCTTGGTCGTAGCCAGAGGGTCGAAAAACGTTTTCCTCACCGACTGCATGTTTGATAAATTGACAAAATTGAATTGAATCTGGAAGCTGGAAAGTCTGCAGAGGGGCGTTCTGGGCTGAATCTATAAGGTCCTTTATTCGTGAGTCACCGGTAGACGGCGTCCAGAAACGGGAAAGTTCAGGACTAGGCAGTCATCTCTGTTCTTCCTTTAAAGCTAAGTGAAATTTAGTTGGACATAGCCCTCTGAAGTATCTACATGACTGGTATATAAGAAAGAATCTTTCTGAGTGTACATAGGGATTGCATGGTTGTCCGGTGAATTGATGCAGATTCTGGGACTGGCGAAATACAGTGCAACCCCACATGGTAGAGCATCCCCGATCATGCGCGGGGGATAGTGGGTACCTGATAAATTGCAGAATTATACGAACCATACACTTCCCCAATGGGGTGAGAATTCCCTAGTTCAGCTTCCGCTTCTGCGAGGGCGGATCCAAAGCAGGTAGAGACTGGACAGAAAGGCACTGATACACTTTCTTTTTCTTGTTCACGTCCTTTGTTACATGGCCCGCCAACTAACAACCATATCAATAGCTGAGTTATACGAGCCTATTTTCCGTGTGCAGTCTGATTGCCATGCTCTTCCTCTTCCAAGTGCTGGAACTTGCCCTGTGATAAGATCTATTTCCTCGGTTCTCACACGTCGATTTCGAGTAAAAACAAGAAACCAAAATAACCACATATATACGGCAACCCCATGTACGATGTAAGGAATTGGCGAGCTTGAAGTGTGTATGAAAGCATTGTAGCCTGAAGCCATCAGTCAGTATCTGTAATAGCCAGATGCCTGTTGAGATATGACTTGCCATTGAAGGCTATGATTACAACGGTGAAAACCAAGGCAAATCAGGGTGTTCTCGTCTCTCGGTGGAAGCGGCCCTCAGGTCTCGACAAATGACTCATACTATGAGAGTTGAATCTCTAGTGATTTAAAATACATGTCGACGCCGCGCATCATTTTCGCGATACTCGCTCGCATACATGATTGGATTGAACGCAGTTTGAGCAGGGGAAAATACGACTGCACTTGATTTCCCGAGCCTGAAAGCGTTTGCACCTGACTCATATTAGCTACATTCAGAAAGCCTTTAAAACGAGTATTTTTACGATATCCTCTTGATTTGGTCCATTGTGCATACATCATGCGGCTCCAGTGAGCCACTGGATGTGCCTCAATGGGCTTGCACGTGATGTCACGTGGACCTGTCAGCGTAAGCAGTTGACTAACTCAAAGAGGTAAGTTATTATTTGACTACCTACGGCAGCCTAGTTAGCGCAATCACATGCTGTTGCATCATCCGTCAGCTTTGATACGTCAATGCTCTCGTCCCATTCTCGAATTTCAAGTTATCCTCCCCATCCACATCGAATGTCTTGAATTACTTCAACCACAGTAATCCATTTCGCAATGCCTCGGGTCCCATTCCTTGGGAGGCTGGCCTGGTAAGATAGCAACAAGCAGCTATTCATCTTTCATTTTGGTTGCTTATTATCATCTAATTAGGGCCGAGTATCTTGCACTGTTTGCTTCGCTATCGTTGATATTCTGTGAGGGGTTTTTGCGACTCGTCACAATCTGTCTCCGTATGTCAATGCCTCCTGCAACTATGCAGACTCTAGCTAATAGTCTTAAATACAGCCGACCCTGTGATCCGATTTTGTTATCGGCAATCTAAAGCACTATTCAATGCTTTAACTTCGACTCCGACCAGGAGTTTTCGCACCAAAACAAGAAGTACTGCAGAGTCAATTGCGCAAGCAGTCGACTTTGCGGAACTGTGTTCCGTATATGGATATGAAACGGAGGAACATATCGTCCAGACAAAAGATGGGTACCTTCTCGGTCTTCATCGATTACCATACCGCCGTGGGGAGGAGTCTGAATATGTAAATGCTGGAAGAAATGGCATTCGCAAGAAAGTTGTATATCTCCACCACGGCCTGCTCATGAATAGCGAGGTCTGGGTATGCTTGACTGACGAACAACGATGTTTGCCTTTCCAGCTTGTTGAGCGAGGATATGATGTGTGGCTGGGAAACAACCGTGGCAACAAATATTCCAAAAAATCGACGAGAAACTCACCTGCTTCAACCGAATTCTGGGACTTTTCAATAGACGAGTTTGCCTTTTACGATATTCCGGATGGCATTGAGTACATTCTTGATGTCACTAAGCAACCTTCTTTGTCATATATTGGATTTTCACAAGGAACCGCGCAAGCATTTGCGGCGCTCTCTGTCCATCCGACTCTGAACCAGAAGGTGGACGTATTCCTTGCTCTGGCGCCTGCCATGTCCCCAGCAGGACTGTACAATGGTATTGTCGATGCGCTAATGAAAGCTTCACCACAAGTTGTCTTTCTCGCTTTCGGACGCAGGGGTATTCTCAGCTCGACCGCTATGTGGCAGGCCATTCTTTACCCGCCGATCTTTGTGCGGATCATCGACATTTCACTGAGTTTGCTCTTCAATTGGACTGGGAAAAACATATCACAGCATCAGAAACTAGCAGCTTATCCTCATTTGTACTCGTTCACCAGCACAAAGTCTGTCGTCCACTGGTTCCAGATCATTCGCAACCAGGCCTTTCAGATGTATGATGATGAAGTGGGTGGGCCCCTTGCAGTGGGTAACAACAGCCGGTACTATAAGCCCGTTAGATACCCTACGAGAAATATCAAGTCCCCCATTGTCTTGATTTACGGCGGCAGCGACAGTCTGGTGGATATTAAAGTCATGCTACGCGAATTGCCGCGGCGGACTACGGTACGAGAAATCCCGAAATACGAGCATCTAGACTTTCTCTGGGCATCAGATGTGGACGAACTTGTTTTTCGGCACGTCTATGACGCTTTAGAACGATATGCCAGTGGTCAGTCTACAGTGGAAATCCCGCTGCGGCTCACAGGGTTCGAAATTGATACCAACGGCGATCTGTCAACACGGCGCCTTGACAAAGAGGAGGTGCAGTAAGTGTACCAATAAAGCGTCACTTACGTACAGACTCTATGGGCTCGGCCAATGGTCCAATTTCGCCAAATAATATGACTTATGGAGATCAGGATTGGTGGTTGATTCGAGCAAGGCGCCGGGGGATGTTGACCTGGATACATTGACTTGATTTTCGCATTTGCTTACTACGCACGACCGTTATTTTCACAGCATTACCACATCCTTTCAGTTGATACCCATATTGCCACTGCTCTTCTCAGATAATGTACATATATCAGTCGTGACAACTTTCATATCAAAACATTCAACCCATCACGTATTCCTGTTGTTTTAATATCATCTTCTTCAACACATTCCCGGTAGACTAATGCTTGGAAACACTCCGATACTTGCTCGACGTCGTTCCTTCTCTACCATGAGGCTGATGAGGCGCATGGGAACGGTCAGGTGGGTGTCTTCCGGCAGTGCGATTCGGTGGACTCGGACCCCGCTCCTCGGCGTGTTTCTGTTCTTCTTCTGCATGGACAGTGTTCTCATAATCGTCGATTGGACGGTCGTCGTCTAGCACGCGACCAAAGGCCTTTTTGGGCACGGGATGGGTTTCGATGGACTTAGAGGGGAGGACGTGAGAGTCTTTTGGCATGATGGATGAGTTTTCGTTGGGTTTTCTCAGTGTTCTCGTTATGGTACTCTGTCATCTAGGATATGGCAAGGTAGATTGTAGGATGGAGACGGGAAATTGTTGTAGTGTTATATCGGCTGGGACCTGTAGTGAAGTAAGGCTGATGGCACACCTGATGTGATCACATCATGATGCAACATTGGACCTTGCCACCAACTTCAGTAATGGCACCTCTCTTGGTAATTGACACAGACCTCATCCAAGGTTGACTGTCAAATCCAGGAACATCTCTAGTGTTGTTTGGGGGGAATACTAAGGGCAAACAGCTACAAACCCTAATCTGGTATTGATATTATCAGATGGCCCATAACCAGGCTGCAAGGGATCTAGAGAAAACCATATCAGAGCCAATGCATACACAGCTCTTGAAGACATCAGTGATACGGCCTGGAAATCACGCGTCGTTTCACCGTATAGGGTGATGGCGGTAAGACGAGATAAGGCCGCATTCCAGAGCATCCGACGTTGCGAAATGTAGAGATGCAATTGACGAATGACATTGCTGGTATCTAGCACGTGCTGGAAATCTTCATATTTGATGTTGCTCTTTGCTTTCTATATCTTTCGAGTGTGTACAACAATCCATGTCCAGATCAAAACACAATGTACTTCTAAAAGCGATGCGAGAGCTAAGAGGCCACTAGGGTCCGACTAAACAGCTGGCGCCTTCCTCTTTCCGTCTTTTCTTGACGCCACAGTGACTGCCCTCTTTCTTATTCGCCCATCACTCGTTCTCCAGTTCACCGTCCCGACTGATCTTTTCTTGCTTTTACTCTCTTCATTTCTTTCACTCATGAAGGGATTCAGTTTCGACATTGACGCAGCTGATCTCGATCATGCGACTGGATATCACGTTACACCATGAAGTTCGCCAAGTACGTTCTGCTCTTCCCGCATCATATCACATACTTGCCTACATGCCCGCTCGGGCACCCGCCATGTGTTACTCGTAGCTAACAGAATATTTTTCAACCGCAGAGAGCTCAACGAGGAATTGGTTCCTGAATGGCGAGCCAAGTACCTAAACTATAAGGTGAATTCAAACACACAACCATCGCGGGATTCTTTCTGACGACAAATGTAGCTCGGGAAAAAGAAAATCAAGGCAATCCAAAGAGCTCTTCAAAAAGCAAACCGCACTCCTGGAATTCGACGCCAAGACACTTTTACAGACACTCCGTCTCAACAACTCCCTCATAACACCTCCACCTCGGTCAATCAGTTTCCTTTGGATTATAATGGATCGCCGTCGCGTCGAGACATTCCTGAGCAGCGTCCGCTCAGGACCCCGGGTTCGCGGTTTTCGAACGTCGTAGGAAGCTATGGCAGTATAGTTTCCGAACCGAATCAATACGACTCCAAACACCTACCAAACCTCGAGCTCCCCTCTCCTGCGATCGGGCTTGACCGCACAGCAAAGAAGAACAAGAATTTACAACTTGGTCCCCCGGTGTATGAGTCGAGATCACCGGAAGCTCAACGGAAACCGGGTCGCCCTCAGAGATACGCATCATCACCAGCTATCTTCAAAAATGGAACCCCTCCTTCTGGTGGGATTTACGCAGGCGGCAGCGATGGGTATTCGAAAACGGCCAATTTTCTCAAAAGGGTTTTCACGAACAGCGACATGGATTCACCGGGGAAGAGTTATCAGACTAACATATCCAGCGAAGTGACGAAGAAAGAAGATGACTTTTATGATTTCTTGGATGCTGAACTGGACAAGATTGAGACGTTTTACAGGCAGAAAGAGGTGGAAGCGACAGAGCGTCTGCAACAACTTCGGCGGCAACTACACATGATGAGAGATCAACGAACGGCAGAGATCATGGATGCAGAACGGTCAGGGTCTACGCAAAAGAGCGGCAACGGAAACTATCTCAACGTCTTTCCCAGAACAAAATGGACTCAGGCGATTGCGGGGAAGCATCATTTTGGGAAGAATTCTCGCGCCCTAGCCGACATGCAGACTCCACAAACACTGGGACCGATGGGCCAGGCGCGTTCAGGCGATTGGCGCGACTTTGTGCGAAGACCAGAATCTGTGCATGTTCCTTATCGAACAGCAAAGCGGAAGCTCAAGCTGGCTATGCAGGAGTACTATCGGGGTTTGGAACTGCTGAAAGCATATGCGTATCTTAACCGCAAGGCCTTCCGGAAGATCAATAAGAAATTCGACAAGGCCGTTGATATGCGACCTACATTGCGGTACATGTCCGAGAAAGTCAACAAAGCATATTTCGTGCAGAGCGAAATTATCGAAGGGCACATGGTGGTGGTCGAGGATCTCTACTCACGTTACTTCGAGAAGGGAAATCGAAAGATCGCCGTTACCAAACTCCGAGGAAAGCAGCGTTCAGACGATTATTCACCTAGCACCTTCCGAATAGGGCTATTTCTCGCTGCTGGTTTTGTAAGTTGCATTCAGGGCTTGATATTGGCCATTGGTCTCTTGAATCATGCAAATAGCACTGTTCAAGTACACACTTCATATCTACTTCAGGTACGTCTCTTTATTACAATTCAAAATTTCAAAGGCTAACTTGAGCAGATTTATGGAGGATATTTCTTGATTTGCTTTCATTGCATGCTATTTTGTTTGGATTGTATGATCTGGTCTCGAGCAAAGATCAATTATAGTTTCGTTTTTGAATACGATAGTCGCCACACACTGGACTGGCGTCAACTCGCTGAGGTTTGTCTACATACGACAGGATTTCGATTTCTCGCTAACAGGTTTAGATACCCTCTGTATTCTTTCTTCTTCTTGGACTTTTTATGTGGGTCAACTTTTCGTGGGTTGACTCCATGTTTTTATATTACCCGGTGGTTTTAGTGTTCATCACTGTCGTGATGCTCTTTGTTCCTCTTAAAGTATTCTATCACCACAGTCGGCTTTGGTGGGCTGTCTCGAACGTAGGCTTCCCATATTCGTTTTGATTTCTGCAGTGGATCAACTGACATGAAATTAGTGGCGGCTCTTGCTTGCCGGCTTATACCCTGTCGAATTCCGAGATTTCTTCCTAGGCGATATGTATTGTTCCCAGACATACGCTATGGGTGTGAGTCTTTTCCGATACTCCCTACCGATTCATCTAACATTCTTCAGAATATTGAACTCTTCTTTTGTCTTTATGCCAATTCCTGGAGTAATCCACCGACTTGCAACTCGAGCCATTCCAGATGGCTTGGTTTTCTTACAACGTTGCCATCAATCTGGCGTGGACTGCAATGCCTTCGGCGATATCGCGACACGAAGAACGTGTTTCCGCATCTTGTCAATTTTGGCAAATATACTTGCGGCATTCTCTACTATATGACTCTCAGTTTGTTTCGCATTGACCGAGATACCGAATACCAGATCCTTTTCATCGTCTTTGCTTTTGTCAATGCCGTATATTGCTCGGTCTGGGATATAGCTATGGATTGGAGTTTGGCAAATTTCTACGCACCGCATAAAATGCTACGTGAAGTCCTAGCTTTTCGCAAAGCCTGGCTCTATTACGTGGCGATTGTGATTGACGTGGTTGTGCGATTCAACTGGATATTCTATGCAATCTTCACCCACGACATTCAACATTCGGCTTTCCTTAGTTTCGCTGTTGCTCTCAGCGAGGTGTTCAGAAGGGGAGTCTGGTCGATTTTCCGAGTGGAAAACGAACATTGCACCAATGTCAACCTATTCCGTGCTCTGCGAGACATCCCTCTGCCGTATCAACTGGAGGAACGTACGCTAGCTGAGGATTTCACTGATCACCCCTCGCCTACACAGACGAGGCAATCTGACATGGACGGAGCAGAGGGCCTTAGGGTTGGAGAGCATCCGACCGATGCTACTCCGCACGCGCCAGCTATGGTCGCTAATGACGTTGATGTCGAGGCTGCATCAATCGGAGGAAAGACCCCAACGACACTGCGTGCTCGCCGTCCGACGATAAGCCAAGCCATGTCTCGGTTCGGCAACCTAGTGGCAACAGCCCATTCTCACGATTTCCAGCGCCGGCGTCGTGTCGATCCTTTGTCAGGAGAGAGCACAAACGCTGGATTACAGTATATGGATGATGATTCCACGGATGAAGATGACGACGATGATGATAGAGACGACGGATCGAGTACCAATAACGCCGCAATGTTTTCGGATGTCGAGTTGCCTAGTCAGACGACTCATATTAATAGTAGCCAGGAGACGAGTGAATCATAATGGTCTCGGGACTTGCAATAATATTGCCTGATGCTGTCTTTGGTATTGACTATCCTTGTCTACATATGTATCTAACTACTTGCACGTACATATATGATTTCGGATATTTTCCTGCTAATTAGACAATAAAGTAATTTCTTATGATTCGTACTTCTACTTTCATACTTCGAAGCTCTTCGATAATAATCTATGTAACCCTAAAAGGAAAAGCGCGAGGCTGAACATGCATGACCTCACCAGTAGTAATCTGCGGCGCTCCCCACGTGACGGTGCCGCCACTCATGCAACATTCAACATACAATTGCAATCAATCGCCAACTTTCATCTCTCTCTTCATCCCGGGATTCATCTCTATCTTATCGAATACACCCATCTTGTATATCTCGAGATCAAGGTCATCTTGGCTGGACATCACAGCAAGCATGGCAGCAAATACTCGCTACCAGCCCGCTCCTCAGCGCGACTCGTTCGAGGAAGCTCAGTACGCTCAGGCCCCGCCTTCATATGAAGCTACTGCTGAAGCGCCGCGGTCTGAGGATGATAATGTTCCCGATGATTTCAAGGTTTGTTTCTATATCTCATGGTATTGGGTTAGCAGTATGCTGATGAATCAAAGTTTGGCGGAACAGTTGCAGAGGGCACACTGCCCATCCGGATGCAGTTTATTCGGAAGGTGTATTCTATCTTGTAAGTGTTTTACGAGCCTAAGATCACGGTGCTTTTGCTAATACTTCCATAGGACGGTGCAAATCCTTCTCACCACCGTTCTTAGCAGCATTTCCTTCTTCAGCGACTCCTACCGCCACTGGATCCAATCCAATTCCTGGCTCATGATCGTCTCCCTGGTCGGCGCAATCGCGTTCATGTTCCTGACGTACTGGAAACGCAAATCCTACCCGACAAACCTCTTATTTCTGTCCGGCTTTACCGCTCTAGAAGCATACGCCATTAGCGTCGTAACCTCATTCTACGACGCGCGCATCGTCGTGCAAGCGCTCGTTATTACGCTCGGAATCTTCGTGGCTCTGACCTTGTTTGCGTGCCAGACCAAATACGACTTTACGCACTGGATGCCATACCTCTTCGGTGGGTTGTGGCTGCTCATCATCTTCGGCTTCATGGCTGCTTTCTTCCCTTACAATAGCGGCGTGGAGCTCGTTTATGGCGGTGTCGCTGCACTCATATTCTCCGGCTATGTCCTTGTTGATACGCAGCTGGTCATGCGCCATTATCATGTCGAGGAGGAGATTGCCGCGGCTATTTCCCTGTATTTGGATATTATCAATTTGTTCTTGAGTATACTGCGAATTTTGAATTCGCAGAACAATAACTAAATATCAGACAAGAATACCGATGTCTCTGCACCCTACAGTTGCGGATGCGCATACAGATACAGATTCATTTGCGCTGTTTCACAATTGATTGATGCTCGTTATTATTGGGTTGCGTTACACTAAGCACCATCTGTTTAGGTTACTGCGTTACTGGTATTACATTCACTATCTGTCTATAGCTGTATCTGTTCATCAATGAATAGCGTTTAATAAGTTCTTGACGTGCCCGGTTTCGTCTAGAGAAAAAAATCAAAGTAAAATTCTAGCGATGAATGAAATATGTAGTGATTATGTACATCGAAGCCCTTTCAAGGAAAATTCAGGAAAGGAAAGAAAACGAAAACCACATGGGTTGTATTGACATCAGAATCATTAGTTCTTAAAAGAAGCAATGCAGCAAATAGAACAGATAAAACAGAAGCTATATCCCCGAACACCTAACGTACAATGACTGAAGTCATGATATATGTCGATGAGTAATATCGTGGCACGAGACATTCATATTGTCCACCCGAAACGAACTGCCTGCTTATTTAGATGCATGGAAAAATATATTCATGCTAAGACAGACCACCATGACCACAATTCCATATACTGAGAGTGCAAGGCTGAGTCGTCGTAGCAAAGTCTTCTTCAATCGACTGCCGGGCAGAATGCCGCTTGATGAGAGGATACCGCTTCCACTCAGTAAGCCCTGCTGCTGGTCATCTCCGGAAACCTCGTCGTCGGAAACGGCATCGCCGTTGGCTTCGTCATCTTCTTTCATCAGTTGCTGGTGGGCTGCTGAATCCGGGGAGGAGATTTTGTAGTAGAAGAGACCGGGTAGAATGAAACTGATACTGGTGCTTCCGGTGCTACCGACATAAGCCAGCACGGCTTCTAGTGAAGTCACAGTCATAGCTGTGATGAAGCTCAAGACAATGATAGTTGAAGTGATGGCTGCAAAGCGGAGGTCGCTCATAGGTTCAGGGCCCCCGCGACTGGCTCTGGGTAGAAGAGGGAATCTGTGAGGTGAAACATCGTTGCCATTGCTGGCTTTCGCTGGTCGCCATTTTAGTACCGCGTCCACCGAAGCTCGGCATGGGTGTACTTGAAGCGGGTACGAGAACATGACCAGAACGACGATTGCGGCTCGGCCGATGGTAGCGGATACTGATGCGGGATACATGCCGACAATGTTTCCGCCGATATTGTTCCCAAATGATAGATATCCCGTAATTGCGACTAGAATGTAGATCGAAGCGGCGCCACCAATGCTCGCAAAAACGACGCTTGTTGTCTGGAAATGACTATTGTCACTGATTTCATTCAGAATTGAAAACATCTATCACACGATTAGCAAGTTGTGCTTATTCGGCTTTGGACAGATGCAATCTCACATTCTGGTGGCACGTATATGCAAACACAATGACCGGGAAACTGCTTAGAGCAGGAGCAATTCCTGCCCAGTGAATAACACGAATTGGGCCTCGGTCAGCCATAGTATCCCCTTTGGCAAAATGGTAAACGACCAAGATGACAAGGTATCCAATGGAGATGAGAGCGACAATGCTGGTATATTTCAAGGAATCGAGCCGGCGGAGGAAGGAAAGGGGGATGACGACGAGCCTGCCCAGTATAAATTAGTACGATGCCACGCCCTCAAACTCAGAAACGTGAGAGCTACTGACATGAAAGCCGTTATCCAAAAATGGCGATCTATTAAAAATTCACTAGTCGGTGCATCTCCGACGAACCCCTGCACGACACCAGGCATGAGGTCTCCAATGATAATCAAATAACTCACGCCAACCCCAAAGCATTTTATGGCAATAGCGGCGTCAAAGATCACAGAGGCGTTGGGGTATGTGAGTTGCGAAAGAGCGAAAAAGGATGCGGATCCTCGATCTAGATATTGCGCGCATCTGGCTTGTAGATAAAGTCCGAATCCGGCAGCGATTCCTGACCATATAACGACGAGGACGCCAAGGGTTATTCCCATATGTGCAATAGCGAGAGGCATAGCGAGGACGCCGGCGCCGACAACTAAAGACAGTATGTGTTAGATTGCATAATTAGCCTGCATTCAAAGTTGCATTGACTTACTGGTGTTGACTAAATTTATCACGCTGCTCGTCCAGCTGGCTGCTCCATGAAAAGCATTTCGCTTGCCTCGCCTCCTGCTTTTCCTAGTCAGCATGCGTTCATGGGGATGAGTATATAATAATGTGATGGTTACCTTCGGCCTCTGTGGGCGGCTCCTGTGGAAGGAGGCATCACTTCACCCTCCGTCATTATTCTTTTAGTGAATGTACTCAGAATAAGTGCGCCAATGCTCCAACAAGCCGTCTTTTGGTGTTGAAACCGGCATATAAAAGTCAAGTCATTGACGGTTGGATAATGACCAGAAGGGCTGACGTGACTGGTGATGATGATGATGACTTGGAGGGTGAGGAACGGATGTTGCGATAGATAACACCCGCCCAATCACGCTGCGAGGATCGCCCCTGAGTGGGGCATCGTCAACCGGAGAAATATACCACTTCTGGTATTCCTTCTTCTACCTATATTGTTTCCTACACATTATTGTTGGAGCTGGAAACATGCAACCATACTTTATTGATAGTATATAATCGCTTACAGATTGGATTTGCCCCAATTAGACGTGGACAGCAAATCAAATATCTCGTTCTCGACTGCTTCTGCATTCGCGACTGTATTTCCAGCGCGATTCGAAGGGCCAGGATCATTGAATGGATGCACTGCTCGAACAGTCTTGGAAACCTCTAGAATTGTGCCGCCTTCAACCGGGAACAGCGTTCCCTTTCTCTCCTTGTCCCCGATGATCTCGCTTACTTCCTCCTGCTGGACCAGGGCCAGCATGACTTCGCCGACCTCTTCAGCCGTGACCCATACATCTTGACCTTCCTTAAACATTTTGAGTTTCTCCGGGTGTTCCATCCATAGTGGTGTCTTTATCAATCCAGGTGCTACGGCTGTCACACGGATACCGAATTTCTTGTCCAATTTAGCTAAAGATCTGACGAGACCGCTGATTGCATGTTTCGTTGCCACATATATAGGCGCTGGCATTGACGGATTTTGTCCAGCTATGCTTGAAATGTGCACGATATGTTTGCGCTTGTTGGAATTTTGGTGTTGTAGGAAATGTGAAATTGCTAGCTGAGTGACACGAATTGGATGGGTTATATTGATATCAAGCAGACGATACCGTCCTCCTCGCGGGTCATCGCGGCTTTCTGGGGAACCAGGAGGTCGCCAAAAGTTGCTCCAGTGCTAGATGAACTCAGCAAATGAATACTTCGTCCAAGGTTGGGTATGTGTATGCAAACCTCTTCATAGACTCCTGCTCCTGGACAGACAATATCAATCTCAGTAAACTCTTTTGTGGCAACCTTAAACAGCTCCTCCAGCTGTACCCAGTCTGTAACATCTGTTTTTTGAAAGACAGCTTTAGCAGATCCCTGACGGCCGTTGAACCTTTTGACTACGACTTGTGCTTCAGGACGGAGGCCGAGATCTGCTATCACCACATTGCAGCCATTTTCCAAGAGTAATTCTGCAAACGCAAGGTTGATGCCTGACGATACATAGTTGGATGTCAGTTTACGTTTACATCGATTGGTACAAGGTACGTTTACCTGAACCAGCTCCGGTGATAATAGCAGTCTTGCCCTTGACTGGCTGAGTGACCGACATGGCGGGATAGAGTTTTAGGAGCAATATAGAAATGAGCTTTTAATCAGGGCAAACTGAGAAATGTGAAAAGGGCCTAAAGAAAAGAAAAAGATGGCAGTTCTTCGTTATTTATGAGCTGGCCGTGCAACCCCGCAAAAGGTCCCTGAAGCTTCAGTATCTCGGGGGAAGCTAAAGCGAACCACGGGGTAAAGCCCGAGATCAAGAGCGGCAGGTTACCCGAGGTGGAGACAATCTGGTCTCTGACTTCATCTGGACTTGTTGACTTTCTGTACATTGTAGATACTATCTGGACGTTAAGACGGGCTGTAAGATGGAGCTGGCCTTAGTATGAAAATCCGTTATCGCTTGAACTGATTCGGGATAACTTATACAGTTTCGGGACATCTGGAAACGCATATTGCTTGTCTGAGCAGCCACTCCCAATACCACATTTATCGACAGAGTCGACCATGCTGCCGAGGATTGATGCATAGTGCAGCTTCGCGAGTTGCCAGCAACGCATACTCGACGCACCTATATAATGCACTTTGTCGATCTCGGTGAACTGATTCTTCGTTCAGGGTTTAAGCCTGTGAGGCTTCATGTATTGACACGTCAACCCTAGTGTATGTTTCAGACAGATATGACCTGATGTAGTATCTCAAAGTGAAGTATTCACTGCTGGCAAGATAGTTAATTATCAAGCCAAGCCATGTTGATGTTGAATCGTCGTGCTGGTGGATTGACAGAGTTATTTACCACAACCCTAAGGGTTATGGTAAATGAAGGAAACGGAGCTAGTGTCAATCGACCCGCAGCTTTGGAAGCGGCCAGTCAATTTCCAAACAGCTCCGTCCGAACAACATTGAACCTACACGCCACATGCAACCTCTGGATCGTTCTCGCCTGCTAGCATCACGAGAAGATCATCATGTGGTTCAAGACGGCGGCTGTGCTTCTCGCCTCTTGCGCCTTTCCATCATCGGCCATCTTCGTTGATGAGGTCGACCATCTCGATTTCCACCATGCGCTCCTCGGAACTCCGTCCCCACAGTCGACTTTCTTCCACCAGCCCTCGTCGTTATCAAACGCATCATTATTATATACTATATCCGAGAAATCGATTGTAGGAGCAGTGAATCCGAGAGATGGAGCGATTGTGTGGAGACAGGACTTGACACAGCTGGGCTCGGCACCCGGGGCCGAAGGCTTTCTCCGTGCTAGCGATGGAGAAGGTACAGTTGTCAGTGCAGTTGGCGAGAAAGTTACCGCTTGGGGTGCATCGGATGGAAAATTGCATTGGGAGAGTAAGGTTTCTGGAGGCGTCGTGAAGGACCTAGAGTTGCTCGAGCTTGAAGACGGGCGCACGAACAATCATGCGCGGGACGTAATTGTTCTCTCTGAGGGTAAAGGAGGCCTAGTTCAGAGACTCGATGCAGCCACTGGAGCTGTTAAATGGGTATTCAAGGACGACAGGTAATTCAAACAACGTAATTGGATGATTCAATACTGACAGAAACTAGCGGCGATGTGCCATTTCAGGTATCCTCCTCGGCGACAGAAGTATTCTATATCTCCCTCCAGTCTGCTCTACTTAAAGGCTATAAAATCAAAGTTACCGCGTTGGACACGCAGACAGGGAAACAGAAAAGCCACCATACACTTGCTTCCGAAAATGATGTGTCTGGACCCGAATCCGTTCTCCTAGTCGGTTCGAACACCGCTTCACCTTTCATTGCGTGGGCCGATAAGTCAAGCAAGACACTGAAGGTTAACGTCATTGGCTCAAAGAATTTTATTAGCCTTGACATAGAAAACACAAGTAACGAAGAGATTCGCGACATCAAAATCTACGGCCCGACCGGTTTGAACTGTCTCCCACATTTCTTGGTTGGCTACGAAACGGACTCGTCGTCGTGGGCTGAGGTCTACCATATTGACCTTCAGACTTCCTCGATATCGCAAGCCTATCGATTACCCCGTGTATCGGGAAGGTCTGTTTTCGCAGCCAGCCATAGAGCCGCAAATGTCTTCTTTACTCGAATCACCGAAACAGAAGTCTCTGTCTTCTCATCAGCTTCTCATGGAATACTTGGCAGATGGCCATTTACAAAAAGCGGACATGAAAGTCCAAGCAGTGCTGTTGCAGAGGTCATTAGCAAAGGTGACTCGGCAGCAGTGCGCTTTGCATATGTTCTAGATTCAGGAGATTGGCAATTGAACCGAAACGGCGGTAATGAATGGACTCGACACGAGTCGCTTTCGGGTGCTGTTGCGGCTGCATGGGCTGAGCCTAATATTAGTCAGGATCTCGTTCACGAACTGGAATTGGAAGGTCACGAAGATGTTCTGAGTGCCTATATTCACCGGGTGAAACGTCATATTAGAGATCTTGAACACCTGCCAACATACCTTCACGAACTGCCACAGCGTATCTTATCCAGCTTTTTGGCTGCTGAGGTCACTAACTTGGACAATTTCGGGTTGAGAAAATTGGCTATTGTGGCAACAGAGAAGGGAAGAGTCATTGCTGTCGACACCGGAAGCCGCGGCGCCGTGGTCTGGAATGTGAAAGTTGTTGACACTTCTGATTGGAAGGTCAAAGCTATCAAGTCCGACCTCGGTTCCGTCACTATTTATGCTGGGGACGGAAGTACTGTCTCTCTCGATGTGACATCTGGCAGGATTGTCTCCCAGAAACTTTCTGGCCCGCCTGTCCGTGCTGTCGCCATCATTCCTACAGAAACAGGCATAGACACTGTAGCTCTTGCGATTGGAGAGGACGGAACGCCTCTTGAATCACTTCAGGAAGCCGGATACTTGGTGACTCTAAGTGGAGACGGTCGCGTCCTTGGATGGGATTTATCAGACAATAAGATCCCTCTTTGGCAATTCCTGCCACCTACAGGAGAACGAGTCATCTCAGCGACATCTCGACCAACTCACGACCCCGTTGCATCAATTGGTAAAGTACTCGGAGACCGCTCGGTGCTCTACAAGTACCTCAACCCAAATCTTGCTCTCATTACCTCTATTGGACTGAACACAGCTACTTTCTACCTGCTAGATTCAGTCTCAGGCCAAATCCTCCATTCAAGTACACATACAGGCGTAGACGTGACTCAGCCCATCACATCGATCATCTCAGAGAACTGGTACGCCTATTCGCTCTGGGCTGACTTGACCGGAGAATCCGAATCCAAAGGCTACCAGCTCATCGTCTCCGAGCTCTATGAATCCCCTCTTCCCAACGACCGTGGCCCATTAGGCGCAGCCGGAAATTACTCAAGTCTCGATGGAACCGACGCCTACCCAAAGCCCTACGTCGTCTCTCAAGCATTCCTCATCCCCGAACCAATTACCCATTTCGCCGTGACCCAAACCCGTCAGGGAATCACAATTCGTCAACTCCTCTGCACCCTGCCCGAATCCAACGCCATCGTCGGTATCCCACGCTACGTTCTCGACCCCCGTCGCCCCGTCGGCCGTGACCCAACACCCGCCGAAGTCGAAGAAGGTCTCTTCAAATACACCCCCAACCTGGAATTCGATGGTCGCTGGTATCTAACCCATTCGCGCGACGTGGCCGGAGTCCGGTCCGTTATCGTTTCGCCCACTTTACTCGAAAGTACCGGTTTGGTATTTGCCTTTGGAGGTGATGTATTCGGTACTCGCGTTGCCCCTAGTCAGGCGTTCGATATTTTGGGTAGTAGTTTTGCAAAGCTGCAGCTTCTGGGGACGGTGGTTGCCTTGGCTGTTGGTGTGTGGTTTTTGGCTCCGATGGTAAGTCGTCCCTGAAAATTTTGACTATCGATCATGACTGATAATGGCGTATAGGCACGGAGAAAGCAGATTAACCTGCTTTGGAAAAGATAGCGTGTTGAGTAAAGTTACTTTACGTTTTATTCTGGTTTCTTAGATAATGATATGTAGATTAATTCCATGATGAATTCCCGTAATCAGCAAGACTCCTAACTACCAATGTCAAAACAAAATCCATATGAAAGCCGATACGAAACATGAAACGCGACCAGACAATATAATCCTGAGGACTCGTCATAAGGAACAAAATACAAAGATGCAAAATCTAGTAATGAATCTGTATTCCATAACCATCCAGTATCTATGAATTACGTCACAAACTTGCATCATAGGATCGAGTCAGGCGTAAGGCAATGAGCCGTGCCGGCAGCTGCCCAAGGGATAAGTAGCCGTAGACATACAATGACTAAAGCTATGTTTCATACCAGCCAATAATCGCATCGGATTTATGCGACAATGGCATCCTTGATGTGGCTGTAGATGGCACCGAGTTCCTCGTTCACGAGCTCCAACTTGTTGAACAATTCGTCAACTTCGCTGCTGACGGTCTTGACCTTGTAACCGCCCTGGGCAACAATATCGGTGTAGTTGGATGAGCCACCACCGTTCCAGGCGAGGATCTAAAACAGAATGTGAGCTACCAATTGCTGAAAGGAGGACAAGAGTCAACTTACGTTGGTGGTGTCAGAGGGAACGTCAGTAAGAGCACCCTGGGTACCAATAGCAATGAGACTCTCCTTCAACTTCTTAGGGGTAATCTCGGCAACAGCGAAGGCAGAGTCACTGGCAGGCTGGAGAGAGAGGAAGTAGGCCAAAAGACCAGCAATGTGAGGCGAAGCCATGGAGGTACCGGAGATGGTGTTGACGGCATACTTGCTGCCAATCCAGGTAGAGAGAATATTAAGGCCAGGGGCAAAGATGTCGTTGCACTTGCCGTAGTTGGAGAAGTAAGCACGCTCGTCAGCCAAGGTAGAGGCTCCGACGGTGACGGCCTTCTCGGCGGCGGCAGGGGAATAGTTGCAAGAGTCGGCGTTGTCGTTGCCAGCAGCGACAGCGAAGTGAATACCGGCGTCAACAGCAGCGTTGACAGCCTTGTCAAGAGTGACGGACTTGCCACCACCGAGACTCATGTTAGCAGTGCTACCCTTGAAGCCCTTGACCTTTCCAGCCTTGGCGTCCTTGACCTTCTTGATGTGCTGAGTAGCAGCCCATTCGACACCTTGAACAACGTCGGACATGGTACCGGAACCATTAGACTTCAAGACCTTGACAGCGTAGACATTGGCCTTCTTAGCAACACCGTACTTTTTGCCGGCAATTGTCCCGGAGCAGTGAGTGCCGTGACCATTGCCATCAACATCCTCATCGTTAGCGGGAATAGTCTTGCCCCAGGAAGCACGGCCCTCGAAGTCGACGTGGTCAATGTTGGTACCAGTATCAATGACGTAGACATCAACACCCTCACCGCCGTCGGCAGCGTACAGGTACTTGTTGAAGCTTCCGAAGCTCAAGCTCTCGCGATGAGAAATACGAGCTAAGCCCCAAGGGGCGTTCTTCTCAACTGTGGGATCTTCCATGGTGTGGACAAGAGAGTCCTTCTCGATATAATCAACCTGTAAGACGGACAATGCATTAGTCATTTTCACAGGCTGATAGACCGAGAGCAACTCACATCAGGGTGTCGGCGAATGGCCTCAATGACATTCTCTTCAAAGTGTCCTGAGTAACCGAGAAAGCCACCGGCAATGTCAAAAGTGTGTTTGAGCCCAGCAAAAGCATCGCCAGTGATTGGGAATTGAGACCGCTTTCGGAGCTCGCTGTGTTGGCTGTGAATGTCCTGCACCCAGCTATGATGGGCAGCTGCAGAAGCTGAATCTACATGGTCCTTGAAGACAATGATGTATGAATCTGGGACCTCAACGGCGTTGGATGAAGAGAGAATGGGAGCTGCGTTGTTGTGGATGGTGCTCGGCATAACCGGTGACGCAACCGTCAACAACGGCAGCAGCGAAAGGCTGAGGACGCCCTTCATGGTGACTGAGTGGAAAGTGGGGTGTTTCCAAAGAGAGCGAGACTGTAAAGAGAGACAAATATATAGATGGCGAGATGGAAAAATGGATGGATGGATGGGATAGAGTAGGAAGGAAGGGAGGGAGAGAAGAGGAGAGTTGGAGAGAGGAAGATGGACGGACGGAGATGGATGGAGATAAGTAGTCGGTCGGAGAGGCACTTGGGGCGATGAGCAGATAACGTGAGCAGGCAACGGGGCAACCTTGGAAGCAGGCAGGCTGGTGTGCTAGGCCGAAACAGGAACCCACTGTGGGGGATAGGGTGAGGGATGCCCTATCATTGGCTGCCAGAGCGCGGCTGTGACCAAACGTGACTCAACCCCCGTCTCAAGCAGCAATGATTGCGTTGAGCAGGTCATGTGACGCGATAACTGTTGACGGTTGCTGGGAGGTATTGTTGCTTTTTGTTAGGATTTTCGGGAAGTACTGTGCCTTGATTCTCTGTCTTAATAGTGTACATACATCCCCTTGACAGCCTTTGCTTCATGTGCCTGCTGATTATGCTTGTTTAGACTTGGTGCAGATAAGTTGATAAGCGATTGCGCTAGGTAGGGAAGCTGATTACCCGAATTGGAACAGCGTCAGGCTCACGATCTGACATTTTAGGCCATCAACGAGACTGAGCATTACTAAGTACCAGAGAAAGATAATCACATACCAGGGATACTCATTCATGCCTATCCCTCACATGATATGATAGTTAACAGATTCATCTGACTGATCTCGCGATGCGTAGCTCCGAGCTCGGTGGATCCATGCCAGCAGTGGGATGGGGTAATCTCTTAGGCTCGACCTCATACGCAGTACATTGCTTAGTATGAGGAAGGACTTTACAGCCCCGTTCTCGGTTCAAGGAATTATTTGTTGGAGCCGATAATCGTTCGCCTAGTAGTAAATGGTTCACATACATGGTCGGCCTGTGCAAGTGAGGCGATTACGGATGACAGGGATCCCCATCGACCGACAGTCGACAGACTCGCCTGCCTTGCTGCCTACCCATTACTATTGCTTCCTTCTTCAACGCTGCTTGTTACAGTAGATCTTCACAAGCCTCCATCTGGAATAAACACGCCCCTATCTTGGGATACAGTTGCATCTTCATTGCTTCACAATGCTCGTGTGCCTCCTCTCGGCTGACCAGTGGTGGAGCATTTCCTGGACGATCATCACAAGACGTGGGAGCTGGAGCAGCTAATATCCGGCCAATCAAGTACTTCGACTGCGAGATCTTATCGTCTTATCGCTGCTTTGTCTTAACCAATCACATAGTGGTTACTTGCTATAGTCACGTGACCCCGGGAGGGCTACTGTTCGCGGGCCCACCAAGCATCCAGCTGCGTCAGAGTATCCCACTGAGTGTGGCTAGGCCCGGAGATTTATTTGCACACACTGTCAGATTCGAGAACGTGTAGGTGGCTGTGACGGGCAATGGACTTGACCGAACCACGTTAGTATTAGAGACCTCCTCTGAATCAATGGGCAGGCAACACGAACCCGGTTTCCCTTATTCCCTTGACGCCCAGGGAAGCTTGACCTACCTTCGAAACGGCCTAGGACCCACCTGCCTCGCGACAAGCCCGTTTCCTCCAATGACCTGACGAACATCAGCACCAAATTTCAGACAACCATACTCCTTCATGCCTGCCGACGCTTCTTTGGAACAACTAAAGTGCCCGCGGAATACTCCTGAATGATTTGGACTGAAAAGAAAGGAGGATCGGGCAGGGTTGCGCGACATCATGGACGGCTCACCAGCTCCGGCTGAACAGCGTTCTTCGCCTGCGTCACTATCCACCTCGCTCCAGCAAGTAACCGGCGATCTGACTCCCATCCTCCAATCCATAGAAGACATAATCGACCGCCAACCGTTTGATATCGACTGCATACTGAAGGCGACAGAAAGTACCTTAACGCTCCGTCACTCGTTAATTGATACCGCCCAGCCCCGCGAAGCGAAAGATGCCTTCAGGAATTTGGGAGGGTTCCGGACATTGTTAAGCCTGGTTCGCCAATTGGCAGAGTTATACAATCCGAAGAAGCTCCCGGGTGAAGCTAGGAAGAATCTTTTGACGCTTTGGAAAGACGTGTTTGCCGTGCTGTCGGAGTGTTTACGAGACCACACTGGAAATAGACGTTATTTTGCTAAGAAGATTATGTGCGACAAGGCATGGTCTGTCGAGGAATCACTGAGACTGTTAGTCGAAAATTCTGATGGAGAACCACTGCCTGATAACGATGTCGACCAACTGTATGGTGGGCTGCTTGCTGCTGCCCTTTGTCAGGAGAGCACCGCTGGGATTTTTACTGCCCTGAGAACCAAATATGCGTCAGATCAGCTTGTGCCGACTGTTTCAAGCATCCGCCTCGATATCGACAAATCACTCAGCTCTGCGGACACGGTCGACTTGCCCGAGTTTATAGGTCCATTCTTACGCACGTGGCTCCTTCGGAAATCCCGCTCTTCCCAGTACCTCAGTCAGACACTGGCCATTCCAGCATGTCTCTGCAAATTAGCTTCCAATTCACAACGAAATATCATTGCTCTCCATTCAACAGGCATTTTGTCATTGATTGTACGGTCCATTTTTAGCAATGATCTGACCAATGATGAAAAAACCCTCTACCAAGAACTAGGGCATTTGCTCTGCACGGAAGGCTTGCCGAATCTTGATGACGTTATATATCTCTATAGACAAGCATGCGGCTCTCTTGAGGCTTCCAACTTTCTTCTTCGTGTCATGCAATCTTCTAAGGGTCCGCCCTGTATCCAGTTCGACCTCACTTCCCATGGTTATTCATCGATCGAGCTATCAACTCTAGGCCGGCCATTCCCACCTGTATCTTCCTCAGGTTACACTCTTTCGATATGGGCCCGGTTCGACCAGTTCGACCCGCATTCACATACTACAATATTCGGTGCCTTCGATTCTAGACAAGCTTGTTTCGTCCTGGCTTATCTCGAAAAGGATACACGTCACTTTATACTACAAACCTCCATCAATGGACCACGGCCTAGCGTCCGTTTCAGGTCAACTGCTTTCAAACAAGGCCAGTGGTATCACATATGTGTCATTCATCGAAGGGCTCGTGCAACAGCTCCTTCTCGAGCCTCACTTTTCGTTAACGGCGAGTTTGTTGAGCAACTGAAGATTGATTATCCAAGTGTGCCCGTTGCACGGCCTACGGCAAGGTATCCCCGGGTCCAGGCTTTCCTGGGTACTCCCCAAGATCTGGCTCTTAGGATAGGGAAGGGGGTGTGCGCAACGAAATGGTCTGTTGCTAATGTAATTCTTTCCGAAGACACCTTCAGTGATGACCTGGTTGCGGTTTTTTATCATCTTGGGCCAAGGTACCATGGCAATTATCAAGATTGCCTAGGGTCGTTCCAAACCTATAAAGCGTCAGCAGCGCTCAACTTGCGGAATGAGAGTCTACATCCTGGGAAGGAAGAACAATCCGATATTGTAACGGCCATTCGACAAAAAGCTAGCACTCTTGTTCATGAGTCTGCCTTTCTACTTAATATATCACCTACTACAGTTTTGGACGATGATGATAGTAATAATATCAACGAATCACAGCTCGTCAAATCATTGTCAAGGCAAGCTGCAAAAAGCTTGCACCAGGCGATAAACGCAGGAGGCAATGCTATCGCGATTAACGGGGCTATTCCGGCGATAAATGATGCCCTCACAAATCCGAGCGGAATGGCAATACTTGCTGGGGATCCTGTTGTCTCTGTGCCCCAATCCTTGGATGATGCTAGCTGGAGGATTGGTGGCTGCGCGATAGTGAATCTCAATATGCTCCATGCTGCTAAATGCCCGGAAAGTACAATCCTCGCAGTCGAGATATTGTTTGAAGCTATTCAGGGAAATTGGAGAAATAGCGAAGCCATGGAAAGGGATAATGGCTATGGTATCCTTGCACTACTGCTTCGCGAGAAATTGGGATTCCCGCAGATAGCACAAGTCTCCGGATCCAAGACATCAACCGTGTGTTCGGACAATCGAGAACGGTCTTCGCTAGCGATTGAACTCCTTCGCCAAATCCTATCTTTTGTTGGCTACAATTTCGAAGATCCAGCTAAATCTATCATTACGAACCCACTGGCTTATCGTGTTTTACTAGTAGATCTTGATATATGGCGCTATGGAGAGCCCTCTCTCCTCCAGATGTATTACTCGCAATTTAGCATCTTCGCCACCGAAAGCCAGTATCGCCGCTTTAATGCAAAACGGTTATCTCGCATGCGTGAGTCTTCCTTCCATATCTGCACAATAATCAAGCTTATAGTGTTTGCGCTCCAGGAGTGAACAAAAGGTTCTTGGATGCTTTGAAAGGTGAAGATTTTACTGAAGAGACCTTGAGTCTTTTCATACCAGCCTTCCGGTCGTTGTTCGAAAGCTGTATATCTGCAGAATTGCTGCGATCGCTGTCTCTTTACATCACTTTCGCCCTGCACGAGGAGAAGGTACCGAGCCTTCATAAAAAGAAGAGCATGCGATTCAATTCCCGTGCGCGCCAACTATCTTCTACGTCCGATTCAAGCCCGAAAAAAGCTATGCCAAAGAAACAGATCGGCCTGGAATTGCTTCGCATGTACACCGAATATCTCTGCGCACCGGGTGACTTCAACAATATAAAGAGATTTGCGCGAGCTGTAACAAATAAAGTAAGTGTCGGGACCATCGACTATTTCATGATTAGTACTAATAGAGTGCTTAAGTGGCTTCTCTATCTGATGTGCGAAGACGCACCAGAAGCAGTAGCAATGGCGACTAAGATCATTGCACGACTTATAGTTGTTCATGGTGGGAGCTATAGTAAGAAGCTCGCCGACAAGACCGGTGGATATGTTATCATGAAAAATAGACTCAAGAGATGGTGGAACGTTTTCTCGCTATGGTCCAATTGCTTTTCGATTCTTTTTGGTCTGGATGTGGCAGAAGTAGATCTCGACGATTTGACTGATCTATCGTCACTGCTAGATGTGCTCGTCTACAAGAAACGGCTCGACGTTGCTTTTCCCGAAGTGCTTCCAGTTATCACTGAAATGCTGAAAAATGGACTGGAAAATTCGATGTTTGACAACGCGTCAATGAAAGATCGGGCAGTGGTATCAAATGTCCTTACTTTCCTGTCCAACCTTCACTTAAGGTCTTCTGGGTTCAGAGAAATTGCCGCAAATTCAACATACATCCAAGAATTACTGTCTGCTTTGTTCCCTATGACAGGTTCAAGAACAGTCAATCCCGATGTTGAACTCCATTACAGAGACGATGTGCCAAGTGCTGAACGCTATGCTGCAACAACGAGCCGAAGCGTTACACCTCTGTCGATGCTACGTACATCAAGAGCCAGCCCCTCAGAGTCTACACCAGAAGCCCCAGGGTCTTTGCGGCGCTCTTCCTCTTATGTTCTCATTTCATCAGACAAATCACAATACACAGCTTCATCAGCACACCTACACCGTGCTTCCATTAGAGATATTGAGAAAGATGTCTCTTATGAAAGCGATGAACTAGTTTTGGAAACACGAGCTGTCATTCTCAAGGTTTTTGTCTCCCAGGTTACAGACCGCAAAGACTTCAGTGGTCTCGGCTTATTCCTGAAAACACCTCCGAGCAACCTTGAACATCAGGCGTATTTTCTGTCTTGGCTTCTTCGGGGAACCATTGAGGAATTGCAAGCCACATTCTCAGCCAACGAGAAATTACTGCAGGAGCCACGTATCCTGACAAACTTTTCACGATTCTTGACGCACGTGGGAGAATCCTTGTTTGAGGGTTGGTTTTTGAATGGCAGCAGTCAAACACTGGATCTCGCCGGCTTCGTTCTTGAATATCTTTCTCGCCCAGAAATAGCTTCCTTGAAGATTATTCGCCTCTGTAACCAAGCTATCACTACCATTCGATCTGTACTCTTCAGGATCATTTTATTGGAATTGTCAAAGCAGGATGACAATGATTCACTGGACTTCTTGAATCGCCTCGGTTATTGGCAAACCGTAATCCTGGCTGCTGGAGAATCTGAGGCGGAATACCTAAAACTGTTCTTTTACCAGCTGTACATTAAGTCGGTATCCGAGAAACATGAGGTCCGCTTAGCTGCTGCCACGCTGTGGCGTATAATACTCGTTCAGAAGCCTTCTGAAATGGCATCTATACTGAGCCATGCTCCGCATTCTCTACAGCGCCGACTGACTGGTGGGTTTGAAGAATTAGCCGGCATGGATGACGCAGCTTTCTTAAACTGGATTGATGACCAGCGTGAGGACTTGGACGCGTTCTTCTTCGGCAGTCTTTCCAAGTTTTGGGATACTTTTGTCCAAGAGGAAAATACCAGGACTCAAGAGTCGAGTCGCAATCGCGTAGCTAAGCGGAAAGACAGGTTGAAACAATGGCTTCACGAAGAGAACTTTGCCGAAGATATTACCCGCAAACATAATACTACGTTTGATCACTGGACTTCTAACATCTTCGCTTCAGAGTTTTTGAAACATCAAAGGCTTTTGCAGGATCAACATGACAATTATACATTCATGTGGTCGCTTTTCTCTCGTCTCTCTGAAGATTTGTATCGCTTCGGAGGTGTTTGGGAAAAGAGTGGCGAGAAGCGTTGGCGTCTTGATCAAACCGAAGGACGTAGTCGAATGAGACTTCGTGTCATTCCTGATGACTCGGACGAACGGCAAGACTACCAGCCAAAGCGAAAGGCCTCTGAACCGCCGATCGCGAAATTCAATACCCAGCTACAGCAAACGACAGTTTCGGGGCCTACTACGTCTGTCTTTGTTGGGGGAACCGGGGAAGTCGAGAATGAGGGTGATGGTGATGGTGAAGATAAATCTGGCCTTGAAGAAAGCTTTGAAATGGTCGATGACCCTAGAGTGGATATTGATGAGTACGAAGATAAGAACAGAAAAGTATTGCGAAGTCTTCAGCGGGGTGATCAAGTTCAGAGCGTCTGCAACATGTCTTGCATCATTGGACTAGAGGCATGCGAAGGTCTCTTGATTATTGGCAAAAACGCGATATACATTCTAGACAACTATTTCCAACGTGCCGATGGGGAGATCGTTAATGTCTGGCAAGCTCCGATCGAAGAAAGGGATCCTTTTGTGCGCATGATCTCCGGACGCGAGTCCAACGAACGAAAATCTCGCGAACACGAAGTAAAGAGCTGGAAATGGCAGGATCTTATCAGTGTTTCCAAACGACGCTTTCTATTTCGAGACGTCGCTCTCGAAATGTTTTTTACGGACGGCCGTAGCTATTTGCTAACTTTAATAACGTCTAGAGCCAGAGACGAGCTGTATAGCCAGCTTTGTGCACATGCCCCGCAATTTGGTGGCAACATGAATGCGACACGACCAGAGGATATTTGGAGATTCGAGATGTTGAGATTACAAGATGATGCCCCACAGTCTTTGGGATCGAAATTTGCCAGCGTCTTTGGGCAAGCTTCCATGAACCCGGCGACTCGTAGATGGCTAAAGGGAGAGATGTCAAATTTCCACTACCTGATGCTTATCAATACTTTAGCCGGTCGAACATTCAATGATCTGACTCAATATCCCGTCTTTCCTTGGGTTATTGCTGATTATACAAGTAATGAGCTGGATTTAGACAATATCAAGAGCTTCCGTGATTTATCGAAGCCAATGGGCTGCCAAACGCCTACGAGAGAGGCAGAATTTCGCGAGCGGTACAAGTCTTTTGCGGAGATGGGCGACGAGAACGCTCCCGCCTTTCACTACGGAACCCATTACTCTTCTGCAATGATTGTCAGCTCGTATCTCATTCGGCTACAGCCATTTGTCAAGTCTTATCTCCTTTTACAGGGCGGCACATTCGATCATGCAGATCGACTCTTTTACTCTATTGGCAAAGCATGGGAGTCTGCTTCACGAGGAAACCTGTCAGATGTCCGTGAACTCACCCCGGAATTCTTTTATCTTCCTGAATTTCTGGTGAACTCTAACAAGTACGATTTCGGACTTCGACAAAACATGACGAAAGCTATTGACTCGGTGGAGCTGCCTCCATGGGCAAAGGGCGACCCGAAGATTTTTATTGCTAAGCACCGAGAGGCGCTAGAAAGTCCCTACGTGACGGAACATCTTCACGAATGGATTGACCTTGTCTTTGGATTTAAGCAGAAGGGAGAGGCGGCCATCGAAGCAGCCAATGTCTTTCATCATCTCTCTTATCAAGGTGCAAGAGACTTAGATAACATCGAGGATCCAGTTGAGCGTCTAGCCACAATTGGAATTATTCATAATTTCGGACAGACGCCGCATCAGGTTTTTCAACGATCTCATCCTCGCCGAGACGATTTGGGTCGAAAGGAGGGCCGTCTTGACATGCTAGCCGAGTCACTGACGAGAGTTCCTCTGTCTCTCCTGGGTAAGGAAAATTTCTGAAAGTCGCGCTGGTATACACGTGCTAAATACTGCTTTTCAGATATTCAAGAACGAGTATCGTCTTTGTCGATGAAAAGCGAACGTTTACTGTGTAGTCCCGCGTTTCGACTGAATGTTCCCCCGAACTTTGACAAGTTTCTGGAATGGGGATATTCGGATGGCAGTGTTCGGTTCTATGCGGCTGATAGCAAAAAGGTATGTCCCTGTGTATGCCTTGGACGTCGGATATAAACAAATCTAACGGGCTACGTAACAGACCCTGGGCCACTTTGAACATCTACATGTTGGACAGCTGTCATGTGTGATTTTTGCAGATTCGCAGACTCTCATTACAGCAGGTTGCGACTGCACTGTTTCGATATGGTTATACGGGACAAACGGCAGGATGATGGAGTTGCAGCCGCTAGCTTGTCTTTACGGACATCGAACCTCTGTGTCTGTACTAGCTGCATCCAGGTCGTTCAGTACTCTTTTATCAGCATCCACGGACGGCCAGATCATACTGTGGGATTTGAATCGGCGATGTTTCGTGCGAGAGCTGGCCGCTGCAGGCCCGGTAGAGGTATGGCAATTGACATCGCGACCTGATTTCTCATCTGGCAGTTTCAGCTAACATCTATCAGTGCGCTCGAATCAACGATAGAACCGGAACCATCATGATTTGTCGAGGAGGCCGTATTACCTTGTGTTCGTTGAACGGGGCTCTTCTTGTAGATCAAGATATATGTGAGACCGAAGATGACTACATCATATCGTGTGCCTTCTATGAAGGTGAGAGTAACGAGTGGATGGAGAGGGAACTACTTTTCACTGGTCACAAGAGAGGCGTGGTCAATGTGCGTGTTAATGTCTCACAGCTATGGTAAACGATTCTTTACTGATACTTAAGTACAGGTTTGGAGCAAAGTGATTAAAAACGGACGATTCGACCTGGAATTGATCCGTCAGCTGCACCATGTGGACCAGCATAAAGACTCCGGGGTCAACGTCTCTGCTGGCATTAGCTGTATTCTTCCGCTGCCACACAGCGTTTATACAGGGGATGAAGCTGGGCGCGTTGTAAGTTATTCGATTTTCCTTGACGCAGTTTCTTACTGATAACGAAACAGTATGAGTGGGATTGCATCCAACGACGCTCATGAGCTGTAGGCCTATCTACGCACAAAAAAGGCATAACTCGGCTTGAAGGAAATTATTTTTGCAGCATACATATATGGATACATTGCATTTTAAAAGGGCGGCACGTTTGTTTCTAAACAGGTCTCTTGATGATTTACGACGATACAGCGTTATCATGACATGATTATGGAGTGATGTATATATATTTGAGTCCACTGTTACTTGGATTTAACCGCAATATCAATTCTACCTAGGTATACAGCCGGTTGTCGGGTTCTCGACCGGAAATATGATTACATAAGGGGGGCCTAGATGCTTATGAGATTGTTACTAACTGCGTTTTATTGCCCGGTGACACGCATCACGGCGGTTGAGAAATATTACATATTTCCGAGTGTGTTTTGGTTCATGGCAAAGTCAGCAGTCCAGGTGATCACAAACTGATCTATGATTTAGAAATTAGCCTCCGTCGGAGTACAGCGCACCGAGTGTGAGTAATGGATTATTTGGTTTTATATTTGATTATCCTTTTTTGTATAGACTCCCTGTTCCGCGGAGAGCCGTTGGAGTAAGAAAGATTGAGGGTGTCTCTCTGTCCGAGTAAAACACCAGATAATCGCGTGTTGCAGGAACGTAATAGAGCCACTAACAGCTAGCAGCTAGAGCACGAAAAATTCAAAGCAAAAACATGCGCAGAACCAGCAGTAAAAGGAATAAAAGGCAACGGAAGAGCGTCATAGCCGCCCCACGCTCTTCCTTCCGGCCTGCTATTTGTCGTCCAAGCCAAAACCCCGCCATAACATCCATCTGCTTCTATCCTCGCCACCTGTCCTCCTTTTTATTTCTATCATATCCTCCCTTATATTGCAATCAACGATTTCTTGTAGATATCTTTCATCGCAACATTCAAAATTACGTCTCCAACCCATAAAATGTCTTCCTCTTTGGATCAATTGAAGGCCACCGGCACTGTATGTGTTGCCCCGCCACTTCAAGGTCCCTGATCAGCCGGCAAGGACGACACAGAGCTAACTTAATATCTTAGGTCGTCGTGTGCGACTCTGGTGACTTTGCCAGTATGTTCTCTCCTCCAAATTGAAACTGCAATTGCGAATGCGACAAGAATAGTAGCTGACGCCTCGCAGCCATTGGCAAGTACAAGCCTCAGGATGCCACCACCAACCCTTCCTTGATCCTCGCAGCTTCCAAGAAGCCCGAATATGCCAAGTTGATTGACGTCGCTGTTGAGTACGGCAAGAAGCACGTACGTTTCTCTTGTGGTATATTCTCCGTATCGAATGGCGCACTTATACATTCTATAGGGCAACACTCTTGATGAGAAGGTCGATGCCACCCTTGACCGTCTCCTCGTCGAGTTCGGTAAGGAGATTCTCGCTATTATCCCCGGAAAGGTTTCCACCGAGGTCGATGCTCGCTTCTCCTTCGACACCAAGGCCTCTGTCGACAAGGCTCTTCACATTATCGAGGTAGGCTCGTTCTCGGGTTACAAGTCGCATAAAACGGTAGCTAATAGAAGGAATAGCTCTACAAGTCCATTGGTATCTCCAAGGACCGCATTCTCATTAAGATTGCCTCTACATGGGAAGGTATCCAAGCCGCTCACATTTTGCAGTCACAGCACGGCATTAACTGCAACTTGACCCTCATGTTCTCCCTTGTTCAGGCTATTGCTGCTGCTGAGGCTGGCGCTTTCCTCATTTCTCCCTTCGTTGGTCGTATTCTCGACTGGTACAAGGCTGCTCACAAGCGCGACTACTCTGCCGAGGAAGACCCTGGTGTCAAGTCTGTCCAGAGCATCTACAACTACTACAAGAAGCACGGCTACAAGACCATTGTCATGGGTGCTTCTTTCCGTAACACCGGAGAAATCACTGAGCTTGCTGGCTGTGACTACTTGACCATCTCCGTATGTTCACCCGATTCTCACTTCGTAGGTTCTCAGCTAACCGATATAGCCCAACCTTCTCGAGGACCTCTTGAACTCCACTACACCCGTCCCTAAGAAGCTCGACCCCTCCGGTGCTGCTTCCCTCGATATTCCCAAGCGCTCCTACCTCAACGACGAGGCTCTCTTCCGATTCGAGTTCAACGAAGAGGCCATGGCCGTCGAGAAGCTTCGTGAGGGTATCTCCAAGTTCGCTGCTGACGCTGTTACCTTGAAGGATCTCCTCAAGGCCAAGATCCAGGCTTAAGGACGGGCGACCAAAATTGATATGAAAGAAATAAAAATTTGATAATAATTTGATGGACTAGATTTCCTTTGTTCTTCTTTATGTGTGCACGTCTCATTCTGTTTTCTTGATATGCTAGTTAGCTAGTCAGAATGTGACTTTGTCGGTACAATCCCATGAAGATACTCAGACGTAGGTCTCTAACTGCGCTATTTGAGCATGAGTAGGTATAGGTCAGCCATCCAATAGCGAAAGAATGCGAGCAGTCAATCTGGCCAGGCCTGATGATTAATACATGGTAAAGCCGAGAAAAGCGCGTTACATGCTGATACGATTAATACCGAGCTATGCAGTCAGGATGACGGCATTCAGCGGTAGATGCGGGGCAGCTATGACATATCCGTGTATTGCCAATACGATGGCGATAGTTACACATATCGCCCTTCTTCTTCTTCTTCTTCTTCTTCTTCTTCTTCTTCTTCTTCTTCTTCTTCTTCCTCCTCATGCTTGACTGGGCCTAAGTATGAACCGAGGACACTGAATCCCGTTGGATAACACTAGCAAAAACAAGCACACAGAGTATGTAGCAAATTGACGATACTTCGAGAGAGCTACGTAGTAACTCGTCGGGTCATAAGTCGTCCGTAATAATACGTGAGGAAGGTGGGGGTTTGCTTCCCCTCAGCGAAGCCGGTCCGATCAATTCCTTCTCTTATTAACTTCTCTCTCTTTCTCTGACGCTTCCTCTCTGATGATTCTCCCATTAAACTGCATCACTATTTACCTGTAGTTATTTTCATCATCAAAAACACACAAAGTAGCCAAAATGGTCAAGGCTGGTAAGTCAATCTGCTTCTCCTGCATTTCATTGGCCTCGGTTCTCCCCCCGCCGTCAACACAGGCATGAGCGGATTCGTTCTCCGCCATTGACTATGAGCACATTTGAGCACCTTGGAGGAATCCTATGTTTAGCCCACTTTTCTGCCTGTAGGACCTTACTGGTCACCGGCATGGCCTTGATCCAATTGTTCTTTCGTCTGGAGCTATATATAAGCTGACGACTGTGTCCAGTCGCTGTCCTCCGTGGAGACTCCAACATCAAGGGTTCTGTCACCTTTGAACAGGCCGACGAGAACTCCCCCACCACCATCTCATGGAACATCACCGGCCATGACGCCAACGCTGAGCGTGGCATGCACGTCCACCAGTTCGGTGACAACACCAACGGCTGCACATCTGCCGGTCCTCACTGTATGCCCTTCAATCTCTTGAAAGCTGGCTTCACCAACTGATGAAGAACATAGTCAACCCCTTCGGAAAGACCCACGGTGCCCCCTCCGACGAGGAACGTCACGTCGGTGACTTGGGTAACTTCAAGACCGATGCTCAGGGCAATGCTGTCGGCTCCGTCCAGGACAAGCTCATCAAGTTGATTGGTGCTGAGAGCGTTCTCGGTGTATGTGATTCCCCACGCACCAAGACATGTATAGGTAGCTAATTGATAAATAGCGGACTATCGTTGTCCACGCCGGTACCGATGACCTCGGCCGTGGTAACACCGAGGAGTCCAAGAAGACCGGTAATGCTGGAGCTCGTCCTGCTTGCGGTAAGATATAGACTTACCTTCGTCAACGAAAGAGAAGCGACTAACGTTCATAGGTGTCATTGGTATCTCTGCTTAGAGGATTAGCCTCATGGCTTGAAAATGATAAACGCCATCAGTTGCACGACATGATGCCATCTAGATAGGGGATAATGCAATGATCTTTTCTATCAATTGACCAAAGTTTTTTATCCGTGTATGAGTACTTGTAATTGTCAAGAGTTCTCTTATGTGTCCAAGTCAATTGATTGGCTGGGGCATTGTAGCTTGTAAGGGAAGTGTCACACGAGACATGTACGAAGTTGGCAAGACGTCGCTTAAGCTTAGATACTCTGTTACGTATCAATCTCTCCTGTAAGTTATTTTTTATAGAGTGCTTGTCTGTCTTAGAACATTGCTCTTCTATCGCGTCGTTGTGCCTGGTGGCATCATCCAGATAATACTCTATTGTCTGGTAGTTCCACTGTACCCATGCTCAGCAGTTCTCCGCATTTCCCAGACGCTAGCGACTGTTCCTGTGTGTGAACACAACACTCCTTGTGGCCACCTCATCTCTTTCCTATACCCTTCACTTCACTTCTCTTTTCGTCTCTGTTCTTTTTGATTTAGTTTTGTTTCTTTATTTCTTTATACAAAATGCCGCTCGAAGCTCGAGTCAAGCAGGTCCTTTCAGGAGATACAATTGTCTTGGGCCATGTCACCAACAAAGGACAGGAGCGCACATTGAGCTTGGCATATGTGTCTGCTCCCCGCCTGAGGAGAGAAGGGGACGAGGTATGATTAGCCTTTTGATTATTAGATTTACCCTTCAACATAGCTATAATTATAGCTGCTTGGCTTCAAATTCACAATTATTCCTTGAAACTGTATCGTGAAATGTGGCCTTTTAGCACTTCCCCGCTCTGTGTTGACACCTCAAATGAGCGTCCTAAAAGCAATCAAAACAGCGACATTATGCTAACTGCCTCTTTCTCTCTAGCCCTTTGCGTTTCTCTCCCGTGAGTTCCTCCGTGAGCTCCTCGTCGGAAAAGTAGTGCAATTCCAAGTCCTCTATTCTGTCCCCACAGGCCGTGAATATGGAGTCGTCAAACTCCCTGGCACCGAGGCCTCCCTCCCAGAACTAGCTGTCCAGGAAGGATGGGCTCGCGTTCGAGAAGAAGCTGGCAAGCGCGGTGACGAAACCGAGGAATCGCTCGCTCTGCTGGGCAACCTAAGAGCGCTGGAGGGTCAAGCCAGAGATAGCAAAAAAGGTGTTTGGGGCAGTGACCCAAGAGGATCCCTCGAGACCGAATATGCGATCGAAGACGTCAAAGCATTGGTAGAGGAAAATAAAGGTCGTCAATTGGATGCTGTCGTGGAACGGGTATTTGGTGGTGACAGATTGCTGGTTCGCTTTTTCCTCGAGCCTACCCGTCACCTACAAACCATCATTGCTGTCGCAGGTATTCGTGCTCCTTCCGCTCCTCGTGTAGCTGCAGATGGTACACAACAACCCGGTGAGCCTCTCGGCGCCGAATCTCAGCAATTTGTCGAAGCTAGGCTCTTGCAACGAAAGGTCCGAGCTCAATTACTCGGTGCAACTCCTCAGGGACAGCTCATCGGCACTGTGTTGCACCCTAACGGTAATATTGCCAAATTCCTTCTAGAGGCAGGTCTAGCTCGTTGCTTTGATCATCACTCTACTTTACTGGGCGCTGAGATGGCTACTTTCCGTCAAGCTGAGAAGACAGCCAAGGACAAGAAGCTGGGATTGTTTACTGGACATGTTGCTACCAAAGGTCCTGCTGGTGGGGATAGTGACTACATCGTGGGACGTGTGCTCAATGCCGATACCGTCTTTTTGAGAAACAAAGCTGGCGTCGAAAAGAAAGTCAGCTTTAGCAGTATCAGACAGCCCAAGCCTTCCGATCCCGCGCAAGCCCCATATGCCGCCGAAGCCAAGGAATATCTGCGTAAAAAGGTCATTGGAAAACACGTCAAGGTCACCATTGACGGTAAGAAGCCAGCCAATGAGGGTTACGAAGAGCGTGACGTTGCTACAGTTGTGTTGGGTAATACCAACCTTGCTCTTTATTTGGTTGAGGCCGGTTATGCTTCAGTCATTCGTCACCGACATGATGATGAGGATCGCTCATCACAATACGATGCTCTCCTTGCCGCGGAGGAAGCAGCCAAGTCTCAAGGAAAGGGAATGTGGTCGACGAAACCTCCTAAGGTTAAGCAATACCAGGACTACTCTGAGAACCTTCAGAAAGCGAAGATGGAAGTTTCGATCTTGCAGAGACAGAAGAAGGTACCTGCTGTTGTCGACTTTGTGAAATCAGCATCTCGCTTTACGGTTCTCGTGCCACGTGAAAATGCCAAGTTGACATTCGTTCTTTCCGGCATTCGGGCTCCCAAGTCTGCGCGCGGTCCTGATGATGCAGCCGAGCCATTTGGAAACGAGGCTCACGAGTTCGCTAACAGAAGAGTTCTGCAACGAGATGTAGAGATTGACGTTGAGAATATCGACAAAGTTGGTGGTTTCATTGGTGTTTTGTACGTCAACAGAGAGAACTTTGCCAAGGTCCTGGTTGAGGAGGGCCTCGCTACCGTTCACGCTTACTCTGCTGAACAATCGGGACATGGCCCAGAGTTGTTCGCGGCAGAGAAGAGGGCAAAGGAGGCCCGAAAGGGTATTTGGCACGACTGGGACCCTAGCAAGGATGTGGAAGAGGATGAAGTTGTGGCCGGAAACGGCACGGCCGAAGGCGACGGAGAAACTGTCACCGAGCGCCGCAAGGACTACCGCGATGTCATGGTCACTCACATCGACCCTGCTACTGCGAAATTGAAGGTGCAACAGATTGGAGGAGGTACATCAGCATTGACAGAGCTTATGAACTCGTTCCGCTCATTCCACCTGAGCAAGACCAACGATACGCCCCTTCCTGGTCCTCCCAAAGCTGGTGACTTTGTTGCTGCACGTTTCTCGGAAGACAATGAGTGGTACCGCGCCAAGATCCGACGAAACGACCGCGAGAAGAAGACAGCTGAGGTGCTGTACGTCGACTATGGCAACTCTGAGGTTATCCCATGGTCTCGCCTGCGACCACTTTCAGCGCAATTCTCTGTACAGAAGCTGAAAGCCCAGGCGGTTGATGCAACGTTGTCTCTACTCCAATTCCCCGTCTCAGCCGAGTATCTCGCGGACGCCGTACAATTCATTGGCGAGCAAACCTTTGACCGCGAGCTCGTCGCTAATGTCGATTACGTATCCCCCGAAGGCACCCTCTATGTCACTCTCCTCGACCCGCGACAATCGCAAAATCTAGAACAGAGCATCAACGCGGAGATCTTACGTGAAGGTCTTGCTATGGTGCCTCGCAAGCTCAAGGCGTGGGAGCGAGCAGCTGCTGATACGTTGGCCCACTATAAGAAGGTGGAAGAGGAAGCAAAGCAAAACCGACGAGGTATGTGGGAGTACGGTGATTTGACAGAGGACTAGAGCAAAAGTTCTGGATTCGAGATGGACGTCCTTTTGATGTCCGAAAAGTGGTAGTATTCTTAGCTAGCTGTATATATACTGAAACGACAGCAATTTTGATCTAGCGGAACAAGCAAACCGACATTTACCTTTGACTAGATTGGGATCCGTGCCTCTTAATAATAATCTTAGTGACGATCATGACAGATTAAGCAGGAGAACTAACGCGCCTCATAAGACTGTGGATCTGCCAGTTCTATCGGGTTTAGCAAATTAGCATAGCTGGGGACCTAAGCACAATAAATCGAAGAAAGAAAAAGAAAGAAAAGCAAAGAACAACACACTTTGCCCCCAGATACCGCTAACTCAAGGCAAAGAAAACGCTGACTCGTGGGGGCCCTCGTAATGAGTCAACGTCTGAAGCAGAGTTTTCGTCATGTGTCTACTACGTAGGTTTAACTAATTTGACTATGCACATTGCAGGAATTGTAGATCAGTAGAGAAGAAAGTGGAAGAGGGTGACTAGAATATTGGTTACCAAAGAGAAGGAGCTGATTAGATGAAACATCATCCCAAGCTCGATGGACATTGGTTGGTGTTGAAATAAGCTACGTTCTTTTGGTATCGGCCTAAGCTATGGACGGAGATTGAATTAGATATCCGAGCACTCCGCGCGGTGGGTCTCTTGCCAACAAAAGCCGAATGACCTTGCTTCTAGCCTCATACTACTAGTTTCTCTGGACTTTTTTTTTTATTTTTATTTATGGAGTGTCGCCCCTTTTCTAGCTTTGCTCTATTTGATTCCGATTCCTTTCCTTGTTCTTCTCTTGGTGAAAACGCAGAGACAGTGACACCAGTTCCAAAACTCCATATCTCAGGCAGCTCGAAAGTGTGAAGATGCGTTTCTTCTCTCGGAAACACCAACAACCCGAACCCGGGGACAACGATGACGACCAACCTCCCACCGAAGGCACCGAGACCAAAGGCGACTTGAAAAAGATCGCCGCCGAGAATGATCTCGCTGCTTCGGCCAATCAAGCCGCAGGCACGGCCTGGTTGGCGGGACATTTGAATCATTTGAGCCCCGAGCAGGAACAGAAGTTGGTGGAGTTCAAGGCGCTGGTTGAGGAGAAAGGTTATTATACGCCCAAGCAGGAGGGAACGAGTGAGCCCAGCCATAGTGATGCTACTTTACTGTTTGTTTTGCCTCTCCTCTTCTGGTGCTGGTGCGCTAACCCGTATAGGCGATTTTTGCGCGCGCGCAAGTTTGATGTTCAGGGTGCATATAAGCAATTTTCGGAAACCGAAGATTGGCGCAAGGAGAATAAGATTGAGGACTTGTACGAGAACATCCGACTAGAGTCTTATGAGCGGACACGACAAATGGCATGTTTGACCTCCGAGGGGGGGTGGAAAAGGTTGATTCCCAACTAACGACATCGCAGTACCCTCAATGGACCGGGCGTCGAGACCGTCGTGGTATACCCGTCTATCTCTTCGAAGTCAGACATCTCACGAACAAGAATGTATCCCAATTCTCGCAAGAAGTCAGCGAACAAGGCGCCTCCGAAACACACAAGGACTCCGCCATCCCCGCTCGTCTTTTGTGTCTGTTTTCGCTGTACGAAAACCTGCTCCAGTTCGTGCATCCATTATGCTCTGCACTTGCGCGGCCAAACCCCGAAACACCCATCGTCTCTTCAAATAATATCGTTGATATCAGTGGAGTGAGCTTGATGCAATTTTGGAATTTGAGAAGCCACATGCAAGATGCCAGTGTTTTGTCTACAGCCCACTATCCCGAGACTCTGGATCGTATTTTTGTGCGTCCTCTTCTTTCTCTTTGAGCTGTTTCATATTAACGAGGACCCAGATCATCGGAGCCCCCTCCTTCTTCCCCACAGTGTGGAACTGGATAAAACGCTGGTTTGACCCTGTCACCGTCTCGAAAATCTTCATCCTCTCCTCGGCCGAAGTCAAATCCACTCTCGAAACCTTCATGGAGCCATCATCCATTCCCTCCCAGTACGGCGGAACTCTCGATTTCAAATGGGGCGATTTGCCGAACATGGACGATGCTGCGCGCGCGTTGGCGGGAGGATTGGAGACTCCTCCTACTAGTGAAGGTGGGAAGCCTGGGTTCTTGAAGGGACCCATGCGGTTCTTCAATGATCATATACAGGTTTTGGGTACGGATCATGGCAAGCCTAGACGGGAGATTATTCCTGTTCCGCCACACACAGCCACAACTAGTAGCAGTTCTACTACAGCGGAGGAGCTACCTGCAGTTCCAGCATCGGTTTCAGATGAGAAATTAAAGCCTGTAGAACCTGCTGCTGCGGCTCCAGTTGAGACTCCTGTGCCTGCTGCTTAAGCTGGGCTCGTGGTCCATATTCATAGCCGACCTTTCGGTCCTTGGTCGATGGTAATTTAATCGTTTTCGGGTTATGATTAGAGGTTTATACGCATACGCATAGTTTATTTGGTGCTTAATCAGTGGTCGTGATGCATAGGCCCCTACATGCATGTACATATACTTGGTACATGAGTTTTCTTTGAGCTATCAATCCTTATAGACCATATTCTTCTGCCTGTAGTTTTTGACTGAGTTTTTCCATAAAAAGTCAACTGGTGTACCTAGGTAACGTCCAACTGAAAAATTCAAGACTCTTGGTTTAATCAAGTTTGTAGGAGCTTGCTAACTCATCGAAGATAAAAGCTCTATTCTCATATAGAAGATTGAGATATAATGCATATAGGTACAATGCACAACACAAAAAGGATTCCAAAAAAGTCACGAGGGTATGTAAACCATGAAACTGTGGCGCCAGAGGAGGGTATTGTATAAGCGAGAACGTAGCATTCGGAAGTGACAAACGGAGAAATGGAACACCATGCTATGCTATGTCGGGGATAGGAAATGTGAAAAGCAAATGTTGACGCTGTGCTCGCCGTAGAACGCAATCATAGAAATTTCATCTTTCAATCTTCCTTCTTATCGTCGTCCTCGTCCTCATCCTCATCCTCATCTTCATCATCGAGGAATTCCATTTCGTCGTCGTCATCGCCGCCCAAGTCTGATGAATCACTGCCACCAAACGGGTCCTCATCCACATCACTATCAGCCCAGAAATCCATCTCATCCTTCATATCATCCCTGTCGGCATTGGGCTTGGACAGCGTTGACTCGAAAGTAGGCATGACGAATCCCTCGGGTATATCTTCCTGTGACATTTCGACGTCCCGACGCACGTGCGCCCGATATCCTTTCGGGTCCATGCGGAGTTGTACGCCCGCATCAACGTTGGCTGGAGACGAGCATTCGGCGTCGTCTAGAAGCGAGAGGATGGATATAAGGACGGATTCGACGCGCTGGGCGGGGGACCAACGCTCAGCAGCAAGTTCGCCGGACTGTTCGTCTTCGCCGGGGGTGTGGAGAATCGAGATGCAAAGGTTGCCATCAGCGTAAATATTAGGGTGCCAGATTGCACGATTGAAACGAAATTCTAGATGAGATAATCAGTCTCTTGCTGCAATATTGTCAGATGACCAAATCCCATTTACTCACTTGGGGGGGAATATGGATAATTCTTGGGGAAGTCCATGACAGCCTTGAAGTAACCGTTGTAATACATAGAATCGGGATTTAGCACGATGAGCGCGACGTTCCAACGGAAGATGTCTTCATTGTTCAACTGATTTCAGGAAGAGTTAGTTATACAGTGTATCCAGCCACGGTAACACGACATACCTCGATATGGACCCATTTCTCTTTTGAAAGAGCCTTGAACTCGTTCATCAAAATCCGCTCCGCCATGATTCCCTTTTAAACCAAGAAGACAACAAGGATCGCAAGCGAATGTAGATGGATGTAAAGATTGAAGTATGGTTACAGGGAAGATGACGAGTGAATCAGGGTCGATCGACGGCAAGACGGCGTGGCGGGAACCGGAGTTAGGGTCTAGGCAAACAGATAGAGTCCTATTCAACCAGACTGGAGTGCGTATTGTGCAAAGAAAGATGAACGAAAGAGCAAGCCAAAGCAAACGAATGTATAACTCGTCTCTAAGATCAATGAATTTGTCGCTAAAGGCCAGTACGATGGGACAAAATTGAGGGATGTGAACGGAGGGAGAGGGAAACTGCAGGACGCGTGACGATAAGAACAGCTCCACTTAAGATAAGCCTGTACTAATACTGATTAGGACTAGTGTTTACGATATTCAGGTCACGCGATTTTGTCTTCAGATGATCTTGATACATCATGAGTCGCAAATGACTTGCTAATTTGGCATCTTACGCTGGACGATGTATTGACCATGTGCTAAAGTAGAGGTCCATGAATTTAGCCAAACTCCTTTTACTCAGTGCTGAGAGTCTCGATACATATATGTTCAATCTCGTTTCAGGTACTTAGGTACACGCCAGTTGAAAGCTTACGGACATCTAACTTCATCTCCATAGTTGAAACGTGAGGGCAGGGTTTCCGAATCCACCTCTGCCTAGCTCTCATGGGGGGCTCAGGTGTCCGCCATGTACAGCGATATGGCCTTAGCCCACGAAGTGGCACTTATGGCGACACCCAACACAACACCCATTCTCCAAAAGGATGAGTGGTACAAAGTCTACACACCAGAGTTTGACACAGTAGCCTACGATCCCCTAGACCCTCCTAAGCGATACCACACAGGCATATTCATTGAAAAAGACACAAAGACATCTTCAGGAGATCTATTTCAAGTTACCGGTGATGTCATTGCCGCCAGCGGCATGCGCTTCGACGTCAAAGAAAACTATAGACCTACAGAAGACGGATATTTTCACAGAATGGAGCAGGTTGGATGTATTCATAAAGCCGATTTTCCGAGAGTAAGAGCGATCTTGGAAGCATTACCCACACCGCCCAAACAGCAGGGAATTGACTTTTGGAGCAAAGGTTCACCCACGTGGAATCAGATTGTTTGGACGAAAGAGAATGGGGATCTTTACGGGCCAGGCGAACAACGACGGTCGATCATGAAGTGTAATGAATGGACACATCAGCTTGCAATTCCGAAGTTGCAAATGGAAGGAATTCTACACAGCTCAAATTGAAGCATCCGATTATCAATATTACAGAGTCTACGGTGGGAAGAATTTGTGAGTAGATTTGGCATTAGATTAACTAGTCTTTTGTTTCATGATTATATTCGGGGTCAGGGAATATAATATAGCAATGTACTGTGCGAGCCTTGTATCCTTCCAATCAGGTGCATCATAGCCACCTCGGCAGGCCACACTTGAAGGAATTCTGTCGTCAGGTCATCACGCTTCATATGAAGACAACACGGGTACTTCCAGAAGTCGGGATAGCATCCGGGACTGTCTCGGTCAACCAGTGCAACGTCAAATGCTCGTCCACCTTAATTATTTCGGTGACCTTGGAATAGAGGAGGGAAATATTTTCTAAAAAGCGACACTACAGTCTAGACGATTTTAATTGCCATACTGGCTATAAAACAGATAGTCTAACCAAAAAAAAATCAAAAATCAGGTCATGGATACTGGACCGTTAACATTGTATCGAATATTGATTTGACTTGACTGATAACATCGTCCTTCTCAGAGTGTGCCAATGACGGCCAAACCAGGAACGCATTGCATGATCAACAAAAGTTCTTTGCCCTCATAGCACATCACGTACAGTCGGGGAGCCGGGACTTCTGCATGTGGTACGTGTCGTTCAAGATAGACCAAAGCTTGGCCTTCCCGGATATGCACCAAACCCCGTATTTCACTACAAACCATCGTTCACCGCTATAACTTTGACGAGGTGTCCCACAGAACATTGGTGCAAGAACAGATTTCCTCTGTCGTAGGTGGACCTAGCAGGGATTCGGAGGGTTGAAAAGGGATATCTGCATACATCGTCAGGGCGGGTGACAAAAATGCTGTTACCCGCCCTTCGTCGCGAACAGATCAGGAGCTGGAGGAATATTGAATAATGGTTAATAGTCTGACTGGAGGGGAAATATGTAGACTACTATCATGTACATTGTGTAATACCAATACAGTACAAACTCCATAATACCGCCCTGCATAAGATAAGCAATCACGTGCAACCTGATTAGCAGTACAAGAGTAAGGCTGCCCGTTCCTTATTTATCGGCGACCGGCAGGCCACGAAGTAACGAAAACTTTCCTGAGTGGGATCTCTGGCAAGGCTTGGTATAGGCAAGTTAAGAGTCACGTGATTCTGCACCGACGAAAAGCTCTTATCTCAGAGTCCCACCGCCCCGCGTCACGGAGAGCATATAGCCAATGATAGTTTTTCCGCGAAGACAGCCCCGCTTCTGAAAGGTTTGTGATGTTGGTAATACGAATACACATTGCTCGCGAGGTCCACGATAATCTCCCAAACGGCGAGACAGATTGCGTATGAGTCACTTTTTTGTCTCCATACAACCTCAATTGTCCAGAAATGGAAGGTGCTGCTCTGCTGAAGAGGGTAGCTTACCCACTTTGCACTCGAACTTCTCCTCTTCTTTCTTGTAAGCACGACTTTGAGATCACTGATTGCTAGAAAGCCGGGGTCCTAGAACAGACTATCATAAACGGCACACTGCATACTTAAACTAATACATTTACTATCGTTGGATGATGGTTGATGGCTAGACCTAGAGTTGCAGCTGAGGAAACGCCACGCTTGCTCCGCTTTACCATTAGCTTAACTTGTTAGGCTTAGCCCGCGAACCTAGAGGCGCTCCTGCCTTCGGTGTGCTCACTGTGTTCTCACTCGCTGCTCCAACTTTGGTAAGCTTGTTCGCTCTTTCTTTTCTTTTTCCCTCATGATATCTCTTTAAAGCTTCAACACAACGACCCTACACTCGTCAAATACTTCATTTACCATTGGACTATCCCTCGAACACGTTCCTGGCGATCCCTTGCTCTGGCCCGAGCGTCACCAAGAAGGCATTACGTCGTTGGCGCTGGAATGCTCAGCATTCGCGCTCAAGGTTTTACTACGCTGAGATTACCACCTTATTCGTAGTGAATGGGCAAGTTTCATTTCTGCACATAACAACCTAGGGAAATTCGCACAAGCATATACGACAAATGAAGAACTGAATTCGCTTTGGCTTTGTAATTTGCCGAGTTTTACTCATTATCCTACTTCCTTCGCCGTCCATCCCTCCAACGATCTCTTTTCCTCTTAGACATGGGCCTAGAATGCCATGGTCCCATTTGGGTCATCGATGATTTAACTCATTGTTTCCAACGCAAGTACGTGATGTGAAACCCATCTTCTCTTATACAATTTTGCGCCTGCTAATGGATTTTTTCTCTCGCTCTAGCTATCTTCAGACTCTCTTGCCCCTCGTTTTCTGTGGTCTCTCGCTTCTACTAATTATTTTTCATAATACCTATCCTCGACTTGCGCAATGGTTGCGCTCTGGCTATAGGTCTTTGGCAAACGGAAACGCCAACCCGGATACTGTTGACGAAGAGGACTATGAAGATGTGGACGCCCTTATTTTACACAAGTCCGCCAGTCGCATCTCCCATGGTGACTTCGAAGTCAGCTACCCTCGAGGGAAACTACTGCTAGTGACCGCGGAGCTTGCTGGATTGTTGGTGGAAATAGCTGTCTGCATTACAGTCTTGGTCACGCGGTCGTGGGGTCACAAAGGTACAATCGCCTCCATAGCCAAACTGGCATCCTGGTCATATATCTTCGTCCTTGCCGCCGTGCGATTCATTCTTTCCGCATTGGACAAGCAGATCAAACCCCGACTCTGGAACCACACAACATCCCTCTATGGGATCCAATGGTTGCTGATCGTTTTTGTCTTCCGCTCCGAAATCATTCATCCTCATTCGCAGCGTGCTCTTATTTTATCGTCAATCGAGTTTGCCGTCTGTACGCTTTTGGTGTTACTCGCTACTACGACGCGAAGAGGGAACAAGAGTGTGTTGCTTCAACGGGAAGATGGTTTAGAGCCCCCTCATCAACCATATGCTAGTCTTTTGTCTCTCATGTCTTTCGCATGGATTGATCCTCTGATTTGGAAGGGCTATCGCCAAACACTAGAGCTAGATGATGTGTGGAACTTGACCGTATCCCGACATGCTGGTACGATTCTTAATGATTTCCGTCATAAACATAGGAGCTACCGATTGATCTGGCGGTTGCTACGCTACTTCGATCGGGATCTTTTAATTCAGGCGGCTTGGACCGCATTCGCGAATCTTTTCACTTTCATCCCGACTTTACTACTCAAAGCTATTCTCGAGCATGTTGAGAATCCGCGGTCGAGCCCACGGAATGCGGCGTGGCTTTACGCTATCTTGTTGTTTGTCTCTGGCGCTGTTCAAGGTGTCGCAGATGGTCAGGCTCTTTGGATCGGCCGAAATAATGTCGGCCTTAAGCTGCGTGCAATTATCATTGGAGAAATATACTCCAAGGCATTAAGACGCAAAGCTGGTGCTTCCACTGAAACCGAGGAGAAGAAGGATGACTCGAAGGACAAGAAGGACAAGAAGAAGTCCGACGACAAAAAGAAGATGGCTCTGCACCTATGACGAGGATCGGTACTATTATTAACCTTATGGCTATTGATTCTTTCAAAGTCAGCGAAGCCTGCGCCTATTTGCACTTTCTGTGGGCGAGTGTACCTGTACAAGTGACCATCGCCGTTGTTCTGCTATATCGTGTCCTAGGTTTCAGCTCTTTTGCCGGTATCATTCTTATGGTCCTGATCTTGCCCGTGAACGTTTATATCGCTCGCAGTTTCCGTCTTATTCAAAATGAAATTCTCACCAAGACAGATGCCCGTATCCATACAACAAATGAAGTGTTGCAGAATATTCGCATTATCAAATACTTTGCCTGGGAACGACGCTATAATGAGATCGTGAATGAGAAGCGAGAGGCAGAGCTCCGCTCTTTACGTTACAGATATGTCATTTGGTCTTTTGCTGCTACAGTCTGGTACGGCACTCCGATTTTGATCACTTTCACCTCCTTCCTGCTGTATACGGTCGTCGAAAAGAAGCGGCTCACGCCATCTGTTGCTTTCCCAGCTTTGTCGATGTTCTCGCTCCTTCGAGTGCCATTAGATCAATTGGCGGATATGATTGCCCATGTTCAAGAAGCCAAAGTATCCATCGACCGAGTCGAAGCGTTTCTCAATGAAGATGAAACGGACAAATACAGCCAGGTTGTCAGCGATACGGATGAATCAGGCGAGTCGAGGATCGCACTTGAAAATGCTACTTTAACGTGGGGCGGCAATTCCGGCACTCAAGATCTTACAGATGCTTTCCGATTGATTGATATTAACGTATCATTTAAGCTTGGCCGATTGAATGTGATAGCTGGTCCCACTGGTTCGGGGAAAACATCACTTCTCATGGCTCTTCTCGGTGAAATGAAGCTTCTGGATGGCCGAGTGTATCTTCCTGGCGTAACAACTAATCGTGCCGACCTTCCCGTCGACCCGGAAACATTACTAACAGACAGCGTCGCATACTGCGCCCAAGAAGCTTGGCTTGTGAATGCTACGATCAAAGAAAACATTCTATTCGCGTCACCTTTTGATCGACAACGCTACAATGCTGTTATCAAAGCTTGTGCCCTTGAGCGTGATTTGCAGATCCTCGAGGCAGGTGATCAGACGCTAGTAGGTGAAAAAGGTATCAGTCTTTCAGGCGGCCAGAAGCAACGAATCTCCCTTGCTCGTGCGGTGTACAGTCGAGCTCGGCATCTCTTACTTGATGACTGCCTCAGCGCTGTTGACTCGCATACAGCGAAACATATCTTCCGGGAGGCCTTAAGAGGTCCTCTCATGGCACATCGTACTTGCATTCTTGTCACACACAATGTTGCGCTTGCTGCGCCAGAAGCACAGTACATCGTCGTTTTGGATAATGGCAAAATTTCCAGCCACGGGTCTCCCGATCAGGTTGCAGCCTCTGGTGCTCTGGGAGACGATTTAATGAAGTCACTGCCGGCCTCGAGACCAGGCTCCAAAGGGCCATCTCGTGCGGCGTCGGATCTGGAAGAACAAATCGAAAGAGTAAATGGAAACAGTCACGGCAACTCAAATGGCAACGCCAATGGAACGTCTAAACCGGTCTCCGACAGCAAGGTGCCGGCAGGTGAGGGCTCTCCTTCCAACCTCACAGAGTCGAAAGCTACTGGTAGCGTCAAGTGGTCAACCATTCAGATGTACCTGGCCTCGATGGGCCCTTGGTACTATTGGATTGCCGGTGGTGGCGTTTTCGTTGCACAGCAAATTGGCAATGTCGCAACCAACCTATGGATCCGACAGTGGGCGAATGCCTACAATGTGGAGCAGGTTGGGACAACAGACGTGAATGGTTATGCGTTGATGTCGAGTCTCAAAATCCCGTCATTTGTAACCGGCAGTGTCTCGCACCCACATGTCTGGAATGGCATCCAGTCAAGTAGCGTGCGAACTGATACTGCAGACAATGGAGTTAACGTGACGTACTTTTTGGGCATATACGCGTTGCTTGGATTTGTCTACGTGTTGATCTCGCTGCTTAGAGAATTGGTACTCTTCTGGGGCTCACTGCATGCTTCTTGGAACCTACACCAGAAGTTACTGAAAGCTGTGCTCCATGCCAAATTCAAATTTTTCGACTCGACACCTTTGGGTCAATTGATGAACAGATTTTCCAAAGACGTTGAAGCTATTGACCAAGATGTAGCTCCGATTGCAATTGGTATGCTTCATAGTCTAGCATCAGTGATCATGATTGTTATTCTCATCTCGATTATCACCCCTGGTTTCTTACTTGCCGCCGTTATCATCACACTTCTTTTCACGGCGGTTGGTGCGATTTACTTGAATGCGTCTCGTGACTTGAAACGCTTGGAATCCGTACAACGGAGTCCGTTATACCAACAATTTGGCGAGACTCTGACTGGAATCGTTAGCATTCGAGCATATGGCGACGCGCAACGTTTCATGATCGACAACCATCGTCGTATTGACTCCTATAACCGGCCTCATATCTACTTGTGGGCCACAAACCGATGGCTCGCTTTTCGTGTCGACATGATTGGTGCACTTGTTGCATTCCTCTCTGCTGCATTTGTCTTGATGAATATTGGCCGGATCGACGCCGGGGCTGCTGGTCTCTCCATGACCTACGCTGTCACGTTCACGGAAAATGTTCTCTGGTTGGTGCGTCTGTATGCCGAATCTCAACAAAGCATGAACTCTGTTGAGCGTATACGCGAATACTTGGAGGTCGAACAAGAGGCAGATCAAGTGATAGAAGAACGCAGGCCACCATCTGGATGGCCCAGTAAGGGGGCCGTTGAATTCATTGATTACTCCACTCGATACCGTCCAGATCTCGACTGTGTATTAAAGGAGGTGTCTTTCTCCGTCAGTGCGGGTGAGAAGATTGGTATTGTGGGACGTACAGGCGCTGGAAAGAGTTCTCTTGCCCTTGCACTCTTCCGTGGTCTAGAAGCTGTCAATGGAAAGATCGTAATCGATGGCATCGACATTAGTACGATAGGATTGCAGGATTTGCGTGAAAATATCACCATTGTGCCTCAAGATCCTACTCTGTTCACGGGTACTATTCGTAGCAATCTGGATCCGTTCGGTCTGTTCAGTGATGAGCAAATTTTTGATGCGTTGCGTCGTGTCCATCTCATTACGGACACAGCGTCAGGAATTGCGACACCGGCTACACTCGAACAATCTGTGGAGGACGTCTCGGCAGTCCCGGAAAACAAGAACATCTTCCGAAACCTCGATTCACCGGTTGCAGAGTCTGGTTCAAACCTCTCACAAGGGCAGCGTCAGCTCTTGTGTCTTGCACGAGCACTACTTAAGAGCCCTCGCGTTCTCATGATGGACGAGGCCACCGCATCAATTGATTACGCAACCGACTCCAAAATTCAAGAAACACTCCGTGAACTCAAGGAAAGCACAATCATCACTATCGCGCATCGTCTCCAAACAATCATCGACTACGACAAAGTCCTGGTCCTCGACCACGGTCGCGTCGTCGAATATGATCATCCCTGGATGCTCATCAATAAAGAAGACGGCATTTTCAGAGGCATGTGCGAGAACAGCGGAACTATGGATGTCTTAATCGAAGGAGCAAAAAGTGCATGGGAAAACAAAAGACTTGTTGAGACTGATTGATTGATGTTTCCATTCCTATACACCCACACCTTACACATGAAGCTGGACCTATGTTTGATTTCCTCCTTTGCGAACAGTTATGATCAGCCTCTTGAGGTTTGATACCTGTAAATACCCCATCATCTACTAGAAAGTACTGGTGTCTTCTTTCTCGAAGACTATATGCTTGGCATTGTGATGATTTTATATTTGAAAATATGGGAGGCCCTTGTGATTGTTTCAATAGTATTATTATTAGAAGTCTATCTGTGTGTTCATTCATTCTAGGTTTTCACTTCATAATAAACAGAGACCCAAGGTAGACAGTCAATTTCATGGTCCAGGCACGGACAGTGGTCAACAACAACCTTACAACACCGAAAAGCATTAATCAGTCTGAGAGGTCAAGTAAACTTATGTGACTGGTGCTGACTGTTATCTTCTTCAATCCTTGGGATGGTCTGTATGAATCGACCCAGCGTTTTCGAGAAGAACTGTTAGCGCTGTTGCTGCTCACTTCCCTTTCAGCTTCTGACGCAGGTACCAAAGCAGGATCTTCGGTAATAACGTCAACTTCGAGAATTTCCAACTCTTCCAACACATCGTCTGCAAACAAGTTTGCTTCCGCTTCAGCGTCAAGCCGGGCAAGCATTTCCCGTGCGCTTTCGGTTTCCATGGCTCCTGTCAACTGACGGTCGTGGTCTTTGACTCCACCATTCGCGAATTGCTGATATGCTGCGAGGCGAACCTTTTCCGCGTAGGACACTAAAGACTTTGTACCCTGATTCGCTTGCTGATGGGTATTCGATGTTGTTGATAATGCAGCCTTCTGACCAGAAGAATTGGGATTCATTGCTCGATGTCCACAGATAGAGCACATGCATGTCTCCGCTGAACATATACTCTCACATTTATGACCACAAGAAAGAGAGCGTCCACAAGTGGTTTGACACTGGATTCCAGAGTGGTCAAAATTGTGGCATCGAAGTGTACAAATATGTCCGCAGCCAAGGATCTCTTTACATGGCCTGCTACAGCCTCCAGTCAGCTCGGCCAATTCTTCAGGCAACTCCACAAACTCTTTGTTGCCATGTTTTTCGCAGATCAATGGAATATAGCGTGCAATACAGGTAGTTTCCTGATCTGCTTCGCCCATGATGCGAATCACATTCATCCACAGAGGGCTTTCGCTAGCCAGATGTTCAGCATTTCCAAACATGTAGAATCCACGACGAGCTCGAGACAATGCGACACATACTCGATTCTCAACTTTCAGAAAACCAATTCCGTTTTGTTCGCTGCTTCGTACCAAGGACAACAATACAATCTCGTTTTCTTCTCCTTGATAAGAATCGACCGTGCAGACTTTGAGATGTCTCCCATGAAGGTGTCTGTTGCTTTTCAAAAGCTTGAGAATTTTCTTCCGCTGACCGTTGTAGAAGGTGAGGACAGTGATGTGGCTGGAATCAATGCCAGCCAGCACCAGATAGACGAAGAAAGTTGCAACCATTAATGCTTCATTCTGGTTGTATTTTGAGAGCAGACTGTCCGAGTTCTCTTTCCAGGTATGGCTGAAGAAAAAAGACCTGATATCACCCATTGCTGGAACTTTTGCGAGTGTATTGACCGTTTCGTGATCTTGAATGTTGTCGTATATGGGTGTGAGCAAACGTCGGATTGCCGGGACCATACGACGCTGTAATGTCAATGTTCTAAAGTCGATACCATTTTTGACTAGTCGTTCGAACATCGATACATTCAGGAAGTAAGGCTCGTCTTCCAATTCTCTGATGGAACAGCTTCCTTGCAGCTGTTTATGGTCACCGACAAGGATCAAATGCTCCAATGATTCGACACATGCTGCAGTTATCGGAGCTTCGATTGTCTCGGCTGCCTCCTCAATCATGATGATTCTTGGCTTCAGGGCTGACACTAAAGCACGGTACTTGCTCAATCCCGTAGTGGTCATTCCTATCAATTTGGCGTCCTTAAGCACAACAAAATCGTGTTCCCATTTGCCGACTTGTCGATCTATAGCCGCAACATTATATTTCAGAGCATTCTGTCTGAATACAGAAAGTAGATGGGCTTTGGCATTTTGTCTCAGTGTGTTGTAGACACTACCTCTCCTGCCAGGAGGTATCTGCCACAAGTCCTCAATGTCTATCTCGGTTGCTCCAGACTTATCAGCATTACCTTGTCCAACAAGTGGTTCTCGCAAAGGCAAAAAGGGCCCTTTAAGAGCTTCTAGCTCATCATCCATGTAGTCCTGCTCTTGCTCGAGTTCTTTTAACTGCTCGTACTCAAGGTTCGCCTCGTCCTCTTCTTGCCTGGCGCTATCATCCTCGTAACTAACATGTTGGTGGGTAAATTCGTCTCCCAGCCAGATGCTAATGGGCTCAGAACCAGATCCCGCCCATTGATTGGCCCCTTCACAGAGAAGCTCATATTGCTTTTCTGTTATGGCACCGTGCTGGAGAAACAATACAGCTGGTAGTGGCTCCATCACAACCTCTCCAGAAAATGCCGATACGAGCTCCCCGATCGTCTCCTTTAGGTTATCAAGCTTCCGCCGTATTGAGGGCAAAATACTCCCATGTATGCGGGGTACTGAAGTACCCTTACTCACTTCGAATAAAGTTCGCTTTTTCACGTTTTCGTCAAGGCTTCTGCCTCCGAGGCGGATATAACCCGGTACAAAAGCCGAAACATGATTCAACAACTGATCGAGAGCATGATTGGTATGAGCTGCAACCACAATCGGCGGGTCTTTTGGCCTCAAATTCGAAATGAACAATCGTAGTGCAGACACGGATACATGGGTCTTGCCGGTTCCTGGTGGGCCCTGTATTATTGCCAGTCTCTTCGTCAAGATTTGGTGAAGAGCCTCCCACTGAGATTCATCAAGATTGTTTTGCGGCTTTAAAGGCCAATCACATAAAATATCGATGTACTCGTTAGAGAATAGTTTCATTTGCGAGTTCTCCTCGACATAGGCAGGATGGCCAATATCACGTGTCAGACCGCATATGTGCTCTGAGAAAGGAAACCTATTTTTATTAGTAACTGTCACGTTTTTCTCACCGTTTTTCAGACTCACGTTTCGTCGATCATCACTTTTAGGGTCTTCATTGTGTGACGATTTGATTCAAAGTATCCAGACCTGGGTTGTACCATTATCCACTCTTGCTGGGGATCAAACGGGGCATTGTTTTGGTCTCCAAAGAAAATATCGATTTGACGAGGCCGACTCTTTAGCTGTTCAAGCGGCCGTGCTGCCACAATCGCAACGAGGCATTGAGTCTTGAAGCAATCCCCTGCTGTAGACAATGCCACCATGGATCCAGCAATCAGGCGGCTCGAGTACTCCCAAACGATGTTTTTTCCTGCACGGGCAGTAGAGAAGGAGATCTTTGTCGCAATGCCTTTTGGGGAGAGGGTTATTCCAGTGATAAAGACCTGAAGAGCCTCTGTTCAGCAGAATGATAGCAGAACGTGGACAGTTGGGGGAATGCGTACCTTCTCATAGATGCAAAGCTCTTGAGTGTCGGTCATAGTAGGATCATCTCGAACGAGAGCCACTGCGTCTCGAAGTAAAGCTACTGAATCCTCCCTTAGAAGTTCATAATGAGCACTTAAGTATGCCTTCGGAGACTCCCATGGTCCATCAATCTGGTTCGTGGGAAGATCAATAATGTTTTCCTCCACATTGATTGCACCCGTTTGGCCCATGATCTCTTTTGCGGTAGGAATCTCCGGATAGGAAAGCCAGCTCTCCCTAGTTTCCAGCTTTAGCGTCTTCTGGACATACTTTCGAATGTCTGGATTTGCTTTGTTGACAGCTTCTGGTCTGGAGAGTGCAGCACCAAACGAACCCCCGCATGGGCGATTCTTGGGCCCTTTTGGTGATATCATGCGCTTCATGATGAGAAGTAGATCTGAGAGATCGAGAATAGATGGTAGGAGAAGAAATCAAAAGATAAACAAAGCTAATGACGACTTGTTCCTGAAATTGCAGACAAAATTCACATCAATATATTGAACATCATGTTTAAGTGAGGGGTTGAAAGCTGCTTAATCAGAGGGAAGTGATGCCAAAGTAGAGATTAAAGACAGGGTAGAATGGTGTAATACGATGAAGAGTGTAGATGATGTTGAAGAATCAAAGATAATTCTGAGTTGAGGATGTGAGGGTGTGCGGAGTCTAATGACATGCAGGACAAACAGTGATGACAAAGAAGGAAAGGAAGGAGCAAACGCCGTTGACGGATTTGGCCTCCGCTACCCATTTTTGTTTTTTTTTTTTTATTTATATACATCGATGATAATTCATTGAAGCAATTTCCTCTCAAACAAAGCCACTTCGTTGGGGCAACAACAACGTTGCTTTGTCTAGAGACGATACCGACTGGGACTGTCCACTGCAACATTCATTCTCTCCCATACTCGTTCCACCCCAAGATCTTCCTGGCCACTACGAGACGCAAGCAGTTAGCAAGTGGAATCATCTCGTCAACGCAGATGGATTGTATATGTACTCATCACTGAAAGTCACATAAGGCTCAGTCTGCCCGTCCTGGACATTGGGATTGCGGAAGAGGATTTCCCTTTTCTGTAGGCGACAAATACAACTCAGCAAAACAGTCATATAGCTTATCCATGCTCAAATTACGTATACCTACCAGTCCTAGTGAGAGATGGATACCTGCCGGGCTCCAACTGAATTGCTCTTGAGGCTCCTTTCCTTCTATCAGAGCTTGAATGTTTTTGGCAGCAACGGCAGCCTGTGCAGATCCTGGTCTTGCAGCTTTGTGCATTCCGGTATCTGCAATGTCACCGACGGCAAACAAGTTGGAGTACTTGCTGTCTAGGAACTGCAAGGTCGGTCGAACGCGGACGAAACCATTATCTGGGTTGATGAGGGTGTCACCACTCGAAGGAACTAGATGTTTAATGAGGTTGTTGTTTGGCTTCTGTCCAGTGGCCAATATGACAAAATCTGTTGTTAGTTTTGTTCCATTGGTCAAACGAACTTCGTACTGGTTCCCGTTAGTTTGGTAACCATCTGTTGGTACCACCACTCGAGAGCCCGTAACTAGTCTTTGTTAAATGATTAGCTTCACACAACTTGAAATGTGAGCAGACTGTGAATAGGCAATAGACATACTTGACGCCAAGTTCATCAAATCTTTTCTTTATTATGTTATGGATTTCGGGATGGAAAGCTGGCATCAAGTTCGAGCGAGAATGTACAAGAACTACTTCCTTTCCGGGATAGTATTCTTTCAGGTCGGTGGCCATTTGAACTCCCATGGCTCCTCCACCGACAATTAGGATTGAACTTGCCTCCTTCACTCTTTGCTGGTGGCTTTGCAGATATTGAACTGAAGATGCTTTGTCATCATGTTTCATGGATCCAGGCTCCACAAGATTCGTTCCTGTCGCCAGAGTGAGGTATGCAAATGGAATATGACTAGACCCCTGCCATTCCCGATCGAGCACCACATATTCAGGCTGGATAGAGAGGACGCGTGCCTGCACAACAGTATGCAATGAGCTGTTTGGTACTGAGTTGAAGACACCGCTGTATGGGATAAATGCTTTGTGCTCGTGACCAGGGATAACAGCGAAGCGGGGCTGCAATTTATGGTTCTTTAGTCATCGATCAGAACAGGAGCGAGACTATTGACTTACGAATGCAAAAAGGTGATGGAAATGACTGTGCGGCTCAATTAGCAGCACCTAGACAACCATTAGCTCCTGTAGCCATGCAAGTCGGCATCAGCATATGGCTTACCCTGTGTGTCGTGGGTATGACACGCGCAAGTTCCTGTGCTGCAGCCTGGTTGCTTCTGTCAGCTCGCAAAGCTGGTGGTTGTTAAATGTTATATTGTACTCAGGGACTACTGACTCGGCCAACGTAAGAGCCTCCTACCACGATGACATTCTTCAACTGGAGAGTCATTTTCAATCAAACATCTAATTGTCACTTCACTCAAGCGCAATATAAAGGCTGCCTAGGTATAAGCTCAAGCCGCGAATATGAGTAAAGCAATCAGAAAAACAGACACGAAGGCTAGGGGTCTGGGGCCCTCCATGCTTTTTCTACTTCTCCAGTCGCAGGAATGAGAGTCGGAGCATTGTCTTCGTAAATCCGCAGCACTCGGATTTACTACATAGTAGAGCTCGAGTGCTCGCTCCACTCGTTTGTATAGCGTTGGAATGAGGCTAGAAATAAATGCCGGCAACCGAAGCGCGTTTTTTATCTGATCAATCTGATAAGGCCTCTATCTCCTAGACGTGTGGAGTGTTATATCCGAGATCAGAGTCCGAGCCAATGAAAGCTGGTAGCTAATGAACAGCTGCGTATAAAGTCTTACCCGCTTGCGAGATCCTCGGCACCTACATGGACCAGACGTACGTAGATGCTTTGAATGTCCGGCGACATCGGCACTGAAAGGAGGGCTCCCGACAAGAGAGTGATATAATCAAGTCTATTCACTGCATATTGGAAATTCCCCCTGTGATAGGCTGTATATAGAAGTAGAAGCTGTGGATGATATTCTGCCAGCTCTGTCTGATACTGGTGTAAAGCGCTCGAAAGTATCTCCCCACCGTCCTGGACAAGAGCTTTCAATGTTGCCTAATCTATTGTATGGATTCTACCAGAAGGCAACTTCCGAAAATGAAGAATAGACATGAGTTAGATATATGCTAGTAATAGTCATCCTTGTTATCTGCAATATTATTTATTGGTTTCAAGTGGAAAGAAGGACGTTCGAAAAGACGCGGTAACTTGAGTATCAATTCTAGATATTTTTGCCTGAGGCACTAATGCGGAGATCCCGCAACTTCGCAAGTTGCGCGACTCTCAAATCATTATACACATCTCAAACTCCAAGAAGAAGTCGATCTCTGCTATTCAGACTGGTTACTCATACGAAATTGCTTATATAAGCTCTAAGTCCATTCGAAGAACAATCTCCGACTTCTGCCGCCTGCAATTCTGCTGCGATTTTCCCCAGCCCTTGGGAGAGCTCTAGGCCCCAAAGAGCTGTCTCAATTACGAAGACACACCTCGCCCGCGGGGATCTGGGTTATTGGAGCTTGACGGCCGGCGCGGGGAGCGCAAGCTACCTATAACTAGCTTAATATGCCTTCGCTAGCGGATGATGACGATGATCGCGATATTATAGGTAATTTGCTAGTGGATTAATCGCATTAGCAAATCACTAATCGAAGAAATGACCTGTAGGATCTCAAGATGGAAGTTCCGACAACGAAGATGAACAAATGCGAGATGTCGATGACAACGAAGGCGAAGGCGAAAATGACAATGACAATGATAACGACAATGACCCCGATCAAGATCTTGACCAAGAACAGGATGCCGATAGCCCTTCAAATAATAGCCAGACGTCCGATGGCCCCGGAAACGATACACAACAGGACGATCAAAATGTGCTAGTGGATTCTCTCGATGTCTACCGTCCTACTGTCCGGCCGGAGTGTCTGACAGCGACGACTTATGACATAGTTCCCACGACTGCTGCGCCGCAAAGTACGTCTATCAATGCCGTGACGGCGACAGGGGATATGCGCTGGGTTTTCAGTGGTGGCAGTGATGGATATATACGAAAATATAATTGGGTGGATTCGATAAATGGGAAATTAATGCTGACTGTTGCTCAACGACACCCCTTTGTCGACAGCGTGGTCAAGGCCGGCGTTTTGATGAACTACTGGGAGAATATGGACGGTAATGTCTTGTCACCTGTTTACTCGCTTGCGGCTCAAAATGAAGGATTATGGTTACTATCCGGCTTGGAATCAGGGAATATTCGTCTTCAAACAGTCCGTCATGAGGAAGGGAGAGAGATCGCCCTGCTCAAAAGTCACACATCTGCTGTTTCGGTGCTCAATCTCGCTCCAGACGAGCGCAGCCTTTTGTCTGGAAGCTGGGACAAGCGGGTCTTAGATTGGGATTTGAACACGGGTCAGGTGAAGACCACGTTTGCAACCAGTTCTGGACAGATTTCGGCGATAGAGATCAGACCAGACTCTGCGTTACCTGTACCTCAGGATACTAAAGAGGTGCAATATGAAAAGTCCTTCTCGTCTAACAACCATTTACCTCCTTCCGCTTTGGTCAATGGTACAGCGAGCCATGGCGATGCCGGTCTGAATGGTGATGCTCCAGCAGCATCTCCGACAGATTCTCTCTTTGGCGGCGCGGACTCCCTTTTCGGTGATGGCGATAATAATATGGCAGATAGTGGGGAAGGGCCCGGTGACGCCGGCAACGTGGGCGAGAATGCATTGTTTGGAGGTTCGCTGGACATGGACATCCGACCTTCCGAGGAAGCGAAGCAAGATTCAGAGAGTATCCATCAGCCCAACGGGACAGACACTTGGGCACCACCAGTTGCTGAGCCGGATGGTTTCGAAAATTCCAACCCCCCAAAATTGGAGGCGGCGCAGAGTAACGGGCAGATAGAACAAAAGCCTGAACCTGCAGTCAATGGCTTACCGCATGCGGAGTCGTTGGAGATCATAGCAAATGGTGAAGATACACAAATGTCAGAAAGTACGCCCCGGATTACTTCTGACACGACATTCCTGGCTTCCTCCTTCGACGGCCCAATACGAATATGGGATAGGCGACAACCTGATCCTGTTGCGCGCATTACTCCTAGAAACGTACCGCCGTGGTGTATGAGTGCTTGTTGGTCTCCGGATGGAAACTATATATACGCAGGCCGTCGGAACGGCACAGTTGAAGAATATAGCTTACACAAGGGCCTTAGAGAGCCAGAGCGAGTATTTAAGTTGCCGCAAGTAGGTGGTGCAGTGACTGCACTGAAGGCGATGCCTAATGGGCGACATTTGCTCTGGTAAGTTACTGTCATTGCCATCGTATTTCTCGAAATGATACTAATTATTATCAGTGCTTCTCACGATATTCTCCGACTATACGATCTGAAAGGTCAGCCTCACAAGCACTCCCCGGTCCCATTTCTAGTTATCCCAGGTCACCGAACAGGTGTGATATCACAGTTGTATATCGATTCAGCCTGTCGTTACTTGATCTCTGCTAGTGGCAACCGCGGTTGGGAGGGTAATACCACTGAAGTGATGCTTGGTTATGAGATCAATGTATGACCTATTTGGTATGATTTTGTTTGCATAGAGGTTGGTTCACTGTCTCTCAGTATGAGGCTGGCATGTTTCTGTTTTATTGCTTGTATGATACTTCATGTGCTAGCTCATTGCGATTTGGTATAAATGTGCTATTTATTGGGTGTTTAGATGGAGCTTATATAACAATTGCTATTTGCTAGGCTAAGTCGAGTATAATACAGTCAAAATTTCAAACGCATGTACACATGTATAGACCCAAACCCGCCCAACCCAAAACCCAAAACCCCGAATACCGTATATCGCATATCGCATATCAAGAAGAAAAGAAAATTACACCTGAAGAGAATCGTAATGCGTTTTCAGCAAACGGGACCAGCCCGGTAAAAGAACAAATAACAAAGAATAGGAGGCGTAAATCTGAGGCTTTAGTAGAGACTCAAATCAAGGCCTACACAGACCTCGCCAACTTCACGTGTCCACTGCTCATAATACGTATTATTCTCCTGCTGTATTCGGCCATCATCATCCGAATCAAAAAACACATACGCCGGGTCCTTGCCCGTGACCTTCACGAAATTGGGCCCAGCAGCAAGATCTCCAAAGCCTCGAAGAGCCACATTGGGAACGTGCGTGCGTGCCTCCACTCTATTTCGCATTGTGTTCACTGATATGAGATATACAGGCGGTATTTTTGCTTCGTCATGGGCGCGCAAAGGCATGCCGATCCACGCCGCGTTTCGATACGACTCTTGACGTTTCGGTTCATATTTCATCGGCAGAGGGCGCGTCAGGATCATCTTGTCGAGTTCCTGAGCATCGAGCAGCAAGCCTGGCGAGCGAAGGTATAGGACACTGTCGTAGGCCATGAATTGAAGTTCACCTATGCGCAGTAGTTTTGAGTCTGTGAGCGAATACCCCTGCTGGATGACGAGATTCATGTCGATCGGCAAAAGCCAAAATTTATATTCTTTGCTTGCTTCCCGTAGATAAGACAATGCCTTGTTAACGACAGCGTCCGTGGACATGATCAAGTCCCATTCCTGCGGGTACAGGAACAGGCGGTCTTGTATCGTTGAGCCGCCTTCGACTAATTTCTTGTAAAGCGCAATTGTCGAACAGATACTTGCGGGGTTTGGTTCGGACAAAAGCTGCAAGTATGCGAAGTTGCCTTGATTCCATGTTTCTAGTTCGCCAGTCTCTGGATCCAATATCGATTGTTCCTTAGTGGTCTCATATGTCATGTGTTCGTATTCTGCTTGCATCGAATCTAGCGATCGAAATTCTCGTTCTATATTTCGGACTGAGTGCTGTTGTAGCGCATACCCTGCTATAAATATGCCGAATGTACATAGGACGGTGATGACGGAAATGAAGAGCGTCGCAACCGTGGAGGAGCTTAGGAGTACCATGTTGACTCTGGCATTTGCAGGATGCAAACAAACCTAGACAAATGGACTCGCGATACCGTAAGACCGCAGCGATTCGAGTATTTAGGTGGACTCAAACTGAAAAAAAAAAAAAGGCTGACACAGATTGCTGAATTGAAACTACTAGGCTGTGCGCATGCAATCGAATTGGAGGATGTATGACATCTGTTTACATGAAGTGGTTGTCCGGCGCAACTATCAGCACTTGGCAGCCTCAGGCCGCTATTTATCGATTATCGATAACAACTTTGGCTTAAACCTAACCGGGCTAGACAGTCCGTGATTGTTGAAGCTCCCAAAAAAGCTCCTCTTGTCACTCGTTGAATTCATCTCAGTGCGAAGTATTGAGAGCGCTGTTTGTCCCACCAGAGCTATACTCAAAGCAAAATGGCATCTCATAGAGCAGACGCAAGCGCTTTTCTCGACAATCGAGGTTATACCGGCCCCCTCGTGCGCGGCGTGAACCCAGTCACCCTGTTCGAAAAAGCTGTACGCGATCGGATCACGGACTCATACTATTGGAAAGAGCAATGCTTCGGTCTCAACGCTGCCACACTCTGTGATCGTGCAGTTGAATTGACATCGATCGGCGGAACGTACGGACTATCGCAGAAACCAACACCGTTCCTTTGTCTGGCCTTCAAAATGCTTCAACTAGCACCCGACAAGGACATAGTTCTTGAATATTTGAATTTCACTGACCCCGGAAGCGGCGATGACGAGAACCCAGAGGATGCCGAAGCCAACGGAGAAGTGGTCAAGGGCAGAGGAGATTTTAAATATTTACGAGCTCTCGCTGCGTTTTATATTCGTCTTACCTTCGAAGCTGCCGAGATTTACAAATACTTAGAGCCACTACTGCTGGATTATCGAAAGTTGAAGCGAAGGATGCGTGAAAATTACGTTCTTACCAATATGGACCAGTTTGTCGATGATTTACTTACGAAGGATCGGGTTTGCGCGACTACTTTATGGAAGCTACCTTCTCGGCAGATGTTAGAAGATCTGGACTTATTGGAAGAAAGAGTGAGCCCATTAGCGGATGAGTTGGAAGAGCTTGATCGAGAGAGCGAGGCAAGTTATCGTAGCCGGCAGGATGACGACAGTGATCGCGGTTCGGATGTTATGCGAGAGGAATGAGAGCAAATTCAAAAGTTTTGATATGATTCCGCCAACGCCATGATCCATACTCATATCATCGAAATATGATGGACTTAAATCTCACGCATTTGAACATGACAACTACACAATGTGCTGCCCACATGCATGATCTGGAAAACGCTTGATGTTTTCATAAGAACAACAACAAATTTGGAAGGACTCGCTAAAAGCCTTGTTGGCGGTGCCACTTCTCTTCCCAGCCTTTGAACCAGGGGTCTTCGTCTAATGTGGTCACCTCCCAGTCTTTTTCAATGATACCATTGTCTTCCTGCTCCTGGTTCCATTTATCCAATGCGGGAAGCATGACATGCTCTACATGCCATGTGCCCTTGTATTTCATGAGATTCTCCTTTCCGCCTCTCAGGATTTTCGCGATCAACGCAGGGACCTTTGGCTCATCTCTGAATTCCTGGACTGGGGTGAACAGCGCCTTGAAGTTGAAGACGATTGCGCCAGAAATGGGGAGACGTCGTAATGTTTGCCAATCAACTCGGAGGAAGCAATCGTCAACCGTAAGATCTGGATTCTGCGACAGTCTCAATTTCTCATGAGGGTGTCCTGCTGGCATGTACAGCGGTTGACCTGTTTCCAAGCCCCACGAACCGCGTTGTATTGGCTTGTCCGCTGGCATTTTCGTGAAGAATCTACTCGATTTAGCAAATGAAAACAACTATGTGGTTAGGACTGTTATGCACTTGCCTGTCCATAGAGAATTTCATCTTCTCTTTGTAGTCGGGTACAATCTTATGAATCTCGTGCAACTGAAGACCAATTTTGGTACTAACATTCCAACCGAGCGACGAACAGATCACACCCGCGCGAAAGACATAATATCCAGTTTTGTCGTCTCGCAAGGTGATGGCAAAGTCCTCGGGAACATTTTCCATGAGGATTTCCAACGGATGCTTGGACCGAATATCCTGCTCTGTCTCCAGGATTCTGTTTACCAGAATGCGGTTGTCCCGAATGGAAAAATATTGAGGGTAGCGAGCACAAATGAACTGCAAAACCATCTCCATCAACTCTTTGCAAGCGAGTTCTGAACCTGGCATCCAATCAAGCACTTCTTTGCCATGTTTCTCATAGAGACTCTTGCGCTGGGCAATTCGTTCTTTGTACTTGTTCTCGAGTTCAATCCACCAATCTGTCTCGAGTTTTTTCAGTGCTAGTGAAATTAGCTCCCTCTTCTTCAATCATTTGTCCATAATTGTGTTTCTATGAGACATACACATCGTCTGATGATAATTCCACCTAAACGGCCGATATGGTCGAGGCAATGCCTTGTCAATCTTGAACTGCTCATAAGCATTCGGCAACGGTACACCACTCAGCGCAGAGTAATCCGGAAAATCCCCCATCTGTTTAACCTCATTTACCGAGAACCCCATAGAGGTGTAAAGCCCGCTTTCTGCCGTTTCATAATTCTGCGTCATGGGCAGAATGTTCTTGAGTATGTGTTCTTCACTGATTTGTTCCGATGCTGTCTTGGGTATCCTGGTCCTCATGCTGAGCATCGCGTCTCTTCGCGGAGGAGGGAGAACATCCTTGTAATCTGTTGCAGATGCTGATGGATTTTTCGGTTCATTTTTCTCTGGAGATAACGAGCGCGGTGGTGTCTTTGCTGTCGATATTTTGCGGGCACGGCCTCCTCTTACTCTCGTGAAGGCGATATATGCCAGGGTTGTACCTAGTAAGGCCAGGCCGATGAGCCATTGGAAGGTTAAAATTTGGAAAACCATTGTGCGAGGAGAGTCAAGTCCCACAGAGGGAACTCGGGAATCGGTAATTAGAAGATACAAGATGTGAGTGTATCTATATCAGACGAAAGATGCATGCATGCAATAATGTAACTGGTACCTGCGAGAAGGAAAGGTACGGCGGAGTGTATATACAGAAAACAAAGAAGGATATAAACCAGGTAGAATGCAAGGATGTGAGGTTCTAGAAACTTTGCGGAGGATAAAGAACCCTGAAGGGGGGATTCGATACGCAAAAAAGTAATCGAGACCACCGAGGGTTACTATTATAGCGCTGCGAGAATCCGGGCCTATAGATCAAAAAGTGTCTTCCAACGAAAAGGATCTATTTCCTGTCAATGCATCTCGCCAAGGTCACTGCTTGTTTAAGCCACTGTGTTCACACTGACAAAGATTAGGGAAAGGGCAATCCATGGATCATTGGATTAATACACGAGAGATATTACTTACCACGTTTGGTGACAAGATGCAGCCGGATCAGGAAGCAGGCTGAGTGGGCTGAAGATAACCAAGTTGTGTATGATGTCAACTTATCAATTACTAAGAGGTCTGCTTTCTTGTCTATCGAGGTCCGTTTCGATGCTAGGGTAATCGGTATCCTACAATTAGCTCATGCGATTTATACAGAATAACCGCGCAATAATTCAAGCAGAGTCCATCAACCAATTTTAAACACGCTACTCAAACTTCGCCGCGATTTACAACATCGATCGTGACTGGTAGAGAGCGACGAGTGTTACTACATTGTGATATGTACACATCAACGACTAATCAAGTACATACTTCGAACGTCTTATCAGTGTAGATAGATTAAGCTACATCTATTGGTCACACACCCGAGCATTCAAGCGATAAACAGCCAAAGCAGAATGACTGGATGGATTGTCCCAAGAGGGGCAAAACTGGGGTTGACAGAATCATTCCTAAAAGGGTAAAACTATCCCGGCTTGGACATCTCGGTTAGGGTTCTCCTCACTTTCGGATTCCTGAGGCAGCTTGGGCTTCACCATTAAACTGTATCGCTGCAGGCGCTGTTGGCGACGTGACGTGCTGTTGCCCTAGCCCTAACTATGGTTTGGAACATCCAGCCCTAAACAAGAAGACATTCATCATCTCTGTCACTAGCAGCGAAATATCACATGCTCGTCTTTGGGGTTCAGAGAAAGTGCTGACAATTGTTTTGGAATGCTAGATATATTCAATGACTATAAAATAATGTTTTGATTTTCAACTGATGGTTGACGGATTTTATCAACCTCAAATGTTGCTGGAATGGTCCGGACAATGGCAATGATGCATGGATTGAACCAAAGAATGTCTTCAAAAAAACGCCCAACCATTTTATACGTATTGATAGTAGTATTTTCTCAACTCATTTTCGGATTTTCTCCAAAATATACTCGGGTTTTACCGTCGTTTCGGCTATCGTTTTTGGAGTTGTCATGAAAGAATATGATTTTTGTTAAGAACGGTTTGAAACTTGTACCCAAAACGTACACCTTCTTTCACTTTCGTGTCTCTGTTCCGACAAAATTGAAGGCTTGCTGTGGACATTCTAGAGTATAAATGGACCTTTTGATCTTCGATGAATTATCCTGGAGTCAGAATTTTACCATCATCTAGAAAGGAACAAGATCGAAAACATCAATCTTTTTACCACTACAAACCCATTTCGATTCTTCTCTCACGAGTAACTCATTTTTGCATCGGTAGTGTTTTCAATAAACTGCTTCGAAATGTCTGGCATTGAGAACACGTACCCCCTCCGGGTCAAGGAATCTTTCGATGAAGACCAGTCTTCAGAAGAACTCTACCCAGATGAGCCAACCTATGACACCTCTGCGAATGGCCAACTTGCGCGTCTCCCAGCAGACCTCGTTCGTAAGGTCGCTTTCTTTTTGGAAGACTACAAGGTCCCCGCCGACTACTGTCACTTTGCAGCGCTGACACCGAAGAACTGGACAATCCTGAAGGACGAGTGTCAAAAGCTGGCATTGAAGGTAGCTGAGCCGACGCAGGAAGAATTCAAGAAGTACCTCACAGAGACAGGCGGTGCATCACGTTACGATCTGTGGGAAGCAGTGCAAGACTCGACTGATATAGGTGATCGATCAAAATTTACCGAAGCCATCACCAACGGTTGGCTCCATGCTGTGAACTCTTACTTACAACATGGTATTGATGCTAATACGTCCAACATCTTTGGTAACCGTCCTTTGACTTTGGCAGCATCCTGCCCTTGTCCAGTGGAGATGTCCGAATTGCTCTTGAAACACGGGTCCGATCCCTGCAAAGCAGACTTCCTTTCCGATATTTTCACCCCTCTGTATACCGCCGCGACCATGGCTCAAGACGAGTTGGTTCATCTGTTGCTGGACCATGGGGCCGATCTCAAGGCCAAAGGTGTTGTTCAGGCCATATGCCAAGTCTGTAATATGGACACGATTCAGCGCGCATTGAAGATGGGGGCCGACATCAACGATATCGACGAAGCAGGCAACAATATCCTCCATTTTGCAGCTCGAAACGAGGACCCTGAGGTCCTACGTCTAATGTTTGACCTCGGCTTCCCGTTGGCTAATATAGATCAGCAGAACAAAGGTGGCAAGACGCCACTCATGAAAGCTGTGAAGATCGGTAATATTGAGAATGTGTTGTCTTTGCTTGCACGTGGCGCAAAGCCGAATATCGCGCTCGCGAATGGCACAACTGCCATACACGTTGCCTGCAGCTGGGATCACCCCGAGATCGCATCGGTGCTGGTCAACGCCGGTGCTAATATCGAGGCTGTCGATGGCGACCTAATGCGACCTATCCATCACGCGGCCTACATCTCTTCGCTCAAAATGCTGCGGGCGGTAGTTGAGAACGGCGCCGACACCTCAGCCACAACCCGGCGCAAAGACACTGCGCTGCATCTGCTGCTAGCTGATCTTACGGAGAAATCCGGCAAGAACTACGTCGCGAAAATGCTCGAAGGCGTGAAGATTCTCGTCGCGGCGAATGCCAATCCCACTGCGCAGAACGATGAAGGTGAGACGCCTTTGGATCTGGCCATGAACTGTGGTCAATTTGAGATAGTTCATGTCCTCAAAACTAATGACCCGCACGCACTTGACGGCAAACCCCCGGCCGGTCGCAACTGGCGCGAGTACTTGCGTGAACGTGTATATAGCGTTGGTGTTGGCCAAGTGCCCTAGGCTCGGTACCGGCGGGATCGCCCATTGGTTCTATTTTCTTCTTTGATTTTGACTTCGATATGATCTGGTTAGTTAAGTTAGAGAATAAAAGTGGTGCTTACTGTATATGCATGTATACAACCAAACAGCGGTAGTTAGCCCGTAGTTACCGACAAAATAAGCAGCTTTAGTGGCTGGGGTGGGGCAGCGGACACTAACTGCCCGCCCGCCGCCCGCGTGTCCCGGAGGAAGGTACGGCGTGCATTATCCATGGTTCCTGCCTGTTGATTCGCATTCAGACGAGAACTCGCTTGTATTTTCCTCTTCAGACACCTCTTCTACTCCTCATCGGTTTGCAATCCCTGTCGACGCCGTATCACCACACCATCGCCATGTGTAAAACGCAATGAAAAAAAGGCAATCTCATGATCCTACTCGCCCAGCCATCCGCATGACAATTTTAGCGCCAGTTCTTATGCGGCTGCAGTCACTGTACCACACCAGCCACAAGTCAGGCTCTCAAGCTATCGCAAATGCATCGTCCCGAGTCACTCCACATTGCTTTATGCACGGATTCGACATTGTCGCAGGAATTGCTTTTTCTATCTTCACCACATACCGAGTACGATTGATAGCCAATTGCATACCACAGCCCCCACAAGATGTGCACTTGATCCTAGTCACCCATTTCTCGTGTTTAGAGTACGCAACCCTGTACTCTGGCCTGCATGTGCCCCTCTCTCACAAGGCTCAATTGCCATTGACAGCGGCTGTGCCGGTTGTGCCTGAAGCAGGCAAGCAAAAAGCCTACCTTCGACATTTCTCATAAATATCTCGACCATTACTACAATGCCAGCGCAAAGTCTCTGTATATACAAGTAATTGAGCGACGCTAGTTGGTCATCCAACACGAATAATTGCTCATACGCTGCTCACCTACGGGCTAGGTGAGAATGTCATCAATACCACCCCGAACCCCGTCAGCCAAGAACGGGGAATTGCTGGAAAGAGAAATTGAGAATCTGAATTATGAATTCGCTCTCGGAATCCCAAATCCGAAAACATTGCAGTCGCCCAGTCGCCGGCCGATGGCCGAACGGACTAAAGAGGAGCAATGTCGTGGTTGGATAAAATTTCTATTCTGGAGAAACACTGAAGCATTTGAACGTGCTCTAAACGGTTTTCGCGAACAAGCCCGCTCGCAAATAAGGGAAAGCAGACAGTGGGTGCATAAACCTAATCAAGACTATGGAACTGTTCCATCAAGAGAAGACTTCCTCCGAACCAACGGCAACTATCGTAATCAAGTCTCAGCCGAGGAGCGGCAGAAAAGAGTAGACATACTATGGGGTTTCCTTCATTCTGAGGTGTGGATTGAAACGGGAGGAAGGAATCCATTTGAAGGCTCGCAATTATCGCCTCGTCCTCGCAACCTGACTAATGGGCCGCATCGAGCCAGCGCGATCAATAACCACGAAGACTGCTCAGTGACAACTACGCCACAGGTCAAAAGAAAGTCTAACAATAATCAAGAGGTATTTTACACGGCTCCTAGCTCTCCATTTCTGCCTTCCGAAGGGCAATATCCGTCTTTGGGTAACCTGGACGAATATGACGACCCTATGAGGAATGAGTTCAATTTGAATGCAGAGTCGTCGGAAGGAGCTGACAATTTGATAATGGAGGCTCAGGGGTCTAGGAATTCGAAAAGACAATCGAAAATCACGGACCATATGTTCATAACGAAACCATCTCAACTGGATCCCCGAACTGCTAGCAAACCCCAGCCATCTCTTACACACAATGACACTCCCTCATTGGATTTGGCTGGGCCATCTACTAACGCAGAAGTCAGTTTTGCTACTACTGTAGAAGAATCCGTATTCGATCGGTCAGAAATACCTCGATTTTTAGAAACATCGTTCGAAACGACAATTACTGAGCCCTGTGACGAGACTGCTACGCAATCTGATTCTGTTGATAGGCTCATGATGAGCGAAGAATTTAGCATGATGCTAAAGTCTGTAGAGGAAAAAGCTTCTACGTCTTTTGAATCAGAGCGAAGAGCGATGTCTATAGAGCAGGAGATAGTGGAAGAATTGATTCGTAATGGCCCCTTTTCGAAAGATAAAGAAAGCTTTTCTGAAAAGGTGCCTCTACGGGCCAGATACGAGCTGGAGCGAGTCAAACAAGCCTGGGATGTTAGCCCAAAACAGATACTTGTTGGTGACAAGCCGTACGAAAAACACGCAGAGTTCTGGCAATGGCTTGGAAATGTTGGCAGGCGTATAAATAAGACCATTCCAGAGAAATCACCGGCGAATGCCTGGAGCGCTGCCATTGGGAGATTTGAAGGCCAACGGCACTCCGAAGCCGTAGTTTTCAGTGGCACCCTTGACTGGTGCGAGAAGGATGAACCTGGTATCTTCAAGCTGCGACTTCACCCGCTCAAGATCGAGCGGACCTGTCGCTTTTACCGTCGGTTTGGATCAGATAGATTCTTAAGCATAACGATGCCGTCTCCGTCACAGCCACCAAGCCATTTGCGCCTCAAAGATCAAACATCCCTACGCGAGGCTTTGGCAGATTGGTTGGTCAATAACAATCATTATCTCCTCAGACGAACCTGGAAGGCTTTCTATGTGGACGATGTCAAAACAAAAAACAAATCCAAAACCGAGAAGCCAAAAGTGCGTGTAGACTTCTTCGCCGTCGATGGCTCGGACTTCACCACGAGGCTGTCTCCTCCCATTCTTTCACCGATCAACGAAACCAGCGAATCGCATACTAGGATGACAGTGGACCAGCTAATACAGTGGCACATTCCGCTTGATGATAATCGCAGCCAGACAGACTGCAAGCTGTTCAATCGAATTGGTCTTGCCCTTTCTAAGACGTGGGCAACAGTAGTGATTCAGCCACATCAAGTTTTGAAACTCCCTGATCATCGGGATAAGCCCGTCATGAACGACGGGTGCGCTCTAATGTCGCGTCCACTGGCTCGAAAGATTTGTGAAGAACTAGGCATAGACGGAGTGACACCCAGCGCCTTCCAAGGTCGTATTGCTGGAGCAAAAGGCCTCTGGATGGTCGATAGGGATCACAACGACAACGAAGAAATCTGGATCAAGATATCAGACTCCCAGCTCAAGATCAAACCGCATCCACGCGACTTCTTTGGGCCTGTCGACAAAGAGAAAATCACGTTTGAGGTTGCCAACTGGTCAAAGCCTCTGCGATCGTCAGAACTTAATACACAACTTCTAGAAGTTCTGAACGATCGCGGGCAAGTAAGAACCCATGTGGCAGATATTGCGCGACAGGCAGTAAGTGATGTTTACAAGGAATTCGAAATGGTCATGGAAAGGGACAGCATCCCCTTAGCGCGGGCTTTGGTGCAGAAGATACGCCCTACTACTGACGATGGACTGTCCCGCACAGGTATACGGAGGATTGACCAATGGCTGTCACAGACCACAGAGTCTATTATCCGGTTTCTAGAAGCAGGCTTCTCGCCACGTGAGTTCCCTCCGCTGCAGGAACGCATGAGAAGATGTCTGAGTGACACTCTGCATCGTTATGTCAATGAGCTACATATTCCCATACCTTTATCGACCTACGCATATTGCATCGCTGATCCATACGGCATACTCGAAGAAGATGAAGTCCATTTGGCTTTCTCGGGCCAATGGAGGGATTGCTCTTATTTTGATGACTCTATGGTAGATGGAGTGGATGTCCTTGTGGGACGAACGCCAGCTCATTGCCCTTGGGACATCCAAAGGAGGAGGGCAGTCTGGAAGCTAGAGCTTAGGCATTTCAAGGATGTTATTGTCTTTTCAACCAAAGGGACGACTCCTCTTGCGAGCCTTCTATCGGGCGGAGATTATGACGGGGACCGCCCCTGGATTTGTTGGGATCAAGGCATTGTGACAGCCTTCACAAATGCATTTCCTCCCCCCATACAACCTAAGCCGGATCACTTTGGATTAGTGAAACATGCTCAGCCAATGAGTACAGTAGGCTCTGTCAAAGATCTACTTCAGAATGCCTTCAAGTTCAACCTTGCTATGTCACTTCTCGGCCGATGTACTGTTGAACATGAGAAGCTTGCCTATGAAGAAGAGGAAGGAATCAGTTCGCCATTATCGCTCGAGTTGGCGACCCTTCTCGGTCACCTTGTCGATAGTAAGAAATCAGGCCTTCAACTCACAGAGGAACAATGGTCAAAATATCGCAGGAGCATCAGCCCACAAGAGAGAAGTATGCCTGCATACAAGGATCCGCTTGCAAAAGAAGGGAAGCAGAATAACATCAATGACTTCCTGAGATTTGAAGTTGCTTTCCGGGAAAAAGAAGAGGCTCTGAAGAAGTTCAATGAGAAATTCGGCGATGAAAAAGGCAAGCGAGATGAGACTCTTATTCGTCCCTGGAAGGATGCAGTTGCGAAAGCGGAGCGTGAGAAACAGGAAGAGTCTAGAGAGAATGAACACAGCAACACAGCACTTGCAAGACAACCTGCCTTGCATGAGATACTGAAGAGTATAAAGGCACAAATCGAGGAAGCTCATGGTAAATGGACTGAGGGATGCCATTCTCGCAAAATACTGGAAAGCTCCATCAGATTTAAAATTCAGCTTGCTGTCGAATTGCTGAATCGTATACACCCGCCTGATATATGTCATCCTCTCATACATACGTGGCAAAACAGTGAATACGAATGGCGAGTGCTGCTGGCTTCAGGCGCATACTATCTTTACTCGTGGTCTGACTTTCCACTTCAGGCAGCTGGAGAGACTTTGTGCTGGATTAAGACTGGCAAGGAGCCAGCTCGTCTAATTCGTGATCATGTATATGTCAGCATGAAAGTTAGCAGCAGCGCTGCCCGTCGGCTGGCCGGCGCAGAAGCCGAAGAAATTGCGAACGAGGAGTTAGAGAGGAATGCCGAATGTGAAGACGATGACTCTGAAGAATTCGACCGTGAGTCGGTGATTGATGCACTGAACGAGATTGACAGGGCGTATCGAAGTCTCGGTTGAGTCACGGGTCTATTACTCTAGCAAGACTCGGTCTGCTTCTTTGAATAAGTAATTGAAATTTGATGGTTCATACCGGAGGATATGTCATGCCTCTTTATGATTTGGAGCAGAGATTTCTTTGGTTATGTATGAGGATTTTCCACGCTCGATTTATATACAACTACCTAGGTACTCTGTACTATTGGGAACTTTCTACTGTACAGCAATTTTAGAGTAGATACGACATGTGTGATGTTAGCATGAGTGTTGCAATATATATAAATCTTTGGGTATGCAATACATTTTCCTAGACTTTGATCCACTTTCAAATCGGATTTTCTTCAAACATATTTACCCCTGCTTGTACTTTCACTTCACTGCTCGTTGTACCCCCAAAATCTCTCCCTTGTCGCTGATGCGCTAGGGTAAGGCTGTGGGAATTGTGGAGCTATACACGTGGAGCCATGACCCATACCTACAACGCGAGTCATGTACAGAGTACGTGTAAACGTACCTGTATGTGGAGTGTACTATGCGTGTTGCCATAATCAGAGAAGAACAACCCTTTTCATATGTGATGGGACCTACCAATGGCCACACGCTGCTGCCAGATAGTTCTTTTCTTTGCTCTCATACTTCCAGTTTGACGCCACACCATCAACATACTGATGTTCATTGTTGTCTATGATTCCGACGGAAAATAGGGTCTTCCTTTGCATTGCATGCGATGATAGAAGTAGAGGACCCCAAAGTTCTACAGCAGAAGCCAAGAAGTGACAGATTCAAGTCCAGTCGGCACCGGCCAGACCATTAATCACTGTTCCAAGTGTCACTCTGCCGTGTGGAATGCATAGTTTGCTCTTAAGTGCGTGAATGTCAATGGCCAACCATCGAGACTAACTTCCTGTTCTTTCGTCCCTTATTTTCATTTAAATTAAGATGCATAGCGACTTGTTGATACCCTTATAGGTTTTGACGCATGACTTCACTGAGCTGGGAAGTCATAAACTAGCCGCTCTCTCTCAAGGGCACAACGCAGCAACCTTTGGCCACACGGTCAATATTTGTAAGGTCTGAGGCGACATCATCCGTTGGGGGCACGCACCACTAAAACCTCTACGAACTTTGGCCATGAATATCAGCAATAGGTTTCAGACTCTGGAATAGTGGGACACCGAGCTGCCTGGAAGATCGGTGTAATTTTGAATGTTACTCGGCTTACAAACGTACCGGACTTGACGCTTGGATGCAGTTTTATTCCGATGCATACTCTCAACGGCTAGAACTTTGTTACTTGGCCTCAAGAATTTCGAGTGCTTTAGTCCTAGCGTATCTAATGGAGTATAAGAATGAAAGTGTAATGAGCTCCGTGTCAGGGTAGGATCCAGGCCTTGCAAACTTTCCGCTCTCCAACCTCAATAGAATACGCATGGAAAGAGAACATGAAGAACAGAGAGATGGGAAAAGTGATGAGGAAGAGGAAGAGATCGTTCAGATTCTGCCTCAACTCAGGAGGCGAAAGTAGCGTCAACTGGTGGAAGAGACGGAACTGACGGAACCGACGCCCACGGTTCAAAGTCCTCCTTGAAATTCGAGATCCTAGGCATCGGTAGGCTATTAGCAGCACAGGATTCTACCAAGGCGATCCAGATAAGGCTATGATCGGTGGTGGAATGATCCATTGGGGAGATTCTATCAACATGGATCATGACTCGTGGCTTTAACAATATCAATATGGTTAGATACATCTATTCACAACGTTCAGGCGTTCATCTCACTCTCCCTGATTATGAAACAGCTGCCAAATCGGGAACCCTGACATGTGAAATTGCTCGACATTGCTTAGCGTAGTTCTCCCTAGTCTGGGTCTAAGGCAGCCAGGGAACGATCGGCAATTGAAGCTGGGAGTAGTGAGGCAATCATGTGAGTGAGTTTAGGAATTGACTCTGACTGCCCATTTCTTCGTCCTTGCTCTCTCCGTACATAGTAATGCTATTGGCACGACATGAGTTCTGTTCGGTGTACAAATTAATATAAGATGAAAATTAGTTAGATTGACTAGCGGCCAAGCCATGAGCTCATTGGTGGATCCACAGCACTTTGACGAGTATGCGCGTGCACGAAAAATATAGTGCGTAGCTTTAACAGTCTCACATGCAAAAGATAGACTCAGAGGGCTCGCAATCCACGCAAGCTGAATATCGCCACGCGGGAAGTTTTGCCGCTGGCCCCATCCATTTTCACGTGCCAAAAATGACACACAGAGAGAGACACGGACGGCTCCCCCAACACCATCAAACATCCCCTCAAGCCAATTTAACCCCCCAATCAGCGTCCACCGAACGTTACTCACGGCAAATAGCCCGGCTGAATTCATTGCTGAGGAAGACACAGCATCCAATCTCATCAGCAGCATCAGCCCAGATCCAGAGGCAACAGTCACAATCAACAATATTTTCCACTTTCCCGCTGCTTTCCCATCGTCTGTTTTGAGTTTGTCCGGGTGAAACGCCGATGACCACTTGCTAGACCGGCAAATCCTCTATCTTCTCTGTGGCTATCACCGGTCCAAGCACATGCTTCTGCCTCAACAGGCATGAATCGGTGGCCTTGAGTGCCAGACCTACCAAGCAGACGGGCATCGATCGGTCTTCTTTATTCCGTCCACGCAATTCCCACTTTCGTCCCTCTTGCGACCTTCGTCTCATACAATAATGGATGTTGATAGCAACGGTGTCGACGATCGGGCTCGACGAGCCAACAGTGTATTGTCCATGGACGACATTGAGGCCGCGCAAGCACTTGAGGGCCTTCGTTCAGGTGAGTTATATTACCTTCATATGCAGATCGGATTTTCTCTTGCCGACCCGAACCACCAATGACTGACTCGCGACTTCTGTCTTGTGGTCTCAGATTTCGCATACGCTCCTCCTCATCCTACTGCCCTACCGCAGTCGCATTCTCGACAAAATTCGACTCCCGCTACCCAACCTGCACAAACTCAGGCCGAACCCTTGATATCGCTTTTGACTTCCACGCATCCTTTGATATCGTCTGCTATCAACAGTTCCATGTCCGCATATTCCTCTTCAAAATCATATTCGTCACGTTTCAAGTACGGCGCTGAATTCCTCGAGCGCAATATCGGCTCACCCGTTGCAAATACAGTCGGCAGCGTTAGTCGCAAAACCGGTGTTGAGGGTGGTCTTCGTTGGGCACTTCAGCGCCGGGACACGAACGATACTGATCGACAAAAGACGGACCCTAACTCAATTGAGGTAGACGAGAACACGGATGTCGAAAAGGCTCTGCCCCCATTAAACGAGATGCACCGCAATCGCTCGATGTCAGAGACGTCATATTCAGAGACTCTACCTCCTTACGATGACCAGAAATCTCCCAACTATGAAGAGGTCCAGCAACATGACCGGCCGTCGAACACTTCTGAGCAGAATAAGACATGGCAGAAACGTCTGATGATCTCAACATCTGGTCTCGGTGTCGCAATGAGCGAAGAGTCTCTGCGCCGGTTGACTTATTGTCTTAAATGGCTCAAGTGGGCGAATGGCCGACTCAACTCGGCTGTACTAGCTTTGAAGAGTATGCTGGCGAAATGGGAAGAAGAGAAGTTAACGAATTCGACAGACGAGAATTCGTCACAGAACCGTGCGTTACTGCTACAACATATGCAGGCTGTTAAAGAAGATGTTTTGCGCACACTGAAGCAAGTCGTAAATATTGTGTCTAAGTACACTGGAGGGGCGCTACCCGACAACGCGGGAACCCTAGTTCGCAGTCATCTCATCTCACTGCCTCAACGTTTCAAGATAGCTTCAACATCCAATACATCCACAGACTCTGCAGGATCAGGCTCCGAGGAGGCATCCAGCGCACATCGCGTTCTTCTGCTCGCTCAGGAGGGACTTGAGATGATGTCCCAAGTCCATCGAGTAGTGGATGAGACTTTAATCAGTGCTCAAACATGGTGTGAACGGCTCGGCCGCAAACCCCCAGAAATCGAGAACGATGAGTCTCACGAAAAACCTCCGGAGGAAACGGAAAATGCGCCTCAATACAGCCAGACAGCAGTCGTAGCTGATGTCAAGCAACCAATTGTCAATAGTTCGAATGTCGATGTTGAAATGACCGGTACCGATGTTGCTTGATTGAGGTTCAGCCCAGAACAAACAAAAAAAAGGAAGTTGCCCCCCCCTTTTTTTTTACCAAGCACACCTTCGGTCAACAAACATAGCCGGTCTATTAGAACACTTCCAGCTGGACTGCATGAATTGTCTTTACAAATCTCTTTCAAGTCTCTATGTACCAATGACCAACCATACAAAAAAAGAAAAAGAGCGACTGTTACGAATACCTACCCGACTCTTGTCTTTTGCATGCTTCATTATATGGCTCTCCTGATCTTGTCGATATTTTCCTTGTTTGATCATATTCCCCTTCGTTCTCGGTTCCATTTTTACTGCGTATGGTTTGCGATTATACATTTTGTGGCGTGCTAGAACGTATCGTCTCGGTTTTTATTTCAATTGAGTTTATTATTGTTTTAAGAGTATTATGTAGATCAATGAAACGCACTTCACGCATGACATATCTGGATCCAGCCATCACTCCAAGTTGATAGAAAGAAAAGAAGAGAGAGAAAAAGATTAACTCCATGCTGTATCAGAATAGCCCTGGAAATGATATGTAAAGGGTATCTTGGGTATCTTGAATGCATCCAAGTTCGAACTCCGTAATTATGGAAAGATAAAGGTAAAAAGAAACGGGATCGCCCAGTATAGAATTAGGACTATTGTGAATCGATTTCGATGAGTAAAGGAAAAATCAACGGTCGTATTCTTTCAACAGCTCCCCAATGCTGCCCTGGCGTTGCATGGCGAGTGGCCCTCCTCTGCCACGCTGCCACTTCTGTAGCGCAAATGCCGCTTTGTAGTCAGCGATAATGAGGCCATCGCGGCGTTGTTCGGCGCGCTTCTTCATCACCTTCTGGTACTGCTCGCGGACTTTCAGGACTCGTGCTGCCCTTTCGTGCGGATTAGTCAGATGGCGATGCAGGCTTATTTGATTGAAGAATGCGGCTTGCTCCTTGGGCCAGGGAAGAGTAGTTGGCGGCGGTGCATTGGGGAATGAGCCAGCTTTTGGTAATGATGAGGCTGCTGTTGAGGGAGAAGAAGGGGCGATCAGCGACGAAAAGATGGATGAGTTTCGGGATGATGACGACTCTTCCTCTGAGACAGTGGTCGATGTGGAAAATGGATCGAAAAATCCAGGGTTTGCTTTTCGAGCGACCTGAATTGGAGCAGTTGTGCTGGATGTGGTCACGGTGAACTCACTCTCATCCTGCATCTCTTTTGATTGGCTTGCAAGCTGGGTGTTGTTTTGTGCAGCCCATTTCGCAAGTTCCTTCTTCCATGATTGAACCTCATCCATCTCTTCGTTTGTTCGGCAGTAGTTGAGGATACTGCGTCTGTGGATGAAATGCTGGTGAATATGGTAGTCCACGCAGTAAAAGGCAAATTGGGATTCGTAGCCCTGATCTACTTCCTCTCGCATATTCCGAAAAACTTTTCTCTCACGATTGCGGGCGATTATATGCTCGACCAGCTGAAGATATTGCTCCTGCTGGGCCGTTGTTGCCAAGTGCAAGTAGCCCGGCTCGCTGACTGTTCTGGGCATCTCGTCTGGAGCCACGTTGTCTTCATCACAAGGTTTACTGAGAAGGAATGGTGGGTCTTCAGAGCTCCTGTAAATTCCATGGAGGATATCTGACTCCATGGCCTCAGGTTTGAGACGCATTGTCTTTTCGCAATGGTGGCAGTTGAGGGCTTCTTGCAGGACATCGTTCTGTAAAATTTCAGTTAACTTGGAAAATAAAAAGCAGGTCAACTAGATATAGGAACACTCACCATTTCTAATTTTGCTCTCATATCTTCAGTCATAGCATCCGTCTCAGATGCGGGAACGTTGCTGGGCAGTGGCTCCCTGCTGAGCTTCTGTTCGTTCAATTCAATCTTCCTGGTCGCACTGGACACACCATTGAAGACTTTCATAATAGCCTGCACCTTGCAGATATCGCCATAGTCATACGAGGCATCTGCCCCATTTCCAAGAAGCGTTGTTTCCTCCCAGCCAGAAGGAGAAGGGTGGACCTCAGGTGAGGGCGATTTTGGGGACCGCAGCACCATTTTCAACCTAGTTGGCTTTTGGCGAGGTGGCTTCGGTGGGTGAATTATCAATTTTGGGGGTTTTGGCGGATTGATTTTCAGTCTCTGAGACTTCTTGCACCTTGATGTTGACCCAGAGGATCGTTTGCGAACGGTGCTTTCCTGAATCATTGGGTAGTTCGTTCGTCAGGAACGTCTCCCAGACTCTCCTGTAGACCGACAGACTCAATATAAATCTGCGTCAACGTATTGTAGGACACAAGAAGTTTCTGAAATCTATGAAAGGGCCGAGGCTTCTGCTGGATGAATACGGGAGTATACAAAGGAAGATGCGTCTGAAAGATGGGAATAGACAAAGTAGCTGAGTCAATGGTTCGACAAACAAAGCCAAAAAAAGAGTAAATCAACAAACAATAAGAGACAATTGTGTCCGAGATTGTTTGAGGGTGACTGTACTGCGACGAATGCAAATAGACGAACGAGAGTCGAGCGGGTGGCAGTGCCCAGGCATCAAACGGATTGCTAGGTATCCACCAGAATTTCGATTGATGGTAGTCTCGCACGCTGATTTATATTCAAGTCCAAGGCAACCAAAGTTAGTTCAGATTGAGTGGTTGGAGACATGATATCCGCTCTCAGGAGGCCACACTCAAAGCGATCAGTTCTATACCTGGCTGAAAAGATGAAGAAAGAAAGAAAGAGCAGAGTCAGAAAATAGGTTGGGGTGTGTATTTGTCTGATAATCATCGATCTGGGTTTCCACCGCAAAGCTGACTGTATCACGACTGGCATTCAGTTATCAAGTGACAGGGCCATGCACATAGAAACGCCGCTGGCAAGAACAGGTTCCAGTCGGCGGATCTAGGAACCGCCTGAGAGAAGGATTCCGATCAAGACCAGCCATATTTGCAGACAGTCTAAGCGACAGGCAATGGAAAGAGAGGAATTGGCGGTGGGAGGGAAAAACAGTCACCCGAGACTGATATTCCAGGGTCAGTGGGTAAGGAAGGAGGAGCAGGGCTCCCGTGACCGGGCGAGGGTTCAACGTGAGGTTGCAACCTTCCCGGGTCATCCACCCCAGGTCACAGGGCTTTCAGCAATCATCTCAGGTATTCTTATTCCTTCGTGTATCCATTAACTGTGGAGAGCTCTCAACAGATTCTGCAATGAAAGCGCTCGATTATATTTCCTCGAGGCTGGAGTCTCTCATGACGTCATTTGACTCATGGAAGCACAGAGCTGAGCCGTGAATATCTCTATCTTACATATGCTCAGAGGTAGACTCATTCGTTTAGTATATTTGTTTCGATTCTATCCTGGAGAAGCCGATTTAATCTATATACTAAGGTCTATTGTTCGAGAAATCATCACCAAGAACAACAAACAAGGTGCATCGGCAAGAGAAACAAAGATGTACCTCGAAATTTCTATGCACAGACATATCATCTTTTTGCAATCATGTCGGATTCGCTTTAGATATATATATAATTTGCGTTGACGCGATTTAAGGGGCACAGTAGCCACCGTCGACGATGATATCGGTTCCAGTAGTGTAGCTGGAGGCATCGCTAGCAAGGTACAGGAAAGCACCCTTGAGCTCTTCGGGCATACCCTCGCGGCCCATGGGGATCTTGGACTTCCAGAGATCGTGAGTCTCTTTAGGGATGAAGTTGGAGATCTCGGTGGCAATATATCCGGGAGAAATGGTGTTGGCACGAGCGAACTTGGGCCACTCAACGGAAAGACTCTTGACTATATGGGTGTCAGAAGAAACGTCTAACAGTTTATGTCTGACCTAGATCAGAAGAGATGTTCTTACCGAGATGACGGACACCGGCTTTAGCGGCGTTGTAAGGTGCCTGAAGTTGAGGAATGTTGACAATATGACCACTCATGGAAGCAGTAGCGACAAAGCTTCCGTAGGTGAAGTTCTCAAGCTTGTTACCGTTCAAGTCGGTACCCTCCTCCTTTTGTCGTCGCCAGTGGGCAGCGGCAGCGCGAGCGCAGTACCAGGTAGCATCGAGATCGGTCTGAACAACGTCGAGGTAGTGCTGGATAGGGCCGTCAACAGTGGCACCCTGGGTCCACGGAATACCGGCATTGGCAATGAAAACGTCGAGACGGCCATTAAAGTCCTTGACAGCCTGATTAATGGTGGCCTCGGCCTTCTTCTGGTCACGCAGGTCGGCTTGGTATGCCTTGGCTATAACACAACTTTTTAGCAAGATAGCAAACCGACGCACTGCTTCGAGGAGGCGCCCTTACCCTTGACTCCGTACTTCTTTTCTATTTCAGCAGCACGCTCGGGTGCCTTTTCGTTAGTGTTGTAGAACAAAGCAATGTTGGCACCGGCTTCTGCGAGACCCTGGGCGACGGCAAGACCGATACCACCACCACCACCGGTGACGATAGCAGTCTTCCCCTTAAGTGAGAAGAGAGAGAACAAGCTATTGTGTACGGGAGGCACGCTATTGTCGTGCACGAAGACAGCGTTCTGGTCGAGAGGAGAACCGGCCATTGTGGTCTGGAATGAAGGAGACTACAAAGAGAAATAGAAGTGAAGTATACAAAGAGGCGATTTATAAAAAATTTACAGAGACAATTGAAATTTTAACAAAGTGAAACTGGAGGACAATTGTCAAAGAGGGGGGGGGTAATGTCGAGGATTTAATACTGCTGTGGATTAAAGGATGGTGGAGGGGCAACCAGCGGTGATCAACAACATCGAGCAACATGGCGGCTGGAGCTTCTAGCAGCGGCGGTACGAGTGGGTATTGGCGGGGATACCTCTCTCAATATTGGCCAAAGAGTACTACGTACGCTACCCCTTTAAGGGTTGAGATGGCCCTTGACAAGCCTTCAAGAGGATCTCTCGGAGCCACAACCACATCATCGCCGGCAAACTCAGAAGTAGACTCGCTGTTCCTGACAAGTGACAATTTTTCACCGGCTAACCCGCGTGTCGGTGGTGTTTGTTGTTACTTTGATGTTGAAACGTTCATTGTTCAATGTTCAATGTTTACCTGAGAACTGTGGAAGATTGTCTCTACTGTAACGCCCACCCACAATGACTTGACCTTTCTTTAACACGACCATGATCCATCATATCGCTTCTGTTCACCATCTGCCACTATCCAATGGAGTCTTAGTACATCGCTGATTACACCGATAATCTTCAAACATCTGGGCCCACGCTATCTCTAAGCTGCATGGAGCCATTGACAGCTATCGCAACGTCGCCATCTCATCCCACACTAAAATCCCCAACAACCGGTCATGTGCTCCATCCGAACAATAAGATCAGGGATCCAGCCATTCTCTTTTCAAGCCACTAAGAATACCGGTGAAAAATTCGTAGGGTGCCTCTTTTCTTTTTTTTCCCCTTTTCTTTCCAAATTGCTTCCAGATTCCGCAATAATGCGTACGGAGTACCCCGGGGGCGGGAAAGGAAGAAGTCACTTGAGGCCAAAAGCGTACAATGCTCAATTTTCTGGGAGCACACACTAATGCTCGATTCGTTCACCTAAGACTCTACATAGTATTTCTCTTCATATGATTCGCAACATGGTGCCGATTTGTTTCTAGAGGGTCGGACTATGACATGATGAGGGGTGCTAAGTGGAGAAATTCTCGATTTCAGGTGGGCGATTCTAGACGAGGGAAAAGCTCCCTGCAGACCCTCTTCCGTCACGGCGCGACTCGTTGGCCTCACTGGTGTTGATGTCAGAGCACGGATTCAAGTTGTCAAATTTTGACTCTTGTGTTTGCAGCATCACCTAAACATTCGCGCGGTGAGAATGCCGTATTCCGCAATCGATGGCACTTCCAATAACCCATGTCATATCATGCATAACAATGCCGTAGGGCCATATTTACACATGAAGTAGATCTACAAGATTCAAACCAGTAACTTTTGGGAAACGGTACAAGGGTACTAACTTATGACTCAACAAGTCACGAATCGTCTGCTTATCCAAATGTCAAGTAATCGACCATATAATCATAACTAAGAAAATCAAAATTGGTACTCTATTACTATCTACCTTCACGAAGTTCCCTCTCGACCAGCCCTAACCGGACAAGGTGGAAGAGTTTCCTATTTAGGAAAGGTATAGAAACACAGCAATAAGTAGCTTGTCAACACCTTCGATGTCAGGAGGGAATAGTAAAATAATATACTTTCATTTTGTATATTCGACCGTTTCCTTCCTAGTAATGTGCTATCAATGACTTCCTTTCTCACAGAACTCCATTATCTGGTCTGGGACATAATGGGATATGCATCGTAAGAGGGGAATAGAATCAAAACGAGCTCAGAGCACATTAAGTAATCAGTACATACTCTGGTAACTACACACAAGCTCAAATGCATACGAGCATCACGTGCCGGCAGCTGACATATCGTGTCATCCCTTCCTTCCTTCCTCTTCTGGCAACAAGGGAATCTTCTGCCAAAGAACTTCACAAGTCCAAGACGGTGACAACTTACCTTTTCGACTAAGAGACATATTGACACGTTCAATAAATAGCTCCCACTCCGGCCATCGTGTCATCATCTATCATGATCATAAACAGATCAAAGCCCCACTATGTTTCGACCCTGATGGACCGGTACATTCCAGGCATCAACAAGGCTCCCTGCGACATGACTTTGCACAGACTACCAGCCAGCTTGAATCATGAAATACGTATAATTTTATCGCAAAAATATGAACTAAGATTTTGGTGTTCCCTGTTTATGGACACGATCGGCTATTAGCCCATCTACGGTTGGAAATGTCTGCGTTCTCTTATACCAAGCCAGCATAAACACATTCTTCGCGTGTTGACAAGTTGGCTAGTCTGCATTCCACGACCATAACCATAGAACATGGATCCCACAACAATGAGTAGACAACTTTTCGTCAATTTTGCGCTGGGTATCGTCTTTGGGTTGCCCTTGTCTTGACTTTACTTTCACTCATGCTGTCATCTTGTCAATCCGTCTGCATGCAAGAGGACGTGTCGCAGATACCGATGCACCGCTGCTGGAGTGCTACTTGGTCTAGTTTTGATGGTTTTACGTACCGACTCGGCACATCAAATAATTAGAAGATCTTTCAAACGTTTCGACAATGCTAAGTCTCTCGGTCGTGATCGCGGTATCAGTGGGATGCTCGGCACTGCTCATAGTCGGCGCAATCCTGGGAGTAGCAGTTTGGTGGAGGACGCGAAAAGACCGTCTATCGCTGGCAGTAGCGCAAGCTCATCATGGTGCATCACAGCAAGAACAAGCTTGCAGCAGCATCGTCATTGATTCTCCCCTCACCTCACCTTTACCAACCTATCCGTACGGTACACGCCACGAATGGGCACAACTTGGGTCACAGGAGACATTTCAGAGACCAGTGTCTCAGCCGAAGATGTCGCCACCCCTTCTAAAGAGGGAAAAGTCCAAGTCGATACGACGATCAATCTCAAAGTCTCTTTCTAAAAGACTTTCAATAGGACGAAACAGCCAAAAACCTATTCGTATGGAGCCACTGCCCAATCTACAGCCGGGGCCACAGAAAATTGTCTCTCCAGTCTATCCTGATGCCAAAGAAAAAGAGCCTAAATCGGCTGTCGCGGGGTTCTCAGAGTTACCCACGGAGATCACGCCACGAAATACTCCAGAGAGGGAACGAGATGATATACTCCAGCTTGAGATGTACAGCAGTCAACCGGGATCTACAACATGGCCATTACTTCAGTCGGAGCAAAGACTCTCTTCTGTAGCTGGCGGTCATCCCACATATTTCGATCAGAATCATGCGAGGCTTCGTAATGGGAGTATCACAGCCCAAACGGCCGGAATAGCTCCGGATATGCCTATGCCTCCTACACCGCAGAATATGGTACAATCATATCAGATTTCAAGAGAAGACTCCTTAATGGGGATGTCTACGTTGAGTCTTGAGACCGCAAACAGCTCAATCTTGGATGATAATTTGCGGAGGTCCATGTCAGTTGATCACGACTTCAACTATTCGCCTTCTTTGCCTCCATGCCCAACTTTCACCCCGTTTAGCCCGTATGATATTGTGATTGGAGGAAGCGTGGCTCGTGACTGCGCCTCATACAGACGGACACAATCTCAAAGATTATCATCATCAACTGCGCATTTCACAACTGCCTCAATGGAATCCAGCAGAGGAGACCCGTCTCCTCGACGAAGTTTGACTACCCGAGAAGTCTCACCTCAACCTCCAGAGTGGGCCAGCCAATTGCCACGCCGCAGCGGAACAGTTTTTTCACCATCGTCATCAGCAGGACGCACTGGTAGCAGGCCTGTAAGTAGCTTATCAGGCACTAGTCCGAACGCATACTTCCATTCAGGACAAGGATTGTATTCTCGCCAAGAGTTTGGCTCTCAGAGCCATCGACAAGAAAGGTACTCGATGTATGAAAAGACACAGACTAAAGAAGACCAGAACATGATTTTCAGCCAGAGTCTGGGTGATCGCCCCAAGTCGACTCAGGTGCTCAGTCCAAGAGGATCAAGAGAAAGCCTTGGAAGAGCTCCTTTAACTTCTGCTATGAAGTTCGCCCACAGCGTGAAAAAGGGCCATAGAAGGCAGAATTGCGTGCGGATTTCTATACACCCACCGATTACATTTGGCGGCCCTGCCTTTTCGCCGATGCCGGAAGAGCCAGAGGAAGTTTTAGATCTCGAAAAGGATCGAGTTAAACCAACGCAACGACGCCAATCGATACATTCTCCACCAGTAAAAGGATTTGGGGTTTGTCCAGATCCTTCACAAAAGCATCATCATCCTAGACATAGTCGCCATCGATCTACGGGGTCCATCAAGGAAGAGTCCAACCACCTCGGCGAGTCGTCTCCTGACACAAACTCCCGCATTCCTCGCCCACGGTCTTCTCGAAAACGTGCGCGCTCTGGAACAGAGTCTGCTGACGATGTTTTCACGTCGGAAAACCGAGCAGTAATTCCTAGCAATATTTTCTCACGACCTTCAGATGAAAGCCAGCTACTCACAACACCCTCTCCAGAGAGACATGAACCATTGTGGTCCCTCCCTCGTTCGGATGAATTCTCTGGGTCTTCTCCCAAATTTCCGGCAAACGCTTCAACTGGTAGCCCTCGACGAGCAGCGCCAAAAGGACCACGCACTCAACCGGAGCGACAGCCGAAAAAGACAGATCTTCCATCCTTGACTGTCGACACTTCCTACGATGGATCGCCTGATCGTGAGTCTCCCACTAAAAGAGGTGCCAACAGGTCACACACCCTAGCAGCCTCTCCGTCGAAGGATGTTCGGAAGTCAATTACTCTTCTTCGACGCATGAATAGTGAAGCGTCTGATGAAGATTCAAGATCATATCGGCACATAGGTCGAAATTCCAGCCTCATTCGACTCAGCGACAGGAATACAAGGACGCCTCCGAGTAATCGCAATTCGGTGATCAGTAATGACAGTCTAACTATCTGGGAAGACGCCTATGAGGACGATATCACCATATCACCCACAGTTCGACAAAAAAATCTTCCCTTCAAAGTTCTTGAACGAATTGACTCCGAAGGCACGGTCGAGGATAATTCGAACATTATGATGGAGAATAAAAAGCTGCTGACAATTCGCCAAGTGCCACCGAGCAGCAGTGTCATAACCTTCGAGGCTGGTGATCGAAACAACCATGACGACGACAGTTCGGATGAAGTTGCACATAAGCGGAACACACCAATGCAGACGCCGAACAACAAAGTTAAGGGTTATGCCAGCGCGGCAGCGACTCCAGGAAGTCTGTATGATCGAGATGGGTTTCTGAAGGAATAAGCACTGTCACGAATTATTTCATGTCTAATGTGTAAAATATGATTCAAGATACCAATGTATGTAGATATGGCGTCTGCTTTGACCGTTATGCGCTACAATAGTGCCTGGTCATTACTTTTTTTTTTTTTTTTTTTTTTTTTTTGTCATTTCGTGGAGAGGGGGAAAGGCTCTCCAAGGCAGTTGATACCTTCGAATAGCGAAAATTCACAAATAGCGACCACATCTCAGTAAGCCCTATGCAACACTATTAATGCAAGGATTTAGTATTTTTTACCAAAATGCCAGGTACCGTATTTGGGGTCAGAAAGATTTTCCGTTCAGCTGACTTTACCTAGCTATACATGCGTAGGGTTCGTTTTAGTCAGTCCTGCGCCATTTTGTCTCTTCGTCTCCATTCTCTTCTCCTGCACCATTTTCGATCTGGTCCTCATCATTTCGGCCATGCACATTACCAGCTCCCGGACCCAGGCCTGGTAGAGTAGGAGGCTCTGAATCGGCTATCCAATTACCCTCCTCATCAAAATACTCGTGCATATTCTCGGCTGTGATCCAGCCCGAACTACCATCGACCGGAGGCGGTAGTCCACCATCAGAAGCTCCCGGTATGACTAACCCCGCAGCTTGCAATATTCCACCAACTCCCGGCTGTTCAGTCGAACCTTCGTAGTTGCCATCGTACTCGTCATCACCTTCTTCACCAGGCGCGACAGGGTCCGGATGTAAGTTTGAGCAGGTAGAGACGGCTGCGTATAGGGCCTGTGTTGCAGTTTCTTCCGGTTTTGCCTCTGTATTTCCTTGTTCAACTGCCATTTCCTCCGCGACGAGACCGGTCGTCTCTGTGCCCGCTGAATATGAGCCGAGGGCGGAGCTGGCGGATTCCGTAACGGACGGAGGTACAAGGGTCAATGTGATGCTATCTTCTTCTTCATCTTCCTCTGCACCTGTGCCGTCCGCAGGCGTGGGATTGGCGATCTGCATGTAGAGTCCTTGCACTTCCGCTTCGTCTTCGGGCGTATCTGGCAGACGGAGGCGTTGAATTGCGTGGAGCGAGATGACTGGGTATGGCAAGGCGATGCCGGAGTTTGCTTCGGGTCGATACAGGAGGAATTTGCTATAATGCGTCAGTGGCAGGTTCAGTATGCGACCGATAAATACACATGGGGACTAACTCAGATGTGACGAAAACATCAACTCCATCAATTACAATCTCTTTTCCTTCTTGCGTCTCGTGGGCAGCTTCCGAAGAGCCATTGGCGACAGCGGCTCCCCCACGGAGAGTGCTCAGAGCTGGCGAAGCGATAAGGTCACTCTCCAATATGACAACTTTGCATCGTGAGCTATGGTAATGCAGTACTGGGGGCCCGCCATAGAATGACTGAGGGGTGCGTGATTGATGTTCGGCGAGGGGTGTGAAGGAGCTGGCTGAGGGGGGATTCTGAAGAACCTCCATAGTTTAGTTTTATGGCAAGTCGCAAAATGTTTATTTTTTTCTTTTTATTCGGAGGCTGACTGTAGAGGATAGGTGACAAGCAGCTTTGGTCTTTCTTGGAGAAATCTAAGAGCTATGGAGCTCCCCAGTCCCGCATAGTGCACGTGATGATACATAGAGGTAAGCTCCCCCACCACTTGGTCATTGCAATAAAAAGGTCAAATATACAATTAACACTATCAAGTTATGTAATAAAGACATAGTGTTCAGCACAACGACAAATAAAATACGTTGCCACAAATCGCACTACCAAAGCCTGATTCAACAACACTTGACCACTAACGAAAACAAAAACCAAGTCTGGAGCGCCGCACATCATGGTATGATACTTGTTACGGTCATATCTATTTTGACAAATACCAATACCCATGCCATGCGTACGCATCTGTCAAGGGGTAAAAAAAAAAGAGAGAGAAAAGAAAAACCGAAAAGCCCCGATAACAACGCCAATGAGTGGCAACTTATCCAGCCACGTCGGGAAGATGAACAGCATCACCTTCTTCAAACAACCCGTTCATTTCAAGTTGTTTAATAAGCTCAACCCGCTGAGCGACTCTTGGTCTAATCTGAAACTTGAAGGGCATCATATGGTTCAGGAGAGCCGGTGTCTCTACTATATCGATATTAATCTCTTTCCCATCCGTATCCAAAGCCTTGCCGAAGCTGAAAACAGCGAGTGATCGTGCAATGTTTAGATACAGGCTAGAATCCGCCAGGAAACGCCCAGGGCAAATCCTTCGCCCGTAACCGAAGACAATAGAGCTCGGGTCAGGCTGGTTCCGCGGGCTGAGGAAACGCTCGGGTTCAAAGGAATCGGGATGATCGTATACGGCTGGGTCGTGCATCATCCAATAGATAGACGGCAGTATGATAGCGTTCTTGGGAATGTAGAACTCACGGTATTGGAAGCCCTGATCGGCTCTATGCGGAATGCATAACGGAAAAACAGACCACCATCTTAACGACTCCTTGACTAGCGCATTGACATAGGGGAGCTTGTCCCTATCCGCATATTCCGGCAGGCGATGAGAACCGACCACGAGGTCTATCTCCGCTTGGGCCTTGCGTTGCACCTCAGGATACAGAACCATGGCCAAGGTGAACGCAGTCATGGTGATGGCGGTGGTTTCAGCGCCGCCAGTGAACATCATTGCTGCTGACCACATAATGGCGTCCTCGTCAGCAGGTTCGATACCCTTAGTCGTTTCATTGGTAGCCTCGAGGCGCTGAATGTGACTGGAGACGTAGGAAGGCTTGTTACAGCCCGCAGCTATTTGGTTCCGAACGAATTGGTAAGGCACCTGAACTGTTTCTAGTATGCCCTATTGCATCATTCGCGCCGCCTTCTTGAATGCAGTTCCAGGGAAACCATCAGGTAGATATTGGAGGGCGGGGATCATATCAACCAGCCATGCCATGGGTGCCGCTGCGTGAGAGCCATTCTCTATCGTTTGCTCGATTAAGTCAACCAAACGGTCAGGCTTGTCTGGCTCAATCGTGTAGCCATAGGTCATGCTCAGGATAATGCCGCCGGCAGTTCTAAGGCGTAGTTAGCTTCTGGGTCCCGGCTCCTCTCTCTGTATACTCGTAATATTCAGACATACTTCCTTAGATGATCTAGCCATTTGGTAGGCTCTTTCAGGGCCCGTGATAGTTGTCGGTTTACTTCGGTTTCCTCCAAAGCGTGAAATTGTTGTATACTGGATTTAGGCTCTAGTTCTCGATGGATGAGTTTACGCTGCTTGCGGAACTGATCGTCGTATCCATGGAGGGCAAGAAACTGGCCAAACCCGGCTAATTTGCTGGCAAAGACCGTCTCTGGTCGACCAGACGTCTTGAAAGACCGGTGGTTGAGTATATCATCAGCTACCTGCCTGTCGTGAATGAGGATGTATGTTGTGCCGAGGACAGTTAAGGAACTGATAGGGCCGTAGAGGTTTCTGTGTTGCAGCCAATGCCGGAACGCGGGGACATTTGCAGGAGGGATGTCCCCGATATTTCCTAAAATAGGGAGGGATTTGGGACCCGGGGGCAGTCGCCTCCAATACTTTCTTCTTACCTTAGAGTAGACCCAAAGGATGCAAGCGGCAGCGAAGGCGAGACTGACAGCACCTCGTAGGGTCAAACCCGCTGAGGTATTCATAGTGAGAGCAGTCTAGCACTAGCCTGTAGTATAAGATGATTGATGTTTTATTGTGCGCATGGATTTGGATAGAGATTTAGCTGCTAAGGGCGAAGCGGAAGGCTCTCTAATACCACATTCTACTATTATAGCGATGCTGTCCGGTAACTCGATCTCTGTATTTATATTATCAACGGGCCGGCGCTGATCAGAACATGATAGATTCTAAATGATAACATAGTCCGTCACGCTATGCTATACTCTACTATTGGCCAATCGTTTGCCGACATATTGTTGCTACGCGCATTGACACATGTTGAAGAAGTAGGATTACAAATGTAAGAGGCTAGAAAATACAGACCATGCACGCATGCAGACACAAAATTCAACCTGGTGGCACGTGTCAAGCCATTGCGACAAGGCACATGGGAATGTGAGTCCAGATGTTGTTTTTTTGATGGAGTACCCCAGAAGACACGCCCGGCAATCTGCACTGAAAAGGTCAATTCTTTTGATGCTTGTAGATGTCATGTTGCAGAACTTTCTTTTCTTCTTAGCTATAGGGAGGAATCTGCTTGTCAGTGCACGATATATCTGAGTGCCACAGATGTCATATGCCAGGTGATTTCGCCTGAATCACGGAATGATCGCCCTCATAGAAGCGGCTGAATAATTGCAAGATCTTCAATGTCTGAAAGCAAGGCATGGCATGGTGGAAGGCACAAAATGACGTATCAGTCTCCTTTGCAGAGATGGCGAGGACGGTATGCATCTGCAGCTCCAGTACCGCATCTGTTTTTGGAAGGTCGGTAAGGCTCATTTGGCAACTAGCCAGATACATCTGTTGATAGTCTCGTTTCTTCACGCTGGTACCCCGGTGCTGACTGGGAAACTCGTGATGGCAACGAAGTGTACAATCTGGCTTTCGTGTGGGACGACGAGATTGATGATGGGATTACCGACATCTCACACAACGAAGAAGTGACGCAAGTGTATTATCAACAAAGCCTAAGTTATATCCAGCAGAAGCTGGCAATTGATAACACCCTCGTTGTTTCAGCCACGCCAGGACCTAATATGGCATTGCTCGCTGACGTCGGTGATGCTCACACCGACCAAGCATTCGACACCGCTTCTACAATGAGATCGAGAACTATGCAGTCAACGTTGGCCGTGAACACACAATCTTCGTCCAAATACGATATCCCAACCGTCGAGGAATATATAAAGATTCAGTCTGGCTTCGTGAGCTGCGCGCCCGTTGTTGCATGCTCAACGACGTTCAGTCGGCGAAGAAAGAGATAGTAAGTATTGTGTGAACACTGGTAGCTGACTAGCCGATTACTCTAAAATCTCGTAGAGGCACAAGGCTCACTTACAAACATTGTTCCTATTATTTGCTGGAACATGGACCTCGATCGTCGAAGCATACATGCAGTTTCTACGGAGCTAGTGTCTGTGCTTCGTTGTTCAATGGATTGGGCCTCTTCCGCACTCGGGGAATTAATCATGGGCGAAATTGAAGTCCAAAAGGATATACACAGCTTTACCCGGTGGTGCGGCTCCTTCAGTACAGCATCTACAGTGATCTTTATATAGCCCTAGGTACAGAATGGCCGGGTGTGTTAACGAAGACGATGTTACTTTTTAGGGCTACTATGTTCTTTAGGGACTACCTTTTGGTGGGGCTTGTAGCTACCATGAATTTACTACGTATTTATTCTTAAGCCTTCTCTAATCAAGATATCAATATAGTATGGACGGAATCAGTTAGTGCTAAGCTAGGAGTCTTATTCTATATACTAGCTACACAGCAGTATAATAGTAACTGAACTAAAATATGCGTTATTCCGAACTCGGGTGCTCTGGGTACAAGGTACCCCGCATGCCGTCACTGCTGACAGCCAATTGTCAACAACTCTCACACCACCTTTGACAAGCAACCTTTTCTTTTTCATTTCGAATTTCTCTTGATCGATTATCATAACATACAAGGCCTAGTTGTATGGCGGAATACAAACTATCCGCTTCTCTGGAAGGCCACGGCGATGATGTAAGCTTGTCGACGCCTAATTAAAGTATCAGCATCCATACTCATTTACTAATCAAAACAGGTGCGCGCTGTGGCCTTTCCAAACAGCAAATCGATCTTAACAGCCTCACGAGATGCCACCGTTCGTATCTGGAAGCAAGTCTCTTCCCCACCGCCGACGTACGATTATACTATCTCCTCTCATGGATCGTCCTTTGTCAATGCAGTTGCATACTATCCTCCTACGAGCGAGTATCCAGAAGGCCTCATTTTCTCCGGCGGGCAAGATACGATAATAGAAGCTCGACAGCCATCCAAAGCTCCCGGCGACAATGCGGATGCTATGCTATTGGGTCATGGTCACAATGTATGCTCCATAGATGCCTGCCCTGAAGGTGGATGGGTGATCAGCGGAAGCTGGGATTCATCGGCTAGGCTGTGGCGGATAGGCAACTGGGAGACCGACGTCGTTTTTGATGGCCACCAAGGCAGCGTATGGGCTGTGCTGGCTTATGATAAGAACACCGTTATCACAGGTATGCTGTGAGGCCATATCATCACAAGACTGCAATGTATTGACAAATTTCTTCAGGGTGTGCTGATCGCATGATACGAATTTTCAATACATCTGGGAAACTGCTGAGAACCATCAAGGATTCTCGAGACGTAGTGCGAGCGTTATGTAAACTACCTACTGGCCATCCTTCCGGTGCCCAGTTTGCCTCCGCGGGCAACGACGGAATAGCGCGACTTTTCACGCTCAACGGAGACCTTGTCGGAGAGCTTCATGGTCATGAGAGTTTTATCTACTCGATATCAGTGACACCCTCCGGCGAACTTGTGACGTCCGGAGAAGATCGAACCGTCAGGATATGGAGAGGAAACCAATGTGTTCAGACTATCACGCATCCCGCGATATCTGTGTGGAGTGTCGCTGTGTGTGAAGAAACTGGGGATATCGTCACAGGTGCAAGTGATCGTGTTGCTAGAGTATTTACCAAAGATAGCAGCCGACAGGCTGATCCCACGGTTATTCAACAATTCGAGAACGCAGTGAAGGAGTCTGCAATCCCACAACAACAAGTGGGCAACATCAATAAGGAGAAGTTGCCAGGACCAGAGTTCCTCAAACAAAAATCTGGCACCAAAGATGGTCAAGTACAGATGATCAGGGAAGACAACGGCAGCGTTACAGCTCATACCTGGTCCTCGGCAACACAGGAATGGATTGCAGTTGGTACGGTTGTCGATTCGGCAGGGAGCTCCGGACGAAAGACCGAATATCTTGGACAAGACTACGACTATGTCTTTGACGTAGACATTGAGGATGGCAAACCGCCGTTGAAGCTACCATACAACTTGTCTCAGAATCCCTATGAGGCTGCTACGAAGTTTATACATGACAACGAGCTGCCAATTGGGTATTTGGACCAAGTTGCCAACTTCATAACTCAGAATACACAAGGTGCAACGATCGGTCAAGCGACGGATACACAGCAAGCAGCACCGGGCTCTGATCCCTGGGGTCAAGAGAGGCGATATCGTCCAAGCGAAGCTGCTGCTGCACCATCAATTCCGGAGACGCGCCAAAAAGTGCTCCCGCAGAAGAGCTACCTCTCTATCAAGACCGCGAATATCCAAGTGATCGTGAAAAAGTTGACGGAACTGAACGAACAGCTTGTGTCTTCTGGAAACAAGGAATATTCGTACAACCCGCCCGAATTAGATGCGCTTTTAAAATTCTGCAATTACCTAGAGAATACAGCTTCATTCCCCAAGGATCCCGCTGACATTGAGACCGGTATACAATTAGTCATGAAGGCAGCGCTCAAATGGCCACCTACGAATCGACTTCCTGGGCTTGACTTACTCCGACTTCTAGCAGCGGCAACCCCTGTGACGGCTCAAATTAGATTTGAGGGACAGGATATTATCGATGCAATCCAGCAAAGCGGTGCGTTTCAAAGCCCCATAAGTGCCAACAATGCCATGCTTGCCATCCGGTTTTTCGCAAACCTCTTTGATACTCCCTTAGGTGCCGATCTTGCTGCATCTAAGTTTGATGACATTCTTCGAATGGTATCGTCAGCTACGACGGCAGCCGGTGCACCGTCGAATCGGAACGTCATGATTGCTGCTACGACCTTATACATCAATTACACCGTCTATTTCACCTTACAGGGGCGGGCCCAGAGTGCAGAATCTGCCGAGGGTGCTCTTCAAATTCTTGAAGAGCTCTCCAAGATCTTCGCAATTGAGAAGGACTCGGAGGCGGTTTATCGCGGTTTGGTGGCGCTGGGAACCCTTGTCATCGCATCCGGCGAGGAAGTGAAGAGTGCCGCAAAAGAAATCTATGAGCTTGAGAATACTTTGAACAAGGTATCAAGTTCTGGTGCTGGACGGGAGCCTCGTGTGAAAGGTGTCATTGGAGAAATCCGGGATGCCTTGCGGTAGCATACTGACTGTTATGAAGTTTTTAGACCAAGTCTGTTTGTGATCAAAAGCCAGCCATAGATAGTTCATTAAGCCTGCATCAATGCATATTCGGTTACTCCATCTTTGATTCCTATGGTATGTAGATGTACAGATAAAACATTGGCCATTTCCCCCGAGCCGTATTTTAAAGCTTCTCATCAGCATTAACACCAACCTCCATAATCTGATCCACACCTGGATATTTCGGAATGTCGATATTATATTTCTCCGCAATTGATTTCGTCAGGAATCTGCCGCCAACGAAATGTCGACCCTGATACCATTTCACACACGGTTTGGGCGCAGTAAGACTAATCAATGCACCCGGCATGAACTTCGCGCCGGGCCCTTCCTTTGGTGGCCCTTCTTGGATGTCCCATGAGCTGGGGGCATCGATGCTGAGAACCGGTACTTTGGTTTCTTCCATTTGACTTATGATGGATGGGAAAGGCTCCCTGAGAGGCTTTTGGAAGGAAAAGCCGAAAATACCATCGATTACTAGGTCAGCGGATTTCAGGGCTTCTGTGAAGTCAGGAACGAAGGGGACATCGAGATTCTGAAGTTGCGTTTTGAGGCGCTATTTGTACATTAGCTTTGAATCATATGTTTCATGTGTGTATATTGCACTTACCTGGTATAGTTCATTCTTGCCTTCCTTTGGATAGTAGACAGAGGGCGTGTAACCATAATGTACTAGATGACGTGCAGCGACTAGGCCATCTCCTCCTGTATTCCCAATTCTCAGTATGCTTCAATTGTATTACGTCTCTGGACGGCTACAAACCATTGTTCCCAGGTCCGCATACGACAAGAACATTCTTGCCTTTACTTATAGGATGGAAACGATATACTATCCCCACACATTAGCCAGAGAACGTCACCATTGTCAGTCCCTTTACAGTACGTACCAGCTTGCGACACAGACACACCAGCCAGTTCCATCAATTGGTCTAGTGAGAAACCCCCCACGTCCATTAGATCCTTGTCCAGGGCGGCGGCATCTTTGGAGGATATTGCCTGGTAGCGGTTGTAAGCCGGTGCCAGGCATATTTAGCATGAAAAACTTGCCTTGAGAGACATGCTTGCGGTTCTCAAGAATTTATACGATTTCACTTTCAAAAGATGATTTGTAGTACGTCTGATGGAAGTTGCCGCACGAAACATATATATTTGGTGTCAGCACGGTGTAGAAATATGATGGAAGACCGGATCTAGTCGTAGAGCCAGTCCGTTTTGGAGGTGATATTAGATTAGATGAGATATGTAGTCAGGAAGTTCAGATATCTTGAAAAAGCTAAGTAGAAGAAAAATAGCATTGCATCATCGTTAAGCATATGCCCGCATATCAGACTGCCGAATCGGGTAAAGGCCCAATCCACGGATCAACAGTTGTGCCGAAGCTCAGAAGAAGTTGCTCTCCGCGGAGGTTCACCTCAATGGCAGTTCCTGCTCAAGCTGCGGCATAACATTGAACACAATTGCTACCTTCTTCATTTCGCATTTAAGATGGTTGTCAAGATCCGGTTTTCGCGGTTTGGCCCGCGCCATTCTCCAATTTACAACATAGTCGTTGCGCAGGCTAGGTATAAACTTTTTTGTCCCCTTCCTACCTTCCCTGATCCCCATTGTTACAGCGACGAAGCATCAAATCTGCTGGATAATGGGCATAGAAGAAATTGGCCACTGCTAACTAATTGGGCGCATCCAGATCCGCACGAGATTCCAAACCCCTCGAAGTAGTCGGAACCTACAACCCTTTACCACAAAAGCCGACCAATCTGTCTGAGGAAGAAGCAAAAGTCGCAAAGGCATTCAAGGAGATTTCCATTGACCGATCGCGAGTCAAGTATTGGTTGGGTGTTGGTGCGCAGCCTACAGAGTCTGTGTGGCGGTTGCTGAGTATGGTACGTCGAATATATTCTACATCACATGAAATGCAGAATTCAAGAAGAGGAAGAAATGCATCGTTCAATTGCGAATCCTGGAATCAAACATGAACTGATTATCGTATCGTATCCAGGTTGGACTACTCGAACCCAAGCCGAACAAATTCGCAAAGCAGAAGAATCAATAAGTGCTTCCAGCGTCCCTGATCGCATGCATCTCAACGAGAATAAAGGATATGCAGCATGAAGCGAAATTCCCTACAAGGAAACTAGAAGCTGGCTATGCTCTTGTGCCATACTTGTATTGAATACTACGGCATTTCACGGCGTTTGGGTTGTTTGAAGTCTTGCGGGTATGGCTCACTTTAAGAGTCTGTTTACATATTTAACAAATGTACAATATATTCTGTTCCACTTATTATGTCTTCATTGTTTATAAGCCGAAGTCAACGGTAACTCTATGCCGAAGTGAAATCCTGCAAACAGGCGGATCTGTATGTAAAGCCGCCCGGAGTTCGAGGACTCGGGCTATAGTACCTAAATCAGAAATACATATCCTTATTTCCGAATACCCTTACAGCATTCGAAACGCGGTGATTTTGGCCCTTAGTCAAAATCTTGACTTGATTCCAGACAGGGAAGCTACACTCGGTAAACGAGAGACCCTGTTTTACACCCGATCTAGAATACAAGAGTCCGAATTTGGCCAGTTATGGCTTCGCTTCGCGGTTCGGAATTTAGCGGCGAATGGTTTAACGATCATGTAGCTTGTCTAACAAATATAAATAGAGTGGCTCCCAGGCCTCAGATACCTACGCTGATGAGTATATGGATTTTCATGCAATCATCAAATCACCCTTACCAATCATCAAAATCTAGGCTTACAACAATGGCTTCCTCGAATACCTCTAAACCACTTCATACTGAGGTGGATCTACGCTACACTGCCCTTCTGCTCTCGGATATCCAGAATGAGATCCTCGCAAGATTCCCTGTGGAGAGACAAGAGCGATACCTTAAGGAAGTGGTATCGTTAATCGGACTCTTCCGCGAAGACATCCATCAGCGCCGCACGGCGCCAAAAGACAAGGCGGACGGAGCCTACGCCGGGGTTCCGCTCATTATCCACCATGTTCTTCCATATGGATATAACAATAATGCATTCATCTCACCATACAACAAACTCTCTTCATGGGTCAAGTCACTCCAGGAAAAGGGCCTCTTCACCGTGACGGAGAAAGCGAAGAACCCGGAAACCCCGGTATACTCGATTCCCGAGGCGCTCTACCCGCAAGGAGGTAGCTTTGGTGGCTCGAATATCGACGAGATTCTCTTGCCCAAGTTCCAAACAAGCTCCTTTGGCTCGGGTGACTTGCTCGGGTATTTGCGTGCGCGAGGGATCCGGCATGTTGTGTTGTGCGGTTTGACGACTGTCGGCGCAATCCTGGGTTCGGCTCGGCATGGCGCAGATCTGGATTATCATGTCATTATCCCGCGAAGTGGAGTGATGGATGATGAGGACGATGTCAATGATTTCATTTTGCAGCGGATTTTGCCCAAGTTCGTCGATATTGTTGATATAAAGGATATCAAAGATCTATTTATAAGCGCCACAGACTGAGGTCTTTCTATCGATATGCAGTACTCCCACAGAACAGAATTGATGTGATTTGAACTAAAGATCACTCGTTTATGGAGGAAGCCTGAACATAAAAGCGTAGCTACCTCGTCGATATGATGAATGATGGTCTGTAAATGTGGATCCACTCTCTATCACCTTCCCGTATCTGGCAAGGCTGCATGAGCTTAAATCAAGTGGAACAACCTTCAGCTGCCGAAGAACTCCCAGCAGGGGACATGTTTTCTGTCCCGGCAAGACAGAAGGGCTGATGACCTGCTCGCATGTCCATAGCCTGCTTATGACGCTTGTAAACAGGTTTCTGCGTTTCTGAGCTGCAAGATGATCAAGTATATTGACAAGAAGATAAGATTAGCGTACTGGCGGCCGATATCTCCCCATGCCTCCCTCTATTTTGGTACTCCGGCAACCCACCGACCCGGTCATTGGTGGTCAACGAACAGCATCTGGGATTGCGGATAGACCGATCAAATAAACAGTCGCTTCGAGGGTCAAGCCACGGAGAGGCTACCCACCGTATCCAGCCAATCTCTGTCGCTGCGTGTGCACAGTTGCAACTTGCCAGTTGGTCAGTGGACTGTGAACTGGACAAAGCTCCAAAGTCTAATAAAGTGACTGATAATTTACCGATAACGTACACCTACATACTATGTACAGTTACGTACCGTCATACAAGGCTCCCGGCCAATCAGAAACAGACGCACGCAAACTGCGGCTTTCCGAAACATTTCCGGACAAGAGGGGTTCCCTCATTGGCTGCTCACTCCTCGTCCGCTGATCATATTGTTCCCGCTTTTGTGTAGGGAGTACCAATCTCGAAACGAACGACGTACTATGTAGTACTCTGTAACAATCCAAGCTAACTAAAGTAGAAGTACTGAGCTATCATTCCTAAGCCCCACTAGTTTCCACCGCGTACCTGGTACAGGATGATGCTATGTATGTACATATTCCGCTTCCTTATGAGATTGATATATGCCTTTAGCGCCGAGTGGAAAGCAAGATGTCATGTCGGTAATTCCAACAAATGCATATTCTGACAGTTCTGAGTGGACGAAGCCTGGCACACTTCCCAAACGTTTGCAAAATCCATGCCCCACTATGGCTGCATGCGGCACTCTGGTTCGCTCTTCCTGTCCTCCGTTGTATCCACCGGGCCTTGTCTTCGCATTCGGCCCTGCAGTGGTGATTGGTCGACCAGAAAATCCGGTACTACATAGTACGTTCTAGTGCATACAGAGGTGTGTGTATGGCCGTATCGTGTAATACAGAACAATTACACGCTAAGCTGAACTAGCACGTAGACTTGCGTCGTGCCTGAGGTGTGCAATGTCAACTAACCTCCTCTGGGTTGCAGACGGTTTGCTGGGTCGCGCAGTGTCCTGTTCCTTGGGCCGCCTAGAACGCTTACATATCAGGCCCAGGCTCTCCTAGTGGCCCCCCTCTTCCAGTGCCCACTACTGCTTCAAGCGTCCCTCCAGCGATGATCGTGCTCGATGCTGACCGAGCGCGTTGGATCAACCTGCAGCTAACCAGATCGCGTTCGAGGGAAAATAAAAATTGATTTTGTACAGCAACGGGTATTTCACGACTGTAGGTGCTCTTGACTGATGTGGGATATCATCAACCGACCGCGTAGTTTCCATCACTTTTATCAATACGCATTTAAGACTCGTTATGCTCCGTATATTTTTCGTTCTTGCCGCTTCTCGCTATGGACCGCGCCTGTAATTTATCGTCAGCTTCGGTACGGCCGCCGGTGTCTGCTTCAGTCGGCTAAGCCGTTTCCGGCGGTCTACCTGTCTGTCCCAAAGAACAGAACACTATGTAGAGTATGTGTACCGATGCGATGGCCCAAATCGTTCCATTGATTCTCTGGTACGTGACGGGGGCTGTCCAATCACACCGCGCGGTTATGGTATCATGAGCCATCCCCGACCAGTCACAATCATGTTTTCTGCTTTCCATACCGTAAATTACACAGTGAGAGTCGAATCGTGGTCCCCTGGCCGGTAATCTCGCCCACTCTCCCTCGTAAACCATCTAACGCAGGCTGCTGCTCGACACTTCCCACTTCTCTCCCCCCCCCTTCCCCAACTTTATCCTGGATCTTCACCTCACCTCACCACCATCCTCGTCATCATCACCCTTCAGTGCCAATTTTTCACCTTTCTCTTTATTCGGTAATCTCTTCGTTTCACCTGTGCCACCGTCTATCGCATCTTCATTTCATCCTTGATCTTTCGCGACTTCTTTGTTTCAATATACAATTCTCTCTCCATCTTTTCATTGCCGCGTTTGTGGACTCCCAACTGCGCCTCAACTGCGCGATCGTGCTGCAGACCGCGTGCGAATCTATCCGCGCTTGCCAAAGAACTCGACGCCCGACCGATCAGACGTCTGTCGCAACACCGCTGAAAGCCTCATTTTATGTGTCGCGCAAATATTCTTACAGCACGAGATTAACCCAGAGCCTGCATCACAGCTCTTGATTATCGCGTCGAATCCAAACCCGCCGTGAATCAATTCGACTGATTGACAGTACGGGTACGCCACACTGCGGTCGCGTCTCGCCTAGGAGAATAGCTTCCATTTTTTTCTCGACCTCGGCCCAAAAACATATTTCGTCGTGATCGTTGGCTACTTCAGACCTCGCCCACCCGTCGTCTTCCGTATCATTTCTTGGACGAGGCATGGTCGGGAGCTCAACAACCCAGTCCAGCCGCACCAGCCCTGGGTCTTTTGGTACTAATCAGCGTGGTACGTCAGTATCGTCTAGCACGTCCTCTCCTCAGTCTTTGTCACAAGGGTCATCTGGGTTGCATAATGCGATGTCGACCGACGTGTACAACTCCGCTATTTCTCAACCTCCCGCATCCTTGCGCTCCTCTTTCTCCTACCCTTTCTCTCCCATTGGAACCAGTGCGTCCTTTGACAGTCTAGGTACAAACGGTATGCGACTCGCCGAAGCCGATCTGTCGCCTCCAATGAATGGCTTTAACCCCATCAGCAGCGGTGCTGCCATCTTGATGCGCAGACTGCCCCAGAATACCAGTCGCGAAGCACTGCGAAGCATGTTCCTTTTTGCGAAAGATTTTGTTGACGCTGACTTTGTCCCATCTGAATTCGCCGAGGATGGCAAATTCCTATCTGCTGTCGCACGATTCAACACAGTCGCTGCCGCTGAAGAAGCGCGAGCCATGTTGGATGGCAAGCCCAATACCAGCAATGAAGCCACCATGATAGTCGAGATGTTCCCTGGGCCGCTTCCGAACCGCCGTAACACCATTGATCATACCGCCACTCGTGGTCTTTCAGGACCGACTGCTCGTCAATCGTCTCGCTTCAATGGCACATTCCAAACAATGACCAACGGTGCTTCGCAACAGTCGAGTGCCAACGAACCGCTTCCTGCTCCAGACACCAACTCTCGAATCCACAGTCTATTTTCACCTCGGTCGCCAATAGGCAGCGGACTTGGAGAATTACCACGTGTAAGCGGCAAGTCGGTTATCGACCAAGATCCGGATGAAGAAACCGGCGAGCTGCTCAAAGATCCTGTCGGTTATGCACAGAACGGACATGGGAATATGCCTCTCACACGGCGTTCAACTAACCCCTCAATCCCACCCAGCCGTTTCGCCAATCTTTCGTTATCTACAAATGTTACTTCACCACCCATCCAGGGATACTCAAACGGTACTGGTGGTCGCATGGGACTACCAACTCCTGCAAGCGCTATGCCGCCAAACATGAACGGCAACCCTCCTTTCCATTATCCCAACCAGCACAACCCACGTCATAGCCTGCCGGCTGCCAATCCGAACGATTTGAATCCTCCATGCAACACACTCTACGTTGGCAATCTACCAGCGGATACACAGGAGGAAGAACTGAAGGCACTTTTTTCCAAGCAACGTGGTTACAAGAGGTTGTGTTTCCGCAACAAGCAGAATGGCCCCATGTGCTTCGTTGAATTCGATGAGGTGGCAATGGCCAGCAAAGCTTTGAACGAATTGTACGGATACAAGCTTTCGAACAGCGTTAAGACGGGTATCCGTCTTAGCTTCTCAAAGAATCCCCTTGGTGTACGCAGCGGACAACCGGGAAGTAGCGTCAACCCTCCCACGCCCCTGAGTCCTCAAACACCTATACATGGTGGTGCCGGCATTGGCCCCATGTCGAATGCCATGTTCTCTACAGCCAGTGGACCCCCTCCAGGCTTGTCAGCTCCACCTGGTCTTGGGCTTCCCGTGGGGGGTCGAAACGGACCTATGCCACCGCCAAACTCTCACGCACAAATGGCGAATGGCAACGCATTTGCTCCAAACAATGGACTCGGTATTCGAGCCAATGGACTCAACACTCTAACTCCTGTTCCTTTTGGCAATGGCATTTCCGGTAGTGCTCAAGGACCCGGTGTAGGCGGCTTCAGCAGCGTCTATCCAGACTATATGATGGGTCGATAAATAATCGAAAGAGATTTATCGCGCATCTCAAAGGCACTACACTACAACTACCATCATTTTTTTCATAAAAAGCAATAACATCATATTACGGATCGGTCATGTACGGCATGTTTGATGATTTACTGTGGGTTATACGGCGCTTGGGGATATTGGAATTTCAAGTTAGAATCGGTTCAAGGAGGTTCCATCGTGCCTCTTTTTGCATTGCAGCTGATACGACAATTATCCTCTTCATAAATTCCCCATTACACTTTCATCGGGTTCGGTCGCACAGCGTTAGTTCAACACTTGTATTGTTTGATTGGCAGGGAGTTTTCTCATTTCGCCCAAGACCTGCATTGTTACTCTTTTACTTCTTCCTTGTCATATCCTCGTTCAGGCTTATTCTTATAATCTTCTTTTCCATCTGTTTGACTTGCATTATCTTGTTTCCTGTCGAAAATTATCTATGGATTCTGGGATTCTTCTTGCCCTTGGAGAATGTTCTGAAAGACGGCTTCATGATGCTACTTTTTGTTTTTCTCTTTTCGGATCTGCCTTGCTCATGTGATTCCCCCTTATTGCAACTACAGCATCCACTTACGGCGCATGAGTAACATGGATGGATAATTTATATGGCCAGTTTAGTCTCAAGGCTTGTGCTTGAGTAATTCATTGCCTTCATCATTCTAGCATTGCTTCGACTTTGTGCGCGTCGTCGATTTTTCTCATTTTGTTTGCATTTGAAAACTTATCTATGTCTTGTTCCTACCTCTTCTGGCGAGAACAGCTTTCCTACACACGTCTTTCTGTTCTATTTTCGATGCAGTCTGTCAGGAATGACGAACTTTTCAATGTTCTACTAGGCTGGTCTTGTCTTTGCAGCACTTACATACTGGTATTATTAGCACTTGATTGACTGCACATGTGAAAGGCGTTCTTTACAGGTCTGGAGAGTTGTGGCTGTGGCATTACTACTGATCGATACTTTTTCTTCTGAGCTTGTATCCCTTCGTTTCACTGTGGAACTTGGTATGGACTATATTTCATTCTGAATGAATTGTCATTTTTCTCAATACGGTATAATCTTAGGGCTGTTTCCGCCAAGCTTGTTTGCACTATTTGTTCGTATATCACGTGAGTAGGTCCCGGCTAATCAGAGAGAAACAATTTTTCCTTTTCTCTTTCCTCATCTCCTTCGACCAAGGGTGCTTCACCCTCAATTGTATACCATCTCCTTTAATTCTCATCGCACTACCTCAAGCGGAGCATAGTCCATTTTTGCATTTTGAGCTTGAGTTATTTGCCAACATATTCATTCTTTTCCTCTGTTTACCGTCTTAGCTGTCACCATGCCTCCTAGGATAAAGGCGAACCGTATCCTCTCCTCAATCCCCTCATCCTCAGTCCTTTCTTCCTCCTCCTCCTCTTCTTCCTCCACAATCGTCACATCATCATATAACACATCGCAAATACAATGCTCTTCTCGACGGCATATCTCATGCTCGCGCGTCGCGCAAACGCGGCTGCGGGAACAGATGTTTGACTGGCTGAACGGACCAGGTGCGGAGCTTAAGCATCACATTCCCGGATCAACCAATTACGTGACCCAATTGCGAAATCGCAGAGCTGGCGAGGGTAGCGCAGAGTCTTCCGGCAGGAGTGCAGACTCAGAGGATGACTTTGGGCTGAAAGCGCCTTTTCCTCTAAACCCTCAATTCGTTTCTGAGCCTATCCTTAGTGAGGAGCTCTCCAATGAGATCTATAAACGGGTTGTTGAGCAGAAGAAGAGTGTTCGAAGTGTTAGTGTCGAACTGCGCGTGGATATGAGGCGAGTAGGAGCTGTGGTGAGGCTGAAGGAGCTGGAGAAACGGATGAAAAATGAGGTATGTTCTTCTTGTTCATTAAAATCTACCTCAATTCAAATTTCTATTGCTATGATGAGCATAAATCGATTAGTCTTCAAGACCCGGGTCTCCCAACCCGGAAATGGTTACTAATAGTCAAAAATTACAACTCTCTGAAGCAATGCAATATCTTTCTGTCATATATCAGAATGTTTTGTGGTGAATGGCTTTGCTAACTAAGGTCGAATAGGGAAAATCAATGGCGATCCCATATTCACGGGCTATTCATGAGATGGTCCCAACGACTCCTTTAGCTGAGAAGGGCGATTCTCAACCGGTGCATGAGTCTATCAATGACCTTCCAGTCCATCGCCTCACGGCACCGCAAATATTCTATCCCGTCTCTGAATCGCGCCAGTTCACACGTGTGGATGCTGGACGTGTTTTCTCAGCCGCACCGGCTCTGGAGCACGGTGAGGAGGCGAAGGTCAATGTAGAGACATTGATTACACCGGAGCAAAGGCGTTATGAAAAAGTTGGCAAGGGTGCCGAAGAGCAGCAAGTTCTGCTCCCTGCCGATGCCCGTATACCACATCCGCAATTGATTGAGCTCGAACGGGATAAGATATCACACTCAATGGAACGCCGTGAATACACAGAACGATACCAGGAACGTTTGAAGCAGTTCGAGAAATTAGAACAAGACCGAAAGAGAATGGCAAAGGAAAAGGCCGAGACAAAATTAACTCGACTTCAACCGGAGAACTCCAGATTCGAATTCCGCTTCAAAGACGTTGTGGTCAGCAAGGAGACTACAGGTCCCGATGGTCGTGGCCACATAGCTCCTGGTCAACGATATGGTGTACCGACGTATGACAGGAAGAAGGGGCAGGTCAAAATTCCCACGAAGGTGGAAGTTTGATTTATTCCGGGGTATCTCACACCTTGTACAGTATAATCTATGTATCGTATCATATATCCAATCCATACACCAGAGAATCCTGGTAGATTTATGCCTTCGTTGCATCCCCATCACAGTGTTTTACGCCACGTGTATAAGATGGTAAACGTAAGGACGGAGACAGACGACATGGTTAAGGTCAACACTCGGGCCGAGTGACTCATCCCCAGCCCCGAAGTATAGATGTCAATCCAGTTGACTCGGAAGGAAGTAAAAAAGCACCTGTCTCGGTGGCATCATTTCGGCACCAGAACACCCGTCTTGACATAGAGTAGGCAGTTCTACATACCGATTATTGTCGTATTCGAAAACTAATCGGAAAATCGCTATTCCACTGGGTCTTAGGACTTCCTTGGCTAATCAGGTAAAAGGTCAAATCTTAGTTTCCGATTGAGGTTGAGTGGATGCATCGACGGGTAGTTACAACCGTAATGATCCAAGATCTACACCGCGTAAATAGGCTACGAGATTCGCATGTTACGTACTGGAATATCAAAGTCTGTCGGGACCGACCGAGACAGCCTGAATATGTTTCGTCTTCTTCCAAGGTCCCTGGGGGTTTCGCTGCATCTTGAAGCAAGAAAGGAATAGGACGGACGACGTCAAGTCAACGGATCTCGGCTTTCGGTCGTGGTTCGGGGCCGCAATATCTCCAGCGATTTTCCATGCTGTCTGTATCTTCGTAGCGAGTGCTGGGGCCTTGAGCCCTGGTTTTCTTTGTTTCTTGCTTTTTCTTTCCTGATACGTCTTACGGGGCTTGGGGGTTTGTTTATTCTAGACTGCAAGGGCAATGGTTAACTGGAGCAATAGGTTAGGGCTAATGGAAGGAGGATATCTCGATTCCGAGGCGAGAAGCCATGGGATCATCCAGGCTGATGGTAGATTACCGTTAATTGTTGCCGTCATGGAGTTCGATCTTGAAACACATGCTCTATTCATTGTCTTGAGTTGTGATATGCTTGAAGTATAGTATCAGCATGGTTTAGGACCAGTAGCTCAGACCAGTAATGGGTTAGATTCTTTCGGGCATTGGATAGTATCAGAGTCAGAGTGTAACAGATTATCAGCCACAGCATGCATCGTAAAAGCAATAAAGAATATACGAAGAAGAAGCAGAAGAAAAAGGTGAGGTTTGAGCAGAAGAATCCGAGCCGAGGCCGGGGACATTCGGCAGCGAACACGACCGACCTTTCGCCGAGGCCTTGGATCTGCTTTCTCAGGATTTCTACTTCGTACAACACTGTCGTAACAATTCTTCCTAGCTGAGAGAATACAAGATGACATCTGTGTGATATGTAGCTGCCGGTTGGGTGCATATCGTTGCCGGACCATCAGTATGTATAGTTATCAATTTGGTCAAAATGATATGAAGCTCGGTTCCTCCATCTGTAAAGCGCCACTTTTTGACAGCTGCAGGGCGACCCGCCCGCTAGTATAGATCCCTGCAATTGATTCCATGGATGAGTGCATCCACGCACTGATCCTGCCAAAGAGATATCCCCTTCCGGCTGCTTGCCTACAGCCAAAGCCTTCGGGCTTGTATCACCAATCTCTGCCCACGCAGAATCTGACAGGATGGGAGAATATCCCATCGTTGCATTGCACCGTAATGGGAAACAGAGAGGATAAAGCCCCGCTTCGTCGAAAGTATTCAGGACTCGTCGTGGATCACATTTCAGTGGCTTGCAAGGGTGGCGCCGAGTCGAGACCCAACAAGTCCTAGGAAGTTCTAGGGCCTATCACTGGGCCAAGTGGTACAGCAATTTTCGAGCTGCCCTACCCTACCCGCCGTTCTCCGATCAAGCGCCAACTTTGGCATGCCATATTCTCCCTGGTCGGCGTAGCTGAATTAAAGGTTTATCCAGCGGCGGACCGTTGCGGCGCCGGGCACGGCTTATCATTTTTAACGGCGACTAAGAGCGTAGTCCACCTATCGATTGCCAGATTTTATATAAAGTATTTCAGAGGTCCCCGGGTGCCATACATCTTGACGTATCTGCATACCTATTCCAACTTCATCCCTCAAGCTATCAACAGACAGTGCAGCCTGCCTGATAGTAAAAACTAAACACTTCATCTCCAACTTTCGCATTGTCTAGTATTGACACCAGACTGTTATATTGACTCAATATTCATACATCGTCTTGAGTATCAACATACAGACGCAGTCTCGTATTCAGTCCACTCCGTCTTCGGTGAACGACGAACGATCCCCAAGAGTCAACGAAAGATCATCACGCCTGGCCCTCTAACACATAGCAAGCGGCTTTTGCCAGACATGACCGACTTTCAGTCCACATTCGAACCGTCGCTCGATTTCACAAAGCCGATAGGATTTCCTGCAGATATGAGTGACAACATCGACCCATCCAATCTCATCTCTTATCAACCCTCTGACGCCGACTGGCTCACCAAAGACCCCTTCGAGATGCTCCCATGGGACTCGTTGGATGCTGATCAGACCTTCAATCCTTTCGCGGAAGTTGCTGGTCTTGTTGAACTCGAGCCTCGCTCCTCATACGACACGAGCAATCATGGGTCTCCAGCGGGGTATGGAAGTTACACAGTCAAGACTGAGGATGCCTTGTCTGATGCATCCCCTCCTTCAGTATGTCTTGTCATTGCTTGCATTGCCTGCATAACGCAGACACTAACTTTTCCCACCAGGATCCCGAGAGCGACATGTGGTCCTCTTCACATAGCAACGACACCAAAAGCGACAGCTTATCCCCGGTGGACAGCATTGGTGCCACCTCGCGGATCACCTCCCAGCAGACGCAGAACACAAAAACCAGCACACACCCGCGAAAACCCTCCAATGCATCCACGTCATCATCCTTGACCTCATCCCCATCTTCTCCACTCGCTGCCTCCCCCAAATCATCAGCCTCGTCCCCTAGACAGTCATCAAACCCAAAAACAGGCCGACCAATACTCGCACCAGACACCGATGCAGCGGCAGTCATGAAACGGAAAAAGGCCGCGCACAACGCCATCGAGAAACGCTACCGGACAAACATGAACGCCAAGTTTCTGGCTCTGGGTAACGCCATCCCCCGCTCCGGCGGGTTTACGGGTACACAATTGGCATCCAATAAAGGGTCGAGGAAACACTCAGTCTGCGCATCTACTACTCGTGGTGGAGATAGCGCATCTGGTAGACGGCAATCCGAACAACAGCAACAGAATAAATCCGAGATCCTCACAAACGCATTGTCGTATATCCACGAATTGCAAGATGAGAATTCGAGGTTGAAGAGTGAGCTTATCGTTCTCAAGGAGAACTTATTACCGAGAGGAGGAAATATGATGTGGCGGCGATAGACCCAGGCCACGGCAACAACAACAAAACAAAAATTTTGGACTGGTTGATATCCACTCCCCATTGATATGTCACTTATTAATACGGCCTTTTTCTTTTCATACATTTCTTCTCGTTCAGGCAGGACCAGGGTGTTATTCAGGCCAGGCGCTATGGATTTTTTTCTTCAAAATGTACATATACTTGAAATTACTTCTCAACCTCTTTCTTGCAACTATACTATACTATGCTACTAGACGTACATGCTAGACTCAGTTGATACTCTCAAGCTGTCTAAGAATTGACGATAATTCTGACCACAATTCTACTTTCCACTTGCAATTCCTAGCTGAATGTAGCTTGAGCTAGTCGGTTTTTACGAAGAGCACCATCGGATCCGGATATTATGAGTAAAAAGGCCCCTTACTATCCCATCGTATATTTGGTAAAGAGTATATATAAACAGAAATAGAAAGGAAAACATATTGATACACACGAGACTTACTCGTGTGTCCAATTTTGCATTTGCATAATTAAAATTCTCCAGTGGAAAGTTCATGCCCGAGACTCGAAATGCCGAAAGGTAACAGAAAAAGTGAAATGTAAGTATACAATCCGAACGAATGCAAAGAATGTCGTGTACAGTAATATTGTTGCAGGAATGACTTAATGCATGGACTGGGATAAAAAGTAGAAGCGCAAACAGTTACGGAAATGGGTATCTGGGATAAAATTCATCACAAAACATAGAAGAATATGACGAGTTAAGAAAAGCGGTCGGTCAGAAGAGGCTATGCATGCATGACAGAATGCAATACTCGCAAGATGCAATGCATCATTTCATAACGTGTCGAAAGAGTCTTCGGATTTGCCAGAACGGATTAGCAAATCTTCGGTTCATTGATTGTCACACACCATTTGTCGATGACTCTGCTGTTTGAGGTTCTGGGGCTACTTCTTGTCCCAGTCCTTGAGGGACTGGGACCTCAATATCTTCATCCTTGCCGCTGCTGCTCCCGGAGGTATCTGGTTCAATGATTGAAATTTCTGCGCCGTCTTTCTTGGAAGAGTCATTATTGGAAACTTTGACAGCGTGAATAACAGTGTTGTTTCGGGGTCGTGATGGGGAGTGTGTTGATGGGCTCTTCTCCAGAGCAGCGTTAATGCTTCCTGGTGAGTCTTCGTATCCTCGCCATTTGCGCCAACCTTCAAAATCAATCAAAGCTTGCATACAACCCCATTCAGTGACTTTTTGCTCCAGCCACGGGAATCCAATGGGCTGGACAGCGAGTTAGGCACACGGGGTCTCTTCTTAGGATGAATCAAGTACATACCTTGGTCAAAAAATCGTTACAACCAGCAGCCAAAGCTTCATGTCTGTCACTCTGTAAACTGCTAGCTGTCAACGCCACTATAATCACAGGACTTTTGAATAATGATAAATCCTGTAAAGTATCCTCCTCTTTCAGTGGGGTGTCAGCCGGGACAGAAGACGACGGCGTAGCACTTGAACGGCCGGAGGCAGTTTTAGAGAAAACGCCAATCCCATTCAGTCGTTCTAGCCTTCGTATTTCTTTTGTAGCGTCTAATCCGTTCATCACAGGAAGCTGGATGTCCATCAAAACCAAGTGGAATCCACCTTGTCGCCACTTTTTCACTGCCACTTCGCCATTTGGAGCACACTGCCATCTGACACTGAGACGTTTCATAAACGCCTCGAGGAGTTTTTGATTGATGACATTGTCTTCGACAATGAGCACATTGATTGGAGGGACTGTGCCCTCAATCAATCCTCCAAAAGCTCCCGTATTTGGAGGAGTAATCTTCTTTGCTCTACGTGCCGGACGAGGTGATGCTGTCCTCGCTGCTGCATTGAGCCCAGCAAGCTTCGGTGATTCTGATGGAGGAGCTGGCGCTGGAGGCGTAGGCAAGGACGGTTGTGACGAACCTGCCGGTCCGTTGACAGTAAGGCTTGGGTCTAATTGAATCAGCATGGCTTACATTAGCCATAATTCTGGTCGACATGACATACCTTTCTGTATTGACGACGACATTGAAGTCGGTGAAGCGGTTGTGTGTCGAGCAAATGGAGGCCTTCGTGGGTGTCGACTAGGACGGCTCCCGGGTGATGGAAGAGGAGGGACTTTGCCCGTGGTAAGGACTGACATGGCAGGTGCTTGATGAGCTGCACCCGCACTGCTGTTACTAGAGCTTGCTGGATGACCAGGTGGTGATCCAACGTTGATAGGCAGTGGCATCAAAGGAAAATATTCGCCATGTTCACCAGGTTCTGCATGATAGTAAAACGACTGCCGCGGTGATGGCTTCAATGGAGTCCGGCGAGTAGGCGCTTCAATTATAAGAGCTTCTTCAACGGTTTGCCCTCCAGGGTAATGCTGGTCAATCAAAGCAAACAGTGACTCTTCCGGACTCAGAAACCGATCCGGTGCAACTGCCCCTTTTGGAGAAGTTCGAGGTATTATGCGCACCATCAAATCCGGCGAGTCAAATGTTCGTCCGAGTGAATTCGAGTATTTGCGCAAGACATGGTCTCGTAGTTCGTCCACGACACTATCTTCCGGCATCGACACTAAAGTGGCAGACGCATCTGGTCGTTTGACCCAGATTCGTCGGTGCACCATCTCGATGGTGCCGGATGATATGGCAACCGGACGAAGGAGTCGTCGCTATTGCGACGACCAGACTCGCGTTCGAAAACCCAGTGTACGGGTATCCTGGGGGATTTGCGGTGGACTGTGAATTCGGAGGGTAGGTACGGCCAAAACTTGGTCTTAAAGCGCTAGCTTAAACGTGACTATGTTGTCCTCGCGGTCGTGTACAGGTGGCTTGGCTAGGAATGATTGTATCGAAGTTGCTACGGAGTTGGTGGGTTCTCGTCACTGTAGAAACGAAGCACCGAGGATATAATTCGAATACGACATGCAAACTGTCATAATGGGAAGCTTGCAAGGCGAGCTGAGCTGGCTGTGGTGAGGGTGGTGGAATTAGCAGTGGAGGTGGTGGCGGATAAGAGATTGAATCATTGGACGGCGCGACGTGTCGGATAACAAGTTGAGAACACAGCAAGAGCTGTGCAAGTACCTTCGAAGGGAGAAGGGGCGTCGCAACCCTTGTTGTTGTTGTTGGAGCTGTAGGATAGAAGATAATTAATTTCTGGAGCAATCCATGTTCAGTCGGTGCTAAGTCATGTGATTTACTGGAGACATTGGGCTGGCCGCTTCCCAGTTCGTGCAAAGGTGGCCAACATTTCATTCGATAGGAAACGCCTCTTAATTTACTCGAGACTCCATCGGAGCCAACAATCTAGTTGTACTAATTTTTTATCAAGACAAATAAACAGTCCAACGAACAATCCTGTTCATACTACTACACGTTGCAATGCCTTTCGCATCTTCACGGCCGCGTCTCAGGAAATCTCGGGTTTCCGGGTCGTTGATGAACAGCTCTACGCGACGCTCATCTCATTCGGTTCTTGTTTCCGACGTCAAGAGGTAAATTGAGACGGGGAGTTGAATCATCACGTAGGCTATCTTTTTCAGAGAATGGTCTAGAAACTGTCTCTAGAATCTACCATGTAGATGAAAGCCTGACTTGACCAGGATTTTCCTTGTAAGAGATCCACAACGGCTCCACGCTTTGATGCTCAGCTGGCTAGGGTGGGTTCTGGGTCTATGAGCCGACTGATATATCGCTAGCTGCTATGACAGCGTGAGTGTGTTGATGCGTTAAGCTGATCGCTTATTATTTTGATTCATGACTATACATGTCACGATGCTTCTAGATATGCAGATCACCCCAGATGCAAGAAGTAGCAAACAACTCCGTGATCATTAAGATCATGCAAACGCAAATGCAACCATGCTCTAAGAAGTTATCGACCAACAACCCTCATAGAAATCAATCGGGACCGCGCTCAATATCTCTTTCTTCTTCTGCCGATGTCACCGTTGCGGTTTCGTGATAGCCTGCAGGCCTCCCTTGTTCCATCGGCGTTTGTACCACAGACGAGGCTGTCGTCTCGTTTTCCATGTCTTTGCCATCTTTTTTCTCGGCTAGCAGCTCATCAATACTCTTGCCGGACTTCTTGGCCGCTGTTACGAGTTTGCGGTGACGCAGACGCCATATTATATGGCTCGTAAACAAGCCTACTTCGGCGAGGAAGCTACATCCGTAGTTAGTGAGATGAGTAATAAGAGGCCAAGGGTTAGAACTTACACGACAATGTAGAGTATTCCGCCAAGGATATCGAACGTGCCTTGTGCCGCTATTCAACCAGTCAGTGTCTCCTTAAAGACGACATACTAAGGCAACTTACCAAGAGCAAAGAGCGAGAAGAGAGCTCCTAAACTATCAATACTCAGGAAAACCCAATCTAGTGATAAATAGTTAGCATCAAAGACGAGGAAGCTGTAGAGGCCGAGGGAAATATGACTTACTGACTCCTGCAACCCGACCTCGCCGTTTCCAAACTTCAAAGTAAAGCGGGACAAAACCTATAGCCAACATGATAGCAGCTATAACGCCAAAAATCAGGTCTGGCCATGTTATGCCTTTGCGGTAGGGTATCTGTCACCAGTTAGCGTTGCTACTCCGAACAATCCTCAGATGAGTTGGACGCACCCTTAATGTAAGAACGAGCAGAACCTCAACACCACCGCATAAGAGACACGATCCAATGACGAGCAGTGTTGCTTTGAGCTGTGAATATCCGCTAGATATACAGGTTAGCAACAGAAGCTGTAGAAACATAAACTAGCAGGAGACTCACTCGTGATAGTATAATATCTGACCCCAGCTGATAAAACCAAAGAAGCCAAATATCTGCGGCTGGATCTGCAGGGGAATATTGACATTCTAAACACAGATTAATACGCCAGTTGACATCCATGTAACTACGAAGGTCATTGTATAAGCATACCTGAACAATCATATAAACCCCAAACGGCACCGAGCCTGCACAAATGCAAACATTAGCAATCCGCCAAATGTATACAGAGTCAAAAATAAAGAAAGCCATACAAATAGCCCACAACAGCATCATACTCGCCGGCAGCCCATCGGTCTTTTTGTGTCGCCAATTGTGCCATATTTGAGGCACGAGCTGGATGCACCAAAATACCGTGCCGATTGTGCCTAGCACGTTTGCGGCGACGGGGATATCCTCGCCAGCCATGACGATAGATACGCTGTGGAGGTGGAGAGAATGCGATTCTTATCAAAAGATTCTATTGATACTGAAAGTGGCAGATAGCCAGATATAAGTGCAGTAGAAGAAAGAGGAAGTTTACATATATGACCCGTTCGTTGATCACTGCGAGCTTCCGACCCAATCAAATCTAGCATTTCCAATCTTTATACATGAATCGAACCGAAAACGGGCAACGACTCGAGAAAAAAGTTCTCGGTTCTCCGATTTTTGCAGTGGGGAAGGATGTTCTGGAAGACATTACGTACACAGTATTGCTATGAATTGAAGAAATCTAGTCAGCGCTTGAGCGGCAAGCCCTAAGCAAAGGTGCGCGTGAGCATGGAAAAGAAGAGAAGCAGAGCAAAGCTCGATATGGAAGGTCGGAAGCAGAAAAGAGCCAGAATACGGTCTTTCGACGTCAGATGGGAAAAAAGAGTATGAAGAGGAATGATCTGTGATTGGTCGACTTAATGCGGTTTATGACTTGAGCCCTAATGCGCTAGGCCCAATGTGGTCAATATCTAGAGAAAGTTGGGCCGTATCCCACCAATCAGAGATAGCCGGATGCCAATGGCTTCACAACTTACTACGACGTAGCAGTTCATTGCTCTTGTTGCAGTTGCTTGAATTGATGGAGTACGAAAGACACATATTCTACACAACCATAGGCAGTGAGGCAACCAATTTTGTCCAAACCTACACCCTCCCAGCAGAACATCCAGTTATACAGCAGAGAACAAAGAGAAAAGACGAAAAAAGAACCCAATACTATGGTCATGAGAAGGTAATAATCAAATCCCATCGCACCATGACATGACGTGTTAACCAAAGACGAAGAGAAGATAAAAGATTGAAGAAATTAGGCAGAAAGAAAAATGCCGCAGGATGATCCTGCCGCAAGGGTATCAAAGTATCAAGTAAGCTGGTGTGTGACGCCGAGGCGGAAATCGCATTAATGAGCAAACGTTCATTGGTGAATTTTCTTATCCTTTTTTCTCCCCATCTTCAACTGTAACCTTTTTTCTTCTGCCCTACAGGACAAAAGACTAAAGCAAGATGAGATAGTTCGACGGAGCAATACCCGTCTCTCCGTTTGCTCTCCTTGCCTGCCACCATCGGCCGCTGACATCGGATACTTCGAGTTCCTCGCCCTTGGCGAAGCTAATTTCATTGGCATCGTCGGGGTTCGCATCATACGAATAGATAGCCTTGGCCTTGTAGGGATATTCCGTTGGTTGGCTGACTTCGTTCGAAGAGTCCACGGCACCGTTGGGAGGGAAGTTGGTGGCAGTCGTGTTGCGCTTGTCCGAGCCTGGCGGGCCCCCCGGGTATCCGGACATGGGCGAAGATGTCTCGAAACCGTTGAGTTGAGCTGAGGTGTACATCTGAGGAGGTTGGCTGACAGTGGTACCAGGACGATTGCCGAATGCATTGGATTGTGGGCGGCTGTTGTGGTACGAGTTCCCTTCCTTGTTCAATGCGAACGAGTCGATGGTCCGGCGGTGACTTGCCTGTGGCGTGGAACCAAAGTAGAATATCCAAATAATCTATATCGTTAGCTACGCAATTGAGTAAAGGCGCAGACAGACTTACAATGATCATAGACAACAAGATGAAACCAGCAGCAGCGGCCTGCTTCGATGATTGCGGTTGGTAAACCAAAGAGTTCACGGCCAGAGTGGTGAATACCAGGCCAGCAGAAAGGTATCCAGTAATCTAACACAGTCAGCAATCATGTACACTGTTAGATATAGTTGTCGACGCATACCGCATTGCCATATGTCAAGCTAGTATCAGATCCCATAACAACGACGATGCCACCGATGACGCAAATCATGTAGGCGATCGCCCACCACACGTAATTGGGGAAATCCGTCTGGACATTGGCGATAATCGAACCGATAAAGGAGATAAGCCATGCAAGCTAAACATTATCAGCATCATCGAACGACAGGAGCACGAGATCACTAAATCGAGTTTAACATACGGCTGATATAGATACGGTGGCCAATGCGAAAGGATCGCCCAGAATGTTACTAGCGCTGAAGCGAGCCATTGCGGCGACGTGTTGATTTATAGGAAGTTTTGCAGGGCGGTTGTGCCGATGCAATCGCCAAAAGACCAGTCGATGGGAAGGATCGTAAACGCAAACCAGATTATAGTGAGATTTCGGACGATATTGTGCGACTTTCTTCAAGCGAGATATCGGCTTGTGAACGTAGCCCCAATCCAGGTGACGGATACGTGCGGTAAGGAAACGTGTAGAGGTAACACTGTCGGAACCAGATGCGATACCCAAGAAAGATCAACCACAACAATCGAATCGACTCTAGACAATCGTAGACGGTGTCGTACGTAGGAGCGAGGTTATGTTCGTCGAGTGGTCAGCTGCCGAGGTATGTTAAGATTTTCGATTCAAAGACCAGATCAGCACCAGGCTGCGTGGCAGGGTAGTAAAAGGTAAACAGAAGGAAAAGTAGTCACGTAGTATAGATCGCAGAAACAGATATAGTGGAAGAAAATAGCCGTAGGCAAGAACGAGGACGAAATGAGTGAACGAAAGGAATTGCCTACGGGGGGCAGTGTGTGATGTGATGTATGTAAGAGGTTGTTCACTTGGGAGGGAAGATGATCGGTGGTTGAGGAAGGGGCGTACGAACTGACTAGCCATATTACAAAGTGGATGCCCAGTGGACGCGACGGCTGGCTGTTCGTTTGTATTGAACGTATTGTAACCTTACCATGCGTGGCAAGCGGTAAATCAAGCCAGCCCCGTGAAGCAGGGAGTTGGTAGGGCAGATTGCCAGCCTAGCCCAGAAAGAGAATGGTTGGCCCGCGTATTGACGCTGTATTACTTTAATTTACGCTTTTCTGCCCTTCCGCACGCTCCGACATTCGTCGCTCAGCCTCTCAGCCTTCAGGATCTACTGGTTTAATTAGATTTAGATTGTTGAAATGAGATGAAATAACTAAGTGTCGTCTCGTTGTATTCAGACGACTCCGCAGAAAGATAAGACCTTAAAAAAAAGGAAAAGACGACGTCCACACGGGGAACACTGCATGCGTCTGGGAACAGTTTCACGTTGCTTCCTCCACCTTCTCAAACGCTGCCCAAACAGAGACTCCTGATCGTCGAACCTTTGCGACGAACCATGACCTCACAGGCATCAGATGCATGATCTTCAGATGCTCGAGCCCAGTAGCACGAACGTCTTGAAAAGCTCGTGATGTTGTGCCCCGTAGTTAGTTAAGTCGCAAAGGACAGTAAGCAAAAGTCCGTGGATGGAGCACCGACAATTTTAGAAGCCACTGAGGCCCCATCAACCTGAAACAGCCAATTGGAGGCCGACTTGCCATCAGGAACGGGCTAGGCCTGTCTGGCTGTGCCGATCCAATGAGCGTTGGTCACTTTCTATTGGCTGATAAGTTACCCCCGACAAAAATACACGTTACGATACTTGTATTACGGACAGATAGATTTTTGTCGCCCTTACCGTTGATAAGGATAAGAACAACGCAAGGGTATGATACGCTTGATATCTTGATGTATCGTCTATGTTGAAAAAGGGCAGCAGTACTATGGTCTAGCTCGCTAAAGAATGAGACGTAATATTGTCGGCATTCAAGACAGACCCTTGGCGCTTGCGATCCGCTGTCCGGCGTCAACGATGTGATAACGACATTCTACGTGGTATCACTCCAGCGGCTAATGATTCAATTAAACATTAGAACAACATTATGCTATCCAATCATTTGTATGGGTTTGTGCTAGATGAAGATGTGTGGAATGCTAGTATCCAGTACTAGCCTTTTAGTTACATTGATTTGGCCCTTGCTATTTGACCGCTAATGCAGGAATGCAAAGCGACTCTGGTATGCCAACGTCAGATATCGCCAATACGTAGTAAGCGGTTTGCTGAACTTCAATCACATAACCCATGGAAAACGATCATAGCCAAAGACGCTCTCTCGTGAAGCGAAAGCATGATGCAGGCCTAGCCGAGATCGTGTCTCCTTGGCCATCCGATTTGCTCCGTCATGATGATGGCTAGAAATTGTCTTGGCTGATCCTTCTGCAGCGGATGATGGGTGTGCAGACGTAGTGATTTGTTGCGGGATGGCTTCATGCGGTTGTTCGAGACTCGTGCGGTGATCCGTATCAGTAAACCACGGTATTCATGCATGCCCTGGCAATAAGACTGCCCGATCGATGGCTTGTATGCAGTCTAGAGCTCGGCCATTCCGGCCTTTATCTAACATTCTCAAGTAGAAATTTATTACCCATCCTTCAGTTGTAAGACACCGAATCGGTTTCGTCAGCATCTCTCAAAGTCAAGTTCAAATCTCCCGAGCCCTTCTGTCGCGTATAACCTCGCGCCTCTTAACTTCCCGCTCAATATCCTCCAGCCGCGACTCCCATTCCGCCCAACACTCACTATTTCCCAGGACTCCTAACTCATACCATCGCTGCAAGAGTCGTGCACTGCGCGCGCGCAGCTCAGATAACTCAGCAGCTTGCTGTTCCTGAATACTCAAGAGCTTCTGAAGACGTGGCTGAAGCTCAATCAGCGCGGTCGAAGCTTGTGCGTCTGGGATTGGGAGATCTTTGAGTGATAAGAGTCGAGATGCCGTTTCGGGGAATGCGGTGGCGTAGGACAGGACGATTGAAGCAAGGTTTTGGGTAGTTAGATCTGCGGGTATGATATCGCTTTGCGATGAGGTTGTGCTTGGGAACAGATCGGGGAAGCGGGAGTCTGGATTTGTCTTGGGTTAGCAAACAACACACCCCAGATGATACCATATTAAGGTGAAGCCTACAGAGCTGCAATACATTACGTACTGCAGGGTTCGATTTACTCAAAGAGTTGAGTGTATCCTCCAATTTATTCAAGCGGCGCGCAACAGTATCGTCCAAAGAGTCGGTTTTGGGTGCTGAGCATGGTTGTCCAGTCCATTGTGTCTCGCCGGTCAGTAGATACTCTAATCTGTTCAAACGCCCTTCGAGTAGTTCGATTGTAGCTGACGCAACGGCATCAGTTTCTGTGGACATGATGAATTTGTATGGGTTTCAAAGGTAAGCTGTGTAAAAGGGGAAGTGTATGTTTCTGAGATGTGTTGACTCCGTGCGCCGAACGAACGGCTTCGATATCTTCCCCACACGTGCGGATCAACCCTTACATGCAAACAAAAACAATCTACCAAGGATCGTGACATTACTAATTTGAGAACTGCTGGTATCATCCAATCCTCCGCTATATAAAACAAACTCTCCTTTTGGTTGTTCATCCAACCCACAAACCAATAGTGTATGTACGAGAAGTGAAATCCCCAGACCTTAGCAAAGAAACTAATACGTATACATAACATCGTATCAACGAAGGAGACTCTTCCCTCCTCGTTCCTGCATCTCTTGCATCTCCTGGCCTTGGTGGGAGCTATCTTCGTCAAATGCATCGACCTCGTAATCAAACACGTTGACTTTAGATGCGTTCTCCGTCGCAGACGGTGTAATTTCCTCGTCAGCATCGATCTTAGGCCATTCCTCCATCATCGTGTCTGCCGACTCGCCTGCGCCTTCTTCGCCGTTGAAGATATTGGCAGCAGCGTCAAGTTCCGCTTGAAAGGCAATGTTGTCTGTATGTACGAACTCCTAAAGAGATTATCATTAGCTTTGTGGCTCCATTTCGTCGCCGAGGCATCTTTGCGTACCTGTAGAGGTGGCTGGGCGGGATTATGAGGGAAGTCCACTGCATTATTATTCGCATACACTAAGAGAAGACTCCTTGACTCTCGTGCTGCCCTGAGTGCCTCGATTTCCCGTACTTTTGTAGCACTATAGCCAACAACATCCGCATTATCTGTTTTGTTGGTTTTATTTCTCCTGTTCTCCGGCTTGGCAGCTTGCTGTGTTTTAGCATCATCTGTCGAGAAGCTTATTCGCCACCAATGCCACTCTTCGGGCCTTCTGTCTTCCATCTCAATTAGATCCTCTTCCGCTTGAAAAGGAGCGTCTTTTCGCAGAATGTAGGTGATGTGAGGTGCTGTGCAGAAGCCCCTAAGGGTATATTTGAAGTGTGGCGGATCGTCAGAAGAGACCGCCGACTCCGTCAAGATCTTGGACTGTTCCCTAAGTGCAGCACGGGCAGCTTGCTTTTCGCCTTCCAGTTCTGCAAGTATTGTCAGCTGAGGTGGAAATATATTATCTCAATAATGCTAACCATACCATCCACTTTTGCTTTGATGAGACGTGCAATTGCACGGAGCTGTTCAGTCAGTTGTTGTGCTTTGGAGTCATCAAATTCAATCGTTCCTTCAGGCGGGTGTTTCGCTAGCGCTGTGACAGCCTGTGCGGCTTTCTCTAATAGCTCCTGATTGGAGAACCCAACTCGAGATGCTGTTTCTGTGCACCTATAGCGTTCTGCTATGCTCTCAATTTCATTTATCTTTTGGATAGCATCCAGCCTTTTCAAGCGCAGTTCACGGACCGTGTCACGGCGTGTCTCCATATACCGATCCGGGTAGAAAGTGAACGGAATCTTGACATTCATCGGTTCGCTACCATAGCTCTCCAATTTTATTGTAAGAATTTCACCGACATGATCGAGCCAGACATCATCCAGCTCCTCTCCCGGCGCGTCCGGCCAGATAGCATCGTCCAAAACATCATACAACGTTTGACCCTGTCCACTCTCGACATACGTATTGAGGACATAGAAATCCTTTTGGTTGGGAGAATCCATTTCAGACATTTCCTGTTTCATTGCACACGACGAAAAGACCATTGAGAGTTGATTTGCCGGAGTGGCACGCACAGATGCCTCTTGCCATGCTTCTAGGAATCTCTCCACACCACCATCGCCGCTGTAGCCGTATAGAGATCTTAACCCAACAAGTGCGTCGGTACTACCAAAGGCACGTCGCGTACCATCTAAGAAAGCCATCAGTCGTTGAGCCTCGTAGAGGATATCGTCCCAATCTTGATCGTCAGCATAGGGGTCGTCTAGGGAAACAATCTTGGGAATTTTAATCGCCTGCCCGTTCCACCATTGCGAATCATACCCATAATCGGGGGTGGTCTTCTCTCTAAGTAAGAGTGCTTCTCGCGCTAGTGGTATCGAATGAAGTATCGTCAAGAATCCTCCAATGTATTGAGCTTCTTGTGAGGGCCGAAGGAATGCTGGCTCGCCATCTTTGCGCAGACGATCTTCCGGGTCTGGACTGATTATTTCTTCCCTTGTGCCCGAGTTGACGACAGTCATACCCCAGTTGGTTTCATCGTAAAATTCTTGAGTGGCGGGACCAAAATGAGTATCTTGGGCTTGTGAGATGACGCCACCTACTTGTCTCCCGTAATCCTGGCCGAGCGACATGGCTACCGCTTGTTGGAGGTCGCGTTCTTCGAGTTGAGCGGAAGTGAGGTTCTGTCGCGGAGCCTCCCCTAAACGTAGGCACAAGTCAGTAGATAATCAAGCCTATTTTATCATAACATCTTACCCGCGCCTGTAGTATCCTGGCCTCCTTCATATTTGCGATCACTCAAAGTCTCACTGACATTCATTCGTGACGGTGGGCGCGACGGAGCAACTGAGTACCCATGTCCGGGATGGGTGTCGGAATTCTCGATATGAAATGCTAAAGAAAATGATTAGATACCACTCGATCGAAAGGCATTCGTTGGGGAGGTTGCTCACTTGGTACGGACTGGGCGTCCTGAGAGTACGACGGATTGGCGTACGATGCCCAGTCATCCTGAGGCTGTGATTGCGCGATCAGCATTCATTATTATCAGACACGAACATATTTCCAGAGAGCATACTTCGGAGGGGACGCCGTCTGGATTTTCGAAATACGCATTAATGGCCTTTTCTAAGTTGAGGTTGTTTGCCTGAAGCATGCATCATAATTAGCATTTTGTTTGAACAGAAAATTGTCTTCATTAATACCTTCAAAAATAGGACGGCTTTCTCTCGTGGAAGACTGGTGAAACTGATGAAATTGCCAACGTCCTCTTCGGACGGTTCGGCGGCCATGACGTTGGTGCACGTTGCTGCTTGAGGAGCTCCAAGCACACCGAGAGCTTCCAGCAAGCAACGTGCGTCGGTGACCTATGCAATGAGAAGAGGCGAAAGAGAATATCGGTCTGTGTGGTTAACATTCAAGAAGCCATACCGGGTAACAGAAACATTGCAAGGCAATTTAGGAACGAATAGCTAAATAGAGAGGAACAGATAATCAATCGCGGTGATGCTTAGCTTCCCCGCGCGAGTGCTACCAGGCATGACATCCGCTAGTCCCGCTTGGGCCATTATCACAAAGCATGCACTTAGGGCAAACCATCTTCAGGCATATTATATATAGCAGAGGTGACCAGTACCCTAGTCCTATTTATTTCCCATATTACTGTTCATTGTCTGAGTTTTGAGGATTTGGCCCGGCTCAAAGACAAGATATATATGGTGATCTTTTTTTTCTATGGTTAACTAACATCTGAATGGATGTCTATCAAGACGCAATGATATTGCCAGTCGGGGTACGGAATCTCTTATCAGTGGACTTTGAATGTACAAGCTCAGTGACTTGCTTTTGCTCTGTAGCCACAATACCCATCAAAGCCATTTTACGACTAACATCAGTCAAAGAAATCCAGGGACCTTAAGCATACCAACATCACGAAACTGTGCCACGGGCAATACCTTGTGCTAGCTTCATGCCTCCTTGATAGTAGCGAATATCCTCCTTCGCAGTGCAGCCCCGCTATTCCACCAAAGAGGGATCATCAAGACGAAGCTTGCATTCCATACCTTCCTTTCCACAGATGTCCTCCAAGTCGGCGAACACCTCTCCAAGCCATGTGCTTGAACTACGTGAGATACAATGTGTTGGGAATGGCGACAAGTTGCACTGAGAATTGCGTACTCAAGCATATATTGTATGCTTCGAGCCAATGCTTGCTTTATCGGTATAACAGCGAGAAATGCAGTGAACTAAGTAACGGCCACCGCTGCCAAGCCCACCTAAGAAAGGTAACTAGATGTAGGTGGCATTGAAACAGACGGAAAGGTCGGAAGCATGGATTAAGCCGCTCACTACTAGTCTCAAATTACAATTACAATACAGGAGGTTCTATAATGGTCGGGTGGTCGTGGAGAGCCCAGTCGGTTCCGTCCGTGGATATCGATATCAACACAACCGGGCTGGAAAATAACTTCTCCGATGGGAGATATGCATTCTTGCGTAGAGTCTGCTGTGTCGTTCAGCCTAGGGGTGGCCATAGTGTCGACTCTCTGTGTCTATGTATTCTTATCGTGATCTTGGTCTCTCGTTATCATCCCCATTGTCCATTGCCCTGACTAAAATGCGGAGATGGCGTGGAGGCGGATTCGATCGTTTGCGGGGAAGATACCAGCTCAATCCACGCCTGAGACTTGCCGAAGTGAACTTTCACGGGCAATTTCACAGTTCTCGTCGTGTTTTATAGAAATATTCGAGTTAAGCCATATCTCAAGTATATGTCCCTTTGTACAGTTGGCGATGCTGCATTAATCAGAACGCACAACGGTTACTGCCGGAGCAAGTACCGTATGTACGGGGACTTCCCCTCATTTCATGTCCGAGCTCTCCTTCCTTCACCTTCCTCTCGGTCATCTGGTAACTTCTGTTTTCCACTCCTTCCAATTGGAGGTATACATGGTTTGATTGCAGACAATATATCTACGACACGTCTTACATTTGATTTCTGGACCGTACTTGCATTGTCAATTTCAATGGAAGTAATGGTAAGATAGAGGTGACGTCTACCGAGAAGCCATGGGGGTACTTCTCGTGTCTGCTGCAAGGCATGGCTGCCTCGTGAGAACTAACACCACCAAAGCTGGCCGTATATTGGGTAGCCTTTCATTATGGCACTCTCGAAGCTTGCTGACGCAGAGCTATGCGCGGGGGCCTGCTATGGTACGAACACCTTGCTCACTAGAAACCGTTGACAATTGATGGGGATCATTTTTAACAGAGATAGTACAGCCACCTTTGATAGAACAGACAGTAGGAGATCACTTCGCATCTATAGTGCAAAAGTTCGGAGATCGCACAGCGTAATCTACTCCCCCAAGGTATCAATGGAGCAAACAGCTAACACAGACTGACCGACAGAGTAGTTGCTCGCCACCAGAAAGGCCGCTTCACTTACGACGAGCTTGATCGCAATAGTAATACTTTGGCTCGTGGACTGCAATCGCTATCCGTGGGGAAAGGCGACCGCGTAGCGGTTATGTTGGGGAACTCACTCGAGTACGCATCTGTATGTGGGAAACATGATATATCAACCTACCTTCTCGTTCTTACCATAAGTCTTCTTTCCAGTTGACATATGCACTTTTCAAATTGGGAGCAGTTTTGGTTCCGCTCAACCCCTCCTTCAACGCAACTCAGGTCATCTCCGCATTGAGTCATCTGGGAGCAAGCCATTTGATAATCAGCGCCGAAGCAAATCTACCACGTCGTGAGCCGCGCGACAACACACCTCTTATCAAGCATCTTGTACCCGATCTCGACGTTGCTTCGCGTATTCAGTCGGAACTGGTCCCATCACTCAAACATGTCGTAGTCGTCGACAATTCTACTGGTCGATATGATGGCTCTTTATATAAAGCTCTAACACCTTATTCATCTTTAGTATCTGATATAAATGCAGACAGAGAGGCATTACCGAACCAAGGACTATCTCCTCATGACGTGGTCAATATCCAGTTTACTTCCGGAACTACATCTATGCCGAAAGCAGCCTGTTTGACTCATCGATCAATACTAAACAACGGCATACAGATTGGCGATCGAATGCTTCTCACAGAAAAAGACATCGTCTGTTGTCCACCACCTTTATTCCACTGCTTTGGGTGTATCTTAGGATATATGGCCACGGCAACCCATGGCTCGGCCATTGTATTCCCTTCAGAATCTTTCCATGGGTTAGCTTCTCTTCAGGCTGTGAGAGAGGAACGCTGCACGGCCTTATACGGGGTGCCGACGATGTTCATCGAAGAATTGGGCATCCTCGAACGAGGAGAAGTTCCCTACGACGGATTCCAATATTTGCGTACGGGTATCGCGGCGGGAAGTAGCATCCCAGCTGAACTGATGCGGAAGTTGCACAAGACATTGAATTTGACAGAGTTGACGATATGCTATGGGATGACAGAGACGAGTCCAGTATCTGCAATGACTACTACAGACGACCCCATCGACAAAAGGATCACTACCGTAGGCCGGCTGATGCCGCACGTCGAAGCCAAAATCGTGGACCCGGCTGATCGTAGTAAGATACTACCAATTGAGACGCAAGGAGAGCTAGCAGTGAGTGGGTATCTTCTGATGAAAGAATACTGGGGTGCGCCAGACAAGACAGCAGAAGTCATGCTGGCGGATGAAGAGGGCAAGATCTGGATGCACGTAAGGGCCTCCCTCCCCCCCAACTCTCGAGCCACTACTCATTTGTACCAGACCGGCGATGAAGCAAGCATGTCCGCGGACGGCTACATAACCATAACGGGCCGCATCAAAGACCTGATCATCCGCGGAGGCGAAAATATACATCCGCTAGAGGTTGAGAACTGTCTTCTTGCTCATCCGGCTGTGAAGGAGGTTTCTGTTGCTGGTATTCCGGATGAGAAATACGGTGAAGTCGTGGGTGCTTTTGTAGTTCTTTCTCCTGGTGCCAAATCATCAGATAAGGGGGAGCAACAAGGCAATCTTGAGGAAGACCTAAGGACGTGGGTGCGGGAGAAGTTGAGTAGTCATTTAGGTGAGTGCACGTGTCTGATATGCCATATTTACTATCAACTGATAAATTAAAACTACTTTAGTGCCGAAATTCGTCTTCTTTCTCTCAAGTTCAGATATGTTCCCAAAAACAGCCAGTGGGAAGATACAAAGGTTCAAGCTCAAGGAATTTGCTATTCAATTGTTAAAGGAAAAGCAATAGTATAATGATATTCACATGGGAGTCAATACAATTGTCAGCCTGGAGTATAATTTATTGTGTATACTACCAGGAAACACGTTTGAAAGAGAAATAAATAATCTGTCAAGATGCAGATGCTACTTGTCTTAAGGGCTTTCTGATAATGAATGCTTCAGAAACCGAATCGACAACAGCCTGTGTTTTTTATTACATGAATTTCGTAACCCTTGCTTCATCTTGTACAAAGTCTCGCCAGTCACAATACATGTCGCTTCTTACCCCCAGGGGGGAGATGGCGATGTGCCTTCTTTTGAGCCAATCTCAAACTATCCTTGTTGACAACATCAAATACTGATTGCACGCGAGACTGTTGGGCAATCTGCTGAGGAGGGTCTTGTTCAATGTCCGGACTACAGCAGTCGATGGTCTGGATACACCGGTCGTTCAAGGCATCTTCGATTGAAACACGAATCTCGGGATCTGGATGTAGCATCTTGAGTATAAGATGGTTCAATCCTTTCTTTGGGAATGTCGTGAAAATGCGGCCACAATTTGGTGACTCCGTCTCGGTGATAAGACCATCTGGATTTCGAAGGAGAAACTTGTGCCATCCTGAGAGGTACTTTTTGTAGTGAGGATCTTCGGGTTTGGCAGCTTTCCATGGGCTTCCACGAACGAATAGAGTGAAGCACACTATGGCACATGACCATACATCTAAAGCACGCGGATCATAGTCACCTAAGGTATATTAGTTTGATAGTTTCGCGTATAAGGTCGGTAAGCATACCATTTTCAGCAAGAACCTCTGGTGACGAATAAGGTATACTGCCACAAATACCCGGAGAGCATTTCCGAATCCCTTTTGTCTGTCCTTGTTCGCTTTCCGACTGGGCAGTAGTTCTGAGCCCTGGGTGTACTCCCGAGAAGACTTCGGAGACACCAAAATCGGTGATCTTAAGTTGTCCTTGTGATGATACTAAGAGGTTCTCTGGCTTGATGTCACGATGGGCAATACCATTCTGGTGCAGGTATGCCACGCCTCGTAGTAATTGCTTGAAGAAGCAAAGATTATCAATGTCGCGAAGATAACCTTGCTTGATTAGTAAAAAGAGCTCTCCGTATTCGCAAAATTCCATGACGTGATTCCATCTGCCAGAGTGCGTGCAAAGACGAACGGTTTCCACAATGTTGGGGTGGTGAAGGCTTTTAGCGATGCTGAATTCCGATTTAACCATATTCTCATATTCTACCTTGTCTTCGTTTCGGCCACATTTGCGGAATTCTTTGACGGCGTAGAGATCAGTCTTAGACCCGCCTTTTCGATACATCGTTCGAACTATGGCCGTTGCACCTCTACCGATCGCTTTGCCACTTTTGCCAGGGATCTTCCGTCCACTGCAAAACTCGTCACTGAGCTCACAAGACTCGATATTAAAGCCTGATGGAAGAGTGGTGCCCAGCCGGCGCGATTTCAGCCCTGCACCGAACTTGGCTGGTATCGCAATATCTGGATCGTCTCTATGTCGTGGACTGTGGCCCATAGACGGTGACCTGAAGAGCTTCTTGGGTGATGGTTTGGGATGAGGAAAGCCCGTGAAACTAATTCTTTCCCTGAGTGACAGGCGTGAAGTCACCTTCTTAAGACGTGAAGGCTTAGGGATGGAGAGCGAGGTGTTATTCTCATGGTGCACTGCAAGGTGAGAATCCCCCTCCGGGGATGAGGGGACATCTGATGTATCAACCGTCAGGATAAATCGCAGTTCTTGGGCTTCTTCATGTCGACTTGATATGTCCCTGGTGGCTTCATAACGCACAATAGCAGGGTCTTCCGGCATCGCTGAGGTGTGGTGGGTAAAGCTAGTGCGGTGGAACAGTCTTTTAATAGAAGTAGCCGCAGATTTATGTGAAGTCGATGAAAAGCTGGGAGGTGATGTTTGGTTATGTCCAGCCTTTGTGTTCCAGGCAGCTTTGGCAGGCCTGGAGAGCAACGCCGAAGAGCCCCTGGCTGAGCCCACCTTTGGTCGAGAAGTCATGTTGCATCTGAGGCGAGTTCCTTTAGCAATCTCTGGGGTGAATATGGGGAATGAGGGAGCCGCTAGCATCTGGGCAGACTGAATCGCACCCAGTCCGATCCAACTAGATGGGGAGGCTGTGCAACCACAATGGAGAACGTCATTGTGATCGTTGTCTGTTGAGGTCAAGCGACGACGCTTGATGGATGGGCCATGTTCTGCAGTGGCCGGACGAGGCTCGCTGAAGTAGAAGACCGGACTGTTGAGCATTTTGATAGAATGGTGAGTCTGTGAGGAGACTAAAATGGCAGAAGAATACTGAGTAGAACGATCGAAAGTTGAGGTAAGGACTATGATGGGATGCCAATCAATGTATAAATAAGGCCAAAATGAGTGGTGGTGGTTTTAGTCCTGGTCCATAGCGCGGGCACGCAGCCAACTGAGGATGAGTAGTAGTAAGATAGGAGCAAGCGTTGAAGCAATGGTGAAGCAACGGTGAAGCAAGGTAGGTGTCGAGGAGCGACGGTAAGCAGATTGAAGAAGATCAAGAGAGAGAGGTATATATAGAGAAGATGTCTGGAAGGCAGCAGGGTGTCTGCCTGTAGGCTGTCAACTCAAAAGCGCAGGAGCGACCAACTCCAAGTATATGAATCAGACAGCAGGAAGGAGCCTGGCAGGCAGATGTAGAGCCATACATCTAGTCATATACACGTAGTTACTCCGTCCAAGACTCAGCATGTTTCCCGCCCTGCCAAGAGGAGGCCAAGAGAAAGCCACCCCAGAGAAGAATGACAAGAAAAGTAGGAGCAATGCGAGCACCAAGTCTGCTCTAAGAGTAGTAACGGAAGACAGAGCAATTGGCGTCTTCTGAGCGACCGTGCGGGATGCGTACGTACACTAGTCCTTCATCCTGCTCGTACTGTTACTCTACTACATGGGACAGCCAGATGGGCAAATGGTCAGCCGGTTACATTGCAACATTGCAGCATTACAAGCAGATAGACCGCTGAATAATCGTCCAACAACCAGCCTGCAGAACAGCAGAATAACTAAAAGTCGGGGGCCATCGCCAAGCAGGCCAAGATCGAGCGGTGCCCGCTATTTGCAGATCAGGGGCTACCATTTAAGGAGCATAGGACAAGTTCGAAGAGATCGCCCGCCGTGTGCCACCACCAAGACAATAGACTGTACGGAGGACTCTTGCTTGCTGTCTCATTGATTGCTCAGAGATAGTAACACAGGCCGAAAGAAGACACTGCCAAGACGCTTCCGCCAAGCATTCCTCTCTTGAAGCCAAGGCCAAGGAGACGGCGGAATGGGCGGGCTTAATGGCAAGTTGTGCAACTGACCGTGACTTGTGTATGGATAAATAAGGGATTCGCTTGCCACGTCAGCAGCCCCCAACTCGTAAGCTGTGCGGTCATCGTTTGTCGGCAAGTATGTATATAGTTTATGAAGTCAGCCGATATTTTACGTTGGATTCTTTGTCTAACTTTTGAGCATCACCGCCATAGTGAATATCAAGCGCAATTGGGAACCGGAAGCGTCGGGAAATGGTCGATTTTTAACACCGACCGCGTAAACAACATCCCATCGGCCGGTGTAGAAATAAGTATTGCCGACTCTGCCGGAAGTGCTACACATACAGCGAGATACAGACATGCAAGGAATATCCACCATAGTGTTCGTAGCTTTTCGGGAGTATGAATGTCTTGTTGGGAAAGAGGTCAAGATAGAGGCTCATCGTCCGGGATAGACTTAGGCTCTTTTGGCTATGGGCACACTACGTCGGAAGACGGCCTCACTCTCCGTCCTCTGCATGAATCGCTGCCATTCTGGAGTTTCAATCCATTTCTGCCAAGCGGCCCTGTCCTTCAAACTAGCTAGCAACAGAACATCATGCATCTCGTCACGAGATGCACCCGTAGGTCGCCCGGGAGGTAGCATCTCAACCGGGATTGGCTCAGAGTGTGTAACGTAAGGATTGCGACTTGCATGTTCCCCTACCTCTGCAAGAAGAACGTCCAATCGATGGGCCCTCGCGCGCAAAATACGAGGTTCGTGTGTCAGCTCCGACGATGCCGCTGGTGATCCCAGGTTGCTTAGCATCTGCAAAGGTGAAGATCATGCAGGAAAGAGGTTCCCGTGTTTGCGACGCGACTCTTCAGCTTCGTATGACTGGTTTCGATTCTTGTTGAATAGCAGGCCGTCGTTAATTTAGCCCGTATTACCCGCGCTATAATTTGAATCGACGTTCTGCTCACGTCGCAATCCCAGATTTGGGGTTTGGTGTTCCGGTCAAGATGACGTGGTAACGTTCCAGCGCTTGGCGACCATTTCCAGACGATGGCAAGCCCAACTGTCCTTTGCATGCCTCTTGTCTCGTACTCTTCGCACAGCCGAAAAGACTGGCAAAAGCGACGACCAGGGACAAGGCCCAGGTTGTACCCCCACTCTTGGCACATATTTGGCTATCAGCCATTTTTCGGGCAGAGTAGATCTAGATCAAAAATCTTGAATACCGGTCTCCCCAGTCAATTTTTCCTTCTCAATGTTCCCTTCTCCCTTGTCGAAAATCCATTCGGGTTCCTCTTCATCAAAATAGCGTTCTTGTTCCTCATTCCAATCATCATACTCGTCATTGTCGTCAACGGTTTCGTAATCAAAGTCATAATCGGCACCTTTGAGAAATCGCATTTCCATCTCCCATCTCCAACGCTGTTCTCCTTCTTCCTTGTTGGCCGGGATGTCGTCTTTGTCTTCCGCCACTATTTCGCCGTTGGGCCCTCGTCTGTAGCTAAGCATTGCGTTCGGATCGGGATGCGCGAGCGCTTCCATTTTCGCTTCTGATCGGAGAAGGTCGGCTTGTAAAATGCCAGAAAAGCCCTTGGTGCGACCTTCGGCCTCTCTTTCTGCGGGAGTCTGGAATCGTCTAATCAGGCGGTCATAGAGTAACGGGTCTGTAGTAGCATGAATTAGTAAGTTTACGTATTGGCGTAGATCGCTTGACCTGTAACAAAGAGAGACAAACCAGCCATTTCAAGGTCAGCAGAGAAGTATTCTGGATGCTGATCGAGGTAGCGTTTGCGACGGTTCTTTGCTTGGACTGAAACAGGAGGCTTCAGTTGATTTGAAGCGGACGATCCGGCGTCATTGGTACCTTGATGAGATACTCCGGTCGACATTGGGAAAAGTGGCATGTTGTAGTCCTATACGAAAGCCTCAGAGTAAATCAAACAATAGGTAGGACAGTAGCATGCCGACAATCACAGAGATTGCCTTCAGATGATGATTAATGAACCACTGTTGCCATCGCTATCGCAATAACACGGAGCTGTCAGTGGGGCCAACCGCCTTATCTATCCGATACCTTTACAATACATAAAATACAACATGAAGCATCTATTTTATTAGCAAAATAAATTACTTATGTATGTATCTTACACTAAGCTCCTGCCTTTGAGACAGCTTGCTGTTTGATGCTTCTCGATCATCTTCAACACGACTCATTCTATATTGCCTCGCTCAGTGAAGAACCACATTCCGCAACTTCTGCAGTAAGGCAACTTGCATACAAGGTAGGGGCTTTCTAGCTTAGCAAGCAATGCGCTTTTTGCTAATACTCGATCTAGGTAGCTGGCATACCTTGATGAGCTGTCAACGGAGCATGGCCAGAGGGAATGAGTAGTTTCTTTGGATATCTTGAACTGTCTCTGCCATCAAAGCCTTGATTTCTTGCTTTCAACTGTTTACGTGAAGATGGCGAAGCAAAGAAAGTCAAAATCTCAGGACAAGCCAGACACTGTGCCTCACGATCCAGCATGGAGCCGTTCTCTGCATGTATTGAAGACTATCGCCATAGCTTTAGTACTTCCTGCACTCGCGGCAGCTTACTCCAGAGTATCTTTATTGGCTTTAGCACCCGTGTATGGATCAACGCCATCACGCCTGTGGCATGATGTTATATGCAACATTGCTGTCTTAGCAGGGTCTTTATTACCCGAATCCATCCAAAAGATTGAAACCATTACCCCAGCGCTTGCATTATCAGCTCCTATCTTTCAGAGGTACCTCTTCCAATACAGCTCTTTATTTGGAAACCCGGCTGGACCGGTGTTGACTGAAATGATAACGATTTTTCCGTTGCTGTTGTTCTCAATATCGTCTTATTTAAGACGTATTGGCCGACTGAATCTCAGCCAGACATACCCGCTTCTTATACAGTTCATTTTTTCAGTGAGCGGAATTATTGTATTCAGGCTGGCGGATATATTATTTCAACCTTTGTTAGCGGCGTATATTGGGTCGAATGTCTTGATGACAACATTCGGTATTCAATTCGCCATTGCATCTCTTTATACGGCCCTTTTCTCCTCATATATTTCTTGGGCATTTCTTGTTCTGCCGACTGCCTACCTATTGGTAACGGCGGATCTAAATACACCATTTGTGCAAACCGCGGCCCGTGTGAACTCGACATTACACGGTATAGGCTACAGTCTAGTTGACCGGCAGGAGTCATTGACTGGATACATATCTGTCTTGGATAATATTGATATTGGATATCGTGCCATGAGATGTGACCACAGCCTTTTAGGAGGGGAATGGATTTATCGACCATCACATTACAACCCTAGGGTATCAGATCCTATATATGCCATTTTCACTATGCTAGAGGCAGTCCGGCTTGTGGAATCTGAACCTGGACTAACAAGAAAAGAGGACCAGGATAGTAATGCACTGGTCATGTATGAAGCCCTTATAACAAGCTTGAAGTTTTGAATAACTGACCTGTCGCAGCGGACTCGGAATAGGTACAACGCCAGCCGCTCTAATTCAGCACGGGATTGACACAACTATTGTCGAAATCGACCCGGTAGTATACAGGTTTGCATTACAGCACTTTAATTTTCCACAAAATCATACGGCAGTCATTGACAATGCAATTTCATTCGTGGAGATGGCTCGACGCGAATCGAAAAAGTACGATTATATCATCCATGATGTTTTTACTGGTGGCGTAGAGCCAGTGGACCTGTTTACTCTAGAGTTTATCCAAGGACTTGACGGACTACTTGAACATGACGGTGTTGTGGCGATTGTTCGTATCCCTTCCATTCTATGGTCTATACAGAGACTAACTACAGTAAGAACTACGCTGGAGATATCTCCCTCCCCGGAGCAGGAGTAGTTATCCGCACAATAAAAGCCGTCTTTCCAGAGTGTCGCATTTTTCGTGAAAACGACGGTTCAGAAGAACCGGCGGACGAAGCCCTTGGCTTTATCAACATGGTGGTCTTTTGCAAGAAAAGTCGTGCATCTCCACTTGCTTTCAGGCAGCCGAATGAGATGGACTATCTTGGTAGTCAGGCTAGAAAGTCGTACATGTATCCGCGACGGGAAATAGATTCCAGCATATTCGACATTGCGAACGACTCGACGGATAAAGGAATCTTAGAAACCGGCAAGACGAGTATCCTAGAGAGAACTCACGTTACGAACGCTATTGGACACTGGAATATCATGAGAAAAGTACTTCCAGCCCAGGTATGGGAGAATTATTAAAATATGCAGAACATAAATTGAGTTTGGAGATCTATATTGGAACATGGTTTATGAAGGATCAAATAACCTGATATCTAGAATGAACCCCTAGTTATCCTCCACAAGATGTTCCTTGATACGCTGAACATCCTCATTCCCAAACCCTAACTGATCCCTCAAATAGCCCTCTGCACCCCCAAACTGCCGCTCAATATACTCCAACGTAGCACTCATATTCTCCTTCCTCGCTGACAGCAACCTCTCAACACCCGCCCTATTCGCCTTATCCACTCCCAGGTCCCTAATAACAATCTCCGCAAAACGGGCTTTGGCACTAGCATCAAACCCCTTATCCGTCAACGAATACTCATTGGCAATAAGATCCCGGTCCTTGACACCCGCAACGAGAAACATGAGCGCTACAAGGACACCCGTCCTATCCTTCCCGCCTGTACAATGCACCAGAAATGCATCCCCGGGTCGGTCGCGTATATGCTCAAACACCTTCCGGTATGCATCAACGCCGTCATGCAGTATCTCGGCGTAGGCAGCTACAAACCCTTCCGAGCCGTTATCGGACATGTAATTCGCAAACCTCTTGGCGAGTTGTGCGGGACTCGAGTCCCTTTCCGGGAATACGGGGGTATGTAGCACTGTTACAGCATCATGACCGTCTAATGGGCTAGATGTGATGGGATCCTTGCGCAGTTCGGCGTTGGAGCGTAGGTCGTAGACGGTTGTGATTTGTAGCTGCTGGGTGAGTGTCTGTAGACCTGCGGGTGTGATGCGTGTTGGTACTGCAGAGCGATAGATGAAGTTTCGTCGTATAGAGGATGAATCTGTGACGGGGTAGCCGCCTATGTCGCGGAAGTTGGAGACGCCATTGACATGGATGAAAGGTGGTGAGGGCGGTGATAGTTTTGCGGCTTCGTTTACTTGTTCTGCGACGCTCATCTTGATGCCTTATATCGGGATGTATTCTGTTGATTTGTAAAATACTGCTTTTATATGTGTTAGGTGTGTACTGTTGATTATATTGAATGCCGAGGTTGGGTGACATACACGGATGGCTCAGGTACGATGCATTATACAGACAGCACTAAGTGTGTGGGGTATTCAGGTACGTACATTCATCATCAACCATGCTAAGCCAACAAAGCCATCGAATGATACGAATCAGAAGGGTATCATATTGGTATGTATAGTTACAAAGAAGACGTATTGATAGAGAGGGTAGCTGAGCAAAATCACCCCAAAACGTAGAGAAGAAACGAAAAACTAAATGAAAGAACACCAAATACGTCTCCTCACACGCTGCCGATTTCGAGATGTTCCCAAATAAATACTTATTGATTAGCGCTAGGCGCAGGACTGCTGCGCGGACTGCCGCCTGGTTTTTTGACGAGACCTGCAAAGAAGCTGGCGAGTGCTTGGTTCTGCGCTTTTTCGTCAGTCGGTCCTGTAGATGAGGTGATTTCTTTCTTGGGTGTACGATTGGCCTCTCGTTCCTAGTATCAAGTTAGCATGAACGTATACATTCAAAGATGTAAGAAAACAAAAAGTTCACCTTCAATTTCCTCAACATGTCATCAGCATCGACTTGAATACCACCCATGTTGAACTGAACGGGCCCAATATGTTCATTGACATGTCCAGATTCTTCAAGATGAGGAGACATCTCTAGAGGCTTCGGTGCCTTCTTAGCTTCTCGGTCCTTTTCATCTTCTGCCTTGAGCTGGTCCAATATAGCAAGTTGTTGTCCCAAGAACTTCTGCATATCCTCCGTCTCAATCTCAATCTTGTTCCTGTTCGCACTGACACTGCTTCCCGGAGCGGCCGAGTCTTGTTTAGGATCTTTGATGGTCTGCTCGTAAATGGCGACGGCGCTAGAGCCATCCTCCGCTATAGGTGATGTAGGTGCGTTTATCGTCTCGACGTCTTCATCTTGACTCGCGCCATTTACCAATTGATACGATGATTCCTGAATCTCGACAGACCAAGCATCGCCCACTCCCTCAATATCAAACCCTTCGCGGATAATGCGAATCTTGCCCCAAGAATCCCAATTTGCGGGTACGAGAACTTTGTCTCGATCTATGACGTTGTGTTTGAGTGATTGTCTTCTTAAGAGCGAGTGTATGCCCAAGATTGAATGAACTAAACTTTGAAGAGAGTTTGCGAGGAAAGGTGTGGTATAAATGAGAGAAGCGCCGTCTATATACCCAGCATTAGCAATTGAAGAGATGGAAAGAAAAAGGGTACCCACGCTTAAGAAGAATGGTTCTCATGAATTGAAGAATAAAGTCAAACTCTTCTTCTCGCCAACCGTTCTCCTTTTCCAGTTGTTCTATTTTATTTGCCTAGCCCAATGTTAGTTGACATTCCGGTACTCGCAGAGAAGCTTGACCAACCCCTTGACAAACAACACATAGAGGAACTCCAAGTCCCTCGTCCCATTCGCCTGGCCCCAAAGGTATCGAAACCGGGCCTCCGGAATTCGTAACACCTGTGGTCGAGTTTGGATCTAATCCTCTCTTTTTATCCTTCCATTCCGTCATGACTTCTTCCATGACCATTTTAGTCGAGTCTTCCAACGATATCAGTACAGACCTTAACAGTCGAATCCAGTCTCGCAATTGTCGGACCCAGGTCCATGGTGAAGACCAGTCGAGGAGTATTACAATTAGTGTTTCTGGAACGGACTGTGGTGTCAAAAGAGGGCGTAAAAGAGGTGCAAAGGATGGAGATGGGTCGGAAAGGAGATATATCGAGACTCGTGCTAGGATATCTATTGTCATGATAATTAGCTTCCATGGTATCGTCAACGAGAAATTAAGGACGAACCTTCATGATCAGCATCGAGGACGTCTTGGTATGTATAACCCAGAGCAAAATCATTTGCAATGGGCGCCACTTTTCCCTTTCTTCTCTCGTCTGGTAGCCGCGGATCTGAGGGATCCGAAGATAAAGTATCCAGAAATTCTCTTTGGCTGTCGGGTGTACCTCCTACAGTGACAGTATTAGCTTTCCCTCCCCAGCAGAAGATACAAGTCTAGCTGAGAACATACCAAGCACAATCATATTCTTCTCTGGCAATCTTTTCCCACTAGCAACACTATCCAACATGGAAGACCAGATATTCTTCTTGTTGCCATCTTTGCTGGACGGCCGGCTTCCCGGGCCGCCAGAATCCTGCGTCGCAGTAGACATACGCGACCCGATTCCAACCATTTTGCAGACGATCAGACCATGTCCGGTTGGACTGGTAAGTTATATAAGTTCCAGGGTTGACCGTTTTTGAAATTGTTGGTTTATGTCCAATCGTACTCCGCAAGCTAAAGCGGCTCCGCGTTCAGGGGAGGTCGCTCGAGAAGTTTTGGTAACGCGACGAGAGAACGCCAGTATGGTCGTACAAACAAGGAAAATCGAGGGCAGACCTTCAGGCTGTCGAAATTGAAAACAGTTGCAATTAGTGGTTGGACACAGGAAGAGCAAAGGGAAGGTAACAGTTGAGACGAAAGGTCAAAAGATGCGCCTAGTAAACAATGATGCCTCATAGATTAGGTTAGTGACTGCTGCGGGCCAGTGCGCCAACCACGCCGCGCTGTGACTGGCTGGCCGCTTTCTCTGGAAGCTCGAAGCTCTGATTTTCTTCTTGACGACAACTCTCGACTTTAACAGCCTTTGCTGTACATCTGCGATGAATTCCATACGTCAAATACAAGCGCTTAATAAACGCGAGCTTGAAAATGCAGTGTAAGTTGTTCGGAACATTTTCTACCAGAACCACACAGAAAAGACACTTTCTAACAACATGCTCATGCAGAACACCCGAAGCTTCCTGGCACGCCGACTACCGTGATACAGCATACATCTACATCGGCGGCTTACCATTCGACCTATCCGAAGGTGACATTGTGACTATCTTCTCTCAGTATGGCGAGCCAGTCCACGTCAATCTCGTACGTGACAAAGAAACAGGCAAAAGCAAAGGGTTTGCTTTTCTTAAATACGAGGATCAGCGAAGTACGGACCTGGCGGTCGACAACTTGGGGGGTGCGACTGTGATGGGTCGAGTTCTTCGAGTCGATCATACACGATACAAGAGGAAAGAGGAAGAGGGAGAGGAAGATAATGTGGCGAGAATCATGGGCACGGCTGCGGGAGGGGCTAGAGGGGAGAGTGAAGAAACAGATACTGAACGACGGCGGAAGAGCCGAAGGAGAGATGCAGATGAAAGTGACGTGGAAGAGAGACCGCGGCCGTTGCTCAAGGAAGAAAAAGAACTGGCCGAGTTAATGCGTGATCATGATGACGAGGACCCGATGAAGGAATACCTCATACAAGAGAAGAAGGAAGAAGTTGCTAGAGCTCTTGAAGCTTTCAAAGCAAGCCAGAAGAAGTCATCGAGGCGACGAAAAGACAGTCGCGAGCGTCCACACAGACATCGCCACCATCATCGAAGGCGAAGCGACGATAGATCTCGCGAACGACCCCACAGAGACCGAGACGAGACTAGTCGTAGAGATCGACACCGTCGCGACAGATCAAAGTCTCCTCATCGAAGACGGGACAGCTCAAGAGAGCGATCTAGACGCGAGCAAGATTAAGAATGGCATTTGAACAATGTTCTTACATATCTACATATCAAATGTGGACAATCATGAATATGTCGACATCAGAGATTCACACATCCCAAGAGCAATTTTGGAAAAGCAAATAGCTTAAATCAAAGCTGCGCCGACGTCAACGAGTCTTCGCTCCTTGTTTCCATATCATAGTACCAAAACAATCAGGCGGTTGGTTTGCGGGTACTGTAACCTGACTTGCAGCGCTGATGCGTGGCGCTAAATATCCGGGCTGGAACAGGCGGCATTTAACATGGTCTCATAACAGTCGAGTATGCAGAGCGGTTCTGGATCAAATTCATTTATCTGGTGGTTGTTGAATCATCCCCCCAGGTAACGCTTCCAGCCCTCTCTGACGCAGAAGCGTTTGCCATCTTCACCTTCACGAAGGACAAATTTTTCCCAGCGACCTTCTTTACCAGCGCCTATTACTAAAATAGTATGATCGTCTGTCCAGCCCAATACCCCTTTAGATGGGCGTCCGACGGATATGCCCAGCGGAGGAATATAAGGTGTAGCGCCGAGAGAGTCATCTCCAATCTCAAAGTGAGCACTTGCGAAGGAGTAAATGTCGGAGAATACCCTGGGAAGCAAGGGGATTTTGCCTAGGATACCCCATTTCTGGTTCACGCCATCTTCGGAATATGCAGATGGAGATTGACTGCGACGTGATATCGTTCGAGGATGCGGAAGATCGAAGACATGCAATGTTGACTTATCTGACGTGACTGCCAAGTATGTATTTGAAGGTGAAATGGCAAGAGAGAAAATCATGGCATGGTCGACGCCTCGTCGTAATTCGGCGATCTTTGCGCAATTTCTCGTAGAAAATACCCGTACCAAAGTACCCTGGTTATAGTCAGAGCTGAAGAATCAATACGGGATCTGTGTATATTACCTGTTCGCTTGCTGTAGCTAACACCTCCCCATCTGGACTGAGCACGATAGCCCTAAGATTTGAACTGTGTGCCGGAATGATACTGACATTTCCCGTCTCCAACTCCACCAGTTGAACTTGTCCTGGAGACCTGCCGGGAAAGGCTAGGAGCTTTTTGCCCAGGCATATTAGCCCCAAGGGATTATCTGTAGTCTCGAAAACCGACAGTTTTTCTGGTGGCGTGGAGAATGCGAAGACGTGAACGCTGTTCAGGAGAGCAACTACAATGCGCGACTTCGACAGGCGTACTCGGAGGACGGAGGTTCGGAATTCGAGCGTGATGACGGATTTTTGTTTTACATCATCCCAGATGACCATCTGTCATACAACTCAGCATGGATCAAGCGCAGAAATCTTTAAAAATGTATATTGTACTTTGTTCTGTGGCAGTTTTGGCTGCTTGCCTCCGCCGACGATGGCTAGATAGTTGGACTGTCCTAACATTTCTGCGACGCCGATACCTGCATTGAAATCTTGGGATTAAAGCTAATTAGCAATGCCTCGCATTTGAATAAAGCGGTAAGCCGATCTGGCTGCGCACCTCTTGACACTTTGAGTTCACACGGATCGGAGTTGAAGACTGTTGGACGTGATCATTTCCATGAGCTCCTGTTTGTTTACATTGTGCGGGGATGCGACGAAGCGTACCGCAGAAACCTGTATCTAGCCCGACAGAGAAGCAGCTACTGTCGCTGTTGAAAGCTGCGGACAGGGAGACCGGCCCTGCCGAATCATCGATAACCTGGCGAGTATTCATTTTGCGGCGTCATGAGGGAGAAAATAATGTGAAGCTGGGAGCATCGGATGGTAACCAGTGGTTCGGTGATCGATGCGGAGGCACATCACTACGCACGGAGCTTACGTAAAGGGTGCCTCCGTAAACTAAAGTATGATCAGTGAATTGGATATGTACGACAGGCAGAATTAATAGATGATCAAGCTTATAATGTTGGAGAGGCTTATATGCGCCTGACTCGTAGGACACACAAGTGACTGCAATAGTTCTGCTAGGACAGTCACATCATCGAGTTTGTCACGAGGAGACTACAGAGCATACGTAGTAAGAGCTGCTAAAGGAAGGAAAGAGGAAGCACGTGACTTCCACTGACCGGTGTGGGCCTGGAAAAGGGGAAAGAGACGGTGCAAGCAGCCGCGACCCAGACACTAACAAGTAACCCAGCCAGCCAATGGCAGCCGCCCACTAGACAGCTTTCCCCCCTAAACTCTGTTGTCGCTCTCCCTCCCTGCCTGTCTCAGGAGAGTCAAACTGGTAGTCCAGCAAACGTCTTTTCTCTCTCCAAGCTTCAAACTTCTTCACCATCTCCAACTTATCCATTCGCCGGTCGCTGTCAAGGGTACTTGTCTCCCACGCACTTGGGATCCTCTAAAAATGATGTCTTCACCTCTCAACGCGGTATGCTTTGTCTCAGTCCCTGACTTTGTTCCCCGGACTCGCTTCGACCACAATTATTCTACAACAGACAACAAATCGGTTCTTCTTACTAACAATTGATATTTGATTGTATAGATTCGTCGCAAGAAGAATGTCAAGAAGGGTATTCAGTTCTGTTTGATGGTCTGTGGTGCAAGTGGAACGGGTGAGTTGATTTGTGGCTACTTGGTCTATCATCGGAGGCCGTTAATTCGACACCTAACATCTAACAATTGGCTTGTCCGATAGGTCGTACCACATTCGTCAACACTCTCTGCGGGAAGAAGGTTCTCGAGCACAAGGATGCAGATGATGCTGCCAACGCACACATTGAAGAGGGGGTCCGGATCAAGCCCGTGACTGTCGGTAGGTGAATCTAGCTCGTGAAGCCTTTATCTGCAGAACAGCGCCTGAGACTTATGACCACAATAGAGTTGGAACTCGACGAGGAAGGCACTCGCATCTCCTTGACCATCGTTGACACCCCCGGTTTCGGTGACCAAATCGACAATGAGGCCAGGTATGGATATCATATCACGGATCTCGAAGGATGGATTGTTAACATCAAACAGCTTCTCAGAAATTGTTGGATACCTCGAACGCCAATATGACGATATTCTTGCCATGGAGTCCCGAATTAAGCGTAACCCCCGATTCAGGGACAACCGAGTCCATGCTCTCCTCTACTTTATCACCCCTACTGGCCACGGTCTCCGAGAACTCGATATCGAATTGATGAAGCGCCTCTCCCCCCGTGTCAATGTCATCCCCGTCATCGGTAAGGCAGACTCTCTCACTCCCGCAGAGCTCGCAGAGTCCAAAAAGCTGGTTATGGAAGATATTGAACATTACCGTATTCCTGTCTACAACTTCCCGTACGATATTGAGGAAGATGATGAGGACACAGTCGAGGAGAACGCAGAGTTACGTGGTCTCATGCCATTCGCCATCGTTGGCTCCGAAGAAGTCCTAGAAATTGGCGGCAAGAAGGTACGAGCCAGGCAGTACCCATGGGGTATCGTTGAGGTCGAGAATCCCCGTCACTCAGACTTCCTCGCCATCCGAAGTGCACTTCTACACAGCCATCTTGCCGATCTCAAGGAAATCACCCATGACTTCCTTTACGAAAATTACCGTACCGAGAAGCTCAGTAAGAGCGTTGATGGTGGTGCCGGATCGTAAGTGTTGCTGTAAACCACAGCTACTGTAACGTTAAACTGACTTTGCGCCATAGAAACGAAGATTCTTCCATGAACCCAGAGGACCTCGTCTCCCAATCGGTGCGTCTCAAGGAAGAACAGCTCCGTCGTGAGGAGGAGAAACTCCGTGAAATTGAACTCAGGGTACAACGCGAGATCAACGAGAAGCGCCAGGAACTTTTGGCCCGCGAGAGCCAGCTCCGAGAAATTGAGGCTCGTATGCAACGAGAGGCCAGCGCTCAATTGGCTGCAAGCGAGGAAACCAATGGAGACGCTGCAGAGGCTTAATTATATTGATTATGTACACGAACTCATGTGCTGGGTAATGTACGCCTCAGTAGGCCCATGGTGGTGGTGGTCCCGGCGATGTGAATTTCTAATCTATGATACGGGAATTGATGGTTCGACGAGATTCTGACTCATGGCGAATTGATTGCATGGCTGCGAACCCTATGAGGCAAAAAGGATCGTGGGCCGCCATCAGTCTACCCTGTGAATCAGCGTCTGACCTGAACGTTTCCTTTCTTCTTACGTGTCTTGCTAATTACACCTCGGAAATCTTTTGTTTGCGTTTCGGTGGTTCATACATCGAATTGGAAATAACACCTTTTTATTAATGGCTTTAAATTACATTTGCGGAACCAAAAGAAGATCTTCTCTGTTGATATCTTAGTCGAGCCTCCATTCCTTGTCTTTTCTTCCCTTTTTGACTCCCCTTTGGTTTGAGCTGCAGCACCAAAAAGATTCCCAGTCACCTGTGACGTTCATTTTCTGGATTTTAATATTTGTTTCCTTATCTTTAGGTATTTCAATAATTGTCTTGTCATGATTTGACTGGTTGTATAAACTCAAACTATACCGTGCTGTGAACAAGAACATCTCGCTTCGTAGATTGATAGACTAGGTTCGTATCTTGTTCCATGGCTTCGTTCTCCGACATAATAAACGCCAACGTCTCATTACATTGACCCACCTCGATTTTCCTGAATATCTACTAACACGTAGAATTCTCCCGATTATTGTTCAAGTGATCATTATCAGAGAACTACAATTTGTGGCTCAGGTGACTGATTCGCCATCCCAGGACGGTCCTCTGCCCCCTAGATCAGCCAGTAACACCCCAATGGGCTCACCTCATCTGTAGACATCCACGCGGTGGAGAAAAGAGAGCCCGGCAGTAGAGGATTATTCACTCTTGCGAGATGTGGTATTTCCTCAGTTGGGCAATTATGGTACGCTATGGCACAGGCGCTGGCTACCTAGTCGGAATTCGATATGTATTTTACACAAAATATCAAGAAGTACAGCTTGGTAACAATGTTGCAAGGGTAGAAAGATAATTATACATCGACCACTCAGAATTAAGAAGTAACCACGAATAGTCAGATAATCAATTGATAAGCATTTCTCACACGCTATATAAAATAAACGTGTTGTGTGCGCAAAAAATGGAAACAAACAGGAATAGGCAAATAACAATGACAAGAAGTTCAGATGAATAAAACAGATCCAAAAGAGTAAGTAACACAATTTATACAGCTTGCATAACATTGGAATGGAAAATGCTGGTTGCTCCAGTCTCCCGAGGTCAGCATTAGTACAAAGTCAAGCCCAGCCAGGTTCATACACACAACCTACAAACATAACAGTGGATGGATGAGAGACAGGTCATTTCAATCACCTACATTAAAACACGAGGATGTTTTGAAGAGGAAAAAGAATAGAAAAAGAAAGGAAGGGGATATCAAAAGTCAAAATATAAAGTGAATGACCATCTTGCTCGCCTCATCTCAATTCACATTATCTATTTCATTTCACTGTGGCCTTGCTCCAGAAATCCAAGCTAGCCACCACATCTTCTCCTTCCTCGTCTTCGTAAGCATACAGAATCTATGAACAGGTTAGCAGGAATAAAGTCGAGGATGGAGGGTAATGGTTCACCTCTCGCGTCGATGAATGTAACATTCGAATATTTTTTCCAGTCATGATATGGATGAGTTCGCTCGTCTCAATATGCCGAATCTCGATAAAGTTCGGCTCAAAGGCTAATATGTAGGGATAAGACAAGGCGAAAGCATTTGGTGTGCCTTCCCAAGAAATCCTCCAATCCGGTCGTGCCCGCCATCCATTGCGGTTGACAAAGAATGAAAAGTCGCTGTAGTTCAAAAGGAATTCTCCATTCATTCGTTCGATATGGATAGGCTTGACGTTCTCTTTTCGCGCAACGAAGTCTAGCGAAGTATCCGCCTGGTCGAGAAGTGACTGGCTTTCTGTTGTTTCGAGACTGACAACTTCAAAACCTCTGGCACAGCCTACACACAAGGTTGATCGCAAAAAATGCACAGATGACGATTCGGCTGGGATATAATATTCCTACGCAAACCCAGTTAGCCTTGAAACTCAGTAGTGGCGCCTTTAATTGAACTCACCTTGAATGGCTTCAAGGCTTCTTGGCCTCCCCTAAACATCTTACCCAATGCTGGCTTCCTTCCTCCTCTCGCCAAGTTCTCCATAGGCTCAAAAACTTTGATAGTAGTTGACAACGCCGAGGTCTTGACTGAGCACACGAGGTGGCGTCCTAGACCGATACCGACTTTGAAGAAGTTGGCATGTCCTTGAATCTTCTTTGGCCGGCGTGCAAGAGGATTTTGACCTTCGTTAACTTCTAAAGCTTCCATAGGGTAGGAGCTAAGAGTCTTATTAGCAAGGACCAGGACTAACTGGTACTCTTCCAGAGTATCGATCTGGGTAACTGCAGTGGCGTCTAATATGCGTTTTGGCTTTGCATTTTTGTCTTTAGGCCATCGCTCCGCCAGATAGATGCCATCATCTGTACCAATAACGAGCTTTCTTCCGCCGTCTTAAGAAACACCATCATTAGTCTTTGTACTGCGATAATACAATCAAATATCAAAAACTTACCAATTGGTACTAAGCAATTGACCCTCTTCGCTGCTGTGAAGTAGTTTTCGCAAATAATAGTCTTCGAGTAAAAATTGCTGTTGCGCTCCCGAAGCTTCCTCTGCTGTTCCTCGACCATTTCAATGAACTTCTTTCTCTGGGTTGGTGACGTAGCATATAGCGTCTGATCATAACCACCCTTTCCAAGATGTCTAAAGGTAATAGGCAGTCCTTCTTTCGGCGCGGGCGTATTGGTGGGTATCACCTTTCCAGGAATGAGACTAGACGATGATCTTTTTGCTAATCCAAGCCTAGGGATGACCTCATCCATTTGAGTGATAACCAACAATTCAAGTGGGATTGGCTTCTTGTACACTCGATATTCCTCGCGTTTGTTGACCACCTTAATACGCACTAGCAGCACGGCATGATCAAACAAATAGGCAGTGACTTCGGAACTGTCAGTCGGGCCTTTCTTGAACGCCATTTTCGTAAGCATTTGTCGATTCTCTTCCGTGAGTTTTAAATCAACATAATCTCCAGGATTGAATTTCAAAGCTGCATTGAGCTGAACCAAGTTAAAGTGATTCTCCGCTTTACCACTCTCAGCATTGACCCTAGAAAGGAAGTCTTTGATTAGCCCGATCGCTTTCGGGATATCTTGCTTGTCGGGATTATCGTCAGCGGTATTCTTAGCCACTTGCTCAAGGAGCAGAGGATATCGAGCAAGACGCGTAGTAGGCTTCGTAAGGTAACCGTTCAGCTCTAGCTTTCGTGACTCCTTCAAACGTTCTGTTTCTTCCACAAAGCGAGCAAATGCAGGGTTGGAAGCCTTTTCTTTCTCGAACTCATACTTTCCGTAGAGCTGGTTGGCACCATATTTGATAAAGGGATCAAAGCGGGGGACGTGCTGCAAAAAGATATCCCCAACTGTACGGACAACATGATTCTCTTTTTGTCGAGCGTTCAGTGCTTCACAAAGACTAGAATTGACTTTCAATACTTCCAGGCAGTTCCCAAAAACCGTGCGAATGAACTTTTCTCGTCGATGTTCGGGAATTGGGGATAAGCTGGTATTGCCAGCTGAACGGAGTGGCCGCATCCAAAAGTCTCGCAAATACTCCAAGTCTTTGACAAAATCTCTTTCCGTATACATGATCTCGAAAATGATTTCCTGGCGCTTCTTCTCCCGATCATCAAGCGTATCGGAGACCTCCTTGGGAACCATGTTGATCCAAAGCTTCTGGTCATCATTATCATCATCTGCGTGAAGACTACCCTTGGAGGAGGAATGTCGTAGACCAGGTTGAGGTTTGAGATTTAGGCGAGCCTGTTGTTCAAGCCGCCTAGGACAAGCGATCGAATAACAAAGATTATCACGTGTGCAGGTTGGAGAATAGCACTCGGTGAGTAGCGTAAACACTCCATTAACTTCTGAAGCAGGAGAGTCTTCAGTCATGGTTTCCTTGAATTGGTAAATCTCAACGGAAGAGTCTCGGAGACGATGATCATACGTCACATCGTGAAAGAACTTTTGTGCATCCAGCGCACGGCCCAGCAGCAATGCAAGGTTACGATCCTGTGTTCTGATGATGTGGGCAATTAAATCCACGGCTTTTGATCCTGGGAATGCATTCTGATACGAAAGCCCGTTCTTCTGATATTCTGCAAGAGGCATTCCTTCGCGGAAGACATCGGCTACACGTGAGAGTAGAGCGGGGTAGACCAACGGCTTTGATCTGCGAGCTTGGGCGACCGCTGTTGAAGTGGTGGATTGAGTGCTTTGCTTCTGAAGAGGTTGGCTTTGTAAACTCATTGTCCGATCAGGAATAAGAGTAGAAGCCATCGACATGGTTCTCGAGGTTATGGATGCTTCGCTCGGACGACGTGGTCGATAATCGTTTTCATACTGTCCTTGTTTTTCTGGAAAAGCTTGAGCTTGGACTTGCGCCTGCGATTGTACCTGTGGCTGCGCGGGAAGTAGTTGGGGTGGTATGTGATCGGGCCCAGAAGGTGGTCGCCTCGTAGGAACATGCCGGCCATAGGCTGTTTGGGCGTGTTCATGATTTGAGTAAGAACTGAGAGACATCGTGCGCGGATCCTCATTTTTTTCAGGTACGGGTCGACCTTGCGGTGTTCGTGTAATTTGATTATAATGCTGGCTGCGAAAGCCGTTGATAGGAGGCTGAAAATTACTCGGCGGTTGCGAGTATGCCTGGGGATGCCTCGCTGGGACGCTAGCCATTGATCGAGAGCGGTTTGGGTCTGAATTCAAGGCCGGCGGGGGACGACCGTGAGGAACAGGAACATTGGGGTTCGAATAATGAGGACCCGGTCTAGGATTGACTCGAGTAGGTCCAGGATACTGTCGGGGATAATTTTGGGGAGGCTGCTGCTGGTGTGAGGGAGCGACATGCCCATTGGGAATTTGGTGGCCACCGTAGCCATTGACAGGGCCCGGCCCGTATCCATTAGGCAATTGTCGAATACCTCCTCCTGGTGGTGGCGGTGCCCTATTCTGCATTTGCATCTGAGGTGGCGGGATATGAGAGGTCATGGTACGCGCTCGTTCACTCGAGAAAGGAGGGGTTTGTGAGGTCATTGTTTGAGATCGGCCGGCATGCGCTGATGAGCCAAAAATATCAGAAAAGGCAGCATCACGTCTCGGATTTGGTGCTTGTCCATATGGATTTGGCTGGTAGTTTCGGCCCTGTTGGGATCTTAGATCCGCCATGGTGGGCGAATAGATAAACGTAGCAAACTACTAAATGATAAGTTAGCCCGTTGTGTTCCGATCACCGCAAAGTGCGAAGATTAATTTAGAACCTGTACTGGATGGTACTGACTTGGGTGTGCAGTGGATAAAAGGATCACATGCAGGGCCGTGATAAGGTCACAGGTGAAGCAGGAAAGAGACGATAGTGTCTTCCCGAAATAGACTGTGGATGCGGCTTGAAGACAAATGACCACGCCTGTCTTCACTTCAATAGTCGACACTCGATTTTGGTTCGTTTTACTTCGCAATTTCGGCGGCAAGCGACAAGCAAGTGCTAGAACCGACTTGGCTTAACCGATGAGCGTGCAAGGAGCCTTGGGCAACCATAGAACAGGGCCCCTGCAGTCATGCCCTCCGCATTCTCTTTCGACGGAAATAAGAGGCTCAATGGAGACGCCTCGCAAAGGGTCCACGGCAGTCGGGGGGAAAGATGCCGGGGGGAAGCGCGGTGGGAGTATGGGAATCGGAGTGTCGATAGCGAGTGTGGTGGTGATGAAGCACGTAAGCAAGCCACGGAGGTGGTTTGATTGTGTAGTGAGTCTGGTAAGGCTAAGACCGAGCCGGAGAGGCCGCCGCCGAGCCTGTCTACGGCAGGCCACAGTCACAACCTGGGCAGTGTCTGCCAAGTCTCTAGCTCAACATTGAGCTTGCAGTCTAGCATCATCGACTCCAGTCTTTCCACATCACCTGCTGCTATTAGATCTCCTTATTCACCAGAATATCCTGCGACACTTTCACCTAACGGTCGTAAGCAAGGTTATCGACTGCGTCCAGTGCTCCGTTGGCTCCTTCGGGCAGGCAGTGTTGTTCGTCAACACGCTCAGTTTCGGGCCTACTTCTACCGAAAACACACGATACTATAGACAAAATGGCGGACAATGATTATGCGCCCAAATTCGCGCCGTTCTTCTCCTTTGTATGTCTATCCGCAGGCCCCTTTTGATGCTTCATGCTAACCTGAAAAACAGGCGGGAGTCGCAGCCGCTGTAAGTCCTTAGAGGATATCGTTACATACCGACAAAAGACTAACTCACTCGAAGATGATCTTCGGGTGTACGTGAACAGAACCTACAAATCCCATCCATTCCAAATTGCAATAATGATCGCTTACAAAGGCAGCAATCGGCGCGGCATATGGAACTGCAAAGTCAGGCATCGGTATTGCGGGTGTTGGACAATATAGGCCAGACTTGATCATGAGGGTATTTCTATCGCTCTATGATACATTCTTTACTTGTCTAACTTGTACAGTCATTAATTCCTGTCGTCATGTCCGGTATTATTGCCGTCTACGGCCTGGTCGTTGCAGTTCTTATAGCCAACGCAATGAATCCTCCTCCGGGCCAAAACACCAGTCTTTACACGTACGTCTGGGAACATATGGTCTCGATTGGTATAAAGTGATTCTGACTATGTAACTACAGGAGCTTTATGCATCTTGCTTCTGGTCTTTCAGTCGGTCTGGCCGGAATAGCCGCTGGATACACAATTGGAGTTGTGGGAGACGCCGTAAGCAATTCAACATCCCGTACAGTGCGTTTGTTAGTAATTGACTTTTCCAGGGTGTCCGTTCTTACATGCAACAATCACGTGTTTATGTTGGAATGATTTTGATCTTGATTTTCGGAGAAGTGCTAGGACTTTACGGGTATGTCTACTGTTGGACACGAAGAACATGAAAGATATTATCACTAACGAATGCAGTTTGATTGTCGGTTTGATTCTCAACTCGCGCAGCGGCGGTTAAATTGCTGCAGTGCAAGCCCGTATAGTGTATTGGAAGCTCGAGACGGTGAGCGTTTGGCCTACTGGTCATGAAGGCCACTTTTTAGTAATTAAATGTCCGTTTGATGCCTGGATAATTGATCTCTCTCGGCATTCGGAGATGCGAGGTCTCTTTTCATAGACAGACTACATCAAGCGCTCTGCTATCCTGCAGACTATCTGCACAATATTAAATATATGTACTATCATTCAGTCGAATCACTTCAATACATTCATTGCCTAGATACTGAGAGAACACGTGAAAGCCCCGCGAAGATAACGTCAGAGCAGGCTGGAAGGAGGCTGCGGGGATCAAGCCCGCGGAACCAGTCTGAGCTCCAGAACGTTAGAAATAGAAATCTTGATTCACCAATCTACTGTCCGTATACTCAGCCAAAACTCAATTGCAGAGTCAATCGCCACATACAAATTAATTTTCTTGTTGCGAACAAGAATACGAATTGGTCAGCTACATGTCCTGATCCAATTTCAGCTAATTCCGGAGACCCCCGACGACTGCCACTTCTCCTCACCTTTTGCGACAACTTTGCGCAACTTTGCGACAGTGTTAAGTAAAAGCTGAGCGATGACCGATTGCTACCAGCATGGCCACAGAAATAGTCGAGCCCACGATACATGAACACGAACCGACAAGGAATTCAATAGTGGTACCCAGAGTGCAACAAGCCATATCCGAAGATGTAACTTCATCTTCTGCGCCGAATACAGAATCTACAACCGCGAATCACAATACTATAAACTCTGAAGAAGACTTTTCCGCTCCAGACTTGGGCCAGCCTAGCCGCAATTTGCAGGTAGATGATTTTGAGCTTATAAAGACATTGGGAACGGGTACGTCGTACGGAAGTGGCACGTCGCATTTAGAACTGACTTGTCGATGTGACCAGGGACCTTTGCGCGTGTCTGGCTTACGCGGCTCAAAAATAGCCCCAAGAGAGACAATGTCTATGCATTGAAAGTCCTCCGCAAAGCAGACGGTACGGCAGCTGTTTCCTTTATCGGCGAGACCTTCTAACTCAAATGCCCAGTGATTAAGCTCAAACAAGTCGAGCACGTTCGCAATGAGCGAAGAACATTGAGCGCAGTAGCGGGATATCCATTTATCACAACCCTCATCACCACATTTTCAGATGACCAATCTTTGTATATGCTGGTATGCCTATCGCACACACACTTTTCTATTTAAATGAATCCATCTGACGGAGCAAGTTGGATTACTGTCCCGGCGGCGAAATCTTCAGTTACCTACGACGCGCGCGTACATTTAGCGATTCAACAGCCAAATTCTACGCCGCGGAGATCACATTAACAATAGAATACCTCCACGATGTGCAAGGCGTCGCATATCGAGACCTCAAACCAGAAAATATCTTGATCGACATCGACGGCCACATCAAACTGGTTGACTTTGGTTTCGCGAAACAAGTGGGCAATCGTGAAACGTATACCCTCTGCGGAACACCGGATTATCTCGCTCCAGAAGTGATCCATAACAGCGGGCACGGCACTGCAGTTGACTGGTGGGCATTGGGAATCTTGATCTACGAGTTCTTGGTTGGACAGCCACCATTCTGGGACCAGAATGTCATGCGCTTATATGAACAGATTGTCGAAGGTCGCATTCGCTTTCCGCATAACATAAACATGGCAGCGAAAGACATAATTTCCCAACTCTGCAAAACAGACGTTACGCAACGCCTGGGCCATATCCAGGGCGGATCGAAACGAGTCAAATCACACCCCTGGTTCGATAGCGTGAATTGGGATGATCTCTACTATCGCCGGGTCAAGGGGCCTATTGTACCGCGCGTGGAACATGCGGCTGACGCAGCGAATTTTGAGGAGTATCCGCCTCCGCCAGATTCGGCGCAGTTGGAGCTGTATACGGATGATATGAGGGAAAAATATGAGCCGCTTTTTGAAGATTTTTGAGTATATCAACTTCTTCCTCCCCAGATGGGGGAAAGTCAAAGTTGGATATGTTACCTAGTTCTTTTTTGCCTTTATCGTTTTCGGTTTATATATCATATACCCACAAAGAATAGCTGGACATACTATGACTTTTTCGTTTGATATGTTTTTATATTTGCTTCTTATTTATACAATATTAATACAGTTTGTGGATTATAGCAGTGAACTTAGAAAGAGAGTGAGTAATGTAGCAACATAGATCATAACGAAATGCATCTCTACATGAAATCTATGTAAACATTCTAATGTATCATCCAAGTCCGTAGCCTTCCTGGACACGTCATAACAAGCACATAAACAAACAAGCCCAGCCCGTACTCCTCGCTTGCGAGATGTAAAACTATAGTTGAGATATATTAGTGTTGAAGTATAGAAAATGATCAAAGGTGATCAGAGCCAATGTAGTCAAAACGCCGTGCTGATGCGCTGCCAAATTTGGGTGTGTTCAGCAGAAAGGGATAGCAATGTAAAATCTTTTTTTACAAAGGCTGAGAAGCCAGTCGAGGGTTATATGCCGATCACTCGTGTGTACGTGTATATGCATATGTGTGGGTGTCCTATACGTTGGTATAGATGCCATTGACTAATAGATGCGCTCGCTTTCCGGCTTCCATGATCCTAAGCGATTGCGTTAGTATTTAGAAAACAAGCATATAAGGCAAAATACCTTCAAACAGATGGCTAACAAAAGCTAGAGGATCGTCTGGTCCTTGGGCATCCATCTGACCTACACCCGGACTGAAACTGGTGATTGGCAAAACGGCGACATCGCCAATCTTCTTTTGTCTAGTCAGGTGTGTAAAGTCTTCATAAGTGACGTTTCGAGTGCCTTCGCTCAGAAAGTAATCAGGATTGTTGAAGTAGCGAAACACGGCGTCAGTCCATACGGCGGGGCCGGTGAACTCGACAATCGACTTGTCCAGTTTTGACATTGTGAGAACACCCTTTTTCTTCATTCGTAGAGTATCTTCGACGATAGTAGCCACTATGTCTCTGAGGACAGGGTGGCCGGGTTTGGCTTGGATGGTCCACTGGCAAAATTGTACTCTGCGCGAATACCACTGGTGCCAGTCAGGTCGGTCGGGATCAGCTTCGATACCAATTACAAGACCGATTGAGGATGGATCCATATCGTCTGGCAGCCATTCGGTAGCCGGTTTGAGCGCTTCCGTATCGATATCAGAGTATATTCCTCCTCGCGCCAATAGGATTAGATACCGAAAAAGATCTGCCTTCAAAACGGGTGCTGGTAAGGAACTGTACGCCTCGACAACTTCCGGTATCGAGCCATATAGATATTGAATCATGTGATTCGCCGATTCGTCCGATATCACTTCGTGCACGAACTCCGGATTTTGAGATGTCCATGATGCCTCCAAAGAGCGTAGATGATTCGGAAAAGAACCGGAGTCGACCGAGTACTTCCACGTCTGCCATATGTATGCCGGAAACTTGCTATCAAGATCATAAGGGTACTGGTATCGAAGTTTTTCGAGAAGCGACGGATATGCGGCATCTCCGGCAGTGAGTTGCGACTGCCAGGTCCCCGCGCGACCCCTTGCCTGAGGCGGAATGCGTAGCGGCTTCTGGCCCTGCGGCGAATCGTCTAGATAGGCTGTGTCGGAGGTTGAGAAAGACCGCAATAAGAGGATAATGCCGGCTATAAACGCAAAGGCTATGATTGCACGTCGGATAGGAGCCATGATGGATGTTCTTGCCGGGTAGTATCTGGACTCGAGATCTTTCATGTTGCCGCAGTTGTCAACGAGGGCGGCGGCGAGACCGCGAGCTATTGTGCGCTAGGCTGGTCAGACACGACAGTGAATCGAGAGGACTGTGGTGCCAATTTTGGCTGTTGTGTCCTGAGTCGGGGGTAATAGAATGTGGCATGCACCAGGTGCGGGATGAGTCAATCGCAATGGCTAACTCCTGCCGAGGACATCATGAGTTTATGGCCCTTTTCTTCGCAGAGTTGAATCGAATGCGCGAATGGAATAATAACGCAATGTAATTATGATGGTGGGAAAGATAAAGCCTTTCGATAGAGCTGGGAGATTCCGGGCCCAACAGGGCTCCTTGGAAAGTTTAGACGATTTAACGGCGGAGCCAACGGATCAGGTATAGCGTCTAATAGTCTCCGGTGCTTGTAAGAGTTGGATATGTCTACAGCTTACACCATTCGTGAAATACCCGAAAGTGCATCTATGTTACGTTGCCCGCGCTCAGACACTCATCGTGAGACATGACATGAAAAGAGGCAAAGATCATGGCTTTCCGGAGACGGATCACGGGTGTATCTGCGTACTGTCTGCTCCACAACGCCTTGATATCTTTTTGAGACGGTCCTTGTCACACTCGACTCGACATCCGTTGATTCTTGCAAGCCCCAGCATCCTCAAGCTGTTGTGCTCGACATGCGTATTCAGGCAGATGTTGTCGTCATCGAGCCGCGTCATCCACTTATACGGACGTGGTTAGTTCGTGTAGATATCGATGTTGTAGTTGTACATAGTAGGATTCAATCGATCAGATGCCAAGCATTATTATGCCTGAGGCAGAATATTACATAATCCGGAACTCTGCGAGGTTCTGACCAATCACCAAGCGGATACATGACGTGCTTTGGAGAAGCTGCGATGGCGCGGGGAGCTTACAGATCCCCAAAATCGTGACCTCAACAAAAGTTGCAGCCATGCCGTTCTGGATTCTCTTCAATCAGTGTCTGGGTCTGCTAGATCCACATCTTCTGTATATCATCTCTTGTCCACGATGATGTCGCTACGGTGCGCCGTGCGGACGGCTTCGTCGTCGGTCACACGGACGATGAAATCTGCACACCAGAAAAACATATCTAGAGTACAGGCACTGTCATCGACCCAATGGCCCGCCGTTAGCCACCAGTCGCAGCGCTGGACTCAAACTGCTGCAGCAGTACGAGAACAACATGATTCTTCTAATCCCGCCATGTCGTTTCCCTGTCTGGATGCTCAAGAAGCCAAGACCGTGTCACTATCCACACGCTCAATGAACACCGGCCCGGAACCGTCATACACTACCGGACATCACGAACGATTCCATTGTGACAAGCCGTTACTTCTCGACTGGGGCGGTGTGCTTCCTGAATTCGACGTGGCTTACGAGACTTGGGGTACCTTGAACGCAGACAAGAGCAACGCAATTCTCCTCCATACAGGTCTCTCCGCATCGAGCCATGCGCACAGCACACCATCGAACCCGAAGAATGGCTGGTGGGAAGATTTCATCGGTCCTGGAGCCCCTCTTGATACCAACAAATACTACGTTATCTGCACAAATGTGATCGGTGGTTGTTACGGAAGCACAGGCCCTTCGTCCATTGACCCGTCTGACTCAAAGCGATATGCGACCCGTTTTCCTATCTTGACAATTGAGGACATGGTTCGGGCACAATTCAGACTACTTGATTCACTGGGTATTCAGAAATTACATGCATCCGTGGGCTCCAGCATGGGTGGAATGTTGAGCCTCGCGTCGGGCGTCCTTTTCCCTGAAAGAATGGGAAGAGTGGTTAGTATCAGTGGATGTGCGCGCAGTCACCCATACAGCATCGCTATGCGCCATACTCAACGACAAGTTCTTATGATGGACCCAAACTGGCGACGCGGCTTTTACTACGACTTCATTCCTCCTCACCATGGTATGAAACTTGCCCGAGAGATCGCTACTGTTACATACCGGAGTGGTCCTGAATGGGAAAAACGATTCGGCAGGAAGAGAGCTGACCCCAGCAAACAGCCTGCTCTTTGCCCAGATTTTTTGATCGAAACATATCTAGATCATGCTGGAGAGAAGTTTTGCCTCGAATATGATGCCAACAGCTTATTGTACGTGTCCAAGGCCATGGATCTTTTTGACTTGGGTCATGCCCACCAAGTCGCAACCAGAGAGCGAAGGGAACGAAATCAGATGAGCATGACACTGGGCAACATGGAACGTAACGATCCTTCTTGTAGCTTGACGTTACCCGACAAGCCATATGAAGAACAGCCCGCTGCGTTGTCGTCTTTGACACCGATGAATGAACCAGCAACTGTCAATTCGACTGATGGCCCTCCACAGGATCTCGTCCGGGGAATTTCCCCATTGAAAAATCATCCGGTTCTTGTCATGGGTGTTGCGAGTGATATACTATTTCCAGCATGGCAACAACGAGAAATTGCAGATACATTACGAGCTGCCGGAAACCAGCAGGTTGAGCATTTTGAGCTAGGGGAGGATCTTTCTCTTTTCGGGCATGACACATTCCTCCTGGATCTCGAAAATATTGGAGGTCGGGTTAGCAAGTTTTTAGGATGATTCCTCGTTCTGTGTACATATATTAAGCATTCAGCATAGTACAGCATTGCAGGCGTTTTTTGTCACATCTCAAATTCTGATAGTATGAAAGTGGTTATGTCCCATGTACTACTTAGTACACCCAGGTCATTTCAAAGAAACATTCAAAGACAGTCCAAACATTAAATATGTAAGTAATAGAATAGTAACCCTCAGATTAGCTCTCTGGTTCCCATTGGCTTCCTTGCACATTGTATTAGATGCCGGATACCTCAACTTTGGCTTTTGGATACTACTTGTCATCACCGGGTTACATGAATGCTGTATGAAACAGAAAGGAAGACTGAAAAGGAGAAAGGTCAAAAGATAATTGTATTGGTGATTTATGAAATACATGATGTTGAGTTAGTCACTACTCGGCAAGAAACCAGTAACATGAAAAAGGTCAAGAGGAATGGAATACAAACTTTCCCTAGCCTGTTCAGATTGAAAACTACCTTTGGGTAAAGGCTCGTCAACGACCTGCTGCACGCGGTTACCTCGTAAGAGGCAACACGCGGAGCATCAAGTACCGTTTGAATGATACCTTGTCTCCGAGGTGTCCTAAGAATTTAGTCATCATATAAGGCATCACTGGGATTGTTTGTTGGTTCGATGTAGAGAGAGTATTAGCGTATAAGGTGAAGAAAATAAACGATAAGACGACATGTTGAAAACGAGGTGAAAGTCGACGCTGAACCATCGTCATTAAATGGCAGCATCAAAAATCAGACTAGCTCCGGCATGTCGATGATATCGTTGTGTGAAGGAATTGTAATTAACGAGTTGACAAAAGACTGTCGAAGCTCTCAGATTTCTGTTCACCTGCATCAACCACACGCTTGACACGTCTTCTTCCACCGGTCAGGTTGAGTTCATAACCAGACCGGGGATAAAGTCCATGTTGGTCACTGACTATCGTGGACCATATGTGTCAAAAGCTCATGTGAAAACTTTCTTCACTGAGACTTACACAGTCTTCTGGTAAGAATATTGTGTGTTGATGTTGTCGACAGAAAAAACAGGGCTGGGAGAGAAAAGTCTAGCCGAAGTGGATCAACATCGGGCCGATCTGCAGAGGTACAAACACGTGACTCCTTTCCCATCTGATAGCATTCTGCAATGCTGCATGACCGCCAGCGTCATATCAGCACGTGATCGTTTTTGCTGTCGTGGCTGGCATGTCTAGCTGGCTGCATTGAGTGCATATATTGAAAATCTACCTGAAGTGTGAGATTATACTACATTCTTTGTCTCAAAATGGGCACAATCGCTGATTTCTATCGATATGGCTTATCGTGATCATAGACGCTATCGGTCTTTCTCATACCAGGACCAAGACAATTACCCTTCAGACCGAGAATTATCGGACGATAGAATTGGAGAGTCACGACGACGCCAGGACACGAGGGATCGACGAGAGAATAGAGAACAAAAAGAGAGCATGAGCTCGTGGCTCCAGAGGCAGGCTGGCTCTCACAATGTCCAGCTTGCTGCTGCGGCAGTAATGTCCGGAGCTGCTGTCGCTGCAGGCATATTTGGCTACCAAGCATTGAGAAGACATGAAGCCGTTGAAACACTGAAGGCTTCAATTCCACCGCTCGACGAGCAGCACCATGCAGAAAGTCTCAACCAATTCGGCACTGCGGGCCCTCTACCAACACTGAGCAAAGAAGACGAGCGCAGTGCGGCGCTTGCGCGACGAGCACAACAAGGAGACTACGATGATGACCTTATACTCGAGCAGTTAGCCCGGAATCGAGTTTTCCTAACGGACGAAGGCCTCAAAAAACTTCGCTCGTCATTTATAATTGTCGTTGGCTGTGGCGGCGTTGGTTCTCATGCAACCGCAGCTTTAGCTCGCTCCGGAGTGGCTAAGATACGACTCATTGACTTTGATCAAGTCACGCTCTCATCCTTGAACAGACATGCGCTCGCTACTTTGGCGGATGTCGGCACGCCCAAAGTCCACTGTATACGACGCCGAATGGAGGCGATTGTACCGTGGGTGCATTTTGACTGTCGAAATGAGTTGTTCGGCGCGAGTGTGGCTGATACACTCCTTGGTCCATGGACGGGCAAAGAGTCAAACGGACAGAAACCAGACTTTGTTATTGACTGCATTGACAATATCGAGTCCAAAGTCGAACTGCTACATTACTGCCATAAGAACTCTATAAAGGTCATTTCTTCCATGGGAGCAGGCTGCAAATCTGACCCAACTCGAATTGGCGTAGCTGATATCTCCGTGAGTATGGAAGATCCGCTTTCTCGAAGCACTCGTCGGCGCCTGCGTGTTCTGGGAGTGAATTCCGGTATTCCGGTTGTGTTCTCGGTTGAGAAGCCTGGTCCCGGGAAAGCGTCCTTGTTGCCTCTTCCCGAAGAAGAATTTGCGAAGGGGAAAGTTGGTGAATTAGGTGTATTACCTGACTTTCGGGTCCGAATCCTTCCCGTGCTTGGTACAATGCCCGCTGTTTTTGGGTATACCATTGCCAATCATGTGATTTGTGCTGTTTCTGGCTATCCTATTGACTACAGCCTGGCGGGCAAGAAGCGGGAGAAGCTCGGCGATACAATTTTCTCGCAACTACAGGGCACAATAGAAAGGTTGGTCAGAACCGAGGTCAAAGACAACGAACTCGTCGGCCTTCGGATTCCATTCAGCAAGGAGGAAATTGGCTATATCGTCGATGAAATCTGGCGCGGGAGAAGCGTCATCAGCGGCATCTCCAACCGGTTGGTGCTTGTTCCCTGGAAACGGCCAGTGGAAGGTTTCAGAGTAAACCCGCAATGGGAGAAAGAAGGTCAAAAGCTCGTTGCGATAGATTGGAGAGATTTGGTTTGCATGACGAAGGAAGAGGCTGTACAGCACGAAAGAGAAGTTCTCCTGGGAAGCAAGACTGTTGAAGAGCTTTACGATGATAAGGTTCTACAGTTGATTGATGCACGGTTGAAGGAGGCAGAGATATATGAGCGGTATAGGTAGTTTATGACTTGATATATGTACTACAGCCGGTAGGAAGGAATCTACTTTTCATGCTAGGCCCTGAAAGACTATTGAAAACGCCACAAAAAGGGTCTAATAGCAAGTCCAATTAGCATTACTCAGTTAAGAACCATTTCAGAAGGACAATGAAGCCGGAGTTAAGTCCACTAGTACAGGGGCTAAATTGTGGTTGGTTGGTTGGTCACGTCACCAGTGGGTCCGGTCTGGTAGGGGTAACTTGGAAGATGAACGCTCACTGACTCGATGCAAGACATGACTACAGACACCTACGTATACTTAATTGCCATCACTGAGCCCGTCGCTCAGTCTTTGAGAATTGCGGATTTCATGAATCCACGGCGCCAGAGACTCCTAGCTATGTTGGCCGATTAGAAATCAGGGCCAAAACTACTACATTCCGCAATCAGCAACCCGCCAAGAGTCGCAATAGTAACGCAACGCCAACATCATGGCCAGAGACAGAACGCATTCCATCGGTTACCCCCCGAGACCTATCAACTTTGAATTGGATATAGACAGCCTCAGTGTATCAAGCAGCGATGATGACAACGAGGAGACCATCAAGACTCATTCTCAAGGCGCTTTCTTCCAAAGCTTTCCGCGGGGCAGCTCCGCTCAGCGACCATTAATCAGCTTCGTCACGAATAAATGGGAGACGTCTCAGTCCTCAAGAGGTCGGTCGTCCTCATCCACCTCGTCCGCTTCATATGATTGGCACCGCGCTACATGGCTCGGGTTTATAGCGTCAATCATCATGGCCCCGAAATTCAGACGATACCTCTTTGTTTACGCTATTCTTTTGATGTTCGCCTTTACGGGATGGGAGTCTGTTGTGCAACCGATGATGAAAGAGCATGAGGATATCCTCACGTCACTCAACGTGGATACACTGGAGAAAGTCGGCGGCTGGTTTGGGACCAACGTGCGCCCGGAGTTTGTCGACGTTGTGCCGATGAGGACCCTCGATCCAGCCTTTTTGCCGAGTCCTGAGATGATGCAAGGTCATAAGTCCAGTCGGCGACTAATCATTGTCGGCGATGTTCATGGATGTCAAGATGAATGTAAGTCTTATCTATACGAGTTAATGAGATGCGAGTGCAATATTAACTCACTTTTGTAGTAGAGCAACTACTGAAGAAAGTGGCTTTTGAGCCGTCCAGTGACCATCTTATACTCACCGGAGATATGATCAACAAAGGCCCCAAGAGTGGCGGCGTGGTGGATCTTGCGCGGGAATTGGGCGCTTCATGCGTACGAGGCAACCACGAAGATCGTATCTTGCTTGAGCGCTCAGACATGATACTCCATACCATCGATGCATCTGATCAGGAGTATGCTGTTGTCTCTGACACAGCTGAGCGCAAGATTGCCAAATCATTGACTGATGAGCAAGCTGCATGGTTACAAGAATGCCCTGTTATATTGAAAGTAGGAGCAATCAAGGGCATGGGTGAAGTGGCTGTCGTGCATGGTGGTTTGGTTCCCGGTGTACCGCTAGAGAGACAGGAATTATCGAGTGCAATGTCAATGCGGACTATTGACCTGGACACCCATGTCCCGAGCGCCAACAAAGATGGCATGCCGTGGTTCAAAGTGAGTCTCTTTTTCATGCTGATGTGTAAGTATGGTACTAATAATCTGAAGCTCTACAATCAATACCAGAAACTCCTGGCTTCAGTACAAGGAGCCACTGACTCCTCTGTCTCTCCAAAAACTATGACTGTGATATATGGTCACGATGCCGCCAAATCACTCAACATCCGCCAATACACCAAAGGCTTAGACTCTGGATGCGTCTACGGTCGAAAGTTGAGTGCGCTTGTCATTGAAGACGGCGGCAAGAATGAAATCGTGCAAGTAAAGTGTGACGAGTATGTGAAATCTTAAGCTGTGCGGAAATTCTGCTTTTTGGCGTTCTCTTCGGCTCGCTTTGAAGAGGCATCTTATGGGAGTTCATTTGTTGTTTTATCTTGGCTTTATCGACTCGGTTTGGGATTGGGATTGCAGGGTTGTTTAAGGAGGCTGTGTTCGGGGCTGTGCTCTATTTAGTAGTTACTTTTGTGTCATAATCCAATGATACCCATGTTGATGCTTTTGGCATCAGATATACGTTCATACCGAGATGTGTGCACAGTAAGCTCGATGCTTCTAGTCTATGGGTATACTAATAATACATATCAATACGGGAGATGAATGACCTCGTACTTGGGATGTCAGGAGCAAACTCAACGACCTTGATCCATCGGAATCCAATCGCCATTCTCTCTCCAAGTGCCCGCTTTGGTAAAATCTTCGTACCACAAGCCTCCCAACGCACTGTTCTTCATATATGCGAATCGAAAGTACTCCGGACGGTTCTGGTGTAAGCGTGTCCACTCAAATGACAGGTCCGAGGTTGACTTCGCATCGATGGTATCCTCTTCAGTCTTGGAAGCAGCACGGTAGAGATTCGCGCGTAGGACATCGTTGACCATCACCGCGATACCAGCAACGTCGCTCGGGAGAGCAGAGAACCAAAATGTAAGATTGTTCCCGGTAGAATCAATGGCAGGTGCAGTGATATTAGGCAAAACGCTGCCCAATTGAGCGTCTCCAAGCAGAGCATTCGGGGTTTGGAGGATACTATCAAATCCCCAACGGGCAATACCATTGATGAACAGACCCATGAGTAAACCCTGGTAGACCAGAGATGGCCGGGTTTGAAGTGCGGTTCCGGGTAAAAACAACAGGGCCAGGATGTAGTGATGAATGCGGAGGTTGAGTTGAGGAAGGATTATCATAATTATTAGCGCGCCTGCCATAACCCCGTATATTACCAGATAGCGAGGCAGCTTCCCCGCAGACCAGATGGCCCATGCTTGCGTGACCATGATAACAACGATGACTGAGACGATAATGATCAACGCCGGGATAGCCCCCGGTTGCTGCTGGATGTCATGCGGAGTCAAGCGAGAAATTGGGATGCGGTCAAACGTATCCGTATTCAGAGCGCCCACCCAAAACGGACCAAGCCATAAGATTGTTTTCTCGAATTGAGCAGTAAGGCCGTTGAGAGTTTCCCGCACACAGAAATGGTAGATAGCCCAGCCGACAAAGGCAGCGGGTAGGAAACGACCCATGCCAATCGAGACGACTTCAAGGTAGTCTGAAGCGAACGGGGGGTCGGATGCAAGTGCGACCTGGAACCAGGATATGAACCACACCGAGACATAGAACACACTTGGCGATGTGGTGCACAGCGACATCACAGAGGTGAAAACAAGGGATATGCCAAAAAGCAGCCAGCGAGGATCCCGACACACAGCATTCGTCTCTTTCCTGAAGTCGAATGATAATGGGAAATATGAATCGAATGAGATGCTTTCGATACTGTTCTGCTTCACTCCGGTAAAGCTGGTTTGCTCGCCTGTACGTCGAAGGATGCCGCACCCTCCAGCGGCATTGTTGATAACGCCAGCATGGATCGCAGCGGCACAGACATAAGAGTCACCGCGGTAAAAAGAAGTGTTACTCTCGAGTGCCCCTCCGATGACGAGGCTTCTGTAGTTGAGCTCCTGGTCACCTACAGTGTATGGTTCCAGGAGAATGGTATCACGACATCCGGCAGGACATTTAAATGCAAATTCCTGCTCGTCAAACGGACGGCATGCATTACCATCAATTCCACAGAGCGTACCGTTATGCCTAAATATTGCGTCAGTTAGTTATTCGCATCGAAGACTGGAGCTGAATACATACCATAATCTCGCTCCGCACGAAATTCGATTCGGCATGCCGTGACCGGGAATCTCAGGGCCCACGACCGACCAATTTAGGATTGTCAAGAATATCGCTGCCCATAGGGCATGAAACGCGATCAAGGCTATTACTTTTGATCTCAAACTTGGGAATAGTCGTTCAGAAACGCGGATTGGCGCGGTCTGGACGCCTTCGAATATGGGTTTAATCCGGTGTTTCCGTGGAGGTTCGGGACCTCTGAGAAAAGAGACGAACCATCCTAATTGACTAGGGGAGGTTTCGGCGTACTGATTTCTTGTGCTCCGGCCACCAAGAAGTCCTTGCCCGACTTCGTCTTCTGGGAGGTCTAGAGAATTGTCCAATTCATGCGGATCTTGATGGCTGCCAACTTCCGTCCCGGACCTGCCGGATTCAAGGTCTTTTAGTGGGACAGACTCGTTGTCGGGCGTGTCGTTGTCAGAGTCTGAGTGACCAAGAACACCATGAATGGATACCATGTCTTTAGGTTATGTACATAGTTGTGCAGGTGTAGGAATAGATGAACACTGGGTGTCACGGATTATGTTAAGTACTTAAAAGGCATGTACTTGTACATTGTAGCGGGCTGAATTATTTTAGCGTGGCTCTATACGGACCCCGGGCCCACCCTTACTGACCAGCTATACTCTTTATGATGAATATCTCTACTCTGTAGTAAACTAGGTCATATCATTGCAGCCAGTAAAGAATATACCAGCTTTGAAGTTGTTCAGTTAAGGCTGTATTTATAACCGTACCCCACAGGCGCGCATTGCAGGGTCGGCCCTAGCCTAACCAATGACCACGGAATGGATTTCTGCCAGAATGTAATGTACGCTGCTCCCATTGCGTTTACGTTTGTGCACTTTGCCTTCCTGCCACTGGTATGTTCCGCACTGAAATCCCTGGCCAATAATTGCAGAATCATGAACTAACAGGCCGTGAAGGCGCGAGTCCATCATCCCTCACTGGAACAAAATACTACCAAAGAATGGGATGAAAAGATGCTCGAATGCACAAGAACTTTGTCCATATTGATATTTACCAGACTCTTGCCAGCGAGGTACCTCATTTGTTGGTGCTACTTTGGCGTACTTGAAGCTGTAGCTAGTCCAATAAACCCTGAATCATTGAAAGACTGCATGTACAAGCAGCCGGCTACGTTCGAAGTCTTTTTTCTTTGATGGTTCCATGTTTGTACGATTGGAGTTTCATAGATAGATAGTTTGCTTAGACTGGTTAAAGGAGCGTACATACATGAATGATATCAAACTAACAACAAACTTACAAAGCCGTCGACGCCAAGCGCTAACAAAATCATGTAAGTGCATGGCTCAAGGGTATTCAACGTAACACAGCATGGAGTGGGGGTATCGAGATGGGAAAGCACTATGGTCATAAACTAAAACGTCGAGGATTGAACTTTGAAACATGGGAGGCGTAGAATCGTTAGAGGAGCGTATTGCGGAATACTTGGCTTGGAAGTGTTGACTTGATCACGCAAAGCTTGCATATCTGTAGGATCTTAGACAGCATAACGGCCGTAGTAGTAGTTGCGGCGACGGCTGTCAACGCGCCAGACAAAGTAGATGCCCTGAAATGAGGTGTTAGCCCAATATCGAAGCGAAAGAAGCACATCCAACATACCAAAATACCAGACACGAGCCAGATAATAGCAGACAAGAAGCTAAACGCTTCAGCAGCCTTCCAGCGGCCACACAAGTCATTGTCACCAATGTAGCCCCAGTCAAATGCACCGCCGCAGTGGATGCCGTTTAGAGCATCGACCTCGAGACCAAACGCGGCAAACCAGCAGAGTGCGATGATAATATCAACTGAGAAGTGTAAGCACAGTTTCTACCATATCGTAGAGTAGAGGGTTAGAACTTACTAGGCCAGATGAAGAATGTATGGGCAGTGGGAATCAACCAGAGCAACCCTAGTAGCAGGGACAGACCCGCTACCACTTCGGTGTAGATCCAGCGACCCTGGTCCCACGCACTGATATGGGCGTCGTCCCAGAGGTGGATGTAGTACCCGACGATACCAGCGACGACCTAGACACGTTAGTCACTGGGGCGTAGTCAATCCTGGGCAAGCACATACAGCGGCACAGGCAAGCTCCGCAATGCGGAGGACGACAGAGAAGAGACGAGAGATGACAGGCATTTTGTTGTCAGCTATGGAGAAACCGTACTGCTGGTCTATGGAACCGTGGGTGGACAACGGCCGATGCTGTGGCTTTTGGTCGTAGCGTTGATGGCGGAAAGAAGGCTGGAAGTCGAGGGATGGTGTAGCATTTAAACTTCTCAGCAGGAGCTACACCCTGCTCCTTCCTTCTTTCCTTCCTTCCTCCAGCCAGACCGCCTCAGCCTCATGCGTCAGAGGTGCATCTCCGAAATGAGGAAGCAAGAACTGGGCAATCTGGACAACCCCCGCCTTTTCGTATTGCAGGACTGCCAGGTCAATGAAGCTTTTTCTCGTTATGACGCACAAAAGCCCTGCTGGACCAATAATATCATCAAAACCACCAGCCACAGGAAAGACTGAGACTGATTCGCGGAGAGCGGCTGCATGGGGTGAGCAAGGAGAGTTCCGATGTGCCGAGGTGGACTGGCTTGCAGGCTCGGATTGGACGGTGATGGGATGAGGTGCTGGGCTGTCGATCGACGAAGCGAATGATGCTCAAGCTAGGCTACTCCACAGTACGTATTTCGTAGTTGTACACCTGCCATCTTTGGGCCGTTGAGTGCCAGGTCTCCACAAGGTAAACTGGACCTGCTTGTGATGGGACTGTACCTACTTTGACGTGATATCAAATTAAAACAACAGCTATTATAGAGATGTATACTATTTGCAGCCCAGAAACACACGCGGACGCTGTAAAACATTCCCGCGTCATCGGCCGGATGACGTCAATGGGTGCCTGACAACAACAGATGTATTCCTACAGTAGCAAAAGGCAAAAAGTCTAATCGAGACCATTGACACTGGTGCATAGCACAGCATCACATGTTCTACTGTGCACCAATGATAACTTCGTCATGCAACTGTGTTGACTGCTATGAAACAGGATTCCTAAAGTGCGAGTAAAAATACAAATCCACGCGATGGCCGCTATTGCTGCTGTCGCTGCTGCTTCTTATTCTTCCCCTCCAAGAACCACTCAAACACGTTCTGGAACACTGCTTTCCCGCCAGTCTCAATGACATCACCATGGCAAGGAATAATCCGATCAAAATCCCACTGATCCATCCTCGCAACCGATTCGCCGACGCTCTTGCGATCGTTGGCTGTGATATACCACACAAACCTCTTGTGCCATGTCGCCGGCGGCGGGTTGGCCGAGATCAAGGGCGCAAACAGCTTAGTGAAGATACCCGATGAAGGCGACTCTCCCGTGCGGGAAAATTGTTCTTTGGCTGGTAAGTTGAAGATGAGATCGGCCTGGATCATGGTTTTACTAGGTTTGTGTAAAAAGACAATTTCTTTGTTACCGTGTCCATCGACGTATTCAATATCGATTTCGCGGTCAAATTCTTCGGATATGTGGATGTTGTGTTTGTTGGCTTTGGTGAGGATGTGTGAGAATTGGATATCTTTTTGGTCGGGGTTGCGCTGTCGCTTTTCATATAGACCCTCGGGCGCAATGATTTCCGCGTCGGGGAAGGCTTTTTTCCAGGCGGTAAGGTAGATATGATGCTCCATATCCGGAGCCGCGATGTATTTGACCAGTCCGCCTTGCGATGCGATTGTCTGTTGTACTTCGGAGGTCAGTGCGACTGGCGAGACCACGAGCATGTTTCCTGTCGCAAGTTTGACTGGTCGCGTATAAGCCGCTGTTTCGTTCAGGAGATGGCAAGACCAACGACGTACCAAGAGTGCCTCTCCCCCCAAATTTGATTAGTCCGAAGCGATAGAACGGGACGCTGAATGTGGTGATGTTGGAGGTGACCTGGCGGATCACCATGACCTTGTTTGGGTCCCCTGGGAATAACTTGGAGCCCATGGCGAATTCAATCCTTTGTGGTGAGCTGGAGCAATTGAGTCGAGACTGCAGCGACAGGCAGTTTTATAAGTAGAAATAACCCAGTGGATGCTTGTAATGCCGGTGATGCAACGCTGAACCAAGGATAAAGCTCCGGCAAGGCCCAGACCTTGATCTCATGGCTGAATCCGACAAGTGCTCCATCCAATCACAGTTGTTTTTGCTCCAGCTTTTATTTTACATAGATATGCTTTCTTCAGCGCGAGTATTTCGGAGGTGATGGCATCAACTCTGCCTCGGCTTGACTTCCTGAACGGGTAGCATCATATACCCTTTCAGGACTGACGTGACTCAGCCGCAGACGTTTTTTTTTAGCTTAAAATGGAAGATTAATAATGGGACGCCAGATGGTCAAGGCTGAGAGTCACTACGCACAAACAATCACTAGTCAAGGCTTGGAATATATAGAAGCCCATTTTCTTCTGTACATCCAGACAGCACCAAAGCAACATGTCGGCTGGATGGTCGCCCGCACCGACTTTCAGCGTGCCCACAGACCGCTTACACATCTCATACTTCCAAGTGGACAACCCTGCACATAGCGACTTCCTGGTCCGCCTCTGGAATACAGACGACTTTATCAATTCATGCGGCAAGACGGGTCTTGATACCTCGGAAAAGGCAGCTGCGTTTATTAAGAATCGTGTTCACCAAGACTATCTGAGGAACAACTATGGACAATTTCTAGTATCCCTCAAACCCCATCCAGACGCATCCCTCGCGCAGAGCAAGCTCATTGGCGTCGTCTCTTTGATGAAGGGCGAGCCACCAAACAGTTATTCCGCGCCGGACATTGGCTATACTATCCTGCCCGAAGAAAGCGGAAAAGGATACGCAACGGAAGCCTGTATTGGGTTACTGGACTATGCGCGTCGGGTGCTTGGGATAGATACCGTCTTTGGCTTCTGTGGGAAAGATGACGCACGCAGTGCCCGCGTATTGCAGAAGATTGGGCTACAGTTCAGAGGCAACAGGAAACTGAGAGTTTTCGGCGGGGCGGATAGTGCTGTCTATGCTTCGCCTGAAATGAGTCAGGATCTGACGGTGTATGGAATAGATGATTGAGCATCACTCCAAAACCACAATGTCGTTGAAATAGTAGAATGATTCTATTAAGCTTTCAAATAACGCGGGCTTCAAACGACAAACCAGTGGGGTATCAGCATTCTCCCGCAAAATCATTTCGCCATGCGCCTTGGATCATATCTAAACAAGCAAAACCTAGAGCTCAACTGTACCAACCATGTTGGTTTTGTCGCTGGAATTCCTCATCATTCCGGTGCGGTATAGTGGACTCTTTGATGTTGAAAGTTTCAACCAGCTCCTGCCATATTTCAAAATCCAGACTCCAGATAAGCTGATGTTTCTGGATGCCTTTTTTCTGCGCCTCGAGTGGAGGATATGGATCTGAAGCCTCTAAATATGATGCGTTAGCTTGACGTGGAATGATCGCACAGAAAATGAACCTTACGTATAGTAATAAGACCATCGCGGTCCTGGCTAACTGCAACATTGCCATCCCTAATCAAAAAGCTTATGTAGAACAAGTTCTCGACACTTTGCCCAAAGGACTTGGGGTTAATGGCAAACGGGAATAACAGAATAGCTCCGTCTGCGGTAATCTTATGCTTGTCCATGACTGCCTCGATCTCCTCAGCTGTAGGTTCCCTTCCTAGTGCGAGTAATTCCCCATCCACAGCTTTTATACGTGCAGCTATCACGTCTATCAAAAGTTTGCGGATTTTAGTACACATGGCAGTCAGATTTGACGACTCTTGTCTATCCAGATCTTGTTCTTCGAGGTCTTGTGGTCGCACAACTTGTGTCCTGTCGATTTGATTCGCCGCTCTGCGTTGGGTAAGCTGTCGAGTGCGCTTCTGCACAGACAGTGGACCAAGAAGGAAGCCAGATAGTGAAGGACGTGCATTGTACGGAAAACAAGCAGCTCGACCGAGCCAATCCCAGTTTAAAGTATCGTCGACTCCGTCCTCATCGCTATCGTCACCGTTTGCTCTGTTTTGTGTGCGCCGTTGTGTGCTGCTTAACGTATTCGACGACCCATTCGATGGGGTTTGACGTATGAATGACAAGCATTTCGAGACGAATTCATCAACATCTATACCCGCAGCAAGTCCATCCAACGCCCGCGCCGACTTTTTGTATGACAGATCCGCAGCATTGACCAAAAGCGCAGAATCGACGGTCGCGTCTGACGTCTGTTTCACTTGGGCGAAATATTCGTTCGCTTTCTGGATCGTGTTGAGGATACCCTTGTGATTACTCTGAAGAAATTCGCCTCTACAATCTTTTGTCTTTCGTCAATACAGTAGCCATAACTATGTGCGACATGCAAACCTACCAGTCATCTCACGTTGCAGGTCTCTGAGACCCTTTCGAATTTTCCGACGCTCGGCGACATCTTGATCTGGGTCGTAGTAGTCATTGGCAGCTCTTTGTGATGCGCGTGCCTGGAACTGAGAAGATTGTGTAGAATCTGCGTTTCCCTGTAACTCTGCTAGTCGGGCTCGCTTGCTGCCTGAGGATGATGATCCTGCGGCAGAAGTATCCAGCGCCATGTCGCTTTTCCTCTTTCCAAGTTGTCGTTGATGGCGATTTCGATTTTCTTTATCAGACTGTTCTTCGGCAGGCGATGAAGGAGGCGATGAAAGTTGATCGTCTTGATATATGCTGGTAGAAAGTCTGGAAGGAGCCATGTTCAACCACGACTTTTTCTGTACGCGGAAGAGATTCGATCTAAAATGCGGCGCTGCAATTTGAATACGTCCTATAGCACCGAGGCACTTTAGGTGAAACAAGTCCCGAGCTGGTCAAAAGAAGTGGTCAATTCAAACGGCAAATTTATAGAAGGAGAGCAAATGGATAAACGAAAATTAACACGAAAATAGACGTCATCCCAAGGAAGCTTTATAAGGGGGCAATTATAGTTACGCGTTTGCGGACGCGCCTGCGGGGCTGGTGCCTTGCCGCTCAGGCATCAGCGTCATCAACTCAAGCTATACACCGCTTTCCTGTTTCGACCACACCTACGAGGAGCAACAATCAAACATCGTCACTTGCGTCCTTTTCGACTGCGATGGAAGGACACGGCTGGGGACCCTGATCATATACGGAGATGGAAGCCTTTACATTTGCGACCTCCACCCAGGTCGAATTTCCTGTGCAGGTAAAGATGTGAGTCGAGTCAACTGCTTCCGAGATATAGTACAACAACAGACTAACAGCCATTGATCAGCGGCGCTTTAGAGGGCAAACAAAAGCCCATTCCGTATTCCACACTCCTCAAGAACCCCGAGTTGCGACATCTCGGGTCAAACCAGAGCCCTGCGTCGGACCTCTTTGTCACTGTTCAGCTATGGTCCGATTCTAAGCCCCTAGGAGTGCCGATGCAGACGTCTTACAAGTCCTTCAAGACGAGTCGCACATGGAACGAATGGCTGCAAATGCCACTATACATTAAAGATGCACCTTTGGGATCACAGCTGGCTATTACGATCTGGGATCTGTCACCCCTCGGTACAGAAGCCTCGAACGGCCATGGCGTACCTTTCGGCGGGACCACGATACCACTGTTTGACACAGATGGGAAGCTGCGGATGGGACGACAAAAATGCAAAATCTACCGAAATAAAGCTGCAGACGGATTCTCGTCAAGCACGACACCGGCTATGCCGCCTGCTCAACGTCGCAAGGCTAATGGCGCACTTTCTCTAACCCAGTCACCCGAGGAAGCCGAACTTGAGCGTATTGAAGGTCTGATAAAGAAACATGAGATGGGCGAAATGACCCGGGTAGACTGGCTGGACCAGTTGGTATTTCGTCAACTAGAAAAGATCAAAGCATGTGCGGAAGACGCCGCTAAGAAGAGAGCAACGATAGTTCAAGCAGTGAAAAAGAAAGCCGCCCAAAAAGAGAATGCAGTCAATGAAGAAGAGTCCGATGCAGAAATCCTAGATGAGGAGAACTTTTTTCTATATATTGAATTCCCACGATTTGATCATCCTATTGTTTGGGCCGATTACGAATATCCCCCACCACCAATTTCCACGCACCCTTCACATGCCCAGAACAACCCTAATGCCACTCTCAAACCGCCACCTGAAGTTCGCTTAGGTCCAGGCATTGAAGGTCCCGATGATGCCGGAACATACCGAGTCATCAGGATCTATGATCCGGAAGTCGGACAGACCGGCAACCCTTGCGAAGACAAGCATAGAAGGCTTGTCCGCAGTCATCGGACTGGCATCATGGACCGTGATCTAAAGCCGAACCCCAAGATTCGTGACGAGTTGAACTTTATCATGTCCTATGGGCCAACTCAAGAGCTGACAGCAGAAGAAAAGGACCTGATCTGGAGATTTAGGTACTACTTGACTCGCGATAAGAAGGCACTCACGAAGTTCATCAAATCAGTGAATTGGAGAGATCTTGGCGAGGCCCGGCAAGCCATGGAAATCTTGCCCAAATGGACTGAGATTGATGTTGATGACGCTCTGGAACTGTTGGGGCCAACATTCGATAATGCCACAGTCCGTGCATATGCTGTTGAACGATTACGGAAGGCAGGCGACGACGAGCTTCTTCTCTATCTCCTGCAGCTCGTGCAGGCCCTGAAGTTTGAGAAGACACCTGAAGAAACTGCGGAAGAGGTTGCACATGACTCATCTTTAGCCAATTTCTTGATCGCGCGAGCTGCTAATAATTTCGTTCTTGGCAATTATCTTCATTGGTATCTCATGGTTGAATGTGACGACACAGGCATCGCAAACTTGGCATCTCATCGGCGCTTGTTCGCTCGTGTGGAATATTATTTCATGACAGAATTAGAGAAAGTCCATCCAGAAAATCGAAAGATTTTACGCCGTCAAGGCGAATTAATTACTGTCCTAACACGAATTGCAAAAGAGTTACGCTTTTCCAGAGAGAATCGTGCTGTCAAGATCGAAAAGTTGAAGAAATATCTCAAGGATCCCAAGAATGAAATTGTCACCATCGACCCGCCTCTACCTTTACCATTGGATCCAACTGTCACTATAACGGGATGCTTTCCCGAAGACTCCAACGTTTTCAAATCTTCTCTGTCCCCACTACTTGTCAACTTCAAAACGTCCGACGGCCGCAAATATCCCGTTCATTTCAAGGTTGGCGACGATCTCCGCCAGGACCAGCTAGTCATTCAAATCATCACATTGATGGATCAATTACTACAGAAAGAGAATCTAGACCTGAAGCTTACGCCATATCGCATTCTAGCAACTGGTGCAACAGCCGGAGCTGCACAATTCATCCCTTCAACTTCCTTATCAGCGGCATCGGCGAAATATAAAGGCTCTATTCTCGCATATTTGAGAGCCAACAATCCCGATGACTCAGAACCACTTGGTGTTCGCAAAGAGACCATGGACATATATATAAAGTCGTGCGCCGGCTATTGTGTCGTCACGTATCTCCTTGGAGTGGGAGATCGCCATCTCGAGAATCTTCTCCTAGCACCAGATGGGCATTTCTTCCACGCTGATTTCGGCTTCATTCTCGGTCGAGATCCCAAACCCTTTGCGCCAATGATGAAACTCTGCAAAGAAATGGTTGAGGGCATGGGAGGCGCCAATTCCCAACACTACCTCCAGTTCAAACAACACTGCTTCACAGCTTATACCACTCTCCGCAAGTCGGCGAACCTAATCCTAAATCTCTTCAGTCTTATGGTCGATGCCAACATTCCAGATATCAGAGTTGAGCCAGATAAGGCGGTGCTCAAGGTGAAAGAGCGCTTCCACTTGGAACTCAGTGAGGAAGAGGCCATAAGACATTTCGAGCAACTGATCTCTGATAGTGTTAATGCTATTTTTGGTGTGGTCATTGATCGTTTGCACGATTTCGTGCAGGGATGGAGGACTTGATTTAACACCACTCGATGCACATCGTGTCTTGTTGTTCTTGTAAAGGATACGTCAAACAGCGTACATTATCCGCCGTACATTCCAGATTCGAGGCTCATCTCTAAGCAAGTTTTAGATGCGAGCAACTACAACGTTTCGCTCTACAGTCTTCATGCTCCCGCGTCGCGGGATAAGGATCACAATCGCTGAGGCCTTATACCTTAGCCTTTACGAGAGGTCGTTACGAGCTACATGTAATATATGCTAGAAGAATAGTTCCTATGACTCAGGCAGATCAAGTATCAGAGGACAAAAGGATCTAGATCAAAACCATGTACCTTGTACCCAGGGCAATGAAAACACTGGACTCAAACACTACTCAGGTGCAGGAGAATTCTCGTTTGAATGACCGAATTTATTAATGTTATATGATAGACGAATGCCGAAATTTCAACACTCCATAACCAAAAGATTCACCAAGGCAGCGATTGGCGCGTAACATATACACCTCTAGAATTGAAAGCAAGAATTATCGTGCCAGTGGTACTAAGACCATACTAAGCGTCAAAGCTCTTGTTTGTTCGAGCACCAATTTCCTCATCTTCCGGGGCCCTAGATTCGCGGAAATCCATTTCTATCCACTCTTGTGTATCGTCCATATCAGAAGTTTCACGTACGTCGGCCTGTACACGAGGTGTGACGTGTGACTCCGCGATCATATTTCGACCATTATTTAGCGGGTAAGCATCAGCCGTAAATATCGCGTCCTCTGCGGCGTCACTCATCATCTTGCTTTGAGCTCGCTGGTCCTCATCATCCTCTGGTGTACCTTCACGACAAGCCCATGCATCGACGAATCTGAGGACTTCGCGATTCCACCATCGTTTCATGAGGAGTAAGCGGAAGGGAACTAGAGCGATAATAAGGACCGGGAATGCCGGTGCAGCTTTCGTCAAAGTGAGAACGAAGACCACGACTGTGAGGACAATCTGCAAGATGGTGTAATAATGGATGGGGAGGTAGGATGGTCTCTCAGAGGGAGTATCTTTGTTATGGAGAGAGGCAGGGAGCTGAGGGAGTTCTGATGGCGGGGTTAGGATATAGAAGAAGCGGTACAATATAGGGCTGCGCTGCATGGTTAGAGAAGTTCGACATATGCGATTGTAATTGAGGTGGTGCTTACTTTACTGATAGACTCTGTTCCCCCATGAATAGGAACAAGCCAGCTAACACGCTTGTGGGAGTCAAGCCCAGAACAGTCATGAACGGCGGACTGATGAAGAGCATTATGCCGCCGGCGTGCAGAAATGCTGACCACCGTTGCTCATAAACACGTCGAACCTCGCGAGACTCTACCTTTTCTTCGCCGTCCACAATCACCGTATGTTGCTCCTGCTCTGAATACATCAATGACTCCGAGTGAAGCGGCGCTTGTGGAAGCAGTCCATTCGCTGGAGGAATTCCCAAAATGCCACATATTGCCGTAGTGGTCCCTAGTAGAGCGATATCCCATGCAAACCCTCCAGGCTTCCGGGTGCCGTACCGATCAATGGTACAAATAATCGAACTTACTTCGTGATCGAAAAAGAACAGTACTGTGATGATCAAACCGGGCAGTATGGCAGCCAGTATCCAGCCTACAGGTAAAGTCCAGAACTTGACGAAGAAGGTATCACGTTCTGGAGACGTCGGCCGAAACGAATGACTGACGTTGAGAGTCATCTTGTCCAAGTTTGCTAGTTCTCCAACATGAGGCATGCCGATAAAAATGATTATGGAGATTGCAGCGGCATATTCTGCAAGACCAAGACGGATATATCGGTGGAACAAAGGTCGCCATGATTCGGCCGTCGACAGGAATATGGCAAGGAGCATGGTGCCAACGGCGCCAATGACTGCATAAAGGAATGCGGCAAACGAGAGATTGTCATGAGCTCGTTGTAGTTCTTGAATTGCCTTGTGGAAATAGATCACACTGTTCAGCAGCGAGAAGATCTCGGTGGAGAATGTCGTGACATATCGCATTGTCCAATCATGGGCATTGATGATAGCCAGCACATAATGCATCCAGGCAGCATGGATCAATGACCATGCCATAAATGGCAGGAATGGAATCTAATTCAGGTGTTAGGCTGATGACTTCATCTACTACAAGAAGATCTTCATACCTTGAAACTGTCTTTGCACAATGCATATATATTTTCAGCAAGTACAGAGAATGGTCCGGTCACGCCAAGTATGGTCAATGGCTGTATCGAAGCAAGAGCAAAAATTATACCGCAAAGACCGGTGCTGAAGACAACTTCAATCGTGCCCCAATTGGCCCCGGTCAACACATAAAGATCACTCGCAAATGTGATACCTGGGAGCAGATTGGTAAAGAAGACATATACAGCGCTAGCAAATATCTGCTGATTGAATACCTCCCAGTCGGACAGATAGCGCCTGCGAATGTTAAGGATGTCTTGCTTCAACAGTCGAAATGGGCGGAGAGGACCTCCTCGAGCGACAGAGCCCTTCAAAGCACGCCACGGTTTGGGCGTGTGCTTCGACGGAGTGATGATGGAGTGTGCATCAGGATCTATTTCTCCATCTTCTTCAGGATTTCTATTCTGACTGTCTGGAGGACTTGCATGATGACGACGCCGTGCTCTTTCTGACCGGTGTCGTAGAGAAGATGAGGTCCTAGTAGACCGCGGTCGAAAGGCCGTGATCAGAGACATTGAGTGCGCTGAAACCAGAAGTGTGAGCGGCTTTAAAGAATGGAGCGGATTCAGATATTGCTCGGTATAGTGTAAATCTTCAACCTCAAGTATTCATTGCAACGTCTTTTCTGCAAAATGACGGTGTCAGTCTCGAGAGTGGGACAAGGTTTGGGCAGATACGCTTCCCCGCCCCCCTTTCAGTTCAGAATCATTAAAACTTTGCTAGTCCTAAAACCATGGTCCTTGTAGAATCTTAATAGATTAATATCTCATTCTCAGTCTGAAAGAAGCTAGTGTAGTAACAAATCTAGAATATTGTAGAGTCGACGATCGAAAAAGGAACGCCAATCGTTTATCAGAGCCGCAGATGACGATAACGTCATTGGACATTCGAGTGTCTTCACCGCCTTTGCTATTCTGCCGACAAAATATTGCTTTTCTCCGATGGCGACGCAGTTGATGAATAGACTTCTCAACATGATCAAAACAGCCTATACAAATCGAAAATAGCACCCAGAAATGTGTGACTCAATCAGAGAGTGACTTATATGATGCCTGCATCTTCTGAAACTCAATCGAATACGCCACCATTGCGTCGCCAACGATGACCGCCAAATTCATCCCGCGCGCCGTGTTTCCTCAATATGACTCGATTCCGCGGTCATACTTCCTGGGCCACCACAAGGCTGGCCTGGAGAAGATGAAGAGTATGATATCGAGCATAGATTATGTTATCGAATGTCGAGACTTTCGGGTCCCGATTACTTCTATCAATCCTATGTTCGAGGAGGCTCTGGGGGATAAACAACGTCTCATTGTATATACGAAGAGGGATCTTGGAGGAGGGACGGATGCTGTGACACGAAAAGTGAACAAACTCAAGTCTACACCGAGTCGTATGATAGCCGCTAACAAATATTTTATATAGAATAAAGAATTGATGCGCAAGCTTGACCCCAAATCCACCGTTTTTTTTACCACGTCTACTTCTGCCGACTCCGTCAGTGCTATTTTGAGACATCTGAAATCGGATAAATCAACCGCCCACCGAATAGCTGCCTGTCGAGCAATGGTTGTCGGAATGCCAAATATTGGCAAATCATCTTTGATAAATACCTTGAGGAATCAAGGCGTCCATAAAGCCAAAGCACTCAAGACCGGTGAGCATCCAGGCGTAACGCGCAAGATCGGTACTCCAGTCAAGGTGGTGGAAAGAGAGGACGGATCTTCAATATATGTACTGGACACACCGGGAGTGTTCGTTCCTTACATGCCTGATGCAGAGAGGATGTTGAAACTAGCTCTGTGTGGCTGCGTCAAAGACACAATTATCCCTCCGGTCACGTTGGCAGACTATCTCCTATACCAGGTCAATCTATACGATCCAAAGGTCTATGAGAAATGGTCCGAACCTACAAACGAAGTAATGCCTCTGCTTACGCGATTCGCCCACCAAACGGGTTTGCTCTCAAAAGGTGCCGTACCCAACATAGAACAGGCCGCCATAAATATTGTTCAGAAGTGGCGGTCAGGTGAGTTAGGAAAGTTTGTTCTTGACGACGTTAGAGAGGAGTTGAGGGCACGAAAGGAGGGGACAATGAAGGAGTTTGGTCCTAGTCGGACGCAACGACTTAAGGCTATCACGCGCGAGAGAAAGCTGAAACAACAGGAGCGGATGCAAGCTTCTAAAAGCACTTCTACAATGAAAATAATAACCAGCTCGGAGCGAAGGTAGCGGAATGTGCTATATATTATTATAAGCGTGTATATTATCGTGTATACTAGATCCCCTTAATAAGCAGTCGCCAGAAGAAATACTGTACAAATAACATATTTTGTTTTGAAACTCATGAACCTATTTCCCATCAGGCACTTGAGACTATGAGATCTTATCCAAAAGCCGTCGGCGCCTTCTATCAACAAGTTCTTCTTGAACTTCTTCAAGCGTAGGAAGCCTCCATTCCACACCGTCGCCAGCATCTCCAGGCAGCGGTTCCCAGCCATCTTCGACATCGTCTTCCCCATTCTTTATCATGTTTTCAATCGCCTCCTTTTCACGTTTCTGCTCATAAGCAACTAGAGCATCCTCTTCCTCGTCTCGCCCATAACCGAAATAAGCAGCATCAACGTGTTTGCGAAGTAGTTCGGCAGCTTTCTTCCCGCTCTCGGTTTCCTCTTCATCCGGTAGATTCTTTCTCGCAGCTGCTTCAAACATCTCTTTGACACCGGGTAATTCTCGCGCACGTCCAAAATATCGATAGCCTTTTCCACCTCCTGGTATCTCCCTGCCTTCGTCATCGTAAACTCTTCCACCACCACGCATATAATTCGGACCGCCTAAATTCCGAATCTGTGACTCCCACATATGTTTCTCTCTCATAAGTTTGTTGATCTCATCGTTGAGATCCCGAATTTGGTAATCGCTTAGACTAGGGTCATGGATCCTGGTGACTTTGCGCGATATTTCCTTCAGCACTTGACCACGCCATTTTTCTGCGGTCGGTATGGAGTCTATCTGTGTAATGGCCTTTGGTCGGCGTGTACGCGCGATGTCGAGGATGCCAAGGTCTGCCGCCTGCGCCGCTCGGAAGCGGAACAGCATTGATTGTGCTTTCTCGCTGTTTCGAGCCTGTAGAAGTAAGACGTGTTAATTTGGTGATTACTCGTGCCAAAAAAAAGAACGGCAGGATAACTTACCATCCTGGTGACTGAACGAATGTGTTAGTAGATTTTGGTGTACAATGCGCTCATGCAAAGTGAAATATTGAATCGAGTATTCGCTTGCGGGATTGGCTGCAATTTTCTGAAGAGAGAGAAATGCGGTCGTTATTTCGGTTGAGGTTTGAAGAAGTTGGATTGATATTTCGACGTTGAAGCTTGACATTTGGCGCTAGTCCGCTTTCGGATGCGACACATGTGCCCTAACTTCACCCCAGCCCAACTCCATACTCTGTTTGCTTGATGGAAGTCTCATCAAATCGTGTTTAAGAAGAAGTTGAATGTTTGGATCTATATTATCTAGTCTTATGAGAGCACCAGATATATCTGAGCAGACCAGGGCGGTTATTGAGAGGATTTAGTAACTTACTTTCATATCGAGCTTAAATATAATGGTTTCGGCTCGGAATTTAGTGTCTTCATCTCTTGTCTTATTTTCATGTCATTAAATCATTAATGTATACTACAATTGAATCGTAGTACCTACACGTAGATTTGGAAATTCAATTATGTTCATCAACATGACTGGCTAAAAAGTAAGCACTAACCAACCAACCCAATCGCACCCTAATAATGAAGATCATAATACATACGAATGCACATAGTATAAACAGAACAAAAATGAGAAACCCCTCTTAACTTCCACTGATATCCATTGCTCCGAAATCATAGCTTCCTCGTCAAAGCGTCCAACAACCTGAATCCGCACTAGCAGATATGCACATGCGAAACAGCAGGAAAAACGAATCAAAAATATCCAGAAATAGTATGATACACCAATTCGGTAGCTCTGTTCCCAGCTCAGATAAAGCCTTTGGTATTGCTGAATTTTCGCTGAGGAACTTCGACGGTGCCATTAGCAACGTATACGCCGCTACCACGACGACTAGCGACGTCACTCAATCCGTTGGCTCTTCCAGCAATGCTGCCTCTTTCAACACGCAGTTGCTTCCACCCTTCCAGCTCTCTCTCAAGTCGAAGAGCTTTCTCACGCTCTTCGCGTAGCTCGCGCTCTGCCCGCTTGGCTTGTAATTGGCTTTGAGAATCACTAGACTGAAGCTCATCGATTGTTTGAAGAAGACGCTCAATTCTGTCACGAGATTTGTTAATGTCATCGGTCAACTGTGCGTTCATCTTATCCCTTCGTTCAATCTGGGATTGCAAGTCCTTGACAGTACGATCGACATTTCGTGTGGAACGCTGCTCAGCACTGTATTTGGATTCTTGTTCCTCCAGCTGGGTTTCAAGCTAAATCGACATTAGCGTCGGGTATTAAGCTTTGGAAATCAAGATACTTACCTCCTTAACTCGCTTATGAAGGAATTTGATATCCTGAGAAGCCGATGAATAACCCTTGGTTTCCAAGTCGACGCATCGAAGCTGAACTTCCTTTAGTTGCTTCTCCAGCGATGCCTTATCTTTGAAGAGAGCGGCATTCGCTTCTCTTTCAGCCACCAATTCTTTCTGCATCTCAAGCGAAAGAGCTTCTGCTCGACGCATCTTTCCAACTGCAGCGGCTGAGACATCTTCGTGTTGAGCTAGCTTTGACTTGAGTTCGAGGATCTCGCGATCCATGCCAGCCGCATCTCTCATCGATGGGCTATCTCCATTCGCCAAATCTTCGAGCCGGTCGGTAGCTTCCTTCAGTCGGGACTCTAGAACTTTCTTATCTTTGGCTAAGAAATCTCGTTCTGCAGTGATGTCATCGACAGAAGTACGCAGATTTCGCACCTGGGATAATAATGACACAACCTTGCTTTGAGCATCATTATGTGCCTTGATCGCTTCATCACGTGAGGAGGAAACATCTTGCAATGTCATTTCGAGGCGAGACTTCTCCTTAGCCCATGTCGAGCTGTTCAGCACCTCATTATCCCACTTGCTGCGTAAGTCTTCCAGCTCTTCACGCAATCTGGAGTTCTCATCACGAACATGAAGAAGATTTTCTCGCTCAATTTCAAGCTCGTTCGTAATCGTTGCAAACTCTCTCTGGTACTTTTTCCTTGTTTGTTCTAGAGAAACCTCCTTGTCCTCAATCTCCGATGCTCTATGATTTCTGTAATCTTCGAGCTCATTTTGCAGGCGTCGCTTACCCTGAAGGGCAGCTTCTAGGTCAGCAGAAAGGTCCTCGACTTTTTCTTCATAGGACTGGACCTGTCGTTGCAAGTCTTCGACAAGCGAGTCCATGCGCTGACGATCGGCCATGATTGTTGCACAGGTATCTTCTGCTTCCTTGGCTTGCGTCTTGGCGAATTGTTCGGCTCGAGCAGCTTTCAGTACGGCAATCTCTGCTTGCTCAAGCTTGCTGAAATATTCATCGGCACGACTCTTGTACAGACTGAGGCTAGACGTCAAATCAATAACTTTCGACTCCTCGGCATCGAGCCGTATTTGTAGATCAGAAAATTCTTGTAATAGCTGATTTCGACTCGCAGCATCCTGTTCTCTTGAAAACTCGGCATCCTGAAGATCAGAGCGAGCATCTCTCAGCTCAACTTCCAGAGCGGCCTTGCTCCTCTTTAGTTTCTCGAATTGAGACTTGGCTTCCGTTAGTTCTGCCATAGCATTTTTGTTGACGTTGAGAAGCGACTTCCTCGACTGCTCCTGGGAATTGAGTAGATCAAAGAGCTCCTCATGGGACTTAGCTTGTACATCTCGCAGGGATAACTCTCCTGTTTGAATCATGCGCTCCAGAGCAGAAACCTTCTTGGCCGAATCATCCAATTTTTCATGAAGCCTGCCATTTTCACGTTCCAGCATTTGGACACGACGTATTGAGGGGCTATCGTCTTGCCACATGTCGCGATTAGGGGTGGAGAGTCCAAGCTGATTTTGCAAGTGTCTGTTTTGCATCTCCGTCATCTGCAGTTTGTTCTGCAACTCTTCGAGCTCGGTTGCCATGTCCATCCGCTTTTGAAATGTTGTTGTATCGACAGTACGGTCTGATCGACCAGAGTCCTGATTGATTTCATTGAGATTGAATCGTCGATTGGGCGTGGATGGATTAGAAAATCTCTTTGCAGTCTCGGAATTCTTTCGAATGTGGGTCGGTGAGCGAGAAGCGGCAACCTGGTTATTGTCTATCTCCTCTAGTAAAGCTCTCTTCGACGAGCTGAAGCGAGCATCCATCTCCTTCATCTCCCCTTCATGGCGTTGACGCATCTCTGCCAATTGGCTTTCTGCCCTGCTGTATCTTTCTTCGGCAACGCGCAAGTCGCTATGAGCCAATTCAAGGAGCTGAGCAAGGTCAACTTTCTTGGAAAGATCAGGCTGAATAGCCTCCCAAGACTTCGGACTCTCTTTAGTTTCATTCGTTTCAGGATCAAAGACTTTGTGCAGAAGCATCAACTGTTGGTGACAGTCTTCAATTTCTTTGTGGGCTTGATCCAAGGCGGCTTGAAGCTGGCGAGTGTTGGCCTGTGCCTGATTTCGCATTTGCCTTTCTGTTTCGAGATTTCTGTTTGCTTCAGCCAGCTGAAGAGTAACCGTAGACGAAGCTGCTTCGGCTTTGCGACTAGCCTTGTGTTCTCGGGCGACTTCATGATTCAAGTCTTCCACAGTCAAAGCCAGTTTCTCCTTCTGCTTCTCGAGTGATGTTATCGTAACCTGTGCGTCACCCAATTGACGTTGCACTTTCTTCTGCTCCTCTTCCAACTTAGCCTTCTCGTTTTGCAGCTGGACAATCCGGGATCGTTGGCTGTCGCTAGCCTTTGAATTCGAACGAGAAATTTCTAGATTCTTTTGTTGGATCTTATTGAGAAGAGCGCGGTTATCATTCTCAGACGCGGTGAGTCTTCCTTTGATAGTAACAAGCTCGCGTTCTAGGCGCTCCTTCTGTTGGTCATGACGTTCACGGAAGGTCTCAGAATCTGCGAGCATCTGTGTGAGTTCCTGTACTTGGATGGATAAACGAGATTTCTCTCTTTCCGCTTCCTGCATCTGTCTAGAGGCTGCATCGAGTTCGTCGCGAAGGGCCGCTTGCTTCTCGTTAGCCTGCTTTATCAAATTCCGCTCAACATGACTCTCTGCATCTAATCGTGCCTTTTCAGCGTTGGCAAAGCGTTCGCGCAGCTTGATAAGTTCGGCTTGGAGGTCTTTGCGGGCTTGTTCGGCAGTCGTACGAGCCTCTGTGGCACGACGTAATGTATCCTGTTGAATATACATTTCCTTTTCTATGACAATCTTCGCTTCATTCAAGTTCTCGTATTTGCCCTTCAGCTCGGCTAACTTGTGTTCTCCTAGCATTTGAACATCATCTCGTGACTGTCTCTCTCGGCTGAGATCTGCCTGCAATTGGAAGAGTTGAGCCTTCAAGTCCTGTACCTGTTGTTCGAGGAGTCTTCGACTGTGGCCAGCTTCAGCATCCTCGGTCATCTTGGCCTCTAGCATTTTCTTAACATCTGCAGCCTCACGCTCTAGAGTAAGCTTCTCTGATTTTGTTGCATCCATTTCAGCCTGAAGATCACGCAGGCGTTTCTGCATATTATCGTGTCGATCTCCTAGAGACTGTCTTTCTACCTCAAGGCTTCTCTTAGCCTCTTCGTGTCTTTTCGCATCGTTACGAAGGACTACGAGTTCGCCTTCTTTGCGCCTGATCAAATCCTCGTAACCAGTAGATGTCTTCGAGAGCTCAGCAATCTCTTGTCTGATGGCTTTATTCTCATCAAAAAGGTTCTTCACTTGAATCCGGGATGCTTCGAGTTCCTTCGAGGTCTTTGCTAGTTTCACATCGAGGTTCTGGTCGGATTTCAACAATTTCGCCTCGAGGTCTTGTAGCTTCCTCTCCTTCAGGCTGAGTTGGCTTTGCAACATTTTCGTTTCCTGCGTCAAGTCCTGCACTTGGGTGTCTCGCTGGGAATGTGTGTTCTCCATTTCCTTTAGTGTAGAATCCATGGCGGATAGTCGCTCCTGAAGCTGTTTCTTATCGGCTTCCAATTTCATGATTATTTGTCCGGCTTGTTCTAATTGGACCTTCCTTGCATCAAGCTGTTCCTCAGCCTTTCTCTTGGCCTCAATAAGTTCATCAAGCTGGTCTTCGAGGTTCTCTTGGTCGGCAATAGCTTCCGCCAATTTCTCGCTGAGTTCTACCTCTCTGATCTGAAGGCGCTTGAAAATCTCTTCTTTATCTAGTGCAAGAGCCCGCTCGCTCTCCAAAGTCTTTTTGACGCGGTTGATTTCTAATTCGGCTCGTCGCCTTTCTTCCTCCAATTTGTGGCGGTCTTGCAGATCCTGCTGCACCTTAGCTTCGAGTTTTGAAATCTTTTCGTCCCTTTTCTTAACCTCAGCGGCAGTTCGCGTAGCTCCAAGTAGTGGTTTCATTCCAGTGAATAGCCGCCACCAGGGGTTTCCTTGTAGAGACAAGTAGACGTGAATATTTTTCTGGATGATACGAGTTGCTTCGGCCCTATAGAGTCTCTTATTCGCAATGCGTCTCTGGACAAAACCTCTAGCAGCGGACTGAAATAAGGTCATGATTTCTCGAATAAGAGCATCCCGCTTCTCTTCCAGTTCCGCGAGCACTCCAGCTCTAAAAAAGACCTTTGTCAGTCCAACACGATACCATGACTTGTCCAGATTAAGTTTGTTCAACATGATATGCGCCGCGCTCTGCCCTTCCAGATAGCCCTTAGGCATATCACGGCAGAGGACTTCGTAGCGCTGTCGGAATTCATTGAAAGAAAGACGGTTTGGAAACCCGGTTCGAGCAATCCGGATGCCTTCTAAAACACCATTGCATCGTAACTGGTCTAAGACAAGAGGGCCATTGAACTGCTTGGGCCTTTTCTTATGATTGGGGAGGATACAACGGACGAAATGTGGATGAGTTGAATGGAGCTGATTCATCAGACTTGACAGTTGGTCTTTATGCCTCTGTGCCACTGTACGGAATAGCCCTTTCTTGACACGACTTCGGGAAAAGCCTTGTTCATCGTCAGTGTCAATGTAGTCCGAAAACAGATTGCAAATGTGTTTGTCGGTCGAGCCGGATAGCAGGCGAGTTATATTGTCATTCAAAGGATCTTTATTCTTCTCCAACCAGTCCTCGGTCGTGTATTCCACTTCAGCGGCATAATGCGTGAGGACAAACCCTTGACTGAGCCGGGAAGCCCGGTATTTGGGTGAATTTCGGTCCCAGAGTGAATGCAATTTCTCCGTAAAAGACTTATCAGTGGCCTTTGGCATCACGCAATCTTCATCTAGACAAGAGAAGATACCAATCGGGTTCGTCAACTCTATCAGGTCGATAGTCGGCTGCAGATCCTTGCCGAAGTCAATGAACTGCCATTCGATCTGCTCCCTAGCATATTCTTCTTGCTCAAGAACGAACATATGGTGATTGAAGAATTGCTGGAGCTTTTCATTGGTGTAATTGATGCATAGTTGCTCGAAACTATTGCTTTCAAAAATCTCGAAACCAGCAATATCCAGTACGCCGATAAAGAATGTATCGTCGCTGGCAGAGCTGCTCATGTCTAGCTGGTTGTTAATCCGATTCACGAGATCACCAAACCCCCTTTCATAAATACCCTTAGCCAACGCATCCAGTGCCGATTTGACTTGTTCCGGCGTTTGGACTTTCTCAACCCACTCTCTGCCAGCCTTTACTCTGGGGTGTAAAAGCCCCTTGACAAACGAATCGGTGTCGACGCCGAGAAGCTGGCATGCTTTTTGGACGCTATCATAGGCTTCCGGTGTTAGAGCAGCTTGGTCACCACGGATACGCTCTTTTGTGACAGTGATATTGCCAAGATGTAGTACAGCGGCGATGGTACGCAAGATAGACATGCGATCAGTGTCGGAAAAGTTCATTATATGGAATGCCTCCATAAGGGCTTTCCATTCTTCGACATCGGACACCCCAGCAATAGAGTCGTTACCGTCTCTTGTATATGCGAAGTCTTCAATTTGCATTTCTCCAAGAAGAAGATTGTTCCTCAAGCTCCTATCGGAGCCTTGCAAGAGCTGGTAAAAGACATGGTAATTGCGTTCCATAGTTCCAGGCCTGACCACCCTCGACTTTTCAAAAAGGAACCAATCAATATAAGCTCCAGATATTTGCCCAGAACGAGTAAATTCGATTCGAATAAATTTTCCAAATCTTGAAGAGTTATTGTTTCTCAGTGTCTGGGCGTTTCCGAAGGCTTCCAAGATTGGGTTGGCGCGAAGTATCTGCTGCGACAAGTTGGACAAAGGCTTTCCCGTAGATCGTGATCCGGACGACTCAGGAGTAGCTACTGCTGCCAGGTACTGGATGATCTTTTTGGTGTTTTCGGTTTTTCCGGCACCTGACTCTCCACTAGAAGCTAACGTTAATACCTCAATATGAATCTGGCCGAATGGGGGATCATACGTCACAAGTATACTCTGATTCTCTCCTTCTTCCACAAGGTTACGAAAAGCCTGATCTGCCATTGCGAATATATGCGGCCGCGTGTCTTCTCGGCTCTGGCCCTTGTACATCCTTACGTATTCGTTCGTATAAATTGGGAGGGGACAATATGGGTTGACGGTAACTAAGAAAAGCCCGGAATATGTCTAATCAATTCGTCAGCGTCCATCATCACCAGTAATCATGTACTTTGACTGACATATATCAAATCTGCTTGATACCGCATGTGCAGATTATGCACAACGGATGCCTCGTTGAGATGGGTCAATTCAGCCATGTCGTCGGCCTTATCAAATTTTGCCGGGTTCACTTTATCTGCATTTTCCGTACTGACTTCCCGTTGCTGGATGAGAATAACAAGATATGTTAGCTCTTGCTTTGTAAGTCTCGTTATTGCTTCACCTACGCTGCCGTCATCACATTGCACCAACAATATGCCATCCTGTCTTTCTTCGAGGACCTCTCCTCGAATGAAGGCCTTTTCAGCATCTTTCAGCCAAACATATCGCTTGCCGGAAAAGTCGTTGTCTCCTTCCAGATTATGGATTGAGTTAGCGCCTCTCTGCAGTTCTTCTGATTTGATGAACTGAGGAGCAAATGTTCCTGACGCGTGAACAGAATGTCTTAAAGAACTCGAGCGCGGCCGATTTTCCGAGCCCAGCGCAACTGCTGAGAAGTGTGACATTGATGAGTTTCGCGTATGCGATTTTTTCTCTGGCTCTCCAAATGTCGTAGGGAACACAGCGGACTTTGGCCTGGTCGTGGACACTTGTGGACTGGGTGACGGTGAGGGTGAGTGCCGGCTAAAAGGATTAGCCCGACGAGGCGAATTGTTAACTGACGAGGGCTGCATATTGTCGTAAATCTAATGCATGTCGATACTGCTAGGTCATTGCACGTTTTACCGTTCGGCGGAAGTCATAAGGTCGTGGTAGATAACGCGAGGCCAACAAATGTACTGTTACTGAAGCAATCAAGGTCAGAATAATAATCAAACCTGCGTTCAAAATATATTTGTCAAGCGAGAGTAATCCTCTTATTAATTTCCGTTTGAAGATAGAAGCTGAAAGGGAAGTTGCGCGAGAGTGAGAGTTCGTATTGAACCCGACCTATCTCAGGCGGGTTGGCTGTTTGTTTACCTTTTGCCGGGAGCGATCACCCTGCTCCGCAACTGCCTTGTAGCACTGTATCCACTCTAACCCTAAACGGCTTAGTGCGATGTAAGAAGCGGTGACGCAGTGTCTACTATTCACTATGGTAAGCCCGATATTCCAAACGTGCAAATTTACTGGAAAATCGGAACTCCATCTGTAAACGTGCTTTTGCATTCGCAATTACAAAATCCCCATAAACTAAAAATAGGCCAACTCAACCCTAGTAAATAGGCTCACCAGCCAATAAGTACTCCAGCCGCTGCACCTGCACGCACCCTAACCATCTCTGGAGAAGTGCCGGCGGCAAGAGCAGCTCGCGCAGTCACGTGATTTTATGCTGGCGGCAATCACAAGTCAAGCTCCGCACGACTTTTCATCTCGCCGGAAAGCCAACGTTTATAAACCATCGCCTTCCTGTTATGCTTCGATCGGAGAATTTATTTTACTCAACTGGGGCTCTCTGGTATACTCATTTAACTTTGAATCTTTGTCGTAGAGGCTCATTTCGTTGCGCTCAATGAACTTTCGACGTATACGATAAATCTTTATGGCTTCACATCGCGAACCAAGTCAAGTCTCCTTTTCTTGGTATCGGTTACGATATATCTTCTTCTGAGAAAAACTCTCTTACGCAGTCACTTTTACCGATCAACTCGCTTTCTCTCAATTGTTTTTCCCTTGAGGTTCGCGACATGTCGCAATACCCTGTGCCGCCGTCATTTGACGGTCAATACAACTTCGCGCCGCCGTGGCCAGTGCACGTTGGTCACGATCCAAGCGATCCCAACCACCCGGGGGCGAACTTCTACGCGATGAACAACGCAAACTTTACTGGCATTCCATTCGGCTCTGCCGCTCCTTTTCAACTACCGGGTCTGGGAATGGCTCCCAACGCTACATTCATGCCTTACCAAACACAACAATTTAGATATGATGAAGCGCCGACGCCTTTCTATGGGGTTTTCAACGGCCCTTTTGACGGTTCAAATGAACCAGTGCATTCTACTCAGGAGAACACGACTGCAAAACCTGCTAAGAAAAAGCGCAAGTCCCTACCAAGTCGACGCCCGTCAAAATCGCCGAAGCATCCTCCACGAGTATCTAATAATGAGGCCGACCGAGAAGAAGGGGAAGTGAGCGATGGCTCTGGTCATGATCCATCTCGCCATCGATCTCAGCGTAAATTGAACACATGGAAAATAACACCAGCAAGCCTTGAAGCTTCTCTTTCTCGAAGCCAGTCTGCATTAGGCATAGATACGAGTCTATCTCGATCACAAACGCCTCCACGAAATAACGGCACCAGCTCTTTGATGCTAGCAAACGTTTCGCCACGTGGGTAGCCAATTTATACACATTATAGGAAGCGTAGCTAACCTGTCGCAGCATATAACCCACCAGTTACCATTGGGACGACCGAAAAGACCAAGCAAGATGATGCCCCTTCCGCGGGTAAAAATCCAATCAGTAAAGAAAGCAGCCACTCGCAGCTTACTGGAAAATCACCCACCCAGATTCGTGTCATGGCACAAGGCGCCCTGCTCAGTCTAGCCCCGCATAACATTCGGTTCAGTGAGCTTATCAAGGAAGACATAGATCCCACTATTCTCAAGCAGCTTTACGACGAGATTGGAATCAAAGTTACACCAGCTGTCCCGAATTTAGATGTTTCTAAAGCGGAACCCACAAAGCCTATTGCTGGTAAGCTTGACTCTAGTGCAACAGTTCAGGAGAAATCGCCAATACCTGCATCGACATCGGGGCCGAATGTCGACAAGACCGATCCATCCATCTCAGCTTCGACGAAACCACTCGAACGGAAAGACGTCATTGCTCGGATGCTGGCTGAGAAGGCCAAGAAGAAGGCTAACAACGTTGTTGCTGATTCTACTTCGGATGCAAAAATTCTGCCCAATGGCTCGGCTTCAGCTTCGATTATTGAAAAAGCTCCCGAGGTTCCCAAACCACAGTTGCCGCCGCAAACAAAAGAGAAAAATAAAGCTCTCTCAGAACTCGCTAGGCAGCGCATCGAACAACTGAAGAAGATGGGTCTCAAAAAGCAACAATCCAATACTGAGAATACCAACATATCATTAGCACCGGTATCATCGATATCAAACACACAAGTTGTGAAGCCGGAGACAACAGTCCCACTGCATCATCCTCTCCCTGAACGACCAACCATCACGCCAAGCTCACCCAAACCTTCAACCTCCCAACCTCTTGGATTATCTGTGTCTTCTGAATCTAGGGACACTAGGAGCCCTTCGATTACTGAAAGCAGATCTAGGGGTACCTCAACTCCTTTCAAAAACTCTCTAGGAAAGCGCCCTCGAGCTTCGGATTTTGATGAACCCATTCCGGAAACCAAGAAGCATTCTATGAATGATAGACTTGTGATTGACATCAGCGAAGATGAATTCTCTGATAAGGAGGACGTTCACATGTTGGAAGCTAGTGACCCTGCGATGAATACCCAACCGGTAATTACGGGTGATAATATACCACGGGTCACTATTTCTCGCAACGCATCATCAGCATCGGTGACTCCTCAAAGTAGGGCTAGTGAATTAGAGAGCCTTCGACAAAAAAATCTCGAGATACAGGCTATGCGCCGTCGAATAGCCGAACTGGAGGAGAAGAATGCCAAGAAGACGAAAGCGATCCACCCTTCAGCAACCATAATTAGTAACGGCTCCCCATCACCGGCGAATAACAATATAGAACCAGACGAGAACAAATCTCGACTCACCGCCGATAAAGCACAGTCTCTGGCAACTCAGTCAGAAGAGCCAAGCCCCCAACGCTTACAACGCAGTCCATCGGTACAATCGTTGGCTTCTATGGACAACACTAGTTTGGATCAAATCCGCCAAAAGCTGTTACGGAAACGAGTCATTGAATCTGGCCTTCCTAATCTGGACGCTGAGCTGATGAAATACGAGGCCAAACTTGCCGAGTATAAACGAGAGGAAGAGAGACTGTTGAGCGAAATAGCCCGGAATCGAGAGGAACAAAAGAAGCTCGGCGAAGAACTGCAGAGCCTAGGTATGGAAACGGAAGGCTTGACACTTGAAGAACTGAGAGCTGCGAAGGAAGATATAGAGCGCAGTACAGCTGTAGAGGGTGAGTCATGTCGACTTGGCTATGCTAAATTCGAATTTGGAAGCTAATTATAACACCAGCTGAGCTTGGGACGCATGAGGTTGTCACTCCTGAGTCTATGCTACTTTCCGATGCGACTACAATGGTCGATACTACTCAAGCGCCACAAATACACCCGTTTCAACCAGATTCCCCAGTCCCTGGTCCTACTTCATCCGAACACCGAGAAGTCAGCGATGTTGCTGAGATGAATGTTTCCGACTCAGGGCCAGAATCATCCGGTTCCTCAATGGACGAATCAACGAGTTCTTCAGCGTCAAGTTCAATTGATCAAGACTCAGCGTCAGAACCAGAACAACAAGCTGTAGAGGCTCCTCTTGAACCTAGTATTCCCGTTGCTACAGAGGAACACCCAGCTCATGATGTTTCCCTAGTCGATGCTCCTCAGCCTACGAAGCCCACTTCTACTGAATTGCCTGCTACGGGTGTGGATCCTGCCGTGGACGGGAGTCTCGCCGTGGATGGACTCAATGTCTCCCGGGAATCTTCGGTCCTGTCTGATAATTACGAACCACCAGAACCCGAAGACTCAGATGAAGCTTATTCTCCGAAACTCAGTCCGAAGAATGTTGACGAATCTGAAATTAAACCAGCACCGCAACTAATGATTCCAAGTGATGCCGATGTGACACTGACTCGCAAGCCTCAGGACTTTGTTGTCATTGCATCTAAAGGAGATGCCCTTGACGTACGTTAGTCATGACGAAATGCGGTCAATTACTAATACATCTTTAGAACACTCCATTGAGAGACACGGTATCGAAATTTTCTCCTTATCAGAGCCCATTGAAGTACTTCAAGGCCTATCGTTATCATCCCAACTATGTTGACGAAGTCAAAGATGGTTATCGATCTCTAACATACAGTCATCAAATCAATTCACAGCAACCATTCTGTCCCTATGAGGCGGCAGGGGGCGTCTGCAATGATGCGACATGCGAATTTCAGCATTGGCGAGACATAGTAATGCCCGGTGCGTTGACGGCGCGAAAACTTCCACCCAGCCTCGACTCACCTCTTACCTACACACCACTCACTCTTCCACTTAGATTTTATGTTATTTTTCATGGTTGGGCAGGCACTAACTTCTAGTTATTTTTGACTATTTACAGATGACAAGATCCTCGTCGACATGGGCAATCAAATAGAAGGAAAGACCGCAGAAGAACGGGAAGCTTATATTGAAGGGTTGAAGAACCTTATCAATAACATGCAACGCGATCAGGTGAACGATTTTCCCACCGTTGCGGGTGAAATTGCCGCATACCGTAGACGTTTCCTTTCCGATCCTTCACGCATTCTTCCTCTGTAGCCTCATCTCGGTATGATCGCATCCTACATTGACAGGCCCTCACTGTTTGGTACCTGAAAACTGCACGTCGAGCAGCTACCAGATTTTGGAAAGTTTATTTAATTTTCCTTCGTTTTTCTCATTTGTCCCTATTCACTTCCCCGGCTCTTCGCCCCTTCCTCATTCATACTTCTTTTGCATCAGTTCAGGCGTGCTTTGCTATTCAGCGTAGCATTGGAAGGCGTTTTCGTCTTATTTCTGCCATTGAGGCTGCAGTGTCTCAGTGGGTTGCGGAGTTGAATCCGCGTTGGATCTCGACCATTTCACGGTCTGCGACTTGTCTACAGCGTAGTTGAAAGACAATCTTGCAACCAGGCACCGCCAGTGACGCGGATGGAGGCACGGCAAGCAGGCAGTCGATTTCAGACAGACGTCGAGCCCATCAAGTGACTAGACTTGGTTGACAGGACTCAGGAGTAGCTAATTTAGTTGCATATTATTAATATACATGACTATTACAATGGCAATCGGTTAATACTCTTCCATAGGACTCCCGCTTTCGGTTACACCATATCTGTAATATTCTGTAGCCTTTGGATGACATAGAACATTGAGCCGCGGTCTTGTGCAAGTGAGGGACAAATGACAATATACATGGAATCATGCCTGTTTGGGAAAGTATACGATGCTTTCAGGCGTCAGAATTCTGAAGATTATCGAGAATACCGTCCAAAATATAGGCGATTTTTCAATTGGAGGCAGATACAATTGTCTAATCGTGTAGCCTCAAAATTGAGCACAGGGAAGGCAGACGAATAACTATTGGAAAATCCTTGAACCGTAGGTAATTCGCTTTCTTTCTTTCCTCGTATCTAGGTATTATGAGAATAATATCACCGACAATTTTACGACTCATGTCGGCCTTGTCCAAGAGATACCGAGTAGTAATATATTCAATCTCATTGGTCTATTTACATGACATGGCTCTGGCAAGGATTTAAATGATGGTTGTAGGGCTAACGCAAGGGACCAGCGCAGAGGTCAAAACGTAACCGGCAGTCGAGATAGTGGCCGCGCTTAATCTAGATTTCGACTGAGGTATATTACAGAGATTGAGTAGACAATCCGACTCGCGGACGATGGGTTATCGAATGATTGTATGAGGGGTAGAGCGCAAAGATGATAACCCTAATTGAGACCGTTTACATCGAACTCTAAGATACAATTAGATACCAGAAAAAGCCGCGTGATCAATACGAGAAGCAAGACACCCAATAATCGATGTGCGGACTGCGTTCTAGGCAAATATAACAATTGCAGAGTCGATCATGCCGGCAAGTTTCACGGAATCAAAAGCAAGTGATAGCAAAGCCAAAGCGTCATGTATCAAAACCTCCCATGGATGGATACATCCATACATGCATCAGACTGGACAAATTTCGGCTGTCTTCGGCCCCGCATGGTTGCCTGGGCCGATTCAACGCGGAGTAAACTGCAAGATAGGATACTGAACATGTTCCCCGATGCAGTTTGTCATTGCATGAACGAAGGATCCTAATCCATAGCCTAGATCTCCAGGCATCGATCTCTAGTGCATGTCTCCACACCCAGTCACATTCCCAGCTCCACATCTACTTCTACCATACTTGTCCTCTGCACATTTAATCTCGTGATATTTAAATATAGTCCGTGTCTGAAACATTCATAACATCCTGCACTAGAATAAGGTGCTCTGTTATCGCCATGTTTGCGAGAAGGCATGTTCTATGGAAAGATTTATTACAGAATTTAGCCTACGAGGGCGAGTGGATACCAAGGCGCCCTTTGCGGGGACATTAGCCCTAACTTACCCTAAGGCTCAACTACTGACGAAACTTGACTCATGAGAATGCGCCTCTTCTGCAGTAACCTGAGTCACAGATGATGTCAAAATGGATTTGAAGAATCAACAAGGTGCATGCATTTTAATAGCCGTTACATAACTAGTTACATGCAAGTTCTGAGTCATCTCGGAGCAGAAGAAAAAGCAAAACCAAAAGTAAATAGGTCAATCGCGATACATCCTCTATTGGTAGATTGGTACGTCAAAATGCAAAGACATGAGTATCAAAATCATCACAACACTAACAGTGAAGAAAAGCTGAAAAGTTATGAAAAGTTAAGCACAATGCAACAACATAATCGAACAAAGTGGTATATAATACATAGTCGAGGTATACCAGCAGCCAGGCACTTGGAATGCTGGCAGTCCGATATTCCATCAACAGAAAAAAGCAAACCCAGAAAATGCAACCCAGATTATCGCTCGACAAATGATAAACGCTACCCAAAGTCCATGATGCGGCAAAATCAACAACATGAATGAAATGTTTCAGTCCTTTGACACGGCCACTTGTTGGCCATATTCAATCTAGGCCGACTTGCAGAAGCTGCAAATCACATGGTCACAGTTGATACAGGAAACCTGGATGTCGTAGAGTTTCGGTCCGTCGTTACACTGGCAGCAGTACCATGTAATCGGAGAGCTGTTGATGAGTCCGCCGTGTTTGAAGATTTCTCCAATTGAAGGGTTCTCAGCCGAGTGATGATTGCCAGCGTGAAAGCATGTTGGAGGTCTTTGGTTGGGTGTCAACGCCAAGGAGGCCCTCTCTAGATGTTGCTGGGGGGGATTGAACGGCGCCGATGGCGGACTGATGTTGTATGCATCTGCATTGGGGCCAGCATACGTGTATGCTTTATGGAACAGGCTGGCCTCCGCATCTCCTGGCAATCCACAGTTGTAGCGGTTTGAGATCTTTGCCGTCCTGCAATTGTAGCAACGATCCACATGGCAGCTCGGGCAGGAGGAGTCGAGCGAGTTATTGCATGGGCCGAAGCCACAGGCACAGCAGTACCAGACAATAGTTGATGGCATTTTAATTGAGTTTTTGTTCTTTGTAGGGAGTTGTAGTGGGAGCCTGTTGATGGAGACGATTGCAGTCTCGTAGACCAGTGATGCTCTGGATGTTCCTGGCGTTTGATGTTTGATGTTGAAGATGTTTGTATGGTATATAGTAAAAATAGAAAAAGGATGTTGAAGGAAGACAGAATAGGGACTTATATAGACTTTTAGACTAAATACAGAAGACTCCTTCTGTCACAAGGCCACCACAGCAAAGCGTCAAATACCAGGCAGAAACAGTCACACCTCAGCAGAGACATGTTTCGAGACTGAAGAATCACAGAGGCTGTTAGTCCAAGGCACACTGGAGTCCTGAGCTAGGCAGTCAACGAGGTACAAAGCGAGAGGCAGACTTAGAGTACTGCTTCATCCAATCATGAGCAAAGGCTGGTCTCCACACATATCTGGGCTATACTATTTACAAAAGAGCATGTTTAACTTAGCTATGTAATCAGCGTTTGAACTATCTACTGGTAAGTCTGCCTGGTAACCCTAGTTGCCTGGGTTAGTGGATACCGAATACTTAGGGTTACCGGGTACGAGATTGCCCTGCTGAAATAATGGATTCGGTACGGGTATAACGGCCCATACCCGGGATCCACAATGCGATATTCCAAGGGCCGGGCACGGCGTGGTTATTCGTGACTAGATGAGATATTTAGGATAATGAGGTATCTGGGAGAGAGAGAAAAAGCCGTCAATCAGCCCCTGCAGGAGCAATCACTTAGAGCGTAGTACGGACATTGTCTAGCCCCAGCGCAATGATGCGGCTACTCTGTACCATACGATACGGTATTGTCGCACTGCTGGTACCAATTGCATTTGCACCGGTCTAATGCAAGAACTAACACCATCGAGAAAGGATGCAAAAATGTGCAAGAAATCTGTAAATCAGGGAGACTGACTTGGTAAATCCATTTCGGAGGTCCCCGCGCTATGTAGTCGGACTATAGTTGCGTATATACATAACGTGCGGTGGGTAAGTTTGAAATTGAGCCAAAGTGCCGAACATCAAATCAAATCCAGTATATCAACAAGCAAGATGGCAAGTATCAAGGGTTTGATTTTTATTTTTTTTTTGCTTGCTATGAACACTAGTCGTCAATCGCCCAATATACACCAGGGTAGCCCTTAGTTGTAACCGGGGCGAGAGACCCCTGTGGCACAGCGTGCCCGAGTACTAAGAAGCAACACAAACGTGAAAAAGACGCACTGTTGTCAAGTATCATCCCACCCCAAAGCTTGGCTTGACGTTTATAACTCAATGTCCCGGGCGTTCTAGGAGGACGAAAAGTGAAGCAACGGTTAAGAACGCTCAGTGCCCAGTGCTGAGAAGAAAAATAACTCAGCCACAGAATAGTGAATTGCGGTCTTGATACTCGGGCTTTTTCTTATTGACTCTATAAATCCCGTCTTATCGACGAACGGGAACAGGGATGGGATGAACCTAACAGGTACCGCTCCGGTGGAAATCTCCGAAAGAAGCAAGGTCAGCAACCTCAATTCGATTGCCTTATCTTTCATCGCAAAACCCCTCATCTTCATCTTGAGAAGAAGTACACAGTAGGGCTGTACTACTTTTTCCTGGGGCTCATTCATTATCTATCTGATCTGTCCAACCGGGGTACTGTCGCAAGAGCAAGTCCACGGACAAAACCGTTTCTGCACGGCAGCCAGCTCGGTGCCGTATGCCGATGGCTGTGAGGTGCGAAATACAACGTATAATTCTAACAGGCATCTTAGAGCCTGTGATTTGTTGTCCGGGTTTGTCATCACTAGGGCTGCTTTAGTGTCATGCAACTAGTCTCTCTTCCGGAGGCAGAGTCAGTTTAATCAAAGCTTGTTGACCAGTGAGGTTCAATAACGATACAATACACTGACTCAGCTCATTTTCTGGATATTCAGGGTCTGAAAACCAAAGTTGCGCAACGATGTATTTGCTGCTTTTGGATTCGGCCAGGGCTAGCTGACCTACGGGGTTAGGGCTTAGATCTAGCCAGGGTCCATCAATGCCCTACATGGGCGTGCATGGGTGAAGAGACTGCGCCCAAATGCTTCAAAGACATGAATCCATTTTTCTTTTTCTGGCATTTCTTGCTTCAGCTCATTATGAGTCATTATTGTTGTCCATGTTACATACAGCATCCGGTTGGCTGATTGTGTTCTCGCAGCTCCAACCGGGGCGCAGACTTCAGGTTTAATCAACCGTGGAACCGACGAGGAAACCGAATGTCTCTAGTGTATACCCTTGTGATTTATTTTCTTTTGATTATGGAAAACCGGCAGGAACTCTATTCCATACAAGGACAGAGTCAGGTGCATAGTTTGTGGACTCGGACAAATCGTATGTCGGTTCGGCAGAAATCAGTCCAGACCGTTGAACTTAATATCAATGTTTCTTTTTTAGCTAATCACGCCAATCCATTGCTTCCATTGACCTGTTTTTCTTCTTTCGGTAACAACTTTTTTTCACCTATTATTACTTGAGAATGAATATCAAGTATACACTGTCATATTATAACGCCGAATACATCTTACGATGGATCGGCATTGCGGCTCTGCGCCAAGGCTCAGCAATGCCCCAATGACTGCAATTGCATACCAAATTCCGCTTAGTTACTTGCAAGCCAAGTGAGTCACACGCGCATGCAGCAGTATGACAGCATATATAATAGCACTTATCTTCAAGCAGGTCATCGGAGGTCGCCGACGAGATTTTCGTAGATATGTACTGTGTTGGAAAGTCCAGATGTCGAGTATAGATCGGCACGTACATTGATACTGCATAGGACAGACATATAATACATGGTCATCAAACAAGAAAACATAGCCGACCGAGCAAGCCTGTATTCAACTCCTACGCTCCGCGCTAAACCCATATTAAACCTCAAACAGCCAATACAACATAGTTATCCAAAAGAAAAAGACCATATCAATGAATGAATGGACCAATTGACTGGGGCCGCAAGGCCAGTAGACAATCAGGTCTATTCAAAGACACGAAACCGAGATTATAGGCTTGATCCGTACAGCGACCGGGACCTTGAGGCTGTCAAGCAGGGGCTACAACCCCCACTCTTTAGGCACTTTATGTGTCTCCGTTAGACAACAGGCACAGCGGCGCCTATGGCAGTTGTGGCACGATGGGTTCCATGTCGAATAAGGCCCGTCATTGCAATGACAACAATACCACTTGACTTCTGTCTGAGGTCTTTGGACAGGTTTGTCGACGGGAGCGCGTGGGCGGGTCATGTTGAAGGACTGCTTCGGTCACGGAGGATGCGTTCTCTTCGCCTTCGGCAGCGTGGAAAGCTCTATAAGAGTCTCCTAACGTTGTCTAATGAAACGCATGTTAGTATTGGCGTAATGCCGGATAGCAACTTAGTAGAAAACGAAATACCTGGTGGTAGGATATAGAGCAAAGAATAGATGGCAATATCAGACACTTGTTCAGATACGGAAACAAACAGCTGGGATAGGAATATGTAGAGATGGGAATAAGTGAATTCTACTTACCATCGCTCTGACTTGGGGCCCCCAGCACCATATATTTATAGGTTGCATTATCATACTGTCCATTGCAAGGCAATCTTACAGTGTGGTAATCTCACAAAGATCGTGGCACTGCTGGGCGAACGTGAATTCCGCCAAAGATGGACAACGCTTGGCCTCACGAGATTGTAATATTGCACAAGCGTAGCCCTAGGCAAATCTCACAGAACAGGATGACTGAGGCGTAGGCTGCGTGCACGATTGGTTAATTGAAACCGGTGAGGGACAAACACGGACTTCGCAAGGTGGAATCGGGGCTGGTGCAAATATCGCTCATGTCGGTGGATTCAATCATATCATAGCCAGGCCGGTGCTGTTTCTGGAACTGCGGACACCAACTGAGACTTTTTGGCTCCCAACTCGCACGACAAAAAAATGAGGTAGTTCATCCATGTCGTACGGGAAGCTATGCTCGTCAGGTCAAGCCGTGAGCAGGGCGTTCTTGGTAAGGCTCAGCCAGGCGGCGAAGAGATCCGGCTAAACAAGTGACCGGTTTATTAGTGATAGTGAGCCTCGACAGAGATTTAGGGTCAGGACCGTATTCTGCGGTAGAAGGTAGTGCCCAGTAGATAATAAGACATTTGAGAGAGGAGAATTCTAAGATGAGATTTGAATCATCGCTGTGGGTGTTCTCCCATCTTATAGACGTCGACAAGTAGCCTTGTCCCTAGTAAATCCTCGCTTGTAGTTGTTATGCGGCACAACAGTTGCCATGTGAACAACTTGACAAGGGAACGACAAATTGAATATCTTCCGACCACCTAGCCGCAGTGCAATTCATTCTATAGTAGCACTGAGAGGGTGGAGGTTGCGAATTTGATCAGGCTGAGAAGCTGAGCTCAGCTCAACTGATGTGATACCCCGCACTTGTATCTCCGGCCTTCTGAAGCACGCCAAGTCCGAGTATTATAGGAACTCGGCTTGCGTCTGTTGGAATCAGTTGATGGCTCATGGCGTGTATTTCTCATTTATTTGTTCCCGAAGTGTGACTGTGAGCACATTCATTCCACTTCGGTTGACACTGTTGGATGAGCGGGGGAGGAGAGCCACCCTTAGAGATAAGGATGGAGCCGCCAACATTCGCCAGACCAGGACAGGAAAAGTTGGCAAGCACATTTTTCTCAACTGTAATATTGAGTCTCTCACAAGGAATTTTACACCAGACTGAACATATTCAGCATCAATACAAGCATGGCTGATCAAACGAAAGCTGAGATCCTCCTAATCGGCTGCGGCGGCGTCGGCACGATGTGCGCTTACAACCTTCAAGTCGGCTCGCAGGCCAACGTTACAGCTGTGCTGAGGTCCAACTATGATGCCGTTGATAGACGAGGGTTCTCCATTTCTTCCATCGAGCATGGTGAGGTGGCTGGTTGGAAGCCCGGCAGAAGTGAGACTTCTCCTGTAACATTCTGCATGATTCGTTGCGTTCGATAACTGATATAGATACAGTTACACGGACTATTGCTGGGCAAGACGACACGCCGTTTGACTTCATCGTGGTCACCACGAAGAACATCCCAGACCAGCCGCCCACAATTGCAGAAATGATCTCTCCCGCCGTTACACACAGACATACGGTCATCGTGCTGCTGCAGAACGGAATCAACATTGAGCGTCCATTGTTCGCCGCGTTTCCCGACAACATTGTCCTATCTGGAGTTTCCATGATTAGTGCAACTGAAACCGAGCCCGGTAAAATACGGCAAGACGACCCGGATATCCTGGTAATCAGTCCATTCCACAATCCCCGCATTTCTGCAGACCAGGAACTAGCAGCTGCACAGCGTTTTGTCGATTTGTACAACGCTTCGGGCAAGAATTCGTGCAAATTAGAGCCCGATGTTGATGACGTGCGCTGGCGTAAGCTCATCTATAACGCAGCTTACAACTCTGTTTGCGCCATCCTGGATCTGGATACAACCTCAATCCGTTACGCGAAGCAGCCCTTGAACGACCTGGTCAGACCTGCCATGTGGGAGGTCTGGAACATTGCAAAGGCTGCTGGGCATCCTCTTCCACCGGAGATAGTGGATGAGAAGCTTGACCTCGACACGTGGTCCTTTTTCAAGCCGAGCATGGCACAAGATATGAGCAAGGCAAGAACATGACCCACGTCTCCATGAGTACAAGTACTAACGGCATGACTAGGGCAATTTTACCGAATATGAAAACATCGTAGGCGAGCCTCTGCGGGTGGCTCAGCGACTCAATGTCCCAGCTCCCAAGCTCACGGTGATATATAGTATACTGAAAGCTCTGCAATGGAAGACACGAATGCAAAAGGGCTTGGTAAAAGTTCCCATTGAAAGACCTCAGTCCCTATGTTTGTTAGAAGATAGCTAGATACAGCCGTGAAATTCAAATGTCCAACTTGTTCATGTCCAAAAAGAAAATATATATGTGCAATGAAAAGTAAAACAAGATCCAAAACCTTGTCTATATGTTGCAAAAAGCGTCATCTAGAATGTTAAGCGCCAAAAATATAAATATGCAAAAGCGAAGATTCCGAAAGACTAAAGCGAGGCCATTGTGTCAATGCATTGCACAAATCCTAGAAACTTTCGGTGACGGCGAAATTCGCCGAGGCGGTTATATGGTGATAATTTCCATCTCATTGAAGAGAGATCATGTTGAAAAGCATCCATTGGTGACGTGAATCATGAGCTTCGGGAATCGGAGGTTCCGGATCGGCCCCAGGAAGGTCGCCAACTGCCTGTCGAGTTCTTCGAGATGGCCGGCGATGTTGGGCTGTTGACATATACGTATTCGCCGTCGACATATTGAGCATCGCCATAAAAGGTGGCGCGGTGCTTGCGTCGTGTGTAGCGTTGTTCGAGACGATAAAGCTCGAGCTCTAAAACACCAGTTAGTGCTTGAAGAGTGTTTAGCGGAGACGGGCGGCATTACTGCTCTGAAGTTTTTCAATGAAACCCATATCGTCTGATGTGCGCTTGATGTGATGACCCAAGAATGAGACTATATATGTTTGGAAATCGAGTACGCAATGAAGCAGCGGTCTATCCGAGGCAAGGAAGAAATGCTGAGCACGAAGCAGATATTAGCCGAGAGAATAGCACGACGTAGCAATATTCGAGATGGGATAGTACAGACCAGATCTCGCTCAACGACTTTGCATGCAGTAAAGGATTTTTCGTGGTTGCGTGTGGATGCGGATGGTCTCAATCAGCGGGAGCATGAAGCAAAAAAGAGCGTAGTAGTGAGCAAGGATTGGAACAGTCAACGACGCTGGCTGGCTAGCTAGTTGGTAGCTAGTAGACACTAAATCGACGACATAGAAGGAGCGGTGGTATCACAATACTAATGGAAAGAGAAGAAGAAGATAAGAAGAGGAGACGAAAGAGAGTCAGGAACGTGCCCCCGGTGCCCACTGCCCGCTGCCCACTGGGAGGATGCTCAGGGGCGCCTGTCGCGTGGGGAAGGCGAGCGTTCTAGTGCGGTCTAGCGCTTCCTTTTCGGATTTTAGTGTTTACTAGTATCCTTTTTAATTATTTTCCATGCTTCTCATTGCGCCGTTGGTCGCTATCTCCACTCCCACGAGGCACTGTACGTCTTCAATCAACGTCTCGATAGCGTGCAACCTAACTCAGTTGCAGTATGCACAACTGACGATGAAAAATACGAGTGCAGTCCCACATGGGCAATGCCAGTGAACCACACAATCAGGCCCAATCAAAGTCATCGGCCCGTGTCCATGTATCACCACGGAAACACCAATATTCAATCGAAGCGCTGCAAAAGTACGAATGTCAAGGGTCGTACATAATACCAAGAGATTAGCTGCATTTCTCGCACGGCGATTACTGGCTTAGTATCTCCATAGTGGAAACTTACGTCCTCTGTGGCGCGAATGTCCACCATTTGCTTCGCCCAAACCCCAGGCTAATGTGCGCCACTAGTGCAGTTTCAGCGCAACAAATTGCTCGTGCTAAAGAGCAATCCAGATTTGAACGGTGGGCTTTGCATTCTAGCTTTAACTCAGCATCGAAAACCAAGTTGAACAAAATGCCGTTTTAGATATGTTTAAGAACCCACACTGTCTGACCTAACGACCGTCTAGGATATCTTTCCTGTAATTCTATATACAAGATCTATATGTACAACACCGCGATATTTTCCATATCTCATGAAACTACGCCAGAGATTTCGCTTATCCAAAGGACAAGCTATCATTTCTTGGGCCGTGCCACGTCTGTGGGTATCACATTTTCAGCCAATTCTGAATCGGGCCCAACTTCGAGGTTTCTTTCCAAATCGGTGTCCTGGGCAAGGGACAGCTCTTGGGCTACCATATCTTTAGTATCTTCTCTAGGGGAGCGATAGAAGAAACACTCACCATGCCACAACTCCGCATAGACACCCTTGATTTCAAGCAGCTGTGCATGCGTGCCACTCTCAACCACATGGCCATCCTTGAGAACTAGGATCTGATCGCTATCGTAGATGGTACGCAGGCGATGTGCGACGAACACGCTTGTCCGTTGTTTTTCTTTGATGATACTATTAATGTTCTGTAGAAGTGCCTGCTCTGTATACGTATCCAAAGCCGAAGTCTGTAGCAAACAAGTCAGGAATGGGTGTAAAGAATGCCTCAGACAAGATATATACTCACAGCTTCGTCAAAGAAGAGCAATGGCGGATCTTTCAGAATAAGTCGAGATACGGCCAACCGTTGCTTCTCTCCGCCCGAAATCATCGTGCCTCGCTCACCGACGGCGGTCTTATAACCGTCCGGCAACCTTTGTATGAGTTCATGTACGTGTGCTCTCTCTGCGGCTTTCTGGACCTCCTCAGTAGTAGCGTCTATCCTACCATATCGGATGTTGTGCTCAATCGTATCGTTGAATAGAGGCATGTCTTGCGGCACAACACCAATGGATTTCCGTAGACTCTCCAGAGTCACATCACGCACGTCTTGGCCATCAATCAAAATCCGGCCCTCTTGAACATCATAAAAGCGAAACAAGAGCCTGAGAATGGTGGACTTTCCGCATCCACTGGGTCCGACAACGGCAAACTTTGCGCCGGCAGGGATCGTGAAAGTTGCGTTCTTGAGAATCGGCCGGTCGGGATGGTAGCCAAAGGTGACATTTTCAAATCGGATTTCTCCTCCCCGCGACAAGTCCAAGGGTTCGGCATCTGGCCGCTCCTTAACGGTGACATTGACCTTTTGAAGGTTGAAAAGGGTCTCCATATCAAGTAGAGATTGTCTCAATTCACGATAGACAGAACCAAGGAAATTTAACGGGACTGAAAGTTGGAAGACTAGTTGATTAACCATCACCAAGTCCCCAACAGTCAGTTGCCCTGTTGCTACTCCGTCCGCCGCCAAGTACATCATGGCAGCGAGAGCGCTGGAAAAGATCATGTTTTGTCCAGAGTTCAAGAAAGCCAGAGACGTGGTCACTTTTATGGATGCATCTTCGTAAGCCTTCAGAGCTTTATCGTAACGTGACACTTCGTAGGCTTCGTTATTGAAATATTTGACAGCTTCATAGTTGATCAATGAATCGACAGCAACTGTGGCACCCTTGTTATCTGCAGCATTAGCTTGTCTTCTAAACTTTGTTCGCCACGCCGTTGTCGTAATAGTAAACGCAGTGTAGGCGACCATAGTAGCTGCTGTGATTGCCGCGAATCGGAACCCATATTGATACGTCTAGAGGAGTTAGCTCACCGTCTACATCCAGTCCCTCAAACAAAAGATAGGAGCTTACCAGAATACCGCAAACCATCGAAATCTCCAGTGCGGTCGGGAAGACATGAAATACCATGGACGTCAACAAGAAACTAATACCCTTGGTCCCTCGGTCAATCGCTCTCGTAAGACCACCGGTTTGCCGACTCAAGTGAAAGTTCAGGTCTAAACGCAGAAGGTGGTCGAAAACATTGCCCGCAACTTTTCGAATCGCTTTTTGCGCAACGCTGGCAAATACAGCGTTTCTCAGTTCTTGAAATACCGTAGCACCAATTCTTGTGGCTCCATCTGCCGATGCAGGTTAGACTATGAGCGTCTCTTCATGATTCCAGACCTTACAAGCTATTATCATCGACCCTGCCACTGTGTACGCGGTGCCGCCGACGCTTGCGAAATCGATGTTCATCGAGTCAACGATATTCTTAAAGTAAAAAGGAACTTCAACGTTGAGGACCTAACGAAAACCATGTCAGACTACACAAACGCCTGTGAAAACAGCGAATCTCATTACCTTTGCTCCGACCAACAGCGTGAGAGCAGTTCCGACTCGCAGCTTAGTTCCCCAATCACCCTACACCAGCTTAGTCCAAATCCCACAGTCCATATCGATAACCCCATACCTTTGGCCACAAATACTTTGCCAGGTCTTTCATAATAGCCCAATCCGCCTTGCGTTGTTCTTTATTCGTCGCTGCGCTTGTGTTGAGAATATCTTCCGTCTTCTTCTTCGGAGTTGATTTAGCTTCCGCAACCAACTTCTGAACACCTGGCACATCGCCCTTCTTCGCTGTGCCTGTAGCTATCGAAGCTGTTTTCGATTTCAATGGAGAAGGTCCAGCGATCTTCTGATTGTCTCGTAGCGAGCGACTTGTAGTGAGAATGCGTAGTTGGTTTTGGTTGCTAATACGAGGGAGTCCACAGATGCCTTGCGGCCGCTGGGGTAGACGCCCGCAAGACGACCTGACAGCTCTAGCGAACATCTTGCTGGTTGTTCCAACTTGGTGTTTCGGACCCAGGAGTTGTAATTGACGAAGAATCCTGAAAGGTCCCCGGCGCAGTCTTCAAGGTACCAATTGCGCAATTAAAGGCGCCAGTGGGGGCATATCACGTACTCCGCATTCGGCGATTAGAGATGGCGATGCTACAGACAGCGAGGCTCGAGTAAGTCGCAGCTCATCTTCTTCCAGAAGAACCGTATAATGCTTGACAATACGGGAATTAAAATTTCAAATGAGTAAATGTGTTCGTAAAGAAATTAAGCACTTCTCAGAAAAGAAAGAATCCGCCCGCAATGAAATTCCGCTGGCCGGAGCTTTCCTCGACGGGCCGGTTTTAGCGCGTCAACACGCTTGCCGCAGCTAAACTGACGTAGGGCTAAGGAAGAAAAAAAGAAATGCCCATCAGTGCATTCGCCATCTCCTCATTCTTTTTATTCACGCCCATGCTTCTGCCATTGCCATGCGCCTTACTCTAGGGAAAGGTGTGACGGCCGTTTACAGGGCCAGGGCCGGAGCCTGCGCCTATAGACGGCATGGCATAAGAAACGTACAGATCAAGGCGGCACCATTGGGAGAACCAACCGTGGTCAATGGAGTGAATCTACCCATCTCAAACACGCCTAGCAGTGCATCTTCGGCTGGTATGTTTATCAAGCATCATTTGCATATTATCTACTAACTAGCAATCGTTGTCCAGATGCCAAGTTCCACGTTATCGGTACCCCATATTCCATGCTTTCGGTTTCTTTATCCGCATCGCAAAACCTATATACCCGACGAGGCACATTGGTTGGATTGAGCGGGAAAGCAGATAATGTATGGAGATATCAAATGTATCAGTTTAATTGTGCGAACCGTCTCTAACGCGCCGGCAATAGGTTATATCGACACTGAGCGTCCTCGAGCCCTTTCGCCGGGCAGTAGTTGGAATACCATTTCTGTATCAGAAAATTTCATCTCCTAGTCCGATCAAAGCATTGGTGTCGGTCCAGTCGCCCGTTACGTCTTTTGCTGTGGTACACTTAGATGGAACGGTGGATTGGATGGTGGCTCAGAGGCGAGCATTGCTTGCGTGGACAGGGCACTCGTTAAACATCAAGCCCAGGATCAACACAAATCTGGTATGCACTTGCTCTAAGTTAGTTTGAATACTCAACTCTAACATGTGCGTTGCAGAGTGTGACGAATTGGGGTAGCTCCGAGGTTACCGGACGTGGTCTTCTGGCTCTCGTTGGCAGAGGTCAAGTGTACTCGGTCGAATTAAAGGCTGGAGAGCAGTACATTGCTCATCCAAGGTATGACTGAACTACCACTCCTGACTAGATATATTGAAACTAATCCCATTAGCAATGTTGTCGCATACACATTGTCATCCACTCCCCCTCAACCATATCGTTTCAAGTCGACCACATTACGCTTCCAGATCCCAGGCTTAAATATCCCTGAACTTCTACTCAAGTCACGATATATTCGTGACTTTACAGCTTCCGACACCTGGAAAGCTTCTATGCGGGTAATCCATAACGTTCGCACGTGGGCGCGGAGGACGATATGGGGCGATAGGGTAGGCTTTCCTTCCCGATCATCGAAGCGCCACAAACATGTGCTAATGAATGATTTTAGCTCTTCCTCCAATTTGAGGGCCCCGCGACCCTCCTCGTTCAGTCTCGCGGAGCACGAGTACGCGATATTATGAGCGACAGGGAAGTCAACGAAATAGCCGATACACCTGCCGGCGCCACATCCAACGCCATCAACAAGCTCACGGGCGCCACAAAGACGGAAGCAACAAGCGACTATCAGCGTGCCGCCGAAGAAGCCGTATCAGAAGCACCAGTGCCGTCCAGAACAGTTGAGGAATTGACGCAAGAACTCAAGGGCGTAAGTCAGACCATCGCTACTATTCGCGATGGTAAAGTTGAGTTTGAGAAGCTCAAGCAGCAGAATGCGGACAATGCTAGGAAATAACTAATGACTCCCTTCTGTGTTTTTTGAGTGCACGTCGTTCTTTCCCACCTGTGGCTTTGTATTGTTATGCCAGCTGATAATCTTTTCTTCTGTCTCTGTTATGAGTTCTTTCTTTGATACTTACCCCCAGTCGGCTTAATCATAGCACGGCTCGGGGCTTCATGATGTACTATAGATCTATTGATTGAGGATGACTTTGAGGCGGAGATCTCTTGCGTCTAGGAATTATCTTTACTATTGAGACTTTCGTTCAACAAGTATTAGGTAGTCCCACCACATAAATTAAACAGTCATGGAGACGGCACCATGATAATATTGACCAAGAAGAGACATTCACATCCAGGAATTAAAGAGAAAAAAAGAAGGTAATCGTCCACAACTGCTCCGGATCCAATGCAAAAATATACTCAACGAGAGACTCCACCCCAGATATTTATTGATAACTTCGACATGCGCTTTAGGGCGATTGTCAGTTCAGATGGGCATTCCCAAGACTCTCCAACATATCATCAAAGTTCTCTCCGAGCACAGTCCTATTCTGGTTGATTTTATTGCCGTTGGCAGGCGTCTTCTTGGGCGATACATTCCGTGGCTTTGGCTTGACTTGCTGCAAGCCACCTTTGCAAAGAGAGCATCTTGCCTTGGTTGGATCAATGCTTTTCGAGTGCCTGCCATACTTGTGACCACAGTCGACACAAAGCCAGACGTATTTGTAATCGATTTCGTATGAATGCTTTGTAGTCACTTCAATAGGATAGTGTTTGTAGACGGGATGCTGTTTCACTGCCTCGACGCACTTGCGACCCCAATCTTTGAAGCTTGTGCCGTGAGGCTGATCGCGAATCTTGGAAATCATGTAGTTTGCAAGATGGCAGTACTCATGAGCCACCGTGTTGAGGAGTCGGTTTTCATTGTCGATGATTCGCTCAGCAAGCTCGATAGAGGCATGTTGAATGTATTTGAAATCCCCCGCTGGCTGCTTTAATTTTTCCTGCTTCCACTTGGCGCGTCCTGCAGTGCTGCGTAATGTCTTACTCCATTCAATTCTGACGCCTCCTGTGCTCTGCGCAAGTTCGTTGATTTGACCTCCTGAAATGGCTCCGTCAAGTGCTATTAAGAACTCCTGTGCGAGTGAAGTTTTTCTGTTGTCGAAATCCTTTTTACGTGCAGCAGCAGCTTTTCTTTGGGCAATTTCTGCCTTCTTGATGGCCGTTTTGCTTGGGCTCTTGACCGGGGTCTCGATATTCAAGTCTTTAGCCACAGGCATGTTGTCAGTGTCTGCACTGAATCTAGCCTTTCCAACTTCCTCCAAGGCAAGAAGCCGTTCTAGGGCCCTGCTTCTGGTCTTCTGCTTAGGAGGCGACCATTGATCATTCCAAGCATTGGTGAGTTCTTGGCTCCAGAACGCGTCAGAGCTTGGACGATGGGGAGATGGTGGGATTTTGGTTTTAGACGGAGATGGCCGTAATGTTTTCGTGGGACTGCACGGAGGAGTCTGCATTTTGTTTATTGGCTGTTTCCTCGTGGATCCAGGAGACGATGTGCTAGATTTGACGTTAGAAAGCTTTCTTGATTAGGTAGACAAGTGACTTACATAGAGTTGATGCTCTCGCGAAGTGGACTCCTTTTGGGTTTGGTGTTTTTGGTGGGCTCACTCTCTTCGTCAAGCCCCTCATTAGGTAGCAGGAGCGTGAATGGGGAGGAGAAACGTGGAGGGGTCTTTTTATTAGGAGATTTATGGGGCGGGTTTGCCTTTGTGGTGGCTGGTGAGTGAGTTTCGTTTGAAATGTTGAGCTTTTGTGTCTGTGAGCTTATGCTCGAAGTTCGTGGTTTTCGTCCCCTCAAAAGCCTCCTTCGTGTGGGTTTTGGAGTGGGAGGTTTGATTTCTTCCTCTTCGTCCCCTTCGTCCTCTTCGAGACCATCATCATGGTAACTCAAGTCCTCGTTATCACTGACAATGAACTCATCCAGGGAGTTGTAACCGTCCGAGTCATCGCTCACTTCTGGCTCGGAATCATCTGATTCCTCCTTTGATTTTGGCTCTCTATATCGCATGAAGCTAGATTCCTGTGGATCTGACTCGAATCTTCCTTCATGCATATCTCCATTTGTATTATCTGCTTGTTGGTTTGTATCTTCGTGCAGCTCTTCATCTTCTTCCTCGTCACTTTCGTTTTCCAGACTGTCGGACACTTCCTCCGCTTCGTCATCAAAGAACAGGTTCTCTTTATCTGAACTTTCTTCTTCCTCGAGATCACTACCAGATCGTGACCTTCTGGACGAAGAACCGCTACTGTCTTCAGATGCCCGCTTCGTTAGACCAGAAGTAATTGAGTTCGAGTGTGTAAGTTTCAACGGGGCCTTTGACGTTCTCTGGTTGATACGTGGTGATTCAGTGAACGGATCAGCGCTTGCTCCTTCGTCGCTGTCGGACTGTTCTTCGTCTTCGAATATTTTGAAGTCGGAGAACCCAGTGTTCTTTTTCGTCTTTGGCTTTGGTTTCGGCTTTAGTGGCGATGAAAGTGTTGTTCTATGAAATGTCGAAGATGTTGTAGATGTTATTTTTGAAGCACTCGGACTCTGACGTCCGTATGGATTCGAAGCGTTCAGTCGTGCCATGTTGAATATTTTGCAGGGGATATGACGTTATGAATATCATTCCACAGATCAATCCGTATATACCAACACCAAGTTGACCTAACGGCCGGTGACTCAACTCGAGGCAATTGAATCTCGAGTGATGTATGATGCAGGTCCAGGAGGGTATAACTAAGGTAGGGTGTGTTTACGGGCCGTGGTTGGCGGGGCAACGCGGCCTGACGGCGGTAGTAACCACGACATATGAAGGGAATAACTTCAATTCTACAATTCTTCGGTGATGTCTACATGTGTAACAATCGCTCCCTGACATTGTCTTCGTCTGTGGCGCCCAATCTCCGACAGGAGCCGGCTGCTCTCGATGGTCGATGTTGGGGATTGTCCTTGCTTTTTCATAGGACAGCCGCGTTGCTTTAAGATATATATACCGTGCGACTCATGTCTGGTCCGTTTGCACAACAACCATCTACTATCAACGAAAATTTCTACCATTTCTCACACGTAAAGAGCGAATACCTACACGTCTCAAATGCGTAGAGCACCATGCAATTCAATTATAAAAAAGTACTTATTTGATAGCCTCAGCATGCAGACTACATTGTCAGTCCACGGATAAGCTTATCGCCCTCGACGAGATAAGCTTCTAGCAACCTTGGAAGGCTTGGCCAAGTAAGCCTCGAAGGACAAATCATCAACTTCGTTATTGTGGTGATCGATACAGTTTGAGTTCGGGTTTCCAACAGACGAACCCCAGGAACTGATTTGGAATTCGATAGTGCGGCACATTTTTCATTGTGATGAAGGTTTCCATTAGCTTGTTTCAAAGGTCCAATGGATTTAAATATACGCGTCATCTACCCGAGCCCCTTTTCCCGCATTACGGTCATCACCAATATTGTCCGTTACAGAGACCGTAGTTATCATGACGGACATACGGACGAACATGGCACTCAGGTCCGCGTTCTCCCTACAGCAGACCACTACCAGGAATCCCTAAGTTTCTAACATGAAGGATTGTTCCAGGCCTTCTGGGTTATATTCTAGAGGTAGTTAGTGCGGCGATAGAGTTGGATGAGACGTTGGTATCAACCGTGTCCTCCGTTCTCCGTGTCCGTGCGAGAAAGCGTCGTTACTGTAATGTATGTACGGCGGTAGGAGCGTAACTTTGAGCAAGCCACAGAGTCCACGCACCAAGCCCGCCGCTGGCGATCCAGCAGGCTTAATTTCGATATTTCAAGTTTTTTTTCGGCGCACAAGCTTTCCGGTGTGGATGACATTTAAGAGCGACATGAACGACGATGTGAATTTTCTTTTTCGGCTTGTCTTATCTGTACGACTTGAACACCTACGTAGTTATTTGAGTTTTCGACAGCGGCATACTCTAAACTCGTCTCACAAGAGATGAAGGTGGCTTAGCCTTCCATTGTGGATACGATCCTAATGCATAAGAAATTGCATTATTTACGATCCCCGTCAGAAAACTCGTAGCCGACTCGATCAATCGAATTCTTTCACGGAGTCTCATAGCTGTCCAATTTGAGGTGAATAGATCCCAATGGTGCATAGGATAAGGCTCTGGAGAAGATTGCGATGTTTCTCGACAGCGTATTCTCATTGGTCAATCGTGGAGTTTTCATTCCATGGAACATCTCCCCATGTACATACTAAGCGGTTCTTGGCGGGCAGTTTTGCTATGTTGTCTAACCCCCTTCATACCGACCAGTGAGCGTTGCAGTTGCTGGATACCAATGACCTCGTTGACCTGGTTGCGAGCTTGGATTCTTATTAATAATCCAGCAATACATGATCTCCCACGGCCTACCGAGGTCGTTCTCAGTCGGACGGGCTCAACAACTATCCGTAGTAGAATTCGCCGCTGGTGAACAGCGTGACCTGTACTACATCGGAGTAGATGATTCTTATTTACTTGCCACAGTGGGTCGTGTCTCAGGGGTTTGATGGTAAACAAGATACGCAGTGCAGTAACGTACTGGCCGGTATCATAACTCTGCTAAGTTCCAACAACTCACGGTGTCCGCCGGAAGTTGCGGAGGGGCTTTTATCCCTAAACCTCAGAGATGATTGGCTGTCATTACGGGCTTACCCCTGCTCGGGCACCCACTTCCCAGTGAGGCCTCCCCGATCGAGCAGCGTCGACCTGTAAAATTGCCGTATTCGATACAAAAGCATCCGGACCCGCTATAAAACGCAGCCAGTCAACGGTCGCTAAACGCGCCACCAGCATACCAGCTGTTCTGTAACTGAAGCATCAAAATCTGTGCGTGGCTGTAACCTGATCGCCCATCAATGCTTCTGAAAGTTGCTGTTCCTTGCCCTCGGACCAGTCAATTGCCACGCAGTCGATAAGATTTGCAGGGTACACAACGTACGCGATACGTACAGGACTAGTAACGTATCTGGGTGGACACTGAGACCGATTGCGCCCAAAATAGCCACGAGTCTCCTCGCACTTTCCCTGGCCCAGACTGCCACCTTCCTTCTGTTCCCGCCAGCGCCAACAATTTTCTTGCTAAGCCTGAGGACCTCCACTCCTGCCTGCTCTGCGACTGGCCTCTTCCGCCCCTTCCCCTGCCTGCGACAGCGCGCTCTCTCAATCCTGATTTTCTGAGCATTGTTCATTTTCTCTTGCTCCTTTCTCTTCGCTCTCTTTCCTACTTGCATCACATATCATCACGTCCACACTCTTTTGCCATCTTTTTTTCGCTGAGTCGACAACCTTTCGTTCGTCTCGCCTTCCAGTCCTTCGCTCCTTTTCCACCCTGTGGCAGAAGAAGGGAAGGATCACTGGACGCCTGTAGGTTCCTGCGTCTGTTGTATGGTGCCGATAATCTTAACCTACCCATCTTCGACGCGCTGGCGAGCTGTCACTGAGCTTTTATTTCCAAAACCCTTCATTCGTTCAACAATAAACTGACGACTCTACCACCACGGATAATTAATATCTATTTGTTCAATCGCTGACAAATTCATTCGACCTGCGTGAAAGAAATCTTGAGGCTTCAATCCGACATACACGGGCATTCGTCACCTGGCTGTGACTGATTTTCTCATATTTCCATTATTGCAGCCCATAGGTTCAACTACCCTGTATATCCCAAAAGCATTTGATCGGTTTTATGGGCAGTTTATAGAGGTGCGTGAATTCATTGAATGGTCGATCTATCGGAAGGTGGATAAAGCGTCGAATGAACCACGGATTCACGAGAAGGTTTAACTGACCAGTCAATCCGATAGAAGGTTTTTGTCGTTGAATTGTAGATAGCCATCATGTCTGCTGGGCATTACGACGATGGCTACGGCCATCAAGGCCACGGCGATGGCTATTACCAGGACGACCAACATGGGTACTACGATCAAAACGAGTACTCGAACTACGGAGATGGTTACTATGACCAGAGGTGGGTCTTGCAAAGGACAATTAGTACCAGTACAAGGGTGAAACTAACAATCTCTTCAGTGGTTACTATGGCGATAATCACGGCGAACATCATGGCGAACAGCACGGCGGCGGCTACTATGAGGGTGGCCACGATAACTATTATAATGAGCAGTACTATGATCAGGGTCATGGCGGACATCCTGACTATGCCCAGAACGGCCAAGGTCGTCGACGTGGAGACTCCGAAGAGGACTCGGAGAGTTTCAGTGATTTCACCATGAGATCCGAAACTGCCCGTGCAGCGGACATGGACTACTACGGCCGTGGTGACGAACGTTACAACAGCTACAATGAAAGTCAGATGGGTGGCCAAGGATACGGATACCGACCACCATCCTCCCAGATCTCATACGGAGGCAACCGCTCATCAGGCGCTTCAACCCCAGTTTACGGCATGGACTACAGCAACGCCCTACCTGCTGGTCAACGCTCTCGCGAGCCGTACCCAGCCTGGACTTCGGACGCCCAAATCCCCCTTTCCAAGGAAGAAATCGAGGACATCTTTTTGGACCTGGTCAATAAGTTTGGTTTCCAGCGCGACAGCATGAGGAATATGTACGACCACTTCATGACTCTCCTCGATTCCCGTGCCTCCCGTATGACTCCCAACCAGGCCCTTCTCTCGTTGCATGCAGACTACATTGGTGGTGACAATGCCAACTACCGCCGTTGGTACTTCGCTGCTCATCTCGACCTCGACGATGCTGTGGGATTCGCCAACATGCAACTTGGAAAGGCCAGTCGTCGAACTCGAAAGGCCCGTAAAGCCGCCAAGAAGGCCGCTGAACAAAACCCGGAGAACGAACAAGCCACGCTAGACGCGTTGGAAGGCGACAACAGCTTGGAAGCGGCCGAGTTCCGTTGGAAGACACGTATGAACCGCATGTCTCAACATGAGCGTTGCCGGCAGATCGCCCTGTACCTTCTTTGCTGGGGTGAGGCAAATCAGGTTCGATTTACGCCCGAGTGTCTCTGCTTTATCTTCAAGTGTGCCGATGACTATTTGAATTCCCCTGCGTGCCAGAACCGTGTTGAGCCTGTGGAAGAAGGCACATATCTTAACAATGTCATCACCCCTCTGTACAGTTATCTGCGTGATCAGGGTTATGAGATTTACGACGGCAAATATGTGCGTCGTGAGCGTGACCACGCCCAGATTATTGGTTACGATGATGTCAACCAACTCTTCTGGTATCCCGAGGGGATCGAGCGAATTGTCCTCGAAGATAAGACGCGACTTGTGGATATCCCTGCAGCAGAGCGATGGGACAAACTAAAGGACGTCAACTGGAAGAAGGTGTTCTTCAAGACCTACCGCGAGACCCGTTCTTGGTTCCACATGATAACCAACTTCAACCGAATTTGGGTTATTCATCTGGGCGCTTTTTGGTTTTTTACTGCCTTCAACGCCAAGTCATTGTACACCAAGGACTACCAGCAACAGCTCAACAACCAGCCTCCTGGCTCGTACTCGTGGTCAGCAGTGGGTCTAGCTGGTGCACTCGTTACTCTTATCAACATTTTTGCGACTCTTGCGGAGTGGGCCTATGTACCACGCCAATGGGCTGGTGCCCAGCACTTGACTAGACGTCTGTTGTTCTTGATCCTGGTCTTCGCTGTCAACATCGGGCCTGCTGTATACGTTTTCATGGTATCAAAAGACGGTCGGGACACCATCGCACTAGCTCTTGGCATTGTCCAGTTCTTCATCGCTTTGGCAAGTTTCTTTTTCTTCGCCGTTATGCCGCTCGGTGGTCTGTTTGGCAGCTACATGAAGAAGAACACCCGCCGATACGTTGCCAGTCAGACATTCACAGCTAGTTTTCCTGCGCTCACTGGTAACGGCATGTGGATGTCTTATGGTATGTGGGTTTGCGTGTTCGCTGCCAAATTGGTCGAGTCCTACTTCTTCCTCACGCTCTCTTTCAAGGATCCCATTCGTATTCTCCGCCCAATGAAGATTCAACATTGTTTGGGTGACAAGCTCGTTGGTGAGGCGCTGTGCCATGCTCAACCCCAAATTCTTCTTGGGTTGATGTTCTTCACTGATTTGACCCTTTTCTTCCTGGATACTTATCTCTTCTACATTATCCTGAACACAATCTTCTCCGTGGCACGTTCCTTCCATCTTGGTGTCTCTGTTTGGAGTCCCTGGCGAAACATCTTTTCACGTCTGCCCAAGCGTATCTACTCGAAGGTTTTGGCTACCACGGACATGGAAATCAAATACAAGCCTAAGGTTTTGATTTCTCAAGTCTGGAACGCTATTGTCATTTCCATGTACCGTGAACATCTCCTAGCCATTGACCACGTTCAGAAGCTTCTCTATCACCAAGTTCCTTCCGAACAGGAGGGTAAGCGAACATTGAGAGCCCCGACCTTCTTTGTCTCTCAGGAGGATCAATCTTTCCAAACGGAGTTCTTCCCATCTCAGAGTGAAGCAGAACGTCGTATCTCGTTCTTTGCTCAGTCCCTCTCAACACCAATTCCGGAGCCTCTACCTGTTGACAATATGCCTACTTTCACCGTCTTGATTCCTCACTACAGCGAAAAGATCCTTCTTTCTCTGCGAGAAATCATCAGAGAGGATGAGCCTTACTCCCGTGTTACCCTTCTGGAATACTTGAAGCAGCTTCATCCTCACGAATGGGATTGCTTTGTAAAGGATACCAAGATTCTGGCAGATGAGACGTCTCAGTTTAACGGCGAGTATGAGAAATCTGAAAAGGATGCGGCACGAAGCAAGATTGATGACCTCCCTTTCTACTGCATTGGTTTCAAGTCCGCGGCTCCCGAATATACCCTCCGCACTCGTATTTGGGCCTCTCTTCGCACTCAAACCCTGTACCGTACAATCTCTGGTTTCATGAACTACAGCCGTGCCATCAAGCTTCTCTATCGGGTTGAAAACCCGGAGGTTGTGCAAATGTTCGGAGGTAACTCTGACAAGTTGGAACGTGAATTGGAACGAATGGCTCGCCGCAAATTCAAGATTTGTGTTTCCATGCAACGTTATGCCAAGTTCAACAAGGAAGAGCGCGAAAACACAGAATTTCTTCTCCGTGCATATCCAGACCTCCAAATCGCCTATCTTGATGAAGAACCTCCTGCCAACGAGGGTGAGGAACCCAGACTCTACTCTGCTCTTATTGATGGACACTCCGAGATTTTGGAAAATGGTCTTCGCAAGCCTAAGTTCCGCATTCAGCTCTCTGGCAACCCTATTCTTGGAGATGGAAAGTCCGATAACCAGAATCACTCCATCATCTTCTACCGTGGTGAATACATTCAACTGATCGATGCTAACCAAGATAACTATCTCGAGGAATGTTTGAAGATTCGCAGCGTCCTTGCCGAATTTGAGGAATTGACCACTGACAACGTTTCCCCCTACACTCCTGGTATTTCTGCCCCCAAAACCGACCCTGTCGCTATCCTTGGTGCTCGTGAATACATCTTCTCCGAGAACATTGGTATTCTTGGTGATGTCGCCGCCGGTAAAGAACAGACATTTGGTACCCTATTCGCTCGTACTCTTGCTGAAATCGGTGGTAAACTGCACTATGGTCATCCTGATTTCCTCAACGGCATTTTCATGACTACTCGTGGTGGTGTCTCCAAGGCTCAGAAAGGTCTTCACCTTAATGAGGATATTTACGCCGGTATGAACGCTGTCCTCCGTGGTGGAAGAATCAAGCACTGCGAATACTTCCAGTGTGGTAAGGGTCGTGATCAAGGTTTCGGTTCAATTCTCAATTTCACAACCAAGATCGGAACTGGTATGGGTGAACAAATGCTGTCTCGTGAATACTACTACCTCGGTACCCAGCTTCCATTGGATCGCTTCTTGTCATTCTACTATGCTCACCCTGGTTTCCACATTAACAACATGTTTATCATGTTATCCGTGAATATGTTCATGATCACAATGATTAACCTCGGTGCCCTGCGACACGAAACCATTCTCTGTCGATACAACTCCAACCTTCCCATCACCGATCCCTTGATGCCTACCGGTTGTGCCAATCTCGTTCCTATCACCAATTGGGTCAACCGTTGTATCGTATCCATCTTCATTGTGTTCTTCATTTCCTTCGTTCCATTGGTGGTTCAAGAATTAACCGAGCGAGGTGTCTGGCGCGCCGCAACCCGTCTAGCTAAGCAGTTCGGTTCTCTTTCCTTCATGTTTGAGGTGTTCGTCTGCCAGATTTATGCCAACGCCATTCAGCAAGATCTTTCGTATGGAGGTGCCCGATATATCGGTACCGGTCGTGGTTTCGCTACTGCTCGTATCCCCTTCGGTGTTCTTTACTCTCGTTTCGCTGGACCCTCCATCTACCTGGGCGCTCGCTGCTTGCTCATGCTGTTGTTTGCTACGACGACCATGTGGACCGCCGCTTTGATCTGGTTCTGGGTTTCCTTGTTGGCTCTGTGTATCTCGCCATTCTTGTTCAACCCTCACCAGTTCTCATGGAACGACTTCTTCATTGACTACCGCGACTATCTTCGATGGTTGTCTCGTGGCAATTCCAGATCTCACAACTCTTCATGGATTGCTTTCTGCCGTCTGTCTCGTACCAGAATCACTGGATACAAGCGTAAGGTTCTCGGTGTCCCATCCGAGAAGCTTTCGGGTGACGTCCCACGTGCCCGTATCACCAACATCTTCTTTTCAGAGATTCTTGGTCCCCTGGTCTTGGTTGCAGTCACACTCGTTCCTTATCTCTTCATCAACGCTCGTACTGGTGTAACCCAGGATGGTCAAAAGGCGACCAACGCCCTTATTCGTGTTGGCATCGTTGCCTTGGCTCCTGTCGGTATCAATGCCGGTGTTGCGGGCGCCATGTTCGGTATGGCATGCTGTATGGGTCCCGTTCTTAGCATGTGTTGCAAAAAGTTCGGTGCCGTTCTCGCCGCAATTGCTCACGGTATTGCCGTCGTCATGCTCCTTGCTATCTTCGAAGTCATGTTCTTCTTGGAAGGCTGGAGCTTCCCTCGTTGCGTGTTGGGCATGATCTCCATGGCAGCAATTCAGCGATTCGTCTACAAGTTGATCATTGCTCTTGCCCTTACCAGAGAATTCAAACATGATCAGTCCAACATCGCTTGGTGGACCGGAAAATGGTACAACATGGGCTGGCACTCCGTCTCTCAGCCGGGTCGTGAATTCCTCTGCAAGATCACTGAGCTCGGTTACTTTGCCGGTGACTTTGTCTTGGGCCACCTCCTTCTCTTCATCATGCTACCCGCCCTCTGCGTGCCATATATTGACAGATTCCACTCTGTCATCCTTTTCTGGCTTCGTCCAAGGTATGTCTTTTATTTTCCCCTACTTTCTGCTGTTTCATCTAATTGACATTTCGCCCAGCCGACAAATCCGCCCTCCTATCTACTCGTTGAAGCAGTCTAAGCTCCGCCGCCGTCGCGTGATCCGTTACGCCATTCTTTACTTTGCCATGCTTATTCTCTTTGTTGTCCTCGTTGTGGCACCTTTGGTTGTTCGCAACCTTAACATCAAGCTGCCAAACATCCCCCAGGACCTTATGCAACCATTGGACGCCGGAAAACTTCATAATGACACTCACACATACTACACGGGCTCTGGATTACCACCCGGATTCATCGCACACACTGGTACTGACGCTGGCAGCAGCGAAAGCACCAGCACTGCCGGTGCCAAGATGATGTTCATGTTCTAGACTGCATACTGAATTTGTTTCTTATTTTTACTCCTATTTACAACTTCTATGCTGTACAAATGCCTGAAAATTCAGGAAGATGGCTCATTTACGGCATTCTTTCTTTTGACTGCATCGTCCGCCCTCGCTGCACTCATCACCGTCTTCATTGCTAGTAATGAGTAATTCATCTTCTGTGCTATCTTTACTGTATACGTTTATGGAGTTGATTGGTTGTTGTTTTGTCGCATACTTGTCTCTAAAAACATTTGCTTTTGTCTTTCGTTTCTGATGCGACTATGCTTCCTTTCACACTTCATTATAAACACTCTATCTGACGATAGCCTTTCTGTATCATCAATACAAATTATGCTTCTATCATTCATACTCAAACTGGTCATAAAATTAGTAGTATGTGTGACTCTTGTATCTCCGATGCAGCAGGCCAATTACTGGCTATCTCACGTGACCTGGCCTCTATCAGTGGCTGTATGGTAATAGCCCGGCCGCTGCGGCAAGCATCAATCATCTCCTTTTCTTAAACCAAGTCCGAACATCTACGTCCATCCATCTCCCTCAATATATTCTTCCTGCGCCTTAGAAAAGGCAATGTGAAAATGGACGTCCACGAAATACAACGATTTCTGACGGAGTTTCTCCAAGAATTATCCTCCCTGTTCCATCGTGTCCCCGGTTCTGCAATCCTTCTCCGTTATGTCAAATCCAGTTATCAGAACGATCCAATTCGCTCAGCTGTCGAATTGTTCTTGTTTCTCTTCGCCGTCCGATACCTTCTTGCGCCGAAGTATTCGACAAAACCTGGTATTGTGAAACTTTCGGAGGAGGAGATCGACGATTTGGTTGATGAATGGACTCCCGAGCCTCTTGTCGGCAGCCCAACAGCCTTGGAAGAGGTCGAAGTTGAGAAGAGGACAGTGATTGTCGGGTAGGCAACTTTCTTCGGAGCGCGCTAGTCATACAATCGAATATCTACTAATTTCTTATCTATATCAGACCGACTGGTCCCAAAGTCAAATTATCGAATGGACGAACTGTCATGAATTTGGCATCTTATAACTTTTATAATTTCACTTCGAACGAATCGCTCAAGGAGAAAGCCATCCAAACCCTCCGGACTTACGGCGTAGGACCCTGTGGTCCACCGGGCTTCTACGGTACTCAAGACGTGCATATCAAAACCGAAGCGGATGTCGCTGCTTTCTTAGGCACAGCGGCGTGCATTATTTATGCCCAAGCTTTCTCGACCATTTCGAGTGTTATCCCCGCTTTCTCTAAGAGAGGAGACATCATTGTTGCCGACAAAGGTGTGAGCTATGCTATTCGCAAAGGGATTCAGATTTCGCGGAGCACAGTGCGGTGGTATGAGCATAATGATATGGAAGATCTTGAGCGGGTGCTTGAAAAGGTAACACGAGAGCAAGCGCGTAAGCCATTGACTCGTCGCTTTATTATTACTGAAGGCTTGTTCGAGTCTATTGGCGACATGGTAGACCTGCCTAAGATCGTAAGTTTGCCCCTCTCTGTCCAACACTGAATATCGCTCATAATATTGTTTTACAGGTCGAACTCAAATTCAAATACAAATTCCGCCTCATCTTAGATGAGACCTGGTCTTTCGGTGTCCTTGGACGCAATGGTCGTGGTATTACAGAGCATCAGAATGTTGATGCGACCGAGATTGATATGATTGTCGGGTCTCTCGCTGGTCCGATTATTGCGGGAGGTGGTTTCTGCGCCGGATCCGAGGAGATCGTCCACCACCAGCGTATTTCGGCATCTGCGTACACGTTCTCTGCCGCTTTGCCTGCTCTGTTGTCGACCACCGCAAGTGAGACCATCAATCTGATGCAGACCAACCCGGATCTCTTCATACAGCTTCGTTCTAACGTCAAAACTATGTGGTCACAACTCGATCCGCGCAGCGACTGGATGTACTGTACAAGTGCTCCGGAGAACCCCATCATTATAATGGCCATTAAGCCTGAAATTGTGTCGTCGAGGAAACTGTCTTTTGAGGACCAGCAATTTCTGTTGCAAGACATAGTGGATGAGGTATGAACCAACACTTGAAGTAGCAGTATCTTTGTATCCTTTCCGCGAACTGATGGTTTTTACAGGCTCTGGCAAATGGCGTGCTTATCACTCGCTTGAAGTCGCTGCCTGACAACGTGACTCCAAGTCAACAAGTCCTCCCATCACTCAAGATATGCCTAACGACCGGCTTGACGAAGCGCGAAGTTGAAAAGGCCGGTACGATCATTCGACACGCGATTACGAAAGTGTTGGGTAAAAAACGATAAGTTTTCTGCTGCGCCTATTATGTCTAGCGCTCTGTTGAAATTACGATTTTCCCGGATTGTATTTTATATTATATTTTTATCCATGGCAACTGGACAGCTTTGTTGCTCACTAATGATGACCATTGGCATTATAATTCTTCTGTGGGTGATTCTCTGATATCAGTCTCGCTGTGAGTGCAGAGACCAGAGATCATCAAACGCCTGATTTGCTGTTTCTTTCTTTTCTTTGGGCGAACCTTGTTACAGTACATATATACTTAATGGTGGTGATTGTGGAAAGGAGAGGAACGAATAGAATAATGTCATATTTTCATGCAAACTTCGATCACATCTCGATAGCCGACTTCTCCTAGACCAGTTAAGAACAGGTACAGTGATTATCAGCGAGTCTAAGAGGATCTTGGCTATGTACTGAGTACATACGTAGGGCTATTCACCGAATAGCTCGAAGTGAGTTACATTCCAGAACGGGGTTATCCCAAGGAGCGTCACATTCCTGGCGCTTGCTTATTGATTATGAGATTGGTATCCATCTCCCAAGCATTGCTCTAAAGCGATCCGAAGGGTTGGCCACCTTGCTACGTACCGTTATTAAACGAAGACCTAGCCCTAATCCTGTGGAGGAATTCCGTGCATTGTTTACCTGTTTCCCCTTTGGGCAAATATGAGGACAGCTTTGCTATGGATGAATGTTAAGCCAAGCGAGTTTTAGACTAGCTCTTCTCTAGCATTTCCATCATTCTTCTCCTTTCATACTAAAGCTCCGGCAATCCTTCCTGCTCTTGTGAGTGTATCACCGTATATACACCCCGAGCCCTAAATGTGGGTGATAAGATAAACCTCGATTATCACCACTTGTTTTGTTTTTTCAATACTCCATATTCTTTCTCCGTTCGATCCTCAGTTGTATAACTTTGCCGCTCAAGTTTGCGATATGAAGTACTGTCTTCTGGGCATCGCTGCCCTGGCTTTGCTTCATTCTACAAATGGCCATATTCATCGTGAGTAGCGCTGGATTCTATATCACTACAAACGCTGACAGACTTTGCAGACCATCGGCAACTCTCCAAACGTGCTCTGCGTCAACAAGTGGCTGACCAGCCCTGTCCGAAAGAAACAATTACGAATACGGTTGTTGTCCAGCTCGATCAAGCAGGACACACGGTTGGTGTACAGGTCCAATCCGCACGACCATCGGAGACGGCGACTCTTTCAGTTAGTATATGGCCTCTCGTCCTATATCTTGGATTGGCACTGACGCCAAACCATAGAATCAGCGCATAGCGTCAATTTCGTCTGCAACAGCAACGACACCCACCCCTAAAACAGTTCAGTCAGACAGACACATAATCCCCCAACCATCAGCACTGAGCCACCTCCCAGACCTCCTAGACCCAAATTACCTGGCCGACACATCACGCACCTTACTCGGCCAACGAAGCAACTATGGTATCTCCTACTCCCCCTACAAAGCCGACAGCACATGCAAGAATCAAGAGGAAGTAAACGACGACATACGCCAACTACGAGAATTCTCCTTTGTGCGCATTTATGGAATAGACTGCGATCAAGCTAAGACGGTTACCAGTGCTGCTAGAGAGAATGACATGATGGTCTTTGTCGGGCTGTATGATATCGACAACATTGAGGCGGATTTGCAGAAAATCATCGATGCGGCTAATGGGGACTGGTCGACTTTCCACACGGTCTCGATTGGGAATGAGCTTGTGAATAGAGGCTCCAAGTCCCCTGCGGAAGTTGTAAGCACCGTAAACACGGCGCGCAGCATACTCCGTCAAGCAGGATACCAGGGCCCCGTTGTGACGGTCGATACCTTCAATCAGATAATAGCCCATCCAGAACTGTGTGATGAATCCGATTATTGTGCTGCGAATTGCCATGCTTTCTTCGACTCAAGCCAAACACCCGAGAACGCTGGCCCATACGTTCTTGAACAGGTGCGACATATCTCTGAGGCCACGAAGGATGGTAAACCGGTCATAATCACAGAAACCGGGTGGCCATCCGCGGGAGAACCGAATGGCGATGCTGTTCCGTCAAGACAGAATCAGATGATTGCGTTCAAGAGCTTGAGAGGGAGTTTCCCGGATGGCGGGCTTGTATTTTTCAGTGCATTTGATGATCAGTGGAAGCAGGATAATGCGTGGACGTTTGGGACCGAGAAGCATTGGGGTCTCTATGGGTTGGCGAAGAGTGCAGGCGGGTTCCCGGATTTGCTTGGGCCTTTGAAAGATGAGGTCACTGAGTTGTAAATATTTGATCTGTCGGTTAGATTTACAAATAACTTATAGCTTTCTACTAGTGATAATATATCTTGTGATGTTGGTCAGATTAAAACTGTGGCTAACTTTAGTTACATCGGAGCCAGGATTATTGAGATTGGTTAAACTTCAAGGTTCGTTCTCTCCATTGCCCGGTCAATAGATGTTAAGGAGTCGTATGATTGACGGGATTCGTCTAAGTCCTTCGGAGGTACAGAGCTAGCGATGGAGGCAGGAGATGCAGATCGCTCACCGTCAGCTCCAGACAGCTCATTGGATTGTTTTGTACCATGCTGTCTCTGCCATCGCCGGGCCTTTGGAGGCTGAGGCTTGATGCTCGGTTTAATAGGTAGAGGAGGATGAGGGGAATGCTGAGTGTGATGCTGGGAGTGATGGTCAGATGTGGTTGCGTTTGGTGATGTATGGTGAAAAGATCGTCGAGGGGGAGGCAAAGCCGGCGCCGATCTCGATGTTGATCTTGATGTAGATTGTTGTTTTGGAACAGGTAGACCCTCTTGTGGAGATTCGTGGTGGACTTCCAAGCCAGATCTACCTCGGTCGTCATTGTGTGCCTCTGTGTTATGATGGGCCCTCGAGCGCCTCGCTTTAGGAGGTTGTGGTACCAATTTCGCTTTGACAGTTGGACCTGTCTCCGCTGTCAAAGCAGACGATACCATGTCTTTGATACTTGGAGTCATGACTCCAGGTTTCTCCTTCTGTGCTGCTACTTCTAACACGCTCAGTGTAGACGAAGCAGCCGGCTGGAGGTTCATTCCAAGTTTCTTTATTGAGCTTTTGTCAACGGAAATTGTAGCGCTAGGTGATGTTGATTCGAGCTTGGTTGGCGATGTCGTTGCATCTGAGCTTTGTGAAACTGGTGACCCGGTCATCTCTGTGTCTTTCCCATGAGGTAGACCTGGTATGGGAACGCCTGCATCATCCACTGGTCCCTCCTCTTCGGGTAAGTCTGGGATGCTGCTTGGTTCTAACGCCATGTCATGTAACCACTCAATCTGACTACACCGTGAGACGAGCCTTTTCGTGGTCTCATCGGCTTCACCGAAATGCATAATTTTGTCGTAGTCATCCTGATTTCCTTCGATTCTGCTATGGACTAAGATGCTGAGTGTTCTCCTTATTTCGTCGCGTTTGTAATGAGGAGGGTGCTTTAGCTGCGTATGTGCTAAAAGGGGGTATAGAACTCGTAGATAAGTGTGTCGCAGAGCAACTGCTTCTGCCGGAAGATCCAATAAATTTCTTATTAGTATGTCAACAAGGACTCGCAAGTCGTTTGTGTAAAAGTATTCATAGGTAGATGGGGTCGTAAATATGAGATAGAGTAATTTAAGGGTAAGTAGCTGCAAAGATGTCTCGCCTAGAGAGGTCAGAATGGTACTGTCGCATTTTTTCAGATGTGGCTCACCCTCTCGATTGAGTAGTAGAATTATATTTTCGCCAAAGGTTTTATAGTCGTTTCCATGAATGGAAAGTATTTTCATCACTTTGTTTGTGAGCGGATTGGACGGTGTCCCGGATGTTGGATCGTGCGCCAACACCATGAATTGCTCATTCAATACCAGCTGTAAACTAGTCAGTTTTCGATGCGTAGCCACGGTAGACATGGACAAAACGAACTAGAACCCTAATGACAGGATAGTGATAAGGATCATGAGCGTCATCAGATAGTCCTTCAATGATTTGGAAAAGATGTCTAACAAAATCGTCTTCAACAAGCACTAGGGATGAAGTTAGCAATCCGAATTCAAAAAAAAAGCCTAAAGACTAATCGCCATATCACCCACCCAAATCCTCTATCTTGATGCGCTGAATTCTAGACATCTCATAAAGAAGATCCATCAAGAGACGGTGGAGACCAGCGACATCATCATCTTGAGCCCCGACGGAGTTGATGAGTTCCAAAAGCCTTGGAAAAGCGCCTTCTTCGTTCATGAGTTGAAAAGTGCCTTCGTTCTGTCGCCCGTCAAAAAGGAGGAAGGAAACTATGAAGTGTAGGATATTTGGGTCATCTTCCTATCGGCGATGACGATGACTCTATTAGCTCGGCATCGTAAACGTAGTATGGACCGGGAAAGCGACCCAACGTACTTGTAATAAGCTGTATATTATCTGTCTCCGAATGTAATCCGTGTGCTGCGCAAAGAGGTTCGACGAAAAGAGTTTGTACGAGCAACGAGAAATGTCATATTCGTTGACCAGATATTCGCCTATCCGTGACTGAAAGTTAGCCAATTTATTATACTACATGGTAACGAAGCTTTGTTGTCTCGCTAGGACAGAGTAGACTGTATACGTCATTCGATTCGACATACCTTTAAACTGGGCAGTGAATCCAAGATAAGCTCGCAGGACATTGTCAATAAGAGCATGGGTATCGCATTGCTCAGATAATATCTTCTCTAATTCTATCGACACCAATACAATCCATTAGCAATCTGTTGCAACTGTATCAACCAAACCGGAGGGGATGAGCCAACTCACCAACCCAGAATTGCTGCTCATTCTCCAAGCTGTAGGAAATGTCTTCCAGCTCCATTTCCTGCATGAAAACACGTGCTTTCCACTTAATTGCACACTCATCCCGTCGTGTGCCTACCGGGCTAGAATTGAGGAGTATTTGAAAACAGCAGGACACAGTTAAGAGTCCGCAGGATGAGGGGGAGGTGAGTGACCTGCTGCCGGGAAGCACTACAAGGAATGTCGCTTTCACCGCCCGCCCTTATCAGGGAAATGCGTCATGTGAGATTAGGGCAGTATACATTCAAAAATTGATGACGTGGATACATGCTACATGGAATGATTATGAATGTTTATATTATTTGAACTTTTTTTCCAATTCATTGATATAATCCAATAGTTTGGGCCAGTCCCCATGCCTCTCAGGGTATATATACAGGCGCACTCAAGCGACCCGACGATCCTATACACAAATTCAAGGAGTATGAAATCCAGACCAAAACAATTCGTGTACAGTTTCGATTCGCGACAATGATAACAAAAGAAGAAAAATTATCGCACATCGTCGATCATGGCACTGGCCGTTTGAATGGATGTGCCTCAGTGTTCCTATTTGTCTTGGAGTTAGCAAGATATATACACATTGCCGGAGTAAAGGTACTTACAGCACGTAATCATCAAGACTGACAACGCTGGGGTCGCTAAACAAGAGATAGAAATACTTCAACGTCTCTGCTAGCCAGAAAGACTCCATCTCATCAAGGAGCTCAGGGGTTGGGCTAGTGACGTCGGAAATGGCAGAGTCTGCGAGCTCTGTGCGGCAGTATCGTGCAATGGACTGAAACATTTTCCATCCCTTTTCTCTCCAAGTGTCATCTCCTGTAAGTCTATACATGATAAAGACGGACTCGATAGCTTCCGGTCGAAGAATATATTTTCGGGATTGAATCTTGGTATACCCGAGAGGGATATGCTCTTCTTCAAGGAGTTGGGCGACGTAGTCCTTATGAGATGGAACTGTAGGCTTGATAGGCAGTCCGTTTGCCTGGTATTTATTATCGGGGTTGACTTTAGAATCGAGGCGTGATTTTGGAGTATCTTGGATCCCAACACTCGTTTTCTCAACGTTCGGTTTCGAGGCAGAAAGATGTGCATGTTCGTCGTAGTCATCAACGCCAGAGTTGCTAGCCTCACGCTTGGCAATACCAGCATACGTTTTCTCGCCAGAAGCATCGCTTCCTTCAGACTCGAAAGCACGCATTGGGGAAACAATATTGGGCTTCTTTTCGAGAGATACTTCTTGGACTTGCTTTGCGTTTCGCAGTTCACGCTCATACCAGGCCTCTGCTTGTTGAATGCGAGACTTCTCGGTTGGATCCATTACATCTAAATACCTCGTCTCGTTCCAGGAACATGCAAGCGGGTCATCGCAAGCGAGAAGTTCAAAGCCTTCGGGCATGATGCCAGTGTTTGTCGATTCATATGCCCATACACATCCGTCAGTCAATTTGGCTGCAATATCCATGTCCCCATCAATTCCAAATAATCTAGCTCCCACGGCAAACATGCCTCCGGCGAAACACGTGAGATGCGTAGCCTCGTAAATGTATTGAATGTCACGTTCTTCGGCTTCATTTTTGAGTCCGGAATCGGTGACTTGTACAGTGGCTACAAAGCGGATATCTCTCTGCTCTGGTAGCATAGGTCGGAATAGTAGTTTCTCTCGCACTGGTTTCATCGATATTTCATACATACTGCGATATTGCTCGTTCAGACCGCCTAGAAGCATATACTCCTTGGGGAAGTATTCATAGGTCGAATCAGACTGGCCTCCCAGGCCAAACTTGTCTGATCTAGCATTAGGCGATGCTAGACCTTGTTTCTCACATTCTTGTTCTGGGAATGAGGTTAATTTCGTGGTTTTTGTTGTCTCCGTCTCTGTTTCATAGAACGCAGGTTCAGCATCAAGTTCCAGCCCACTTTCACGCTTCTCCAGAGCCTGCCGGGTAGCGGCATCCTTTTGGATTGGCCTTGGTGTAGGCGATGGTGTTGGTGTTCCTAAACCTCTATCTTTGTTGACTTTGACGCCCGACTTTTGACCGAGAGTTGCGAGACTTGGAAGCGCTGGAGCGACCTTTTTGCATCCAGACGCGTCAATCTGTAGCGGCCACATCCCGGGCAGCCTCGTATTATTTTGCATGATTTCGAGTTCATCAGTGATACGCGCAATCGCATCATAGTATTTATGTTCCTGGGTTAGCTGAGCTAAGCGCGTAAATTCCACAGACAGAGATCCTAGCTCAGCTAGAACGACTCTAGTACTGGCGCGGTGAGGTTGAGCTACATTCTCACTTTGATAATGTCAGATGTTGCCATTCTGTCATGGTAGATAGGATGACTTACGGAGCCCATTGATAATATGTGACTGGCATCCTGTTCGGCGTGTCAAAAGCACCCATCAGAATTTCAGCCAATTCGATTGCCTTGTCTAACAAGACCGTATGCTTCTGACCGGAAACATCGTACGCGCCAATCAAGCCTCCCAAATAACGTATCACGGTTTCAAAAAGGGGAATATCACTGCGGAAAGATGTTGTAAAGTCAATCTTGCCAACTTCTTCCACCGCATTGGCAAATTCATCCTTCATTCCCATTATCCACAGTGTGTCCAATGCATCAACGAGTGTGGCACCCCAGCCTGCAAATGGGTCTCTGAATCTACCGCTCACAGGCCGAACCTCGTCGTGACCCAATGCATATTCAGTGTACCCAATCCATGCGTGCTCGAACTCTTCTTTGATGGCCGCAAGTCGCTGTTCGCGTAGGATCGATTGCGCAGAAGTCTCCGTCTTGGTCACGGACTGAAGCTTGGGGAGTTTTTTAGGCTCGCCAGAGGGTAGCGTAATGAGATCAGATTCCAGGATGGGGAAATGCTCGGGTAGCTTCTCCCAGTGTTTGGTAGGGGTTGTTTCGGTGAGTACATCTGGTTGAACCTTGCCGTGGGAATCTGGTTTCTTAGTCACTTCCCCATAAAGATCGTCGCTAGGGGATTTGACACTGGAATCTACTATAGACGGTGTATCAATTGACTTCGTATCATCGGTAGGGGGCCGAGTTGGAGGTTTAATTGTTCCTGACTTCGTTTCCTGGTCGGTGGGTGATTCTTTCAGTTTTGCCGTCTCCTGGGTTGATGGTTTTTTGGCATCCAAGGGTTGCTCCTTCGAAACTTTAGGAACTTCGATGCGTGGCGTCGACTCAAACTTAATCTCGGCTGCAGCATCATGGTCATGGGGAAGAATTGGGTCGTGAGGAGCTGACTCATGAGGAATAGTCGCAGGAGCCACTTTCGGTTTTGCGGTTGGTTCCGTCCATTCACTCGACCATTCTCGCGATCGTATAAAATGTAGGAGAGCGAGACCAAAAATGACGGTGAAAATGACAAATGAACGGTACCTGCGACTTCGAAGCATGGTGAGGAACTACCCAGTGTTTTCACTGGGGAGTTATGATCAGCGGAAATTTATAAAAAGGAGAGGAAGAAGATCAAGTCTTCAAGTCGCGATCAAGTCGATGCGCCAGTCATCCGTGCTAGGAAGTTGCAAGGAGAGAAGGGTGTTTGGGGGATACCGCGGCAGTCCCTAGGCCCTTGACCACGGAGGTATGAAGGAATGACTGAACGAATGGTCGAGAACACTAGAACTCGTGGGCCGTAGAGTTCTTCTTTAATACACGTATGGTATGTCAAGTCCGTATTAGGCTTGACGCGACGACGGCGGAGACGGAGGTGAATCAAAATCAAACGTCAGGGAACTAATCGAGGGAAGAGAAGAGAGAAAGTCTGGATGGAGTCTGGAGTAGTAGATTAGACATCGGGTGGGGACCGCCCAGAAGTTCGGTGAGTCCAGGTCCCCAAATGGGCGAACCACCGCCCAAGCAGCTGCCCTAACATCCTAAACGACCTGTGAGCCGACGCCCCTATCCTCGGCGAGCGCCACATCACACCTTGGCTGCGACAGCAGCGATTGATCTCTCTTCCTAGGTCCGCATTATTCAACGTCAATGCAGCAGGTTGTTACTGGAATTCTAGGGTATGTGATATACTATAAGCAACCTCGCAGCGATGATTGTACATCTGTGATTCCAGATCTAATGTGCTAGCCCCCGATCGGGCCTAGTCAAGGCGGAAATCGATTAATTAACTACACACTCGCTGATTCGCTTTGCGGCTCCTATGGAACAAGTAGCCAGCCAATAGCAGCAAAACATGACAAAAGATACAAATAGGACAGCTCTACTCAATATTTCTTTGACTCTGACCGACGCAAAGGCGTTCGTACCGTAGATCACAATGCTAACAAGAAGTTGACTGGTTAAGACCCCCAGAGTCAGAGAATCTAGATCTCTCCCCCGCGTTTTCTGAGCCGGCCAATCGCAGCGTTTGCAATCCCTCGGCACGTGCCGTCCTTTAACCCCACGCATGGTTTGCGCTACTTACAATTTAAGTCTATTCTTCATCGCAGCTCTTCTCTCATAAAAGTCGATTTCACTATTGTCTATATGTTCACAGTAGCTCCGCCGGCCCGGCTTTCATTGTTTGCCTTCTGAAATTGCTGGATCAAACCAAGCACGCCGCCAGGGCCGTTGACAATCGCTTCCACTTCGTCGCCTTCTTCTACACTGTCACTATCGTCTGCCTCTCCTGCCAGATTCATGCGCCACGATCCTTCTAGATTATTGTCGCTTGTAGCAACAGCTCCCGTAGAATCGTCTCCGATCCGACTAGATTGTTGACCTGCAGCATTTTTGGTGGAGGCTTCGATATCCGATAGTTCTTTCACATCGTTCATGGCATCGCCAAAACCGGGCGCTGCGCGGGATGGCCGGAATCGAGGCTGCATTCCCGTCCTAGGTGCGGAGCGCAACACTGAGGCTGAGGGCTGGTGATGCGGATCGAGGAGTATTGAATGGAATGGTGAATTTAACCCAGGCACACCACCCATGCGAGATCCACGCAATGTAGAATGATGTGTTTGTGGTCCTACCATAGGTGACTGCCGTGAAACCATCTGGTCCCAACGCTCCGCCCGCGGTGTCGCATCAGCCGGGTGTGTAGATCCAAGAGCAGGGAACGGTGGGGGAGGGTGGAACCTCCGCCGAGAGCCAGGAGCGGCGGCAGCGGCTCTAGGATTTGCTCCGTAACTGTCTAGAAAGCCGTAATACGAGGCAAGCATTTTCCCATCCTTGGTCGAGTAGTAATCATCTCGTAAGTCTCCTGCAGCTCCATTCTGCACGCGACCTTGAGGATTTGTCTGGGCGTCCTTCTTGAAATCAAAGACCGCAAAAGAACATACATAACCCAATCCATCTACATGAACGGTAAACTCACGGAAGAAGTCAATCAAGCGATCACTGCACTTCGGAAGGCTGAACCACAGAACAAAGGGAGTGAAGATCATGCTAAGAATCTCCTCCAAGAAGATGACGATCTTCATTTGATAGAGCATAGCGAACTCTTGTCTAACTTGGTCACTATGCAGACGTCCCGCCCAATGATTTGGACGGTAATGGGTGAAATTAGTCACCTCAAGAAGTGCGAATTCAGGGTCAAACACATGGGTTTCCTCTGGAACCAATCCCCGAGCTATAGCCCACACACTACCAAAGAGACCTAGGTAAAAGAGCACAGTACGATCCTGAGTAATCTCAAATCCTAGGAATAGCTCTGGATCCAGAAGTGAGGCCAATGCTAGGACTGACGCAAGAGCTCCTGCAACAAATGCCACGAAACTTGAAATCTGCACTGTCTTGTCTTTTGGAAACTGATCAACGTACCGGCTGGCGAATGGGTAGGACATGTTTATGCGGCGTTGAAACAGGTGCCATAGTTCGTTGAACTCCCGAAATTTCCATTCCGCCAGGGGCGTATATTGACGAGAACCAATCTGTGATGGGTTCTTTTGGTATTCGTTGAAGTACCGGAAAAAGTAATGCATCATAAAGTAAACAACAATAAAGGGGGCGACGAAAATGTTCATGACCCCGGCAAAAATGAAACGCCTTCGGAGCCCTTCGCTCAAAGCTCGTCGATGAGTATCCCTCAAGAAGAGTGGTCTGACCTGACCCTGTTCATTGAACACATAGTCTAGGATGCATAAATTCAGATTCCATTCTAGTGTGCGTGAAAATAATTGTCGGTTTCGGAGAAAAGGTACGGGCAATGTGAGGTCAAGTATGTCTTTGTTGAACAGAGCGATGAGATAGTTCTCTTTCCGCATCAGTCTGTTGGCAATGTCGTGGGCGTCCATTCGCTGCTTAGACTGGCTACCCATGAATCTGCGATGTCTGGCAGAGATGGCGGCAGCTGTGGATGGATTGGAGTCCCGCAAGTTCATCAACCGACTCACAACTTGCTGCCATGATATTGTCTGTATTTCTGGGTCGGAAATGTCTAATAAATAATGGTAGAAATCATGCATATGCCGTAGTCTTCGGATATCAAGTATATATTGGGCAAGTTTACCGATCCAGAAGAAGGTAAAGAGCCATAAGAGAAGAGTGGTTGACGTTGAAATTTTGGTCATACATTTCGACACAAGAACGTTTTGCAGCGAGTTGCTGCCGCGAATCAAACTGTAGTTCACACAGCTCGATAGAAAAGTCGTAAAGCCTACCACGAAGCCCAGCGTCCTAAGAGAGGTTAAACAGTCTGTCTCAAATCCCTAGTATGACAGAGCCTTACAGTAAATTGAGTACCCGACTCATCAATATACTCCAGATGCCATTTCCCAGGTAGTAGATATATACGTCCTTTAAAAAATTATCCAGGTTCTCGACGTTCGCCCACCTCCACATTGCCTTGTCCTTGGGACTCGCCGATGCTAATCCAGACAACCCTCCTGGTTTGTGTGTTTGTTGAATAATCGGGGTAGGCAGAAATTGATCAAGTTTCCTTCGATTCTGAGGCGATTCCCAGCGCTTTCTGGATCCGGTCGAAGATGGACCAGCGCCCGGGGAAGCATCGTCCTGGTAGTCCATTCCATGAGAAGGAGGAGCAGGTAGCTTCGGCATATCTTCGAGATCGTGACCTTCTATCAACAAAGACGCAGGGACATCATCATCATCACCTTCGTCGGCTTCGGCCACGCGGGGTGATGAGTACTGTAGCCACCGAGGTCGCCCAGTTCTAACTCCATTTCCACTCGTCTTTGTTGAATAGGAATCCGCTGGCTTCCGAGGCCGTCCCTGTCTCAAAAAGGCTGTGCTATGTGTGGTTATCTGACTGCCCCCGGCATCATCTGGGTCGTAATTATGTAAAGATTCTTGCAAGTTTTCCTCGTCCAAAGCCATAGCAGCTCGCTCTTCGATATCGGAGTTACCTGAGGCTTCGTCGTCGTGTCTGATGGCCTCATAGATGGAGGGTGAGCCCGCAGGAGGGAGCATCCGCGATAATAGATTCGAGTTCATCATGGTTATTGTGGCTGGAGGCTTTTCACTTCATGACTGCTTGTGGTGCCGCCGGGGAGCCGTACCTAGATGGACCTAGGTAAGTCGCAAACGAACACCGAAGGCATGGGCAGGTGACGGCATAGATCATGGACGGATGGGATGATGACTTTGCCTGTTTGACTCGTGCATATGTAACCTAGACTTCCAGTGTCCTTGTGATGCATCGACGACTGTTTGTAAGATGGAGTATGAGAGCTCAAGGCAGGAAGCTCCGATTTGGGGCGCATGACGCAGGCGATGCTTGGCACGTATCACCGCACGTGATTTATCGTTATCCTAAAAGCTTCGGCGGAGATTATTATTTCCTAATGTTGAAACATTGTACGAGATTGATTATTGCTACAGAGTACACGGATCGACAAACCAGGTACATGAAGTAGGAGCTTCGAGATCTTCAATGACATTCATTAATGGACCGAATCAGACCGCTATTACAAGCCCGTATGCCCTTCTTCTCATTCGATCGGTTCATGGTTTTAAGCTTCATCATCCCTTCCTCATCAGGTCCGTTGAGACTCCTTCCTGACCAGGTCTGGTGTTCTCATTGGCCAGGCAAAGGTCGGACAGCCGTTCGCCGGACTACTGGAGATTGTGGATATGATATCGCCCCCCATGAAAGACCAACCAGGGCACTTCGCAGGTTATTGTCGGCCGAGCATCAAGCTGACCATGACTTCTTGCTGCGGGCAAACTTCAAAGAGCACGTAGTCTGGTAGCGAAATGATTCAAGCTCGATTTGATCCTGGCATTGAATTATTTGATGCATTGATCTGTTCCACTGTGGATTTTTTGGCGATAATATTGGGCAGCTTTGGCTCTTCCGTGAGTAGGTTAGTAATGGACGGCGATTGATCCGCCCTCAACATCAAGCATAATATTTGCATGACATGTGGACAAAATTTTGCAGAACGTAGTGTCTTGACTGGCTGAATTATTGCAATAGCACCTCAGTATTATTATCGATAGTAAATAGTAACTAAACGGGCAAATAAAAGAGTTATAAGTAGTCGAATAGGTTAACTAAGGGACTCCACAGGCTCCTTCCTCTCCCTACTAATCAAAAAACGTCCGTCTTCCCGCACGGCCACTACTCAACGACTACCGTATTTGCTAACAACCGCACCGAAGCCTCCTTCTTAATCAACAACCCTTCCATCAACCGCCCAATTGGCCTCTCGCTACATTGTCATTTCAACAGGTAAGTACTTTGTCTGCAGTTGCCTAAGTTCGTATTTTCTCCCTTTCATCGTTCTGCAACGAACATGCGCCTAACGGCTGCTCATCGTGACGCACCGAATTGCGCTGTCCTGAGTACCCCCTCCCCCCGCGCAAATGAGTATCTTCTCATAGCCGACCCATACCCCTTCTATCATGTCATCTGCTTCAGATGCGTTTTTGTTATTCTATTTTGGCCTTGCCATGAATTGAGTTCAGCCGCTTCGCATTAATTATCTCAATGATGATCTGACCAGCGTGAGAGGACAGTCAGTGATTGAGCCGTATCATAAGCGCGAATCAAGAAAACCCGGCGGACTCCCTGATCGCAACCTCGCTTCGTATTTCCTCGACGTTTTCGCGGATCCCTTCACTTACACTGCGGTTGCGCGCATACCAAGCGAGTTTCGACCAATGTGTCGCATTTTACTCCATGCGTCCCGGTAACAAGCCGTCGTTGATCAACACCCTGCCACATACGGGGAACAGCGACCGGCACAGGCCTGCTATATGCTAGAGAACTGGCACCACCTTCGAGCCTGAAGGGCAAAACTTTAGAAAAGAGAGCTGGGAGGATGGAGCAAGAGCGTTCCAATGGATTTCGGCGAAACTCGCTTCAACATGGCGGTATTCATAGTCGCCCTGTTGAACGACGGGCGAGCAAGAAATCCTCCTCAAAAGATCGCCATGGCATAGTATATCCGGAAAGCTTTCAGCAAGGTTCGATAAGAACGGTCACACCGGATTCGGCGTCCGATCTTGGTAATCATTCTTCCGTCTCCGAGTCTGATCACCTTTCCACCAACCCTACCGTGTCGCCACGCTCAACTGCCCGATCCAGAAATACAGACTGGGAACATCGCCAAGATTTTAGTCCCTATCAGTCCGCCACCGATGATGATAACAAATCAAGTGAAAGCAGAAGTCAGCGCGCTCGATCCCGGACAACGACTTTAGAGGACCAACGGAGTGAAATATCACCCAATTTCTTGTCCAGGGCTAGAAATAGGATTGGATCAATAAACACCTCAGCGCCTTCGACTGATTTAAAAGATTCCGAGGACTCCGTAAGCTCCATAGGTTACCCCTCGGTCGTTCAATCACCAACCCATGCGGGTCATTCTGGCAGTCGACAACGTCTGCCCAAAGGCCCCTCCGGAGGCTCAGCATTAATCACAGGAGTTTCCAGGAATCCTGCTGCTTTTGTATCTCCATTATCCAATGCTGACTCGGCTAAAATTCTTCAGCTGATGAAAACAACTTGTGGTCGAATGCATGGCATACTGTCTTTCCGAACGGCTACGAATGCGCAATGGACCTCTGGTTACTGTGCCATAAATGTGGCCACTGGTAGCTTGATCTATCAAGCTAAAGGTGAAGTGGCTATGGCAAAAACATTGATTCCAGACCTTCGTGGCTGCCACGTTCGAACGATGTTTGACACCGAGCTGCAATCGACCTATCTCAGCGTTTCAACTTTCTCCTCTGGTCTGGGTATTCAACTCAAGCCCCATGTTAATGAGACATTCGACTCATGGCTTGCCGCATTGTTATGTTGGCAGCCCATACGCCCGAAAGGCGTGCAGAATAAGAGAACGAAACCACAATCAGTAGCAATTGGTGAACGTCGAATGACAGATCGTCGACGGAACTCCGAGAGTACGGTGCAGAAGGAAGCTGCTATTATCAAGGTCGGCAAAATGCTTCTCTGGGAGAAGCCCAGTCCTTCTGGAGCGCGTCCAGAGTCTGGCTGGCAACCATCCACACAACATAGAAATCACAGAACACATTCTACAGCATGGCAGAGGGTGAGCTGTACCTTACAGGAAAATGGCTACTTCAAGCTATTTACGGAGGCAGACGTGTCGCTATTGGCAGTCATACATCTTTCGCAACTATCTCGTTGTGCAATTCAACAGCTAGAACCCTCTGTTTTGGGTGACGAATATTGCATTGCGATTTACCCGCAGTATGCCGCATTATCGGTCTCGGAAACCTCGTCTCGACCTGTTTTCTTATCGTTGGAAAGCCGAGTGCTTTTTGAGGTCTGGTTTGTACTCCTACGCGCTTTCACGATACCTGAATTGTACGGACCCGAAACCGTTACGAGTGAAGACCCTAGTCGGTCACAGCCCCTAACCAATCCTGCCGCCACATCAACCACCGATATGTTTCGAATAGAGAGGATGCTCTCGCTCCGTATCACGGAAGCAAAGCTGACAGGCACTAAAGATACGAGCGAAAAATCACCCAAAAGCAAGAAGCCGTTTGATTCTAATGAGAAGACTGCCGTTAGTGATTACTATACCGAAGTTCTCTTAGATGGTGAGATCAGGGCCAAAACAGCAGTCAAACAGAGAACATCCAACCCATTCTGGAGGGAGGAGTTTTCTTTTCATGACCTGCCTCCCATTCTCTCTAGTGTATCTATCCTTCTGAAGACATTAAACCCTGCTCAAAAGGACTGGACTCTTATCGCTCATGGTCCTTACAGTCTTGATTCTCAATCCAATCCCTTGAGCGTTCTTGACGATCTTGAATTATCGTCGCACGATGCAACTTCCGGACGGGTCGATTTACGCTTGGACGAGCTCGAAACTGGTGTTGACCATGAGAAATGGTGGCCAATTCTGGACGACAGGGACCAGGTTATGGGAGAGATGTACATGAAGGTCCGCTTAGAGGAGATGATTGTTCTAATGTCGCACGAATACGAACCCATGTCGGAGATACTGCATATGTTCCCCAACAACCTCACCATCAATATGATTCAGCTCGTGCCTACAGAGCTCACTCGTATATCTGAAATCCTTCTCAACATCTTCCAGGTATCAGGACAAGCTGCAGACTGGATCTCGGCGCTTGTCGAAGATGAGATTGATGGATTCGATAGGGACACTACCTCAACTGCGCATCAGCGGTTCAGATACACGACAAGGATACACTCTAATGACTCGAAAGAATCAGGACAAGACCGTGAGGTTATTGTACGAGATCTCGGGCGCTCTGCAACAATTGAAGCCAACTTGCTTTTCCGGGGTAACTCATTGCTAACGAAAGCGCTTGATATGCATATGAGGCGCCTAGGAAAGGATTACTTGGAGGAAACGATTGGAGACCCTATCCGTGACCTAGATGAAAGTGATCCCGAGTGCGAGGTTGATCCTCTTAAGCTTCGCCACAATCGACCAGAGGACTTGGAACGCAACTGGAGAAACCTCATCGGCCTCACCACCCTCTTTTGGAAATCCATAGCAGCCTCTGCTTCAAGGTGTCCGCCAGAACTTCGTCGCATTTTTCGGCATGTTAGGGCCTGCGCTGAGGATCGTTATGGTGATTTCTTACGATCGGTTACCTACAGCAGTGTGTCGGGTTTTCTATTTCTCCGATTCTTCTGCCCTGCCATCCTGAATCCCAAGCTGTTTGGCCTGATGAAGGACCACCCACGACCTCGCGCCCAACGCACTTTGACTCTCATTGCCAAAGCGCTTCAAGGCTTAGCAAACATGACAACTTTCGGTAGCAAGGAGCCGTGGATGGAGCCCATGAATAAATTTCTACTTTCAAACCGTAGTGCTTTCAAAGAGTTCGTTGATTCTATCTGCGCAATTCCAGCAGAGCGACCAGCAGCTATTGTTACGCCACAATATGCCACACCTATTCAGATCCTGGGGCGCTTACCTCCGACATCTCGCGAAGGGTTCCCAAGTCTTCCTTTCCTCATCGATCATGCTAGAAGCTTTGCAGCTCTGACTAAACTATGGCTGCAAAAAGTGCCTGAAAAATTGAACGAAATGGAAGACCTTGAACCAAGTGTAGCGAAATTCCATACCCTTGCTCTCGAGCTTCAGCGACGAACCAAGGAATGTTTCAGCAAAGCCGAGTCCGCTGAGCGTCCAAGCGGGAATCTTGAGATGAAATGGGAAGAATTGGTAGAATCAATGGATCGGTCTATAACTTTCTACGATGAGGCCTCCAAACCTGCTACACCCTCTGCTGAAACGCCACTCACAGCCCCAGCTATCGTTTCCAGCCATCGTAACTCCATTGGATACTTTGCGCCAAAACCTTCGCTCCCACGTCGGTCAACGGACACAACTGCGGATGGCGATGACGAAACACCACCCAGCTCTACTTCCGCGACTTGGGAGCATTATCGTCTTCCGTTCGCGGTAGGTCGATCGTCAGATCATCGTGAAAGTGGCACCAGCTCGAGGAACTCTTCACAATATTCATTAGAGAACCCGGAAAGCTCTAAAAGCCGGCAGTCAACTATAGGAAAGGAAGCATCCAGCAAACTGCGACTTCTCGACTTTGTCCCAGGGCCATCACGACGCAAACACAAGGATTCTTTCAATAATAATAATAATAATAACACACAATAAGCCGAATCATCAAAAAGTCGGTCACGCATATGAAATTTGTACAGATCAGACTTTTCGCTTATGCTCAATATGTAAGTGTGCTTTGATACCTTCTTCCTCTAGTAATGATATCTAATGTCTTTCTGCTAGATACGACTATACTCCAACATTGCCGCGGATTTATTCTTTTGGCACCCCGTTCGTCTTATCCTCAGAGCATCTCATTACGCTACGAGCATGATGTTAATGCATTTCTCAACCATGCTATGAAACCCTCATTTCCTACAAGCATCTGTTCGTTTCGGTGTTGGATACCCTTTCCCCATTTCTGCCTTGTTGAATTATGTCTGATTGACCAATAATTGTTGTTACATACCATTTGTACTCGGTGATTTCAGTTGCTCGGTTAAGGGTGGAGTATATCATCATAAATGGTACTAGAGACTATTATAGAAATACCCCTTTGTCATCCAATCGTCAGGCAGTAGGTGTTCAAAGAGTCTGAGAAGTCAGAGAGGTCCAATCATAGAGAACTATTTTCAAGCAACCGGCTCGATGCAATTCAGCAGATATCCTCTCGCCTGGTATCAATATCAATGAGAAAGATAAAATAGTGACCCATAATAGTCCGGTCTAGAAAGAGTGTATAGATTGTAGTGTGCGTAGATGAAGTGGTAAGGGTGATGAATCTAGGCAGATCGAGGGGATATTTTTGGTTAAGTGCACTGGAAGTGATTCCTCGCATTATTACTCTGCTTCAATAAATGACAGGGAGGAACCCACGAGTTGTCCAAAAAGTTCCAAGCATACTAATAAAACCAAGAGACTTGAGATAAGGCATGTTAGGGGTAAACCGGTCCATAGTTAGTCTTACGATTATACAATGTTTGCCCACGCCACCGTCCGATCCTTTGAGTATAACGCATATTGTACAACTAAACAGGGCGTAAAAATCTACATCCATAAACATATCTTTCCACTCGCAGTTCCACCGGCTACCCAATTCTTGCTCCTGTGGAAGACAGCCACTGCAGGGACAGCGGTGATATCCTCGCCGCCTAGTTGAGCTAACTGGTCACCATTCGAAGTATAAATGTCGACGAAGCGGTTCATATTGGCAATGCAGAAGCGTTGTATGGCTGATTGTGGGTTTTGTTGCCAGTGTGGTCGGAGACTGCGAGATCCATGTTAGAGGATTATCCTTGAAAGGAAGGGAAGAGAGAACGTACATAGTGACCCATCGGCCTGTTTGGCAATTGTGTCGCACCACTGTATCAGGCTTCATTTCTTTGTCGTCGAGTTTATGGCCCGGCTCCCACGATGCGATCCCCTTCTTTCCAAAGTCGTACAGTTTGATAGAATCGTCGTACGATGAAGTGGCTACTTGGCCAACACTATTGAACGCCGCATGTGACACAGAGAGTCTACTCTCATGCTCACCCACAGGCTCTGGATTGGAGTGAGATAGTTTCCTTATATCCCATAGTCGCATTGTGCGGTCCAAGCTCGCAGTGGCAAAGAAGTGCGGATGCGAGGGGAGTAACGAGAAGCCACCGATTTTCTTCTCGGAAAGCTGCCACTCTTGAACCGACGAGGGCTTATTAGAGACACGCAAGTCATAGTGATTAAAAGAGCCGCTAAGTGTTGTCCAGTAGAGGACGTTGGGATCGTCTAATGCCATGTCGATGCTTGATACAGGCTCATCGGCAGCTCTTGATGCTGGTGCCCATTTCTCTTCAGATGTCATTTTCTCTAGATCCAACTCTCGGATTGAGCTATCGTAGCTAGCGGTATAGAGCCGTGTCATCTTTTGCGGTGGTATTATCATCGAACTGATCGTGCGAGTATGCGGTTTGAGAGTCGTGATTGCTGGGTCAGGATCGTCGTAGTCTTCATCATCTTCGTCAATCTTTGGTCTTTTTTGTGATGCGTCAAGAACTCCCAAATGGCCCATTTTGTCGCCAGCGAAGACAAGAGGTTTGGCCTCGGATGGGTGAAATGCCATGGTATATATGCGTTCCGGTGTAACCTTGATACCTATATCCATCTCGCATTAGTAAGAACGATCTGATTTAGTAGATCAATGCACGTACGACCCGGCGTCCACTGATCCCAAAGTTCCAATGAGCTCATGTCCTCTCTCAATGCTTTAAGGTCTCCATCTTTGGTGTTTTTAACATCCTCATCCCCAAACGTTCGTTCATAAGGCTTTGCAACACCCTTTGTGACCACATCAATTCCAATAAGAGCATCACCACTCAATTTTTGTCCTGACACTAACATATTATCAAGCGTAAAGAAATCTGATTTCCGCAATCTCTTTTCGCGTTCAACTTTCTGCGCTTGTTCAAAAGCTTCGTCCGCTTTCCGTTTTGCGACTTCGCTATCTGCCTGAATGCCTCGTAGGCGAGAGGACATGCGCCGTACGATTGGGGCTTCATCTTCGTTTTTCACGCGAGTGGGCTTCTTTTTTGGTCGCGAAATATTATCCTTAGCGCTGGGTTTCGGAGACGCTTTTGCGAATACGCCGCTTGATTGCGCTTCTAGTGTGAGCTTTTTGAGGAGGGCATCGCGTTCGGCGATGTTAGCGAGACGTTGTTTCTCGAACTCGGAGAGTTCTTCTGTCTGTAGGCGCGGCATGGTGAATATCACTCCTAAATCAGCATGAATGAAAGACTGTATGATATTCGATTGGATGGTATCTACGTTTCCACAGTGTCGCAAACTCGTCTCGTTCCGATAGATTAAAAACCGTTGGACGCGTACAGTAGTTTCAGGGAGGCGCGTTTGCACGTGACCACTTAAAGTTGTTTTAGGCATCGTGATCTCATATCGCAAGATCAACCTGCTTCGTTCAGTAAAGATTGTGAGGAGAGATCATAATAAATCCTGCTTTGAGACTTTCTATTCTACCAGAAAACTCGCTGGAAGGGTTGTCGATGACAAAAGGTTACAGTCAATGGAAAGCAGATGTGACAGGCTATTATAAATCTGGTAAAGTTTATCGTATGTTACAGAATGTTGTTTATACATTGTATCAATGGTCTTCTTCAAAGACCAGTAACCTAGATTTTCAAACCCCAGCTTCGTCCTAGACCGACAGCTGTTCCAGCCATGAATCCCATGTATGACTTCACGTCACTGAACTTCTGTCCGAGATACTGGCTATCCTCAAATCGTCGCTCAACAAACTTCTCCGTAGATGCGAATCCAGGACTGGTATCTTGTGTCATGATGACTTCTGCACTCGCATAGACTGTAGATAATGAGAAACGTTTCGTGTACCACGAGCTGTCTACCGAGGTATCGTTGGCGAGATATAGTATATCGGATGAAAGCGAGTGAAGTTCGGAGAGAGAAAGAGGGATATTCCCTAATAATGACATGCGCGCAAGTGCCTAGAAATAAATGACAAGCTTTTAGCATCATTCAGGACCAATGAAAAACTCTCCGGAGTTTGACTTACGTCCTGCCAGCGATGGATGATTGGGCTGTTCATTCTCAATCGCTCAATAACAAGAGTCTTGATCTTTTCATCGACGCTCATTTGCTTCCCTTCAAATAGCCCGTTCTGCACCTTTGCGCGTAGTATTCCACGTCTGCTTGCCAGCCAGTAGAGGACGAGATCCATCTCTTGTCTTGTGAATAGCTGTATCGATACGTCCAGGAATCCCATGTCCCGAGCACCCATAATCAAGGCATCTTTCGAGAACCCATGGTCAGGGATGTGCTCGAGGGCAGCTGCGAGAATTGTGGATTGAGAATTGGTGTATTCGTGGGTAGGAAGAGGCGTATGGAAACGTGAGTGGTAAGAGCGAGTTGCAGAGGCTAGTGACACCGGTGATCGAATGCTGGTTCGTTCGCATTTACCCTGTCGGCGGGTAGTTTGAAATTGCCGTGTTCTCATAAACGCGCTGGGTGATCGAGTAGCCATGCCTTTTGGCAATGGCATCCACGTCTTTGGTGCCGCCATGATCGTGTTGGCGCTTGGCCGACACCCGCAAATAGCAACCATTTTGTGACAGAATCTCAGGTCAAGTGAGTCTATGTAGTATAACATGCATTGATGCCCGCTAGCTTGGGTTAGCGAAGCTTGTAGTCGATTTAGAAGGTGAAGGTGGGTGAAAGTGAACAAGGTTGGAGTGGAGCTCTTGGAAATTGCCATTGGACGTGGAGGGCAGTGGTCCAGTGGATCCGCGGATCTTGGCTTCATACATCCGGATTATCAGCTACACAGTTTTTGACCATCAATGCATCGTTGACACTCAGATAAAACAATAAAGATATACTGCTTCTTCTCCATATGATTTGGGAATCTACAAATTCTTTGACGGATTCGGATGACCATTTAAACTCAGATGTGCATCGATCCTGAACCCCCTGGATCAGGGGGGAGATCAAGAGCAGCTATTAGTATCTAAGTGAAACATGTTATAAGAGACATGATATATGGTAGTATGATCCGATTCTCGAAATACTTCGGCTTAGACTTACATGAAAGGATCTGTAATGAGTGGTCTATGATCTGCCAGATCTCAATATTTGGCGATAGATGGTATGATACCTACATGTGACTATCGAAAGAGGCACGAGGCTGAGTCGGAATATCTAAACAGTGCCGCCCAGCAGAGCACCTCGATATGCCAAGTCCACATCCACAAGAGGGCTTTTAGCTCGGGAGAGACGAGATGAAACCATAGGCAAGTTGTCGCCGGCAGAACCAACTACACAGTGCCCATCCTTGTTTGAAATGAGTCATGCAAACTGTTCAGTCTCGCAATTGGTAGGCCGCCAGCAGATGCACATGGTACAGGTGCATCTCCTAATGCGCTACGAGAAGGGTAGTCATTGGACAAGCCAGCGGCACAGCGAGGGCCCTAACCCCGGCGAGTCGCAGCCAGCACGATAGTGTGCATATGTCATCAAGGCATAGTGCACGACCGAAGGACGTGGAAATAAAATGCTGGTGGAGGTGAATGAAAGCCGTTTATTTGCCGTAAAAGTGATTGAAGGAGATCATCGGCAAAAACAACCGCACTCAATACCGAGTAGGCTGAGGAACGATTCTTAAACTGCCTGAAAAAGGCATTGCGTGAGCTGCTCTTACAAACTGCTACGGCTGAGATCGACAAACCTTTATTTTGCCCGGAGCAGCTCTTGCGAGATTATTTGAAACAGCCCGGTAGTGCATTCATCTCCCTTAACCCATTTTTTGTTTGCAGCTAGACACTACCTTTGGAGGGAAGTCGAAGTCTCCTAGAGTGTTGTACGAAGTCCTTTGCATATGGAGTGTTGCAGTCCATGATGCACTATCCAATAGGCCTAGTGATTGGCAGACTTCACCGTTCAAGGCCCGATTAAGCATTGATCCTCTCGCAACAGAGCATATGGAGCTTGCCGCGCCATCATGATGTAGTGCAATTCCTTGGGCTGGCTGAAGCTTCGCTCACCTTTCTCACTAGCTAGTACACAGCAGCGTTTGAGTCATCATATTGGCAGAGCATATGCAACACCGCAGGTGTTGGTGTAAAGCTGAACCATGAATGTCATCCATGGATGTATAGAACAACAAGCCTCCTTCGTGATAATACAACATTGACATTGGATTTGAAGTTTCGTCAGTGATAAGCGTGTCAAAATATGTTCGGAAAGTCCGTGAACCAAGTCTCTCAGAAGAAGTTGTTTCAAGCGTAGGTGTATATTCCTGTAGACAACATCGTTCTTTTGAAGCGATACGATGCATTACAATAACCAGCGTAATCACTGACCGCGATGATTTGTCGAGGTGCATACTAAACGCTTTAATTGGCTACAAGGCTGAGCGGTATTGTATTTGCGCCGTAGCGGAGAATTAATTACAGATATCGCTGGTATGTTAGCCTGAGGATTCAGGAAGCGAGCGCCCGACTCGCCAAGAAAGGCTCCTTCCCGACTGATGATTCCATTTTCAATTCTCCGTTTCCAACATTGGTTGCTGCTGCTCACGGATATTTAATCCTCTTCGTCTTATCATCAGTCAGAGAAACAGAAACAATATACACCGAGGCTATCTTGAGGTCAGTGGATGTCCCTCATCGATTCGTGCGTGCGCGTTCACTGCTTCTCGACTTGCTGCAACCTCTCGGACGTCGCAGCGTGGTGAAACAGACCTACACTGCGTACAACGCGTTAACCATACGCGCTGCGCTGAAAGGCTGCGTCTGGCTAAATTGATTTTTGATTATTACCTTTCTTTTTCTTTGGACCTAATCCCATCGGTCAATCCATACAAGGCCCCTCCTTTGCTCCCCCCCTTCTGCTCCAAATCGGTCGGTTGTCAAAATGGGCCGAACTTGCAGCAGCTAATCAAAAACCGTTCCCATTGTTGCAGCTGCTGCCAAGGGCTCCTGGGATTTCTCAGTCATTCACCCTGACTTGCGTTGTGATTAATTTACCTCTTTGATTCCCTTTCTCCTACCCGTCGTGTCCCGATTGCTTATTCTTCGTTTCTCCTACACTACATGACTAGATCCATTGCTCATCTATCCCAACTATCCCTGGTAGCGCAATCCACTGACATGCTGCCTGCTGTGTCCAAGTACCTATCAACTAACAGCTCTCAGCGCCTGTCAAAAGTTGGTCTTGTTCCCGATCTTACACTCTATTCGCCTGAGATCCCTGTCCACAGGGACCGTTCCTTGACGTCTAGGACGTACAAGCGCTCCGTCGGCTTCGTATTTCGCCCACTCAAGTGTCTCGCTCATCAGTCGCTCGCTCCCACCGTGCAGCGCAGCCTTCTTGCGCTTTCCCACCTTACCTTTTCCAAAACCACGTCGAACGGACGCCGCCAATTATTCGCATTCCTTAATCATGGGTAGGTTATAATCTTTTTCTTCACACTCCCACACTGCATCATTTCTGTCCTCCCTGATCAACATATTCTTTTCATTCTTCTTTCGTTTCTCTCCCAGTCTTTTTTGATCTGTGCTCCTCTCCATTATCCCAACGCATCGCCTCGTGCAGGTAACAAACTCACTCCGAGTGATCACCGATCATTCCCCTCTCCCTCCCTTCCCTCCCTCCCCTCCGATATAGCCGGCTGGTCTAGCCCTCCCTCAACCCGCTCTCACTGTCTTGGCTTCTGTACATGCAATTCGGAAAATCGCCAACAAGGCGATTATCTCAACATTGGCTGTCAGTGCCTGTCAAGCGGTGCTAACTTGATTGTTTACGAATTCACCCATTGTTCGACTTACTCATCACGTTTCCACGTCATCATCGTTTCCTTTTCTCCATTACTCGTTTTCTTTTCTGCGCAACTTCGATCTCTGAGCAACTCGTGTGTACTAACGTTTCGGTTCTAATTAACAGCTGACGTATACCGACCGAATCAAGTGAGTAACTTGCGATTTCGTTTCGCATCTTCCACCACATATCTCTAGGTCTCGGCATGCGTCGCAAGAGATTCCTATTACCAGTATTATTATCCTGCGGCTCTTTTCAGGACCGGCGATTCTCAGCGCCGTGCTGACTTGCTGTCCTGATCTTATCGCAGACATTGTTCTCCGCTTTTGTTATGCACAATCTTCCCCTATTGCCCACTCTCAACCTAAGGAGGCGCAACTCGTTCCTATCCATGATCTGATCGTCGTTTTTCCCTTTGCGAATTGCACTGACTGTACGCAGCGCGACAGGACTCGTTCTCCTCGTGGTGACCGTGGTCGTCGTTCCCGAAGTCCTCGTCGGTCCCGTCGTTCATATTCTCGCAGTCGCTCTCCAAGCCGTGAAGATTACCATCGCGGCGAGCGCAGAGACAGATCGCCCATGAGTGGTGCCGGTGGAGCTTCTGGAGGACACGCGGGCTCTACCTACGGTGGGCGAGGAGGTCCACCATCCGGAAGATCGTTTGAAGATCGTTCAGTGGCCCGAGAGCATATGATGCAGTCCGTTCGAGACTCTTCTCAGCAAGACCGTCGTGTCTATGTTGGAAATCTATCGTACGATGTGAAATGGCATCATTTGAAAGATTTCATGAGACAGGGTGAGTGTCACCATTTATTAGATGTCCTCTCGATCTCTCGGTCATTGCTAATTATATTTCATGAACCAGCTGGAGAAGTTCTCTTTGCCGATGTTTTACTACTTCCGAATGGAATGTCTAAGGTGGGCGCCAATGCGTAGAAATGGCTGGTTCTTTTCTGGTTTTCTTCCTGGTTACTTTGATGGACTGTTGGGTTGACGGGTTGGGACACGGCTGTCCGGTATTTGTAGGGCTGCGGGTGAGTTACCAGCATGTTTGATTTTTCCATCACCGGGAATTGTTCCTAATGCGTGCCTCATAGGATTGTGGAATATGCAACGAGGGAGCAAGCTCAGCATGCAGTGAATACGCTCAGCAACCAAAACCTCATGGGACGCCTCGTTTACGTTCGCGAGGTAATTACTTCCTCCGGATCCTGAGGTCGAAATCTTGAAACTAATTTCGGGGTCAAATTGCAGGACCGCGAAGCCGAACCTCGCTTTGCTGGGCAACAGAGAGACTCTGGTGCCGGTAGAGGAGGCCCCGGCGGTGCTGGTGGAGCTGCGGGTCGTCAGATTTATATCACCAATGTTTGTTCCGTCCTCTATGAACTGCATTTGATTTTGCCTTTGCAATAATGATTCGGGCGTGTTGACATAAAACTTTCTGTTTCTAGCTTCCTTTCAATGTCGGCTGGCAAGACTTGAAGGATCTTTTCCGTCAAGCTGGTAAGTGCGAGCTGTTTGACTTCTCATCATAGGATTTCCTTGGATTTCAAGTCGCAATTGACCAGAAGATCTTTACAGCTCAGCAAGGCGCCGTCATCCGAGCTGATGTCCTAAGCGACCCAAGTGGACGCCCCAAGGGTACCGGTATTGTTGTCTTTGAATCCCCCGATGATGCCCGAGTTGCTATTCAGCAATTCAATGGCTACGACTGGCAAGGTCGAATCCTTGAGGTTCGCGAAGATCGATATGCCGGTGGTGGTGGAGGTGGCTTCGGCGGCGGCTTCGGCGGTCGCGGTGGATTCGGAGGTGGCTTTGGTGGCCGTGGTGGCTTTGGCGGTCGCGGCAGTTTTGGCGGACGAGGAGGGTTCGGGGGATCAGGCGGCTATGGTGGAAGAGGTGGCTTTGGTGGCGGCGGTGGTAACTATGGCGGCGGCTTCGACTCTGCCCCTGCCCCTCCACCCGGGCCTCCTAACCCCTTCACCGACTACGCTACCTCTGGTGGTGACAAGAGCGCTGTGATCTATGTCCGCAATGTGAGTCTTGGTCGACTAAATGGGATTGATTTGAAGATAGGCTGCTAACAACAGGATCTTTATTAGCTTCCATGGTCGACTTGTAATGAGGATTTGGTTGATCTATTCACCACGATCGGCAAGGTTGAGCGTGCAGAAATTCAGTACGAGGGTAATGGCCGCTCTCGTGGAACTGGAGTGGTTGAATTTGATAGTCCCGAGACTGCGGAGACCGCAATCTGTAAGTACAAGAGGCTGCTTCGCTTGCTATCGATGGTAATGAGAAAAGACATGCTGATTAATTATACAGCTAAATTCACTGGTTATCAATACGGTGGCCGTCCTTTGGGAATCACGTTTGTTCGATATGTCCATCCTCCTGGCTCCGGCGAGGCGGGGAACGTGGGTGACGAATCAGCTGGTATTACCCAGGACCAGATCATGTAACCTAAAATTGGCATAGTCATGTTGTTTCGATTCAACTTTTCTACATCACTTTTCATTCTTCGTGGAAGTGGGCAGTTCAGTCGCATCGCAGTCTCATTCGCCTTTGTTGTGAGATGAGTTAGCAGGCGTGGGCTACCTCGCATATTCCCATTTACCTCTCTCGGTAATTTTGTTGCTTCAACCACTTTTTATCCATTTCATCATTCTACTCAAAGTTTGTTTCACTCAAGAGAAAATTCCAAGGTCGCAATGTACAAAAACATGGTGTATTACGTGCGTGTACGATACGATTACCCCAAAGTACACCTGAATTTGACTGAATTTGACTTATCTATTCCTTTTCACCCCTTCATGCTTTGAGGCAAGTTGGGATGCCTCTTGTAGGTGGTACGCTAAATCCAATTCGGAGGAGGTTAGGGCTATGATCATGGGTAACCAGTCTAAGTTACTTCTAGCCTGTAGTAGTATCTAGACTCATTCTTGCTCTTGCTTTTATTCAGCCAGTAGCTTTTCGATAGTCTCTAGAATATCATGAAATCAACCATTTCATGTATGATGGAAATGTATGTTTATCTTCCTTGCCACCTGCTAATAAATCGTACCGTATGAGTTGAGTGAATGTAGCATGGCATCAAGTACCAGCTTCTCCTATATCTCCATATCCACATTGAAGATACAAAGATCCACAGTACGCATCATTTTCAGCCATAGCGTTCGTCTGTGTCCTGAATTGAGTTACTGCTACCTTGTGTGTATATATCGATCAAGCATATACGAACGAAACGTGAATTTATGATTCTTCATTCTCGAACAAAGATCTGGATCTCTTTGTACAAGGTCCAAGTATAGTGAAATTGATATCGACATCATCGCTAGAAGATGGACATAACAGCATGAGGTATCGATTTGACACGGGCACGAGAAGGATGGAAGGACACAACAGAAGGTCATGATGGTAGGAGAGGCTAAAGGCTGAATGACAAGTCCTTGGTTTGTTCTTTGTTTCAATGACTTTTTTGAAATCGTTTCTATTCTCCTTCAGATGAGTTGGGCTCACAGAACACTATCAAAGATATGATTCGCTCGGCGGCACTGGGTTCAGTTGAGATTAGTCGTGTATCAATGGTATTATACATTGCATCTGCCTTCTCTGGAGGCACTCATTGATGCCGAAGACTTTTACGCCTCTCTGACTCTTGTGAGACAGTGTACAGTTGAGTCGCAGTAAATGACGAGTTCTCTGGAAAACAGTCATGGTGACTCAAGAAATAAGATATAAAGGATAAAATGCACAGCAGGCTTCTTCTTCTTCATTGACTGTTGTTTCTGTCGAGCGTTACAGCTTATCCGACAAAGCTCACAATTCAAAACACATCTACTTCGAAATGACTTCCATGCCGAGAACCTTTCGCCAATTTTCTGAGGAGGAACTCGAGGCAGAGGAATATTATGAAAACCTGAAGCGAGCAGATTGGAAGATTACAGTGAGCGAGCAAATACGCGAATATTACCGGGATATAAGAGTGCCTAGGCTACATGACTTCCTCCGAATGACTTCTATTATAAAGTTGGACGAGGAACAGTATAGATGCACTTTCAACGTTCGGCTATGGGAGGTTAGGGACTGGAATTCGGCCGGCTTGGTAAATTGGATTAGCAGCCGTTCGGCGTTAAACTGGGTTCGACCGGGACAAGTCGAGGTTACCTATATTGTAGACGGAGTTGAGTGGAGGAAGAAAACCCTTGACCTGAGAATAGAAGCTCAAGATGGCGCTGAACCGGCTGGTACATTCATAGACGACATAGGGGAGGAACTCGAATGGGACGAGTTTCTTCTTATTTTCCTCAAATTCGACGCCAATTCAATCAGGTATTATAAACCTGATAGCGATTTATCTAGCGCAGATCGACCACAGGTCGTTGGAGAAGTGACGAAGCACCATCATGAGATCTATAACAGTCCCGAGGCGAGCCGAGGACGTGAATTTAATGAATTTGGATATACTCCACATGAATAGGAGAGGTTAGAATATCAAGGACCGTCAAGTTCCTCATAGTCCGACGAATCCTCAATATCATACTGACTTTGCGTTGAAAACCCAACCCTGACGAAACTCGAGGAAGAGTGGCAGAGCACGAGCTCGATCCCCGTCTTATTGACAGGCTTCCTCCAGAACCTGAGTCCATGACTCAGTTGAACGATAGGGCACTGGTGCTATACCTTTTCTTGCATCATGCAATTCCCTTCTCATCTTTACATCTATCTCCCTTCTTGTCATTACGTGTTTGGTTTTATATCTCGGATTTGTACAGTCTGTCCTTGCTGCCTTTATTTTGAATATGACTAGATCCTCTCCTATACTTCTCAGACTCTCTTCTCCTGTGGTTTGCGGTAGACATGAGATAATTAATAACAACTCTAAGCTGCTTTCTCACTTTCCTGGTCAGCCGCCGGATTGCTCTATACTTTCGTTGAGTGTAGTTACTAAGTGTGGGCTAATCAATGACGGGACTGTGATTATAACAATTTGACGTTGTGTAGTGACTAACCGCGTATTGTTGCTTCCAGGACGTTAGATCTATAGAGCTAACAAAAAATGTACACGAATGCTTCAAATATGTTGAAGATTGAATACCAACGTATGTGCTCTAAGAAAAATGCTTTCTCATACGAATTACCTGGTATATAGCAATCTCGCTAGTCCTGTATTCTTGAAACCACAGCGTGCGTGGATTTATGGCAGTAGAAATCGGTGCAGTCATCATATAATGAAAGTCGTAATATTTATGGAGCGACTTGAAACGAGTGCTATGTACAAAAGCTTACCACCAGGGAAGAAAGTGAAGTTAAGACAAAGAGCAAACCGTACTGACGAAGGGAGAAACTGCTATATATAAAAGAGATAGAAGTTCGAAATCAGCATCATAACTCGAGGTATCAAAGTGTAGAACATCAGTTGAGGTCATTATATCCAAACAGCGAAAGTAAAATTGACAGAGTGCGGGATGTGAGTTTAGTAGGGTAACGACAGGGTGTAAGGAGATACAAAGGTGTTGCAACGAAAGTCTCAATAGAATCAATGGTCATAAGAGGGATGAATATAGGAGCAGATGTAGAATAGGACTGTTCGCTTTCCTACCATAACGCCTAGCCTGTCATTTGGCGAGGGTATTTTCCTGGCATTTTGAGCATGTCAATTGTCGAGGCGCTCTCCTTTGATTGCGGATTGGGACGCTTTGGTGCCATGCCGTCAGTATTATCAGTTAGTGGTGAAGTTGCTTCTGAGGCTGGGGTCGAAGCCATGAGTGAATACGTAGAGCGAGTCTGTCGGGATCTTTGAGACTCCTGTCTATTGAGCGGAGCATTCTCAACTCCAACAGCATAATTTCCAGCATTTGCCGGGGCTTGATTTGAGTTCCCTTCGCTTGAGACAACGATAGGAGCTTTTGAAGGGGACGTGACGGGTTCTTGATGGTAGAATTGCTCTTGTTGGTTGACGTTGCGATCCTGTGCAGGACCGGGGTTCTGATCGGTAGTTCCTATCCACGTTGCATAGGTTTCATGGCTCACGTCTGCTGGTCGATAAGCCAATTGGCTATGCATAGGCAGAGACGAGCTGTTCATTTCATCGGGTGGTGGTTGACTTGTTTCGTATGGAAGGCCAGACCCCGGAAGGGCTACGGCATCGGCTAAAACTTCTCGCGCACCAGAGCTCTCTCCACTAGAAAGTGACATGGTTGCCTGTAAGTGACGGTCGATTTGTACATCACTTGGGAAACGCCCACCTGGTGAAGGGCGCTGTGCCGTAGCATCTCCTTTCACTGAAGATGCTCTTCGAAGGACAGCGGACTGGCTCGAATAGGGAGTCTGATCGGCTTCGTCTTCATCCATAACTCCGTCACTACTAATGGAACCTGGCCGGATGCTATTTCCACTTAGGCTTCGAACGTGGTTTCTGACAAATGCATTTCGCGCCTCGCCAGTTTTCTCATTCAGAGACGCGATATCATTAAACCATGCCATCATCGTGTCATAAGATTCGGCCCGGAAGACCCAGGCATGGCCGCGGTGCATGGCGCCTGTCTGTCTTCCTTTGAGCATGAATTTATGGGACGAAGAGTCCGGCTGCGAGTGAGAACCTAATTTCTGTTCCGGCAGATAAAGAGACATAACCGGTGTTTGGGAAGCTACTCGATCGGCCGACTTAAATTCATGTAAGTGTGTTGGTGACAGGACATACCTAATTAACAGTTAGCATGAGATTATAAACAAGGTAACTAAAGGATAGAACGGACCATCCAGGGGTGTAACTCTTCAGGTATTTGCTCTTGCGCTCGAGCATACCTGACCGGATCTCAGCCGCAGCTGGGTGATCCCTACCGGGATAGTTGATATTATCAAAGCTGCGGACAGGGATCCTAGGATCAACCAGTTGTTCGCTCTCTGCAATGAAGTTGTTCCATTCGTGATCTTTGGGCATAGAGATGGGACCAGCTCGAAGCTTCTCTACAGCATCCAAGGCGACGTCTGCCTCGCGCTTCAAGATACTAGCATAGGCATTATATGCCTTCTGTATCTCGCCGACTACGATTGCTTCCAATTCACGACCGGAGTTTTCCAGATTCAAATACGCCTGGCTAGGTTTAGTCACAGCACTGAAGTTACATGGTACAATGGAGGACTTACTCTGTGCAGATAGTTCTCCTCCTCGATTTGTTTCTCGACTTGCTTGTCCACTTGCAATCGAAGAATAAAGGGATCATGCCTACCTGAGGTAGCTGAGGGATCGACATCAACGAGACCGAGACTCTCCTGGAGATTTCGGACAGCCTTTCGCGTATTGTCCACCTCCTTATCTACGCTATTCTTGAAGTCTCCAGACAGACTTTTGATTTCTTTGGTCTTCTGCTGTAGGTCGCTCCTAAGACCAGTCAATTGGAGGATCACTTCGGTTTCGACTTCTTTAGCTTTGTTGGCTTCAATGAGGCCTTGCTTGTGGTAGTCACGGAGGATTTCTGTTGCATCTCCCAGGCCACCGGAATCGAGGAAGGTTGAGGGTAAGGACGTATTGTTCATGATATTACCTGCCGAAAGGAGAAGCTTGGCTCTTGTTTCATAAGATTTCTGTATATCTTTGAAAAAGACGATGAGATCCTTGAGGACCTTCCGCCAAGCTGAGAAGAAGTCAGTTAGGTTTCGAGAGATGCAATATAGGTTTTACATGCCTTGAAAGCGATTTGCGAGCTCCTCAGTTGGGCTACCACTCGTCGGGATTGGCACATAAAAAGCGCTATTGGGATCGTCGCTACCATATTTCTCTCTCTCGCCGAGATTGAGGCTCCTTACGCTGCCCGCACGGAGACTGCGCCTGCTACTGCTTCGCTTCAAGCTCCCTTTCCGACTCAGCGATGCCTTTTTCTTCAAGGTGCCGCTTCTGGACGGCGCAAGGCTATTATGCGACATTTGCGATTCGCTTCTTTGCAAACCAGTTCCCCCGTTTGCACCGTCCATCAGTATGGAACTACCTCGCTGGGACATGTCGATCTCTTCGTTAAATCGTGACGGGTAGGCCGACTGCGACGGGTTTATACCCAGAGTCGGCTGTGCGACTGCGAAATCAGAGGGTACAATCGAGTTTGCGATATAAGAGGTCGGCCGAGAATCTGCAGACATGCCATACCCGCGGCTTAGTTGCGCTGGATCATCAGGATAAGGAATGCTGCCGTAGCCTTCATGAGGCGGTGAATGCGGCATGGCCATTGTGTCTCACACTGCTCCGTATGAAGATTGCGACTCTGGTAGAAGTGACGTGTAGGGGCAGGCAAGACCTCTACTCTGTAGTAGATGGGTTTAAGTGAAAGCTCAATGGGGCTGAGGGGAAAACGGGCTGCTCTGGGGATGGTTGAACGAGCCGATCGTAACACTGCGAAGCGGCCCCGCCGTTTAGACTGCAACACGTTTAGATCAATCGGTGGCTCAAGGTATTAATGAACGTCGGGGAATGTAATGTGAACAAACACGGAGAAGACGCAAGGAGGAAAGGGAGGAGCAGGGTTGGAGTAATGAGCAAATAATATAATATGGATGATGGAGTAATAGTCCGACTAAGAAGAAGAAGATCCAACCAGGCTGCGATCACGGTTGCCAGTTGCACGGGTGACGGATGCGGATGACGTCGACCCTCGTCTGCTTCATCGCTCGGGCAGGAACCTTTTTCCCTTTCCCACTTTTATTACGGATCTACTATCTACTAGTAGTATACTACAGAGTAGAGTCATTTGAGAGTCAAAATGCAGCATGAACGACCGACTCGATGACTGATTGGAACCTCTTCATCTGTTGATCAGGGTCGCTTCGCGTTCTTCAATTCTGGCCTACTATGATATACAATCATCATCCGTCGGCATCAATCCCTTACGGTGAAAGGTGTTCGCAGCAAGCTGTGGCGAAGGCAGCGCACATTGAACAGATCGTGTCGATCGTGGTATTCTACGTGGTGAGATGAGCCACTTACGCTCAGCATGCAACCTTCTTTCACGTGGGGACCCTGATCGCAGGCCTTTCATTTGTCCGTCTGCTCGACCCCAAAACTTTCCAGCCCTTTTGTGAACGATTTACAGAACTATTAGCCATCGCAACTCCGTGGCTTAGACCCCGGGCCAAACTATGCCTTCTCGTTCCTGAGAAATAATGGAATCAGCTGGGAAATCCATCCGAAGAACTAACTAACCTTTCATCTAGGTATATACTGCGACCTTTGATTGAGGAGTTGAAGAGGAAGTCAAGACGTCACCACTGCGGGAGTCCGCGGAGGTTGTGATGTGATTGAGCCACCGAACGAACCAATCAGATGCTACAGTTGCTGGCCAATCATGGCGCAGGCAGTGACTGGCAGTAGAAACTGGTACTCCTAGGTTAGTTATGTAACTACTCGACCATTATCCGTAAAAAGCTGGGCATGTGGCTCTTGGATTGGATGACAATTTCCATTGGCTACTGTTCAAGTAAAAGGAAGAGAAAAGAAGGGGATTGGTAGGAACGCCATTGCCAGCATGGTGTCGGCGTAATGAATCTTCAGAGCCCACACTTGAAATTCTAGATATGAAAATGCTGAACAAAACCCCCCGACTAGCAATGACACCAACCGCGGGGCAGTAATAATCTACATTCGTTTTCAAACCCCCCGTTTATGACGCTGGAGGGGGTGTTGCCGGAACATCAATGCCATAGGCTTCCTTGATCCTCTCGCGACGGCGCTCAGCATATCCAGGAGCATAGATACCTAGAGAAGTCGGATTAGTACTTAGGTAGGCCCGATTCCATAACCGAGCATCAACATACCTCGTCCTTCACCTAGCTCTGCAAATGTCTGTTCTGCTGGAGTCCGGTAATTTGTTCGTATTCTTTCCAATTCCGCATATTTGTCTAAGTTGTGATCCTTCTCCTTTCCGAACAGCGAACCTCCAGTGTATTCAAATGCAGCCAATGTCACTGCCAGAGCGGTTCCGTATCCGAACACCGAGGGGAAGGTTCGTGCTGTTATATATCAGCAACCTGCGTCTCTCACCATCAATTGAGAGACGACAATAAAGTACGCACCTCGAAGTCCAAGAATGGAGCCGGCAAAGAAACCACCCAAAGCAGTGTTGTATGTGTCGTTGGTCTCTCGAAGATTGGCCGACGCTGTTCGCACGAATGAATATGTACCTCCCATCGCCGCTGTCATTCCACGCAAGGTATCACAGTTAGCTTCCTACATATTCACCGTCATCAATATTTAAGGGCGTTCCATACCGAAGACAGCGATTGTGCCGCCACTTCTAATGAAGATACCCAAAGGTCCAACATTCTGCTTCGCTAGAGTGTTTTGAACGGCCGAAGCGAACAGGCCGAATCCTCCTGTAAGAGCAGTGGCTTTGAAGGCTGCGCCAATGGCGTCTTGAGGATGGTAGGTATGCTCTTCCGTGAGTTGTGAAGCCATTGCGGTCTAAGGAGCACGCCGACTATGCGCTGCTTTGAATGGGAGTGAGATGTCGGCGTATCAATCGACGTTAAGTTTGGTGTTGTGGTTCTGCCACCGCCTTTTGTCTTTAAGAGGCTTAGCCTCCTGATTACCTTAATGGGGTCACTACTTGTAACCTGGACCTCAATACTTCCCCTCAGCTGCTTGAACGACAACCTTGTGTTCGTTCTGAAGTTTTCTTGAACAGTACAGAAGCTAAGCATACCCTCTATATAAAGCGTCACTCATTTCAGATATTGAATGCTTCAGCGACTGGTGAGAGCTGTACGAACCAACACGGACGTCAGGTCTTGGCACTGATTGCATAGCTCCAAGCAGGTCTCCTTGTACGAAACAACTGCTGCAGCTTCTATCTTCGCCTTTTTTCATTCCTTTCATATTGAAACACTCCCAGGTAGTGTGGCTTTGTTCAAAAAAATAAACGGACTGTCTCAAACCCGCTTCTCACCGAGAGGAGTGACTAGTCAATAAACCACTTGCCATCTATAGGTGGGTTTGCCCCTCAGGCAGGAGCTTTATAACTTTGCTTCTTTGTAGGACTTCAACGTACGAATACTTTCTGATATGATGTGAGCAGCATGACGGTTTCTCCATTTTAAATGCTAAGTGAGTAGCCTGTACGCCAAAGGCAATTTACGTTTACCATCCGCGCCAATCGTCAGCTATCGCATGCGTTTTGCTGCTACGCAGGTTAGTTGACGCTCATACGACCGGAAGCTACATCAAGGTTGTTGTCTTCATATCGCGACTACAAGCAAACATAGTCTGGAAATGACATCCTCGCACAAAAGAGCAGGTAAGTCGACCATCGCACTTTTTTCGGAAGGTGACCTAATCTAATCTCTCCTGTGAAAAGGCAAGACTGCTCCACGATTTCTCGCCGATATCAATCTATATGATCCGGTTCATCCCCCAGCCTCAGGTCGTAACCTACTCGTCGATATCCCCCCTGTATTTCCGGACGGATACGATGGCCCGCCAGAATGGCTCTCGCCTTCCGCTTGCAATCATATGTACAATACGAAGCCCAACCAGACTCTCGTCATCCCACCAGATCAAAGACAAGGCCGAGGAGCTACCTCGAGAGTTTGCGCAGTCTGTTCAAAGTGTCGGTTGCATGCGCAGGTGGTGGTCAATTATCCAGGCAATGCAGCACCTCGGTCCGGCCATCTGCATCACCTCGTTTACCAGTCTAGCAGCCATGCAAACGGTACAGTCACGCCGAAAGGACAACGTTTGGAAACATACTATTACCGATGCTCCTACTTGACATGTGGTATTACTGCTTCAGTGCAGATTTCATCTCCTGTCCTCAACCCTGATTTCCTTCCGCTGTTGATAGACGCGGATGTGATCAACAAGCGTGCAGACGAAGCGATAGCGGCCCATCCGGAGCGTCTGGAGGGCATCGCAAGACCTCAGCCTATAACCGTCCTCGATAATCTACGTACATATCTCCGCAACTCGCTACAGGATCCGCAGCGTAGCAAACCGATTTCAGCTATCAACAAACGATTTGTAGTCTGCTTTGGTATCGATGGGAAACCTTGTAAGGATCTGTTAGAATTCTTGGAATTTTCATACCGAGATGAGGGCTTTTGGGATCCTCCGAATCCTAATACATCCGAGGAATTGCCTTTCCAGAACGAGCTCAATATGTTCATTGATAACGTCATACATGAACTGTCCATATTGATTGAACAGCGACCTGTTTCGGAGAAAAAGACTCCGTATGCTCTGAACTATTCGACATCCCCAGCTAGCAGCGATTTTCTCCTTGCTCTTGAAGCTGCCAACTATGCGAAATCGACGCGACTAATTGAGTTTGAAATGCCCGGAGATCCTGCTTATGAAGACCTTGGCGCCTTGGAAGATATGGCATCCAATCTCATAATAGAAGCATATCACCGTCAAGTTGCAGTTGATCCAGAAAGGGGTCCACATTATCTTCAATGTTTGAACTCCATTGCTCAATTGCGGGGTGGTCCAGATCGTGACACAATACATGAGGCTGTGGCTACCGCATATAGCAAAGGGGCCTATACGACCAACGACATCTTGAAAGCTTATGAGTACTTTGGACTGAACCCCAATGACACATCTCTCACAGAAGAAGTCATCATTGGCAGGTTCCACGCATATTTGAGCTCTACCACCCAGGAGACGGAAGCTCGGCAACAGCTATGGCGAATAGGCGATGCTAGGAGAAGCGAACGTATTAAGTTTGCCGCTGAGGATCGCGTATCAACCGCAGAGCAAGCCCTCGTCTATCTCGGGGTTGAAGAGGACACACCTGACGATTTTGTCATCACAATGTATACAACCAAGGTGAATGATAGCCCTAGCAGCAAAGAAATATCGGAGAAAGCTCTGGCGCTCATAGCAGAAAAACGAAATTCGGAAACCCTAAGGCATTTTCTCAAGACGGGTGAAACTGGGGCAGGGGAAATGGATGTTGGGGATGCGTATCGTCTCCTTCAAATACCTGATCGCACAGTTGGTGATGATGCTATTCTCGCAGCGTACACAATCTGCGTTGATGAAGCTCCTTCGCAAGTCGAAACATATACGCGTGCTCTAAATATCATTGCAAAAGAAAAGGATAGCCCCATGCTAAGCAGCTTCGTCTCGGGTTCTACAACGCATAATGATCGAGATCTGTCTGAATGGCCGGTTGGCCTTCAGAATATAGGTAATACTTGCTACCTTAATAGCTTACTCCAGTTCTACTTCACGATACGTCCTTACCGAGAAATGGTCTTGGATTTTGAGAACAACAAAACGGATTTAGACGAGGAATCTCTGCGGCAAAAAAAGGTTGGATCTCGTAAAGTATCGAGACTAGAAGTCGAGAGGTCTCAGAAATGTGAGTTCCTTCAGCCATAATATTTTCTCTTGGAACCCACTAACTAGACACAGTCCTCCGCGAACTTCGTGGACTGTTTCACGATATGATAACAACTCCCCGAGCGTTTGTTCGACCTGAGCAGGAACTGGCCAGATTGACTCTGATCAGTTCTACAAACGAGGCGGAGATACGTAGGCGGTCCACCATTTCTGGGATAAGGCCTTTTGGTCTCGGTGAGATCAACGGTGCGCCAGTCGCTGGCCCATTAGGACCACCTGAATCCAGCGCTCCGAAGGGAAACGAGATCGTTGTCGATGAAATTTCTATTCCGGTTGAAGGTAATTCTGTCAAAGATACACAAGCGAGCGATATCGATAGTGAAGCTACTCTCGTTTCCGAGAACGAGAACAAAGAGCCACTATCTGTACCGGCAGTACCGGCATCAGAAATCTCGGAAAACTCAGAGAAGATGATAAATACTCAGCCGCAAAGTGTGCAGAAGGTTGACCCACCGAGTAGACCTCCACCAGAACCGCCACGACCGGCGGAAGCAGACCGCAAAAGGCAACTAATAGAGGAGGTTGAATTGGGAGCCCAGCAAGATGTCACTGAAGTCATCAACAATGTTCTGTTTCAGAGCGAGTGTGCCATTCGACCGCGAGGTATCGCTCCGGATGGAGAGCAGCTTGACCAAATCAAAGAGTAAGTCCCCTTAATCCCCCTTTGAAGAAGATGAAGTCGCTAATTCCGAAATTTCAGCTTGTTCTATGGCAAGACGAAGTCATACATTACAGCACAAGATGGGACTCGTTCGAAAGAGGAACTTTGGTCCGACATCAAGGTTGATGTTGCAACAGGCTCACGGGATATATACTCGGCTATCGACGGCGCATTCGACATGCAAGAGGTGTTTGTAGATGATTCTCTTGTTGAGCAATTCGGTGCCATTAGCAAGCTGCCTCCAATTCTGCAGATTCAGGTGCAGAGGGTTCAGTTTGATCCGATTAAGAAAACATCATTCAAGTCTACACATCACTTGGATCTCAAGGAGACCATATATCTTGACCGTTATATGGACACTCAAAAGCAAGACATTGTTAGACGGCGCAGGGATTGCTGGGGTTGGAAGCGAAAGCTTGTTGGTCTACAGAATCGGAAGGCTGAATTACTGCGCTTAAGTGTGAGTATAGGGTCGTACATATTCTTATCAAGTAGCGCTAATTGTTAACCCCAGGACAATGATGGACAAAATATGCCTGCACTTTTCAAGAATGCTTCCAACCTTCTTACGGAGATCTCTGCAATAGATTCCACTGGGGACAGCACTGGCAGCTCTTCGGGTTTGAATACGGAACTTGCAGCTGAAATGGAGAAGCTCTCACAGATGACACAGGCTGAGCTAGCTCGTGAGTATTTATATGCCTGACACTAGTTTTGATTAGTGCTAACTGATCACCATGTAGATATAGAACAAGAGACCAAGAATATTGAGGGCATGATTTCGAGCAGTTTCGATGACTACACGAAACTGGCATATCGTCTCTACGCAGTCTTTATACACCAGGGATCCGTGGAATTCGGACATTATTACATCTACATCTATGATTTTAAGAAGAATGTTTGGCGCAAATACAACGACAACGAGATCACAGAGGTCAAAGACACTGCAGAAATATTCCGAAACCCTAACCGCGCCAATCCTCCTACACCATATTTCCTGGTCTATGTGAACGCCGCTATGAAGGATCGGTTGGTGGAACCAGTCTGCCGAGAAATCCCTTCAGGCAGAACAACCGCTGAGACAACCGCTACAACCATTCTCCCACAGACAGAGGGGTCTATGGATGTTGATGTGGATACGGAGATGAAGCCGCCGTCCTACTTTGATTTGAAACCCAAAGGCGAGTCGGAAGGTATGTAATTTATTAATATTCGAGGGAGAATCGCTAAGCTGATTCATTGTAGTCTCAAACATTGATGCCACATCTCCTCTTTCACCAACAGCTGTTCCATTGAAACGGAAAGGATCGGTGGACCAAATGAGCATCACTATGGGTGCTCCTGTCGATGCATCTTAGCATGTTATAACTTCGGCATCCGAACTTCATTCATGTCAGGGCTATGGCGAGATTTTTACTGTCCATATTTCATCTATTTTTTTCAAAACGTTTCGCCAGTTGAGATCTCAAGATGTAAAATGACTTGAGGCGTTTCCATTCTTGTTATTTTGATTGTTATTATTTCCATTCCTAGATCTTCTTCTCCATACCCGTGCCGGCTTGATGGCTGTTCAATTTTATCTATGCATGGCTATGATTCACATTGATGCATAATGACAAGCGTGTTGAGGAAATGAATGATTCATGTACATACACACATTGATCAAGGTTACGATTTTACGACGTGGCATACTGAGGGAATGAAATTCATACATATCAAGACACGGTTGAGTAATTGCCTACATTCTGAATGTTGAATGATATATGTATGGCAACCTGCACGCTTGTTTTATCAGCATCAGATAAATCGGACATAGGTAGTAAGTAGTAGGTACACTTATTGTTGACAGGCCTGCCCGCCATACCTTATGTCATGACATGATGAAATATCAAACCGAACCCGTGAACTAGGCCCTGTTCCAGTACAAAATCAAATGATGGGCTGGGGAAAAAAAAAGGAGAGTGGAATAAATGACATGTTGAAGCAAAATGGGTAGATAGAGACGATCATATACATGATATTGGCTGTGATAGCAGACGAATAGATAGGCGTAGCCCAGAGTTCAATATGATTTGTCTATGGGAAATGGAGATGTTATTGGGGGTGTTCTCGGTCAAAGCCGGAAAAGTAAGAAGACTTGCTCGGAAAATTGGCCACCGTTTCGAGAATACGGAATCACTTATATACTATCTGTTCAATGTAAAAAGTCACTACCTCGCTGAAGCGATGCCTCGAGATCGTTCTGAACTGAGCCTGGAAGAGGCGCTTCCTGCGGCCTAGGTTCCTCTTGTTTCCATGCACCTTGATTGTGCTCCGGAATGGGGACATTCTGTGGCACTTGCTGCGGCTGTTGGTTTTGATATGCGGCATGCTGTTGTTGGCGGACGTGGGCGCGGAAGTTGATCACTTCATCTAAGATCATCTTGCGCATCTCACCGACATCGTCAACGACTTCAAAGTGGAAGTCGAAAGTTGTTGGGCATGAGGGCTCGTCGGAGGCATCGTGCCAGATGTGAAGGTAGCGATGTTCTAATGCCTCTTCGACAGAGATACGTTTCGAAGGGTCAAATGCGAGCATACGGTCGAGGAGGTCAAGAGCGTCGGGGTTGGCTTGAGGGAAGAGGCGCTGGAAAGGAATCTTAGGCATGAATGGTAGGTTACGCACGTACTCCTGTGCACGCGGTGATCCAATTCGGGAAAGCGTCTCTTCAGCAGGGGTACCGAGGTAGTGGAGGATTTGATTGAGTTGGTCAACGTAGTCGCGGCCCTTGAAGAATGGACGACCGCCCAAAAGTTCGGCGAGAATGCAGCCCACCGACCAGACATCAACTGATATTCATGTTAGAGGAATTCGGACAATAAGCAGAAAGCTGAGCGGGAAAGGACATACTGGCTTTTGTGTAGCTCTGGAAGCTCAACATAATCTCGGGAGCACGGTACCATCGAGTAGCAACATATTCAGTCATATAACCAGCATTTTCCTCCGGGTCGATAGAGAAGCCTCGAGCAAGACCGAAATCGCAGATCTTGAGTTCGCAGTCCGCATTGACGAGCAAGTTTCCAGGCTTCAAATCACGATGCAAAACGTTGGCTGAATGAATATACTTCAAGCCGCATAGAATCTGATATATAAAAGACTGAAAGTGGGCGTCGGTCAAGGGTTGACCGGATCGAATAATGGCAGCCAAATCACACTCCATCAATTCTGATATCGCGATAATGTCAACATCTCAGCCTGGTAGATAGATGGATCAGGTTACGCACCTTCGTATAAATAAGTTTCGTTGAAGTTCTCTGGGCGTGGAATGTCCATGTCATACAAACAGGCAATCTAGCACCGTTAGCGGTTGTACCCAATATGCAGAATTTAACTTAACAAGGACATACATTACGATGACCTCGGAAGTGTTGCAGTAACTTGATCTCTCTCAGAGCACGCTTTGCGAGAATTTTCTTACTGAACACATTCGTCACCTTCTTGATAGCAACGCCCTCGTTCGTCTGGGTGTTCACGGCAGCGCTGTCGGTTGCGTGTCAGTATTATGAATTAAGTAAACAATGAAAATACTCCAACCACAGGCTCCTCTATGTTGAACAGAGAAGGAGGTTATGAGGCCAGCTAGGAAAGCGCGACAGCCGAACAGCTGCTTTAGGCACCTGCCATTGGACGTCCCATAGACAGATGCCTTCAGCTTTCCCGTTAACGACCAGCAGACCAGAACTTCTTTTTGGAGGAGTATATTGTTTCTATGCGACCGGAAGAGCTCCATCAGACGTACCAGACAATACCATATGCACCTTGACCCAGCTCCTTGGTCACATTATACCGCTCATCAACCACAAAGTCTTGGTTGAAAACCTTGAAGACCTTTCGCCCTTGAAGATCCGACATGGTGAATGACAATCTATGTTTTTCTCGGCTTTTCCTTGTTGCTGTCTGCTCTGCGTAAGTGCGAGCTGCTCGTATAGCTTAGCGGGGAAAGCGTCAAGAGGGGAATCCGATTCGGCCCGTCACGAGGATGGTCGATGGCGTAGATCCAATATAAAACTATAACGAGCGGAGATTTATAGCGAAAGACGTCAATGTCCCTTGAAGCAGAGTTTATCAGTAGGTAGATGGAGAGAAAAGAAGAAGTAAATAGTGAGCTGATCATCCGTGAGGCACCAGGGCGGCGCCCCGCAGTTCCATCAATCAGTTGTGGTGGAGACCCGATAAGAAGTGCCTGGCTTACCTGACTGTGTCTTCTTTTTCTTTTGTATCTGAATGGTGCTAATCTATCAAAGAAGCAAGGAGGACTCGGGTTGTGGAAAGATGATCGGAGAATGTGCGTGTTGGAGATGTAGTCTAGGCGCCGGTGAAATCAAGAGATTATTGTGGGCTCAAGAACAGATAACAGGGCAGGCAGAGCAATTCCTGCTTACTGCTTAGTATTTCAACTTACTTGCGGAGCACAAAAAGGAGACATACATAGTAGAGGAGGGGGAAACGAGGGGCAGACAGCAAGGAAAAAAAACTATGCGCCAGAGTGACTTGATTGGGCCTCTACAGCTACGAGTCTTGCCTGATCTTGTACGTCGGAAATTACTGGTTAGCAACTCGACCATTCTATTCGTCGCTGTGGCATGCAGTGCGACTCATTATTGAATTGTATTGCGACGCTTTCCCCACACGAACAGTGGGTTTCTATTTTCACGGAGAACACCGTTATTCTCAAGTCTGAAGCTGGTGGGAGCTGATGTGTGGAAATGAGAAGAACATCGTTCAGCCTCTTTCACATGTTCAGCTATCTGCCTAGTTGGGTGACCATACATGCTTAGGGCTAGGAAAGTAGGATGCACGTGCCTTGCGCCTCAACCCTCCTACGTGAACGAACTCCGTGTTACCTTGAAAGACATTTTGATGACAATACTAGATTCGAGAAATAATAATGCTTATAAGTCAAAATCAACTTACATATTCGCGTATTCAAGGAAAATGCAGTTTTACGAGGGCTGATAAGTCGATCGCCACCAAACGCCCATTGATGCTGCGACTACCAAATCAATCATCTTTATGCCTTCATCTTCAATAATTAGCTTGCCTAGTTTAGCGCTCTTCCCACTCATGCCACCACCGCCATTTTCCCTCGCCAACGAAAAATCCAGTCGATCTTCGTCGTCCGCAGGAACGGATGACGCCGGCGACTGCTCATCTCCGCTGCCGCGTGCGACGGAGAGAATAGGGGTGTGTGTTCCGCCTTGCGAATGCGAACGAGAGCGAGCATGTTGTTGGACCTTTTGTATGTTCGTCGTAATGAGCTGGCTCAGGGCTGCGCGTTTACCTCCTCCCTTTTCGCCTGAACTTTTGCTGTTGCCATTTACATTTAAGATCGAGGAAGCTCGGAAGGATTGTTCAAGGGCAAAGGGGATGTTGTACCGTAACTCTGAAACAGTGACTTCAGAGCTGTGGCTACTGCCACTGACACCCTCATCTGCACTCATTACTGGACCAGGTATGGTGTGTTTGCATTTCAGACTGCCACCATTCACGCTGGCCACGAACGAACAAGTCCCACCCCACGGCGATCTAAAGGAGTAGTATCCTCGGTTGACCTTGGCAGATACATATTGTGCAAGTTTGGGAGTCTCGGCTGATCCGGAATGTCGATTGAAGAGCACTTCCGACAACGAGTGACTGGTGTGGTCGTGTTTGACAGGGGTGATGTCTCTATAGAATACCTTTTTCCCGGTATCATCATGATGCATCATATTCTGGGCCATGCGCTTCAGGACCTCTGCCGCATTCTGGCCTTCAACAGGCGTACTGGCTAGTTTCTGGCCTGGAGTATTCGCAGAAGGGTGAACAGTATTCATGAATTTTCCATATCCAGGATTCGATATTTCGACATGTATCACTCCTTTGTCCTCCCTCGAGCTAGACATTGTAGCAACGTTCCATTGATTACCGGAAGCAACATCGCGACGAATGAGGGTGATGCGAAAAGGAGAGCCCAGAGTTTGATTTGCGAGTATATCCCCGGGCGATAGGTTCCCGGAAACATGTGACTGATGTGGCCTTGCATTCTCTATGGAAGACTGTGGCCCATCATACGAGGACCTCTGTCCAGTGTTCGGCTCAGTCGATGTGGGCGTAAAAAGGGTCGTATTTCCTGACGATACCGGGCGTCTAGGAATGGCAAAGTCCCGCGACGTAGTGTTCTGTTTAGGCTGGGTAATTGGAGAGTGGGAGTCGTGTACATTTCTGCGAGGAATGCGAGGGGTGTTCTCATCGTTGAGGGGCTGGGCTTGATAGCTAGTGACACCTTCTCGGTGTGGAGGCGGTGGCGGAGGATTTGCTGTTGTTACAGCGTTCTGCCCACTTACAGGCTTCCGATGGAAGTCATTCAAACGTGAGACAGTTTCGTTCGGAAGATGAGATGCAGCAAGGCCTTTGTGAGGCTCCTTTTGCTCTGACTCTATAGAGCGCAAAACATCCTCATCCCCCTCGGTAGCCACATGCAAATAGTACAGCGAGGAGTTGATGGCTTCAAGTGATATGTTTGACTTGGTTGGAGGTTTTAGTGGAGTTAGCACCACATCTAACCAGACGACGGTTGATAGCACCTGTCCTGTCAGAAATCATGGCCCTATTTATAAAAACAAACAGAAGCTCATCACGGATGCTTCAGAATCTCTAACCTTTGCTCCCAGGCACCTTCACAATGTACAGTTCGACTCGATCAAGTTTCGCCTGGGTTGGGTTTCGCGGGTATGCGGGGGGGTTTGCAGCTATCGATGTGATCGAGGATAAAGATCGAGCTTCGACGGGGGGCGAGGGAGACGCAATTTCCGCCATGAAAGACAAGAATATACATCACCACAGAGTGGTATGGATATCGTTCAGGTCGGCCGATGTGGCATGTCGTTGTAGTAGTTGTTGTTGATCGTGTCGGCGTCTGTCATAATACAAATAATCCCTTGTGTGGCTTGGCTACTGAGGCTGAGCTGTGACGTATTGATTCTGGCCTAACTGTTTTAGGCAAGCCTATTCTGCTTGCTGATTAGGTAATGTTCATCGGCATGCCGACATGGTCTAGCCGTTTGTGGACTAGTTCAGGCATCCCCTTTTGTCAAACATTCTGCTCCCTCTGTAAAGTCACAGATTGCGGTATGTATCCCATGGCATCTTCACAAGCTTCCAGATTCCCCTAGGACGAAACTGCCGAATTCAGAGTTGTCATAGTTCTCAGTAAGTTATGCAACAAGTGACCTCAATTTGCGGGAGCTTTCCCTAGAATATGCGGGGAATTATTGCTGACTGGACATCCATAAAGACTATAAGATCAATTAGAGTAGATAGGACATCATTACCATATATTTCTTCATGAATGTGCCCTATTTATTTTACTGCCACTTTATCAGTTCGCTTTCCCCAAAACCTTTACCGGCATTCCCTACAGTAAGAACTGCGCACCGACGGTTGGGAGATGTGCCGGACGTGATTTTCATGCATCAAAAATGCGGACAGTATATCGAAGCCATGCTAGACGCATACGCTGAAGCAAAATCTGAGGGCCGCAATCCGAGAATTAAGGAGATTACTAGCAAGCACATTCCTTTTTCAGCGCTACGATGGAGGAAGTATTCGTTGCTCTGGCCCTCCTCCCGTTGTGGATCGCCAGGCCTTGGAGGATACCGAGATTCTGGATCACGAGATCCTTAGAGCAACCATAATCACTTCCCTAGTGACAGGGCCGAGTGTGGTGATTCCGGGGTTTGAAATAGAAGAGAAAATGCGAGGTTTGACTAGCTTTTAGATAGTCAAAAAAGGGCGAGATCGAGCTTGGGACCCGAAGACGTAACTCATTTCAGACCTGACCGTTGATGGGGAACGGCGATTTCGATCCAACCACAGGTCCTCAGACATTCTTGGTCTCGACATACGAGCATGCTATGGAGAGAGACTTGTCTATGTCGAAATGAGAATTCTGTTGGCACTGATTTTATGGAACTTTGAGCTTTTGCCATGCCCGGCATCGCTCTCAAGCTGATACCTAGCGGTTAATCGTTCTCAGTGGGCTGAATTACAGATTGCCAGGCAACTAGCCCCAGAGAGGAAACCAATATCACCCCTTTAGTCCAACGTATTGGGATACCGTATTCTGTTTCGACTCAATGTATCGTTGATTGTGACCAAAGCGAGCAGAACGCTTCCTTATCCAGAACAAAACCGATATCACGTTGTACATTATACATGAGAATTAGAAGAGTACTACGAATCATTACTGACCAGGTAGATCGATATTGAAGTGCTCCTCATCCTCATGTTAACCCAAATCTCTAGATGACAGATTCAGACGGTAGCCTGCTGCTGTTCATGCCCAGGACCTACTATAGCATCCAATGCTTTGGTGCCCATCGGGGAATGCCTTTTCCTCGCTGAATTGATAGAATGCCAGTCCAGTGACTTTCGTCACGGAATGCAGAAACCTGTTTTCAAAGCCCTCTCCTTTGTCTTTCGATCATGCAGTGCAAACAAACAGCCAAGCAGACATAGTCTTCGGCTTTGGTCGGATAGTCAGACTCCATGTTTCAATAAAACTTAATATGATTTATGCATCAATAATCATGTCTTCCATGCCGATCATGGCCTCAAGGAGACTGGCTGTGCGCTGTGTAGTTCACATACACCCTTGGGCAGGTACGAGCTATACGACAGACATTAATTTATACAATCGAGGACAAAAACAGGTTATTCGAGATGGACCTGCTTGAAACAGCCTAGCCAGGGTCAGATTTCAGCGGACCACATCGGGTTATAAAGTATAACAGTGGAGTTAGGGCAAAACAAAACACAGATCGAGAACTGGAGGAGAAACTGAATTGTCAATCGGGAAGCGCTGATTGGTGAGCCACGTGGGTCGCCACACCTTCATGCCGAAAGAGGCAACTTGTAATATTTCCTTTCATGGCAAGTAACTGTGTACATCTTGCTTCTTTGTCATTTCCTACCAGATAGGAAACATAAGGAACCTCTCATAGAGCCTCACAGTCGATAGACGTGGAGCTGGGACGGCATATCGTATGCGGAGTGCAGAAGTCTAAAGCTATGTACATGTAAGCCAATGATATCATGATATGCACGCTGGATTAGAGTACCACCACCTGGGCAGTGCAGTGGGTAAGTCAGCATTTCTCGTAAAGCTCGTTAAGCTTGCTCTGCTATTGATTTCTGAGGAAGCTAACAGCATGTCCGCATCTATTTGTCCTATATAGAGGTCTGCGGCCCTCGAGCCAGAAAAGAGTATTGTGCAGATTATCAAGCAAGATTGTTAGCAGAGAAGCCTTGCCATTGCTTTTATTTTTCAATCTCAAAGATGTACTTCAAGAAACTTGTTACGCTGGCCATAGCTGGCGTTGCTGCTGCTCAGCGTCCCAGCAACGTCTCAATCTGTGACTACTACACCGGCGCCCTACTCAAAGACAACAACGCTACCAATCAGTATACCTTGTTAACGCTCTTGGTAAACACTGCCGTCATCGGCAACTACACGCAACCCAACGTTGGAGTCGCCGTTCCCGGTATCCTGAACCCTAACGGAACATACAACGGCACCAAAGTCAACCTTGTACCTTACTTCAATGGAGGTCTGGCTTCGTCCAACAATGGTAGCAACGCCGGTGTCTCTGTCAACTTCTTGGACGGAGGTGGTGCTGCCCCTTTGATGAAGAATATGCCAGCTGAGGACAATACTTCTAAGCAATAGTTCGTTTCCTACCCGTGAATGAGGCTATTATTTGTTCTAACTGCAATTTCAGCACGCTACTCACTCATTTGTACGAGTTCTTCGGCTCCCTTCTCGGTTGCAGTGGAGTTGGCATGACTGGATTCTCCGCATACATGGGACACGGTAGCATGTACGAGGTACACAAGTATGTTGTCTTTCCCCCAATCCCGATCCCTCACCACATAGGCTGGCGCAATTACTGACTTGTGTTATTCAAGGTTCATGGTCCTCGATCCATACGAACTCGGATACTTCATCACCCAAGTCGGTCTGTCAGCAGCCTCTTTCGGTGTCGCTGAATCCGACATTAGTGCCGTTGCCATGGCCCTCGAGAGTCTATTCGACTATCGCTGTGCTCCCAAGATGACTGCTATCGAAGCTCAAGGCCCGCAATATCAGAGCATCTGCACAGATGAGACCTGCCCACTCGCAGCAAACTCTACCTGTGCCGAGCAGCCCAATATCGCACAACCGCTGGTGGCAAACTCCACCCTCGCAATGGGCGAGGGCCGCAATGCTAGCAGCACCAGTGCCGGTGCGTCCTCGTCTACTTCAATGCCCTCGGGAAGCTCCACTGGTTCCCCCTCTGGCACTTCCTCTGGAACAGTTCCTGCTCAGACCACTTCGGCTGGCACGCAGTTCAGTCCAAGCATGGGAACTCTTCTTGGTCTTCTCATGGTCGTTGCCTTTGCTTTTTAGATGGATAAAACTGACGTGATAAAACCCTGTCCGGCATGTGTACCGTCAACATCTCCAAACATGAATGCCTAGCTGGCAACGGCAGCTATATATGTAATTTAACAATCTCTATTATCGTGTCCGAAGTCTCGCTTAAATACACTCAAACTTCAAATTACACCTATCAAAGAGCCTTGGCACGCTTCTTGCGATTCAACCCGTCTCATGAGATCAACTTTAACATCAAAGTCTTCAGTAGTCGAGCACATGATTTGATTAATACTACCCAAGGACACTGCACATGTGGTCTTGGAGATAGAAATATATAAAGTTGCGGGTGACGTTCTGTTCATATTGAAGTCTTTGTACATCTTCACCCGCTATGAGGTACTAGAACAGATTTTAGACCCTACAATGTGACCGGCACAAAAAGTAAGTAAAGGTAGCCTCAATGTATATACGTGGTATCTTTCAAAACTCAGTACACTAATACACGGCCATTGCTAATGAAAACGAGTTTCCAGATGCGGAGGATAACCGTAAGAAAATAAGAAAGCTTGAGACGCCTAGACTCCGTCATGATTATTCGCTACCCATAGTGCAAATCAGACAACATTCTCTGAAGCCTCACCCTCAGCGATGACAGGGACGCTAAGGCCTCTTTCAGGGCTTTGCAAAATAAGTTGTTCATGCTTGCGAGCGCGAAGGAAGTCGCTAACGGATCGAATCAAAATAAACCAGCCAACAATCATCAAAATATATGATATCCATTCACTTGTTGAAATGGCGGAAACCGCGTTGCCTCTTCCTTGGCCTTGGCCACCACCTACACTCCCGTCACCAATGGAGTTCGGGTCGAAGTTGTGACTATTAGGGTCTGGCGGAGCCGTATATGAATCTGAATCACTATCGGGCCGTGAAATGCCGCTTCCTTTCATATAAAAGCCATATTGAACGAGAGTCAGACCGAGACCGGCCTTACTGCCGTTTTTGGCGGCGTGAGTCGTGTGAAGGAGGTAAGTGAGGAGGAAACCGACGAGCTGGAATGACATCGAAATCATGCCGTTCCACGCAAATGAAAATACCGAGCCAACCGGCAGGCCATCTACGTATACTTCGTCGGAGGACATGCCGGGGGCCATTATAGTAGTTTCCCAGTAGGGTGGTGTGGCATCCGCAGCGGCTTGTTCATATGACTGAAAAATAAGTGGCTGATCGACAACTGACAGAAATCAGGAGTAACTTACTGGTGGCAGATCTTCTTGTTTCTCTGCCCTTTCGGGTTTTGCATTCAGGTTGGCAAAAACGCCATCATTTGACGAACCGGTGCCTACCAGTCGCGAACTGGCCGTTGAAGTAAATGTTGGTAGCATAGTACCTCGTCTCTGTGTTGACGACGGCTGAGCGTGTGTCGAGTTGGGCTCTGCTGAGGTGATAATAGGTGTCGTGGGGGTTGTAGCGTCTCCTCTCATCAAGCGCTGCCTGTCGTCGGTTTCGTCCGCGTCATCCGAATCGTTCCCATCGTCAAATGCATCCTCTAAGGCATTATCGGAACCATCGCGCATGGGGTCTTCGTGAAGCAAGCGACGCGACGAAGGTGACGATGATCTCGAATGGAAAGAAGGCGGAGGCGAGGCAGGTATCGGCGCAGTGAGATTGGGGAAGGCTTCGAGTTGACCATCATCGTCGTCATCACGGGTATTCACCTGGTTGTTGACGGTAGTGAGTCAGTGTGTGTCTATTAAACCAGCGACAACATCGACTGGAAGACAGCTGTCTTACCCTTTGATACGACTGCGAGGTCATGATAAGCGGATTTACCGGACGGGGAAAATGACTCGACTTGATCGAGTGCGGTACAAAGGAAGATCGACAACAGCAACGACGAGAGACAAGAAAGTGATATAGAAGAACAAAGGAAAGAAGAGTGAATGATTGGAGGAGATGGCAAAACGGAAAGGGTGATGAATCTAGATGGAAGGGGCTCTGACTGTCTGTCTCGCTGTGAGGCGGCGGAGTTTAGTCATCGATCATCAGTGGCGGAGCAATCTGAGTTTAACTACGGAGTAATATGAGAGTGGATCATGGCTGCCTGATCGACACCTGAGCCATAAGGCGCAAAGATCGCGGGAATTTGTTTTTTATCCATTGATGAAGGAGCACTATCATGAAGGCAGTCAGTTCGGAAACTGAACGCATACAGTCTGCTTCTCAGGATACTTTACATATGCCAATTGCGATCGTGTGACCACAAAATGTCCAGAACACCAGTAAGTACATCCACCTTGTCACTTCCACATGACTTCCTCCGCAGCTGCATTATCACGATGACCGCTCCATGTACTTACTGACAGTCAATAGCAAACCATCTCTACGCGCCTCGCGCATCTCATCAAAGCCTGGCCCGCCGATCCTGTGCGACCAGCCTCGGTTGCAGTGCAAACATATCTCCAGAGCCGCCTTCCGAAGGCCGAGTCTGAGACTCCCCAGATCTCGCAATCGTCGATTATTGCGCTCACCAACCTCCTCAACGACCAATATAGCAAACAATATCCGTTACCGCAGGCGCTGCGACATCCCGCCAGCAACCCAACTCATTACGATGATGTTGTGAGGGAGTTTGAAGAGGCCCCGAGTCGAAATTGGCTTGGTAGGATAAAGAAGAGATTGGGAGGGATGTTACGGTTGAAATAAAGGAATCGGGATAATACTAGTCTTGCGTGAGCTTGTGAAAGAGCATTACTGGGTTACTGTAAGAATAGTTGGTACGGAGTTGGGGCTTCTGTACACTATGATAGATTGTACAATATTGCATTACGGCATTTTCCTATGTTTGAGTCAGGCACTCGGGATTCCAAGATGATATACCAGGTATAATTGATATCTTGGTCAACCATGACACCAGTAGATTATATGCATAAGAAGGTTTAGAATATACACACAGCAACATCACCAAAGTTGAAATCCTTACAGCATCGCCTTCAAGTCATCAGCAACCTTGAACGGAGCTCCTGTCTTAGCCTTGACCTCGTCAACGGTGACTCCATCAGCAACCTCGATTAAAGTCAAGCCGTCGGTAAAATCAACATCAAAGACAGCCAACTCAGTAATGATCCGGCTGACACAGGCCTTGCCCGTCAATGGGAATTCGCACTGCTTCAAGATCTTTGGGTTGCCCTTCTTATCCGTATGCTCCATTGTTACAACTACTTTGGTCGCCTCCGGGTTGGAGACGAGATCCATGGCACCACCAAAACCCTTGATTTTGCCAGGAAGCATCCCTTAAATGAGGTTAGTAACTGCGACCCTGCACCATGCGGAGAGGATACAACTTACAGTTCGCAAGATCACCTCGAGCACTGACTTGCATCGCTCCAAGAATAGTCAAATCAATACGCCCGGAGCGAATCATACCAAAAGACTCGTCGCTACCAAAAACAGCAGCTCCCGGAAGCAGAGTCACAGTCTCCTTGCCAGCATTGATAAGATCCGGGTCTTCAGAACCTTGCTTGGGATATGGCCCTAAACCGAGAATACCATTCTCCGACTGCAACATAACCTCAACAGACGGGTCGACAAAGCTTGGCGCCAACATGGGCATACCAATACCCAAGTTGGCATACATGCCATTTTTGAATTCCTTTGCAGCACGTCGCACAATTCGCTCGCGCTTGCTGGCGGTATCGCCCTTGCCGAGGGCGGACATGTCATCGCCACCGTCCTTAGCGAATGTGTATTTCTCAATGCGCTTCTCTTCTGTGCTTTGGATCACGCGCTTCACATAGATGCCTGGTAGATGGACAGCAGCGGGTTCGATCTCGCCTACCTCGACGATATGTTCTGCTTCGACGATGGTCATTTTGGCATTTCGACCCATGGCACCGTTGAAGTTAGCTGCCGCGTAGCGGAACTGGCAGTTGCCGAGTTTATCTGCCTTCCAGGCCTTGACGAATGCATAGTCACCCTTGATGGCCTCCTCCATAACGTAGCTCTTGCCATCAAAGACTTTGACGTCTCGCGGTGCGCCATACAGAGCTACGGTGCCGTCACTATTGTGTCTGAGAGGAAGTTCGCCGGTCTGCACGACCGTGCCAAAGGCAGCGGGTGTATAAAAGGCAGGGATTCCTGCGCCGCCCGCACGACATCGTTCGGCCAGTGTACCCTGGGGAGTCAACTCCAACTCAATCTCGCCACTCAAGTACATGCGCTCAAAGGTCTTGTTCTCTCCAACGTAGCTAGCTATCATCTTTTTGATTTGTTTACTGGCGAGCAACAATCCCAACCCAGATCCGTCAACACCGGCATTATTACTGACTGCAGTAAGTCCTGCAATCTCAGGTTTGGCGCGGACTGCGTTGATGAGTGTGTCGGGGACACCACATAGACCGAAACCGCCGGCGAGGACTGTCGAGTTTGACTTCAAGTCCTTGATGGCTTCCTCGGCGGACGGGAGGACTTTGTTGATTTCACATCGTCGGACGGAGCTAGAGAATGCACGGGCGAGGAATTGGTGGTGCTATTTTTGATGTGATTAGTGGGTGAACATCACAAACAAAAGCAAATATATCTAGATACCTTGTTCTGCCGAGAGGCAGCTTGCCTTGCTACGCGCAGGCAGGATCTGATTTGTGAAGGCATCTTCGCCGAAATATGTATGACTAACACTCAAACTGGATCTAGGTCAGAGCACTTTATAACTCCTTGTCTCGCTATCCAAGTGAATCCTTTCAGGCAAGAGTAGACACTCTCGGTGTGGAGTAAATGCTTCTTATTAACACATCCAGTATGCCGAAGTTATTCCGTGTCCTGGTTGTGAAAGACCCCGGGAATAATAAATAAGCGTCATTAATCAGTGTAAAACGCAGTAAAGCAGCGAGCGCGGGCTTGTCCGCTTTATATACGCATACTCTGTTCGATATGCCGCTCGTTGCTATCCGAAGCGTTGCTATTTACCCCGGATAACGAAATGTGGAGACTGGCGCGGAATGGATGCGCGCTTTCCGCTATCCTTGGACCGCACTCGCTTGTTTGGAAGGTGAATAGTGCAACAAGTTTCAAGTCTATAGTCAGATTGGACTTCGAATCTCGAATACTCTCTTCTCCCGATCGAATTGTCATGTCTGTCTAATGTCCGGCGTGGGAGTTGGAACAGTCTGGGGATAGACGCTTATGGATCGCCCGTCACCGGCTAATTACGGCAACTGGCGGCTACGTTGGTTCGTACGTACACAAGTCAAAGTACACGGAGGATGCTCTGTCAAGAGGCCTGAGATGGTGAAAGGATACGAAATCAATTTCAGATAGTTTCTTTGCTACAGATAAACGTTTGGGGATCATTTAATATTGCTCTTGGGAGGAGCTGGGCCGCGCTTGTGTACATGAATCCTAGATCGAAGGAAAAGAAAGCCAAGTCATGAGAATGACTGAGAGTCTGCATAGACCTCGATGCTCGTCACGGTACTCCTCCATTCTCTTCACGGTTTCCAAGCGAAGCTACAACCTGTGCATTCCATTTCTCGATAGAATGCACTGATGCCGGCGATTCGTCATCTATGAAACCGACGCGAGCCGGCATGTCCCGAGGAACATCATGTGTATTCACACGCCTTTGATTTTCAGGCTCGTCATCGCCATCTTCACGGTCTTCCTCATCGTCGCTATCATCGTCCGAGCTGGCCGATGAGAAAAATCCACATGTTGCGGGTGGTAAGGACGATGGCGCCAACTCTTCATGCGTAGCTGTGACTACGTAGTTCTTGAAATGCTTTCTATACTTGTTGTTGATACTACCGCTGTGCTGAGTAAGACCCGGTATAGCGACAGCAGTCTTGGAGGAATGCTTCGAAACTTGTAACGTCTCAGACTTCGTATAATGCTTATTGGTAACTCCGCCTGTATCATCGCTCGAATTGACTGGAACACGTTTCATGAGGACATGTACCGCAAAGTTATCGTCGGGTGTCACATCTCCAATACCTGAGGCCGCTAGCTCTCTTGGCAAAGACTTATACCCATCTGCTACTGATGCCAAGGGCTCTTCGGCAAGAGACAGAGCAGGTGAACTGCATTGGCTGAGGCTCAAAACGGGGTCTTTCTCAGTCGGAAAAGAAAGGAATCGAATGGCGGGCGTCCTGTTTGTATGCCGCTGTTGCTGTCGTGGTGAAAGATCTGGGCTGCCTTGGCGCTTGCGTTTCTCCCCAACGCTCTCTGTCAACGAGTGCTTCCGTGGTTGCAAGTCCATTACATCCGGGCTGTCTCCAAAGCAGTCAATGTAGAAGGTTGCATTTTTGTAATAAGTCAACCTTTCATGAGATTTTTTGTGCTTTTGAGGTCGGGTAGTTGAGACATGCCCGTCTCCATCGCTTTCAGGCCCCTGGAAGCTCATCTCGGATCCGCTGCTGATCATGGATAATACGTCTTCGTCATCCCCATTCTTGTGAGTTATGAATGAATACGGTATGTAATCGGCAGTTGTTGGTGTCGTTCTGTTCTCTCCAAGACCAAGAACAAGATCCTGATGTACAGCTGCCTTGTTGGGAATAGCATTCGTCTGATGATTATTCATGTTTTCGTATGCCATACTCAAGCTTGTACGAGATCGCATCATGTTATGTCGATTGCTATTCTGCCATCTCAGGCGATCACCGTCAGCTGAAAGCTCAAGCGCCCCACCGTATTCTCTGAGAGCATCACGGCTGAAATCAACATCAATGTGTGAGACCAGGTGCTTAATAGTACTTAGCGTCTCATTTAGGTTATACCAAGAATCTAAGGTAGGCGATATATTTGCGAGATGTTGGATGCTAGCTTTGGCTGCAAGAAGACCCAAGTGCTGCTTGAATAACATAGCCACAAATGCCTTGCGGGCATCATCGTCTAAAACAAGTGCGTTGTCACGCATTGACTTGCTTTTAGTGAGGGTCGGCCTGTCTCTAGAGTGCCGCGAGCTGCCGGAAATTTCAGCAGCGAATTGCTGTAGAATTTGCTCTAATTGCCGTTTTCTTTGGCGTGGGAGACCATAAGTGCGGACATCAAATAATTTGTCCCCTTGAAGTCGAGGAGGATCTCTTTCCTTGTACCTGCACAGCTTTTGCTTCAGCTGTCTGATTTCCAATGTTAAATCATCGATGATCCCACGTAGTTCTGCATTCTCCCTTTCAGCATCGCTTGCGCGCATGTAAGATAGGACTGGATCGTCCAAGCGATTTGGGCTGGACTGCTTTTCATTGGGATGCCCGGGCTCAATCTCATCGGGAAAATAAGGCGTATCGTCTATCAAGCCCGTCAGTTAAAGGAACCGGAGAATTCTTCGCCATGATTTACCTCCTAGGCCGTCTAATTGAGACGTGACATGCTGATTTGTCTCGTTGAACCAATCGTCAGACTCAACATATTTCTGTCTCTTCTCAGCCGTATTGCGAAGAGATTCGTGAGGCACATGTATCATGTCTGCCTTTCCCACGACCTTGGACCCGGATCGAAGGCAGTTTGGCAGCGAATGGCTACTATGAGAGTTGAATTCTCCCATCTGGTGATGTAGTCATTGGTTGTAGTACAAGTGCTCGGTTGTACAATGACAAGTCCAACGCCAGTGCCAATCCAGCGCAGGTTGGTCCGATAGCATAGACAGGTCAAGAGTCCACTGTCAGCATTGGGTAGAAGCGCCACACCGAAAATTGAAGCTCAAGAAGAGTATAATATATATAGCTTGGACGAAATATGTTGCTGTATTGTAGTGCCAATATTCATCGATCGTAGACTATTCAAATGTATGTCTACCTACAAGAAAAAGAAGGGGGTTGACAAGATTCAGGCCATGGGTTTTCATGTCAAATTATGTAGAATTGGCAGCCTCCACGCCGAGGCCACGATCGCGATGCCTCCAACCATTTTTTTTGTGACGGCGATTAAATCCGCATCGATGGAAAGAATGTCCGAGCCATTGAGAAGAAGCCATAGGGGACCACACGAGAGTTCCTTGAGTGCATCAGTAGACATCATCCAATTTGAGACAATTTAGAGCCGTTTCAAGAGGGTCGGTTAGGCCGGGCTGGTGTAGTAGGTGCTGGGGGATGCCCTCCGGAGGAAGTTATTGCGATCACAACGTTGTAGGGACGATCTGAGAAATCAATGTATGGTGGGCAAAACAGTTGGGATCGGGCCAACCAGTGGCCACGAAAAGTGCTGACCGCTCTGGGACTGATCGCGATCTGGGCTTGTTTGGGAATAGGCCTTTTCAGACCGTGAATACCATCAAACGCATTGGCACTATTTAAGAGTACCTTGTATTCGATGTAGGCCGCAAGGTTAGGTAGATGTTCATTTTCAGCCTACTGCAGTATATTTATTTGTTGAATCAGTCTATTGATACGTAACAAAATACCATTATGGATGGATACCCCAAGATACAATACATGCAGCATCGTTGCCAAATCTTGATACATTTGAATTATCAGTGTCCTCAAGCTTCCCTATCAGGAATGCCGAAGAGATTTCGCTTGCGCGCCATTCCTCCCATAACTAAAAGCAATAACAGATTTCCAAGTAGGGCCATTGCACTAATATTCCCACGTCTTGAGAAACTCACAAGCTGAAACAAATAAAGAAAGGAAACCAAGTATATTTACATGCCCACAACCCATCACGCCATCAAATATCAGAATAAAAGTCGGAAAGGAGAGAAAAGCACGCCAAAGTGAGAACCTGCAGAAAGCAATATTCGTAATTCGGATGAGTTGGGCGGTATGTCGTAGTCAAAGGAGGGACGGTATGTCGACGTATGGACATGAATAGGAATGTGGGGGTTGGAAGAGTCGAAAGTTAAGAGAAATGGATCTGAAGGAGGGCGAGAACAAAGAAGCTGAATGATGGCTTTGCTGATTCAGCTTTGTTTTTGCGGAGACATTATAAAATCGTAGGATAGGAACGCACTTATTGGCGAGTAGAAGGGGTTTAGCGATCTGGATTGGTGACCTGCAATGATGACGATTAGTCTCTGTATCCTATCAATTTTCGTCGACCAAGACTTACCTGGAGAATGCGTCGCGAAAAGTCCCCGGCGTCGGCAATACTGCCGTTGCTCTGGCGTCGTTGAGCCATGAAATCGCTGTCCCATCGAGCATCTGAACTCATAGATGATGGCTTCTGGGTAAAGGCGCTGATTTCCGCGTTGCGTCTGTATTCCTCCTCAACACGTTGTTTTTGTCGGCGTCGGAGGAAAAATACGGCGGCACCAATGATTGCAGCGAGGGCGATAACACCTACGACGACACCTGCAGCGATACCCGCGGTACTCGTTCCACCGGACGATTTTGCCGTGGCAGAGGGATCGCTGGAGGCTGTGACAACGATTGTTTGTCCCGCTTGAGTGATGACTGTGACACCACCGGTGGTGGATGTGGTGGCAGAGCTAGTGCTGGTGCTGGTGCTGCCGGAACCATCCGCAATTGATACTTCCGATGTCAACCCAGTTAGATAAACATCCCATGAATCTGGTCCGCCACCTGTCACGACTTGTCAGTCACTCGATTCAAACTTTGGTCTGACCTGCTTCGGTAAATACTTACAAGCGTCACTCGAGTATCCATCACAGGATTCGGTACATGTATCGGTTTTGCTGGAATTTGAGGGAAGCTCATTACCACACCAGCAATCACTTCCCTTCGTCATGGCCATCACAGGATAATTCATCGGAACACATTGTTTCTGACACCACCCTGAGCTCTGGTACGTATAATTTCCCATGTCCTTAAAGTTACTGGGTAATGACGAGTAACAGTCGACGTGTGAAGGGGTGCCGACAGCAATCACGGGAGACGGGGCCAACAGCAGCAAGCATGACGCCGCGAAAAGGCCGCTTGAGGCTGCCAAAATCATCTTGATCTTTGTATTATTCTTTCTTTTCCTTTATGAAATCCTCTTCCAACACACAAAACACAGCCAAGACGTGGTATGTCGATGGAAAGGGACGGCCCGCGGAGCCCTGTGTCGACCACGAAAGTTGTCTTTGCTGTTGCTGTCTTTTCTTTTCTCACAGCTCCTGGTGCGTCTGTCGTGGCACAAGCCTGTTTGACAAAAGTGATGCAAACCGTCGTGGGAAGTATGGCGGACGTCGATGGACCGATTAAGGGGTCGACGAAGATCACCCAAGCCGTCGTCTGATGACAAGGCGTTCGATGAACGATGAAAGAGTCACAACAATGTCAATTTTCAAATATTGCTAACGCGAGTGTCAAAGCAGGTCGCCGGCTGGCGCCGTGCAATCGAAGTGGCCCTGACTTGTGTGTGCTTGTCGGCCAGTCAGGCACCCGTCGTGTTTGTTTGTTTGTGAAAAACCTTTTCTTGATGAACAAGAAGAAGGATGGTAGCGAGAGACTGAAGTGAACAAAAAAACTTGACTAACCTCCAAAGTGGTAACGTATGTATAGTGAGGGAAAACTTAACGAGAGAATGGGGAACGAAAGTGAATCAGGACGCTCGCACCAAAGAGGGTGTAATGGTGAGACTAAGGATCGTGGAACTCTTGCTGGAGACGGCAGGCGCAGGGTTGGCGGGAAAGACGGGCAGGGCAAGAGCGACTCCTGGCATGGCGGATCGCTGGAGGCACTAGACTTCTTTGGGAAATTAGAAACATGGTGACCCTCTAGCGGGCCGCTAGTGGCTTCTGAGCTTGCTGCTTATTGGACAGCTGCCCCGTACCAGGCCTGGATACATAAGACTCGGGGCGATTATTGGCTGTGTTCCTGGGCAGAACGGGATCTTGACCCATCAGGTATGTTTCTTAAGGTCACGGCCACTCCATACATGTATCGGTGGAGTACCCAATAATACCTAGATACAAGTTTGCAGTTAACGTACTACGTACACACTGAGTTTTGAATTCAAGATAACAGAAGAGAGCACTAGAGGTATTTGCGGAGGATGGTTATTGCTGTATACCACTGCTCGGAAGTGATTGTGCCGACGTCGCTCGCATGGACTAATACGGCTAATGCATGTTCTACGATGTGGCGCAATTGGCCGACCTTGATAGGAAGGTTTGTCGGCCATGGTGGAGTCGAAAGATGCCTGAGAGCGTCTACTATGCACTAAGTAGTATGTACGTAGTAGTAGGATTTGCCCTCGGCTTGACATTTACATTTGACAGTGCGATGATAAGTAAGCCTGCTCAATGTTCACATCCGCTAGTTACATAGAAGTATTATATGTCAGGGCCACCTAGCATAGCCCAAGCCGAAGCCACACATGAAGTCCACCTGGGCATACTAGATGGTAGAATCATTCTTTCGGTGTCGACCGGTATTCGAATTGATTTAGGCCCTATTAGGGACGACCTCGGGTGATGCCCTGCGAGGTATTTAAATTGGATGCATCTTGTTCATGGCAGGGTGTTCCAGAATGATCTTACATATCGAACGTCATCCGAGGCTTTCCGGGGCAATCCAACCTTGGAACCACGACGAGACTCGCTGTGTTGGGCAACTAAACCTTCGTTAAAGCAAACGAACTTGCTCCTCCTGGCTGGATTGGTTTTTGATTCGACACCATTCAAGTATATGAACCCAGCTTGTACTCCGTAGACTGCAGAAGTCGGTCGGATAGTGCGCCAAGACTCGACTGTTTACATAGATTTTTTGACTGCAGGGCCTACATTCCGCCTTCTAAAAGAAAAATAAAAAGGATAAAATATAACAAAATATACCAATTGAAGGAGTAAATATGACGCTCCCTTGCCACATACTCGGGGAAATTCAATATGGCAGATGAAAACATTAGGTATCAGCCTGAAATTTTTGTCCTGATTTTACTTTGCCTATACGTATCACAAGGGCTTAGTTAGTGACCCGAGTGACCCAGATGACAACTCAGACATCGATCACGACCTGGGACCCTTGAAGGGATTTCCATCCCTACAATTGGCGACACTGCTAATGCCAACCTGATGGTACGTAACTTAGTTGCCTGTCAGCTGAAAAAGGCTGACCTGCTGGGTTTTCATAGATGAGGTCTAGAACGGACACCTGGACTCCACTATTTAAAAAAGGAACCTGCTAAATGTGTTGGGGAAAAAAAAGCCCAGAAAACTAATCATCGAAGATCATGCACGATCTAGACTTGGGGCTTAATTGCAATTTCTCACGGGGACGTTCCTAGATCGTTTTCTATGGGAGATATTTCTCAGGATCTGAGAAAAGTGGTATTATAGTATAAATGATCGATAATTACTACGTGTCTGAAGAGAATATCAAACGTTATAGTGCCTTAGGTCGTTTGTATCTGCCGGTCTGGATTCTGAAGTACAATAACTGAGAGCTGGGCAGTTTGGGCATGACATAAGATTAAGAAGTACGTAACTCCATAACTTCTATGTAACACTCCAGAAAAAACAATAGTATTCGTTCGCCACCCCTACATATGCCACCAAAACTTTTAAGCGTGCAACACCTAGTACAACCGTTCATGCCACAAATTTCTCTATACAGATCCCACGCATATGAATATTCTGCAGGAAAGTAATACAGCTCTCATGGTTTGGGTATACGCAACGTCTTGCTAACCATCAAACAACCCCAAATTGCAAACAACAAAACCGCAGGGTGGAACTCAAGCACGCTCTCTCCGAGAGCAGTTCCCCACGGCAAGTTCTCGTGGATCCAGCCTTGAGAGACCCAGTATGCCATAAGACTCGCAATGGAGAGAGATGTGGGTATAGGGGTACCTTCGAAGTATTTTGACTTGCCACTCTTATCCTTGGGGAGAACGGCAGCTGTTACGTTGAAGCGTGCTAATCTAGTCAGGCCACAGAGGACGAAAAAGCTAAGGAATAGGTGATCGACGAAAGTTCGCATTCCAATAGCAAAGGCTGCTACCGCTGGCGCAACACCGAAAGAAATCTGTAAGACCATCACAAATAGCGGTCAGCTCTAGTCTTTGAAAAATTGACGTCTCTTCCAAATTTGCATACCAGGTCTGCCAGAGAATCCAGCTCTTGACCCATCAAAGATGACTTCTTACGCCACCTCGCAACCCGTCCGTCCATAAAGTCAAAGAAGAGACCGAACGGCATAAATGCAAGCGCGAACCAGATGTTGTTGAGGCTTTCAGGCTCGGACAGGTATCGCATCGAGGACAGGACCGACATAACTGTTCATCACATTTAGCCACAAATTTTCCAACCCCAGTATCTTGAACGTCGGCCGATAAACTTACATCCGCAGAAGCCTATAATCACGTAGCACAATTAGCAATCTGCAGTATCTCGAGGTTTTGCATTGTAACTCACCGTTCAACTCAGTTATAAGATCCGCAAGGTGCAAGGTCCTGTTGAATGTTGTGAGCACTTGATTTCCCATCATTGACCATGGAACAAGGACACCAACCTGATCATGGTGAAATGCCCTGTCTCAGCCTGGAGGAGCGTTTTTTGCCGCTCTTGACTGACTACGACCTGTTAGCTGTATCTTCCAGCTTGCTGCTCATCTATACATACCATCTTCGCCCACACTGTTCCCAGTATTGGGCTCCGACGCCGCATGGCTTGGGGTTCGACGAGACATAGTATCGGAGAAGACGGAACTATAGTAGCAAGAAGATTATGCAACCGAAGTGTATACCAAGATCAAAGAGAGTAAATTTTAATTAGGATAGAGTCTTTGTTCGAAGGTTTGTGCTGCGGGACTCCAATTTACGTTTTCAAGGTTGGGACGTTAGCACAGCAGCGAGACGTCATTGTTTGATTAGTTTGCATCGCACCAGCCACGAAGTCATGTGGCTGGTGCACATCAGTGATCACGAAAATTCAGTTGAATCGGAGCTTCAAATGTCTCATGAAATGAAGTAATTTACAGCATCTTTTTATAATCGGTAACAGCAAATTTCTAGATACTTGCAATAGCCGCAATATTTGAAAAGGATCCGTAGCCGATTTCCCCCCAACGCCAGATGGAAAAGAAGACAAGAAACAACACTGTGACTAACATTTCGTGACCAAAATCTTAACCACGTCCACGGAAGCCACCGCGAGAGCCTCCACGAGCTCCAAACCCTCCTCGTGAAAAACCCCCACGGCCCCGAGGAGCGCCGGCGCCACCACCTCTGCCGCGGAAACCACCAGGAGCACCACGGCCCCCTCGTGCACCACCTCTTGGTCCGCCTCGTCCTCCACGGCCACCTCGGGGAGCTCCTCCTCTACCTCCTGCTGGTTTTTTGACTTTGCTGCCGGGAGGTGCTTTGGGCTTGGGAAGAAATCTATGTAGAAATGATGTTAGTGACCGCTTCTCCATCCAAGTCCGAAAAATAGCAGATCATTGATCAGGGTTGGAATGATCGATATTGTGAACGTACTTCTCCAATGGTAAAAGCTTGTCTCCTCCGATGTAAAATTTATCTCCAGATTTAAAGGACGTCGCAACGATGCCCTCTTGGGGTTTGATGGTGAAGTAGACTTGGTTGATCGGGCCGAGAACTTCGTCAACTTTTCCAACAGGTGTCTACGAGCCAAATATTAGAGACATAATGCAATCGAAGTAGTTTCGCTAGGTATAGCGATATGGTGGCGACAAACCTTGTTCTCGAGGTAGATCGGGGCATTGAAATATGGGATTTTCGGGTTGATCGACTCGCAGACCATCTCACCCTCACAGGCATGCATGAAAGATCCCATTTCTATGTCAATTAGCAACTTGTCCGTTACCCATTTAATCGCGATGTTTCTCACCTAGGACTTCAGCAGGAGGGCCGAAAGATTGTTGGTAGCCTCCACGACCTGTATCAAGCAAACCATCAGCACACCATTTCTAAAATTCAATAATCAGAAGCGGCAAAAAAAATCTTACCTCCTCGATTCGCACCAGATGCGAAGCCGCCGCGGCCACGACCACCTCCACGGAAAGACATGGCTAGTGTTATGTTTAATTGTTGAGTGGTTTGCTGTAGGAAATGTTCGCTGATCTCGAAGTTTTTTTGCTGTGGGTACTCAAAGCGGTAAAGTCTGAGACTAGATCGAACGGCACCACGTGACACACCGCCTTGTTGCTATGTTCCCCCTCCCCACCAAAAGAGTAATTTTTGATGTGACTCACCCCGCGTCGTTCATATCCAATTTTCCAAGTCACTACTGTTTGTGAGACATCAATGGCTTCGGAAGAACAAAAAGAGCTACCTGTTCGCCCTGCTGGGGATGCCAAAATGGAGGGAAAATCTGACTCGCTTCCTGAGATATTCATTGAGCGAAACAAGCTCTTTGAAGAGTTGTGGCAGGAACATCTTAAAGAGCTAGCGGAGAAGCCTCGATCGGATATTACTATCACGCTAGATATCGGAGACGGTAAACCCTCCACAATTGTTGGCAAAGCATGGGAGTCCACGCCCGGTTCATTCTTGAAGGATATCCCCAAGGAAATCAGCGCCAATATTGTAATCGCAAAGATTGACGATAAAGAGCTCTGGGATCTCAATCGCCCATTGGAGAGGGACTGCAAGGTCTCTTATCTTCCTTTTGATCATCCAGAGGGACGAGATGTTTTCTGGCATTCAAGCGCTCACTGTCTTGGAGAGGCTTGTGAACTCGAATATGGTTGTCTCCTATCGCATGGTCCACCCACTCCTCAGGGCTTCTTCTACGACATGGCTATTCCGAATGGGTAGGCTCTCGGGAAAAGCTCCAATCCGTTTGACAAGCACTAATGTTCTATATACTAGTCGCGCCGTTCTCCCTTCGGATTGGGCATCCCTCGATAAAAAGGCAGCGCAAATTTTCAAGGAACGCCAAAGCTTCGACCGCCTTGAAGTCAGTAAGGAGAACCTGAAAAAGATGTTTGGCTACAGCAAATACAAGTTGCACTACATCAATAACCTCGTGGAGGGAGAAAAAAGCACCGTTTATCGTTGCGGTACTTTGGTCGATCTCTGCCGAGGACCTCACATCCAAAACACAAACAAGATCAAGACGTTCAAAATCATGCAAAACTCCTCCGCCTATTTCCTCGGCGATCAATCAAATGACTCCTTGCAACGAATTAGAGGCGTTGCTTTCCCTGATAAGAACGGTATGAAGGAGCATTTGAAGTTCCTCGAGGAAGCTGAAAAGCGCAACCACCAGAAGATCGGAAAGGAGCAGGAACTTTTCTTCTTCGATGATGTCTCTCCAGGCTGTCCTTTCCTCCTTCCTAACGGCACAAAGATCTTCAATGCTCTACAAAAACTTCTGAGAGCGGAGTATCGCAAGCGCGGGTACCAAGAGGTACAGACACCCAACATGTACGACGTGAGCATCTGGAAGACCTCTGGACATTGGGCGCACTACTCGGATGATATGTTCAAGTTGGATGTGGAGAAGAGAGAGTGGGCCTTGAAGCCGATGAACTGCCCGGGTCACTTCATGCTTTTCGGTCACCGCGAGAGGAGTTACCGAGAGCTTCCTTTAAGGATTGCTGATTTTGGAGTGTTACACAGAAATGAAGCGTCTGGTGCTCTCAGCGGTCTTACACGTGTACGCAAGTTCCAGCAGGACGACACTCATATTTTCTGTACGGCAGAACAGGTTTGTACTAAATTCCCCTGAGTTACTTTTTGGCGACGCTAATTAGTTATTCACAAGATCTCGTCTGAAATCGAAGGATTGTTTGATTTCTTGAAAGCTATCTACGGCCTCTTTGGCTTTACCTTTAAGCTGAAACTGTCTACCCGACCAGAAAAATACATGGGCGAGCTGGAGGCATGGAATTATGCAGAAGAACAGCTAACCCAAGCGTTGAATAAGTTCATGGGAGATGATTGGGAGATCAACGAAGGCGACGGTGCTTTCTATGGTCCTAAGATCGATATTACGATTGCAGATGCGCTGAAGCGAGAGTTCCAATGTGCTACAATACAGCTCGACTACCAGGCACCAATCAACTTTAAGCTAGAGTACATCACCAAGGAAAGCCAAGTTTCCGCCGATGCCAAAGCCAGCAAGGATGGCGTAGAAAAGGCCAAGGAATCGAATGTCAATCGCGCACGCCCCGTTGTTATCCACCGTGCGATTATCGGCAGTTTCGAACGATTCTTGGGCATTTTGATTGAGCATTTTGCTGGTAAATGGCCGTTCTGGATCAGTCCTCGTCAGATCTTGATTGTCCCTGTCATGCCGGCGCTCAACGACTACGCGAAGGAACTGCAACAAATCTTGCTGGCCGATAAATTGAACGTTGATGTTGACGTTAGCGGCAACACCCTTCAAAAGAAGATTCGTACAGGTCAATTGGCTCAATACAATTTCATTTTCGGTAAGTAGCTATCAGGTTGGTTCATTGAGTTTACCAAGACTAACAGTGACATAGTTGTTGGCGCACAAGAAAAGGAATCCCGATCGGTCAATATTCGCAACCGTGATGACCCAACTTCTCACGCTAAAGGCGAATTGATTTCTCTCGAAGAAGCGCGCGTCAAGTTGAGGGCTCTTCGCAAAGAACGTAGACTTGTTAACGCACTGTAACCCGATGTCAGACTCATAGTCGATATTTTCTTAAGTCAGCATATTAGGAAGCGCTGAAAGGAATAGTTAGCGAAAACAAAATACTTTAGTTATACCCGTACGGGCGACGACCGCTGATTTCTCCAAGTTATCATTGGTACCGATAAAGCTCCCATCCATGTAGTCAGAAGACTCTCCACGCTCCAAATAATTATGATATGGTTGGATTAACTACTTCCAAGAGCGGCCGTTCTCACATTTGTTTTCCAACCAGTTTTGTGTTGAGTGAACAGTTAGTATGAAATATTGTACTTCCCTGGAACTACCTACATGATTTTTCCTGACGCCTCTAAGCTTTCCTGTTCTATTTTAGTGCTCATCCTATCGCCGCTTTTACTCCCTGAGTAGAACTAAGCACGATCCTAATTGCTATAATCAGATTAGTGAGCATTTATATAAACTCCTAGACATGCTCAGTGATCCAAAGCTAAGTAGACTGATTTGCTCTTAAGTATAGTAAACGCCCTTATAGTGCGAACACTTTCTATAGGATTACTACAAGACCATATCCCCTATATGGGTATTCTATTTATACTATTAAATCTAAATCTATATATTTTATCTCTTAATATTTTATCTATCTGCTTAACTTAACCTTATTAACAACAGTCAATAAACCTTACCCTAACCCATAAGATGGTGAGGTTATACATAAATAAATTTACAGTCTCATAACGAGGCACTTTGGCGGAGTGGTTAACGGTAAGACAGCACTCACTACTTTACTCTTGAACAATTTCTAATTATGTTAGCGATGCCCTGCTATTCCCTCTTAGGGTAAAGTCAGGCATTTCCTTCGGGAGCGTGTGTTCGAATCACACAGGTGTCGAAATCTTTTTTGCCTCCCGAGACAACGTCGCCGGAACAGCGTACAATATATCAAATTTTTGAGACTGGATATTATAGCGGAGCTAACAGAGTGACGGACAAGCCATCGCATCCGAAGACGCACGCTGAGCAGGTGTGCTGGAATCCCGGATACAGTCGTCATGAAACGTTTCAAGCAAGACATGAGTATATTTATAAGATAATCATATTCATGCATAATGTTCTACATACTTCTCTACCATAAAAGCCTTACTGTTATATACCAGCTCGTCGTTACCATCCTGACTAGGGTTTAATACTTGGAAGCTTAAGAACCAAGATCTTTGAAATTGTCCGAGGATCCAATTAGTAGCATAAGCATATTATGTATATCCAAAGTTGTATCTTCTTATGAAAGCACTTGTCTGGAGAGTTGCTGGCCATCTATTGCATCTCGAACAGTTTCAAAAGTAATGATTGAAGCGTCCGTTCAAAAGTCCCAAGCTGAGGCTATTCCCAGCAGCCCTTGCCAAACGCGCTTTCCGTTCCGTGCTAGAGGCTCAGACAACTAATAGACATAGCTCTCCATAGTTATACTATGTTTGTCTCAGAAAGGGGTCGGTTTCCCTACTCTGTGGAGGGAAGCCATATGGCTCTTGCTCTCCAGAGATTCGGGGTTCCTGAATCGCGCCGTCACGTTGGACTTCCCTCATAGGGTTCCGTAGCTCAAGCTGCAGTCACATATACACTAAGACTCTCAGTAATGTTTATACAAAAAAGTGCTTCAGAATGTGAATTAATACTAACAGACCGAAGAACAACTTGATTCGTGGTTTTTGGAAACTCTGCCACTTTTTATCCAGAATCATATCGAGGCTCTTTGTAATGAGGGTAGTTCTAAATAACTAGAGCCGTTAAGGACAGTTAGTAATACGACCTGTAAAGTCAACGGTAACTATATAAGTCTACCTGCTTCAATGTGATATATACCAAATAGCGAGGGGCGGTAACAAATTCTCAGATAGAAATACTAAACTAGTACGGCTAGTGTTAGTAAACAGGGAGAAGCTGATCATACTCACTGAGCAGCAACAACACGACCATCAAGATTGAGCGTGAGTCCGGATTGAAATCTACTCCGTGAGTTGGAGCATGAGCGCCCTCACAAAAGCGGCGGCAGCTGAAAAAGGAAAGTCCCACCAGGCAGGGAAAATCAAGTTCGTATAGGTGCCTAGGTACACATGTGATTTCTGTTGGATCTGTCTGCTTGCTGTTGCTGTTGATCATTTGACTAAAGGCAGAGCTGTTTATTCCTACCAGATAGTAGTAGATAACTAGATAGCTGTACCACCCTGGTACCTCTAGATTCGATATGGCAAGTAACTACGAAAGTACTCAAAAATTGGACTTTGATTATGCATATACAGACACGTAAGATATTCTCCCATCTATTATGATTGTCGAAGATCAATCACTACTATTGGCCCGTACGTAGCACCGATATAATAAACGCGGCAAGCCCGGGATTCACGTTGGACACTAAACGTATATGTTGGTTGCATAGCTTGCCCTGTCGAAATATTAAGGTTTGTAACAAGATAGCCCCGTCTCCACGGGAAAGACATCCATGCTTGACCAGTGATAACCTTACCACATACAGTTTCGAACGCAAAGGCGTTAGCGGTGTAACTGCGGCCGTTTCCAGGGTATTAGGTTGTAATGCTTGCTCAGTAGACTGTACGAACTACCTACTAGCACCTGACCTCGCAAACCAATACGCACTTACATTTGAAGCAGCAACTACGTATGCGTAAGTCGACCCGGTATAATTGCGAGAGACACGGCCGAGTGCCGCATCAGACGTACCGAAATGAAGTTAGTAAGATTATCCCGTGAATTGTTACCATTGAGATATGCAGCGTATCGAAGGATCTACGATCCCAGAGGGTCCGAAGCTGCAACTGTCAGAGTAGTCTGTAATTTGATTACTGGTTACTAGTTACGCATAGTAATATTACGCAGGCATGGGCCAGCCGAAACGGATGCATCTATCCAACTAATCTGCCCCTGCCCCTGTAAAGACGCCTGATACCGGGATATGCACGTATGCTACGGAAAGGCAGGATCGATACTGGCAAGAGCTAGCTCGTAATTGATCATGTGTGTGATTATAACAAGCCTCATTAATATCTCGTTCAGGAAAACCACGCCAGCAATGGAATATCAGGAAATAGAGCGAGGTCAACATATAGTCTAAAGGTATGTATATTTCCAGGTCAATAGTACAGAAAGCGAAGAGCAAGCCAACGAAATCAGATCTGATACTTATGTACAATCTATCTGAATTTGACGCGATGTAATCAAAGAGCATGTCTGGTTACTAACAGTGCTCTATCAGAAGACACAGAGACAGGGTATATGATACATAATGAGAGGCATCACAGGACAGGATCCATAGCCAAGATAAGCAGACATCATAGTCAACGAACAAGAAATGCTGAACTAATAATAGAGTAGAAGAAAAAAAAAAAACAAACTGTAGTCTAAAATGCGCCATCCCAAAAGCCGTTTCACATAAAAGTCGTATCTATTTACATCGTATAACGTGTTTCACCCATTTTAGGTATGAAAAGGATTCAAGCAGAACAGATTGTTTCAGAGCTTGGTTGGCAGAAGACTAGGAGCTAGAAGCTCCACATCCCCCTTATTTCGCCTCGCGCACCTCTAGGCTCGGATAATCGAGCAAGTACCCGATTTGCTTCATTGAGTAAACCTCCAGCACGGCCTTCATGAAGCTGTGTTAGGCGTATATATCGTAATAGTGGATATATGTTGCATCGCACTGTAGTTGGGATGTTGGTATGGGATATGTGTTCCCACGTCGGAGCCAACGATATCATGCTGTGAATATATGCCCGTGCCTCATTAGCTGGATCATCCGGCTGATGTTCTGCTTCTGATTGTGCGATATAGTTGGGATCGAATCCATAGGCCCAGCATATCAAAACACAAATGTATATGCTCCAAGCTGCCTGTAACATCATGGGCGGGCCAGCAACCGGAGTCTTAACCGATTGCAGACTGCTGTTCCATATGGGGTTTGTAGTTGTAGATGCGTACCATTCAGTGCCATCCACAACATACCGTAGAGCCCTCACAGCATGCCAAATTGCTTTTTTGACATCGTCCGTGTCGGATACCCACTGTCGCAACTTCGTTTTTGCATTCCGGAATTCGCCTTCTTGGGCAAGTTTCTGATTGAAAATCCAAGACTCGCCACTGACAGTGAGTATGGTGTGTAGCGGCGCATGATGCACGGCCATGAAGGTATGGTAAGTGAACAGAACTTTAGAGTGAGGTGATGTCGCGCTATCAGTTCTGTTTTGATCTTGCAACGCAGTGATGAGAGCGTTCAGTGGGTCATTTGATGAGCCGTCACCTTCAGTAACGGAATATGAGGAGTAACCATAGGCAAGTAGCAGGGAGGCTTGGAATTGATCGAATCCTTCCGGTCGAAGCCCCGGGAGTCTGTTTATACTAACAGCAGCAGAAGGGAGAGATAGTGAGATAAAATGTCGTGATAAAGAAAGCCATTGAGCTGAATCCTTGCTTTCCCATAATTCGGAGCTGCATGGAAATGGAATCTTGCTTGCCTGCAAAATGTGCGGCCGCATGTTAAATGCATTGGAGCTAGGCTGCACTGAAATGGAAGGTTGCCCAAAAAGCTTCGACTGATGGACGTCTAGAATGAATGAAGCTTGCAAGACACGACGCCGTGTTTCGTGCTCAAGCCAGAAATTTTGTGCTTTCTTCAGTGCATCTTGCGAGGAATCAGGAGGCATAGTGTTTAGGACAGCAAGAGGATTCACGTGTACCCAATGCCTATCTTGCATAAAACTTCCGTATAAGCTGCGAAAACGATGAGAGATTTGTACATCTGCCTTCCGAGACCTAAACTTCGACAAGTACTCAAGCAGAAAGACAGCCTGGATATCAGTAACGCGGGATCTGCTGGTAATTGGCGGACGTTTAGCCAGTAGCTTAATGCAGGCCTCAAGAAGTGCTAAGGAGTACTCCTTCGCATTTGGTCGTGTATCGAATTGAGAACCAATTGCAACCATGGCACCGGACAAGAGCGGGCTAGGCTTAGTAGAAAAAAAGGTAGGCCGGTGAATGATTGGGAATAAGGGATGGAACTCTCGCCAGTAGCACTCGAAACAATCTTGCCACTTTATAGTGTCAATGATTTCCATGCCGTCGTCTCCGGAAAGGACGCCTGGCGCGGATGTAAGTTCTCGTCGTAATGCAAACCATTCATCCCCATCCAGGTTGGAGAGGGGTATTGGCAATGTAGGCTCTGGAACGAAGTCAGTCGAGGTTCTGTGCAGTTTGACACCTAGGTGAGAGGAAGGTTCACCTACTGGGTGAATCATCTGATTTCCGTCAACGGCGAGCGGCATCATGTTAGGGGCGGAAGAGACGATATCCAAGCCATCCCATTCGCGTGTGGCTGCGGGGAGCTGTAGAGGGGATGCAGACAGCTCTGAGTAAGCGAACGGCTCCATGACTGAAGTTGGAGCAGACGAAGGGTGTGGTGGCAGCACATATCCGGCCGCATCCGACGCCGGAGAGCCACAAGTATCTGGAGAAGAGTAGAAAGGCAAGTCATCTGGGGAATCGCGAATATGGTTTCCAAAGACTGTTGGCCGCGGCTGGAGAGGAATTTCCATGCCGTTCCATGGCAGAGAGTAATCGCCAGCGAGGTCTGGATGGATTGCACTTGCAATGACAGGACTGGCCGAGGACATAGGAGTAGAAACCTGACTGGCTGCATAAGACGCCGTCGTAACCTCGATTGGCATCGATGTGATCATGGTAGTAGGAGCGGATGTAATGGAGGCGGACTTGCTCTGGTGTCGCCATTGCCGTGACATCCCGCTGTCTGAGTGACCCTCTAGCTCACTATGAAATAGAATTAGTACATCGATCAGAAACATGACAGCACGTATGAATTCTGGAGGTAATAACATACTGTCTTTCCATATGGCGTTGTAGAAGGTCAGATCGGTGAAAGGCCTTGCGGCAGCCATCATATGTGCATGGAAAGGAGGCTTCCGGGTTATGATTCAACTCATGCCGTCTCCGATGCTCTGCGCGAGTAAATACTTTATTGCATCCAGGGTATTCACAAGCATGCACCCTTTTGCCCTTCTTTGCTTTGCTGATGCGGTGCGTAGTGGGAGTGTAAGTAATCGGAAGTGGAATTTCAGCCATGGTATTTGAGCGGCGCATGTTGCTAGAGTCAGAGGAAGAATGACCAGAAGTAGCTAAAATGGGATCAAGATTAGATGAAGTCGGGAATTGAGCTGAAGTAGGAGTGCCCTGATTGTTCGATGTCGCGAAGATTGATGAATGTATGGGCTGGACACTAGTAACAGCAGCTGCCTTTGGAGAGCTTGTCTGAAGGGAGAGATAAGGCACTGTGGCCATTAAGCGATAGCAACAGTTCCCGTAGGCTATCCTGCTGTATATTTCTACAACCGAAGCTGTCGTAAAGAACTATATGCTCTCTCAATGACGATGGAGGGAGTGAGGTGAACCGACGGTGTGGTATTGCTTGCAAAGTCAAGACCAAAGTTAAGGAGAGGCGAATCAGAAAGCAACCAAAAGTCGAGGTAGTCGAGGGTTGAATAAAGATGCGCTATGTGTAGCGTTATGTTCGAAAAGAAATCAAGCTGGGGGAGTCTGACAGGTTATGTATGCATTGCGCCTGCGGGAAGACCAGCGATGATGACCAGATACGGTGTCGATCGCAGCTAACGAATGAACTTCTGTGACGAGCGAGGGTTTGAAACGTGGGCTAGTACGCAAGTAACTCGGTTGCACAGAGACTCGTGCCTGCGAGGATTACTCTTGATGATCCATCCCATGTGCAGGTTACTATAATCTCGAGGGCTTAAGCTTAGTCACTTTCCACTCTCAGTGCATATCGTCTAAGCTAGAGTGGGATCTGCATCCGCCAAAGAAACGGGGTTCCTCAGCAATCGTGCAATCATGTCAATGAGACACAAATGGGCTCCATAAGCTGGCCTGAGCTAATATATCAGCTGGCGGGGTGTAGATAGATGGCGTGGCCAATAGAACATCGTATCGAGCCACAGCTGGGGCTGTACGGTATTTAAAAAGAAGCACGATGGAAGGCCTGAAAGTTCTTAGCGCCAAAGGCTAATTACAGTATGCGGCTGAGCCCAGATTGCGCAGTCCCCACCATCTCGAGCAGCAGGCCCACTTTACACGGGCTGCGGTGGGGCGTGGGCTGTATTAGCGCCGGATAGTGTTATTACACCGTTACATGCCTCGTATGCGTTATCGTACGTACCATACCGAAATCAGCATAGTCAGCCTTGCCGTCTCGTAGAATGGTAGTTACGTTACGTACTACTTCAATTTGCGTAATCGCCGTACTATCAGTGGACCGCCGCTCATGGTTGACTAGTTCGGGAATGCTGACTGTATACTTGACGAGACATGAAGGAGAAAATGCAAATGCAGGCCTGAATGCTCACTCATCTTTTTAAACGAGGGGAAGCAGACGCTTCTTCACTCTGATTAATAACACCGCATTTTCTAGTTCAACCACAGTGTGTGGAGGGTAACCATTTCTGCTGAACAACGCCCACATAGGTCAATTATTGGAGTCGTTATCCATAGTCTATGTAGTATGTAGTATTAGTGGCATGCCCTGGTGGAGCAAATTACCGGCTGGGCGTTATTGAGGCAGAAACACGGAGCGAGTGAACTCATGTCTTGCAAAGGACAAGAATAGAACATAATTTGCCGCACAAGCAAGGGATGAAGAAGATCTCTGACTACCATAGTGGGGACGCTGATCCGGAGAAGCATATTTGGAAATTGTTGATTCAAAATGGTAACACGAGAAATGTAAGATGATCTTGACTACGGTTCCATTGCTTTCTGCTCAGATTGGGAGTCCGAAGAAGTACGAGACCATATTTCATGTAGTATAAAATATATATAGTATATTCATTACTACTCCGTACTTAATTTATGATGTTATTATTACAATTAGTTCGCAAACTAAGATTCTGCTCATTCAGTCCTAAATTACCTAATACTCACTCATTAAATATCGCGTGGACCTATGGAGTAGATGGAGCCTTTGATGTACGAAGATGAGTCAAGCAGCTGGTTTTTGTCCATAAACGAGGCACAAAATTGAGATTTGGATTTACAAAAAGAAATAACAAAGCAAAAAGTAAGGTAACTGTGTCGAAATTGATTCGCAGTGAATATAAGTGAGCAGAGACATTGTTAGCTGATGGCTGATGCTGATAGTGGATCATTCGACGGCGTGCAGCATAAATCTCAATGTTTGAGATATCATTGGAGCATATTTTGCTCAGCTTTGACGGGTGAACTCAGGTTGCCCGGTAAGATAAGAGGGCAAGGATTCATGAATTTAGTTACCCACAAGCGAAGACTATTGGCTGTTCACCCACACTACCACATAGTGGTTGTTTTTAGTGCATGACAGCTTACTATCAAGGAACAGGGCACCAGTATAGATTTTATGGTAGGACCAATGATAAAAATGGTTTCCTAGAAAGGGTATATGATTGCTGAGCGTATCTAATTTACGTAGAATGACGGATGCTGCAGACAACTTACGTATAGAGTACATGACCACGTATGTTGAGTGATCTGACTAGCATGTTAGGCGTAAAATTTGATAGGGTGTCTAGCAATATTGATAGCGACACTAACTTACACTAACCACCTTGCAATTTACCACCGTGGGTGGCCTTCACAAAGCGCCAATCCCCATGGTTTCACTATTTCTCAACCTGATGATAAATGTTTCAAGTCTTGGCCTTATGGTCACTTAATACTATTTAATTGACACAATTTATCAACCACGTAGCTAAACTCCAGTTTGTCGTCACGTCCGTACCGGTACTGCCATCTAGCGACAGGGACTAAAGAATGCGAAATGTCTCGTCTTAGCTATTATAGGCTAAAGGCTGAGTTGTGGTTACGTACGCTGTACCAGTTTTCAGAATCCGGAGTGTTGCATTCCTCATCCGTGTAAATTAAGCCGGGGTGAACCGTCACCTCGATTTTCTAGAAGGCGTAAAGAATGCGCATGAACGGCAGGGATGACCAGGTGATCAATGGAACGTACAGTAGCCCCTGCTGAAAGTATACGCGCGCAAGATTGTGTTGGATGGACGGGAGGGAGATCTTCGAGACCCTGGAATGCACGAAACGTCCAGACTCAAGTCTCATGAGTTGCCTTTGTAGGAAACGGGAATTCGCACTGACGATTAACTCAATTTGGCAAAACCACGGGACTATTCAGCGACTAGTGGCCCCGGCTGCTCCGCCTACGTCTTAGTAGTAATTTAGTAGTACGTATTGTTGGTTATGCTTCTTCGCTAGGCCCTTTTCGACACGTATCGCAAACTATCCGCTGGCAATACTTGATTGCCAAAATAGATTAGATATGGCATATTCAGCTCTCCTAAAAATGTGATCGGAGGGTCAAGATCGTATTTGCTTTCTCGTATTACTTCAGCAAGTATGGAGCATGTATCTATCATGATTGGCTGTTACAAGTTCGTACCGTGAGATTCTAGGCTCCAAATCTTGGAAGGTGGCTGGCAACCCTAACCTCGAGCCCCACTTTCGTCACGTACGGAACACGTACTACAATCAATATGATACGGACGGAGTATTTGCAGAATGGTAACCCACTGTCATTCATTCTTCATATTAGGCCTACAAACGGCTAACAGATGGTCGGAAGCATGAATGGCTGGAGAGTCTTAGCTGACTGAACGTCGTGGTGAAAAATATGTCTTCCATTTCGAATAAGTTCATCAATACGAAACAACCTTCATCAGCACTCCAGCCACTGACAGCCAAGTGTCCACTACCCACTAAAACCTTCCGCAAAGCGGTAATGGTCTATAGATCACGTCTTTAGCTGGTACGGAATGGTATTGGATCTATCGGTATTAGACGGAGTTGCCATTTCCCCACACGATCTTTGGCGAATTAGATTGTATTCATGCTACATGTACGCGTATTTTTAGACGAAACTATGCTCCGTATCGTGTGATTCTCCCCGTCCAAAAGCGCATTGACCGATGTGGAAACCCAATCTCGTCCACAGAACTCAAAGTATGTTGAACAGGGCTACTATGTACAAAATCGAAACATCGTAGCGTCTAACAAGGGCAATGACAGAAGCTAAAAGGGCTCTGTATCATGCTGTTGGTTGCCATTCAATATGCATGACGATGTCAAAAGACTCTCAAAACTACTAATGGAAGGATGTCGATCCTACGCCTACCTGTCTTGGGATTAGCATGGAAGCTCAGGCGAACAGGCGCAGAAGCTTGGTCACTTATTTTCGGACGAAATCTTGATTGGATGGAATATTCACGCAGTTTGACTCCATCCTTCGAGCTTGAGACCGCCAGGATGCGACGCTAACAAATATCCTTGTCTTGTAATTCGTAAGACTTTAGTAGTACTCCATTCGCAGCCTAAGATTCCGTGGTTCGAAAATAGATTGCTGTCGTTCATGCCGTAATTTACACTCATGCTCTGTATCATACCATGTGACGGACTCGACACACCGTCCCTGACTTAGGGGCAGATCCCTATTTTCCTACTCAACATTCATTCGTTGTATCTTGTGATTTCTTGCTTCACTACTCCGTATTATGACGAAGCCAGTAGAACACCTTCCGATTGAGGTCTGGTCAAGCGAGGGGGTGGTAGATACTTGATCATTGACTAGGTATGTCACATACGTTTCCATTAGAATAAGCTTAACTCGACAACAATCTCCTTTCGTGACAGTGCATACGTAGTACTCACGAGTGACGCCTATCTAAGCTTTGCCCTCAATCGTCAGATGATCTCAGGTCGAATGGTTTTTCTGTTGATTTGGTTCCGTATTTCTTGAAACATATTACCGCCGATACTGACTCGATGGCGTTCACTGCGGAAGAGGCGGGCAAAGTAATCACACCACATACATAGGATAGGCGCTTCCCCGAGTCATGACAAGCAACCACTTACATCATAGGTGCTACCTAGGTGCCAATGAAGGTCAAATACGATGATTGCACGGCTGTTGAGTGTTGGACTTGGCTTTCCTCCTCAACTGGATTTTATTTGAGGTTTGGCGTTCCATGTCTTCAACTTTTTCGCCATGAGTCTATTACAACATTTTTGGGTGTACTATTCCGTATATCCCATGGTGCCCTAGTCTACGAGTAGTATGTAAATCGACAGGGATTCTGCCCCACTAATTTCAGCAACTGCCGGTGTGATACGTACTTTGTTTTGCATGCGCGAGTCTACTAACGACTGTGACGGTTTTGTCAAGTGGAATTAGGAAAAAGTGCGCTATGCAACATCCCACTGAAAGAGATTGAATGTACGGAATGCGCACTTGTCAAGCCATTTTCTAGCAAAATAAATGTGGTACGCGTACCCCATACACGTTGCATCAGAAGACAGACCCACCATGATAAATAAGATACAGATGGAACGAAAACGATAGACCAACGGCGGTAGTGTGTTGTCGGGCTCTCTACTATGATCAATAACAAGCACGGTTAGATGTTTTGACCGGTATCGAGAACATTCGCATCAATCTAGGTATATCTTGAAGGAGTCTAGTTTTGAAGCCCTCTGTGAAACTCAATTGACGGGCTAGTTGCGGTTATCGGTGTATAGAAGCAATCTGTGCACACTATTGGATTGAAGAATTTCCAAGGTACCCATGAGGTAGGAATTTCACCTAATCGGGGTTGATAGCTGTGCACTTTTACATCTAACACGAAGTGAATTACCATATCAGGCAATTCACTTTCTCGGACAACATTGATCTCCATCCGGAGCACATCCTGAAACTTTAATTTTGAATGACTCGCCTTGCTCTATATTGATCTACTCTTAATGTCTTGGACACACGGAGTACGGGTTTTTGAAGATCCCGTCAATTATTTTAGCTTCGAAACCGTCAAACCTTATACTAAGCGGTGGACAGTCTAAACTGAACTTGCTCAGGAAATTTCCCTATCATCCCTCTCACTGAACTCAGTGCCGAAGGTCCCTACCTCAAATGGTCCTACGAAATGGGCCACATTCCTCTTTGGGACTGGGCATTCAGTATCATGGCTGGACTCCAAAATGGCTATTTCTTGCGTCTAGACATAGAATAAGACTGGTCAGATGAATTACGTTTTCACCGTTAGCTTAAAAGCCCTTGTTGCCATGATACAGCCTTGCTAAGACAATCTGCTAGTCTGATTGGACTTCTGTTTCTTCAACACCTTGATGGCGTGGGTATCCGTGTAACTAAATTTACGCCGGTACGGTTACATCTTGTAACTATACTAGTATGCCGTGACGCTCATTGTATTGTACTAGGACCACTTCGGACTAACTCACCCACTTCTTCCTTGCTCCGCGAGTCCGCTAGCCCCATAGGTCACACGTTTAGTCTGTTACTAGTGACTCCGTTCAATCAATTTTCCTTTTACTGGATGACGAATAGCAAATGGATCGTTTACAGCTTTTCTACGCGAGGAAAGAAGGGTATCCTGCGAGTCATCAACGCCGATCGATTACATCACTTCTTTAATGTGGTGTACATAGTGTCAAGAATATGATTTCAGCATCACTCAGGATGACAGTCAACATTTCCTTTTTCATCAATAGAATCAGTTTCATATACCCATGTCATTCGTAACGGTAGTCGTCCCATGCTACAAGATGGCAGCCTTTCAGTCAGCATCCACCGTCTAGAAGTCTTTCGTCTACTCATTAGGGTACATAAGACGAATGTTCATTAATTAGAGATCTTTTGAGTCTCAATATCTATGATTGTACTTTGTAGTCAGTATTCTATACTATCAAGAGCTCTTTTGTTACCTAGGCGCTGAACTCGGATGTACGTCTCGGTCATGCAGATGTTAATTTATACTGATGTATGCGAATCAATGTATGCCGCACTTGCTCTCCGGGGTTGTTTACACAATCACATTATGATCTCTGGACATTTATGTACTGTCTGAGCTTGATGGTAATTGGTTCACAGCATGAGTCTTGAAAATGATGATCAATTCATGTTTCAGAGCAATGCAGGTAATCAGCACCACCAGTTTCATCTAATTATAACCCAGAGAAGGTCATGTGATTACCACCATGTGTATCCTTGTTACCTTGAATTGATATATACGAAGCAGACGTGTGGCACCGTCAGTAGTACCAGTGGCATAAAGACCAACGTCGAGGTTACGTGAAATATAATAGTTACTAGAACACGTATGTACGGTAACTTGACTAACTAATTAACTTATGCATGTCGATTATTTAGTCATACTAATCCCTAAAACGGTAAATCATGCCTCACTCCATGCATATTATATAAGTTGACAGCTCTAGATCACAATTGTGGGCCGTACAAATTCTTCACATTTATCACAGTCAAGGCCACGGAAAAGCAAGGTGTTTTTCGTAATTGAAGATGTGCTCCCGGTATTTAATTTCTTAATAAAAGCTTGCTACAGCTATTTCCTAGTAGGATCAGCCATGAAACGAGTACATGAAGCATAGAAAAGATTGAGGTATGGTAACAGGCGCGATACAGTCACAAAATCTCCGGATACTCCGCATTCAGGTTGATGATCGCGGGCAGGCTAGTACGTAGTAAGCTTTGAGTTGGAAAGAGTCTAGATAACATTTGAATCTAGACTTGGACCTGTTGATGCAACCTCGCAGACATGATTGGAATAACGTAGCATCAGCGGCAAGCCGCTATCTAAAGGTTCGTTTACGGACCTTGATTCTATCTTGTAGCTGTCTTTGTGTGAACGTGCTTGAAACATAGGATCGCACAATTTGTGGTGAAAGGACAGCAATTGCAGGAAAAGGCAAATTCCGAAGCCGAAGCGGAAACGTAAGTCAAAACACGGAGCCGAATAGACAGACGTACTAGATGTACAAGTACGTACGGATCGCTTTTGGTTCGGCAAACTGATTATGACTGTGATAACAGGGGTCATCACGGATTTGATCGTGATTGGTGTGGCTCTATCTAGTGTAAATATGTGGCTTGCATGACCTGAATTGATTAGGAGTACCTCAGTATAATGCTGGAGTCGATGCTATGCAAACGCACTCTTGGTATGACAGCACAGGTCTACATATATTTATGTTCCCGTTGAGAGTAAGCATGTACGAGGTGCACCATTGGTGCGAATCACATTGAAAGAACAACGCACACCTGCGGGTTGGTCCTTTATCGACGCACGGTGGGGCTGATACGAAGTCTATGTGGTTATCGTGGTAGAATCTGCAGTTGTAGTCATCAATGTATAAAGATACTATAGATCACCAAAACGAGCTCCTAGCAAATTAGTTGACATGACCATTCAACGGCGGTGACCGTCTCGGCTTAGATCAATTGATGATTTCTACTCTGTACTATAACGACGTGTTCTTCAAGGTGTTAATTTACTTTAAGTAGCTTGGCTAACAACCGCCATACGGCCACCTTCTAATCAAACCACTACGTATCGTGACTAGTACCTACCATTGTTCGAGCCTAAGACCTATGTAGTAACGTATAGAGCCACAGGTTGCCAATCCTGTGTTCCCGACGAAGCCCGTACACCTTCTAGTCCCAGCGCCAACACATTAGATGACCACTCATCAGTCGTCAGTCATGTACGATGACATACAAGACGGCCAGGCTTTCACAGCAGAACTCTATACGAACTTCTCGTACGTGAAGGTCAGACTACGCGCCATTACCATGCGACTGCCACCTGCTACTAAGATTCCGCGTGCGAGGTGGAAATCTCATATTTGGGACAACCCCGTATCACACTGGAATCTGACACTAGCCAGCCACGCGCATTTTTACAGACCTATGACTGGCTGGATTCACTAACCCAAACCCATTAATGTGCAGCTTGCCACCCGCGGACTGTTGTAAGTTAGCGCTGGCCTGTACTAGTTAACCCCTCTTTCTCGCTCTTTAGTCTCCGCATTGCGCTGATAGGCGCAATTGCTGTTTCTAGTAATCTTCCAGAAGAAAATCCGTTTTTTTCCTCTACACGCCCTGTGACCACCGGATCATATGTTAAATGCATTCGACCCCTGTTGCTTAGTCTTCACTTACCAGATGTATGCGTACGCGGCGTTCTGATGGTGGGAGTCCCAGCAACCCTCGGGATCTCGGCGGTCTACGTGTTTTGCTAATTAACGAACGCGTACATCACCTACGGGGACTTGAGGCGACATAAAAAGAGTAAGCCGCATTTGCCGCCATGTCTCCCTTGCTTTCTTCTTCCATTGGACACGGACTCTCGACTTGATGCAGGTCAAGGTGGATAAAATCCTGCTGAGCGATCAGGAACGGAGTAGTGCGATGATTGACTATTAGCCGGGCTGTTTCTATACTTCAAATCCTACGTACAACACCACAAGTCACTACGGCGCGTAACAATACGGCAATATTAGCCTGGCCACACTCGAACTCTAACTCATACAAGCATACAACCTAGTTACTTTTAGCCTTCCTACCATTTTAGCGAGACCGGGTCATTTATCACATACGTATTAACGCAACGCCTCTATGCGTGCGAGCCAATCAGTGGCCAGTGATCATCCCCACTTTGATTTCGCTTTTCTTGCATGAATTCGTCAGTTCTACTACTAACATGTTAGCGTGTCTTCCCGTTACATTCGGCACCTGGTGTATCGTGGCACTGACTCGTATAGAGCGCGTATGGATTGGTGGAACCAATACGAGTTCGGAATTGGAATACCCACCAAAACATTCGAGAATGATTTAAGAGTAACCTTGCTACTTTGCTTAATCTATTTGACTTCCGAGGTAACTAGAAGCGTTAGCATACACGTAGTGCATACATACTGCGTGGTTACCACGTTAGTAGGAGCAGCTCGTCTTCCATGATTGAATTAGGCTATTTCCCAGTTAAGCGATGGAAAATGACATGTAGGTACTTGAATCCATGTAATCTGGATTGACTAGATTGTGCGATTGGACACTAGGCTGTGTATTAAGGTGTATTGGAATTTTTTATTATCACAGCCTTCATCAGACTTGAGGTAGAAAGTTGTAAGAAGGACCTTGAAGACTCCCAAATCTTCGGAGATGTCGTTCGTATGCCACTAGTTGCTATCTTCGTTAGTTCTTTCCATGTGATACAACAGCATGCAGCCAATCCCAGTAGAACTACACGTGGCTAATAACCAATGTAACAAAACTATGGAAATCACCTCTACAATTGTCCCGATAAGGTGTTCACGTCTCTCTAGCTCAACGTAATTATGTTCCTACGTTGGTTGCTGACATTGCCGATCCTACATTATCCCACAGGACTGGGTACTTGTGCCCTGAAGTGAATCGATCTAGAAAAATCCCGCTGATATTTAGAGTCTTCATTTGACGGATGATTGGCGGGTTCTTTTTACCTCATTTGAGTTCAGACATAGAATTCTTATGATCAACCGAGCTAAAGGTAGGGTCCAATGTTGGCCATCAATCTGGGTGATCTTCCTTTACGAAGCAAAGCATAGCATCTTTGACCTTTTCGGGGCCTCGGCGAGACATAGTCAGTAACTCTATTTTACGAATACAATGTCTGATGTATGTCTTAGAAGTAAGAAGTACCTCCATATTTCTAGCTTATGCAAACAACCCCGATTACAGGTCCATGGCCTTTGAAAATTAGTTATAGGATGTTCAATGTTGGCATGTTCACAGATTGAGTGTCAATTAGATCTTGTTCTAGTTATCTCAAACTGTATGAAGCTGTGATAATTTTGTGATGTTTGATGTTTGACTATGTTGAGCAGAGTGAATATAACCTACCAAGATAGAATTTTACAGAAATATATATAGCGAACTATAGATTCAATGTTATTAGATTCATCTTCCCGTTTTGATGCTAATGGTCAACAATCAGCGTACCTTGAAAGGGCACGTTTAGCGAATAATCACCTAGGCATTTGCCAGGAGTCACCATCTAGGGCTATGTCCTTGGTTTGGACCAGAGGGGAGCACTGGATTTGAAGAAGTTGCCAGTAACTAAAGTGTTCGATGAGTGGTGAGCAATCTTTCAAAGGCTATCAAAGACTCGATGGAACCTTTCCCAGCGTCAATCTCCTTGGTAGCTACGATTTGAGTCTGCCTACAAGCTGTGCGATCAACAACTTTGATCGGTATGTCATCGGCTTGTTAGACATTTATGGGCGAGAAATAAGATTGCAGATAACACGATACATGCTGTACAGCAGCGTGGATAGCAAGGGCACTTCAGAATTTTCCAAGCATAAAAGATGGCAAAAAATCTGATAAGTGTTTGATTCCATGTACTGGATTAGTCCAGAGCGCTCAGTCTGGGCGAGTCATCAATCGGGATCCTAGATATACCTCGCATTTTCATAACCTCATCACAACTTTAGTAGAACTCGAGACTGTACATAGCAAGAGAGCTTAAGATTATAACCTTATCAGCCGACAATCATTCTAAAAACCTTTTGGAGAGCTGCAATTGCTAACAAGCTGTCTGGTTGTCACTAAACCTACTTGTTTAGCATGCAGAGCCATGGGGAATATTGCTCATGATTCGCTATCTTCACTGTCAACACGATGATGTATCCCTTGGGCCGTTATCATCATTTCTCTCCAATATATCGGTCTGAATTTAAGATGTTTCTACAGCTTGTTTCCATAAAGCACCTTCAAGGCATGCATGTTATGGGCAAGCTTCATTAGCAGCATGACAGATCTAAGACAAGTGCGCTAGTCATGTCATGTCAACTCTATTGCGGTAAATGGCACATTGGAGTTATCATACATCATATGGAGAAGAAAAAGAAAGCGCCTGATCAATACGAGGTCGAAGAAGAATTCCGTCAGGCTATATTCAAACTCATGAGGTCGAAGAAGGCTTTACGCGGTCAAAATGATCCACGAAAGGTCGAATATATGTAATAGTCTAGCCGATGGAGATACATCTTTCTCTCAGCCAGAAGATATGAGCGAATCTACATCTAGTCTCGCAATCTCTTTGCAATAAGAAGACTAGCTAGACCGCAAGGTGGCTGGTCTTTTCATGATCTTGAAGATATATTTCATGATCAGTCATATCGTATCGCTACATTTCCACCCCGAAGCAAGTAAAGCTAAGCTACCTTCTTGCCTCATAACCTATATTGGATGCTCACAAACTGAGGAATTTATCAATAAGTGTTCCTAGATTTCCAGCTTGATAACAAGAATCGTTGTCAACCTTTAAACTTCGGAGGCGATCTCAACTAGAGACCGACAAATCAAAAGATCGATGTTATTACTCTTGGTTGAGAACTCATTCGTAATCAGTTAATGATGGTAAGTGCGAGTATGGGAGGTATTTCATCATACGTATAACTTGAGGCAAGAATGTCATTTGAAAGAAATTAGTTAGTCGGATCGTGTAACGAGGAGTGGTTGACCTTACTAGTGATAGTTATAATGGGAGTCTGATTCTAAACTAGGTAATAATGATATTGGTATGAAATTCTATACAGTCATTGCTATTCTTATATGAGAGGATGATAAGGCTGAATTGCAGGATGAATAAATACTCCTCAGTTTGTATTCAGCTTACTTCTTCCTTGTAATATCTATACAGGCTAAATGGAATGTTGGTCGAAATCAAGTTAGGGCACGTGAGTTTGTATGCCCTAATCAAATTCTATATCTAGGTATTCCCGTAGCATTTGCAAGATATGTAGATACTTTCAGGTAAGCATTTCGTTCTCATTAAGTACAGTAACCACTCAGAGATTGGAGGAATTCATATCGCGTTTTCTCTACTGATTAGGAGAGAGTATTGGACCCAGACTTGATTACCACTATACATCTAGAGGTAGATAAAGCACGAAAATACCCTCGAAGCATGTTGTAGACACTTTTGCACTAGACGGTCGATTGCTGACTCGAATATCTGTAGTAGTCGTCGATCGTCAAATTTATATAATGAAGAAGACTACATTCAGTGCAGATAGGTATCAGCTGATAAAAACAGCAACTCAACCGCCGGCCCATCTAGGTCACAGTAATGAATCATTAAATACAACATTGAATCGTCGTCATCTATAAGACATCGTGTATATCCCCATATATGTAAGTATTGCAACGCACCCAGGCACGAAGCATCTCAAATCCTGAGTACTCAGGCACTAAAATCCTATTGCTAATTGCCTGGCATTCACTTGTATTCAAGTGTATCAAGATTTATTCAGAGTGAGCAGCTTCCTTGATACCAGCGCCGGCAGCGGCGGCGGCGTTGGCCTCAATGTCGGAGTTGACGTTTTGTCGTCGACCTTTGATGGTCTGTAAGGCGAGGGAGAAGTCGTCCTCGAGAGCGTACATGTACCAGTAGTACATACCTATGTGCTGATGAGTATTCTAACCTTCTGCCGCGCTATGAGAGAAAGCTTACCGCAGAACAATCCTCCACCAAGAACGTTGCCAATGAAAGCAGGAATGATACCCTTCCAGATGTACAGCCCAACAGAGATACCAGGCGCATCTAGCCAGATAGCCATAGGAATAAAGGTCATGTTGGCGACAACGTGATCGAAACCCAAAGACACGAAAGCGAAGACAGGCCACCAAATACCAATAACTTTACTGGCGAGGTCGCGACCCTGCATACCGAAGAAGCAAGCAAGACAGACGAGCCAGTTACAGCCAATACCGCGCAAAAATACGGTTTGCCATTCTGGGGTCACTTGTTTCTTAGTCGCAAAGGTGATGACCTCGCTCTTGTAGGGGTCGGCGCTGAAGACTTCGCCGTATCCGAGGATGATGGCGACCATGAAGAGGGAGCCGCACAAGTTGCCGAAGAATGTGACGAACCAGTGAATCAACATTTTGTACCAGGGGAGACGACGCTGAAGGGCTGCAATGGTGGTGAACTACCATCAAATCGGTTAGTACAAGATATAAATCACATTGGATGTAAGGTGGATATACCATGAAAGACCCAGTACACAAATCGGCACCGGTTAAGATAATCATGCACAAACCGTAAGGAAAGACCAAGGCAGAAATGGTCCGGATTAGACCAGGAGCATTCTCTTGCCACCAAGGTGCAGTGTTGGTGCTGAGAGCAGTAGCGCAAGCGAACGCAAGCAAGCACCCAGCAGAGACGCCGCTGAAAAAGACCTTGTCAAGACGCATGTTGCCCTTGATGGAACCTGCAATGGTGACGGACTCAACCACCTCAGCAGGCGTCAGACAGTTCACGGTGAAGCTTGAAGCCATTTTGACGAGGCTTTGAATTTGACTTGTACGAGAGAACTTTCTATCGACGATGAATAAGTCAAGGTCGGAGACTATATCCTGAGCACAGGAGAAAAGTTTTCAGGGTGATCGTGTCTGGGAAACAAAAGAGCGCAATCAACTGAGATGCACAGGGGTCTTGGCTCTCTTTATCTACAGATCCAACACGCCCAGAAAGATAATCAAGCTTTGTATGCTGGAGGCGCTCGATCCACCATACCGGTCACGATGTATGTAGCGGTAGTTCGGAATCCGGGATCAACCATCACCGTGCACATCTGGAATATGGGCCGGTTCGGGCTTTGAGGGTGAACATACGAAACTAGCAATCGATAATCCCATCTTTGAGAAAGCTATTGATTACCGAAGGAGAGATTTTCCGGTTGTCCGCAAGCAAATGGTCAGGTTGATCTACGCCCCAATTATTGGAATATTCTTATTCGAGGAAACAGATCATCATAGCCTCGAGAGACGCGATACTCCAGTTCGTGAAAACCCTTAAGATGTTGCATATCCCCAGGCCCTTAAGCTCAAAAAGTGACTGACAATTGGAGAGTTCGCGCTACCGCAGCCCTAACTCCGTAAAGGGCGAGGGCCAGAGACTATCAACCAATCATGACAAGGATTTTCTTATCAGTGTCAGAGCGCCAAGATGCTTATATCAGCCTCTGCAAATCTGGTGGATCTTTTGAATCTGTGCGTTTTAAAGCTCCTTTCCTGAAGGACCATGCCAAGACGTTCATGTATCTCCGCGCAATCAACCAGAGAGGCTCGTCTGAGGCCAATCAGGATGCCAGAGGATGGCTTTTCTTCTCGTAAGCTGAACTCCCGGTCGTTTGTCGTTGGGTTTTGGTTTCTTCTTAGCAGTCAGAACATTCCAAACTGACTACGCACGTAGATATGATGTGTCGATCAAAAGAAATGTGCATAAGTCTGCCCCCAGGGTTTTCTCTATCGATTGCAGGCTGTCAAAAATACCCCATAGTGCTACTCTTTCCGATATCGAGTGATAGATTCAGGGTTATGGAGAGCATATGTAGTATTTAAATCACAGAACTATAGATGTGTATGGCAGTCCTTGGTCCAGGTATAATTTCTGCTAAAACCAAAGGCCCACAATTGACGTGTGAGAATCATTAATTTGCATACAACTTTTTGTTTCATAGATAAAAAGAATTACTAAAAATGCAAACGTATCTGAATCAGCAGAGACGGACTGATAGAGTGGTCAAGGCTGCTGCATGGGGACGAAAGATCTGCAATCTTCAGGGATCTTTGGCCAAACCCACCCCAACTCGGAGTGTGCAGACACCCCAAAATTCCCCATCTGGAGAATAATCTTGCATGAAATTTGGCACTGATAAGGACCTCGTGTATTGTCCAATTGCATGTCCAATGTTTGACGATCAGAACCTGGGCCCAGAGATGATCTCGAACGATCCCCGCTTCTACTTTATATAGGCACCAGTTCTACCTGACGCTATGGCGCTAAGTGTGCAGACCAGATGGGACACCAAGTCGATCTCGGGACGACCAAGTTGCTCATGCGTATCAGATGGTTGAGAGTTTGTAGATATTGATGAAGAGGACGATAGCGATTTGTATCTTTCATGCCGTAAATTTGTATAATGTTTATGCCAATGACGCAAGTATGTATAGACAATCTTGACCATCACTTTCGAAGTCGAGATAGCTTTGGCTTTGTCTGAATTCGAGTTGTGGTTGCAAATAGTATATCTCTAGATCAACACAACATCCTGTTCCCAATCCTTACGGCTAGGCACAATTCTCCAGCACCACCCACACCAACTCCTTTCTAGCCCATTGGCTTCTCTTTGAAGATATTTCCCAGTCTCGCGTTCATCGTCGTATTCCTCTACACAAGCCCCCACGATCACCCTCTTTTTCACTTTTCGCTTGACGACTCCGCCAATGCCAACGATCTCTTGCCGCAAGTAACCCGGTTCATCGTCATGCTGATGGCCATCATTTCGTTCGTTCAGGGAAAGGTCATCTATCCCAAGAGGTGACGCGGCATGCTTACTGAGGTGGCGGCTAGGCTCATAAGTGTGATGGTGCGGAATAGTAATTGCCGACTCGTCCGCCTCGCAGTCTACTTCTAGTTCAATTGCAGAAGCAGCAAGACACCCCTCTCCTTTCCCGCACTTAACGCCTTGACAGCCTTCTCCAATACCGGTTCCTAGGCCAGTCCCAAGATACGCACCGTAACGGGTACGCCAGGTCCATACTCGCTGATACGTCGAGTCGTTCTTGCCCAAAGCAAGGCCGCAACTTTCGCATAACCACAGCGTATCCTCGCATCGACAAGGTGTACGTGCAAAGGCTGAAAAAGTGAATGCATACTTGTTTTGCTGTGATGCGGTAAGTTGCATGTTTGGTGTCTTGCCGGATGGAAAGAGGTGATGGATTATTGGTGCTGCACAGCAAGTCTTGCAGAGCCGACGTAAACGGTTCTTGGCCATAGTAGCCCTCGGAGGTTTGACTGTACAGTTCTGCATTTCAATGTTCAGCACAGAGACCTAATTGAGATCTCATGGACAAACTGACCCGACAAACTACCTTGGAGCAGCGCTGGCACTCCCCGACCATATCACGAGCACACAACCCGGAGATCCCCCAACGAAGTCTACCATTCTTAGGAGCGTCTTCATTTATCAATCGGTTGACAAGTTTTGTACCCTCCGACAAAGAGACGCCTTCCCTTAGAAGCTCATCCAAGATTACGTTATATTGCGTTTCGCAGCGTAGCGTTCGTTTCACGAGTTGACGACTATATGGTATAAGATTAGCTCTGATTTGCCGACATGTTCTGGAAAGAGCATCGAGGGTGTTTAAATCTAGATAACGTGCTAGCTCTCTGATTACACTAGTTTATGTTAGCAACTGTACGACTAGTACAACGCAAATAACTGAGAATTCGACGGTATATAGTATGGGAGAGCATACGGATAACACGCTAAACAGCGACTGAATGCGTCTAAGTTCAGATCATCTCGAGCTTCCAAAGACTCCTCATTTCTGTCGATCCCACTGTACAAGTCACGACCGTTGCGCAAGGACTTCCCGTGGTGTGTCTTTACAACTGACAGGTTTCCCTTGTCGGCATAGGGATGTAGGATGTTGTGCTGTACGTCATCATATGGATCCTGCTCGTAGTCGACAAAGACCACCATGCTGTCCCTGGGACGATGTATATGCTATATATAGACAGACCATTTGAGCCAGATGGCTTATAGAACAAAGGGATTCAGTTGTTATCTCAGCAGTTCCATTGCGCCAAGTTTCAGGTTCGAGTTGTGGAAGATGGGAGCAGTCGTTCTCCAAGGCAGCCGAGACATGTCAAGGTGGGGGGCGCCGGATAAGCTTACGTAGTACTACCCTAACCCTATGATACGAGATCTTGAGATCTTGGTGAGAGACTGATAAAAATTATTATCTATTGTGAGCTTTTAAGCCGTAAACTGTATCGAGGTGCTCCATCAACGGGATTTGCTTACGTACTATAGTATTCGGTTAACTTAGTTAGACATCATTGCTGATATTATGTCCGGATTTTAGCGGAGATGGGAGCGAGCACTCAGCTCCAATCTGTGAATGGAAGTAGTATTAGAAGCCCGGCCAACTGGCCCTCCCACCAAACGCAGTCCAATCCATTTGGCTCATATCCGGAAAAAACGGCCCTTGGCCTGTTACATCATAATACATTTCCGGTCGTAATCCTGTAAAGTCATTTGGCGATCCAGTACTGAACGGCAGACCCTGGCTGTCATAGCTTACCGGCATTGGTATCGACACTGCGAGACGATCAATGCCCGTAGTCACGTTAGTTCTACCGAGTTCAACATCGCCATTTTGCGCCTGCTGCGAAGTTTCTGCCTGCATGGCTCGAATGGATAGAACAATTTGCGGTGGTGTCATGATCCTGCATGATGGTGTGGAACTTGCTTCACAGGCTTCCCATGCCTGAAGCACTATTTTAGCAAAAACCTGGTAGACTGGGTTATGTTCTTTTGTCTGGTTCTCAAACCAAGCCTCGTGATTATCGCTCAGGGATTTCCATGCCTGCGGAGTCTGCTTGTTACCAGGTCGTAATATAATGTCTTGAGAAATTTGGAGATATGCTGGGAAAGGAAAGTAAAACCGGTTAAACCAACGAAAACGCTCGCTTAGAGGCGAGGTCATGATCTTCGTATCGCACTCTATCAAATGCAAAGCATGGGAAGTGGCTGTATCATGCTCTAAATCTGCCTGTTTCGACTTAGGATGCAATGAGAGATGCTCCAAGAGGTGATACTTAGCCATCTGCGCTCGTAGGGTCCACAACGTCATAAAGTGGATAGGATTGTCGGGATCACAGAACTTGAGATACCGACTGTCTATGATCCGCTCCAGCTGAGCCATGTCACTATCTTCCAAAGAATTCTCAATTGAAAGTCTTTTTGCAAGCGGTTTTAGGGAAGGGGTGGTATAATCGAGGTGAAACATAGTATGACGCATATAATCCCAGAACTCACTTCGCGCAACCGCGAAAACTGCCTCGGTAGATGTTCCTTGCACCGCTGGAGGCTCTTTCATCTCCGGCCGAAGATCGGAGTCGTTCACATTGAGGGGCACTTTACAGTCCCAAGTTGGATCAAGCACCGAGCTTCGAGAGCTGGAGATTTCATTTATACGATGATCAAAAATGATGAGTGACCACCAAAGTCTCCGACGCATCTCGGCCTCAAGGATAGAACATTGTGCCAAGTTGGATTCATTGTGTATACCCATTCGTCGCGCGACGCGCACCGCAATGCCAAGCATAGATGCTAGGGACTGCGGGACTGTACTGAAGCTAATAGAGACCTATAATCGTTAGCATGACAATTCCCACAACGACCGGTGGAAAATCTTACTAAATATAGATACAGTGCTGTCAAACAGTCACGATCGCTAGTCCGTAGAAAACCACATCCCAACAGCGCTTGCTGACAGCCGAAGTGGAACCTAGTCAAGAGGTCCTCCCTCGAAGCATTGAACATGATTTGGCAATTGTGCCCAGAGAGACTCGTCACTGCAGTGGAGTATATCCCGAACATGAGGGCCTCCAAAGTCGGATGCACATTCTTGAGGTTGCTTGCAGCTTCAACAATGCGAGCTTGTAGAGTCGGGGTGTGCGTAACCTTGAGCAGTGGATTCACGTTATCTAGATAGATCTGCCATAACTTGAATATCTGGATTGTATCAGGATGGATGACAGAAAGATCGACAGTGGGGTCGCGTGGCCCAAACAAGAGGTTGTCATCCTTGTGAATTGTTTCGTCAAATGCTCTTTTAAACTCTGTTTCACGGAGGCAGTCGTATGAAGAATCACTATCATTCTCGGGATCTCGAAACTGTCGCCGTCGTCAGTAGAGTGAAGACTCGATTGATACGTATATTCGTACTCCTCGACTCATGGTGTGCCAAAAATTTCTACGTAAGCGTCAGTTGATTTCAAGTGGTTCATTGGTGACAGTACATACTTGGCTCCATAGCTTTTCTCGGAATCCACCGTTGTCGATGGGACTGAATCTGCTCTGCCTGGTTTTGGCTCTTGTCCCTTCAGTTCCTGGACACTTTCCGCTTCAAATCTTGCTTTCTTTGTAATCGCGTCACTGTGAATTGAATCGAAACTAATATTGTTTTGGCGCAATAAGTCCTCGTAGCTGTGGAGACGGTCGAGAAGCTCGCGTTCGGGGAATCTACGTCTTTTCCGGCGTCGGGTAAGTGTGGCTGGCACGCACTGCGCCTGTGATCTGACACAATTTGCGCAAGGAAACTTTCGATCACACTTCACTTTTCTCTGTTGGCAAAGGACGCAAGCGAGTACTCGTTGTGGCTTTGGAGGAAGGGATGATTGAGGCTGCGCATCGGATGACATATCGGTGGACTACCTACGCATAGGCTTCATTCGATTATCGCCTACCTATCCATGCAATTGCAAAGTCGGCCCAGAGTGGATGAAAATGAGAGAAGGAAGCTGGATTGCTCTGGAAGTTGGACAAGAACTCGCGATTGCGAGCTTGGGTCTGGACTCTCAAGTCGCTAACGCCATTAGGAAGAAAGGACTCGCTGCCTGAGGCATAAAATCACGCCCGAGAAGAAGGCAAGGCTCCTATTTCCGGGATTATGGAAGAGGCCTGAGAATCTAAATGCACTGACTTACATCCAAGATGATTTGCTTACACCTTGTACTTATCATACGGGAGCATCCACAATGGCCCACGAGATCACAAATACGGCAGGTGGTTAACTTGCGAATGCCCCCCCCCATAGTGTAGAACATCGGGAGGGGTTCCGAGAGCACGTCACTTGGGTACAACCGAATTGACACACTGTCCGAATAGAATAAACAAATATTGTCTTCCTCATACGACTTACAAACGGAAAAGCCGCAATTTAACAGTCATATCGATATTGCTTTGCTTCGTCAATCGTTCACTCGCACCAAACACCATGCTCAGTGCCAAGGCTGTGTACCCGGAGTCAACACCGAGGTACGCCGACTTTGCCAGCCGAAGGAGCACTGTTCATAGTACGAATGGTATAGTATCTTGCACTCAGCCTCTGGCTGCTGCTGCAGGTCAGAGGGTTCTAAGAGAAGGGGGGAATGCAGCGGTATGTTACGAGTTCGTACTAGAATTGGGATCGAGAACTAACTGCGACTTTGCTTAGGATGCTGCCGTGGCAGTTGGTATGACCTCATATTGCTCAGGACAGAAAAAACACAAGCTAATTTAGATCGATAGCTGCGGCTCTCAATGTCACCGAACCTACTTCAACAGGTATTGGGGGCGACATGTTCTGCCTTTACTACAACGCCTCAACCAAGAAGATCCATGCTTTGAACGGCTCAGGACGATATGCAGCCAACGTTTCCCTAGACAAGATTCGCCAGGATCTTGGGCTATCACCGGACGATGTTGGTGCTATTCCATTAGAAAGCGCGCTCGCAGCCACAGTTCCTGGTGCTGCCGCAGGTTGGATAGATACAATCGAGAAATTTGGCAGTGGAAAGTTATCAGTGGAACAGATCTTGGCACCAGCGATCGAGCTTGCTGAAAAAGGGTTTCCTGTATCCGAGTTTGCTTCGTATTTTGTAAGTCGGTTGGGAATTAAGACTCGACAGATGCGTGAACTAATTAGTGATTTAGTGGCACAGCGGCGAAAAGCTCCTTCGCGGCGCATCTCCAAATTTCAAGGAAATGCTCAAACATGACCCTGCTGCACCAGACGGCGTGAGGGCACCCGCGCCTGGAGAAATCTTGAAAAACCCATCGTTGGGCCAAACATTCAGAACATTGGCTACAGAAGGAAAGAAAGGCTTCTACGAGGGACGTATTGCCGAAGAGATTGTGAAAGTGCTGAAGGATCTTGGAGCGTATCTAACTTTGGAAGATTTGAAGAACCATGCAGACAATGGAAGCCAAGAGACAGATGCCATTTCACTCATATTCAAAGGGCAAGGTGTAGGAAAGCAAGGTGTCGCCAACGATGGAAATGATGGTGGTGTTGAAGTATGGGAACACCCCCCCAACGGCCAGGGAATTGTAGCCTTGATGGCTCTAGGCATCCTGGAAGAACTAGAACGTTCAGGAAAGATCCCACACTTCTCGCCAGAACAACATAACTCGGCCGAATATCTTCATGCTGTCATTGAAAGTCTACGGATTGCCTTTGCTGATGCCAGTTGGTGGGTAGCCGATCCTGATGTCGAGAAAGTACCTACAAAGGAGCTGGTGTCTCGCCCCTATTTGGCCGAACGGGCGAAAATATTCGATCCCAGTAGAGCGTCCGATATACTGGACCATGGTAGCCCCGCTCATAATCACTGTGACACCGTCTACTTCGCCGTCACAGATAAGGACGGAAACGGAATATCCTTCATAAACAGCAATTACGCCGGTTTCGGAACCGGTATTATCCCAGCTGGCTGTGGTTTCACCATACAGAACCGAGGTTCCAACTTCTCGCTACAGGCGGGACATCCAAATGTCCTAGCTCCGAATAAGCGCCCTTATCACACCATCATCCCCGCTATGATCACCAATCTGGATGGATCACTTCACTCTGTGTACGGAGTTATGGGTGGCTTCATGCAACCACAAGGTCATGTACAGGTTCTGCTGAACATGTTGGCCTTTGGATACAACCCCCAAGCAGCACTAGATTCCCCGCGCATCTGCATAGGTGCGGGGATGCCTGAGGAAGGCAAAGTTTTGGATCGCACGGTGTATGTCGAAGAAGGTATCAGCGATGCAACCGTGGACGGTCTTCGAAAACTCGGACACCAGGTTAAAGTATTGACTGGACATCAGCGGGGTATGTTTGGACGCGGCCAATTAATAAGGGTTCATTACGATGATGGCCAATTGATCTATAGCGCCGGAAGCGATCCAAGGGGCGACGGCATGGCTATTCCGTTGTAGACTAAGGAAAAAGAGATCATATGTCGTTGAGTCGTTTCGGAGGTGAGAATTTATCGGGAGCTCATCATTGGCTGTGTCATGCATGAACATTGAACTAAGGAGACGGTCGTGGGATGTATCTATCTTTTTTGCTTGTCCCAGGAAAAGATAGGATATGCGACTTTTGTCAGCATCCTGACAAAACACCAATAGATTCTGCAGTAGAATCCAGCATTTAGTAATCAGCGAGCCTGCATCTCAATTGTGCTTGACGTGGGTGTCTGACATATGATCTCATGATTGAAGTAAGGCTGATTCCTCGAGATCTGACTATAACATGAATAGTACATGTTCTAGTTGTCGAACAAAACACACATGAACCTGCACTACAAAGGGCCATGTATTAGCATAGCACACAATGGCAACTGAGCATCTCCAAGGGTGAAAAGGCGCAAGGGTCAAAAGTGAGGAAAGCCTCGAAAGAAATGAACCAATCAGAGGCTGCCAGAACATGCATGGTGCGGGCCGTTGCGGCGCCTAATGCGTCTTTCCCCTTCGGGAATACTTTAGCGCTCTTTATTGGCTTACTCCGCTGCACTAGAACGTATCAGGGCTAGCGGGTCCATGCCAACTCAGAGTCTCCATGAACTTCCTTTCTTCTTTTCGTGTTTTCGCATTGGGCAACTGTCAACATTGCTGCTGCGATAGAATGAATACTCCTGCCATCTTTGCCATTGATTCTTGAGATCATACAATTGACTCAGACTGGCATCTACGTTTGCCATTTTTCGGTCAAGGCTGTCTTCTTACTGCGGACAATCGATGAGCAGCTGTCAGATCTCAATTGCATGTGGAGATTAAGCGGAGCCCTGAACTGGGCATCAGTCAATTTCGGCGGGGTGTCTTGCATGAAGGCTCGCTTCACTTTGAACGACCGCTTGATTGGCATAACCCGCTGCAAGTTCATTATCTGACCAGGTTGCCGGAATTGGGTGGTAATCAAACTGCATGATGAATTGTTCCTCCAATTGGCCCACTTGAATTAAAAGAAAACAGAAGTCGGGCACGAACCTTGGAAGATGCGGGAATATCAAAAGTATGACGATCATGGAAGTACCATCATTAAGGCAAACAGAATTACACATACAACCGACAAATGTCGATGCGATAACAGGTCCCACTGTTGGCACATCGAATCATTAGGACAGGCGAGATGGTGTGGCCTCCACCGGGTCCAGAACCACTTCGTTGTCATCTGATTGAGCACCAGTATGTCATCAATTTCGGGGCAGACAGATATCAATTTAGGGTACTGCTGTGGATCTATGTTAGTCTCAAACAGCCAGCATAGCACTATTCCCAAAGTGATGCCACGATGCATCCCAACCCCCATCCAGCTTGGGTGACAACCCGCTGTTGCCGGGGAGGAATATCGCTACCCAGTTTCTGCCGGATGACTGTTTTGTGATTGTGTGTACATATTTCTATTTTTTCCATAAGACACAAATCAATTCAAGACGTGGACCCAGTGGCTTCTCAAATGAAGAAAAGCGTCCTTGTATCCGATTGACTCACGTCTATTGCGGGTTTTCAGATTTATTCTCTGGTTCGTCGCATTGCAATTTTTCATCCATTATCACTCGAGATTTCATTCCGTGTTTTCTTTTTTGACAAGGGGTTTGCTCAGGAACAGCCATTCCAAATCCGTCTAGGAGTCTTTGGCAAAACAAGACTTCGCATTGTGTGATACATCGACCTGAATTTTAGTTTGTCATTCGCATTTGCTGCCACAAGCTATTGATTTGGGCTATTATCCTGCAGTTGCCGTCATACTCTCTCTACTCCTAATCGCCAACTTTCTACCCCTTTCTTTGTCACCTGCATACGAGCATGGGCAAGAATAAGAGGAAGAAGAAGACTACCTTCACACCATTCTCTGTTGACCCACAAGCCTCTGTAGATGGCAACAATGAAGTACGCACAAGTTCCCAAATTTACATACCAAAAGTTTGATAGTAATCATCACTATCAAACTTTTGACCGTGAAACCCTCAGCTTCACTCGTCACCCCATTGTCCCCAAACCCTCGGTGTCGCTGCCATTGCAAGACGAGAAAAAGGAAGGAGAAAAAGAATCTGCTGACACTGAACCGGAAAAGGGGGATGCTGAACAGACTACCGAGGAGAATGCTCCCAAGCCTCCAGAAGAATCACCTTCGCCCGATAACGATAGTAAGTTCCTATTTAAGTTGTGTGTTTCTAACATACTAATATTATATATAGCCTCGACTCCTTCAGATCCACCGGAGGAGGCAAAAGATGAAGAATCGGTCCCTCAGGACCAGGAAAAGACCGAAGGTCAAGAGAGTGGAGGAGACACCACTACTAATGGCGATTCGACTGAAGCCACCGATGCACCAGCCGCACCAGCCGAACCTGTAGAGAAAGAAGGAGGTGACACTGATACGCCATCGGACGCGCCAGGAGACGAGGCCGCCACTGTAGAGGCTGCACCGACAGAAGAGGCCCCCCCAGCTGAAGATGCTTCGCCCAAGGAGGATTCACCGGCAGAGGATGGTCCCTCAACAGAAGATGGACCGCCCACAGAAGACACTGCCCCGGCAGAAGATACTCCAGCACCAGAAGATACTGCACCCACTGAAGAGAAACCAGCAGATGCTGCTCCAAATGAAACCTCGGCTCCTGAAGAGACACAGGAAGAAGCAGCTGCCCCAGCAGAAGAGCAACACGCAGAAGAAAATCAGTCAGAGGACGCAAAGACAGAAGAGCTAGCACCTACTGATGATGCAACAGAGAATCCTTCAATAGAAGAAGCATCGAACGAAAGCCCCCCAGCAGAGGAGGCAGCTCCGGAATCAGAAGCTATAAAACCCGAGGAAGGAGATCAACCTGCTGAGGCTGACAATTCTGAAGAGGCTCCAGCAGCAGAGCCACCTACGGAGGAGGCACCGGCATCTGAAGAAGCAGCTGCTCAAGAAGAGTCACCGGCAGCCGAGGAGCCCGCAGTTGAAACCGCAGATCCCGAACCTGCTGATGAAGAATTGGAAAGTGCTGCTGAGCCAGCAAAAAATGAATCGGCCAGCAACAACTCCAAGAAGAACAAACGAAAGAAGGACAAGAAGAACAAGAAGAAAAATGGTGGCTCTTCTCCTCCAGTCGAGTCTCAGCCAGAGCCAGAACCAGCAACAGAAGCTCCCGCCGAGGAAGTACCTTCAGTAGATGAACAGGTAGAAGAAAACGCTCTTGAGGGGTCGCCAAAATCAGCGGACGAGTGGGAAGGCTTCAGTGGTTCGAAGAAAAAGAACAAAAAGAACAAAAAGAACAAGAAAAAAGGCCAGCCTCAGGCCGCTCCAGCTGAAGAAGAGTCCGAAGAAGCGCCCCCAGAAGTGGCACCCGCAGAGGTACCTGCGGTAGAAGATACTGGACAGGCAGCACCGGAAGATACACCGGCTTCGGAAGAATCGGTCGCTGAGGAACAGCCTGCTGCGGAGGAGAAAGTCGAAGCACCTGACCCGGAAACATCCTCTCCCAATGAGATCTCCGAAGAGATTACTGCAGATGACCCAGGAGAAGCTGCCCAGATATCAGAACCGTCAGAAGAAACTCCCGTTGAAGAAGCCGCCTCTAACCCAGAGGAAACCGAAGATAGCTCTACACCGGAACCTACTACAGAAGCACCTGTAGAAACTCCAGCAGAAGAAACAGCCGAGGAAGTAAAAGATGTTGCTGAGTCCACACAGGAAGCTTCTGAAGAGACCCCAGCAGAGGAGGCTGTTGAGGAGACCAAGGAAGATGTATCTACAGAGTCTCCTCCTCCAGATGACACTCCAGCTACTCCAGCTGAGGAAATACCAGATGAAAGAGATCCTGCCGACGAGATCCTTGACAGCTGGGAAATGGAGGACGAAGTCGATACATTCGAAGAATCTACTCCGGTTCATGAAGAAAAAGCAAACGAGGATGGTAGGTGAACCCCAGTCTCTGCAAACCCTGATTTGGAATCTTACGCACTGTGTTAGATGATGATAAGTTCTCTGAAATTGACTTTTCTGCAGAACAAGACAGTATTGAGGCGGAGAAAGAAGCCGAAGCAAGGCAAGCGGAGGAAGACGCGGAAGAACAGGCATTGGAGCCGGCTGTACATGAGGAGGACCAGATTGATGTGCACGATGACGAGCCGGCTGTTGCTGAAGTGGAAGAGCCTGCTGCCCCTGAGGCTGAACCTGCGGCATCGGGAGACTCAACGGAGGCAGAGGTGGTCGCTGAAGCTGCTGGAGAGCCAGCCTCTACAACGGAAGAGATTGAGCCAGAGTCTGTCGCAGAGTCTGTCGCTGCTGCTCCAGAGCCTGAAGAGGAACCTGCACCCGCCGAAGAAGTCGCAGCTGTTGAAGAAACTGCAGCAGATGACCAGCCGGCCGATGAAATTCCAGAGGAAGCCGAAGCGGTATCCGAAGAAACAGTCGAAGCTACTGCTGAAGCTGAAGCAGTTGCAGAAGAGCCGGCTGATGAGACACCAAAGGAAGAGGTCGTCGAGGAGCCCACTACGGAGCCCGCTGTAGAGGAGGCCGTTGTTGCGGAAGAACCCAAGGACGAGCCTGTTGAGGAACCAGCCTCTGAGGAACCAGCTGCCGAAGAGGCAGGTGCGGACGCCCCAGCAGAAGAGCCTGCTGAAGAGCCACCTGCAGATCCTGCACCCGAGGAATCACTAGCGGAAGAGCCTGTTGCTGAGTCAGAGGTCGAAGAGCCCGCTGCAGAAGAATCTTCGGCCGCTGTAGAAGAAAGCCCACCTGTCCCAGAAGCGCCAAGGGATGAACCTACGGAAGAAGTTACTGCAGAGGAACCGCAAGATGCCGAAGCACAACCGGAGGAAGCTCCTGCTGAAGAGGCCCCTGCTGAAGAGGCCCCTGCTGAAGAGGCCCCTGCTGAAGAGGCTCCTGTTGAAGAGGCTCCTGCTGAAGAGGCTCCCGTTGAAGAAGCTCCCGTCGAAGAAGCTCCCGTCGAAGAAGCTCCCGTCGAAGAAGCTCCCGTCGAAGAGGCCCCTGCTGAAGAGGCCCCTGCTGAAGAGGCTCCTGCTGAAGAGGCTCCTGCTGAAGAGGCTCCTGCTGAAGAGGCTCCCGTTGAAGAGGCTCCCGTTGAAGAGGCTCCTGCTGAAATCTCTACGGAAGAACCTGTAGAGCCTGTACCTGAAGCGGATGTTATCGACCGAGAGCCTCGGGAAGTTGAAACTGTTGAGCGTGTGCCTGAAGGCGTAGTCGAAGCGAACCCTGATGAATCAGCTGTCGTTGACGATGATCAGCCTGTCGTTGAGCGTGAACCTTCTTCACGCAGAAGACGACGTCACACTTCGGGCTGGAGCCGCGACAGGCCTTCAAGGAACTCCATAGAAACGAGCAGAGGCCCAACAGAGCGCCCTAGGGAAGCTCATAAATATCAATTGGAACGTCCAAAGGGCGACAGTGGTTTTCTAAAGAACCGGTGGGCAATGGCACTCGAGGAAGCTCGCCGGCAACAAGAAGCCAAGCAACGAAAGGAGGCAAAGCTCAAGCTTGAACGAGCACAGGAGAAGCAAAGACAAGAAGAAGCAGCTCGACGCGCCAAACGTGAGGCTGAAAAGGAGAAACTCCGAGAAGCCGAACGCCGGACGAGCAAGGACATAAGCAGAAGCAGTGGTCGAACACGAGATTCATCCGGTCACTCTTCTAGAGATAGCCGACACAAGAGGCGCGAAGCATCACCGAAACCAGGGTCTGATCCTATTGCACGCAAGGTGATTGAATCCCTTACTACGGGTGAATCAGACACTAATGGTCCGTTGCTCAAGATCAATGCCACCAAAGCTGTTGCCGCTGTACCCCCACCAGGCTCAAAACAGAGGCGGAGATCACCTACATATCATTCGGGCCATAGTCGCCGCTCCCAAGAGGAAAGGAGATCTAGCGGCTCCAGAGAGGAGGTGAAACGAGATCGGCCGCATCGCTCTGAACGTCGAATGGAAGAGTCTGCAGAAGAACGACGTCGACGTCATGACGAGCGTCGAAGGGCTGAGCGTGCTACTGAACATGAGCGCAGTGGTAGACCGAAGCCAGAACAAAATGCGAATTCTGGGTCGGGTTCCGGATCAGGATCTCGACTGAACAGTCTATTCAAATCAATTAGGGTATTTTAGATTTTTTTCTTTTTTTCTCACGTGCCATTTACGTTTCTCTTGGGCTGAGGTTGTATATTTTATTTGTTTGCTATGTTGTTTTGAAGTGTGATAAACGTGCATTGTGTTGCGGGATTCGGGAGCGGTTAATCTTCTACAATGTACTTATCTGTATATATTTCTCTGAGGAGCATTTGGATCTGCTTTTGATTGTAATGGCTGGAACTTGACGAATTCATCATGATTATGAAATTTATAGACTATTTATAAAGGGTTCAGTGGATTTCCTAGTAGAAAATTTGGATCTGATAAATTTTGGAGTTTCGGAGAATGATTTACATTTTTGTTGCCCTAATATTCTGCCACCTACGTATGTAGTACAATAACCACTACAAGAAAACACAAAAAGAAGATAGAAGAGTAGATGAAGCCTAAGAATGGGAAGAAATGCTTCAGAACAGAAGTTCGTAATCCAACGAAGTTTCCAATGTATCGCACCAATACCACAGAAGGTGGGCATAGCTCTCATACCTATCTGGGTCGAGGCGAAATGAGTTCCTAGAGGTATCATGGCCTTCTTATGTTCTGCAAATACAAGAATCCCAGAATCACCATCGTCAGAGAAAGGGTCAGCCTTGCTTGGTTCTTCCCATTTGATAACCATGCACATGAAGTCGTTGACCTCAGAGAGAGCTGTGATATCCATCAAAGTATTGCATTGACTATATGGTAGGAGTTCCTGCAACCTTCCAGTCGGTCCGAACAATCTCTTCGATCGTAACCAAAGGAAGATCTTGCAGATAGATGGGAAGTGAGAATCCTGATCCTTGGTGATAGCGCACAACATATCGCCAGATATCGTCAGGTTGTCTGAAATCTCTCATTTCGGCATATCTACACGGAGTTTTTAGCCTTTGAAGTAGGAACGAGGATAAAATATGAAGTGGAAAGAACCAACCCAGGAATCTTGCGCAACTTCTGGCGCAGAACGCTGTCCGAAACTCCGCGGAGAATGGTGCTGGCCGTGAAAAGGTCAATAGTCATGCCATCATGCTCGCGAGGAATGTATGACCAAACAATATCTGGACTGTTCACAGTGCTAGTACGACTATGTCGCTTCTCCATCGGCGCCGAGAAGATCTTGTGCAGGTCGTCTTCCGTTATCTGTTTCCTGACATTTTCTTCCACCTCGGCAAGCATTCGGCGATACGCTTTGCGCTGCTCTCGGTTCCTCATGGTTGGATAGTCTCGTATCTCGGGGGTGTTTCCACTATCGGCCGATGCAGTCTCCACTATGCACATCTGCCTCCCAGGTTCCTTCTTGTTGCTGTTGATTTCGTTGTGATCGTTCATCGTAGGCGCGGTATTGATGGTCCCGTAACGGTGCTTGGTATTTGCTTTGAAATTGTAGGAGCCATTGCTCTCAGGAAAGATTTGCTTCGGTTTAAATAAACGTGCGAGGCGTAGTTGAGTAGAAGGAGTCGATGCTTCCGAGATCGTGCACAACGTTTGTGACTGCATTTTGTTCAAGAGTGGATGGGGAAGGTTCCAGTCCTCGATTATCATTGTTGTCTTGCAGCAGAAATAGCACCTCTGGCATCCTTCAATGATGGTTGTCTTCCTCTTCTGACAGGCTCAGTGTCATGATGGCTATATTTATATCCCACGACATGACAATTGAAGCCCTCCATCGTATTCATAACAAAAGGGTTCATTGTTTTACAGAAGCCTCCTGTTAGGCATCTAAGACATTGCTCAATATAGCTTAAGAATAGCACGGGAAGGGCTGTTTCAAGTTTCTTAATTTATTTCATTGACCACATGGTGAACCACAAAGACTTCAAAAAGCCGGACTGGAATGAAATTTGACATCGGCTAAATATCATTTCTTTCACTCTTTCGGGGTATCAGGGCACAGGAGAAAGCGTGGAAAGACTATGGGAAAATTGTGTAATCTTACTGAAGGATCATTATCAATAAGATGCGGCTTCTATATTCCATTGAATTTCTTTGATCTGAACACCCGGTGACAATGTCAAGGAGTTTTTCGCCGAAAAAAGGTTCTACTACTTTCGGATTACTGAGGGTAGATAACAGTAAGGGTTGTTCACCCGGTGCGAAGAATATGGTATGCAGAAACATCAAGGTATCATATGATATGTCGACGGCTGTTCCACCGAACCTGAATGATGTTACAAACACTCCTATTTGCCGAAATGCTATGCCTTTTCTTAAATGTGTCTGTAATCGGAAGTAGAGTCCTCCTCAGCGTAAAAGGTGGAACTTAATCGTCGATCCCTTTCTCCCTCCATCTCGGGCCGTACTTCTTCATAAGTAGCAAAACAGTCACACCAGAGATAAACCCGACCAGAGCCAAGATTGTGAACAACCAACCGTTCCCAATGCCATTGATTATGGGTGACGCGACTACCGTTCCAACGCAGGAGAATACGTTTCGAACAAAGTTATTGAGGGCAACACCAGCTGATGATTTGCGGGATAAAATCTCGGTGAGCATCGTTGTGACGAGGCCGAAAATAAGCATGGATCCCACTCCAAAGCCAAAATTTGCAATCATCTGTCGAGATAGTTAGTTTTTGATAGTATAGTAAATATTTCTTAGTGAGCCGATGGTGTTCATACTGGCACGATCCAATGCACATGGTATTCCACAGTCCATCCATACATAAGCAGCGCAGCAGGGTAAATACAAGCGCCTAACCAGGCATTTTCCTTCATACGGTCTTCGGGAATATAGATCGGGCGTCCCTTTTCATCGAATCGACCGGCTTTAACAGCCTCGCGATGCATAATCTTATCCATCCATCTGCCGCCGAAGAGACTTGCAATGAGGTACCCAATTGAATTAGGGAGGTAAAGTAAACCCAATATCAGGGTAGAGAAGTTGTATGGTGCGGCGCCGAATGTCTCCTGGATACTAATGTTGAGGACGTACAACGAACCAAAAGAAATGGCTGCGTAGTAGACTGTCAGGGCAATGGGAAAGAACCTCAGGTATAGAATGATTGATAATGGGTCGACTAGAGTCATTTTCAGGGTCTTCAACAACTTGGCACTGTTTTCTGCGACTTTGGAGGATACGCGGCTTGCAGTTCTTTCCAGAGGAGTTTCCGTCGCTGGGCCTGGCTGTAAGAGGGGACTCTTTCGCACAGCCAGTGTTTCTGGCAGTCCGAACAATATGAGAATCCAAACAACACCGCCAAAGACCACCATGAACCACATAGTACTTCGCCAACCCCATCTGTCAGCCAAGGCACCTCCGATAATAGGTGCGAATAGGGGACCGCAAAGAGGTCCAATGTAGAAATAGCCCATTGCCTGGCCACGCTCTTTAACTTCCCAGATATCTGCTATTGTGCCAGCGCCAATAGCTTGAACGGATGCCTAGAAAACGTCAACACTTGATCCTTCGAATGTTTCCATACACAAAAGACCTACTGAAGCTCCACCTGCCAACATACGCATAACAATTAGCATACCAATGCTATGAGAGATTGCGCTTAGCACGTTAAACAGCACAAAAAGCGCAAAAGAGACCATATAAATCGACCGTCGTCCAAATGCTTCGCTGAACGACGACCACCATAGTGGGAAAATGGACATGGACAGCATGTACAATGCAATGGACAAATTAACAATAGTTAACGTCGAATTCAATTCAGCCGCAACCTGATGTAGCGACGGGAGGAAAATGGCCGATCCTAGCGGTGCAGCGACAGCACCCACCGCAGCAATGGCGGTGATATACCATTTCGTTCGGCGCGGATAGGTCTTTCCATTCTCTATCTCGGGGATGATGGCCAATTGAGCAAAGAGTCCTCGGCGTTTTAAACGTGGAACTGTAACAGGTGGACCGATTTCTGTTGTGACGCGTCGGACGACTTCCGAAGTTTCTTCTAATTCTTTGTTGTCGTTGTTGTTGTTGGCGACTCCAGATACCATTGATACATCGGAATGGTCATCTTCGTTGACAATAGCTTCGTGTTCAGTTTCATGATATTGATCCTCTTCATGAACTTCTTTTTCACTTATATTATGTTCACTATTGAAATTTTCACTTGGCCCTGCAATTTTCTCCCCCGAGTCTTTGTCTCCGCTCGGCGGATGCATGCTTGCTAACTCGGCTAGAGAGTTATATCAGGCGGATAAGTATCCGACGGTAGTCGCAATCCCACTATTGCCTTGTCTCGAGACCAATTTTCCTTAATCTGTCGTGTTGGAAGGGTCACTGCACTGTTTGTAGTGAATGCTGTGTATCAACTCTAATTTACAAACCTTGGAATGTCTGTAAAGTACCGGAAATATGTTGAACAGGACGGATGGGGAGAGTTGAAGACCATGTTAGGGCTTGCATCCCACGTTACAAATCTTCCTCGACTGTCTTAAGTCTGTATATGCTGGAGCAACTGAAAAAAGAAGAAATTAAAGAGATAAAAGAACAACAGAGAAGAGGAAATTAAAACAAAATGTTAGTCCTCTCTATCTAGATTATACTAGCTCCAACCCCAATTGGGCATGTAGTAGTCTTGCAGCACTCATGTAGCGGTGGCGATCCCTTTCCACTTTATACGAGTAACACTAATCAAGCGGTCTCAGGCGGCGATTATCATAGGATACAAAGGACCTCGAAGGCAGATATGGACCCTGACTCTCCATCGTTTACATTCCGGACCGTTGGATGTCCAAGTCTTGTGTGCCGAGATCCCGAGCGGCTGCTTGGTGCCTTGATGCCTGAATTTCTTTATGCTAGGGCGAACTACTTCGTAGCACCAAATCTCGGTGTAGATAGTCAACCACAGTGACTATTTCTAGTATTGGGATAATTACTGTATCAACTGGCCATGATGCTTATATTATAAGTGGAAACATTGCACCTACTATGTAGTAGTTATCGGTGTCTTCATGTGGGACGGCACAAATGCCGATGATTGGCGGCATATGAGTCCCGACTTGTCCATGTAACTACATCTCCGTCGACGAGATTTCTTACTACTTGAGAGCAGAGAGATACAAGTCTTGAATCCTACTAGTCATATTACTATGCCTGATCAAGCTCTGCCACCAAGCGCTCTGCGCGACCACATGGCCAAATACGCCGGCGAAACTTACGTCGAAGGCTGGGCCGAGTTGTGGAATAACAAGCAAGAAACCGAGACGCTACCATGGGATCGGGGCTGTCACAGCGTCGCTTTAGAGGACCTCTTGATGAAATGGAAGGAGACTGGGGAAGGTGTCTTCGCTCAAAACCCAGCAGGACGACGTAGACGAGCTTTGGTCCCGGGTTGTGGCACCGGCTATGACGTGCTGCTGTTGGCTAGTTTTGGATTTGATGTTTATGGGCTGGATTACAGTCGTGCTGCCGTTGAGTATGCGAGGGCGTATGCGGCTGAGAATGCTGAAAAGTATCCCATTAAAGATGCTGAGCTTGGGAGAGGTAAAGTGGTCTATGTGGAGGGTGATTATTTCAAGGACGACTGGCTGGAGGGCCTCAAGCTTCCGCATAACTCTTTTGATTTGATATACGACTATACCGTACGTCTCACCGTTTACTGTATCCCGATTATCTTCCTGGTTAGATTGACTAATTATCTGTGCTAGTTTTTTTGCGCTCTGCAGCCATGGCTACGACCACGATGGGCGATGAGACACCGCCAACTGCTTGCACCCGCACCGAGGGGGTATCTAATCTGTCTTGAATGGCCTCGGCTAAAAGATCCAAAGCTGTTGGGCCCGCCATTTGCATCACCATCGTCTGCATATTATGAACATTTGAGTCATCCAGACGAAGAAATTGAATACGATGCGGATGGCAACGTTATAGTTGATCCTTCGCGAAAGCCGTGTCCTCTGGGACTTGTGCGAGTGGAGCACTTCCAGCCAAAGCGAACATATCCGGCTGGCACAGACGAGAAAACGGGTGAAGTGCATGATCGCGTTGCGATATGGCAGCGCCAAGACTTTTCTGATGATTCAAAGTGATGTCTGCTGCAAAATAACGAAACCGAAAGTAATATATGACTGACCAAATCATCTTCTTCAAGCTGCCACAGTCGTCTGTGTCAGTGCGTTGTAATGCTCTCCTAATCCGTATGTATGTCTATAATAAGCCAGCCAGATCCGCTTGACTTGATCCTCGTCAGATCCCGATCCAGGTTCAATCTTTTCAACCCGTCCGTCACCTTGCAAAACGTTTATCTCCACATTATAAGCGCGCGCGATCGCCTGTAGCTCTAACTGTCCGCCCCATTCAGCCGTTAATCGTATCTTTTTGACATATTCATCCAGTGGGTCTTCCATAAAGGGGACAAAGTCATCTTGATGTTCCGTTATATAGTCCGCAGTAACCGCCCGTACGGCGCGATAACCATCATGCTTGGGCGAGCTCACTGTTTCGACACGTGAGAGTGTAGACGGCTGTAAAATGATGCGTGCAGGGTCCGGTTTCAGTCCCAATCCCAAACCATCTAGTTGGTGTGCAATAGCGGAGTATAAACAATGGCCATCTGGGTTTATTTCGACTTCCTGTAGGCCTAATCGCTTGAAAGCTGCCTCCATCACCTCTTTTTCGTTCCCGCGATGATCGGTTTGTTTTGCTGCTTCTTCGGCGGCGATTTCTGCCTGGGCTACTCTTTCTGCCTCCCGGCGCGCTAATCGTGCTTTTTGCCTGTTCGGCTTTTTTGAGCGCGCGTTCTCATTATCTCTTTGTGTCGGGGCAAGGGTGGGCGTGGATTTCTCGACCACATCGCTTGGCTCTGTTGTGGTATTGGCAGACGTCGTCTCCGGGTCATCCTCCAGAGTGAGACTATCTAGATTTTCGGTCGTGGAAGGAACTGCATCCCCATTCAGCTGTGCAATCTCAAGTTCTTGTTGTGTCCTTAGCTCTTGTTGCAGTCGATCACATTCATCGTTGACGCTCTTGCGTGTTTTTTTCGTGGCGTTCTTTTTCTTCTGCGTTATTCGAGCCTGGAGATCGCGTTGCTCCTTGCGGTGTTTCGCCTGTAGCTCTTCCATGTCGATATATTACGGACAAAGACTCCGACCTGTCATCCGCCTGATTCTGTAAGTAAAGGCAAACAGCTGGAGAAAAGTCTGGCTTACGGAACAGCGGGGATGGCCCCACCAAGCCCTATCATTTGAGCCCTAAGTGACAGTCTGTACAGGACTAGCCTTCCCGTGCCTTCAGCCTCGGTCGGCGCTTTGCCGGTTATTCTCAGCTCATAAATCATGATGCTGGCAGGTGCTGCAATGGCAACCATTTTCTCTGGTCGCGAAGTGACCTGAAAACAATTATCATTCTCTCCATTATACAGTCAGACCATGGAGATACAGAACCTCTTCAATGTCAAGGTGAGCAGGCATTTTCTGGCCCTTGGTTTCTGGCCCCGTCGATGGCGCGAACTATCTAACCGTCCTCCTCGTAGGGCAAAGTCGTCCTGGTGACAGGCGGCGCCAAAGGAATCGGTCGGATGATCTCAGAAGGATATGTTACGAACGGTGCTACGGTTTACATCTCCTCGCGCGACGCCAAGGCTTGCGAAAAAGCAGTCAGCGAGCTCAATGCCCTTGGAAAAGGCAAAGCTCATGCCATCCCCGCCGACTTCTACAAGGAGGAGGACGTCAAAAAATTGGTTGAAGAATTCGGGAAACGCGAGAATAGTATGCTTTCCCTTTTCGGTCCAGATACGGAGTACGGACTACGGAGACGACCTGCTGGCTGAAATAACTAATGTATGCTTGCTTTTTCCAACAGGACTCCATGTCTTGGTCAACAATTCGGGTTCCACGTGGGGAGCCCCGTACGACGAATACCCTTCTGCGGCCTGGACTCGCGTGTTGACTCTCAACCTTCACCGGGTCTTCGATCTGACCAAGCTCCTTACACCGTTCCTCGAGAAGGGCGCCAGCGAAGGTGATCCGTCACGAATAATCAATATCGGTTCGATCGACGGGCTTCGGGTACCCCCAATGGAAACATTTGCGTACTCTGCGTCGAAGGCTGGCTTGCACCATTTGAGCCGAGCGCTAGCCAATAAATTGGGAAAGAGAAACATCACGTGAGTAGAAACTGGTCATGTGCCCATCTTGTCAAACACGCCCCCCAGTCAGATTCTGACTAAACCCTTGCTTTGTTGCTTCTAGATCCAACACTTTGGCATGTGGCCCCTTCCGCAGTAAAATGATGGCTGCGACTCTGCGTGAGAGGGAAGCTGCTCTGGTCAGGGACATTCCTTTGAGTCGCATAGGCAAGCCGGAAGATGTAGCGGGCGCGTGTCTTTTCCTGAGTAGCCAGGCGGGATCATATGTGAACGGTGCTACGATTGCGCTGGATGGTGGGATGGTAGTCAGCCCGAAATTGTGATGTCCTTTTTCCTTGTCGTATAGTATATGCCGTTATCGACCGCAGGGGAGCTAGCAGCGGCTGCAGCGCCAAGTAGCCGGAGTGCATGCCCGGACCAAAAGGTATTTTATAGGCACAAGAAATCAATGTTTCCCGTCGCATCTCGTGAATCCGGAGCCATTAGTGTATCTGACTCCTCAAAATATATCCAAGACATTGTTGGTCAGAAGTCTTCTAGCAGAAGTAAGTACTATGGAGATAAAGGGTCTGCAGGCAGGTGGGTCTGTGTCATCATCTAACCCGCAGTGACGAAACCGAAAATTCGTCCCTTTGAGGAATTTGGGAATTTGTATCGCGTGGGGGGGCAAGACTTTTTCTTTCTGTTCCTCTCTTGTATACTCTGAACTTACTCTTCTGTTTACTCAAGAACATCGTCTTCCAGCACCCCGGAGCTTTTACTTCAGTTCAACTTTTCGGTCATCGAGATACCCCCCTGTCTTACCGCCATTTCCGCTGATAAGCTTCCGCCCACCTCAAATCTATCACGATCTGCACAACACAGCTTTTTGAATTCCCTCGCAGCGACTTCGGTGCGCAATCTCTGGCAATTCTATCATGACCTCGCAAGAACGCTTGGAACGCGCCATCTCCATAGCGTCTGACCCTTTCTCCGAGCCTGAAGTCTACTACGGTGAACCGACTACTATTGACGGCCCGGATGGACACCACCATCGGCGCACGTTCTCAGCTGTGAGTCATGAACCCGCGATAACAGGGGCTTTTGACTGACTATAGTTGGAAAGCAGGACTTGAGATCCGTCAATCGGGATGACATCAAAGAGTTTCTCGGAAAATTGCCTGCACGTCGAGGAAGTCACGGTACGTACAGCCCGAGGGTGATATGCTGGGAATAAGACACTCATATCTCCTTTTATCCAGATGAATCCACTTTGGCATCTCGCAAATTCCTAATCGATGTCGACAAGACGATCGCATCTCTGCTCGAACGGGAGGATACTGATCAGAATATGGAAATCACCATTGAGGATGTTGGTCCGAAGGTCAGAAACTCTATTAGAAAACCATATCAGGATGGGGATTGACTTTAGCAGGTCTTGCCAGTCGGGACAGCTGCTTCGCACGGATATAATAAATTCGACGTCCGAGGCACATACATGTTGTCCAACCTCCTCCAAGAGCTCACCATAGCAAGAGAATACGGTCGCAAAAGAATTGTGCTAGATGAACAACGGCTGAGTGAGAATCCTGTAAGCCGTTTGTCTCGATTTATCAAAAAGACCTTCTGGAATGCTTTGACTCGAAGAATTGACGGGTCAAACATCGCCGTTGCCGGATTAGACCCCAAAGACTGGACCGGGGACCCGCGACCTCGTATATATGTCCCACCAGGAGCTCCCGAGCAGCTGGAATACTACACAAGAATCGCCAAGGAGAATCCGGAGATGGGGCTGGATGTTCAGAAACTGGAAGGTACTATCACCCCTGAATATGTAAAGAGCTTGAATGCCAAGCCAGGCCTTCTAGCCTTGGAGATGGAGAAATTCATCGATCCAGAGACAGGCAAGGAAGATTTACGCGGTGTGCCTTTCGTTGTCCCAGGTGGTCGGTTCAACGAACTGTACGGCTGGGACAGCTACATGGAATCGCTGGGTTTGCTGGTCAGTGATCGTGTAGACCTGGCCAAGGGTATGGTGATCAATTTCTGCTTTTCTATCAAACACTACGGGAAGATTCTCAATGCGAATCGCTCATACTACCTCACACGATCGCAGCCGCCTTTCCTCACCGACATGGCACTGAGAGTGTACGACAAGATCAAAACAGAACCTGATGCGCTCGAATTTCTCCGCACGGCGACACTCGCGGCCATTAAGGAATACTATAGTGTGTGGACAGCAGAGCCACGATACGATCCCGCCACAGGTCTTTCACGATACCGTCCTGAAGGTCGAGGAGTGCCTCCAGAAACGGAGGCTAGCCATTTCCTTCACCTTCTGACACCATATGCTGAAAAGCATGGCCTATCCTTCACAGACTTTGTCACAGCTTACAATGATGGAGTTATCATCGAGCCTGAACTTGACGAGTATTTCTTGCATGATCGCGCCGTTCGTGAATCTGGACACGACACATCTTATCGCCTGGAAAGAATCTGTGCCAATTTAGCCACGGTCGACCTCAATTCACTATTGTACAAATACGAAGTAGATATTTCGCGAATCGTTCGTACCTACTTCAAAGACAAGTTGGCAATCCCCCCAGAGTTCCGCACTCCTCAAACCGCTAACATCGAGTTTGAAACTTCGTCTGTTTGGGATCGTCGAGCAAGGAAGAGAAAAGTCACTATGGACAAGTTGATGTGGAATGAGGAGAAGGGAATGTTCTTTGACTACGATACTGTTAAGAAACATTGCATACAGTATGAGAGTGCTACGACATTCTGGACCATGTGGGCCGGCTTGGCAACCCCCGAACAAGCCTCAAAGCTCGTCCGACAAGCTCTGCCTCGTCTAGAGGAAGCCGGTGGTCTGGCTTCTGGGACTGAAGAGTCGCGTGGAGAGATCAGTCTGACTCGACCTAACCGTCAATGGGATTATCCCTTTGGATGGGCTCCACAGCAAATGCTAGCATGGACGGGTCTCCTGCGGTACGGATATCAAGACGATGCGGAGCGTTTGGCTTATAAGTGGTTGTACATGATTACCAAAGCGTTTGTCGACTTTAATGGTATTGTCGTGGAAAAGTACGATGTCACGCGTCCGATTGACCCTCACCGAGTTGAAGCTGAGTATGGCAACCAAGGGTCCAGTAAGACTGGGTAAGTTCTCTCACTTCGTTTCTTTATACCTTATCCTAATCCGTGTTTTAGATTCGGTTGGGTCAATGCCAGTTACGTATACGGTCTCGAAATCCTGAATGCTCATCAGAGACGAGCATTGGGAGCCGTGACTCCGTACGAGACGTTCAGCAAGGCTCTCGATCAGCAGTTCCCTTATTAATCTTGCATGTTTCGTATTTGTGTCGGAAATTATTCATAGAGGATGCGACAGCTAAGCTATCAAGAGGTGCATGGTGTTGTTAGATTCGATTCTACATGTATGTATTCTGATATGATGGGAGAAATGATTTACTCTCTTTATTATCGTCCTCGATAGCAAGAGCATGGTTCTTAGAGATAATACTAATTAGAATACATTCACCTATTCTATCAACCCTATGACTGGCCTACATTCTCGATGATCGCGAATAGTGCACCCAAGCTTCCGGTATCAGCATGTATCCGAATTTTCGACTTGAAAACAGCTCACAGCATATTGTTACCAACACTCTCTTAAGGCTTATTGAAACCACCGTTGGCTAATTCCCATCAATTGCGTTAGCGGAACTTTCAAATGACTCATTCCGACATTTCTTCGTTGTTCAACGCAGTCCAACATATGTTTGTTAGTCAATTCTGAATGCCGAGGTCTAAGGGATACTCCGTATTAGGACTCCCATTACGCGTATTGTAATTTGGATTACTAGGGCGGAAATGCGAAAACCGGGGTTGACTCGATGTTGCTTGATCACTTGACGGCAATGCACACAGTTTACTAAGTACTTGTCCTGATCCTAGAGGGAGAGATAGATCGAGAGGCTTATTCCTATAAGTTAAATGAATTTCGATTATATCAGCAGGGGCCGAGTGTGAAAAAGTACAGTGGACAGTCATTCACATGCAAATGAGACCGGTTCGAGGGGACGGTATTGTACGGTAAGAGAGTTACAATACCCAACTATGATGTAATAACACGGAATCAGGCAATGGATATGGAAATTGATCTTGCGATCTTCTTCTTTCTCTCGATTGATCTTGCAATGCCAATTGTGCCTAGATATGGGCTGGATGTGCCCATGAGTATATTATATAGTCGATATATGTCTCCTTCTATCCGAGTATGCACGTCCAGCTGTAGATGTCTAGCCATCATGCTCATGCAAAGGACGAATGGAAGTAAGCACGAACCAGGATTACCATACCATGATTCGCAGCTTTTGATTGGCCAAAGCCCACCAAGAATCTGGAGCTTCATAGTCGCCTCCTCCGAATTGCGGAGGAAGGCAAGCTTGTGATCAGGACTATTTCTGGGTAAGACCAATCAGGTGTTAATATTCTCAAATGAGCGATACGAGAAGTATCCAAGACAAATACATAGTAGTACACAGTTCATGGATACCATATATGTGTATCGATGTATCATACTTGTCCCGAGCCTTACCGACAGCCCGGCAACCCTATCAAAACTCGGGTATGTGACGGCGTCATTAATACACATCCATGACCCAGAGTCAATTTGATTGCTCGTGATTTCGGCTTGATGGAGACTTTTCTTCGGTTATATCTTGCTTCTGATTCTTTACTTTAATAGCTTCAGATCCGCTTTCTTGTATCTTTTAGTTTGGTGCTTTCAAAATTATACATACTACATACTAGTCAACCTGACGGGTGAAGCGTTAGGGCTTGAGATACCCAAACCATAGTACTATTATCCTCTTATACATACTTGAGCGCAAACGTCACAATGGCCACAAAATTCGAGCTCGAAGACCAGAAATATCTGGAAGAAGTCAACGCCGTCAAGCAATGGTGGACCGACTCGCGATGGCGATACACCAAACGCCCTTTTACAGCTGAGCAGATTGTCGCGAAGCGCGGTACACTCAAGATTGAGTATCCATCCAATACACAGGCTAAGAAGCTGTGGGGGCTTCTTGAAGAGAGATTCAAAGTGAGTTCGCTTCTAATGGCCTGACATTTGACCAGCTGGCTGACAGTCACAGAACCAAACTGTTAGCTACACATACGGTTGCTTGGAACCGACAATGCTTACGCAGATGATCAAATACCTCGATACTATCTATGTTTCCGGATGGCAAAGCTCGTCAACCGCCTCATCCACAGATGAGCCTTCTCCAGATCTTGCCGATTATCCTATGGTATACTTCTCGCCACCTCCGTCTTTTTGTTCCTTGCTAACGTTCGTGGTTAGAACACCGTCCCCAACAAAGTCAACCAATTGTTCATGGCCCAGCTCTTCCACGACCGCAAACAGCGTGAAGAGCGCGTAACCACCCCGCGCGAAAAACGCGGCTCCGTCCAAGACTACGATTACCTACGACCCATCATCGCCGATGCTGATACGGGTCATGGTGGTCTCACTGCTGTCATGAAGTTGACCAAACTCTTTGTTGAGCGCGGTGCCGCTGGTATTCATATCGAGGATCAGGCGCCTGGTACAAAGAAGTGTGGACATATGGCCGGAAAGGTCTTGGTGCCTATTAGTGAACATATCAACCGTTTGGTTGCTATTCGCGCCCAGGCTGATATCATGGGTATGTCCTCCCGTCAAGCTGAGTAACTGAATCTAACTGGATTGCTTAAGGTACCGACCTCCTCGCCATTGCGCGAACCGACTCCGAAGCTGCGACCCTGATCACTTCTACCATCGACTACCGCGACCACGCTTACCTGCTTGGATCCACCAACCCCAGCCTCCAGCCTCTCAACGATCTTATGGTTGCCGCCGAACAAGCTGGTAAGACTGGTGACCAACTCCAAGCCATCGAAGATTCTTGGATCGCCCAAGCCGGCCTCAAGAAATTCGAGGACGCCGTCATCGACACCATCAACCAAGGCAGCTCCACAAACAAAAAAGAGCTCATCGACAAATTTTTGAGCGCTGCCAAGGGCAAGAGCAATACTGAAGCACGTGCTATTGCAAAGGGAATCACCGGTGTGGATATCTACTGGAACTGGGATGCGCCCCGAACCCGAGAGGGATTCTACAGGTACCAAGGCGGTACGCAATGTGCCATCAACCGTGCCGTTGCCTATGCGCCATTTGCCGATTTGATTTGGATGGAGAGCAAGCTTCCTGACTATAAACAAGCCAAGGAGTTTGCTGATGGTGTGCATGCCGTCTGGCCCGAACAGAAGTAAGCCATCCCACAACATACCAATACTTGCAATAATATAGTTGACTAATTCGGCTTTGATAGATTGGCATACAACCTCTCACCATCCTTCAACTGGAAAGCAGCCATGTCCCGAGAAGAGCAATTAACCTACATTGAGCGTCTCGGCAAACTCGGATACTGCTGGCAATTCATCACCCTTGCCGGTCTACACAGCACAGGTCTGATCACCGACCAATTCGCCTCCGCATACGCCAAGCAGGGTATGCGCGCATACGGCGAGCTCATACAGGAACCAGAGATGGAGCGCAAAGTCGACATTGTCACGCATCAGAAATGGAGTGGTGCGAATCTGATTGACCATAGTCTTGCTATGGTCACGGGCGGTATCAGCAGTACGGCTGCTATGGGTAAAGGTGTTACTGAGGATCAGTTCAAATCGTAAATAGTGTCTTTTCTTGATCTGTCTATGTATTTCTTTTACAGATGTTGTTGGTTGGCTTTTGCATATGTTAGGGTTGATATATATCACGTGATGCAATCAGCACTTTTTCTATTGTGGCCTGCAAATGAGTTCAGAGTGCATAAGTCTAGAATGTATAATGATATCAGCAGGAAATGATTCTTTCTCGTCTGCCATTACTGCTTTGTAGTATCTCTAAACTGATACTCCAATATACAGCATTATACCTATAGGAACGTCGTAAACCAATTGTGAGAACTCCTCTTAACCCTGCACAAAATCACTCCTGTCACTAAACCAGAAGGCTCTGAATGTATGCAGGTTCTTGCTTTTGCGTAGCTAGCTGCTGGCCCTTGGGGGAGGACACATTTAATTCGTCAAGAAGGCGATCCAAGCGCTATCCGACACACAGTAGGAATGTGTGATGCAACAGTCCGGCAACGTCTGGATGACTCTGAAATATTCGGAATCGAACTTTGGTTTGAGCATGATGATGCACCCTTATTCACAAACGTCATGGAATGTCGCATATGCGCTGGATCACTGCTGTATATCCAGGAGCTGTCCATGATCTTTAGGCGTCTCATCAACTCGTCCAAAGTCGAAAAGGAGACTAAGTTTGCTGCTCATCGTGGACCTGGTGATATGGACCAGGGCCCAGTTCGTTCTGCATGAGGCGCATCGGTACCGAAGCTCCAGGCCCCCTAATTAAACAGGGAACTTCGGCGATTGAGCCGGAAAGATTACAGTCTTGTCACTTGGGCCTCGTCCTTGTCAGAATTGTTTCAATCCCGCTTTATTCAAAGAATCGAATCTTGGAAAGTGTCTGCTCAATAACCCTAAGGATATAAAGCATTGATGCAACTTGAAATTGCTGCTTATGTCAACGGAACATTGAGCGGCGTAACTATAAGTCCCTTTATCGAAGATTTCATTTTCAGGAGTCATGCTTTGTTATCCTCGATCAGTTCTCTTGATGGACCCGCTCGTTCTAGAGCTTGGGTTATAACAGACCCCGGGATGCATTAATATGTTTGCATATGTTTCATTGATCTTGCAATGTGACCTCCTTTTGGCTCTGTGGCGAATTTCCAAGTTCGCAAGATACCGAGTCCATGTACATAGCATGTACTTTTAACATTGAGTAGTGGGACACCGTGGCTGACAGGTGCTTTCTAACGGAGGTTCCAGTTAATAAACCTTAATATCGTAGCTATACAACAACAACAACCACATCACCATACTAGGCAAAACCTCCGCCGGACGGCCATGGTGATCCGTAGCAAGAGTCCAAGCGTGCCGAGGCCTTGCGACGTGCCCTAACCATTCCGGGAGGCCAAGCTGCCTAGGGAACCCCGCAAGAGCTCCTTACTATCACTCTTTCTCCACCTTCTCGCGTTTCTCGACCTTTTTTTCACATGTACATGCTCGGTATATCTATTATATTATTCACGGCTATTTCTCAGTTCGCTTTCTCCCATTTTTACTTCTTCACTTTACCTTAATACTTTTGGTCACCTACTCTTCCCACCAGGTGTCGCCCGATACTCAAGTGACCTCATACCGTGCGATCCGACCACTGCCTACATACCAATCTTAACTAATCAGCCAAGATGGTTGTCAATGACGAATCCATCAAAATCCGTCCGCTGGAGTACACGCCAGTGGAAACTATCCAGAAGAAAGTCGCCGTAGCAAGAGAGTCTTTCTATGACTCCAAAACTCGGTCGGTGGAGTTCCGAAAACTCCAGCTCCGGAAGCTATACTGGGCGTAAGCTACGAACCTAATCATGTATACTCCAAGATACTGACAATCGACAGCATCCAAGATAACCAAGATCGCATGTGCGAAGCGCTGGCGCGCGATATGGGGCGACCCTCATACGAAACTCAGCTAGCCGAGGTGATCTGGCTCAAAGGCGACATTTTGTTCACATTGAATAATCTCGACAAATGGCTCAAAGATGAGCCCGCTTCCGATATCCCTTTTATCTATAAACCATTAGCTCCCAAAATCCGCAAAGATCCCATGGGCACTGTGCTGATTATTGGCCCATGCAATTACCCCTTCCAACTCTCTCTATCGCCACTGATCGGTGCTATCGCTGCCGGTAATACCGTTGTGCTAAAACCTAGTGAACAACCGGCCAACTCGGCTCAAGTAATGCAGGAGATTGTTGAGTCTGCGTTGGATCCTTCTTGCTACACCGTTGTGCAGGGTGCGGTCACTGAAGTGCAGGCTCTCTTGGCCGAGAAATGGGACAAGATTTTCTTCACTGGTAGCCATACTGTCGGTCGTATCGTTTCCAAGGCTGCCGCTCCGCATATGACTCCAGTTGTGTTGGAGTTGGGGGGTCTGAACCCTGCCATCGTTACCCGCCATGCTGATCCTCGTATTGTGGCTCGTCGACTTCTGTGGGCCAAGAGCTTAAATAGCGGTCAAACCTGCACAGCTCAAAATTACATCCTGGTTGAGAAATCCATGTTGCCTGCATTGGTTGAGGAGCTGAAGAAAGCTTACAAATCTTTCTACCCTAGCGGCAGCAGCAAGGGACCTGACTTTACACGTATCGTCACTGAACAAGCTTTCAAGCGCCTGAAGGCCATGTTGGATAACAGCAAGGGAAAAATCCTCATGGGCGGACAAATTGATGAAAAGGAGCGGTACATCGAGCAAACCTTCATCGAAGTCGACTCCATTGAAGACTCAATGGTCATCAACGAGGCTTTTGGCCCTATCTGTGCTGTAATGGCTGTCAACAGTGTCGAGGAGGCCATTGCGCTTGCTCGCAAAGTCCAAGATACCACACTCGGTGTCGCTGTGTTTGGCAACTCCTCAGATCAACAGAAAGTCATGGCCGGTCTTCGGTCCGGTAGTGTCTCTCTGAACGACGCCCAACCACATGTCAACCACCTCGCCTTCGGCGGTGTCGGCGAAAGTGGTACCGGCGCTTATCGCGGCCGTGCAACCTTTGACGTCTGGACGCATAGCCGTCCCTACACCAACACTCCCAAATGGATGGAGGCATTGCTTGATGTTCGGTACCCGCCATACACATCCAGCAAGCTGCGAATGCTCCGGATGTCGATGGACGGTACGCCCGATTTTGATCGAGAAGGTCGCCAGAGTCGGTTTACGTGGTTGAAGTATCTCATTGGAGGAACTCCAACTTCGGCGGCGACTCGTGTTGCTGCTTATGCCGTCAGTAAGTAAATCTCTTTCTATTTCTCTTCTCCCCTCGTATGCATTGCAATACCTCGCACGCTTCATGGTCATTTTTATTGAAATCTCTGCTCGAATGCTTGTCATCTAAATATCAATGTCTGTCGACAGATGATCAATCCGCCACTACCAATGGTGACCACCAATGATGATCCGCCAGCCAAAGGAGCTCCTCAGTTCTTCTGAAGTGCTGATGTCCGAGTCAATTACTATATCATTCTATACGTGAATTGGAATATACCCAGCAAAAACAGCGATCGAATACCCCATTTTGACAGCACGGATACTAATCCACTCTTGTTTGTTTATTTATTTTTTGGTTGTTTTTTTGCATCCCACCTGATCTCATCTTTTAATACTAGTACCAACTCCTTCAAAAACTGTGCTAACCAAATTCTCTTTACCCTGGTTACAGTTATCTACCTAATCAGAGAATATCTGAAGCGAACCAACAAACTTTAAAACATCATTGGACAATCTGGGGTTCTCGAAGCTGGAATGTTTTGGCTTGTCTACGATTTTGGATGTCCAACTTTTAGTTCAGATGTTAGTGTATGATGTATGTACATTTTGGAAAATTGATGGCTTTTCTATTCAAAAACGGAAGTGTAGTCCGCGCTGTCTCCAGCGTTTTCATTCAGGGTTATAACATTTAAACGTCGTTCCAGTAATGCAATGCTTTCGCGCTGATGCACATGATCCATATCAATATAAATCAATCCAGATATGGCCCAAAGGGCGAGTAAAGACTCCCGTATAATCCAAACCTCGTAACCACAACCAGCTAAAACCGCCGCTCAATGCCCCTTCGGCTAACACACAGATATTTTACTCCTTTATAAGGTCGGACTCCCTCGCCCAACCCCCGACTTTTGCGTGGATCAATGTTTATACTATCCACTCGGATGCCAGATGGCAGCCACCCTTTCACTGAGAAGGAGACGGTTGCGGACTTGGGCATGAGAGCGGAATGGATTTGTTCTTTTCGGGATGCGCTTTCTTGGAAAGCTGGGTTGTTGGTATTAGGATTGTTTGCGGGAGTGGACGGAGGAGGTGTAGAGGTTTGCGATGAGCTTGGCTTGTCCGGTAGTAATGTCGATTGTCCCTCGACGGCTGAATTAATTTTAGACTCCTTTTTGGATTTCGACTTCTTTTTCTTTGTTTTCTGGGACTTCGGTTTTCGTGGTTTTGAGGATTTGCCCGTAGGGTATGATTCGGATGTGTATGTTGTAGGGTCTTGCTGGTATGAATCAGCATCGTAGTAACCCTGTAATAATTCTTGACCAGCTGCAATCTCGGCCTCGGCTTCATCCAGATCATCCTGATAGCCGACAACTGTGCAACGTAACGTCGCCGTGCCGGATACTGATCCACTGTCTTTGGTGTATATTCGCCATTCTAAGTAGTCGTCGCCAGGTGAATATTCGGCATCACCTCGACTAGGGCGCATGTCTGTTATATTTCGGACTGCTTGCGGTATCGGTACATGAACAATGATTTCATCAAGGACCGGCAGCGACGGACTGCTACTGTTGCTCCCTCCTCCTAAGAAAGATGGTGTCGAGCTTCCGGAACCAGTACGGCCAGTATTCGTTGACCTGACGCCCGGAAAGCTTGTATTGAGTGTCAATCGAACCTCAAAATCTTTCCCGCTTGGTCCCAATGATTTCTCCATGGCAATGAACGCCGGCAGAAACAACTTTTCCATATGTCTCGGCGGCTCATCGATGCTCGGGTCTATCGGAAGGAGGTCGGCTTCATATCCAGCGAGTATAAATTTCCCGTCCGGAGGCACAAAGCTAAGCTCCCCGGGTCGCTCTCTCCAACGCGCAAGACGGACGCAGGGATGAAACACGGGTAGTTGCATTTTTTGATTGATCGCTCGTTGTCCGCCGGGTGTCGTGAGGGTCAGTAAGAAATCGGGAACGCCAGAGACCTTTGCCGTGCATGCAATTGTGCCTGATGCCAACGCTGAGAGAATTCTTCCGGACGGAGCTATTGTTACCGAAAGGGTTTCGATTATATCAACGTATACCTCGTTCGATGTATGACGCACGCCTGGCCGCCGCCATGGTATAGCTGGCCCGAGAGCTGAGCTCGCCCTAGGATTCGGTAATTGCGGTTTGAGCGGGTTGAGGGACGCTGAGTTCGGAGAAGACGCTCTATGCAAGTGTCACTATCAGCAAAATGAAAAATCCAAGCGAGTATTATGTCAATCCTACCGTGGTAATCCAACCCCTCCTAGGAACTTATTCATCCAACCCGCAGTCTCAACGTTCTCCTGAAGAGCATTGATTTCCGTATTGTTAACCAACCCCGCATCGCACATCTCCGTCAAAAGCTGTGCGACTACATCGTAGTTCGATTGTAGCTTGGTCGACAACAGAGGCGCGCCCACAAACTCCTCTAGCACGTCGACAACTCTATGAAGAAACTCCAAGACAAGGAGAGGTTCCGTGTCGACATCGCTTGGAGAAAGAAATAGTAGATTTGAGTGAGATATCGAGAATACCGTCACCGCAGGAGAGGTTTCTGCGAAGTATAGCAAGGAGGGACGTGGTGCGGGGTGTGCTAGGAACAGCGATATGAGAGAGGATGCGGAGGGCGGCCGTGACCGATACACATGTTCTAGAATCGGTACACTAATCAGCGGTTAGTGACGGTGCAAATCAGAATCCTGGGGAAGTATACTTGTACTCGTCGTAAATGTACAGCGCCCTAATAGCGCCGTTCATGGTGGCAGTTTTCGAGTGTAGATGTAACTACGCGCATGCCTATGACGCTGCCGTCTCGGTCAATATTTGGGCGTGCCGCAACCTATACAATTCTGCCATGGTATGCCGCCTATCCAGCTAACAAGAGCGCAAAACAGCACCATATATTTCTCGACATCACGAGGCATTTCATTTCTAGAAAGCTGGCTTTGATTTTATAAAGGGTAAAGAGGGTCAATTATTTTTTTTTAATGCTTGCTGAGTTTTCTAATTGTATTTGGGACATAGGTACTGCAGACAACTCGAGCTACATTGCGGAGCAAGAAACTTTCCAACTCAACGAAACAGCAATGGCGTCCAAGGCTCCCTGGGAGATGAAGCCGGAAGAGGTTGAAAAACAGATGGCAGGGCCCAATGAATACGAGGATTGCTTAGCCTGCCGAATTACTGGTAGGAGGACGCAGACTATTACTCCAAGATTATTGTTGCTAATGGTTCATATTGACAGGATCCGCGGCGTTTATGGGACTCGGCGTGTATAGCTATTATACAGGAATGCGGAATCTGAAACAACAAGAGAAGGCAATCATGCGAAGTGCAAGCAAATATAAGATGGGTTCCAGGCAGCTCGGGATCGCAACAGTGTCCGCTTCTCTCATAGGAGTCGGGCTCTACAGGGCGTTTAATTGATGGTCATGATTCATGGATTGTATTATAAGAAATTCTCCTTCATCCACCAGATATTCATTGTATAGTATATAAGTCTAAAAATGGGGTTCGGATATAACACCGCCACCTGCGAAACAGCCCATGATGCATGAAGACTCCTCATAAATGCTAAGAATGTTCCTCCACCTCCGCTGGGTATCACAAATGCATCAAGGAAATAAATGCATGCCATCGTTCCGTCGTGTATGTGTGAGAAAATGCTTTCATGTAAATCGTCCTCGTTTGCCACCGCCAAAGAACTCACGACCGTTCAAACCTGACAAGTCGAAGAAGTCAGGAACTTGAAGCTTACGCTTCGTTCCTAAGCTAGTTGCATGTGTTGATGATCGCCGAGCACTGTTGTGAAGACGACCGGGAGCTCGGGGATTTCGCGGGAACATGGATATTCCAGCCTCATCTTGTGAGGTCGAGGTCACGGATACGGTATCGGATGTTTGCATGTCAACGTCTTGTGCGAAAACCGGAAAGGTAGGACCTGATGTGAATGTGAAGACAGGAGGTTTCGTAAATGTATTCTCAGCGGGGTCGACTGGTTGAGCGGTCTCGACTTGTTCTCGGGGTCGGTGCTCGTCAGTATCATGGTCCGTTCGTGATTGTATATCTTCCGGATTTTGTCGTGACTGCTCATTGTCGTGATGCTCCTTCCGGTTGACTGTCGGCGTTGCAGTCCTCGCTGGCTTGTCCTCGTCCTCACTATCACTGTTCGACGGAACTCCATCAAGTCGTTCCGTAGCCCATTGCCGGACTTGCCAACCTTCACCATCCCCTAATCCAAGATGTTTTCGGTCAAGGAAATGTAAGAGGTCTTCGATGGCTTCCTGGTATCCAAGCTGCTTCGCCTGGGCCTGATCAGTGACAGCACTCTTGTAGAGGTTCGTGACCGAGAGAGCAGCAGCTTTGAAAGCCTGTAATAATTGTTCGGGAGGTTGCACGGAGCTGGGCAGTGAGGTGTTCAACGATCTCATTGAGTCCATGATGGGCAGTGCTGATGGGATACCCTTGGAATGATCGGGGCTGTTGTCGAGGGGCCTTCTCGAAGAAGCCCGCGCTCGATAAAAATTGTATGACTAGTCGGATGTTGGATATTTGAAACAAAGATCTTGGGATCGATAGAATGACGGTCCTCACTCAAGATAAGACTCTCGTCTATCTGGATATACGCACGAAACAAAAGAAACCAGTCAAGGAGGGTTAGGAAAGGACAGGTCGATGGCCTCGGTAGAATGTCGTTGGAAGTCAGAGAGGGACCAGATGACCTTGACCTGACTAGTCGTCGATGGCAACGGATGAATCAGGATTAATTCTTTCCAGTTGAGTTAGTCTGCTTCTTTAGTGTGATCCTTGGCTGACTTAGACGATCTGTCGCCACGTGATTTAACTTGGAGCAAGCCCGCACTAAGCCAAATCAGGACTATCGCTATCAGATCGTTCGGCAAAACAATGTTCCTAAAAAGCAGCTGAGTCAGCAGCAGCCGCCAATCATAGCGCGTCTTTCCACGCGCCTGGACTGGGAATTTCCCATTTGCCTTCCCTTCGCGATATCTTAGGACTTTTGATTCTTCCATCGACTCCACTGTCATTCACAACCTATTGCAAAATCAACCTCAAGCAGCACACAGGAAAATCCGGGTGCGGCATATCAGTGTCAGGCTATTGTGCGATTCATATCCCAGGAAACAAGACATCGCCGGAGCTATAGAGCTCGTTCTACAGTCGAGCAAACTTGGGTGCCGATTTACTTCCATCGCATTCAGGGCGCACCACCGCCACCATGGCGCCCTCACGCAACCTGCCAGACTCAGATGCTTCGTCTATGGTGGATACTCCAATGACTGACGGAAACGAATCGGTTGCACGTATCCCAGTCGACGAGCCAGACTATCCCATGGCTGTAAGTCAAGAGGGTATCAACCTCTACCCAGAGTTCTGCTAATGGCACCTTTGTTTCAGGACTATCAAGACACTCCGGACTACACAGTATGACACAATCACATCACAGAAAATTAATTCGAACGAATAGCAGAATTGACATAAAACTACAGGATTCAGACACCAACCCTAACACAACAGCGAGCAGCGTTGCGGGCGATGTCGCCCATACAGACGGACGGAAGCGACGGTCTGAAGCTTTTCAGCTCAGGAAAAGTGTGCTTGGCAAGCAGCATGGCCGATTGGATGAGTCAAAGGTTTGTTCGTGGAAGTCAAAACCGAAAGTTCACAATCTTAACCACTTCTGTTGTATAGGAAGACGATTCTATTAGACGGTTTCGATACCTCCTAGGCTTGACGGACTTATTCCGTCACTTTATCGAGACAAATCCGAATCCGCGCATCAAAGAGATTTTGGCGGAAATTGACCGACAGAATGCCGACGAAACCACCAAGGCCAAGGGCTCTTCTCGCAAAGGCGGTGCCAGCAACGACAGGAGACGTCGCACCGAAAAGGAGGAGGATGCAGAGCTTTTGAAGGATGAAAAGAGCGGCGGCGAGGCAGCCACTATTTTCCGCGAGTCCCCGGCCTTCGTGAAAGGAGAGATGCGTGACTATCAGATAGCCGGTTTGAATTGGTTGGTATCGCTCCACGAGAACGGAATCTCAGGGATTCTTGCAGATGAGATGGGTCTCGGAAAGACATTGCAGACTATTTCTTTCCTTGGCTATCTTCGACACATTTGTGGCATCACAGGCCCTCATCTCGTTGCGGTACCAAAGTCTACTCTGCACAACTGGAAGATGGAATTCGCAAAATGGACACCGGACGTCAACGTTATGGTCCTGCAGGGAAGTAAAGAAGAGCGTCATGAGTTGATCACCGAGCGGCTTGAGAAGGAGGACTTCGATGTCTGCATCACCAGTTACGAAATGATTCTCAAAGAAAAGTCTCATCTCAAAAAGTTTGCTTGGGAATATATCATTATTGACGAAGCGCATCGTATCAAGAATGAGGAGTCTTCACTTGCTCAGATTATCCGTGTCTTCCACTCCCGCAATCGCTTGCTTATCACCGGAACGCCCTTACAAAACAACTTGCACGAACTATGGGCTCTTCTTAATTTCTTGCTACCGGATGTCTTTGGCGATTCGGAAGCATTTGACCAATGGTTCTCCAATCAGGAGTCTGACCAGGACACCGTCGTGCAACAATTGCACCGTGTTCTTCGGCCATTCTTGTTGCGCCGTGTCAAGAGCGATGTTGAAAAAAGCTTACTGCCCAAGAAGGAAGTCAATTTATTTGTTGGCATGTCGGATATGCAAGTCAAGTGGTATCAGAAAATCCTTGAAAAGGATATCGATGCTGTCAACGGCGCTGCTGGCAAGCGAGAGTCAAAGACCCGATTGCTCAACATCGTCATGCAATTGCGCAAGTGCTGCAACCACCCTTACCTCTTTGAAGGCGCCGAGCCCGGTCCACCATATACGACAGACGAGCATCTTATCGATAATTCAGGCAAGATGGTTGTTCTAGACAAGATCCTGAACCGCATGAAGAAGCAGGGTAGCCGTGTCCTTATCTTCTCCCAGATGAGTCGTGTCCTTGATATTCTTGAGGACTATTGCGTTTTCCGAGACCATAAGTACTGCCGAATTGACGGTTCAACGGCACATGAAGACCGTATTGCGGCGATTGACGAGTATAACAAAGAAGGCTCAGACAAATTCATCTTCTTGCTCACTACACGTGCCGGTGGTCTTGGTATCAATCTTACTACTGCAGATATCGTCGTACTTTTCGATAGCGATTGGAACCCGCAAGCCGATTTGCAAGCCATGGACCGCGCCCACCGTATCGGCCAGAAGAAACAAGTGGTTGTTTTCAGATTTGTTACGGAACATGCCATTGAAGAAAAGGTTCTTGAGCGAGCCGCGCAGAAACTACGATTAGATCAGCTCGTCATCCAACAAGGTCGTGCCCAGCAACAGACGAAAAATGCCGCCTCCAAAGATGATCTATTAGGAATGATTCAATTTGGTGCTGCTGATGTCTTCAAAAACAAAACTGGTACTCTTGCTGGCGGAGCTGAGATGACTGATGATGACATTGACGCAATCTTGCGCAAAGGCGAAGAGCGTACAGCCGAGCTCAACAAGAAGTACGAAAAGCTCGGCATTGATGATCTTCAGAAATTTACTTCGGACAATGCCTATGAATGGAACGGCGAGGATTTCACAAACCGCAAGAAGGATATCGGTATCAGTTGGATTAATCCGGCAAAGCGAGAGCGCAAGGAGCAATTCTACTCTATTGATAAATACTATCGTCAAGCTTTGGCTACTGGTGGCCGCACTGCTGATCCTAAACCCAAGGTTCCGCGTGCTCCTAAGCAAGTTTCTATCCATGACTGGCAGTTCTTCCCACCGCGGCTACATGAGTTGCAAGAAAAAGAGACTGCCTATTTTCACAAGGAGATCGGCTACAAAGCTGTTCTTGCCGAAGGAACGGATGAGGATCTTAGTGAACGCGAAGCCAATCGGGACCTTGAGCAGCAAGAGATTGACAATGCAGTACCTTTAACCGAAGATGAACAGGCTGAAAAGGCCCGACTTTCCGAAATGGGCTTCTCTAACTGGAATCGCCGAGACTTTCAACAGTTTGTTAACGGCTCTGCTAAGTTTGGTCGCACAGACTACGAAGGTATAGCGACTGAAGTTGACAGCAAAACTCCCCAGGAAGTGAAGGAATACGCTAAAGTTTTCTGGGATCGCTATGACGAGATCAATGACTACCCCAAATACATTCGTGTCATCGAGCAAGGTGAGGAAAAGCTTCGAAAAAGCACACACCAGCGGAAGATGCTTCGAAAGAAGTTGGACATGTACCGCGTTCCACTGCAGCAACTCAAAATCAACTACACAGTATCTACCACCAACAAGAAGGTGTACTCCGAAGAGGAAGATCGATTCCTCCTTGTCATGCTTGATAAATTGGGCAAGGAGGAAGACACTGAAGGCATTCAACTCTTCGAGAGAATGCGTGAAGAGATTCGCGAAAGTCCTCTGTTCCGATTCGATTGGTTCTTCCTTAGTCGAACGCCAGTTGAACTCAGTCGTCGGTGCACCACGTTACTCAACACGATAGCCCGAGAATTCGAGCCCGAGTCGAAAGCCAACGGAGAGAGTAAAGGTCGCGTTCGTGACCGCGCAGATGAGGATGCTGACGAAGAGGAAGACGAGGCGCCCGCCAAGAAGAAATCAAAGAATGGGGCAGTAGTAGTGAGTTTGTCCTAGCATTTCTCCCCTCTCTCCGCTTTTATACTTACACACTGTCAACAGAATAAGAAACTTAAGGGTGTCAAAGCCGGTAGCAAGGGTTCCTCGGCAAATACGTCTCGGGCTGCTAGCGTATCATCTAATGTTCAGACCAGTAAATCTAAGAGCAAGAAGAAATGATGGGTCAAGCCTTGGTGTGTGTCTCGATATTGTACACCTTGATGTTTCGAGTTCGCTATTTGTTATGCTGAGTATTCTGTTCAGGTTGGTTTGCAATGGCGTTTGAATATGTTGGAAGGGGGTTATTCCTGTAGAGCTACAACTTGCTTACCGACAAAGACTATGATGATCAAATATTAATTATTTATCCACTTAGGTAGAAATACATCTACTCATTCAGATTCTAGGCCGATGATCTCCGACGGTATGTTCAGGGCTGATGAAGACAGAATGTATTCGTTGCAAGATGAATGCCACAAATTTACCAGTAGGGTTACTGAGGAATTGAGTGGGAAGGCTACAACCAACATGTCTCAGAGATCCGCCCAATACTGTACAACTATGTCAATTTTTCATAGTGGATACACCAATTTTGTTGACTCTTAGGTAGTGCTAAACTAGGGCAGGCTACATGTTTCCTAAAATTGCCTATTTAGTCACCAAATTGGACTTTGCGAAGACGCCCTGTGACTACTTGCCACTTGGGGCAGTAGATTGGTTGACAATGGTTGTTATCTATCAATGCTTTCCGTTCAGGAATCGGAAAATGGTGGCCTATCTATAGATATTTCATTCAAGCACTCTCGTAATTTGGACTGGTCTCTCCGTGTAATGCTTTATATACAGGGTTAATAAATAACGAAGTTTCTGACCCCTATACTATTTTTTAATAGGTACCACGAAATAAGTGTTCGCACCCTTGTGCGGATACTATGGGTATGGCTTATTTCATCCAACTGTAGATATTTGATTTACTACACTGTATGATCGAGCCAATTTTAATGGTAGTTATTCTATGAATATGGATATTTACTGATGAGGACTTTATTAGCTGTATTAACAACGCATTGGCAGGAGTAACGCACACGATGTTTCAAGCACTGAGAACAACATTGACATTACGTGGAAGATTCGTCCTCAACAGTACCATCAGGCTCAGAACTATCATCGGAGTCATCGGAGGCATCAGAGTCATATCTCCTTAACGCTTTCTTCCTCGAAGCCGGCCATTTGCTTTTGGATGCTGGACTGCCGTCATATTTATCACGTCTCGATCCTCGTTTACTTTGGGGTTCCGTATGTGGATCCTCGAAATTATCCATTCTTAAGCCATATCGTAATGCCAGATCTCCATCTGTCGCCCCTCTCACCTGAATTAGATATGAATCGAAGTGGGCATTCATAGTAGCCACCTTTCGCACGTGCTCCACCGTGAGGGTTGGTCCGTCTTCAGTATCTTCCTCAGCCAGAGCAAGGGATGCCGCGGTTTGGACTGCATTTCTAATCTGTCGGCCATTCCACTGGTAACCTTCTCGAAAATGCCTTTTTGCAAATCTGAGAATCCGATTTCGTTGTCCCGAGCTAAGAGATAAACCTGTGGCAGTCATCCTCCGTAGATTTGCTGTCCAGACCGACAAACTAGACCTCTCATCGAGGCTTGGATAATAAAGAGAGACGTGGATCCTTGATTTGGTGGCTTCATCGAACTGCCCAACTCGGTTGGTGGTGAGAAACATAATGCCGGGATATGAATCCAAGGCTTTGAGGAAGACTATAGAAGATGTCAATTTTACTTTGCTCTATGGCCCAACCTGGTAGACAAAGATATACGAAAGCCAATAGAAATAAAGAATTGAAGGGAAATGAAAAGAACATCAAAGATATAAAGCTCTCAGTAGATTGAATTGTACCGGAGGAGCTTTTCTCGTACCTGAGATTAGACTGTTGTCCTTCACATCGCCAGAATGTCTGCTGCTTAAATAGACATCTGCCTCATCTAGAAGTAGAATACACCCCCACCGTTCTGCCAATTCGAAAAGGGTTGCAAGGGTTGCAGAAACTTCTCTGGCATTGCCGCCAGTTAAATTACCTATTGATTTGATTATCATCGGTGTTTATTCCTTTAACGTATCTGTACTTGTAGATCTTACCGGGGAAAATTTTGAACAACGGACGCTTGAAAAGGGAAGCAATACTCTCTACCCAGTCATTAGAACGCGGTTTAGATTTGAGCAGGTCTCTTCTCCTTACCTGCCGTTGAGGTTTTGCCCACACCAGGAGCCCCGTGCAGAAGAATATTGGTTCCTAAATTCGTTATTCCGATGTTAAGATGGTCTTTGTTCATGACAGGTAAAAGAAGTGGAAACAAAAAGAAAAGTAATCAATAGACAATCCATAGTCATTGGTGAACAGAAGGGTATCCCTAGATGAGATCAAATATCGCAAAGATCTTCAAGAAGACATGACGGGAAAAGTGTTATAATTAAAATGATTCTTACCTTGTTTGCTCCCGGCAGTAGAAGTATCCAGTCGCTTCTCGCGGGTTTTGAAATGCGAAGCTACAACAGCTTTAAGCAGGGCTCTGTGATTCTCTGGTAGCACTAATTCGTCAAACGCCACAGTGTCCCACGATATAGGAACGAGGCAATCGATTCTCAAGAGGGCTATAGACGCGAGATTAATACTCATCTATCTTTCTTTGACAGCCAGTAAGCCAGTAAGCGAGGAAGAATGCCTTACCCCATCTGTGACTCGCTAGTATATAGCCGTATGCGTATGCTGGCATTAGAAGGTAGTGGTGGGAAGTAAACTGATTCCCGACAGCGTTGATGAAAGTCGTCTTCAGCAAGTTTGTACGAGTGACTACTGCAGCTCTTTCCTTGATGTCAACGATGGAGTCATCGAAGTTGTCCATTAACTCAGAACCCTGGACATCTTCAATTATCTCTCGCCGGTCTGCTTTCGTAGATGTAAACTGAGACCCTCGTCTGAATAGTGGGATCTTGGTATTTTCATGTTGTGCACTGATCTTATAACCAGTTTGAAGATCAATGATGACCTCGGTATTTATCTACAAGCAGTGTTAGTGTTATATATTTCTACGTGACGGACAGGGTCGTGTACCTGCTCGTAGTCCTCCGCAAGGGTCGATACGTCAATGATATGACCATCGTATCCGAACGCCGCGTGACCTTCGCAGAGATTTGTATATTGCTGGCCCCTGAGCTCGAGGCTCACCAAGTCTTGGCTTTCGCAGAATTGGACTGGGTATACCTTAAGAGATTTGATCATACAGTTTTCCTCATAGGGCGAAATCCAGATCCTCTTGAAAACAGGACCGAAAGAGGTCCCGTTGCAGTCCAAGGAGAAACAATCCAATACAAAGGGCGTGACTGGATCGTATATGGTTGAGTTTAGTACATCATCATCATCATCAACCCCGTAATCTAGGGTGAAGTGCTCATCGCGGATCACTGATAACGCTGGTCGTCCTCCAGTAACGTGAAGCACAGAATAAATATGCTTCGGTGATGCATGGGAGATAACTAAATCTCCTGGCCGGAAAAGGTACCACAGCTCATCGAAGGCAACTTTTTCTGCTTTTCCTTCTTTAATTTGTTTCAGAAGGTGGAAAATATCACCGAGCTCATTATCCATAAAGTCCACTAAGCACTGAAGCTCGTCGCGCAATCGCCTAGTCCTCTCCAGATCCTCAGTCTCGAGTTCGAATGTCCTCGACTCGATGAGAACTTTCTCTGTATTTTCCTCTCTATTCATCACAACTCCGTGGGAAACTTCTCCATCCATTGTCTTCAATTTTTGGGAGGACGTAAGAGTTGCGTCTGGTAGTTGGGGCGTGTCCTTGAGCTGGACATCCAGCTTTGCTAGACGCGCTCGAATCTTAGTCTCATTACGGACCAATAATTTAAACGGCCACAAGAAGACATTTGTGATGTGGGGGATCTTTATGCATGTAATCTTCTCAATCTCCTGCAAAAGCGCACCAGAGCCGATTGCTATTCTCTCTGGATATGTTGATGTTGACAAGCTAGATGTCTCCTCGTCATCGCTGATTGCATGACTTCCACTTTCAAGACTCGAACTCGCCTTCTTCCTACTGCCACAGATTATGATGCAATGTTCAGCAGGTATCGTTCGCTGCGATCGATATTCGATCCACCGATCGCTCTCAATTCTGATCGCGGTTGGGTTTGCGGCAAAGGCATCGTTGAAGAAGCGAGAATCGAAGATGGACTCGCGTGGTAGAATAGTATGAGTATTGCTGTGAGGCGCTTCAACTTGCAAAGCAGGCTTGTGGCTCTGTCTCCGAGACCGCAGATGCTCGATCTCATTTTCAAGAAATCGTACGCGGCGTGTTATATCTCGTAGAGCGCTATCATTACAATCTCCTGGAGGTTGTGGAGCCGTCTCGCACTTGTCTGTGCTTAGTGTAGCGGGGCATGGTGTTGTTAGATCATCAGCCGCTGCAGCTATCATTTCGCTTTCGGGATTCTCTGAGGCTTGGATATCTGGAAGAGAAGTCTTTGAAGTATACTCCGCGACAGTATTCATTTTTGGTGATTTGTTTGCTGGTGTATATTTTGCTTAAGTAGAATATCTTACTATCCAACATTTATGCAAGTTGCAGCGTGTCGTCGGCCTGTTTATAGATTGATCAGGCTGCGGCTGTGGGGGAAGAAACCCTAGCACCACTAACACGTGTCTTGCTCCTACAAGAACTATTGCCTAGATCCTGCATCTATGCGGTCGAACATGATTGCGAGACTTTATAGTGCTGGCATAAGACTTTGGGGATGGTCAGCGTGCCACAAAATCACTGGGGTCAACCATAGTATAACTCGTAAAAATGGCACATAGCACAAAAGAAACACGGACCAGGACCATTGAGCAAAACGAAGATGACGGGCGTGGTTCAGACGAATCATGGGAGAAACTGTATTACTATTTGACCTTCTCCAGCGCTTAAGCTGAAATCGTCCTGATGGAGATGGTCATGTTCGCGAGGATATCTCAGCAATTTAAAAATTGTATGCAAAGTAAAAAAGAGAGAACTATCTTACTTCTAAGGAGCTGAAATAACTAGGTATCTGCTAACTAAAGGTATTCCTCAGACTGTTCAAAGCATTCTGGCACGCTGCCAACCCATTCATCCCAGCAGGTTCGACTTTATCAGGAATACGTAGAATTTCCTGTTGTTCGAGTAACTGGTAGGCAAATCTCGGAGCTGTGCGGCCTGGCACAGTCAACAAAGTCTTGAATACGAATTCATGTTTCCCTCCAGCAGTGGACAATGTAGCAAGAAATTCTACCAACTCGGCCAGGTCACGCCGTCGTGGTGCATCATCGTAGAACGATATACCATCGATCAAACAAATGACTGTCAAGCCCTCAGAGAGTTGCTTTATCAAGCGGTAAAACGCCTTGCAAAGGTCCCTCACGTCTTCTGCATCTAATTCTTTAAATTTGGCGGTGCTAGAAATGCTGAAGCCCTGCTCTTGCTGAAGTAATTGTGCTAACAGGTTATTCAGAATGCCTGCTGGGCTAGCATTGATATCGCGCTTTTGGTCAATATGGTCGCCGCAGAAGAATGTTAGGACGATTGGCTTGGTACGAGTAGTCTCCGAGCGTCTTCTTTTGTTGTCCACCATAGACTGAGCCAGGATGGCGCATACGTATCCAAGTGAGGATTGACGTTGAAAGCGAGGTTCCCCTCCAGTAACGAGAAGGATGGAGGACTCCTTAGATCTACGCCAAGATAAAAAATGCCTGGATGATAGCAGCCATATACAACGACCAAGCTGGTCTGGAGAGAGTCCTGAAAAACGGTGTCCGTTCGCATTTATGTCATGCTTCGCTACGTCATCTTCAGCGTCGTAGGAGAGATAGGAAAGAGCTTTCTGAATGTGACTCGAGCTCTTTGGGTCTACTTTTTGAACACGTTAGCAATGGCATCTTTGCAGTGATGAAAGAGTTACATTCCTCTCAGAGCACTTGGACGTGAATGTAGCAGGGGATCTGAGAACCAACGTTAGTTCGAATCTGAGTTATGGCCAGGAGATTAATGCATACCAGAGATAACCTGGTCTCTAAGTTTGGTTTTATCATTTGTTTCGAGGAATTGTCGAAGCATTTCGAAATATTGGTAAGCTGCCTGTGTAACATTTACCTTGTTCTGTGAGATCAAGTCGTCCCCCAAGCTCAGCTCCTTTGTCACTACTGCTATAGAGGCATTGGATTGCCGAGTGGCATCTGTAACAGCTTCTTCCAAGTGTGCGTAAAATCTCACGATATAACCCTGTAATGTTTGGACTTGATCCGCCAATTTCCGGTTCGAGGAGTCACGAACAAGCAAAGCTCCAAGGGCAGTTGCGCTGTGCTGATTACGCCTGAGAATGTCCAATAAGATATTGAAAACAATGAGCCAGATGTTTTCGGCGCTTTCGTGCATCTTTCGAGACCACGGGATGTCCTCCGCTATTTGCTGGTCAAGGGTAATAGCTCGAACAACGTCGCAGAGAGATCGCAATTCATGATCAGACTGTCTTCTAATGTTGGTAAGGACCTGAAAGATGCGTTAACATAACTTCCACATGAATGCCCTCAAAAATCAGCTCGTACCATTGGAATTAGCGATAAACAACTACAAAATAACGTAAAGTAATCTTGTCCGTGCGGCAAATTTCTGAACCACGCCGTAAGTTGCATACCGCTGTCAGAGAACTTTCTGATGGCTTTGCGGAGTTCCCCCAAAATCTGTACCTTTTCGTGCCCTTTGGTCTCGTGGATTAGTCTAACGGTGGTACCCAGAGCCGATTCCACGCTACTTCGTTCCACAGGGGGCAGGGACGCTGTTATTCTTGGTGGAGCCACTTGGAGGAATTGTCGAATAGCGGTAGACAACTTTGTAAAAGCGTCGTCTAGCGGAATTGCGTTCCTTTAGGACCAGTTATTAATTTAGTCAGCTAGTAGATCCTGAAAGAAGACATGAATAGTAAGATGAGCTTACGGAATGGGTTTTCTCCTTTCTGGTGGAGATGACACTGCTTCCGCCTCGCCCAAATGTGAAGAGATTGGCGGTTCAGCTTCTTGTTCAGGAGGAAATGGATCTGCAATTGTCCTTTTCTTAGTCTCAACTCTCAAGTTCTCATCTTCACTCTTTAGGAACTCCGGAGTTACAAGAGAAGGGTGAATAGTGGACTCGATTGACTCCAGATAGCTTTGCACCTCTCTGGTTTCCCTCATTTTTACACGCACATTCCTATCTGCCTCATCATTTGGTGTATTTTTCCTGATCAAATTCAATACATTAGCCGGATCCTCAAGCGTGCCATCGCTATGGGGAACCAGGATCTGTGATTGACGCTCTTCTGAACTCAACATTGCGTATTTCACTCGGAAGTTGGACAAAGTCACATCATTTAACGGGTCAATATAGAGTGGTAGAATCCGGTCTTTACGTGAGAGAAGCCATTCGTTGTCTCTTTTTGGAGTCTTTTCTGGATTCTTAGTTGTCCATTGGAGAAAAGCAACGTCATCATCGATGTCAGGAGCAATAGGAGGATTACCGTTCCAATCTGGGTCAAGCTCAAAGCCAGGTGGTTCCTCATCAAGCAGAAGAATCATCTCTCTGGTTTCCGCATGCATTCGTGGGTCAAAAGATTCTTCATCATCGCCTCCCTTGGAAGCTGTCCCATTGCTCAACCAGTCAAGAGACGTCAATGCCAGAGTTTGTAAATGCTTCTTGATGTGTTGATTGAGAGTCCTATAGAACAGCGGACTATTCGGCTCAATTGCCGATGACTCAATCTTCTCTACGATCTTATGTGGGATCTCGGCACAGAGTGGACATAACAGAAACACTGGAGTGACTGGGCGCGTCGATACTTGAGCCAGTGCTGCGAGATGCTTGGTGGATATCGTGGGGTCGTGTCCAGACATGATATGTTCGCAGAAGAGATTTTCCGTTGGAAAGGTTAATTCGGGATGTGAGTCGCATACCCATTGCCTAGGAATATGGATCTCCTCCATATGTAATAACCACTCTTGAGAAGACGAATATCGACTATGTGGCGTTGGACAGTCGGGATATAGACAGATGTAAGGCGCGAAATCATGCATGATATGCTGACTGTGACTCAAGTTTAGCTTCAACAATAGTCCTTCCATCTGCGGGGAGTTTGAGACTCACAACCAACGGGGCCCAATAGCTTCGTCGTTATCGCAGAGGATACAACAATATGGACATTCAAAAACATCTCCATGGTCCAATTTTGGGCGAGGAAGGTCGTCAAATTGTGTAGTGCCACTGAAGATTGATGAAAGTTCTGATTTCTCTCTCGACATTTCACTTTCCCCTCCGAATTTTGTTGCCGATGTACGGGACAGGATGGTCTGTCCATCGTCATGCGCATGCGTATGTGCTTGGTCCTCGTTGTCTGTCTGTTGCTGGTCCCGTTCTTGTTCTGACGCTACATCATCCTCAATAAAATCACCAGTGTAGTATGCGGCCAGCTTTTTCTGATGTCGCCTCTGATAAGCAATGCGATTTCGCCCCTGGGCAACTGCCTCAGCGACCCTTTCTACCAACCATGGGTCTGCCTTTTCAAAAAGGTGTTCAAGTCTTGCTTGGGTGATTCTCTTAAACTCTCTAGTGCGGTTGACATGGAAATTATCCACTTCCGTGAACTTTGAGGCCTTCTCGTTTCGATTTCGGGTTCCTGATCTGCGAATAGAAGCAGAGAGCACATTCAACCTAGTGATCGCATCCTCAATCTTGATACATGGCCTTCTCAGATTTCGAGGTATTGGCATTCCTAACCTCTCTAACGAGGATGAAGAATCGTCGTCTTGCACCATAGAGTGTGCGCCTCCCCCATCTGAGTCGCCGCTGGGCTCCGATTCATCTGTATCTTGAGGCGAGAGTCGGTGAGACGGCTTGACTGACTGCTTCACATTGCTAGCTTCCTCGTTTACTAGCCACGCGTAGTCCGTTAATTAGCCACAAAACCAAAGAGAAAAGTAAATACGATTAGAGAGATACCCTTTTTTAAGTTAGCCTCAATGGCTTCCAGAAACTGAAGGATTAGATTATAAAATTCGGGACGATTGCAACCGAGAGGTCCCAAGCGATAGTCAATCGACGCATGGCCCCGCGCAAAGACACCAAGGTTGCTTGCCCAAATCTTGAAGCGTGCCAGTTGCTCATCCGCCCAAACTTCCGTCAGAAATTCTGGACACCGTTCGAAATGTTTGATGCACTGTCGTGCTCGACTCGTTACGTTGGCATCCTCTTCCATGGCTCATTATGTTTTCTTTTTCTGGCTTATGACATGGCAAGCTGCAATCGCAAAGTAGGCGAACTAGCCATGGTGATTTCAGCCTTGTTAATGCAGTGCATGAAGGCTGCATGTGAGACGCTATCGTTGCCACACATGATATCACATGATATCGAACGCACAGCGACAATCTGACATGAGAAGTGAGGCTGAAGTCTGTTACTAGGGCGGAATGTCGGCTTCGTCTCGTATGTTCATTTGTTTACAGCCTTGAGTATATACGATAGCTGTTCTTTCTGAACACATAGGAATTTTTGATCCATATATTGATTTTTTTTGCGGTCAGCTCTGCACTCTTTCCAACTCATAAATCTTCCCAACAGACCAAATGAGTAATCGAGACAAATACTACTATCCAGCGCCAACTTACGACATCTCGCCTCCACCTGCGGGGCTCATCAAACTAGGCAATATCATCAGTGACCCTAAGAAACCACACCGTCCCTTAAACCGTACGGATCGAGTCGAGCCCGAGAATGTTGACACTCACCACAAGGGCGGCGTCGAGGTAAACAGTAACGAAGTACACAAGAAAAGCCTCGGCGTCTGGTCTACGTTCCTTGCACAGGTCCTCGATTTTGGGATTGACATCAGCGGCGGACACAGCGACGAGAGCAGTTTCGTCATAAAATGCGAGGAGTTCGAGACCATCTCCTTCTTTCCAGATGACGAGTACATACTCTCCAGTCTTCAGAGCAAAGCTGTGCGCCAATTCGGGAAGATGCTCTGGTGGCAAAAGCCTGTCTATATGGTAACGGGTATCAAGGTCGTGCGTAAGGTTAAGATGGAGAGTAATGATGAGAAGGACTGGGACTTCAAGGCGAAAGCGAAGGGAGATGGTACATCGGCTGGCGTGCCTGCCGAGGGCGGAGTTCAGGCCAAGATGGAGCAGAGGAAGAACTTGCAGATGAAGTGGACTGGTTCTGATGACTTTGTTTTTGCCTATTCACTGTTCAAGATTGATAGGAAGAGAAAAGGGAAGTATACTGCGGATGATTATACCAAGGCTGCGCTGTACGATGATGATATGCCGGAGGAAGAGGAAGAGACGGTGGAAAATTTCCACGAATTTTGGACTGTTGAGTCCGTGGAAGATGCTGCTGCTGATGATTGACCATTAATGAGACAGATTTGGCCCATGTTCGGTAATTTTAGAGTATCTATGTACACACTCCTCCAACCCGGCCCTTGTTTTCTTCTTCTTTTTTTTTTTTTTTTTTTTTTTTTTTTTTTTTTGTTGCTTCTTTTGGCAATCAACGGATCGGCACTCTAAATCATTCAGACAATTCCCTCATATCTTTCAGCAAGTTCTCGAGCAATACAACTTCTTGAATGTCAGACGTATTAGGACCTTTTCCAATGTAATACCATGGAGTAACATATGTATAGTCGCCTTCACGGCGGCTTGCTGAACGCACGTTCATCCTCCGGAAGATGCTCCTCATCCCCTCAACCGTATGAATCATTCGGTATGAATCCAGGTCTTTCTCTTGGATCTGGTCTCCTCTGTGATCAATCAGTCTTCTCATATAGTCAAGGGTGATCGCTGCAATACCCGCAGCGACTGGGGTGGCAATTGAAGTCCCAGAGGCTATTTTGCTTCCGCTGCGGTCACCAAGATGTTCCGGCCAGAGAGATTCCACCGCATGACCAACTACGGCAAAGCCATCAGACTTGTTGTAGGCAGGAGGGGTGAAGCCGCATTTGTTGCCCTTTCCATCTGTGGCATATATGTCGATAACATCTCTGTGGCGTGCTGGCCATGCGGCCAGAGCATTTCTACCAGAGTTGTTTGGTGCAGCGAACATAATGACGTCCTTTTCGTACGCTCGTGTGATTGCCTTTTTGATACACTGTATCTCCCTCTCAAACCCGAAAGACATAGAGATAACATCAACTTTCCACTTTTTAACGGCATGATCAATTGCCTTATAGAGATTAGGGTCTGATTTCGTTATAAGGGAACAGGCAAGAAAACATACCCTAACTATACGGTTATGGATAACAGTATTGGGATTGGAACTATCATCTCTCTTGGTGAACACCCGAGCCACGAATATTTCTGATCTGGGTGCGACGCTGAGAACTAAACCAGCCGCGTGAGTGCCATGACCATCCTCATCTTTCATTTCCTCCACTTCAATAGGATCTCCCTTATCATTCTCGGTGAATGTTAAACTCCCTTTTATACGATCTTCGTATTCGATCATGGCTACCTCCGGGAAACAGATGCCAGTATCGATGATTGCAACTCTTATAGGGTCTAGATGATTGAAGATTTTTTTCGTTATCGGATGACGAAGCTGGTAGGGAGGGAGAATTATAGGGTGTACTTGTGTTGTCAAAATCCGAAACCAGGATATCGCGTCTTCTTTTTCTTTTTGACTGTACCTAAATAGTCATTCGTTAGTTCAGAGGAGATCTAATTCAGATGAGCCGGCTCGAAAGGAAAGAAGACGGGGGAGGGAATTAAAGGCACCATGACTCATAAAAAGAGAAACGCCTCACCTGTACTCGGTTGACGTCTTCTCTGCCTTCGTTCCTCCACTGGCCTTTGTCTGTATCATATGCTTCAATTCCGATCCGTCTTCTTTCCTTTTCTTATTAGCAGGCATCTCTCTGCCAATGCCCGCTCCACTGATTAACTTTATCCTGGCACTTGGATCATCCAACTCCTCCAAAGATCCTGGCCGTATATCAACAACAGCTTTTTCCAGTTTGGGAATGATACTGTCAAAGACCGCGCGGCTGAATTCAGGATCTTCAAAGTTACTCCGCCGACCGAATTTTTCCTGGAAAGCTTCTGGTTCAACACAACAAGTAACTGCTTGGACAAACGCAGCTGGGCTCATGTCATCGCATTCTTCTATCATTGCCCTCGCAACAGAGATGTCGTCATCAATGTCATATTCTCGAGGAAGGTCTTCATCGGTTTCTGGAGAACCTCTCACTCTGCGGTTCTCAATTGGAATACACAGTTCAATCTCTAGAAGCATTATGCCAAGTGCTAAGAGGCAGGGATAGGGGTGGACGCGTTGGATTTGCTCCAGTTTCTGTTCCGAGAGAGAAACCTCCTGGCAGCATTGGGTCGACAGGTAAGGGCCTATTAGTTCACTATATTTACTTCCATCCTCAACGAGAAGGAAACAGATATTCGATTTGTTCCAGTTCTTGGGTAGCCATGGACTTTCATTGAACTGCAGTAGCGAATGCGCTAAAGTAAATTGTAACTTGCGTCTTGCCGCGTTCTTCATTTGTTTCAGAGAATGGTTACCGAAAAGTCCCGGTTTCGAAAGTAGGTCTGCCAGGGTCATCATTTGTCCGCTGTTGACATCCTGTTTCGCTGTAGCAGGATACCATTTCAGAATGTCGTCGTTGACTATCAAATTCAACAAGCGCGGGGATTGTGTATGAGCGTTTTTCTGGATCAGAGAGCACAGCCCACTAACATCGGAACTGTCCCTTAGCTCTCTCCGCGGCATTTTCTTGGTCGGAGCCCAGGCGACAGATTTCCGGCCAGACGGCGTAGACACACTCGGTCTCTGCTGTGGAGGCAAAGGTTCTCTGGTTCTCAATGTTAGTATGTAAAGGTGTCGAATGCGACGAGCATACATACGCTTCATCCACGATCACTTTTATCTGGCTTTCTAGCCATTTTGCAGCCCGTTTATCAAGACCAGTTATGCTTTCGGGAGCCGCGTTTATGCTCGGACGACAGAACAAAACATCGAATCGAATATCTTGACCCGGTTTTCGGTAGGTGTACAGGCGAAGCTGCACATCCGTGTGAGGGTCGTGACCATTACATTTCCAATGGTTTTTTAGGATCGCGTAAATTCTCCGAGCTTGTTTGCGAATGTTACTACCTACAGCAGGAGCGGTTTTCTTGCGTCCAGAAGCAGCTGTCTCATCTGCCGCTTGAAAGAACCTCTTTGAGACGTTAGAGCGACCCGCTGCTATATCCCGGCGATTTTGCCGAACAAGACTGGTATTTATTTTGCGGAGATGTGCCGTAAGTCTGTCACGCTTCTTTGATTCTTCAAATTGGATATTAACGAACTGATCGATCACCTTATCGAGCTCCGTTTGTGTTAATTTCCGCCTTCTCTCCCCTGTTTGTTTTTCATGATACTGGCGCAGGGTATGTAGATTCTGGTATGAATTATAGCTACCTATGTTTTGGAAACCCTGGAATGTGTTAGCTAGATCTAGCGTTTCTGAAGCACGGTCATCTGTCAAGAATACCTCTTCCTTAAGCCTTTGGCCATTCACCGCACCGTCGAGGATTTCCAAAATAGAGGAAAGCGAGTTATGGTCTTTTATCACTGCAGTTGCTCTCTCTGAGTTGTTGGTATTTCGTCCGAGTTCATCCAGTTCGACTCTGAGATCAAGATAATATGAATCCCCTACGGGCAACTTCCTCCTTGCCGCTAGTGCTTTAGGGCTGGACTTTGTGTAGAAAACTGCGATTTCGTAGAAGAGTCCCCGAAGGGTTAACAACAAGTCGACATTCGGATCAGATGAGAGCATCTTCCCTCAGAAGTCATGGTATGGAACTAGATCTTCAATTTCTGCTAGCAAGGATTGTATGGAGAACGTTTCGCGGTGTCCATCTCAGGGATCAACCCCGCAGCTGAAGCGTGCAACTACCGTACTTCACCGCCTGATGCACGCTACTGTTATAAATCAACCTCATGCAAGTTTTAACGATTTCTGGAAAGGTGAAGATTGGAACACGGCTTCAGTTGCATGTTGCATATGAACTCATGAATAAATTGGTGTGCGAGCGTTTCTATTCAATGGCCGTGGTTCATGACTCGCACGTTTTCCACCGATCCCTATTAGGACATAGGCCGCTGATGATAAACGTCAGGTTCTAGATCTGTTATATTTATATACAGATACCTAGGTAAAAGACTCTTTAGGATATTTTTATAGCTGTTATAGTCTTAGCCGAAGTCTTACTTTAAGTAGGCTATATATACTCACTAGCTACAAGAGTCTATCTATACTTAAAGAAAAAGTAAAGTAAGAAAAGAAGAGAGGCTGCCACATTCCGACAAATACCCAGTTGGCGCCTCAGATCGAGGGCATCAACCAGCCGAGCCTTCGGATTGGCTGCCTCATTCTCGCGAAAGAGTCGGGTCTTACAGTTGCCTTGCTGCTCCGGCGAATTTCCCTCTTTTTCAAACATTTTCGTTGAGACCATACTTGTTGCTTGAATAAAATGCCTTGTCATTGTTCCGGAATGTGTAGTCACAGACAGGATAGAGGATATCAAATCTCGCATGTGGTCTTGTCCTAGATGATGTACTAGGTCACTGTCCTGTAAGAAATGCTGCAAGCGTTTGCTTAGCTTGCGCTTCTCATTACCTAGACATTGTGGATAATAGGCTGGATGGATCAAGGTATTGCAAGACTTGATGATGCCACAATATGTGGTTAAAAGTTATCTAGATGTTGCTGATAGTGTGATTTCCACTCTTCTCTGTAATCTCATTGTTACTTATGATGTCCGAATACCTTCTGGGTCAGTGGAAGCCTGATTGATTGACTTGTGGAGTGAGACGGTGGGCGTCGCGGTTTCTGGCGCGGCCTGGGGTGAAATTGGCCTGGCATGAGACCGAGACTACGCTGGATAAAATCAGTAAGCGCTCAGCATCGATCAGGGAGTGTAGGGTGAGCAGTCAGGTGCCGGACCGTTAAAGCGGCGCGACCCAAATCTGTTAACTATGATAGTCAGGAATGAAAGATGCCTCTAGGGCTATTCGATCAGGTGGCAGCTTCAGAAAGATCGACCAGAAAGCTGGCAAAAGCACTTGGTTCTTGGGAAGACATTCGTGTAGCTCGACATTTCTTCGTGCATACAGTCGAAGAAATTACCAATATGACCTATCGACACTGAATCACATCATCACCGAGGTCACTGGTGCTATGTAGATGTTGGCGTGACAAGTTACGTTTCACGAGAGTGGGACAAGATCAGCATGCGCCGTTGGTCTACATAGTATGGTAGATAGATACCATTCTACTATCAACCCTGACAAGCAGAATGCACTGCCATGAGATCAATCTGAACGCGGCAATAGTGAGGGTTTTACGTTGCCGCCGTTCTAATTTTAGATGATATTTGGGTTACTGCCGACAAGCCCTAATTGATCGTCCGGATACTCACTATGAACTACGTAGCAATTTACGTCTTGGAGTCTGAGCTTAGCAGGTGATCAGACCTTATGTTGAACTATGCTTACGGCAATCCGATTACATCAGTGTTTTAGATGTGAAGGAGTTTAATGGACGCTTGCGTACACACAACGGCCTTTTTCTGGTTATATAGCCGAGACGGGCAGCCACTGACAAGGCAGTCTTGACTACATCAAGCTCAATACTACTGACTGTGGCGCTGCTGAAGTTGAATCTGAGTTGATGTACGCGCGTCCGTATTGAGAATACCAGGCACTGATAAGGTTGTATGGTACCCCGCAGCGGGCCGCTAATCCACATGCAGAAGTTTGTTTCGAGTATTGTCCGAGTAATGCCTGATACCATACTGGTATGCATGTTGTTGCATGGTTGATTTCTCAGACTTACATCCCTAAGTAATAGAAAGACGCAACTTGAAGCTTCCCGGGCAGCATTGATGTGTATGATAACGTACCACTACGACTGATCAGGTGTAGCGTGACCCCGATTCCGTCATTTTGCTGCCCCGAAACCCCAACCACGTTTCAAGCGTGCCGGGTGATCAACGGGCCCGTGGTCGACTAGTGGTCACATATCACAACACTATCACCAACCGTCAAGTCTAGCCAGCAAATAGCCTGTCTCGCTTGACGATGGATCTGCACAGCCCTGCACCAATCTTACAACCAAAACTGAGGCCAGCGAATCGATGACTGAAACTGCCATGACACCCCATCCCACCCATTGGCCGGTGCTGACGTCGTAAACTGATAAGGTTGCTGCTCGTGGCGTCTCAGATGCTGGTCATGACGACAAGCTGCAACACACAGCATCGTGCAGCGCATACGCCTCGATCAGTGGGTATCTCTGTGGATAGCTAGCTGTGTGGCAGCCACACTCGGTCCAGCCCGCCTTCCTGTCAAGCTTAGGTCCCCTCCTGCTCATATAAACCTCATCCTCCATCCGCTCCTTCCACTTTCTCCCTTTTCATTTTCCTTCACCTTCACCTTCATTCTCAGTTCACCTTAAATCAATCAACATCAACTGACCTCACTACGTTAGGCGCACTTCTTCTAACAGAATTACAACATCCTGCCCATCATGGCTAGCAAAGTCAGAGTCTTGTTGAACCCCAAGTACCAGCGCAATGGCACCAAGTCATATGTCCACCTCCTGCGCAAGTACGGGTTCGACACCACCCTCGATGGCCCCTACTTTCACGCATCGCACGTCCAACAGCAAGGCAAGTTCACCGCTACCGGCCAGAAGCCTGTTGGTGGCCGGGCCCGCGTTCACCGTGCCTTGCAGAAGAAAGTAGACGGCCAGACAGGCGATGTTCCAGCCGAAGATGTTCAGAATGATACCATGTACCTTTGCCAGGTCGGCATTGGTACTCCAGCTCAGACCTTGAAGCTGGATTTTGACTCTGGTTCCGCAGATCTTTGGGTATGTACATGACAGTACCAGAGACTCGAAATTTTCGAAAGGAATAAATCGCTGACGAACACTAGGTATGGTCCACTGAACTGCCATCCAGCACCCGGTCCTCCGGATCTGGTCACACAATTTTCAACCCATCCAAGTCTAGCTCTTGGGAATCTTCCACCGGACAGACATGGCAAATTTCCTACGGAGACGGCTCTTCTGCTTCGGGTAATGTCGGTACTGATACCCTTGACCTTGGCGGCATCCAGGTCCAGAACCAGGCCATCGAGCTGGCCAAGGACCTGTCCTCCCAATTCCAGCAGTCAGAGGGAGACGGTCTGCTCGGCTTGGCTTGGGGTAGCATCAACACTGTCCAGCCTCAAGCTGTTCAGACACCAATGCAAAACTTGATCTCTCAGAACTTGATCCCATCGGATGCACAGCTCTTCACTGCTCATCTCGGCGAGGCCTCAGCCAAGAGCGACAATTCTTTCTACACATTCGGCTATATTGACCAGGATGTTGTCAGCGCCACCGGTAACCAGATTGTCTATGCCGATGTGGATAACAGCCAGGGCTTCTGGAACTTCCAATCGACTTCGGCCACCGTGAACGGCAAGACTATCAACCGCTCTGGCAACACCGCTATCGCTGACACCGGTACCACGTTGGCCCTTGTTGACGACGCTACTGTCAAGGCCATCTATGACGCCATCCCAGGTTCCAAGTACGACAGCAGCCAGCAAGGCTACACATTCCCCAGCAACACCTCTGCTGACAAGCTTCCTACGGTCACTTTTGCTGTCGGTGACACCCAGATTGCTGTTCACAAATCCGCACTCGCGTTCGCCGACGCCGGTAATGGATACGTCTACGGCGGTATTCAGTCTCGTGGCTCCAACCCATTTGATATTCTAGGTGACACTTGGTTGAAGGGTGTCTACGCGGTATGTTTACTACCAAGCTATTTGCATCATAGGATAGACGCTAACGTTATATTAGATCTTTGACGTCGGCAACACTCGCTTTGGTTGTGTTGCAAAGCCCGATCCTGATGCTTCTTCCTCTTCTTGACTGAATGATAGCAACGACAAGCCAGCGACGAGATCACGATTATGAATTTCTTCTGGCTGAAGCACAGGTCCGTAGAGTGTGTTATATTGGCAGTTTTCTGGCAAATGTGTACTTCTTAGTGCTTCTGACGAATCGGTAATGAGTCTATTAATAATACTATTCTGATATTCCCAAATGCCGCGGCCTATATGCAAAGTAGAATCACGTAATGTACATTTTATGCAGTCATATAATACAGAATAAGTGAAGTGTCGTACAAATACCTAGTTAAAATCGAAAGATCTCGGAGTTGTCTCTTGTGTAGCGTCCGTCGATCCAGCCGACGTAACCGGCACAGCACTCGCAACCCGAAGAGGAACCCGCATCAACATCTCCATCAACAACGCCGCCGCAACACTAACATTCAGACTATCGACACGGGCGGCATCGTTGATTCCAAGATCGGGACGGATACGAGCTCCGGGGATAGAGACAAAGCCATCTGCCTGGGCTTTGATGCGAGGTAACAGACCCGTTCCCTCATTACCGAGCATTAACACAGTCGGCGCGGTTGCCAAGAGGCTTGCGCCGTGGTTCAGTTCGTTGGCAGCAATAGAAGCCGTGTCATCGGCCAGAGTGCCATGTGTCGCGGCCAAATCAGCCACGTTTTGGGGAGAATCAGCAGCATAAAAGCGCCAGCCATTTTCACGGGATCGGCGGATGAAATCAATTTCATTGTTGGCTTTCAGAATCGTCATGTTTTCCGCAGCACCGGCACTGGCTTTTATTGTGACTGGCGTCAGGGGCGCAGAGTTGCGACCTGTCAGGACGAGTGCGTCGACACCCAGATAGTACGCGGATCGGATGACGGCTCCCATATTGCCAGGATCTAAAATGCCATCCAGAAGGATGACCAGCGGATACCGAGACTTGGCGACTTCCTCAAATCGCTCCACGCGCACAATGCGGTTGCTTGAGCCGTTCACTTCAGCCTCTTCCACCGACTGCTTATCCAACCCAACTTCAAAGTACTCGTCCGTAGGCGAAGGAACGGACTGCAGGCTAGTAACTGGAACCTGCGGCATAGGCGACGCTTCGAGGATAATACCATTGTGAGGCCGTCCTGCACTCATTTTATCCAGAATTTTGTCCCAGCCAGCAAAAGCCATTTTGACATGCATTCCACGGGCGAGGGCTAGTTTGCGTAGGGCAATTCTTTCGGGACTGAGCTCCTCTCCAGCCGCTTGGTATATGTATAGCATGTATAACTTGCGGCGCGTGCATCGCAGCGCTGCTTCTACTGCGGATAGGCCGTATATAAATTCGGATGCCGGTGTTGTGTAGGGTATCGTCTCAGGAACGCTCACGTTGGGTTTTACTCGCTCTGGGACAGCGTCGGTGGGCTCGTGTTGCTTGCCTCGTCTTCGTTTGACGTTGTTAGCGCCTTTGCCGGTTTTTTTACTGGGTGATATGCTGGCTTTCGCGCCTCTTCCTCTGCCTTCCCACCTAGGAGAATCATCGTACTTGACGGGATCGTCATTATTGCGTGTGTAGTCTCTGTATCCTCTATCACGATCAGGACGGCGGTGTCTATCTAATGACGCTGGTGAATTTCCGAAAGATGAAGTACCAGAGCGTCTATCTCTAGTCTCTCGAAATGATGATGAAGCAGACGGTCTGGCGTCCCTATCTCTCGACGGACGGCTATACTTTCCCCTCGATGCCTCGATAGCGGCGGACTTTCTCGCAGCGCGTGCGATGTTTGATGTCAGCGATGCATACCGGATTCCTAATAGATAATTTCTCTGTAATAAGATCTCGCCAGCAGGATTTAATCTAGGGCATAAGTTCAAGGATCTGTGCGCCAAAGTGGTAATCATCGTACCGCTACCTCAGAAAGGTAAAGAAAAGCAGATAGAAAAAGGTCATGAGTATATGAAGCGAATGTAATAAAGATCTGACCAAGCTCCAAGGAAAGGCAATATTTTTGTCGCAAGTGGCCAATAAGAACAGTCGAAAGGACGGATCAACAATATTCCGAAGCGCGTTCGCGATCCGCGTTAATTAGCATACTTCTTTCCTCGCGGAAATCAATATCAATAAAGGACCTTTTTCCACATAAACCTCACATCGGCTGGCCACCGTGGTGAAACTTTTTCGATATGCAGTAGATTCACCTCTCTACTGGTATCGCTTCCAGGAGGAACTCGGTTCTTGCCAATATACCTCGCATAATCGATCGCAAATATGCCTTCGTCGGAAAGGGACTTCTCCTCTGGATCCGAGGATGCCGATGAGCTCGTCGCTGATCTGCTACAGCAATTCTCCTCAGTCGAAGATCCAGCAATTGGATCTGTCATACGGAATGCGAAGTCGCCACCAAGGAAATCCGTAGCACGACCCGTCACAAATACACCTTCAATATCGGAAGCTTCTGACAAGCCGGGCATACGAACTACCCCTACGTTGAGGAGGCCTCAGACCATTGCCGTTGAAGTACCTCCGTTACCAGAAAATGCAGAAGACTACGAGTTCTTACCCGGCCATTCAACTGCTTGGCGGGTTTGGGGACAAAAGCGTGTCGATGGTAAAGTGCTTTATGAGGTGGAGCTTGCAACCTTGGAGAAGGTCTGGTTGAAAAAGTCTTTCGTGAAGACATTAGAAAACGGCCCCGAAGTTATCACGAAATTCAAGCAGAACGGCCCACCGAAAGTGAAAAGAGCCAAGAGTTCTATTACAGACGGCTATAGATCAGCAAGCTATGCACAAACCGAGTCAGAAGAACCCCAGTCATCTGAAGAGGAGGGTGAGGAAGACGACGAAATTGTGGTAGTTAGCTCAACAAAGCGCCGTCGTGGTCGCCCACCAGGTTCCCGACGTCGCAAGACTCGCGGCAAATATGACGAGTCGGACGACGAAGACTCAGACAGCCGGCCAGTACGGCGATCGCTCAGAGCCCCCCAGCCTAGAGTATCTCGGTCTGCAGCATATTCAATCGATGAGATGTCAAGTGATGATGTCCTCGGTGCTTCGACATCCACGGCGCTTTTAAAGAGGCGACGATCAGGTCGACAAGCTGCCCAGCGTACGACTAGGCGCATACGGGAACATCAATACGAAGATAGCGATTCGCAATCACGCCGGCGCGGTGTGCGATCCTCAGCCAGGACCACTCAATCACACAGGAGAAATTTCAGGGAGAGGCTAGAAGATGACATCTCTGAAGTGGAGGCTTCGCAGTCAGAGAAGAGATTCGCAGGAGCGAAGGAGATTTTCCATCGACTTTCTAGTGATGACCCGTTCAGGCAGCGGCATCGACAAGTGTGTGATAGCTGCAATATTCATGGCGATGATCGCGAGAAAGGTCCGCTTGTGTTTTGTCAGGGTTGTACCAGCGCATATCATAAAGCATGTTTAGGTCCGCGAAGCCAACGAGAGCATCTAGTTACAAAAGTTGGCTGGGACCACTTCGTACTTCAGTGTCGTCGCTGTGTGGGAATTGCCCAGAAAAAAGATGCAACTGCTCCTCATCTAGGCCATTGCACTATTTGCACCGAAGAAAATCCAGCGTGCCGGGCTTTCCGACAGCGACTCAACCCCAAGCAAGAACAGCAACAACGTGAGAATAATGGCGGAGAAGACCCAATCACAACAGTGAACGACGATCTGGTAAACAATGTGGATAATGTCATGTTCCGGTGTGTCAACTGTCAGAGAGCATACCATGTTAAGGAACTACCCCCAAAATCCGACCCGATTTCGGAGGATACGGACACGGACAACCCCGATCCAGATGCCGACCCTGCAACTAAACGATTCAAAGAATACCGCAGAAAATGGCAGTGCCATACTTGCATTACGGCTCCTGGAGAGATTGAAGGTCTTGTCGGCTGGCGACCGGTCGATGCCGATGCATACATTCCTGGGTACACGGCTAGCGACATGAAAGAGACCGAGAAGGAATATTTAGTCAAGTGGAAGAAGAAGTCATACTATCGCACTACGTGGATGGAAGGTTCCTGGATTTGGGGAGTTGTTTCACCCCTTATGCGAAAAGCGTTCCTGAAATCGCCCAAAGGCATAAAACCTCAAATGACGACTGAGGATGCCGTCCCAGAAGATTATTTGAGAGTTGATATAGTATTCGACGTCAAGTACACCAACATTGTCAGCGCACATTCAAAGGAGATCGACCTTGCGAGAGTGAGGGATGTCAAGGAAGCCTACGTCAAATATAAAGGTCTACTCTACGAAGATGCCGTTTGGGAAACTGTGCCGTCTTCAACCGAAACAGAACGTTGGAACGACTTCAAAGCGGCCTATGACGACTGGGTCTTGAAAGACTACGTCAGGGTGCCCAAGGCTGCTTCCTTGAGACAACACCTCGAGACCGTTCGAAAACAGGACTTCCAGACGCTGGTGAAGAAGGCTCAGCCTGCTTGTTTAACTGGAGGCAAAATCATGGACTACCAATTGGATGGTCTCAACTGGTTATACTACAAATGGTACCAAGGACAAAATGCTATTCTTGCCGACGAAATGGGACTGGGCAAAACAATCCAGATCATTTCTTTTCTCTCAACATTGGTTGAAGATCACAGGTGTTGGCCTTTCTTGATTGTCGTGCCGAACTCGACTTGTCCTAATTGGCGTCGAGAGGTCAAGAAGTGGGCACCTTCGCTTCGTGTCGTCACGTACTACGGCAGTGCTATAGCGCGGAAACTTGCACACGAATACGAAATGTTTCCCAAGAACGCTCGAGACCTCAGGGCTCACATATTAGTGACATCTTATGAGACCATGATTGACGACAAAGCTCGAAGGGTTTTAGCGGGCATCCCCTGGGCTGGGCTCGTGGTGGATGAAGGTCAGCGATTGAAAAACGACAGAAATCTTCTGTATTCGTCTCTGTCTAGTATCAACATCCCTTTCAAGGTACTTCTAACTGGCACACCGCTGCAGAACAACATCCGTGAACTGTTTAATCTGATTCAATTCTGCGATCCGACTCAAAATGCTCAAGACTTGGAGGCAGAATATGAGACTTTGACCAAAGAAAACGTGCCTGAACTGCATGCAATGATTAGACCCTTTTTTCTGCGCCGTACAAAGGCACAGGTTCTTACATTCCTTCCGCCAATGGCACAGATCATCATTCCGGTTTCAATGTCTGTTGTACAGAAAAAACTTTACAAGTCTATCTTGGCAAAGAATAGCAAATTGATCAAGTCAATTTTCCAGAGCAATCAAGATGCACAGAGCAAGCAAAATGAACGTCACAGCTTGAGCAACATCTTGATGCAGCTACGCAAATGCCTGTGCCATCCCTTTGTATACAGCCGACAGATCGAAGAACGTACCTCGAATGCCACTTTGTCACATAGAAATCTTGTGGAAGCTTCAGGGAAACTTCAGCTACTTGAGTTATTACTGCCAAGACTCAAAGAACGAGGGCACCGAGTACTTCTCTTCAGTCAATTTTTGGACAACCTGGACATTGTTGAAGATTTCCTTGACGGTCTTGGTCTGCTCTATTGCCGTCTCGATGGCTCCATGGGCGCTCATGAAAAGCAGAAGAAAATTGATGCGTTCAATGAACCGGACTCCAAGATTTTCGCTTTCCTATTATCAACAAGATCTGGTGGCGTGGGTATCAATCTTGCAACAGCAGATACCGTCATTATCATGGATCCTGATTTCAATCCGCATCAAGATATTCAAGCGTTATCTCGTGCTCACCGTATCGGCCAGAAAAAGAAAGTTCTCGTTTTCCAACTCATGACTCGTGAGAGTGCCGAAGAGAAGATCATGCAAATTGGTAAAAAGAAAATGGCTCTTGACCATGTTCTCATTGAAAAAATGGATGCAGACGAAGACGAAGGAGTGGACTTGGAGTCAATTTTAAAGCACGGCGCGGAGGCGCTTTTCGAAGATGATACCACCGGTGATGTTCACTATGATGCGGAGTCTGTTGAAAAACTACTTGACCGTAGCCAGGCTGAAAATACTCAAGTTGGAAACGATGCATCTGCCGAGTCTCAGTTTAGCTTTGCCCGATTGTGGGCAAATGACAGTGCCGCACTTGAGGATAGACTGGGTGATCCTGACGCCACAACTGCAGTGAATACTTCTCTGTGGGAGAAGATTCTTGCGGAAAGGCAAAAGGCAGCAGATGACGAAGCACTAGCAAATGCGCAAGCTCTGGGAAGAGGAAAGCGGAAGAGAGCTGTGGTAAACTATTCTGCCAAGGATAAGGAAGACGAGCAAATGTCACCTGGAGGCACTAAGCGAGCCAGGGTGCAGGCCGATAGCGACGGCGAGTTCCACGCTAAAGAAGTCTCATCCGAGAGTGAGGATGAGGAAGCCCTACTTGAGCTTGAGCAAACCAGGAAGGTCAAAGGTAAGAAGCTGGCTAAAAAAGTAATAAGCGGAATGACACTAACTTTACATTTCTATAGCTCGTCCTTTTAGACGTGTTGATCCTAACAAACTCACGCCCGATCCTTCAAATGGTCTTCCGAATAGACCTGTAGATCGGTCGCTTCCTTGCCTTGCCTGCAATCAAATGCATCCTGTGGGGTATTGTCCTCTGAAGCTTGCTGGCGTGGAACATTGCGGTCTTTGCGGTATAGCTCATCTTGGCTATTCGCGAGTTTGTCCTCATCTCAACTCAGAAGAGCAGATATTAGCCATGTTACAGTCTCTGAGGCAGAGCACCGAGCCGAAATGGCTCGTAGATTCTGCGAGGCACTATCTTTACACGGTCAAGGGAGATCTCGTCAAAAGAAAGAAGGCAAAGGTAGACCCAAATCGGCTCAACTCCGCCGCGCGACCTGTACCTCCTCAACCTAACACCAGCTATGGGAATGGCACGGCTATGGGTGCTCCCGCTTCCAATATTGTGTATCCTCCACCTTCAGCGAGCAATCCGTTTTAAAATCCCCATAGCTTCCCTTCGTCCAGTGCTAATAAACCTCCAACTCCGCCTCAACAACCGGGGTCCTTGTCGTCCTCTCTACCTACGTCCAATGAATTTCAAAGCACCTCCGACTATATTTCTCCCATGAACCGTTATCAGAAGAATGTGACTCATAGTATACCACATAGTACTTTGATTGGTTTTTTTGGTTCTAGGCGAAACGCATGTTCAAATTTCTCATCATCGGGGCGGCAGGTTGCTTTTTGTTACAATACTAGGGTTTTGTATACTATCAAACCATTGAGAATTCTTGTAATTGGCGAAGAGGTCTTGATGCATGGCATCAACTTCTTTAGTTCGGGGTATTAATGAAACACAGCAGGCTTTGCGACATTCATAAACGTCTAATTACATGTAATCTTCAACTCACCTTCTTAAAATTCTATGTACCATGCGGGTACATATGTATTGGATGTTAAGGAAGAAGATAGACCAGTCATATAGCCATGCAGTACGGTGAATGCAACAATGAGATGTAACCTACTAGGTAAAGTGATCTTCTATTATGGAGTTATCTACTTATGCATAGTCATACTGTAGAACAATCATATTAATGTATTTCTTATTTTGAATTTAGGCTAGCGGATTTGTGTTTTGGCTGCAGGCCCGCATGCCTAGCGTCAAATGCGAACCACGGGCAGTATATAGCTTGGCACGCCTTAATTGAAGCTCATCACATTGATTCTGTGTTCTTTTGAAAATTTAGACATATCTTATTTTTGAGATTTGTTACCCTAGAGATGGACCAATTATGGGTGATATCAGAATTGTCTTCTTTGATGTCCATGTGGTGGGTGGACAGTGCAGACTCCGCAATTCCACCTGTACAGCCTCTATCATTATAAACAGGATAATACTAGTTGCCCAACTGCCAATAAAATTAGACAAAGGTTGTGATGATGGCCTCTCAGTCATTGCTGATGTGTAATATGTCTAGCAAAAAGCGCTTATTCCTCTTCAGAGACTGCTTCATCCCTTGAGCTTCAATTTTCCTACAGACACGATCGATTATATCGCGTATTGTTGACACACCAAATTGTCTTTTGCGTAGTCATAATTTGGTGTAGTCGTAGGCCATAGAGGTTGATTCATGTGGGCAACGATAGCTGGTAGATTCATCTCTGACCGTCAGCTCTGTTCTCGACTTCAAAATCCATGAACCGGGCGCAACTCAACCAACGGCAATTGCCTTGGAATCTAGCCTCCTACCAGTCATCTGCCCAGTAAACTGTCGCTATTCATGGTCATATGAGCTCTAGACTCATTGCCATGTATCGAACTGGCAAATTCTGGCCAAAGGGAGATGTCGGCAATATGGCACGTGTCGGATGCCAACGAACTGGACAAAGAGAAGAGACTTTATTGCTAGAAAATGTCTCAGTAGCTCTGCAGTGGTCCAGTAACTCTTCTCAGATTGTGCTGGAGGCTGGGAGATATCCGTTTGCTGGGGGCCCATGAATTGAGGTTCTGAATAGCCCGGGTGTCGACATTTCCCAAATAGGAAATCGGTCTGATATTGACTCCTTTCTGGCTAGCACCAATCAGATCTCCAGAGAACCGGGTTTGTCCGTCTAGATTCTTCACTGCCTTTGTTTTCAGGTCTCAGCAGCTATCAAAATGGTCAGACCGACCTCCTTTGCGCCCCGCTCCAGATCGTATAGTTCCTCTTCGGTCGCCGCCTTTCGAGATGACATCCTCTTCTTCTTCTCCTCCCCTCCCCCGCTCCCAACCTCCTTATCTTTCTTTTTGTTTGTACAAACGACTTACTCCCCAGACTGAGGATTCTTCTGTATAGTCAAGGCTATTTAAGCTTGCCCTTCCCCCCTTCTTTTCATGGTTTTCCATCTACCCATCTCTTCTCACGTTCGTCTAATTTCTTTTGACTTCACATTATACCTCACAGACTTGTCACTAAAAGACTTCATCACAGAATAGCCTCATTCGCTTTTCTCTGTGCCAGATAGCTATACAAGGCTATAGGTGTCGAAAGTCAAGCAGCTCGTCAGGACATCATATAGTCAACAAGGCTCTTGTCAATCACATATCCTGACTCTCAGTCAAAGTCTTCCTCAAGCCTCAATCCTGTCTCATCTTTCCCCTTCTTGATATTTTCAGAATCACATCTTTCTCTCAATTTCAAATCAGTCGAACGACACCAAAGCCCCACCATGTCTGAAATTCGTCCTCAGTTTTTCCTTGTCCGTGAGAACGACACAATTGTTCCTCTCATTGCTCTTGATGAGCTCCCTGCTGACATTACCATTTCTGGCGTCCCTCGCAACTTGGGTATGGCTGACACAGGAGGCATGACCAGCGTTGGTAAGATCCCAAGCCGTGGTGCCGTCTACGTCGTCAACGGTGTCCCCGACTGCAAGGACGATCGTTTCGCAGCTTTCAATGGCAAGGGCAAAGGCCGCTCTGGTGACAAGAAGGTCAGTAGTTCTATTGCCCTTGGCACAGACTCTTCCAACTGACTTGGTGTTGTCAGCAAACTGGCGTTCCTGTCGATGGCAACGGTCGAAAGATTTACTGCTCCTTTTGGCTTCGCCATGGCGAGTGCATGTTCGAGCAACAAGGCAAGTCTCTTGAATCATCATTGAAGCTTGCTTAGTTAATCATATACTTTGATTAGGCTGTCAGTACAAGCACATCATGCCTCAGGACCTCGACATTATCCGTCGTTGTGGCTTGCATGACATTCCAGCATGGTATCAGAAGCAGTATGGCGTGTCCGGCCTACTTCGTCCCTCTGGAATCAACCAGAACAACTGGCGCAAGCCTCGTGGCGCCTGGAAGGCCATCGAGCACAACGACGAGACTATCAACGACAATGGCGCTCCTGCTCACCGCAAGGATAACCGCATCACGATCACCCCTGAGAGTTCCAACAACGCTGCAGAGAACGCGGCCGGAGCACGCGCCGCAGCAGAGACATCTCACGGAACTGGCCCCGACAAGGGAAAGCAGCCTGTCGTCGCTAACACCACCAAGAACGGCGGTGCGAATCCCGTTACTCCTCCCAACGCAAACCGTTTCGTTGACTTTGAGCGCATTGGTTCTGCATCATTTGGATACAAGTATGATGCTCCCGCACCCCAAACTCCGACTGAGCGCCTTCCTATGCGTTCTCGCCGTCTGTTTGAAGCTAGAGGTCCTAACAATGACTATAGTACGTCTCCCGATTTCTCCATCCCCTCAATGACCTTCACAGGAAACTCATTTTCTTCCTTCAGCTCCTTGGGAGGAACCCCGCGGTCGATTTCAGAAGAAACAGTGAAGGTCACCCAGGTCGCCAAGCCCACTGCTATCGTTGCCGGAGACATCGAAGATGCTGACGACACTTTGGACAACTTGAACAATGAACTCGCCAAGTTTACTGCCAACGAGTCTCCTTACCGTAGCATCAGCGAACTGCTTCCTACTTCCCTTCCTGAGGACCGTTATGGAAACTTGATCCTGATCTGACTGCTTGAGGCTCTTCAGGGGCATCCTATTGGCACGAATGATGGATAACATGATTGAGGCGATGAAGGTAGTGACGATTTCGGATTCTCTTTTTCTTTTCTTTCTTGAACAACGATTTTTTCTTTCTTCTTCTTCAACCCTCATTCGAAAACCCACAAAAAAATCTTTTTCTTATATGCCGTGCATGTTTTCAATTTCATTTCATCTTCATCTTTTCGCCCTTTTGGATTGCAAAAGAACCCACCAAAAGGATTTAACGAATATTCTTTTTAATTTTCTCTTCCATTTCCTTATATTCATGTTGAATCGTTTCTATTCTTCTATATGTTGTCGGTATCGTCACTCGAAGTTGGGCGGAAGTTGTTGGATGGTGGGCTGTGTCTGAAGGATGTGCACTTCACAGGGATAGCGGTTGATAGTTGGAGAGAAGTCGTCAGAATATGAGCCTCATTTCCTTATACTCTTCTCCTCTGCTGCCCAACAGTCTTTCAGTCAGCATGGAAAACATACTTTTTATTCACATACCTGTAGCGCCCCAATGCGAGATCGTAGTTTACTGGACTAGATTTGACGCATCAGTCAATGTATGTATAGCATTAGAAGTTCCAAGACAGTAGGCTGTCTAAACTGGTTAAATTGTGGATTGGTATGGTACATGAATGAAATATACATAGCTTGTAGCAACAACACAAGCACCCTATCTTCGCGGCCTTGCGATACCTCTTCCTTTTGCGGCAGCCTCCTTGCCACCCTTCTCCTGTGCAGCATGGAGATGGAGATTTTGGCTCAGAGCTGGCAAAGTACGAATAGCATGGAGGATGGTCTCTTTTCCATCAACAACGGTGTTGCGTTCTTGCTCTTCTGCGAGACGAAGTTGGCGGTCGGCAAGAAGCTGACGCTTTCGGTTTTCGGTCATTTTCCATGATTCAGGGAATGTGTAGTGAATCTTTGGTTTGTGGTGTCGGAGGTCAAGGGGCACATCTGCGAAGGAGTCGCCTTCTTTGGCCTCTTTGATTAAGTTTCTGATGGTGTCACCGAGATAACGTTTGTTCTGAGCTCGAGCGGAGAATTTCTCGCAGGACATGCGCACAATGTCTGTATCGGGGTTGTAGCGTGGTCCGACAAGTTTGAGAAAAGTCAGACGCTGCTGCTCGGTCAAATGTTTCGGTACAAGATCCTTGGAACTCAGTTCCACAACCACCTTGTGCTCGGCCGGGTGTTGTTCACCCATGTAGGATGTGTATCGGAAACGGAGAATTTGATTCTCCTTTGGCAATTCAAATGGCTTCGTAAGATCTGCAAGAATGACACTGTCAGTAACTGTTGATCGTAATTGGAGCACCTCCAGATAACATACTGCTCAACAATGGCATATCCCATGCTGCAATCCGAGCATATTCTCGGACTTCGCGATGCAGTTCTAATTCAGCATGGGCCATGGAGGTAATTTCATCATCATTGAATGTATCATCTCCATCCTCCGCATTCGAGAACTCATCCTCTTCCTCCTCCGCCCAGAAACCGCGATTCCTCTCTCTGACATCCTCAAATCGCATTTTTGATTCTTTGTCAACTTGTGCCGCTAAAGCATCGATCATGTCTGCGTTGTTCGCTCGTGTAGCCGGGTCATTCCACATCTTGACAAAGCGTTTGTTTTCGGCATCGAAAACAGCTCGCTCCTCAGAGGACATCAATTCGTACATGGACTTCTCGGCATCTGTAAAGTTCTCGACCGAGTACTCCGGGAGGGTTTCATAGTGGTCTGACTCGATTTCTTGTGATTCGTCGGCATCTTTGGGGAGGTAGGTAAAAGGCGACGAGGAGAAACGTCGAGAGGTCTGTTGGACACGAATTGGGGCGATGCGCGAGGGGAATACTGATGAGACGCTGACGTGCGATCTCTGTGATAGCATAAAAGCCGCCCGGCTCAGCGCTTTCGCTGTCCCGGCCATGATTGATGTGCACAACGTCAAAAACTTATTAGTTGACGGTTTTGCTTGATTGTTACCGACAATTATTTCTGGCCCATCAGGGAAGATTATGCGCTACTTTATGCACTAACCGATACTAGTTAGTCTATACCAATGCTCTTTAGGATTAGCGTATAATTTGATAAGGAACATAACGTAAGCAGTGCAGCCTACTCGGACCTTCCTCCCAAGTTGGTCCATTCTATATAGACCCACGAATTGTTCAATTGGGCCGGCATACTTATTCCAGTAATGCATACAACTATTTTGAAGATGTCTTGAGTATCATATTGGTTGAATTGGCGAACATGACTAACCTACCCCGCAAATTATGTTTCGTGACTATCGGAGCTACAGCAGCATTCGATGCTTTACTCTCGAGTGTCCTGGACAAACCCTTCCTTGAAGCGCTCAAGAAGCATGGATATACTGCGCTCTTGATTCAGTATGGTAAAGAGGGGCAAGCGATCTTTGATGCATTCACAAAAAACAACCCCCCGAGAAGTCCTGGACGATATGATTTAGATATCCAAGGATTCGGCTTTAAAAGTCAGGGACTTGTTCAGGAAATGCGCTCTACCAAGGCAGATCCGTCTCAGAAGGTCGCCGAGGGAATGATTCTCAGTCATGCCGGTAAACCTCTATGTATATCGCCGATGCGTTTAATCACATGTTGACATCCTATTAGGGTCCGGCTCCATCATGGAAGTTTTACGCATCGGTGTCCCTCTTGTAGTAGTGCCAAACCCAGCACTTCAAGACAATCACCAAGAGGAACTTGCTCGGCAGCTTGCAAAAAATGACTGGGCCGTCGCCGCTAATTTGGAGTAAGTGATCTTCCAAGCGTTAGACGGCCGAGACTAACATATCTAGCCGGCTCGCGGAATCTGTGCAAAAAGCAGAAAAGCTTCGCAACACCTCAAGAAGCTGGCCGCCCAAGAACAGTGATGCACTCAAGGACAGTAAAGGTCTGGCCGGCGTTGTGGAGGACGAATTGGGTTTCCTCGATTAAACTCGACGTGGGCGAGTATGTGCTTCGGCACATTCGCTCCGTCAAATCAAGTATTGCATTCTGTTGAGTATTATTTATCAGCATGGTATTTCATTTCATACATCGCCTAAGACCGGTGTATGAGTGAATGCACCATTGTATTGGTTTCTCGCGGGATGAGTCTCTTATATCCTAGCAGTCAGATATAGCTTCATCGAGTGGAGAGTTGTATTGATTAAGACTAATGCGATATTATAAGCCATGTCACTACACATCTAGCCACAGAAAAATAGAACTTGTAGCATTGTTGTCGAAAAAGATCGTTGGTGGTAAATCCGGTGATGGTTCTGTGTATTGGCCCAAGCTCCTTTTCGATGTTCAGGCGCGGACAGGGGAAGAACCGCTCCTTCTCCGCAAAGACAATAAAATCATTTCAACTTCCTGATTCTTACCACGCCTACAACGAAGTTGACACGTTCTTTCTTTTCTTCTTCTATTCTCTTGTCTGCATTTATCGAGTTTTATAATCTTTTCTGTACGTTCTCTTGTGCTACTGACCATTGTTGCTTGACGATTTCGCGATTTGACACGTCCCGCCTGCGCATCTTTGTTGTGACAACACTTTCGACACCACCAGCACAGTCAGAATGACCGACGCAAGCCTCCACAACGTTCCCATTGTCATAGATAATGGGAGTGGCACGATACGAGCTGGGTTCGCCGGCGAAGAAATCCCATCATGCTATTTCCCATCGTTTGTCGGCCGACCGAAACACCCGCGAGTGATGGCAGGTGGGCTAGAAGGCGATGTTTTCATTGGACAAAAAGCACAAGACTTGAGAGGACTTTTGAAGATTCGATACCCATTAGAACATGGCATTGTCACAGACTGGGATGATATGGAGAAAATATGGCATCACGTGTACGAGAGCGAATTGAAGACGCTGCCCGAAGAGCATCCGGTGTTGTTGACCGAGCCGCCTTTGAATCCAAGGAAGAACCGAGATATTGCCGCCCAGATAATGTTCGAGACGTTTAATATCCCCGCTCTGTACACGTCGATTCAAGCAGTACTTTCGCTGTATGCTTCGGGTCGAACGACGGGTGTGGTACTGGACTCGGGAGATGGCGTGTCACATGCGGTGCCTGTGTATGAGGGGTTTGCGGTGCCAAACAGTATTCGACGAATTGATGTGGCTGGACGAGATGTGACGGAACAAATGCAGTTGTTATTACGGAAGAATGGTTATGTACTCCACACAAGTGCCGAAAAGGAGGTAGTACGCATGATCAAAGAAAAAGTCTGCTACGTCTCACTGGATCCCAAAAAGGAAGAAAAGGAATGGATCAACAGCTACCACAAATCGGAGTCGAAAACTATCGAATACGTTCTTCCAGACGGACACAAAATGAAGGTAAGAATCGAACGTGCTCAAGACACTACTAGCAGCTGCTTAGCTATACACTCTAGATCGGCCAAGAACGTTATCGAGCTCCTGAGATTCTGTTCGACCCTGAGATTATCGGTATGGAATATCCTGGAGTTCACCAAATTGTGCAGGATGCCATTACACGTACCGACCTCGACCTCCGCAAAGCCCTCTATCTCAATATCGTTCTATCTGGAGGCACAACATTATGCAAGAATTTCCCCGACCGGTTAATGCGGGAGATCAAGAGACTAGCAGTTGAAGATATGAAGATTCGGATTTCGGCGCCTGCGGAGCGTAAATACACTACATGGATTGGAGGAGGTATTTTGGCAGGTTTAAGCACGTTTAGAAAGGTAACCATCTTTTTTCTCAAGTTCGGTCACTGTTCGTGGTTGATTAATGGTACTACAGATGTGGGTGAGCGCGGATGAATGGCACGAAGATCCTGAGATCATACATCGCAAGTTTGCCTAGTCAATTGGGCGAAAATAATGGACGGAGATTCCGGATCAGATAGATGGCCTTGTGCGTCCCGTTTCTGTCGAAGCGACATTCGAACAACTGGCAGGTGGTAGAGGGATATATTCACAAATTTTGATTGAGGGGCACTGCGAGGGCTCCTTTTGATACCCCCTTTTTTTTCTTGCATTTGGTGTGTGAGGTGAATATTCTATGGGAAATACTACTTAGTTTCTTTTTACTGTATAAACCATTTTCGAGCAATCCGATTCTTTGACTATGAAGTTTATATAAGAAAGGAGTATACTGAACTGGAACGCATCATGGTTACCAGACAGAACATTTCACTTTGTATCTGGCTTTGACAAGGGATCAAGATTTACTGTTGCTGGTGATGGGTTTATCGATCTTATAACTATCTTCCAGATGCGGCTTAGTCGCATCTACATACTACAACGGAAAAAAGCCCTGGCATCCAATAGCACTGCCTCCCTGATATACTAGTAAGTGTACAATGGGACATCAGAAAAAACCAAATACTTCGCATGTCTTCAATACTTATTTGTAACACGATATGTATGCGTCACTGTCAACAGAATATTGATGGTGTCAGTGTTTCGGGTGCCAACACTTTTGTCATCCTAATGTTGGTGGCGCCGGCATTGATCAAAAGGCGTATGATAGACCACCACGATATGGAAGGCGCAAATAATGAATACTACCTAGTCACAGGGCGCGAGGTGATAAATGCCTCAAACATGGGAGTTGCAATACTCAAGTATAAATGTTTTGATCTCACGAGGGCCGTTCAACGTTAACATCACCAATCAAGAGACCAAAGTGCCACTTTCAAAAATTTGCAGAATGGCAGAAACACAAACAAACCTCCAGTTTCGATCGGCAACTCCTGAAGATGCACCCGCAATCCAGCAGCTAGTCCAGGCCGCTTTTCAAGCCGCTGACACCCGTCAAGACTGGACCGCGGAGATGGAGCTCAACATCCGCTTCACGATTTCAATCGAGGAAGTCATGCCCCGAATCACCAGCCCTAATAGCGCAATTTTGATGGCATTCGTCGCCGTCGGGACAGGCAAGCAGGCTCTCGTGGCCTCAGTCGAAGTCGTCAAGCGCAGCGATGAGCTCGCTTGTTTCTCCATGCTGGCGGTCGATCAGTATCATCAACGCGGCGGAATCGGGCGTGAGCTTCTCACCCACGCGGAGAAATACTGCCAAAAGGAATGGGGAGTCACGAAGATTGGCTTGAATGCGCTTTCGACCCGTCAGGCGCTGATTGCTTGGTACATGCGTCGCGGGTACCAGAAGACGGGCGAGACGGTGCCATTTCCTACAGAGAAGTTTAGTGATTTGGCATTGCCGGCGGATTTGTGTTTTGTGCAACTTGAGAAATATTTGAGTGTTATGGCTACTTGAGACGGAAGATATCGGACATGGAAAGCTACTACATTTCCCATGCAGAGTTTAAATTCTTTTGTATTCATTGTCGTAGCTATGGATGAGGGATCCATGAGTGGGTCGATCTGATCCCCACTCTGGGGTATCGACGTCAATTTCAACATTCAATATCGCTTGTTTACTTTTTGACTTAATGCCAAATTTACCAATTTTACGTTATTTAACATATCATTCTTTTAAAGATACTTACCATGGCAGCTTGCTTCCATCTCCGGATCACTATTGTCGGGTGTGGGACAATCGGCCTTTCATTCGCAGCCCTGCATCTTTCACATCCGAATAAAAGAATCCAGGTCATCATCCATGATCCAAGGCCTGATGTAGAAGATTATGTCAAGAGAACGCTACCAGGTGGGTAATGTGATTTTAGTGATGCTCTATGCCACTATACACTAATGCTCTACAGAATATCTGAACACCGACGTCTTGCTTCCGCAATTACTGGAGTCAAAGCAACTCATTCTATCATCAGAGCTCTCAGAGGCATTAGAAAATGTCGACATAGTTCAAGAGCAAGGGCCGGAACACGTGCCCTTCAAGCAGAGTCTATGGCCAAAAATCGAACAGGCAGCCCCGTCAACAGCATTGTTCTGGTCGAGCACTTCTGGCATTCCGTCATCCGTCCAAGGCATAAATATGCGAGAGCCTGCACGCCTGCTGGTTGTTCATCCATTCAACCCACCTCATATAATGCCGGTGTTGGAGATAGTTCCGCCTTGTATTAGTACTCCTGCTCCATCTGATTGTCATCCTTCGAAAGAATTTATAAATAGGACGATCGAATATTGGAAGACGCTCAACAGATCGCCCGTCATCCTGAAAGAGGAGGTAACGGGTTTTGTAGCTAATCGCCTGTCATTTGCGTTGTTTCGAGAAGCAATCCACCTCGTCAATTCTGGAGTTGTCACCGCGGCCGAAGTCGATCGTATCGTTGAAGAGAGCATGGGTCCTCGTTGGGCAGTCAAAGGGCCTTTTTGGAGTTATCATGCAGGTGGAGGTAAAGAGAAGGGGCTCAAAGGGTTTTTGGAGAAGATAGGGGATACCATACAGGCTTGCTGGGATGATGCTGGGACTCCAACTCTGCAACGAGACAAAGATGCTTTTGCGCATTCTTGGGAAGGTGCAATATGCGAGCAGGTCGAGAAGTCTTACGGGATGTTAGAGGATATGGATCTGAGAGAGAGAGATGAAAAGACGAGACAGGTTCTCAAGATTACTAGATCTAATTGAGCTAGTTTTATGTTTTTTTGGGGTCAAGGTCAGCTATCTAGACTTTATCAAAGTGTTAATAGACGATTTGTTTGTCTTTATCACATGACAGTGTGTGCCTTCCTTATTTGGTCGTTTGGCAAGCAACCCCTCCTGCGTAAAACTCCTTTGATCCATCTTTTCTTTTTGTCTTTCTCCTTCGCCTCTCCCATCTTCTCTCTGCCTGAAAATCTTCCCTCTTCTTTGGTCACATCAGAGATCTGATCAATCTTTAGCATCTGAGAAGAGTCAGGCTCGTAATAGTTCCTACATTTATTGCAAGGTAAGTTGGCTCAATCCCTGTCTTTCGGGCTTGACTTGAGACTTTTGTTTACCTTTTCTTTTCTTCACAACCTTTTTATTTGGTCAGTGTCATGACAAACGGATTTAACCGGTCGACGAGCAAACAGGCACCACTTTTCTTACTTGCACTCGCTCCTCCTAGTTTTTCTTTTCTCATTTCACCTTCCTCTTACACTTCTTCGATATTCAACACACGCATTTCATTTTTAGTATCATACTATCCCTCAAGTCATCTTTTTCATTTCAAGCCCCACACATACTGATCTTGACTGGGATAGATGGCAGACTGGGACAACGGAGGAGCCGACGATGGCTACAACTGGGGCGGGCCTGGTCCTTCCACAGACTCTGCTGCTTTGAACGAACAGAACGATCTTGGTGGTGGCGCTCCTGGTGACTTCGGTGGTGACGATGCTGGACATGCTCGTGAGAACGCCTGCCGCAAGTAAGTTCTCCACATCTACTTTCATGTCAGTCATTTGCTCATATCTACAACAGCTGCGGTCAGCCTGGCCATTTTTCTCGTGAGTGTCCAGAGCCTCGTCAAGGCGGTGGTGGTGGTGGCTGCTTCAACTGTGGTGAGGAGGGCCATAACAAGGCGGAGTGTCCTCATCCTCGCGTCTTCAAAGGCACTTGCCGTGTCTGCAACGAGGAGGGTCACCCTGCGTCCGAGTGCCCTCAAAAGCCTGCTGATGTTTGCAAGAACTGCCGTGGCGAAGGTTCGTACACTCCGGATATGTTAGGTTTATGTCTCTGACCAACTATGAAATCAAGGGCACAAGACTTCTGAATGCAAGGAAAACCGCAAGTTCGACCGGAATGACATCCCAGATGAGACCCCTGAGGATGCTTGGGTTCAACTCATGAAAGCTGACAAGGAACGTGACCTCGAGGATTTCCGAGATGTAAGATAATCCACTGAGCATGATTATTGACGATTATTTAACAAGTCTCTAGGCTTTCAAAGTGTACACCAAGGCGGAGCCAGACAAAACCTTCGTCGACATCGAGAAGCAGTTGCGTGCCGAAGATGCAAATGTGTATTTGATCGCCCTTGTAAGTACTCTAGGTCTACACGCATACCAGACAGCCAGCTTATAGTTCACAGGAGAAGCAGAAGGAAGGATTCGAGAATTTTACCTTCATCGATCTTCAGGGGAAACTGGACTGCACCTATGTCGTGAAGTTTTTCTTCGGCCCAGAACCTCGCCGTAACCACTTGAAAGAGCGTTGGCCAGCGACGCCCGAAGACAACCTTGAACGTCTCGCAGATGCTGGTATCGAGTATGACCGCATGATCCCTAAGTGTGCTAACTGCGGAGGCAAGTACTATTCCGTTCAGTTTATGCAATACAATAGACTGACGAGCGATAGAGATGGGCCATATCGCCAAGAGCTGCAAACAGGAGCGCGTCATTATCGAGCGTGTCGAGATCAAGTGCGTCAACTGCTCTGAGCTTGGCCATCGTGCTCGTGATTGCACCAAGCAACGCGAACGTGGCAAATTTGCCTGTCGCAACTGTGGATCTCCAGACCACAAAGCTTCTGAGTGCACCGAGCCACCCAATCTGGACCACATCGAATGTCGTCGCTGCAATGAGACTGGCCACTTCGCAAAGGACTGTCCTAACGCTCCCAAATTCGCAAAGACCTGCCGTAAGTGCGGTGCAGAAGACCATCTCTCACGCGATTGTGACCAGGAGCAGAACATGGATCTCATAACTTGCAAAAACTGTGATGAGACTGGACACTACGCTCGCGATTGCCCCAAGCCTCGAGACTGGTCTCGCGTCAAGTGCAGCAACTGTGGCGAGATGGGGCATACCATGCGGCGTTGCTCTAAGCCTCCTGCAGAGGAGGAAACTGGAGCTGGCAACTTTGGAGGTGAAGCCGGAGGGGAAGCTGCATGGGGTTCAGCGGGCCCTGTTCCAGAAGAGGTTGGAGGATGGAACACTGGCGCCGAGAAATCAGCTGAGGCCTGGTAAGAGCCGTTTAGTACCTAGAAAGTGCTGCAAACAGCTCTATCAAACGACATGTATGGAGGAAGCAGCTTGTTTCATGTCCCTATCAACTTATTTCATGTCGATATTCTTTCAAGGCAAGGTTGGTGTTTCTAAAATCAGGGGAAGGCTGTATGTAACTTGAAAGATGACGAATAGTCATGATTGGAACCGATATGAATGAAGTTGTTAACAATTGAAGGACATCTCGATAACATGCGGTCAACAACAGCAGTAAACAAACAATCACATTTGTCAGGTATTACGAGTGAAACATTGTACAGTGCAGGAGTGTCTAACCTACGGATCGGCACCAATTTTCCCAAAGTTAGTAAGCACGTAGAACTATGAGAGACTTTTCTCGAATATCTTGAGAGGAAAAGAAAGTCGATCTCGTCCATCCACATCTACCCAGGTTAGTACTTCCGGCCACGCGAGACGTGATACGTGGCTGCTGATCTGTTCAGGCTATACATGCCGACATCTGGGACCAAATGATCGGCAATACAGTACATATCCCTGCATGGAGGAGATATGTGCTACTATAAAAAACGATATGTCAAAGACTATAAAGTGTACCTTTGCGATCCATACCAATGGATATGAACATGGCGCGTGACTCTGTGATCGTTACAATTGATTCTCCTCGGTCACAACTCATCCACCCGATTCCAAGCCTCTGTGTGCAGTATGGAGTTCTGCATGCGGACGAACGACTCAGAATAAACTTTGGAAAATGAATCTGGAACACATGACTGAAGGAATATAAAGAATACCGAAAGAAAAGAACCCCCAGAGGCAATAGTTTTGGTGAGTTCTCTGTCCGGAGGATGCAAATGCGCCATTTTTCAATGTCCGTGTCACGCCCGAAGGCGTTTGAAGAGCGGGAGGCTCGTTCAAGAAAAATTGCCATGTGTTCTCCATATCGATTTCCCCATGGCACGCCCCATGCAACATTCAGAGAGGAGTTTCCGGATGGAGTAAGATTAGTCACGAGAAAAGTGACAAGGGGAGGAAGTGGAACGGAATTGCCTGATTTGGTTATCCGGCGAAATTGCAACCCACGGGAATGAGTTCCTTTCCCCAGACCTAAACCAGCCGAAAAAAAAAAAAAAAAAAAGGAAAATAACGAAAACGAAGGACAGATGCGGAGTTCTGCCGGGGTGGCTCGGACTACGTATAGGACTGTCAGTATCCTGTATTATTGTTTGCTTTGAAGTTTGCACCCTTGTTGATATTAATGTGGTGCAGCCTACAACGAAAGCACTCTGTTATCCGTGCTAGAATTGTGAGTAGACTTGGTCCTCTACCTCGGGAGTCAGAACTCTTGAGTGTCGCGAGTCAAGTCACAGGTCAATGGTATTGTTACATCTTGGCGATCCACTTGTTCTCACTCTATCGGAGAATGCTGTACCGGTCGGCATACGACGGACACAGAAGTAATACCGTGATAGAAATCGTTATGTGTTTGAGTTTGAACTTTGTACTAGTTACCTAAGTTACTATGTCGTCTGTGTCATGCCGAATCCTCAATTGGCAGCCAAGAGGTTGGTTGATCTCGGAAGATGAGGAGAGTAAATGCCACCACGGAAGAAACTGAAATAGTGCCAACACGGAAATGATTAACATGGTGAACTGACTCGTTTGCTGGCGTGTCGATATCAGTCGAGACCTGAAAGTGTCAGTTCCCGCGTGGACGACGATCACCATCAATGTCAGGTATAACGTTTCTTCAAAATAACTAATCCAGCAACCAGCCTCGGCTCAACACCTGAACGGAACCAACCGACACACTTAGTGATAGAAGCCCACTTTTCCTCGTACTCCATGTCTTCAGGTTTCTTGATTTCCGGAGAAACAACGCAAGTGGCGTGCCGTTTCGTGAGTGGTTGTTGAAGTTGCTGGGTGTTGAACGTTTAGTTCGGGTTACCGAGCCAGTCAGGGGCCGATACGGGAAGGGTTTAGACCCTGGGGTGGATCGCGCATCTCCGATTCTCTGCAACCGTTCCGATGTTGAGCTTCGGCTCTGAGAAGTACGGAGTGATGATCAGACTGACATGTACTTGATTCTGTTCTCGACAGCTGTCAAACGACATTTGCTGCATGAGAGCGCAAAAACATGGCCTGAGGCCACAACTAGCGCGGGCGATCGCCAGGCGCTGTACGTTCATGACTGGTCCAAAACGGGAAGGACTTAGACCCACTTGTACGGCGCAATAGATGTACATAGTACCATTAAGCAAATTTTCCTAACATTCTCCAGGTTCTTATCACATGGACAATACCCAGGTAGTTACCTAGAGTCTAGACGGTAGACATAAACAGTATAATCAATATAATGAGATAGTGCCTGATCAAAATGAGAGAGCCGTGCAAGGCGGACAAAGGCGCGCAGTCGGCTTCTCCATATTGGGACTAGCGTACAGCAGCCCTGCAGCGTGACGCCATGGCTCCTCCCATTTTCCCCCAGACTCCACCTCCTCAGTGTATCTTACATACAGCACGCGAGCTACTCCACATCCGGGGAGGAAATAACCTCAAAACAGCATCGCCATTGGTAGCACTGCATGCCTGTCAGCCAATCAAATGCCAAACACCGCCCAAATTGGTCACTTCTTGGCAAGAGTATTATCCTTTACCGTATTGATACGCTGATATGCAACTATGTGTTACCATGTCCGCCTCGCTCTTTTATAATCGCGTCCTCCCCCTCTTCTGATCCTCATTTTCTTTTGCTTCCTTCTGTGAAAAGAACCATCGAGAGCCTGTTTCGTCCCGGTATATATTTTTATCCGCATACGTCTCCGAATGCGCATCACTGTCAATTCGAATTGATCGCCGGATATCGTGTTGCGCCAGTAGAAGCGCGAATATAGAAAGATAGACAGACAAACGGCCAACATGGGTCATGGTGGACGCTCTTACCTGGGCCTTCGCGGCACCAAGCTCAACATCGCAATCGGCGTGATTGCCGGTCTGGATTTTCTGTATGTATATACCGCTGTTTTGGGTGATGCGCCGCTAATAATGCTATAGTCTCTTCGGTTACGACCAGTATGTATAACTGATGCAAGCTACCAATTCGACGAACATGAACTAATTCGCGCAGAGGTGTTATGGGCGGTCTTTTGACATTGGACTCCTTCATCACACAATTCCCTGATCTTGATACCTCATCAGATTCATTCAAAGCAATGAGCGCATCTGCACGAATGCATCGATCCAACATTCAGGGCATGTTCTCTCATGAATTTTTCGAGGAGCCCCGAGACTGACTGGGATAGGGACCGCGATTTCCTCTTACAACGTGGGGTGTTTCCTCGGCTCAATCATCTGTATTTTCCTCGGTGACCGTCTCGGTCGTCGCAAGACCATCTTCCTAGGTTCTGCAATTATGGTTATTGGTGCCACCTTACAATGCACCGCCTTCGCCCTGTCTCACTTCATTGTCGGTCGTATCGTAACCGGTATCGGCAACGGCTTGAACACTTCTACAGTACCAACATGGCAATCTGAATGCTCCAAGTCTCATCGTCGTGGTCAGCTGGTTATGGTTGAAGGTTCTTTGATTACTGGTGGTATCTGCCTGAGTTACTGGCTCGATTTCGGCTTCTCATTCCTTGACCCCAACTCAGTCTCGTGGCGATTCCCTATTGCATTCCAGATCTTCATTGCCTTGATTATTTTGGCCTTTGTCATGCTCTTGCCCGAGTCCCCGCGATGGCTCATCTTTCAAGGCCGCGAAGACGAAGCTACCGAGGTGCTGAGTGCACTGCTCGACACCAACCGTGAAGACACGCTTGTCGAGAACGAGTTCGCGGCTATCAAGGATACTGTTCTGGAAGCACAAAACACCAGCTGGCGCGATCTGTTCACCATGGACGAGAACCGCCACTTCCACCGTGTCGTGCTGGCCTACGTCAACCAGATGTTCCAGCAGATTTCCGGCATTAACTTGATTACCTACTATGCTGCTACCATCTACCAGAACAGCATCGGTCTCTCCGGTTTCCTATCTCGTATTTTGGCCGCTTGCAATGGTACTGAATACTTCATTGCTTCCTGGCTGCCCATTTTCATCATTGAAAAGGCCGGACGCCGGCCATTGATGTTGATCGGTGCTGCGGGCATGTCTCTCTCCATGGTTGTTTTGGCTGTCAGCACCAGCTTCAAGAACGAGACCAAACCCGGTATTGTGGCTGCCGTCTTCTTGTTCGTTTTCAACACTTTCTTCGCATGGGGTTGGTTGGGAATGACATGGCTGTACCCTGCTGAAATTGTGCCGCTCCGTATTCGTGCCCCGGCCAATGCCTTGTCCACTTCTGCCAACTGGGCTTTCAACTTTATGGTTGTCATGATCACCCCTGTGGCCTTCGAGACAATTGAATATCGGACTTATATCATTTTTGCCGTCATGTAAGCCTTCCCACCTTTTCTCTCCTTTTACCTTATCAGACAATACTAATATCTCGATAGTAACGCCTTTATCTTCCCTGTGGTCTACTTCTTCTACCCGGAAACCGCCTACCGCTCTCTGGAAGAAATGGACACAATCTTCCACAAGACCAAATCCATCTGGTCTGTTGTCCGGGTTGCGCGCGAGGAACCCCGTCGCTACGGCAAGAATGGAGAACTGCTCATCAATTACACCCAGACAGACGAGCATTTCCATCATATTGGTGGCGTAACTGATGTGGAGAAGCGGACTGTCAGCAACAAGGATCAAGCTGACCCTCAGTATCATATTGAGAATGGTGACGCGGGACATGTTTCCGAGTCGAGCTAATAGCCTATATCAATTATATAGAATTGATCTACTTTGCTTATGAGAGCTTGCCTATATACGGGCCTGAGATCTGTCCTGTCATATTATGCATACGCGACGCCTGATCTCTTATGACTCATGAACAGTATTCATGACTACGTCTTTTTTTCATTTCTGGATATACCCCATTCATCTTTGCTTTATTATATTTGCTTCACGCTATCTCGCGACGGCTGAAAAAAGAATAGATCACAAAGTTATTCATCTGTTGGTAAAATGGATATTTGGGTCTGTATCCATATCTATACATCTATATAAGTTGTAACGTCGAATCGTATTCATGAATTGGTCCCGTAGGCAGGAAACCCGTAGACGATCAATTATTATCAGTTGGCTCTGAGTATACAGGCACGTATGGCGCTATCTCCCCGGACCAGGTTGACATCCATAGCCTTTTGGATCCCGTCCTAAATGTACGTAAGACGTGGTGGCATGGCTTCAGGGCCGCTGCTACACAGGTAACTACTTCCCTACAAGTTGGGAGTGTTGTCAGAAGTTTAATAAACATAGCAATTCATACAAACAGGGCTATCTATGCTATAAAGAACCTCATCACACGCGAACATTGACAGCAACGCGTGCAACGCAACAGGAATGAAGCCAAACATAAGAAATTATCAAGTCATAGACATATACGAGGACAGGCCATAGTGGTACCATTCATTCCCGCATAACACTCACTTTATGGGTCTGATGAAGAGCCGCGAAAAGAATACTAATCCCACAGGGACGATGAAAAATAGACACAGAAAAGAAAAGAGGCTCTTCAAACTCAGGCATGAAGTAGAATGTAAGGATGCATTGTATGAATGGTATGTATGATTATTCTGTATGTTGTCTTGATTGTCATCCCTCTTCCATTTCTACCTTGTCTAATTCATGAACACGGTGGAATAGCAAGAGACGAAACGGCGTAACGGTAGGGTATCCATTGGGTGGTTGTTGGTTGGGTATTTTTCGATTTTTATATTTGTTTCATTTTCTTTCATAACAGTATGGTCGAGATCGTTTAAACGCCACCGCAGAGCTATAAACACATTAGTATGGTCTCACTTTCAGAACCGTGGAAAACCTACAGTCTCGACAATGATACCAGTAACCTGGTAGGGGTCGGCGTTGGAGGCAGGTCGGCGGTCCTCGAAGTAACCCTTGCCATCCTTGGCGCACTGGCGGGGAATACGGATAGAACCACCACGGTCAGCAACACCGTAGGAGAACTTGTCAATGGAACCAGTCTCGTGGCGACCAGTAAGACGAGCCTCGTTACCCTCGCCATAGACGGCAATGTGCTCGACGTGACGGGCCTCGAGTTTCTTCATGGCAGCCTCAATGGCCTTCATACCGCCCTCGGCACGAGTAGCGTCGGTGGAGACGTTGGTGTGAAGTCCAGCACCGTTCCAGTCACCGGGGATGGGCTTGGGGTGGAAAGAGATCTGAGCACCGAACTCTTCGGCGACACGGTGGAGGAGGAAGCGAGAGACCCAGAGGTGGTCACCCATCTGGATACCCTCGCAAGGACCAACCTGGTACTCCCACTGAGCGGGCATGACCTCGGCGTTGATACCGGAGATGTTGATGCCGGCGTACAAGCAGGCCTTGTAGTGAGCCTCAACGATGTCACGGCAGTAGACCTTGCCGGTTCCGACACCACAGTAGTAAGGACCCTGAGGACCGGGGAAACCACCCTTGGGCCAGCCGTATGGCCATCCGTCATGACCAAGGAGGGTGTATTCTTGCTCAAGACCGAACCAGAAGTGCTGGTTGGCATGTGTCTCCATCAACTTAGCAGCCTCGTGGCGGTGGTTGAACTTGTTGGGGGTGCCATCGGAGTCCCAGGTCTCACAGAGGACAAGGATGTTATCTCCCTTGCGGAAGGGGTCAGGGAAGATAGCAACGGGGCGGATATAGACATCGGAGTTGTCGCCGGGTGCCTGACCGGTGGAGGAACCGTCAAAGTTCCATTCGGGGAGCTCGTCAACGGAGGTGGCAGGCTTGGAGAGAGTCTAGAAGTCATTGATTAGGATTTAGTCTCTTTCGATTTAGAAGAAAAGTCATCTGGTGGCTCGCTTCGCGTTGCCAAGTGGGGTGGGAAGTGCGGCTGCGATAAATTGCGAGATAAGGAATCACCGGCAATGATTGGTGTGACACGTACCTTGGTCTTGGAACGAACACCACCCTCAGCGTCAATCCAGATGTACTCGGCCATGACCTTGCCCTTCTGGTCGAGGGACATGTACTTGAGAAGCTGTTGCGCATTAGTTGAGTTTGAACGATTGTAATGGGTCTCGCGTGATCGATCCCAGTGGCGGTCTTTGCGAGAGTGAGGGGATACACACATTCTCAGTGTTGGAGACGATAGTTGACTCGGCCTGGTGCAATTGCAATTAGCGACTGTCTGGCAAGCAATTCAGAACCCAGAATCAATGGACATACCATTTTGACGATGTGTTGTGTAATGATTCAAAAAATGATCAGAGTAAAATCGAAGCAAGCAGTGTCACACAGCAAAGCACAAGAGCAAAGCAAAGCAAACGAGAACACTGGATAATAAATATTATGAAGAAGGATGAAGACGGAGAAGAGTCAATGGAATTGGAAGAGAGGCAACGGAGGCTTTTTATTATCTGGGATGGCTCGATTAGGGAAAGAGTTACCTGGCATGGAGGGGAAAAGGGAAGGTACAGAATCTTTCGTTCAGTGGGGGGCAAAGATTACATCGATTAATTACCTTGGTCGCTGTTCTGTGACGGTTAGGATACAGATAAAAATAAAAAGGCGCAGCAGCCGTTCGCTTCACGCTCTGGCTCGGGCTTCGTGACCGGCAATGTGTATTGAAACATGGTAACAATACATACTTTGTACATAATGTGGTCTATCTACCCCATCTTCTAGCTGGGCTGCTACACTGGCAGACATGGTCTGTGGGAAGCGCGGAGGAGAGGATAATCGATTCATGTAATCGCATATCTCAGAAAAAGAAAAGAAGCAGGATCAGAGTCGGCAGACTCCTAAGTGAACTGAACTAAATGACTCGATAGACGACGTTACTTACAGAGATGTTACCAGCCGTAATCTACCCAGATAACCAAGCGGCCGATAACGCTATCAATGACCCGGTTTTATTTCGTACGTCTCTCGGACGAGTCACCGTTCTCCCCGTTGATCAAGTAGCTACATTCGAGAAGCTTACTCCTACATTGCTGTTTCTCTACGTTTGGTACAGAACATAAGAAGGAATACACCTGCACTATGCATGCACATACATGATACTACAGTCTTTTTAATTTCGGAGCCATCACTTGCAGAAACGACATGGGCTGTAACCCTTCCATCAAATAAAAGTGTTGGGTGGCGGCATTCAGTCCGACGTAAATTTAGGGTTTGAGGGACCTACCCACGCTTCCCCGAAACCGGCCAATCTCTCAGCACGGATATTTAATACGAGCCATATTTCTAGCCAGTCAATACATAAAATCCAGCGGGTGCCGCGCCTTTTGGACCATGTTGATCTTATTTCTGTCTGTCAGTCACGCGAGACATATGTCTGACATAAATGCCTCAAGTTCTCAGATCTCCGGGGGATAACAGAAAGAAATGCCTCGTCGACAAATCGCGAAACAGTCATGACTACTATGTAGTATGTCAAGGAATCGGATACTTCCAGCAATCCAACGCCCTAGCATGCAAACTGGATTTAGACAGCACATGATTGGTCGCCTTCATAGATTAGAATGCAGTCTAACCCGATGCGGTGATGTATATCGTGACAATGGACGACTCTCAGCCTAAACACAGCCTGGCTGTGCTTTGCGGTCGCACAGAATCTCGAGTCGAGTCGACCACTCAAGTCATTTCAATGAGTAATGGACTCGAGCGTACGCCACAAGTCGCCGTTGTGTGACCAGCGAGGAAATGCTACCGTACACCAGGGACGTAGAACATCGAATATTTCTTACGCGCTGTTAGCGTCGTGTCGGCTCACCGCGCGGACACAACCAGCTAGTTCCCCTACCTTAATCAACTAAATAATGCGTGTTACAAGGATATCAAAGGCGGGGAAGCCACTACGGAGACCCCCGGCGTCCGTACCGCATGCCTTTCCATCCATGGACCATCTCCTAGAAGTAAGAAACTCTGCGCAACGGGAAACACGCAGGTGGCAAGCAGTAATCAATTACATACGATACGTATTGACGATTACGTACCGATCGCCCGGCGCCGGCAATGCGGCGGCTAAAGCTAAAGCAGGCCCTGCTTAGCGCTATGCATCTCTTATCGGATGCATATTATTGGTGGGAGCGACCTAATGACACATCGAGTTGACTGAGTCGGTCCGATGTTGTTTCTTGGCTGTTCACACTGTCTTCTGAAACGACAACTGTTTTTCTTCTATAGAGTTTGATGTTTATATGTACGCAACGACCAGCTCTACTATTTAATGTACATGCTTTGCTCAGGTCTGGACGATGATTTGTTAATTGACTGTCAACAAGATCTACGTGCTATCATATTGACATGTCAGAGTCCCAATGTGATAATATCAAGTTCACCAGCTATCAAGACACTTCTTGCTTGATTTTAAGAAATGGACCGGAGCGAGGAGATGCTCGAATATTCAACGTCCATAGTACAGTAGTATCATGATATGACCTTGGTATTGTACCTGAGACAGCCATACCAATGCCATACTGTAATTAACCAGATCCATGCTGCCCCTGACGATCGCATAATCTCACCAACGTAAGCATTACGGTGCATGCACGCCGACTATCTTTCTGATAAGATAGCGAGCTACCCCGGATCCTGATAAGAGCACTCAACCGCGTTCACTCTTCGACTGGCTAGTCTGTAAGGCTATGCTCGTGCTAGCCAATGACCCTGACATTCATTGAGAAGAAAGAATGCGAACATTTGGGTTCGTTACAGTTCATCTGATATGCAGGCCTAGCCCGTACAACGTGGCCAATGCTTGCTTTCATACCGCCCCCTGCAGATTATGGCGTCCCTCGTAATTGGCTCACCACGTATTCCACCAAAACACCTAAATCCTCGGATACCTCCACGACACGATTCAGCTTCTTGTGGACCTTTGCCGTTGACTGGTCATTTTGCGGTCCGGCCAAACCAGACACTTGAAGAACGTTTACGCGTCCGTTTAGTCTGATTTCGAAATTAACTGATGCTTTTTGTCTTGTTTCTGGAAGAGTGATCGCCAGCATGATTGACGGTGCCTGCCCGACCTGCGTTCTTAGTGTGATGTCGACTCGGGTGTCACGTTCGTCGGCAACCTGAGAATCATTATGAAGTGAAATCGTGCCGGTACTATCTGCACTTTCTCTTAAAAGGCTGTTCAAAAGATCCTCGTTTGCATCCCCGTTGCTTAGTATGCTGACCTGTTTACTTGTTGCTGTCGAGTTGCCAGATATCGACAGAGTATCCGAAGTCTTCGACGATCCCTTCGAGTCGTGGACCGAACGGCCAGCTGTCTCTTTACGGGGGAAGACTTTTTTCAACAATGTCGCCAGCAAACTATATTGTCGGAATATCTATCATTCTATTAGTAGACGCAAATTAACCCCACAAAACAAGTAAAAACTCACTGGGAAAATATCAGCCAGCTGTCGCGGATGAGAAAAAGGAAATTCACTGATAGTCATTCCTGGCGCAGCTTCGAAAGCTTGGAAAGAATAACTATGATCTTTCTGCACTGGCTCATTATTCTCATCGAACGATAACACAGCCGCCCTTCGCCGTTTCTCCGGCATCTCCAAAGACTCCGAAGATATCGACGTGTTGCTATCCATACTGCCGCTTGTCCAGCCAGCGACCAAAAGATCGTCATACGTCGTCGTTCTGTATTCTTGGGGAATCGTCAATCCAAGATGTCGATATATGTCGTTTGCTATCAAGAGAGGAACATGGATATGAGGTTCTAATTTCGCCACAAAACGTCGATTGGCCGTCCCTGAACCTACCATACCTGCATCAAGCTCGCTGACAGATTGCTGCAGGGTCGGTGGTGGCTCCATCCAGTTGACCGCCATTCCGGAGGAGTTTACTGTATCATTGGTTTCGACAGTAGACAGCACTTCCGTCCCAACCCAGTCTTTTGAGATTCGTAACGAAGGGAAACCCTCTTCACATTCGATCGTGACGCTTCGTAGTCTGTCCTGTATATCTGCGTCATTGTCGTCGGTGTCAATCGCCATGCTGCCCTCTGGCTTCTTCGTCTGCTTTGCACTCAGCATTCGATGACCGTCAACCCAGTATTCAAGTCCCATTCCGACGCGACCTCTTTTGTGCAAGCTGGGCCTGCCAATAGACCCTCTACAGATGTGGTCATACACACTCTGAAAGGTTCCACGCTGATTCTCGGCATCCCATACTTTCTGTAGACTCTCAAATAAGTTCTCTACCGCCTCAAAACAATTTATCTCCTGACTCAAATGATCAAGCTTTGCAAGTCTCCCGAGATTACTCTGAAACCCTTTGAGTGACTTCCAAGCTTCATTTTCTCGTTCCTCTGGAGTCTGTATGAGGTCGCCTTTGAGAACACTTGTAGCTTCATCCCGTCTTTCGCTATCGCTCTCCCCTTCGAGAGAAGCATAACTCAAATTGACGTCCTTAACATTATCTTCGCCGGGATAAAACTCTATCTCCAGGTCAACAGAGTTCCCAGCAATGCTCAAACTATCATCCTGCCATATAGACTCGAACCCTTCCAGCCTGCCCAACCTTTCCACTGCTTCTCTGCTTATTCCTCGACCTGCGACCCGACCACGTAGTATCTGGACAACCTCTTCGATGCGCTTTCGCCGTTCCTCCTCGTGATTGCGTGGGCCCCCCAGACCCATAGTCAGAGCGCGAATATCACTGTCGTTCATTCCGGAGCTGACCAAACCATCCTGCACATTCAACGCCGGGCTCATGCCTGTAAATCCACCCAGGGCTAGAAGAGCGGAGGGCGAGCTGAGCGAGGCCGGGTCGTCCAGTCCTGCAGTTGCTGTAAGAGGCGTAGCACCTTGATGTGAGGATGTGCTGAGATGGTGGCCATGAGCAGTACCCGAGGCTGAAGGGGTTTTGATGATAGAAGGCGATTTGTGAGATAGGCGACGGCCCATAGGAACTGCTGAAGGATGGGGCGAGGAGGTCAAATGAGTGGGCGTTGCGCCTGGGTTTGGTCTGGACGGAGTGGCCATATCGAGTGTGGGACTTTTGAGTAATTACTGCATAAACACAGGGCCGTAGAAGCTTTGATCTGGGGAGCTAAACGAGTCGCATTAGACGCTGGTTGTTCGGACTATGCTTTAGGTGCTGTCCGTGGCATCGAAAGAAAGGATCAATCTAAGGAAATAAATGAGCGTATGTAGATTGTATCTTCTGCCAGATCAGAAAGAATTAAAAGATTTCATCTTGACAATGCGGAGTAATCACCTTGGACCTTGAGGCATAGAGGCACTATGTTTGCTCTGTTTGCAATCTAGCTCTGGTCCCACTTTCCCTTGCCGTCATATTTCATCAGGAGCTTCCCCGAACCTGGCACACTTTTCTTTTCGCCTTTTCCCACAACTTATAGAAAGAACATGGCTACATTATTAACGCGGTCTTCGCGTCCAGCCATACATAGCTTTCGTCAATTGACACAATTACGCTCAGTTTCTACACTAAAAGACCATCCTTATATATACACTTTCCCCGATGATGCCAGACCAGGGAACCATATTCTGTCTTTGCTATCCTCGGAACCTCCAAACACTGACCTAGCCATTGGCACCACATCAAAACTCCCACCCACTCCCGACTCTTTCACACAAAACTCAAAATTTCTCAAGATTCTAGATGAAGTTGTTGCTGAACATGCTGTCGAAGATCCCGAAGTGCAATCCCAAGCTCAAGTGATGGTGTCCACGGCAGGTGCCAACTTGGGTTCGGGTGGGTTCTTCTTCGCACCTCAACATAATCAGAGGAAGAGATCTGGGTATGGACAGGGCTTGAATACTGGTGGTGATTCTGCTGGTGGTGCGAGCGGACAAGGTGGTGCTGGCTCTGGCGGAAGGGGCGGCTGGATCCATGTGTCTGATAGTCGCCGGCCGCCAGAGTATGGCCGAATTGCCTGGTGAGTATTCATTAAGAGATGCAATGAGAAATATCGGGTGTTAACGACTTGCTTCACAGGCCTGAGGATATCTTTGGCAGCGTTGAAGTTGACGGCAATGGGAACTTTGTCGGACACAATGGGAATTACCAGTCAAGTGGTCGGTACTCAAACTAAAGCCAGTATATGAACAATTGAATTAACACTGTACAGGAACCTATCGGATAATTACGCGTGATGGAATGTGAGTAGTTGTATCAAGTTGTTGATGTACACGGACTGACAAGTTTAGTCTCGGACTAAGCCCATTCCTGAGAGAAAAGCTCATCGAACGGCTTCGGAAAGCTGGTTGAGTATTTGCCGGCCTCGGGAACCACATCACATATTGCTACGATATATAGCAACTCCAACGAGTACCGAGTACGAATGGCTCGTATCAAACCACGCGATCTACCTATAGGTACTACCATTGTCCCTACACTTCCATAAATGACCATCTTTTCCTACATGATGACATCACCGTTACCCAGCTCACTCAGACACACAAGTTGTGATTGATGTTAAACACGTATTTCAACGCAAACCTGAACAGGACTTCTCTCAATATATATATATATATCACATTTGAATCGACAAGAGCTAACATCGCTACTCGAAGACAGGCCGCCGATCGATGATTGTCAGAAAGTCTTTCAAGTCTGGGCCGAAGTTAGCTCCAACAACTCGTAAAGGCCCTTCATTGCATATACATCTGGTAGTACATTGCCAGAATAACTCGTACCCGCCATGAGCTCATGTTCACTTCAACAAATCAATGGCTGTGCGCGAACTTGGAGGTGTTTGGGTATCTTATATGAATCTATATGCACACATGCATTATACCGAATGTATACTAGTTCTTGATCCCGATAACAGCCAAATTCCGCGGACTTTCCGCATAATCAAACACCGGCTCTACCCAACACTCCTTCACAATCCCCGATGCCATATGCTCCCTCAGATACTGCCACCGATCAATCACAATCATAGCCTCTACTAAAGAAGCACTAAAAGACATCAAAATCCAAACAATACTCAGATTCTTCTGCGCATGTTCGTATTCGGCGACATATCTCTCTAGTTCGGCGACGGTGGCTCCTTCATTTTCCAAGAAAGGGGCAAGTTTTGCGCGATGAGCGGGCTCTTTGGCGAGCTTATTCATGGCGGTTTGTGCATATGTAATGAACGTTTTGTACGCTGTTTTGCGTAATGTGCCGATTATAAGCGGCGGGTTGGTCTCCCAGCTATTATCCTTCTCTTCCGGGGGATGATCCCGGGTCAAGACGTCGACCGTGGCGAGTTCCGGCTTGGGCGCAACGCCATGATCAACAAAGAACTTTTGCAGTAGAGCACGATAATAGTGCCGGGTAAAGAATGCCTTGGTTTCTTCCCGCGACCAGTTATACGGTGCCTGGCACGCCATCATTCGCGCGGTGATGTTGAATTTTATGCCATTGCCGCCGCTGTAAGGGTAGTGTTCAAAGAGGTTCGACATGGGGAAGCCATGGGGGTCTCTCGCTGTTGCGCCGATGCTGAGACGTTGGTGCATGTGTCGTAGGACGGGGAGTTTGTAGGTTGGCGGGCCTAGGCGTTCGGTTAGGAGGTTGTAGCAGCAGCCGATCATGGCGATCGCGACGACGGAAGGGTTCAGGATGAGAGAGCGGATGCCGTGATGAAGCAGGTTGCCACATGAATGGAGGGAGACTACGAGTACACGAGCGTCGTTCTTTTTGGTCATAGCTTGAGACAAGTCTTCTTCAGTGCCAGGGTTGACGACATGCCGGATGATGGGTTCGAGGTAGCCATCTTTGATGTTATGTTCGATGTAGTCCATTGAGCCGCGCGGCTTTGGGTCTTCTTCTTTCGGTTTGTGGGATGTTTTTGGTGCATCAGATGGTAAATCCTCTGCGCTGATGTCGAGTTCCTTAAAAACACTGAAAACGGCGCCGGCCTCCTCCTCTTCATCTTTTATTTCCTTTTCCTTCTCCTGCACTTCTCCCGGAGGGCGTGTAGGACATATTTCCTCCGTCGCAACCCCATGATTACCATTTGCAGCACCATTCCTCATCTGCGCCTTCTTATCATACATCCTAACCTCCTTCTTCTTTGCCACTTTCGCTGAAATATCGAATCCCTGAGCGCCTTTGATATATGCATGCTTGCGCTCAATGGCAATAATGTGTCGATTGTACGAATGCGCCAAAGTCCTTCCCAGATAATTCTGCCCCGACCCGAAGTCAGCTATGTGCGTTATTGGTTCTTGGCGTATCTCTGAGACGGATGTGGTGAATGAATCGACGTATTTGGAGAAATGTTCGACTTCGTGTAACTTTTTATCTTTCATGCCAACGGCAAGACGCTGAGGGATGGCGCTGGTGTTTTTGGGTATGGTGGAGGTAAAGTCTCGGCGTAGACTGAGTCTGCGAATGTCGTGAATGTAATCTAGCAACGAATGAGGTGGTAATGGGCCATCCTTCCATTTTCCACCTTCTTCCTGGGTCTTCCAGCCTGCGCCATTGGATGATCGAAACGGGGAAAGGTCATCTGTGAGGACCAGATCGAGAATGTCATACAAGTCGTGTTCGTGGAAAAAGTTACGCCAGTCTTCTGGGAATAACGTTGAGTAAATATCAGGTTCGCTTGTCAAGAAGTCGAGGATATGAACGCCACCACATAGATTGAGGAATAGAGGAGTGGATGTAGCAAAGGAGAGGAGTGCTTCGATGTAGGAGTCGACATCTTTCCACTCTTCATGGAGGGGTAGGGGTAGGGACGGGCCCATTATGTGCGATCTGAAGGGACTAAATCAATTTTTCGTATATACAAATGCCGGGGTCAAATGTCAGTATCCATAAATATCATGCATGGCTTGCGTTAGCCCTTGTATTGCATGCTGTGGTTACTATTGTTGTCCTGGTGGGATATAATTTTGAAGTTAAAATTTATCGTTGCTTATCATATCGCTTATCGTTATCGGCCTTTCATACTTAATTCCACCACCACATAGTTACTACGCAGTATACGGATGTTAGTCACAACAACAATATGTCTGTTATTTATCATTCGCGCTCGCCGGAATTATCATACTTCTGATGGGATAGTCAATGTGGAGTATATATTGTAGTGGTAGCAAATGTTCTCATCATCCAGCGTGTCCTCGAGAACATTATGGTTCGTAGCGCAAGTCAATCTATTGTTCATCACATGCTTTAAAAAGTAGTTAGTAACGCTGCTTCGGTCTAATTATTGAGTCTCGCTGCTATGCAAAAATCGCGATTCGACATGATAGCACCAATGCAACTCGATTTCCATTTCTAGGCTGACCAGCGATTCTGCGCTAATGATTAGTCTGCTGACGGCGAGACAACACTGAGTCCACTGGATCGGTATTGCAAGATATTATTCTGTCCGCACTGTTGTAACTAAGTCACAAGAGAGTGTCGAAGCGAGCGAACATGGGAAGTGTGCTTCCAAGTCACTTTCGTATCCGCGAGGGCAACGATTCCGCAGTAAATCGTTGGCATGATCAACAGCTCGACAAGGATTCAGAGACATGGTTGCATACAGCAAATGTAATCGTCCGGTGGACGTCGGCAGAAGATGTCTTCGTCGATAAATCGTGTGCTCCACTGTCAATAGATTATCCCAATCAGTTTCCCTTGGGCTCGGTCAGTATGTCCCAATTGTTGGGGGCACCTTATTAGATTACTACGTAGTAGCAGCACCAAAGCCAGATCAGCCCACTGCATAGCGACTTTAGCGAACACTCATCACGGAACCATCAGGCATCAGCGGTTGTCCCCATAGGCGAAAAACGGCGTAGCGGCGATTCTTGGCCCCCAAGTCCCAAAGTCATCTCCACTCTTTTCGAGCTCCTTGAGCTTGTATTTGCTAGTTGTGCTCCGCAGGTCACGGAGAAGGGTAACCTGGAACAGCGCCACAGTGCGGTGCACACCCAGCGACGAAGCCCCACGATGCCTTACAGCCTTTGTAGAGACCCTGTCAGCTTGGCGAGGATTGAGCGTGGAGTGCTGATTTGGCGAGCTGGCGGATGGAACATTGAGAGGTGTGACGAGCGAGGGCTTGGCGGCATGAATCGCGGGCGGGCGAATGCTTATCCCTGGCATGCCTGCAATGTGTTGTCGTTAATTGAGGCGTGGGCGTCGACTGTTTCACCAGTTTGGCTGTGTTAGTTGCATGCTGTACGTACTGGCCACGAACTGAGAGAATGTGTGACAGTGTTTCCAACTAGGCAGAAGAGAAACGTAAAGGCGTCCCACTTTCCCTCCTTCTAGAAGCCGCACGGCCCACTTGGGCGCCTACGCCTTAAATTGCTTTGATTCAGCCTGTTTCTGTCAATCCCCTCTTCTTATTCTTTCTCCTGCAGTACCTAATCCGAGGACTTTGTTGCCATGCTTCGTTGAACAATATCCTCTACTCGTCGAACTCGATGGCCACGGGTTTTCTAGGCTTCTAGCCAGGCCTCACGGACCCCACAAGATGTTGACCGCGCCATCGGCCGACAAATCATCACATGAATCTATCACCGCCAGTCCGAAGTGGAGGAGGAGAACGGCAACATAGTGTCAATAGAAAATCAAAAACGAAAAAAGAAAGAAATGATTATCGATCAGATATGAGCGATAGACCCGTGATCTTCGGCGGCGTGCCGGATGTGCTCTTCCTCATCCTGAGCATGGGTGATGCATCAACCATCCCGGTGCTGTGTCGCCTCAATAAGGCTACCTACGAAACCATCAAATCCCATGAGGCCTTTTTGTGCACATCGTACCTACGTCTCCACGACTTCAATCCACCCTTGGACAAGATTCTTACCATGGACCCCAACACCGGTCATAGAGCTCCGCTCAGTTTTGTCAATCTGCAGAAATTTGTGTTTCGCCGGCAGACCGCCCGGATGTTGGCTTCGCGGGTTGCTCGTTCAGGTTTTGGCGCTTGGTGGGCGATCAAAGGTGGTGCCGGAGAGATGGATGCAGAGGCAGAGATGTTCCGACAGCGTGTGGAAAGGGGATTGTATGTCATGTTTCACATGTCGGATATAAGTCGCGACGTAGAGCGGATCAAAATACGACCACATAGAGTTGCGGGCAGCATTTATCGAGTTTTGTTATTGAATTGGCTACCCTGCGTACGATTCGAGACAGCAGGAAACTCTCGCAACTGGTGGTTCCCCCGACACATGTCCCATATCTATGTGGTTTTATTACGAATGACACAGCAACGCGAAATTGGGAAACTGAGATGGCGATTCCGTCAAATGCTTGATCTTGAACGACGGGTTGATTTCCACATCGCCCTACAAATGTTGCGCCAGTTTTTGGAGACTATTATCTTCGCACACTGTCCAGATGACGACGCAAGTATCAGCAGCCTAGATTGTGAAGATGTCGACATTACAAACTGGTTTCTCCTTCGACAAGGCGCGCATTCGCTGGAGGAAATCTTTCTCGAGCTGCCAGATCGGGATTGTTGTAGTATCGAAGATCGTGCCCGAAAAGAAAAAGATGGCGTGCCACCTGTATGCGACTACTCCGAAGCGCTGAAAGAATATTGGGATGCGCGTAATGGCGACGAAACTGTCGACTGCAAACAGTGCGAAGCGTGGCTGAGAAGTTCGAGTACGCAGAGTATCCTCAACGACTTCTTTGGACTGCATGCGCTTGACCTTGGCAAGGAATGGGTTCGCCAGATGCGCGGAGAAGGCGAGTTGTTCGAAGGATAATTATCTATTCCTTTCAGTCTCTTTTTGGTTTATTATGTTACCTGCGGATGATACCACTTTCTGCGATGATTGATTGATTGCTACGAAGCATTGAATTGGCGTCTTATCGCGTTATGATTGTTGATTATAGATTTGTTAGCATTTATAGACAGGTTGGTAGTAATGACAATTTCTGATAGTAATCAGTTTTCGCGTTCGTATATAGAGGGTAGACTTTGCTGTGGTGAGTTTGACTAGCGGTCCGATTCGGTATGGTACATACGTAGACAGCTTCGGAAACAAGCAATTACCTCAGGTACATCGTCAACATTATCGCATCAGCCATACATCCAATCAATAACTGCACGATACTAATTAAATGAGCATAGCAGTATTTCCATTCTGACTTCATTTTATCTACATATTCTCTCAGCGTCACCATGTCGGAAGATCCCTTCCTCCAAGTCCAATCGTAAGCTCCAAGCTACAAACCATCACACCTCAATAGACGACGAAACTAACACCATTCAACAGAGAAGTCCTCAACACTCTCCAAACAATTCGACCCCTCTACTCCTCCTTCCTCCGAATCCGGTCCCTAACAACCTCCCCCTCCAACCCGGAACTGCTCCAATCGCGCACAGAACTCGAATCAACTCTCGAAGACTTGCGAGCTGATCTAGCAGACTTACGACAATCCGTACGCGCAGTAGAACTTGACCCTTACCGCTATGGACTGGAACTCGATGAGGTGGAGCGCAGGAGGGAATTTGTGCAAGATTTAGGGCGGGAGGTTGATGATATGGCTGCTGAGATTGGGAAGCAACCGACTACTACTGCTGCAGCTACCAATTCGACGTCAATGAAAGGGAAGAGTGCGCTTCCGAACCCGTCCGAGTTTGATGCACTGTCGCCGGATATGGATGATAAACTTGACGGGGATGGGGATGATGATTACTATGCGAATTTTGAGCAGCAGCGGCAGGTTGAGATGATGGCTGCGCAGGACCAGCAGTTAGACGGCGTATTTCGCACCGTGGGCAATTTACGACAACAGGCGGATACAATGGGCCGGGAGTTGGAGGACCAGGCTGTTTTGCTCGATGATGTGGAAAATCTCGCGGATACGGTTGGAGGGAAGCTGGCGAGTGGAATGAAGAGGATCAGGACTATTGTGAGGAAGAACGAAGGTAAGGACCTCTAAACTATGATGGGGACGGTATAAAATTGGTGCAAATTGGCAAAACTAATCATATGGTATAATAGATACGTATTCGACTTGTTGTATCGGAATACTTATTGTCGTCCTCGTCGTCCTGTTCATCCTATTACTTGTGCTGTGATAATTTACAAAGGAAATGGCAAAAATGGGAAATCAACTTTTAGAGGTCATTCGATCTGTCCAGGCGGCGAGCAATCTAGGTCTTAACCTTCTTGGCTGGGCGGTCTTCGTCCTCCTCCTCGTCATCTTCATCGTCAAGTTCTTCAATGTCCATCTCGTCGTCAAAGTCATCGGCAACTTCATATGATCGGACTAGAAAGAAAGGGTTAGCATGGGACGCCGAAAACATAGAAAGCAAATGAGGAACGTACCATAGTATTTGAGTGCGTGGGGCCAAACTTCCTCGGCCAAAGTGTTGGCGATGTCATCAGCATTGGGGAAGATTTCAATATTTGAAAAGATCTCTTCATCTTCATCGAAGTCATCATCCTCATCCTCATCCTCATCATCTTCATCATCAACCTGTTCGCCATTTTCAATCTTCTGCCAGCGCTCAGCCTCCTCCTTTTCAGCCTGGGCAGACTCCTCAGCAGTTACGGAGTTTCCGCGGTATCCAAACCAATTGAAGAAGCTCAAGCCACTGGGGACATTCTCATCATCTGCCTCCTCTTCGTCGTCGCCGACAAGGGCGTCATTCTCGGCCTCGACCTCATCGAGCTTCTTGACGAGCTTCTCGTACTCGGGCAAAGAGGTACGGTCAACGCCAGCATTCTTTTGCTCGGCCTCGTACAAATCGCAGGCAGCATCCAACAGGCCCTTGGTCAAATCTTGGTCCTCCTTCCAGTTAATGCGCACGGGGTTGGAAACGTATCCCTCCCAGACGTGGCGCTTGCCCTTAGGAGTCTTGGTGACCTTGGTACGGTAGTGAAATTCCTTGACGAGCTGGGAGTTGGTGAAGTAAGGGTTTTCTTCACCGGTGGCAAATTCAAAGGTGAAACGCACGCTACGAGGGTCACCGCCGTTGCCATTCTCGTCGACGTCGCAGCGCTCGACAGTCAAGTTCTTAAGGCATTGGCCGATGACGGCGGCGTCAGAGGCCAGGATGTACTCGTCGATTTCCTCAGGCGCGTTGGAGAAGACGCGGGGCCAGAAATCGGCTTCCTGAAGCTCTTTAGAGGCAACCAAGGCATTTCGTTTAGCATAGAGCGGGCGCAAAACTGGGATCTGTTTACGCACTGTTTGACAATGTTAGCTTTGTAATTTGGACAAAATAACAGATTGCTAGAAGGGCAACGCACACTGCTCAATCTCAGCACGCACGAACTCTTGCTCGAGCTGGGAAATCTTGCGACCAACTTCCTTGGAGATGAAAGGGACAGTGATGCGCTCAAAGAGTGAGGGGGCTTCGTCTCCGGACATTTTGTATCTTTCTATCCAAATTGCAGGGGATCTAATATGGACCGAGTAAGGATAAGCGAGATAGATAATTGAATGATAGCACGTAAAGTGAGGGATGTCGAAGAGAAAAAGAAAAAATAGGTGTCGGAGATGGAAAATAAAAATTAAGTCAAAGCTAAGGAAGGTGCCGACGCTGATTGAATGACGGCATGCCCCACTCTACACTGCGGTCTCTTTGAAAGACGTATTGAATTCACACTCGGAGGTTACATTATTCCCGGAGGTGATGATCAGTCAATTGTCTACTACGAACCCTGGACTGGGAAGAGCTCAAATGATGCTGTTCGCTGAGTGCAGTCGATAGACTATCATTTGATTCTTCATTAATGTCAACGAACAGTCCCATTGGCTGCGCCGGTTGCGCCAATCACATGCATCGATTGACTCCGCATGCTGAAATTATTATTCAAGAGAAACTCTTTCATACGACGAGGCTTATTCGATAGATCGCACAGTGAGTGTTTGGATACGGCAGTCGATAAGAGTCTACTGAATGTCGAACGAACGGACCTCGCTCGGACAAAGCTAATCAGTTGTGGTCGATGTGCCTATAGCTGTGCCACATCTATTCAATTATTCTTATATCAGAAGTAACATTGGGAATGTCGTCAATTACGACTCAAACTCCAGAAATGGACACCCACCAGATCTCCAGCTCCATTCCGGAGTCCCAGGTCCTCATCATCATGACCGGTGGTACAATCTGCATGCAGCGCTCCCCCTCTGGATTCATCCCAGCGCGCAACTTTCAGCAAACATGTCTCGCTAAGATGCCTATTTTTAACGACGGCTCGCGACCATCCGTCGGTATGGATGTGGTTGTGAACTCCGCGGGCGAAAAAAAGAAGTATGCCAGTTTGAGAACCCCGCCAAGTTTGTATGACCGCCAAGTACGGTATACGGTTTTTGAGTTTGAAGAGCTTTTGGATAGTAGTTCGATTGATTCCAAGGGTTGGGCGGAGATTGCGCAGACAATCTATAATAACTATACCCTGTTCGATGCTTTTGTGGTTTTGGTATGTCGTACCGGATCTTTGTGTATTGTTGATTCTGACTTCCTATAGCATGGAACGGACAGCCTCGCTTATACATGCTCAGCACTCAGCTTCATGCTTCAAAACCTTGGCAAGCCTGTCATATTGACAGGGTCACAAGCACCCATGTTAGAGCTACAAAACGATGCGTCAGATAACCTTCTCGGAAGTCTAGTTGTCGCAGGTCACTTCATGATTCCCGAAGTATGCTTATACTTCAACTACAAACTCTTTCGAGGCAATCGAACCACTAAAGTCGCAGCAAGCGACTTTGCCGCCTTTGATTCTCCCAATGCGCCCCCGCTGGCAGTCACGACCTCAATGAGGACGCATGTTAATTGGGATCTTGTGCATCGGTCAACCAGTATTGAGAACTTCAGCATTCGGACCAATCTAGATACGAGCAATGTCGCATGTTTGAGAATATTTCCCGGTATTAAGCCGGAGATGGTTGATGCGGTTTTGCAGTTGAAAGGACTGCGTGGGCTTGTATTGGAGACGTTTGGAGCGGGCAATGCGCCTGGTGGCCAGGATAATGCCATGACCAAGGTGTTGGCGAGTGCGATTCAGCGGGGAATTGTCATTATCAACATCACCCAATGTATGCCCGACCTTTTGTTCTGTTTGAAGACTAGCATTACGGTACTGACTTTTCAGGTCTCACTGGCCATGTGAGCCCCGTATATGCACCCGGAATGACTCTCTTTAGGGCTGGAGTTGTGGCAGGACAGGACATGACAACGGAAGCAGCATTGACGAAACTTGCATACCTATTGGCAATGCCAGAATCAACTCCTGAGTCAATTGCGAAAGATATGGCCATCTCATTACGTGGAGAACTCACTTCTCATTCTCAGACCGTCTTTCGACACCCCGAGGGAGGACTGTCTGAGCGAACTACAACCCTTACAGCACTGGGATATGCGATAGCACAGGGCGATCTTGATAAAGTTAAAGATTTGTTAAAAGGTGCGAATGACTGGGTGGTTAATGATAGTGATTATGCGGGAAATACTCCTGTGGTACGTTTCCTTCCCTGTTACATTATTTATGAATCTAACAGATACTCTCTAGCACATCGCCGCCCATTCACCCTCCCTCGAAATCCTACGCTACTTCCTTCTCCAAGGTGCATCAGTCCATCTTCGTAATAGTGCAGGACGAACACCGCTGTTCCTAGCAGCTAGTGCAGGTTTGACGGACCACGTTGTGCTCCTTCGCAAATCTGGCGCCCACCTTCATGCAGATGAGCGAGCAGTAGCAGAGATGCAGGCGCGCCGACGGCCGGGTATATGGGCATTGGCCGGAGTGGGTGCCAGGAGTATGAAGGAACGAAATGAGCTTGAGAATAGCAATCTTGATGATGGTAATGAACTTGCTAATGGTAATTCTGGGTGGAATGGTAATGTACAGGCCATGGCAGGATCGGCGCCAGCGTAACAAGATACGTATAAGTACAGGTAGGTAGTTTTTGAAGCTTACTCATGTAATCAACGGAAAGGGAAACAGAATTTAGTGACTATAATCAATTAAAAGCGTACTTATGCTTTCGTTCCGGAACATGAAACAAGTCAGTAGCAGCGCGACATGTTAGCACGATTCCTACTGATTGTTCGGATGTAATGGAAAGCTTTTCCAATGCTGAGTCCAGTCCTCCATCTGTGACTCAGACAATCCCCAGAGAGATCGTATTATCTGTCGCAGACGCTTAGGTGGCGTTTTGGTCAAGTTAGGTTCCCGCCACCTGTCTAAAGACTCTCTTTGAATTTGGAACTGTCTCTCCTGTCGGCCAATCTCAACCACCTCCACGCCGGATTGCCCAATGCCACCCTTGGAAACGAGGAAGGACCTGGATAGGTGAAAGAGTATATCGCGTTCTGGCTTGTTGTGAAATAGATCCCATCCAAGCGGCACAATACGGAGATTATGGAGATTCCTCGTATGCTGTTTTGAGTATATGAGATTCCAGATTTCTCTAGCGAGAGCTTCATCCATGGCTGCATTGACGAATGCCTTTTCAATGCTCGCCCGGTCGGTTGGGTAATCTTCTCTCGGGTTTAATGAGTTGGGATTCGGTTGACGAACTATTTCACCTGGTTTTGGGAGAGCCTTGTAGTGAAGATCGAGGGCAAGATTCTGAAGATGGGAAAACGCTCCAAGGGCTTCATAAAGCAAACACTCCTCGGAACTGCCTTTTGAGCGCTCAATTGTTAATCGAAGCTCACGAATCCTGGGGGCCTTCTGTGCAATGTCTGATATATCGTTCGGGACAAGTACCGGATATGCGTGGTATCTATGATAATCGCCAGAATTCACCTTTCGACCCGGCTCGATAATGAAACTTTGTAAGCTTTCCCCGTGATGTGCAAGTATAGTCTCGATTGCTGATTTATCATGTAGACACTTAACACGAAGATATTTTAAGGGGTTGATGGCCCCAAAAATTGTCTCGTACTCTTGTTTTTGAAAACTTTTTGGTTGCTGTGAATCCGACCTTTTTGGGTTGTCCAGATTAATGAAAAGACGCTCTAGTTTCTGTAGCTGAGAGAAAATACTGGCTACTTCCTCAACATCTTTGATGCGTCCCATGTCCAGAGATTGAAGACCAGAAAAATCAAAGGATTCAGACCATTTAATCATTAGAGGCTCGCTGGCAGACGCCCCCGCACGAAATGAAAGTGTAGTAGGGCGTGGTGGCTGCGATGATACCTCAGTCGAATGTGGCTTAAATGAGGTCAAGAAGTCTGTCCATTTTTCATTACTTTTTCGAATCCCTTTTCCGCTTGAAGATCTTATTTCCAAGTGTCTTAGGTTAGGAGCCATAGCAACGAGCGGGATTATTGCGTCCTGTTTAAGATTAGTTCGAAGTTCTCTATCCCGCTCGTAGGCATAGTATATTTTGATCGTATGTAGGCATGAAGAGCGGAACAGCTCGATTTCAAAAGGTTCCAAAAGTTGAGAGTTCTGAGTAGACTGTACATTGCCCATATCAGGTAAGTTCAAAGCGATATTTTGTGTGCTCCATATATTGAGCTGGCAGGTCGGATGATAATGATTGATTGCCTGAAGTAAAGAACTAGGAAAGTTATTTCCTACTGCGTAATTCATAACTTCTAATCGATTAAGAGTAGAGAGAAGGCTTATCAGCGGTCGCCAATCATTCTGTTCATAACGCGAAGGATCTGGCTGTACGATGTCCAATGCTGACAGGCGCCAATTGAGTAGGATTTTCCCCGTTGGATTTGAGTTAGCAGAGTCTGGAACGAACTCGCTGATATCAATAAATTCCTTTAATTGTGGACTGTGTGAAGGCTCCATGCGGCTATCTGTAAGTCCGATCTGACCCCAGGTCTCAGGAAGACTCATAACGTCCAGTCGCCTTAGATACGCGCGATAATGCTTTCCAGAAGGCCGGCTTGTAAGTACGTTCACCGCGTGCTCAAGTGTGGCATAATTGTGGAACTTAATTGCTGTGGCTTCATAAATGCGAGGCAGAGCTGCGTAATAAAAGGCTGTGTTGACCAGCGCCAGGCAACGAAGGCTCGCGTCAGAAATGTCGCCAGTCTGCAGTGTAGAATTAGCAAAATTCTGCAAGGTGTCTTGAGTCATGCCATACATATTTACAAATCAGCTGTAAGACCTCTGCTGGTAGGCAAGCCATGGTGTATGTCGCTGACAAAACCATTCGAGGCTATCTGAGAGTATCTGCTTGAGTAGTCGGGAGGAATTAGGAGGAAGAGAATGTGGAAATCATCCATAGAAGGGTTAACCCGGTAGTAGTAGTACCTAGGCAAGCTACGCCCCTGGTGGAACCGAGCGTCCTAACTTTGAAGATGAACAGGCTCCACGAGTTGCTGTGCGAGTCGGCGTTCCGGGGACGTCGGAATCATTGAGATACAAAGCATGGTGTTTACCGTCTCTGGCCCTACTGCTGGCGCGGTGTTGATGGAATGGAACGTTCATGAGTACACCCAGGGATCAGCCGCAAGGTGGGGTAAGTCTTTAATTCATTAAGATTATCCCATTTCAACGTTACTAAACAACGGATTTCCTTACTCTTTGGTTTTTCAGACTCCCATTTCCGGGTCGGCGGTGCAATAGGCTCAAATCTCCAGGCTTCCGACTGTCCAACAAGCGCAGAGAATGAAGAGAAATGTAGCGGCTTCATTGCTGCTACATTTAACGCCACAGTCTTCTGCATACTTGGAGAATGTTTGGGTCTGGACTACAGATCATGACATGGACATACCAGCACAAACACGAATCAACGTCTACAGCGGACGGGGAGTACTAATAGAAAGCCAAGGGCCAACATGGATGTATGGAACGGCTTCAGAGCATAATGTCATGTATCAGTATCAAGTGTCCGAGGCGAAAGATTTGTATATGGCGATGATCCAAACAGAGTCTCCATTACCAACCATCGCCAGAAGCACCATCTCCATTCACTGCTGGCCTATTTCCGAACGATCCCACATTCACGGATTGTATTAAGCAAGTTCTAAAGGCTGTGCAGTATCTTGGGCGCTACAGATCATTGATTCCACGACAGTATACTCAATGGGAGCAAATGCAGTTTATGCACTCTTCGACTTGAGTACATATTTGACTGATCTTGCGGTAGGCCTCTACAGCTGGTTCTCAGAGTAATAAGCAAAATTCACGCGTGTTGTTATCTCAGAGCCTCAGACCCTTGCTGGCGAGGTTTCTTAGCGCGCAGAGGCCGCCAAGCCAGGCTAATACGAAGCTTTTCAAAATAATCCCAAAGGGGTTTAGTGGATATCAAAAAAAATGCACTAGTAAAGAAGCGTCTGAGAATCTGATATAAGCTTGTTGGTGGTTCTGCGTTGCCAAGCTATAACTGAAACCTTCATAATCCTTCTCAAAGGCAAATTTCTTCGCCTAAGGGCTAGTGGGCGTGTGGTTAAAAGCTTGGAAATATGATGACACCCATTGCGAGGTCCTCCAAGAACCACGATCTTTCATTTTTTTTGACCGTGTTTCGATCCCGATCTCTTTCTCTCTCTTTTTTTTTTTTTTTTTTAGAAAATGACCTGTTCTTTTTTTTCAGCCTCAGCCGGCTCGTACATAACCTTGATTCCGTGCCTATCAATGAGCTCGTACGTACGCTCGTGCGAATTAAAAGCCTCGTACGTGAGCTCGTCTCCATGCTGTCAATGGGCTCATATGTAAATACGCTCGTGCTTGTTGACAGCTACGGCGGCTGACTTATCACGTGCTGCGGCCGCCCTCTTGCCGCCAATAGCAGCACTCTGCGGGTGCTCACTAGGAACCATGAAAAAAGCTGACTCCCTTCCATTCAGGTTGTGTGTGTGTTCTAGTGGTTCCTTAAAATAAGTACCGCTCCTTCCAAAGTAGGCAATTACGATACATTCAGGAGACATCCGCATCTCGATAGCATACTGTCAGCTGGAGTTGAAGCAACATGCCTTGCCAAAACGGAAAGGTGAAGGTCATCGTCCAAGTGTGGGTGTTGCTTGAGTGCATCGACCGTGTGTATGATGGCCGAAGTATGTTTCTAGTGGACATGAGGAAGGAAGCACCTACTATACCTGTTGTCCCCGATAACACAGCTTACCAAAGCCTTCTCAAAAGTAGCCAGGAGTATCGCCACTTTAAATCTACCATGTGAGTGAGACCACGGCAGGCTATCAGTAGGCTATTTGGTGTAACACTGAGTTGCTGTGAATTATTATGTGCTATGTAGAGACTATGTGGGGTGTATAATTTTCATCGATATGCTATATCGGCTATACTTAAGTGCTCTGGTGATATATACTATGTAAGTTTTAACTGAATGCCAAATATAGCTAGTCTGTAAATAGCTACAGGACCCAGGTACTGTCTATAATCTTTACAGTATGGGCGTTGACAGAATGTTTCTTTTCATAGACTTTCCAGTAAATGTAATATTCTCGTAGATACCTGGATTATTTACCTAGTATGCATTACGTATCTCTTATACAAACATAGCCCTTGTAGTATCATGGCTTCCTTCAAATTCTTCAACCTCCAATAAGTCTACGAGAATGCCAGCGGATTGCAGGTCATGACGTTCGTCGACAGGCAGATGATGGAAGCCAGCCTTAAAGCAATTCGTAAAGCAGCAGGACGCTCAAAGACACAATACCAGTAATACTCAGGTATTGGGCACAGAAATCGAAACGGTCATCGACTTGACAGAGACGGTTAATGTTCCGTCCTTATGGCTCATTTGTCTTTCTAGTATGGGAGTGTCTATATACAACTATTGACTCATCACAGAGCATAACATATAACTAACACCTACCTAGGTACACTAGCTGACCTAACTAGGTTCTAGCCCTAAATAGTCCTACGCCTGTTGGACATATTCTATGTATCAAGTGCATTGTCTTGTCTTGTTTACAGCCTCTTAGGTATCAACTCAAGCAACATAGCTGTCTTTTGTAGCCTTCATCTGGAGGATAGCATGTCTTTCACAAGTCAAATCTCATGATTACCGAGTTTGTAGATGCCGGATACTACCGTACAGTGAGCATAAACAGCATGCTCCGCACCTTCCCTGGGAGATGCAGCCGGGTAGCCCCGTCTGCCTCCTTCCTGCCTTATGAAGGTCAACTACGCACCTTCCCAAACTGGGGGCCTGCCTAAACCTCCCCGATTGCTTTCTTTCTCTGCTCTTCTTCCCTTTCTCTTCCCCCTCTTCCCTCCATTCCTCTATTCTCCCGTTCATCATCGACAATGCTCACTCATCTGCTCCATATTCACATTCTCATTGTTAGCTCCTATCCTTGACTTCTTGTTTACTTTCTTTCCCAGCCCATGGCCACTGTTCTTTTGTGACACGCTCTATAATGGTATTCCAAGGCCATATCGTGACAGATATATTCGTGAACAAAAGGCAAGTTTACCTCTCCAATGATCAATGACGATACCGACATCATTCTGAGTGCTGGGTGGGGAGCACAGTGACGAAACAGCTAATCTTCTGAGAAGCACCATAGCTTCCGGTGTGAGGAGTTGGGGTTTTTTCTTGCTTTTTTTCCATCTTGCTTAGTCAAGGGTGACATCCACCTGGGCTAACTAAAAAAAACAATCTTTGCAGGATTCGAAAACGCAGTCACCATCGATCCAACAAGGCCGGCCCGTCCTCTGATTGTCTGCCACCGAGGAAGCAAAGCGAGGTTCTAAGGCGATATCTGAGCAACCGTAAGTCTTGCCCCCTCACTTTGACTTCGGCAAGTCCTGGATGAATCCAAGTAACAAATCCAAATGGCCTCGTTGGCTTTGCCAACACTTCATCAATCCATATTCTTTGTGCCTTAGAGAAACGTTATGCTGACAGATGTTGCACGTACAGCAATGGTATTCGACGTCTGACATCGTCCCCTCGCCAATGATATTTCCGATCCATGGCCGCTTGAATACGTTCAACCCTGAGATGACCTCCCTGAGGAGAATGATGATTGACCCGTAGGATCTCTTACTTCGGGGCATGGACCGGTGGGACGTATACGGCACCTAGGTTGAGTAGCTGACGCTTTGGACACCGGCGTGGCAGTCAAAGTTTCAATGCCTGTCTTTCATCTTTGGGTTGTATGCTTAGACCTGAATAAATCCGCAATTGATAACAAAGACAGTTCCATTTATAATCACTAAAGCCTCAGCAATATTTGTTCATATAACCACTTTTCGCGTACTTTCCGGTGCGGGCCCGAAAATATATATTTGCTGTTCTGTAGTCAAACTAGCGAAGATTAGAAGATAGAGATTTTGCTTGTGGATGAAGCATAGCAGCTCGCTCCAAGATTAACTGAACTGCCTCCTCAATTTCTTCTCGTCCGGTGAAAGATAAGTATATAACCTTCGCCCACTTGAAAATTAATATCAAAGACCGTCTTAATGGCCCTCCCACGTAATCCTTCGCTGGGTTCTCCAGGTAGAGGATGTCTCATCCGTGCCGTACGACGAACGGAGACTTGTGGTGCAGGGCATCTGTCTCAAATATCAGTTGCCGGGGGTTCACCGTGGCAGTAACTTCGCTAACCCCATCACCGTCAGAAGCCGATGATATACTGGAGGACTCCTGCAATGCAAATCGTCAGCCATGAACTCTATACAATCGCATGTATTGACGTACTGTAGATTGATTGATCACTGCTTAGAGGTCTACTTCCCCCAAAGGGCTAGAAAACGAGGTGAGCTTGACATTTTCCTATAGACAGCCAGCCTATATTCGCACCAGGCCGTTGCTCACAAAAAGGGGGCGATCCGTGGCAATGGCAAGCTCACCGTCAGATCTTGATTCGAATCTCAAAGAGATGCACTCACGAGCCAGAATCATCGAATCGACACGAGAAAAATATGGATCGAGAGGGAAAACGCATTATAATGAAGCTTGTGTAAGAAAATCAAGGGATATGTCGGATGATCGACAGATTTTGATATTATACACACCACTTAAGATCTAATGTGATGAGACAAAAGGAGAAAGAAGAAAGAATTCCATGGGATCAGTTGCTTATTTTTATGTGGTGATTAGTTAGCGCCATGCCTGAATGAATGTCATGGTATATCTCAAGAGATTCTATTTCACAGGCTGTCTCCAACAGGTTTCTTGGATTACATCACGTGATTAAATATTGGTGTTGGAACTGATATCACGTGATTTGAGCGAATATGGAACGTTCGCATGAGATTACATACCAATACCAGAAACCCTGTATGTTCGATATGTGGATTTCTCGTTCTTCGTACACGGGCCCATGGCGATCTTGTCGCGCCGAAGGATCAGAAATCTTGACTTGTAGATTGAACCCGTCACCATCGACATTGTTATCCAGCTTGGTAGCAGCAATGGCTTGATCGGCCGACTTGAACTGGACGTAACAGAAGCGGCGGTGCGCGTTGAAGGACCAGATAATGATACACAACTCAAGGTACTTGTATTCTGTCCGTTGAAAGTGAACTTTACTATTACATTACCGTGTGAGTGGGTAGAGGATTAGCCCCAGGTGGTTACCATCTCGTCGTTCTCGGCGATGTCTTCAACAACGGTCAGGACAAGGTTCTTCGGAAGCTCGCCGCTCTAGTTTACGCCCGAGAGAAAGCTCTTTAATTGTAAGCTCGGAGGAGTCGCCCCGGAGGAGGAACCGCTCATGGTAGAGCAGACGTTTATGGAAGAATTATTCGATCGGTCAGAGCCGGACCTTGATGACGAGGAAGAGTACGAAGTGAAATTCGATTGATTTTGCAATATGATCCCACAGACCTTCGCCTGCGCAAATCTCGTCTAATCCATGGTTCTCGAAGATTGAGAGCGACTAATTTATAGTCTATTTATACCTGCGTGATCGTTATCACTGTCCAGACGTTGATAATCCGCTTATGGTCTCCGATGTTGTATTTCTTAAGTTCGGAGCATTATCCAGGCCAGATCCGAACCAACTAGGACCACGCATAGAAAACCGACGGCTCTATTCTATAAAGGTCAGGAACATGTGTGGCTAACCGCTATCCGGCGAACAGCCTGCACTCTTGGACTTCTCTTTCTGCGTCGATTTTGTTGTTGGTGATCTAACGTCCTGGATGCTGTAAGAGATCGAGTCGACTCCTCCATTGTGATGGTCCGATCAAAGCCAGATGCTTTGTCACTTTGTCAGATTACTCCATGCTTGAAACTGGTTTCACTGCTTAGTAGAGAATGGAAAGGCGATTTTAGAAAGGCATAGACTGGCAAGAGCTTAGACACTTCATTCTGCCTACCGTACAGCATATCTACAGTATCCTATTTGGCTTCGTGAATCGCATCACACCTCTGCTCTTGTTTGATATCTTCAATTTCGTTCATCATCGGACGTTTTACATTGGGAATTGTTTGGTGTCTTACAATCATCTACGGCTTTAGGAAAGATCTGTTCAGGTAGCCACTTGGTCACTTACGGCCTCCTGGCTCACATCAACATTGATTTCGGGTTGTGGGCCACCGTTCTTTCTCCTACTGTTTGGAGTATATAGCATTCCAGATTTACCTAGGTACTTGCATATTGTACTCACTTTACGGTCTGCATAAAGTGGGACTTCGCAGTCTACCGCACTGAACAATCATCCCGAGTATGGGACGAGGTGATCCCAGAACTTGAGTCGTCATACTTTCCGAGGTGGAAAGGTGAATTGCACGTTGGGCGCCAGGTGGTACACAGTCTTTGGAGTCACAGTGTTTTGATACTGAATTTGGTGAACGACAAGACGAATAGTCAGCCAACCCTAACTAACCCTGATGTATGTTGCATTTCCGCGGAGACTAGCCTCTCGGCCAATCAGAGGGCTGTATTGGGCAAAAGTACTCAAAGTGGAGCGCTCCAGTATATGTTACGTACGGCTAGCCCCGTTTTAGGTAATAGATTGTGCGATTCACGTCATAATTACTGATAAGCTGGAATGGCCGCTGATAAGGCTGGCTGCAGCGCCGGCATCGGCTCTTTCGTCTCTGTATACTGCATACTCGCGATGTACACGCTATAGTTACAACTTGGATACTTGTGGTCATGTCATGTGCATACTGTTGTGCCAGCATGAAAGTACCAGCATGAAGTACCAGCATACATATCGACATACTGCGTAGTCGAACTGTTGTGACTGCGTTGTTGTCCAGACATGCATGTACCTGATGACGCCATGCCCTTCACGACATCAGCCTATATAATTAGCACAGCCATATCAATCAATCCCTGTCAACCGAGTCAGTGAGATAAGTAGCTCTTTGACCTCTAGTCAACTAACTACGTCGCTGCTTGCGTGCTCGACGTATCTCGGCGTCAAACCTCCAAGGTTACCCCGCGATTTCGCGATCTTCGTATCTGCTATCGACACCGTCTTCTCAGGCAGTCAAGTGGATCAAGGAAAAATTTTCTTCTCTTTCTCCATCGGATTCTCGGCTGGCGGTGGGCCGGGAGGTTAACGTGCTGGTTTGGCTGCTTTTCATTAGTACGTTGAGCCAGCCCATGGGGTATACACATGCTACTCCTTAAGACTGCATTCTATACGTAGTAAGTAGTGCTGTGTTGGTATATAGCCGCCGGCCCATTTTCTTCCGGTGGTCTGTGATATATTCCTATCGGTGCTCTAGTCCCTGCTGATAGCGATTTATTCAATGGCTGCCTTATCAGCGGGTGGACGTCTTACTTGGTATATAGAATGTATTCATGTCCGTAAAGCACACCTGTCTCCCAGGTACTTGAAGTCATCTCACCTGGCGACTATAATCCTAATTCTATACGTAGTGGAGGACATCGCATCCACTCTCTGTTCCTGGTTACGTAAAGGAAAACTTTCAATGGACGCCAGCTGTTGTGTCTCTGCTGTGTCTGCTCCCCAGTGACACCCATTCATTGGCACGGTTTATACTACGTGACTTTGCACCTTGGAGGTGTTGCGCCGGATTGGGAAACTCTTTCCCAGTTTCTGTCTGTCAGAACGGCTGCTTGGGTATGTGTGCCTTATGCGTCCAAGCTCCGAAGAGCCTTCTAGTCCGTTCGTGCTAGTTAGTTATGTCCTAACCAGGTCATGCCATAGAAGTCAGTCCGCCCCTCTCCTGCGCGAGCTCAAGCACTGTTGAGGTTCCCCGGACGTCGCAATGCTTAGCGCATCCTTCAATGCTCATTTCCCGACTGCCACCAGCTGCCCATTCCATTGGACGACATCCATTTTCTCCAGTGGCATAGCGGACTGCTGTCTCTAAAATTCTGACCATCTCCTGACCTTCTATCGTCGATTCTTTTTCTTCGTTGCGATTCTGTTACTCATATCGAACTAGAACTAACCCTATTTATTCTGCTTCCGTTGGCGGAGGCGCTCCGCCGGTACCAGGAAAAATTTATCTCCACAGTGAAAGGAAGCACAAGCTCACAAGGTGAAGCAAGAAGAAAGAGAAAGAAGGAAATTTGATAGGAGAGAAAATTTGCCAGAACATAGAAGAGGAGGGAAGAAACAGATAGACTTCCGACATCAACTTGCGACCCATCGCAGTCATTCTGCCTGTGGCCAGAACATCTAGCATCCGCCAGCGCGAACCCTACGATCAACATATTACTCAATCGCTACCATCTCCAAGTCACTCGCTCCACTTGGCTGGCACGGTAGATGTCTTTGATGCCTACTTAAGTTGACTGTCTTGCTGTGCGCTTATTTGATCACCGCTCACAGATTGCACCATCCGCCTTGCCTGTCGCGACTCTGTGCTTCAGTGCATTTTAGCCGGGCATATAATTTTGATCACTGGCCTTCAACCCTACTGGAAAAAATTCATCCCGTCGTATCTCAGCATCCTCAATTCCCAACCACCACCCACCAGGTTATCGCACACAATTTCATCACTCTAACTGGAACCGCCTACAGCGATTGTTTGGTTCGGCCTCGTCATCCTGACTGGCAAACTTCGACCACCTCGCTTCGTAGTTGACCCAGCAGTCCGACGTAAAGGAAATCCCGTGGCGACAGTACTTTCAATTACTATTACATACAGCGTCACGTGCACCGACCCTCCCCCAGCTTTTTTCTCTCCTATCTTTCTCCCCCCTCTCTTTTTTCCTTTTAATCCCATCATCATACACGCAACACACGAATGACCCAACAGCTGCACAAAACCATTGCGGTGGTGAACGCCACCGGGCGTCAAGCAGCCTCTCTCATACGAGTGGCATCCGCCTTAGGGTATGGCGTCCGCGCCCACACGCATACCCTCAAAGGCGTGATTGCGGAGGAACTCGCAGGTCTGCCTAATGTCACCCTTCTCAAAGGCGATCTCATGAACAACCCGACATTTATGGACGAAATCTTCAAGGGTGCCCAACTCGCATTTATCAACACAGTTTCCCAAGCCGGCGATGAAGTCGTAATAGGCCGCGCACTGGCCGACGCCGCCAAACGCGCCGGCACAATCCAGCACTACGTCTACAGCAGCATGCCGGATCATTCCGTACATGGACCCTGGCCCAGTCCGCCGATGTGGGCGTGCAAGTTTACCGTAGAGAATTACGTGCGACAGCTCGGGATCCCGGCGACGTTTGTTTATGCGGGTATCTACAATAATAATTTCACCAGTCTACCTTATCCGCTTTTCCAGATGGAGTTGCAGCCAGACGGCAGCTTTGAGTGGGCGGCTCCGTTTAATCCTGATGTGCCATTGCCATGGTTGGATGCGGAGCATGATGTTGGGCCAGCTTTGATTCAAATTTTCAAGGACGGTCCAAAGAAATGGAACGGTCATCGGTAGGTTGCTTCATCGTGGCATTCGTTGTGATTTAGGCTGACTTAGTAGAATTGCCCTCACCTTTGAAACTCTCTCCCCGATACAAGTCTGCGCCGCCTTTGCACGTGCTCTGGGCCGACGAGTCACGTACCGGCGCACATCGAAAATCGAAATCAAAGTCAGAATTCCCGACGGATATCGCGAACAACTAGAAGCACTAGAGGAACTATTTGGCCGACATGAGGCGCCATATTTCCCACAGCCGGAATTCAACACCCCCGCCGCGGGGTCTCCCAAGGGTCTTGGGCCAGCAGGCGGAAAAGGTGCTGGTGCCGGTATGATGCAAGGACCGGGCGGGGTGGTCTCTCAGCGAGTGACGGACGAGGCGCGCAAGCTGTGGCAAGGCTGGCGCGACATGGAAGAATATGCGCGTGAGGTCTTTCCCGTCGAGGAAGAAGCGAACGGGCTACAATGGATGCTGTAATCTTCTCTCATTTTATTTTCGACTCCTTTCTTTCTACACATTGCGGGCGTCTCTTCTTATGAATGCATATTGACTGGGTGTCACCTACGGCTTGGATGATTTTATTTCTCTGCTTACATGTCTATGAATGACGGCCGAATACCAAAAATACGGCGTTGGTTTCGTTGGAGCAAGACAAAAGTTTTCTCTTATGATTGTGATTAATACTCTTGCAGGGTGGCAGTATGGATTATGACAATATCATTAATAATTATCAACTTGACTCAGTCATGACGCTGTAGTCGAAAAAGTGCTGTTTTCGTAAATTTGATATGTAGAACGATAAGATATCATTCCTGTCCTATCAGAGAATGCATCTCGATAAGGCGCCTCCATCTTCTAGTGGGTAATCAGCGAATCACATGAGACTTCATTGTATGCTTTTCTGTCGAATTGTAAATCCGAATAGCTAGCTGGATTGCTGAGCAACCCTACATGGGTTGATTACGTATTGCCTGTTTAGGCAGGTGGGCGTGTCGCAGTACACATCAACCTGGACACTTAGTTATATACAAGAGATATTCGAAATGACATTGAATCCATCGCGAAGAAGAAGAATATAACGATATACAGCAGCTCCGACGATCATTGGTCGGTGACTGCTGCGATGATGGCACACATTCCAGTGACCCTGAGATACATTCTTGACAATTTGCCTTCTTCTTCACCCCTCTGCTCCTCGGTGAACTTTTCTCTCTCTTTTTCTTTTCGTACATCTTTACTTTCTTCAACAGCAATATACACTTCATTGACTACCAGCACTGTATCTACAGGGTTGATCCCATACACTGCACTCGTTTGTTCTGCTGGTCAGCTGGTCGCTCTTCCATTCCCACCAATATACAGACCGAGTATACAGACCGGATATACAGATAGTCTGTGACTGTCTCAATCACTCGTTGATTTTTGATAGACACTGCAGAGCAGGCCTCGGCAGTGACTTACACCGATAGCAACAGCAACCGCCAAGATGAGACACGCTGCCATTATCATCGCCTGCCTGGCCACCGCCATCTCAGCCTCCAACTTCTGGCGCCTACCATGCACAAGCCGCACAGCTGCAGCACGCATAGACCCTATCATGGCTCCCGGCGAGCCCAACAGCCACTTACACACCATCTTCGGCTCAGGAGGTGTTTCTCTCTGAATAATTGATGAAGCCATAAGATCTGACTTTGTATAGGGTTTTCCTCAGAAGTCACGCAAGACGATCTCCTTCGTTCAGACTGCACCTCCTGCGCCGTCACGCAAGACCGCTCTGCCTACTGGATTCCACCACTCATGTTCCTATACCCCAACGGATCAGCGACAATGGTCAACCAAGACGGCGGCATGTTAGTCTACTACTTTGCCTACGGCGACAACCCCCAACCTTTTCCCCAGGGTTTCCGAATGATAGCTGGAGATCAATACCTTCGCAACTTCACGGGCCCTGTTCCTGATCCCCCGACTTCCGAATGGTCGGCAGACGATAAGACGCAGTTTTCGTTGGCTCAAAAAGCGCTGGGGTTTAATTGTTTGCACTATGATACTGGCAGCGATGAAGATTCGCTGTATAGGCATACACTACCCGACAAGCAGTTTCTAGATGAGAATTGCTCCGACGGGTTGAGGCTGGAGCTCATGTTCCCTTCGTGCTGGAATGGGGTGGATGTCGATAGTCCCGATCATAGATCACATATGGCATATCCGGATCTTGTCAAAGATGGGCAATGTCCGGAAGGCTTTGGGACGAGACTTGTCAGTCTTTTCTTTGAGACCAAATATGATACGCAGGATTTTAAAGGCGTGGATGGCCAGTTCGTACTGGCCACTGGTGATCCAACGGGGTGCGGATATCATGGCGATTTTATCCAGGGATGGCAGACGGACTTTTTGGGGCGGGCAATGCAGGAATGCTCAAACCCCTCCGGAGAGGTAGCGGATTGCTCGTTGTTTACGCTGCAGAGCGATCAGGATGCGGCTGCCTGTCAGGCTCCGTTGCCGGCGGAATTGCGGCACGAAAACCCATTTTTCAACAGACATGGATTGTTGGGTGATGTGCCAATTCAACATGGTCCGGAACAGGCTGCACCTTATGGAGTTGAGTTGTCAGGATTGGTGGATCACTTACCTGTGCCGTTGCCTGGTATCGCGGTCGCCGGCCTTGAGGATGGTGTTGCGAGTGTTGTTGATAAAGTAGTACCGACAGCTCCTCCTGCATTGCCGACTCATGCTGGATTAGAGGCAAAAAGGTGCAACATAGATACGAACACCGTATACGAAACGGTCACTATCAAGGTACCTCTTACCACGCATTCACCTGCCTCTCACACTGCCAGCGTACTGCGCAAGCGTGGCCACGGGCACCGTGACCACCACAGTCGGGAAAAACTCCGATAACAAAAAGTTCAAAAGAAATATCCTGAATAGGAAAGTGGGATGTCCAAGCCTGATGATGGATACGCTACTTCTGACGCCATTCCTCATCCATTCCCCGCTCGTTCCAATGAGCTATACCCGCTATCGTATTAGCCTAATTGCTACGCAACGTTAAGATTTGACTGATGGAGCTTAAGCCTGTTTTGATTGTTAATCAGGACTAGGATTTAGGATTTAACAGGTTTTATTTCCATATCAATCGATGTGTTTCATCAAAGCTTAGGTGGGGGAAGGCCTTTGACCTTCCTTTCCGAGAATCCTCCCGGAGGATGAGCAAGCATATAAAGAGGACTCCCCCATTTCAAGCCAATTCAATTAACCAATCTGGACTAAAGTATCTAAAGAATTAAAGACAGTAATCAAAATGGTTGAAGTACCCAAAGACCTTCCCAAGATGGAGTACCGCCATCTCGGTAACAGCGGTCTTCTCGTTTCGGTAATTTCCCTAGGAGGATGGCTTACCTATGGCGGACACGTTGAAGATGGTATGTTGATGTCGATCAATCGATAAGTTATGGAACTGATGGTTGCAGAAAAAACCTTTGCGTGTATGAAAGCCGCCTACGATGCTGGCATCAACTTCTTCGATACCGCCGAGGGGTATGCCGCTGGACAGTCGGAGATTGTCATGGGGAAAGCGATCAAGCACTTTGGTTGGAAGCAGAGGGATTTGGTCATTTCTACCAAGGTATATCGTCTCCAAAAAAGAACGGACCTGATCGAGGACTAACAAGTAAAGCTCTACTTTGGCCAAGACAACGCCAAAGACCCCGAAAATCCCCTCAACAACCGCGGCCTCTCCCGTAAACACATCATCGAAGGCCTGAACCAATCTCTCGCTCGCCTCGATCTGCCCTACGTTGACATTGTCTATGCTCATCGCCCCGACAGGACGACGCCGATGCACGAGATCGTGCGCGCATTCAACCACTTGATCGACCAGGGCAAGACATTCTATTGGGGAACCTCCGAATGGAGCGCAAGCGAAATCAGCGAGGCGTGGCGCATCGCCGATAAGTTGGGATTAGTGGGCCCCGTCGTCGAGCAGCCGCAGTACAATCTCCTGACGCGCGATAGGGTCGAGAAGGAGTATAGATGGCTGTATGCCGAGCATGGATTGGGATTGACCGTGTTCTCGCCATTGAAGCAGGGGATCTTGACTGGGAAATACAACGATGTCGAAGCACCGCCGCCGGGATCGCGACTCAAGGAAGGCGACGGTAAGATGGCCTTTGTGACTCAAATGGCAAAGACCTGGGGCGATGAGACCTGGAAAAAGAATCTGGCGATTGTGGCCAACCTGAAGCCCATTGCGGAAGAGTTGGGCGTTACGCAGGCGCAGCTGGCGCTTGGGTGGGCGCTCAAGAACCCGAACGTGTCGTCGCTGATCACGGGCGCATCAAGACCGGAGCAGGTCTTTGAGAATGTCCGCGCGGTCGAGGTGGCGCACAAGCTGACTCCGGAGATTTTGGAGAGGATTGACAAGGCCGCCGAGACTGCACCAGCTGCTGAGCCATTACGTTATTAGATACGAAGAGATAAAAACGAAAGAAAATATAATTGATCGCTCTAGAACTAGGGTATTCTGATAATCACAAAAGAATCAAGCAACCAGTCCACCTAACCGGCAATAAACTTCTTTCCTGACCCGGTAAAGTAATCCTTGCCCTTGACAAGCGACACCATCAACCCAGGCAGCGTGAAGCCTTTTATCTGACCTGTCCCCGTCGACTTGCCGATGGGCATGACAACCATGAGAGACGGATCACTCTTGTACTCAGCCCGTTTGCCCTTTCCGGTAATGTCGGCCTTCAAGTTGGAGATCAAAACGTGGACTTGTCCCTCGACACGCGACAGGAGTCGTGCAGAGTAGTGCGTGATATCGCCGACGGCGTAGACGGAGGAGTCTGCCTTGGACACGAAATGGTTGTCGACCTCGACCCAGCCCTGCTGATTGAGCAAGGAGGCCGGGATGAACTCGTTGTTGGGCAGGACACCCGTGGTATTGGCGTAAAAGTCGGCGGTCAGCGTCTGACCATCAGCGGTGACCACGTTCCATTTCCCAGCTGCGTCCTTGGAGGCTGCAGTGACGGTTTTATCGGCCAGGATCTTGACGCCCTTTTTCTTCAGAATCTTGGCCGCGTTTCGGCGTGTAGCTTCCCGCAAGCCGGGCAGGACGTTGTCCGCGTTCGTCAGGAGGGTCACTTCAGTACCGGGATAAGCTTCGGCGATTTCACCGGCGAATTCGACGCCCAGTGCACCAGCGCCACCGATAATGACACCCTTTGCGGATTTGATGGCCTCCTGTGCAGTCTTGAGTTCTGCCTCAATCTTTCCGGTACCGGATTGCTTGAAGGGGATTTGAAAGCTGTCTGTGCCCGTGGTGGCGTTGGATGTGCTTCCAGACGCAATAACCACATAATCATACGCCAAGGTCTTGCTGGAGCCGGTGTTCACGTCTTGCACAACAACATTCTTGCCCTCGAGGTCGATAGAAGTAGCCTTGCCAACGACAAACTCAAAGTTCTTCTTCGCATTGGCATGTTTATCAAACAGTGGGGCGATGGGGTAGATGTATTTGTCGCGGGGAATGTCGTTGGGTTTGGTGGTCAGGCGCGGCGATGCGATGTTGAAGTAAAATTCCTCTTCCCGTCGTTAGTACGCAGCATTACACTCAACGGCTACTACTATTTAGACACACCCGATGGATTGACCAGCACAACCCTGGCATTGGGAACCTCCTTCAACAAGCCATGCGCAACATTGATACCCGACCACGAAGCGCCGATAATAACAACCGTCTTGGTCGGTGCTTGAGCCATTTCTGCAGCTTCAATTTTCAGACGACGCTGTCTCCACGACCAGAGCACGAAGAGGGGGAGAGCAATGAGCGACGCGGAGATGTAGAGTCGTTGGTTGGTTAATTCTGTCATTCTCTGTTTTATTTCTGTTTCGTCGACGCAGCCAGCTATTTATATCTTTGTTCCTGACGATAGTACTGAATTAGGGCAATTATAAAGTTTGGTCTGGCGGAGCGGATTATGGAACAATGCCGGAATTTGTCAGAAATGCCTGATGACCGCAAAGCAACTTCGCCGACAAGCTTGGAGCTGATCACCGACGACTGCTGATTTCTAAGAAATGAGCTTCGATTTCTAAGGTGTCGCCTGGGTTACTCCTACTATTTGAGCTTGAGCACGGTGCTGATCGCTGCGCTTGTTAGCGCCACAGTTTATTCGGATTGGATGATACGGTACCGTACTGCGAAATACGATTACCTCGTACACAACGCTCGTTACAGAGTGTGCATAGTACGCTTAGTTGTATGTATGCTAGGCCAAAACAGCAAAAGCACATGTTTCGGATCGATTTTCTGCAGCCCGCGACGATAATCGGACCGCGGTCGGTAGAATACTGTATCCCGCTTGTATTAAGACCGCTTCAGCAACTGCCGATACACACCTCGTACGTGGTACCTGGTTAACTAACTGCTGACGAATCGGATGTCCACGCTGACAGTCCGTTTCTTCTTTAGTTCATGTGCTGTGATTTTTAATACTGACAATTGACCGTTCTTGTTCTGTGATTGGCTTGGAGCAGCTATTTCACCTAAAGTTTAAACCCCTGGATACACGTAAAGGTCTCATTTCGGTACTGTTTCGATGAGTTTCGAGAACAGCACTTCCCCATGTTATCGATCATACGACCAGACCGTGATCATGCATAATGAAAAATCCCTACACGTTGTCATTGCCTACTGGACAATGGACGAATGCGCAAGTAGAAGAGTCCTAGGATCGAGCCTGATAACATCTCGTAACTGTAATAGTCTATGGAATAGTCTATGATATCTAATCAAACAATAAGAGCAGCATATTCGATGCGGAACCGAATATACTATGACAAACGCTGTTTCGAGGCTTTCTCGATTAGTTCGTAATCTCGGTCGTAGTCTGTCTTGCCTCACCCTTGCTCTCCACAAAATGCTGGATTCTCCTCTTGGGCAACCACGCCTCTTCCGGAGTGAACCACCAAGAGATAATGGCGAATATTGTAACACCAGCCATGATGACAGGTGCATCTGCATTCATCAGCTCTTGATCTTGACAAACTTGAAAAAAGGCTTACAGTTCAAGGTTTCTCCTGTCACAGGAAACTCATACGGCGAATACAAAACCGCCACAACCCAACCATTCCAAAAAATCGAGATGACTTGAAAAGGCCTACTCCATCTCCCCAGACTCCATTTCGGCTTCGGAAACGAGTTGGGAGTCAAGAATACTCGTCCAAGACATATCAATCCGTAAGCAGCGGCGGAGGGAACACCCGCAGCTGAAATGAGAGATGTGAATGCGACGGCAGAAGGCAAAATGGTACAAGACACCAATGCGGCGACACCCCAAACGACAATGACGGCGTTGCGTGGTTGTCCTTCGGCGGAGACTTGGGAGACCCAGCCGGAGAAAGGCAGGACACCGTCACGGGCGACGGCAAAAACAAGACGGGAAGCGGCGACAATGGCGATGGCGGTGTTCTTCACTCATCAGCCTTGAGACATGACGGACATGACGGAAGAAATGGAGTACTTACAAACCACAAGGCAACGATGCAAACTATGTTCATAAAAATATGGCCACCTTGTCCGAGGACAACGGCGTAGAGCGAGACAAATGGTTGAGGCGCACCAAACGAGAAAAGGGTATCAGGATCAGGCTAAGTTGGTCAGCATACTATATCACTGATTCAATAAAGGTAAAGAAGATATACCGAGCAGAAAAGGAACAAAATGATAACAACCAATCCACCCAACCCACTCACAACGGTACTCCAAAAAATGCCACGAGCAGCAACCACAGAGGCATTCTTAGTCTCTTCAGCGACATGACCCGAAGCATCGAATCCAATGAGGATACCGGCCGTGGCAAGATAGGAAAGGCACCAATTCCAGCCTGGGGGAGCACCGGTGCCGTTGTACGTGGTCATAAAAGCGTCGTGAGCCGTACGGAAGCCCCAAGTGTTGACGACGCCGATGGGAAGCCAGATCATGTTCAGCAAGAAGTCGAGAAGTACCATGGTCGAGGAGAGGTAAAAAACCCAGCGAAAGTATTTTGCTATTATTCGTTAGAGATATACCATTTCCCTGGCTGGCGTGACATACGAGGCAGAAAGTTGATCACTGCAGCTAGTGCGAGCAAAACTTCGGTGCACACCCATTGCACAGCACGAAATTTCACATCACTAGGATCAGTAGGGAAATCCAAATTGAAAACAGTGATTTCCTATCATGTTAGCTTCGCCTCAGAGACTCGCCGATAGAGACTTACAGAGAGCATATAATTCGTCGCAGCCTGTGTGTTACTTGCACAAAATGTCGTCCAGGCGGTGGTGCTCCACCACGCAACCACAAATCCCAGCAGACGGCCATACTTGGGACCACCGGACTCAGCTGCCCAGAGATAGATGGAACCAGCAGAGGGAGAGGCCGAGCATACTTCGGCAATTACGGCGGCTGTTATGAAGCTGAATACGAGCGTGACCAAATAACTCGTCCTGGGCCATCGTTAGCAATTGCACCGAGGAATTAGAGAGTGAGCTTACCAGTAAGCAAGGTTACCACCACTAGCGATTCCGGTGCTGAAGGTAACACGAACACCGCCGACAAAGTACAGAGCCGCTAGTTGAATGTTAGCTCTGCCATACAATGCGTGGTGTGACGCGACACATACCAAAAGTAGTCGAGAAGTTTTCTAGAAAAGTATATGATCGATGCAGGACCTACACAATTCATTAAAACCCCATTCATCTTCATCCTTGCATTGCGTGGTGGTATACCTGTTTGTAACCCAGGGTTTCCTATGCGAATCAGTCAGTCGAGCTCTTTTGAGCTTCATTTCACTGATTCTTCTCAGTAGGTTTGTTCTCACCAATAACGCGGCATCTTCGTCAATTGTAGACGGGTCTCTCGAGTTCTCCTCTACGGTAGCAGGCACAGGAGCATCGCCCTGCTGAATGAGTTGCGGCATTGCTTTAGATTACTGCGGGGTGATGATCCCGAGTCCAGAATGTTCACTGCAAGAGGATGTATAGGGTTGAACAAAAAGGATATCAAAACATCAATAAAAACTTTTCATCTCATGACAGCTCTCTTCCTAAAAGGCCCGATGGTCGTTGGAAGCTGTTCGGGTATTGTCCGAGCACAAGAAAATTTTTGTTCTGGATAAGTTTAGCGTTGTTGAAAGGTTGGTTCGGTGAGGAGCTGCTCGTATTTTGCTTAAATTTGCTTGGGACGGCCCCTCTTTTGCGAGCTTATTTCTAGTACCTCAGGTGATTTGCGTAGTTACATAGTCGCGTATGTCATATCATCGAGTCATTCTAGATCTCTAAGTGGATGCCGCTGTGTCGTTTGGGGAAATGGTGCCTCTTTTTTGTCCCTAGCTCCTCTTATATTGACCACGTAAAGTTGGTGATTTTAGATTGCCGGATAAATTCATAATTGACGGGTTAGTTTTAGCAAACAAGGTTAAATGAAATTCTATTCAACTAACACGGCACCCTTCATTTACAATAATATCATGAGTTCCAATCAACCATCGCATCCTCACCAACAACGTCGCGAATCATCTTTTCGCTTAGTTTCCACAGATTATCCCCCAGCACCGGATCAGAAGCCTGCTTCGACCGTTGACCCAATTGACCCGGATCTGTGAAATAACGTCCATTCCAGTCCTTTTCTTCGACTTCAGGACTGACTGAGGCATACAAAGCGCTGTAGGCGCCTTGCTCGGGGTCGCGACTGATTGCGATCATGGAATTTGTGAGGAGTTTGCCGAGGAGACCCGGGTAGGCTTCTTTCCATTGTTGTTGCATTGTTGTGTTGACCTACATGGTCAGTAAGAAGAGCAATACATTTCTAGGTGGTAGGGAGACGAACTGCACCGGGATGCACACTCAGAGCATAGACATTATCATGGTTAGGCTTAATGACCTTCTGCACAAGTCCAAAATCCACACCCAGGATAATCGCCAACTTCGTACGAGCATACAACTCTGCGCTTCCGACGTTAGGATTGTTTATCTCCTGTTTTGATTCGAATTTGACATCAGATGGGGCCAAGCGATGTAACTCCGATGACTCCCACACGATCCGGGGAGCAGGTGTATCGGGCAATCTCGAAGTCTTGCGTATGAGCGGATACAAGAGGTTGACAGCATAAAACTGACCGAGCCAGTTGATCTGGAAATGGGAGTCGATCTTGTCATTCGTTTCGCGGTATTGGTTTGCGTTGATGCCGGCTGATAATACCAACTGCCCCCAGAACACCCATCAATACCACTGCCTAGCCATTGGATATAAATGGGTATAAGAACCTACCAAATCAAGCCTCTTCTCTTTCTCCCTCATCTGCGTAAAGACCTCCTTGACCTGCTTCAAAACCCCCATGTCGCACCCAATCCATTCAATCTCTGCATCGGGTCCTTTCTCCTTTTTGATGGAGTCAATCGCGGCGTCGCCTTGCTCCGATTTGCGATTGACCATTATCACGCGGGCGCCAGCTAGAGCGAAGGCGCGGGCAATTTCGTACCTACATGATCTCAAGTAGTTAATGGCGTTGACTGTGAAATTGTAGGCAATGGGAGGGACGAGCAAACCCTATACCTAATGCGCCGCCCAGGACGACCGCGACGCGACCATTAAGGTTGTCCGGCGTCACCTTTTTGGGGCCGATGATGGAATGAAGCGCAGACTGCATATTAAAAGAGTTTGTGCAGACTTGAATGTACTATCGAATGTTTGGTGAAGAATAGTTGCTGAGGGAAGTGCTGTGTTGCGTTCTTATATCATTCTAGGGTTGTTCGGGTTACGTCAGGGCGACTCAATGGTACAGTAACTCTTGCAGCCATGCAATCATTCCTACAAGAGTATAATATAACTTGATTTTGTATGTTTATCGTATTCTAAATCCGGTCCATGATATCTACGTCAATGACTCCATGTATTTTTCAATCTTTGCAGCTCGATCTTTGCAGAAGAATGGAGTTAGGGTTGAGATCGCGACGGGTAAACATTCTGTCATACATCGCTCCACTTTGAGCTGGATCAGAATGTCTTTCGAGGATCATATAATGCCGAACAAATGTATTGGACGTACAAAATTCTTTGGAAAACGAATATAGCAGCTTAATGGCCTTTGTCTGATGTATAGCCTTACATCAGTGTACAATGGCCAGACGGCTGACTCTCCAACTCCACCTTTTTCAAGTTGACTACCGGGAATTCAGAAATATGCAGCTTTGCGCTTGCAAAAGGAACCAACTTCACAGCAAAAGGCTTCCCGGTGGGTGATGGGTCAGCTGGTGGAAGTCCTGCACAGTCGCCCTCTAGTTCCCAATTCGAGATCTTCGTTCCGGCCACAGTAATAGAGACTGGCGGTGCGCCAGATTGAAAGATCGGACTGGGGAGATCGCCTTTCACTTCCGACCGGTGAAAGTGCGTTTGAGATGGATCAATGGCCACCTTCCAGTCAGCTGCTGGTATGTATTCTACGTCACGGAGCTTGGAAGAATAATCTGCATCGGGTAAGGGTTTCCATTCGGCAAAGTGTGTCGGTGGGCCAACTTTGGCCTTGTGTGGAATTTCCATCGCATATAGAAGTGCGCCTCGGTATATAGCAACAGCATTGTTGGCTCGCGGTACGATTCGAATTTCAGCATTTAGTGTGATTCTAAATGCTGTTTTGCCAGGTGAGATGGCAATCTTATAAAGACTATTGGCATCCACCTCTACTGCTTCCTCCCGAATTTCGTCGGTATCAAGAATTTTGTTCACCGTGGTACCTTTGGTAGCCCATTCTGGAATACGAATGTAGAAGCTGAATGGCCGACTGGCCTCAATCTTGTAGGTGATTCTCTCGTCGAATGGGTAATGGGTATCGCTAACGATGTGTATAGGCTTTTCTCCCTTGACAGGGATAGTGACCTCTGCAGGAACAAGGAACTGGTGTGAGATTGATTTCAAATCCGCACTAGCAACGAAAGAGTTCATTGCGAACTTTGGCATTGCCTGGGAATGATTGACCAAGCAGCATGGCTATTATTGTCAGTTGTGACCATTACTTAGCAGTAGGCAACTCACATAATTCACTTCTAGCCCATAGACTAGGGCGCGTCCTCCACAGTTGTAGAAAGGCCAATTCTCAAGATTCCTCGCCCAGGTTTCATTGCTCTGTGTTAGATAATTATGAGCCCACCAGTCCGGTGTCATACCCGCCGGCAACCCATTGAACGTGGCAAGCTCGGCTCTGTCAGCATAGGTATTGTCGCCAAACAATCGATACATATACGAAAGCGAGAAGATCAATTCTGCCGTACCACAAAGCTCTGCGCCTCGTTTGGGATGGACGCCGGCCAAAAATTCATCACCTGCAAGAGCCCCAAACGTTGTGCCATGATACTTGAAACACATATCGACGGATTGACGGGTCTTTGCAATCAAACCATGATCATGAGTCATTCGGTAAAGCTGTGGCATATATCGCAATGCTATTATTCGTCAGTTTTAAGACAATCTGCATGCTGACGTGAAATGCACCCACCTTCTGATACATTCACCACATGTTTCATAAGGGTCGATCCTGGAGCTGCCGGTTTCTTGGGAAAATGTTCTTCAGTAAAGAACTCGGACCAGTCCCTGTCACCAGCACGGGTAGCCTCCCATGCAAGGTCCATTGTTTCCCAGATCAAATCCTTATCCCGCCTATTGTTTACCTGCTCATACAACCACTGCAACGACGTGGACAGCTCGTGCGCGCGCGTAATACAAAATCCATCAAACTCATCGCCAGGATGAGGAATGAGTCCTTGATAGTTGTCCTTCAACATCGAATTGACAAGTTTTGTAAAGCGAAGCAGCGAATCCACAATGCGATCGTACTGAGATGGATCGGCAAGGGCATGATTCACCATGCCCATCATGACAAGACAGCGCGCCCATATTCCTCGGCCATGCTTTGTATGCTCGGGACCGATCCATCCGTCTGCATGCTGGTTTCTGAGAGTACGGTCGAGGAATTCGTTGGCCTGCTTCTTTAAATCATCATCGTCGAGAATATAGGCAAGCGGTACAATGTAGTTGTACCAGTAGGGAGCAGATTCGCGCAAAGGGCTGTATTCCACGTCACCACCGAGCCAGCTGGTGTCTTTTACGAAGCGATGGAATTTATAGAGATTACCACCCAGTCCAGCTGCGCAGAGTTTCAGTTGGTCGCGGATCCACCCCCGAGGCTGCACGGAGCCAAGTGGAAGGAGCTCGAACGCAAAGGGGGCGAGGGCTCGGGACCTCATTCTGAGCCTTGATCTGTTATGTGAAGCGATGTTGGTAGAAGAATTAGTAGCATCAAGAACAGATCAGAGGCTGGCATCAGAGAGGTGAGCGAAAGAGGAAGGCACGACCTGAAACTCGTGACCGCAACGTGGGAAGGCGCTAAGGCACCGATGAAGTCATGGCCGTCTTGGCAACCTGGGGTAATCCATACCAGTCCTACTTTGTATAAGCGTATAATTTATGTGCTTGGGTTAGGGTTTGGGGAATATGCTCTGCACTATCGCAGGATACACCCTCATCTCCCTGCATAGGCGGGTGCATCTTTATACATTGGATCCAATCAAAGAAAAACCTTTTCCTATGACTGTTGTCAGACAAGTATTGGTCATGGGATGTTCTGGGACGAGGCAGTGTTTGCTAGGACAAGAGATAATTTCGCGCACATGTACTCAGGCAGTAGTAGGGCTATGCGAACACGGGTGTGCCATGCTGGAAAGGGCAGACCGAGACTCTCGACGGAGTGCAGGAGCAGCAGCAGTAGCAGGAGCTTTTGCTGCCCGCTGTGGATGCTAAGCCTACACTTTGCTCGTTTGATTTGTCTCAACTATCGTTACACCCGGAAAGTGACGGGCATGTCACTTCAATCTGCTATACCTTTATTTTACCATAGGGTCATTAGGGTTGTGGCCCCTCCTCGGGGTTATAGCTTCCTGATAGTTAATTGATTGGTCCATCGTGACAATACAATACAATGGCGGAGTCTTCCCCGCATCACCCCAGCTTTTGTACCGGACATCCGTGGAGATGTGTTACCCATACGGCCTAGAATAACCGACTCTCCCCTGTCTTACAGGGTTAAAATATTGCTTTATCCGGTTTATACGCCAATGGAACGCGTCAGCTAGTAGGAGTAGTACATCCGGACATCCGGTGACCATGAAACTCACCCATCGTGGTACCAGTAGTCCTCTCCATGTAACGGCAAACTAACAAGTCCAAGCCGCTAATCAGAATGACTGACTGAATGTTCTACAGCGCATGATTCATGAAAATTAAAATAAGACTATCTCCTTGCTGGGTACGGCAAATTCACTGTCAGATCTGCCAGAGGTACCAAGGGTCATTGCTACCTTCTCCGCTTTGTCTGCCCCTTGCAACCTTCCTCTTCTCCATCTGCTCCGACTCTTGACAACCCCGCTCCTATACATCATCTTGAGCTACCTTTGCAAACTTATTGTGTTAATGACTTCAATTCTTGTTTGCTAGAGCATTTTCCCTATGTTGAGATCACGATACCTCTGAAATATCGACGGTTCAGTCACGATGAGCTGGCTAAGGAAGGCGCCAATTCTGGCGCCTTCTTCTCCGATAATTCCTACGACTTCTTTACGCGTTTTGGGCTGTCCAGGTATGGAACGGTCATTCTGATTTTATTCCATTTCCTAAAAAAGTATTAACGCAATTTAATTTTCACTTTCTACAGCATTGCGACAAATCTACGGTCTCAAGACGGCTTCACGTCCATGGAAGCATAGACAAGATCGCAAGCGAGTTCTCGTAGCCAATTACGCACCCCATAAGCACAACTTCGCGACAGCATCTTCCTCTTCCGTAGTCGTGCCTTACCAGTCGCTGACGGTTGGCATTCCGCGCGAGACATTCCCGAACGAGCGTCGTGTGGCCATCACGCCGCAAAATGTAGCGCTTCTCTTGAAAAAGGGCTTTTCAAGGATTCTCATAGAAAGCGGCGCTGGCGCTGAGGCTCAATTCACTGACGAAGCTTACAGAAAGGCTGGCGCAATTATCGTTGAGAGAGATGTAGTCTGGTCTCAGAGTGACATTATTCTCAAGGTTCGTGCGCCTAGTATCGGGGATGGCCCTAAAAATGAAGTAAATGCTATGCATGACGGTGCGACTGTCATCTCCTTCCTTTACCCTGCGCAGAACAAGCCGGTTGTTGAAGCCCTCGCGGCAGGTGGAATTACTTCTTTCGCCATGGACAAGATTCCTCGAATTTCACGCGCTCAAGTCTTCGATGCATTAAGGTCAGCCGCGATTAGAATACTTTGTTGTGAGCGTGCGCTGACCACTAGGATCGTGAAATAAACAGTTCAATGGCCAATATTGCCGGTTATAAAGCTGTCTTGGAAGCTTCAAACGAGTTTGGTCGCTTTCTTGCTGGTCAGGTTACAGCTGCTGGGTAAGTGATTGGATCCTACTTTTATAGATCAAATGCTGACGGCTTTAACAGAAAGGTGACCAAGAATACACTAAGCCCAATGAAAGAGTATTAACTTAGCGTGCAGATACCACCTAGCAAAGTCCTCGTGATCGGAGCCGGAGTTGCAGGGTTAAGCGCAATTGGAGCTGTAAGTCCTGTATTACTATTATAGAATGAACACCGTTGCTGACAGTTCTTTTCTAGGCACGTCGCAATGGTGCAATTGTTCGTGCATTTGATACCCGTCCCGCTGCTCGTGAGCAGGTACAATCCTTGGGTGCAGAGTTCATCGAGGTCGATATGGAGGAGGACGGTTCTGGCCAGGGCGGATATGCCAAAGAAATGTCAAAGGAGTTTATTGAAGCCGAGATGAAACTATTCATGGAACAATGTCGCGAAGTTGACATAGTCATTACGACTGCTCTCATTCCTGGAAGACCAGCACCAAAGCTCATTACTAAAGAGGTATGAATGTTGTATCTGGTTTGATATGCACTTTCTAAATTGTACAGATGGTGCGTGCAATGAAACCAGGATCAGTTATTGTCGATTTAGCAGCCGAAGCTGGGGGTAATTGCGAAGCTACTGTTCCTGGACAATTGGCTGTCTATGACGGAGTGAAGGTCATTGGTACGTGTATTGGCAGTTTCATTTTTTTCAAATCCTGGAGCAAGGTTATTGACGATCTTAGGATACACCGACTTACCTTCGCGTTTACCGACTCAGTCGTCTACATTGTACTCAAACAATATTACAAAGTTTCTTCTCTCTCTGGCGGACAAGGACAAAGGCTTTCACATAGATTTAAACGATGAAGTGACTCGTGGCGCAATCGTGAGCTTCAATGGCGAGATACTACCGCCGCCTCCGCCCCCTACACCTCCTCCAACGCCAGCTGCCGGTACAGCTCAGGTCCAGGCAAAGGAGGTTAAATCAGTTGAAGTGACTCCATGGCAAAAGGCAACACGGCAAGTCGCTACAGTCACTGCGGGTATGGGATCAGCTCTTGCCTTAGGGAAGCTGACTGGCCCTGCATTCATGGGTAACATGTTTACGTTTGGACTGGCTGGACTGGTGGGCTATCGCGCTGTATGGGGCGTTGTACCTGCTTTGCACTCTCCTCTGATGAGTGTAACTAACGCTATTTCAGGTCAGTCAAGACTTGAACGTTTAATTGATCTAGCGGTAAGGCCGGTTCTAACTATTTGTAGGAATGGTTGGTATCGGCGGTCTCTTCGTCATGGGTGGAGGCTATCTGCCAACTACCATCCCTGAGACTCTGGGAGCACTTTCTGTTTTGCTTGCATTCGTGAATGTATCAGGGGGGTTCGTAATAACTAAACGCATGCTGGACATGTTTAAGCGTGGGTTTATCTCTACACGATAATCATATTGGCTTCTGACCATGGCAGGTCCTACTGATCCTCCGGAATACCCATGGTTATACGCTATACCGGGTCTTATCTTCGGAGGAGGATACATTGCTGCCGCTTCCACTGGTATGGCGGGACTTGTACAGGCTGGATACCTCGTCAGCAGCGTACTTTGCATCAGTAAGAATATAGTACTATTTTCAAATGGAGGTTTCAAAATGCTAAACAAGATGTTACAGGCTCTATATCCGGTCTTGCGTCTCAGTTAACTGCGCGCCGAGGGAACATTCTCGGGATTTTAGGTGTCAGCTCAGGGTTTCTAGCCTCGCTACTCGCAGTGGGATTTTCTCCAGCAACCTTGGTACAGTTTGGAGCGGTTGCCGGTCTCGGAGGTCTTCTAGGTATACTTCAAGCATCAATATTCTTGATTCTATTACTCGACTGACATGAAATAGGCGCTATCATTGGTCGTCGTATCACTCCAACGGGTTTGCCCCAAACAGTCGCAGCTTTGCATTCAGTGGTCGGTCTAGCAGCAGTCCTTACGAGTATTGGAAGTGTCATGGCAGAAATTGCTCATGTTTCGACGCTACACATGGTGACAGCATATCTTGGAGTCCTCATTGGTGGTGTTACATTTACCGGGTCAATTGTGGCGTTCTTGAAATTAGCTGGTCGCATGAAGTCTACTCCAACCATCCTACCAGGTAGACACGCCATTAACTCGTCCCTTCTTGGAGCAAATATTGCAACGATGAGCGCATTTGTGACCATGGCCCCGGGAGCCCCTGTTATTGCTGCGACTTGCCTAGGTGCAAACACGGTACTTAGTTTCTTAAAGGGATATACAACAACAGCTGCTATCGGCGGTGCTGATATGCGTGAGTTCGTCTTCGTGAACTTGTGAAGTATTTCTGACCAGTGTGTTTAGCCGTCGTTATTACTGTGTTGAATGCCTATTCTGGCTTCGCACTGGTTGCTGAGGGATTTATGCTGGATAACCCTCTGCTGACAACAGTTGGCTCACTCATTGGGGTCAGTGGCTCTATTCTATCATATATCATGGTAAGTGCAAATCACCCAGCCACCGTGACAGTCTTGTTGACCGTGTAGTGTGTTGCAATGAATCGGTCCCTGACGAACGTACTATTCGGCGGAATCGCGCCGATACAAGCGAGTAAGAAGATCGAGGGTGAGGTGGTTACAACTTCGATTGAAGAAACAGTGGATGCCTTGGCCAGCGCAGAGAATGTTATTATTGTAAGACCAGCCTCTCCTTGGCACTTTATCTGCTTTTTCACTAATATCGGGTGATAGGTTGTTGGCTACGGCATGGCAGTCGCCAAAGCACAATATGCTATATCAGAAATTACGAAGATGCTGCGAGCCAAAGGAGTCAATGTGCGATTCGCAATCCACCCAGTAGCAGGGCGAATGCCTGGTCAATGCAACGTGCTCCTTGCAGAGGCTTCAGTTCCTTACGACAGTAAGTTCATTCCCTACGCTTACTTTTGTATCGTACACTTGTTAATTGTCGTGTCAAGTCGTGCTTGAAATGGACGAAATCAATGACGATTTCAACGACACCGACGTAACTCTCGTCATCGGTGCAAATGACACTGTGAATCCAATCGCCCTCGAGCCAGACTCGCCCATCTCGGGAATGCCGGTATTACAGGCGTGGAAGAGTAAAGAGGTCATTGTCATGAAACGCGGGATGTCAAGTGGGTACGCCGATGTACCAAATCCGATGTTTTATATGGATAATACAAAGATGCTCTTTGGCGATGCGAAAAGCTCGTGTGATGGTACGTTTGACTAACGCGTTTCTTGACTTTACACTTACTAACCACTTTACAGCTATCAAGAGTGCATTGGAGGCTCGGAAGTGATCGTTGACTAAGATAGTCTCCTAGATCGGAGAATGAGACCTAGAATGCAATATTCCATATAGATAGTGCACATAATGTCTCGGTTGATGCTTTGAACTAGGACTGGCGGATTCTCGGTATGTCTACAAGACTATAAGACTTTAGCTACGTACATCACAATTCTATATGATTACCGTCATTGAACTTCATGCGAGTTATTCTTAAAAACTTGCTGAGAGCTTAAATTCCGAAATGGTAATCAATTTATTCGAGGCATCGATTATCATAAGTTCCAACCTCTCTTGACTTAACATACATCAATCAAGTACATCCAGTACCCTTGTATAAAGAGTTTCCTCGCGCCAGTCCTGTAGCGTGCATGTAACCCAAACGATACCTAGATAAGCAAACAAAAAACAAACAATAGTGAAAAAAACTCCCTCTTGTTCGTATATGAGACCATACATATAGTGTAACCATAATAACCTTTCAACCTTAGCAAACAGATTAAACGCCACGATCATACGTAATAACACAGATAAAGAACCAATAAACAAAATCGAGAATAGTGAACAAAATAGGGTATAAGATCAGCATCCATGGATCATCATATTCATGGTGCCCTGCCCTTGGGGTCCGAATATCATCTAAACGTGGGGGCAGGAGAAGCATCGAAGCAGTGAAACGCCCCTAGAACCCCTCGTAAAATTTCTATTAATGTATATCCGGTAACTCCACAAAATTCGAGAGCAAAAATACTACAATGATCGACCATTGTTGATCATCGTCCTGGTTTCTGGGGGCCAGGATCTATGACTGCCGATTCGAGCGCTGTTTCCCTAGCCCCCTGAAACCGCCCATCAGCAACTTCATCGTACTCGTTGAATGCCCCGATGATGATTTGCTAGAGCCCACTGTCGCTGACGTGACTGTCAATATCGATGATTTCCTTGACGTCGTTGTGGCGACTGAGTCTCTGCGACTCCGCGATGATGTGTACTCCGTCGAATTTTCGGCTGATGCGGTGGCAAGGGCTGTTATCAACGAGAGAGAAGGATTGCGGGGGCGAGAATAGGGGAATGTCTTTTGCTGCGGGTTCGAGGACGATCGTTGGTATTCGACGGGGGGCCATTCGAGGTCGCTGCTGTTGCTGCTGTGGGTGGTGATAGCTGACTGCGCCTGCTGCTGGGGCGTGAAGTGTGATTTTTCGAAATCTGGAGAGGCGGTAGCGGGAGATGTTGGTGTTGTAATGATTGATAGCGGGTGGGGGGTTGGTTTCGATTCGATTTCGCTTGGTGGTGGTGACAAAGATGAGGAAGATGATTGATCGACAACCGAAGAAGATGAACTCGAGTATTGTAGAGATGTGCTAGACCAGTTGTGTGCATGGACTCGTCTCCATGATGCTGAGCTTGCAGTTGTCATGTCACTGGCAACGCTTGAGCTGCGAATGGAGCGTGGTCGTGAGTAGTTTCGTGGTGACTCGTAGTCTGGGGCGTAGCGACTACTTAGGGAAGAGGAGCGTTGGGAAGGAATCCGTCGTGTTCTTGACTGTCGTGGTTCGGAATAGTCTGTAGCGTTGCTGGCAATGCTATGTTTTCGTGATCCTGCCCGCGGACGTGATGAGTTTCGTGCGGGACTTTGCGAGGACTGGGTTCGTGAATGACTCCGCGAATCAGAGTATCTAACTTCACCATTCTGGGTGAAGTCGCGGTAGAACATGGCCGAGTAGCGCTTGGAGCGGTCCGCCGGCGCTGTCAGCCCTGATGCACTCGAAGACCTCTTGGTAGTTGGCCTCTTGTGGAGATTGTCCAAGGAGCCTTTCTGTTTGGTCTGGTCGTTAGATTGATGCCCTTGAATTGGATCACCCATTCGAGCATTTAGAATAGCTTCAGTCGTGGGACCCTGAATAATGATAATGCTTGGTCTAGAAGCCGGTGATGTAAAAAACACTTGTTTGGCCTCTGATATTTCATGGACTTCATCTTCGTCATTTTCTTCTATGTCTGCATATGAATCTTCTCGAGACGAGCTCCCAGATCCATCTGGTACGTAACATACAGCCGATAAGTAGATTGGTGAAACTGGAGGCGTCATATGTTCGGTGAAGGGAGACAGATCTTCGTTGTCGTCAGTAGTAGATGCGTCCTGTCCATGTTGAATAGGAACGCAGGTTGCTGCACTGCTACGTTTTGCCGTTATAATTGATAGACGATGTGAACACAGACTAGATGAATCATCCGAGCTGGCTCTTTGGTAGACAGTTGGAGCAAGCATTTCACCGTCGATGTACTCTGCTTCGCTAATAGACTCGTCTGCGTCAGAATCGTGGGCTATATCCTCGGTGGGTGAGAAGACGCTCTGTGAGCTTGTCTCGGATACGTCCTCTTCTTCAGACTCGTAGCGCTTCCAAGGCGGCATGGAGAGCATTTGCAATATCTCATTTTGGACTGGCTTGGTGACCATTTCTGCAGTAATAGAAGCCTCCATGTTGCGTTAGGCCGGTGACTTGTGCTGTGTATTTGTAGCTGTTTCCGGAATCGACTTATTTGTCGAGTAGGCCAATGTTATAGAGTGGCTTAGAGTGTGAGATACAAGTCTCAAGGACATTAAACGTTCTCAAGTCATCTGCTGAGTGGCGGCTGGTAGGACAAAGAGCAGGCAAGAATAAAAGACGAAAAACCCGGAAGACTGTGAGACAACAACTATTTTTGAAGTATGTAGGAGAATAAAAGAAAGGTCAAAGCATGACGGAGAAGATATGACCAGGGAAAGAAAGAAAAAAAGAAAAGAGCAGGCCACAATGATACAGTGAATATAGTAGCAGACAAGGCCCCTCGGTACCGATCTTCCGTGACAACGACCATGACAGGGTTGTTGTTAATAGGGGTGAGAATCCCAGGAATGTCTATCACCGGAAGTGCGTGTACAATCATTAGCTCTTATGGGGTCAAACTATTTACGTCGAGCCCTGACATGGCATGAGGACAGACTGGGTCTAATTCTACTAACCATAAAGTATGTATTATGGAGAGGGGTAAATAACTATCGTTATATCAGTTAGCCACTAACTTCGGATTTAGTAGAAGTTACAGGTTGATGGGCTGGCGTGCCTTTAGTGGGACTTGGTCCTTGGCCCCTACGTTTGGCCTCCAGTCAGTTACAGGAACGTCGCGTCGCTCAAAACGGACTTCTCCGTGCATCACTTCTCTGACAGGAAAGCTTCTATGGATGGTGGACTATGTATGGCTTCTCCATGAAGGATTGACTTGCTAATTACCAAGGTACAGACAGGGTGTTAAGGCTGAAATGCAGGAGCCGACTTTCCTACATTGTCACCCTTATCCAGGAGGAGATTCTTATCCTCTCGTCCTGTCTTCGTCTCCTCCTGTCCTGACCGGATTTACTCACGAGGACACGTGGACGCCATACACCCTTGATTGTTGAAAGTTAATAGTTTTGGACTTTTTTGGGCGGTTCGTTAACCCACTGGCCAGGCACTGACCACCTTGCACACCCTCGGCCAGGGTTCTTATTGACCGGCTTACTACTTATCACGCATCAAGTTATTAGTGTTATTATTAGAATTTTTTGGATGAATTTAGTATGCAGTCCTACCAAGGCCGATGATATAATCTGACAGTCCGGAAGTCAGCAACTGTCACCCTTCTCGCAGAGATTTGGATCCCAAGGGCGAACCACAAAATAGCTGACAGATCAGATGCTACTATTGACGATGGACATGGCGCGCTTCTAGATTCGGTAGTCAGCTAAACGAGACCAAAGTCATGATAGACGAAAGGTACAGCGCATCAACTAGTCCGAAGCTGGAGCTCGGTTGTTGCATGAACTTGATTAGCACACATGGAGAACAGCTCTTACAGAATTTACCATATGGTGGGAACGCATGCAGTATTCAAATAGATTAATGCCATGCCGACTCTAATTATGCACTTAACTCGGTGATAAATTGATAACATCCTCTTATCCACAGTCTAGTGAAACCATCTGCTGCAAGTTTCTTGCTTCCAACCAACATTCAACGTGGGTTTGTTACATGCTTTCTGCTTCGGCTAAGACCAGGGAAAAGAGGGGCTCGATTTCCTAGCGAATAACGCGATTGTATATGTGTCATTCTGAGAAGTAAGCTAATGCATTGTTATGTCGAAGGAGTTGACGTGTTTCAGCGTGAGACAGGCGGATGATTGGCTGATGGTGAAACGGCCATCTTCCTTGCATGCCGAATAGTTAGGGTTTGCGTATAGTGCCTAGTGTATTAGTAGTGCAACGTCTTCTACATATGTAGTCGGGTTAAATTTCTAACAAATTGAGAGGCTCAGGCTAGAATGCAGTAGCAGGTACTGAATATAAAAATAATATATTGATCCAGAAACCCGAGTATGTGCTTGCATAGTTTAATCTATCGCACCATGTACTGTTATCGACTCGCAGTCAGAAGGGCGGCCCATGCATCCACCATTGGCTCCCAGGCATTCGTCCCTGCGTCAAAAAGTGTATCATCGAAGAATGCATCCTTTCCATCAAATGGTTGAACGGCGCTACATACCTGAAATCTGTCGGGGATTTTCTTCAGCCTATCGAGTGGCCCTTGCAGCAACGGATGTACGTATTGGAGATCTTACAACGGTATCTATATGGATGGGATATGGCAGTATGCGCTCCGTGCTCCGTGCTTGACTGTTATCGGATTTGTGATACTTGCTAGTGTTTCGTTGGGTCTTGCTCCGAGTTATGGCCACTGTTCCAGAAATTTTACCATGCCTTGGCCCTGACATGAGCGATATGGCTAGATGGCTGTCAAGTTTCAAGATCGTGCTGTACATGAGCGGAAACCCTAACTGTTGAACAGTCGAGATAACATTGATGGGGATCTTGCCATTCACCTAATTCTAATTCCTTTTACTATTCGAAGAGACTTTCTGCGATCTGACTCGAACCTAAGGCCACATGCATCTGTCAGTACGAGAGCGAAGAGTATCTGAAAGTTAGCGTTTGGCCGAAATCAATGTCCGATACTTCACTCGGAGTTGGTTCACGTATTGTCAATTGACATTGGAATAAATCAACGGGTCGATGAATCGGCTATTTCGAAGACAACCGTCATGCAGACCGAAATTTACAGATCAATCGTTTATCCGATTCAACGTAGTCGAAATCACCTCGACAATCAAGGTATCACCTAGACAGCGATGTGATACATTAATATAAACGTAATGAAGTTGATCAAAGTTAAACTTTCCAATCAAACCAGAGTCATTCAAATATCGACCTAATAAAGAAGACATGACCACAACCCAGTTTTCAGCCCACAAGGAAAAAAGGTCGGCACCCCTAAGGCAGGGCCGTGAATTCCTGGATGAGGAAATTGAAATCATGCAAGGGACCGGATACCATGCTCTTTGACAATGACAGGTGACAACTCATAAAGGTCTTCTCCTTGTAGTGAGGTGTGCTGCTCAATATATACATATACTATATGTCTAGTCGATCAGCTGAGTTCTTGTGGTGCCTTGGTAACGAGCGTCTATCTTAATACGTATCATGTCAGTCGCTACGGCGACATCCTGCTTCCTTGTCAGCTATCTGTTTAAAGCTCAGAAATAGCTAGCGTAGTCATCCTACTAAGACGAGCCGGATACTGGTTGAATAGACGAAATGATTATCGACAGCCTCGGGTCATGATGTTGATACAGGGTCAAAGAACAATGACCCAGATCTGACCACGCCAGCCCTGATGTCTGAGGGTCACTGCATGTAGTCATCCGAGGAACATGTCCAAGTACATGTTCGCCTCAACGCTATGACTCTACTATCAGCCTGGTCTACGTAGCTATGATCCCATGAACGAAGCTTACAGACAGTACGTCGATGAATACTGCAGTGGTGACTGTCCTTTCGGCTAAAGATACATCAGTCACCAGTTGACAATGAGAAATTATGAACTGGACCCAGTCGTCAATGTTATGCCAGCTAGCCTATCATGTCTTTAGTCAATGGTGATCATCCAAAGCGTACATATCTGCAGTGATGGATTCGAGTGTATGCCACTATCTACACACTCCGGTAGGTAATAAACCATTGAGATCTCGAAGTATACCAGAGATATTTATTCCTTCCGTTTCAACGTCTTCATTCAAATGCGTACAATACATATTATCTAACTAGTGTCCCTGTCTCGGTTGAAACGTGAGCATCCAAGCATAGCATAGCATACCTCAGAATACGGCCAACAATCAATCGTCAACAGCCCAGAGGCGAAAAATAAAATGCCGAAAAAATGATATACAATAATACAAAAGCAATAAATTTGGCGAAGTAAAAAAAAGATCTAGAATATAGACCACCCGAGTTTCGCCGGATTTCGTTCCATTTTATGATGCCCTTTCCCAATCATGAAAACGACCGAACGACTTTCTTTCCCATATTATGAATTTTTTGTAGTTGATTCAACCGAGAAATCGACCCAGCCGTAACCGTCGCACATTAAACGTGTAAAGTCTGTAACAATAGAATACAGTCGAAGAGATAAATAGATGTGCCCCGTGAAGGGCTTGGTAGCCAGGATCATGCATGCGTGGACAGCGAAGTATACTGCTTGCAAGTCCTTTCGGCGAGACTCCATGATTCACTAAATCGAAAGTGCAGTCAACTTGATATCAATCAGTTGAGTCTGATGGCTCCGCATTTATGCCTTGCGAGAGCGGGTAACAGGTCCCTGACGACCAGTTGATGTGGCTCCGTTAGAAGCAGCCTGGCGACCATTGGCGATGGGGCTGGGGACTTCGGCATCCTTCATGTCGATAAGAGCCTGGCGACCAGTGTTGCTGCGAGGACGTCCGGTCTTGGCGGCCTTCTTGTAGGTGACAAAGTAGAAGGAGATGAAGAGGACAAGGTAGGAGGTGAGAATTCCCATGCCAGCAAATGCGGCGAATTCCTCGCCAGCGCAGGTACCCATGTTAGGGGCAGATGGGAAGTAAGTACTGGTGAAGTAGGTGTAGGAAGCGAAGTAGATGAAGCCTGGTTTTTGGTTAGCGTTTGCATTTGAAATTCTACGTCCATTAATGACTGGGAATCAACATACCAAGATCGATGACGAACTGGATAATCTGAAGAATGGTAATGTACTTCTTCCACCAGATGCGGATACCGCGAGCACTTTGGAAGTAGTACCAGTACATCACAACATGGACGGTCAAGTTGAGGGTGATAGGAACCCACGAAACCGCTGTCAATCCAATCAGTTGAGTCCAGCACAACAAAGCGGTGGCGCCGTGGTGGTAGGTGTGGAGGAAAGTCAATGGCTTCTTCTTCAAGACAAGGAAGACAGTGTCAAGGAATTCGAGGTACTTGTTGAGGTAGTTGAGCTGGTACAATTGTCAGTTGTCGGCATTTACCCTTACACCCACGTAGAAACTTACATAGTACAAAACAACCAAGGGTTGAGTCCAGCCACCATTGTGGTCGCAGATAGCATAAAAGACACCATGGTGGTAGAGGGTAGGAATAAGCTGTTCAAGGAAGAGAACAAGCAGAATTCCACTCACGGCTGTAAGGATGAAGTTATGGATCATGAAAAGAGTGTTGAGTTTGAAAGCCGGAAAGTTCTTCATTACTTCCCGACCACCAAAGATAACAGTATAGTATGTGACCAAGGCAATGGCAGTTTCTTTGAAAGTGGACATGGGCGTCTCTCCATTCACGAAGCGGAAATCATCTGCAGGATATCCGACGACGGCGTCGAAAGCCTTGTTGAAGTAAGGCCATAATTCGATGCCGAAGGGGCGATCGATAGTGGGAAGAGGAATCTGTTTGAGGTCGAACGACATGATTGCGGATGCGATCGCTATATAGGATCGTTTCGATTATCAATTGCAAGATAGAAATGTCACTGCGGCGTTGTCCGGATGGGTTTGCGGCTGAGGGGATGAGGTCGCAATCAGAAAAAAGAACTGAGCTGATTAAATATACTAATGGCGGAGAACCAAGATCATTCAAAGTAATGAAGTGAAGCCGAAATCGAAGAAAGAAAAGAATCGAGGCAAAAGCCAGAGAAGAGCAACCTGATTGAAGAAGGGAAACAGGAGAAGAGGAAGAGAAGGACAGCAAGGCACGCGAGGTCAGAATTATTAAACAAAAAGATGCATCTGGCTGGGCGCGGTGCTACTGGCTGGACGAGGGCCAGCGCTTGGCCTGACTGGGGCTAGCGTGTCCCTGGACAGTGTAAAAGGGGGAACAGAGTGGAACGCCGCAAAAAGTTCGCTGGCTTTTCTTTAGCAGCTCTTCTTCGCAACTCTCTCGCAAGCTAAGCTGATGGAGCCTTTCGGACTAGTCAGTCAATTAGATCTGATGTTTCCGGACACTCCGCCCTCATATACAGATCCACCGTTAACAAGTGATATCACCGGGCCGAGGCTGCTTGCTTCTGGTTTTCTTTGACCACAACCACAAGGGTGCCATTGTCTAGTAGCTAGGACCCTTGAGTAGATCTGCTTGATGATGAGATGATTTCAGATCATCTTCGATTCGAGTCCGACAAGAGCTCAGAGGACGTGGAGTGTAATTGTGGTTGTGAACATCAAATGTATAGAGCGCGATTGCCTCTCTGACTACTACGTACGTAGCACGGAGTACTCGGATAGAGACCTGTGAACGACAAAGAAGCCCGAGATCTGCGAGCAAGCTTTACTCCGTGCTATGTAAATTAGTACGTAGTTGGATCGATAGCAACGTATTCTAGATCAGTCGACTGATAGAAATGTCTGTATCAGGTACATTAATGCGGTAACTGTGATTGGACGAGTTTTGCATGTATGCAATCGCAGCTTGCTTCTTACATTGATAATCTGGTTTGATGTAAAATACTATTGCCGTAGAAATATTTGTTCTCAAAGGTGAAAGTTCTAGAGATTATCCTCAAGGCATCTCCTGCTCTCTGTTTGAGTTGACCAACAGGAGTAGCATGAGTAACATACTATCGGATAGGGAGTGTTGCGGCCTTGTAGCCTTAGGCACCGAGACCACAGACAGGCATCACACCACCCGCAAAACTCCGTGGAAACCTCCAACCGCACCTCCCAATCAACCTCTTTCTTACCCACGACCTTGATACCTCCCATTGGGGACGAGCAGCACCACAACAACTACATCAATTGCGATCCTCTTTTTGACCACTCCCGCTCCAATGGCCTCTACCACTCTTTTCCGCCTCGCGACGCGATCCGTTCGCCCGGCAAGAAGCTTCGTCAGAGCTTCGTCCTACGCTCCTCGCTCAATCCGCCTTACGCCTTCCTCGTTCGCTATTGCCAATAACTTCAGCACCTCTGCCAAGCTTCGCAGCGGCCATGAAGAGGAAACCTACGAGGAGTTCTCTGCGAGGTACGCACTCCCAATTGAGTCATGATGGGCTGTCAGGTCTGGGAGGAAAATTGGTGGTGTGTGGAATTCGACATCATGCCATCTCCAGTGGACGCTGTGAACGCCGCCATCTCCCGATCGCTTGACTCTCTGTCAATTTGCTATGAGTCTTTCAGGTTCTAACAGTTAGTCAGATATGAAAAGGAATTCGATGCCGTCCAAGATGTTTTCGAGCTCCAGGTACGTCAGCGGAAATAACAAGCACGCAGCCCAGGATGAAATCGCGACCATTATGAACCAATTGACTGATGTCATGTTCGCAGCGAAACTTGAACAACGCTTTCGCCTATGATCTCGTCCCTTCCGTTGAGGTTCTCTCTGCTGCTCTCCGCGCAGCTCGCCGCGTCAATGACTTCCCCACTGCTGTTCGAGTTTTCGAGGGTTTGTCACAAAACCACTCTTCTCATCTCTATCCACCCACTGACTTTTGCCTATAGGTATCCGCGCTAAGGTCGAAAATGAAGGTCAATATAAGCAATATCTCGAGGCTCTCGAGGGTCTCCGAAACGAGCTCGGCGTCCCCCTCCAGGAGGAACTCTACCCCAAGAGCGAGTAAAGAAATAGCGTTATCATCTTGAGCATTATTTCTTACGTCTTGTTTTTGCCCTTTTCTGTGTTGCTCTCTGTGTGATCATGTGTCATAGTCTGAAATCTTTCGCCTTCTCGATATTCTGGAGAGAAATCTGTATAGATAAATAGAAAGCTTTGTGGATGAAGAAAAACAATAAGCTGATCGAGTACTTATCCAGCAGCCTCCGTTATAGAGATTACATCCCTATTGATTAAATTTAGGAAATGGTCTAGGTAGATAAATTATGCTGTGATATATGAATCGATGAATGCATTTTATATGTATCTGGTATAATCAACTTCAAAAACTTCCAAACACGGCGTGCAATGAAGACATGTCATCAGACCATTGAAGAAACAAAAAACGCCGTTCCCCGCTGTATTATCCAATATATAACGGGCACCCCCAATTGTCCTCGAACAATCGGTCCGTGTAAAAAGAACAGAAAATGCAATTTGAGAAAGAATGAATAAAAAGGGGATAATGTCATGACACATTATATACCGCTTGATCATATACATCAGATGATCAATGAGTTCCAACGTATTTGAAGTAGTTGGGACGGCAATCCTCTTTGGCTAGGAAAGATGCTCCTTCGTAGAATTTGCCGGGTGTACAACCTGAGCACTTGGGTGAGTTGGGGCAGTTGAAGTAGGGGATATGGCGATAGCCAATGTCACGGAACCTGTAATAATATCTTAGTATACTTGACGGTGATAGGTCTGGGGCCTTTTGGCTTACCAATGGATTTTGCTGGCATCTTCAAAAAGACCCAACGCAACCGAGTGGACTGGCGCATCACCCCACCGCTCATAAAAGAATCCACCAGCACGATCAAGGTGATTGAAATAAGCCTCATAGGCTTCACTGCGGAAAAAGTTCATATCGCCAATCTCAAAATTCGACCAGAAATGGCAGGTGGAATAGCCATTGGCCTTTTTGTTATGCTCGGGTCGCAGCTTGTCATCTACAAGCCATTCCATCATGTTATTGTCGGCGATGTATTCAGGATGCTCGGCAAGGAAGCGTTCCGTCTCGGGCCAGAGAGATGGCAGACTTTCAGGTGCGTCAAAAAGGTTGATTGTGAATCCGTAGGTCTTGTTGTGATCTTGCATGTAATGGAACACGTCGTAGTCGACATTGCAGTAGAATTCGACCTTGGGTTCGACTCGCCAGTAGTATCGCGTATTAGCGAGGGCTGGATGCTTGTAGAACATGCCGCTGTTCCATCTGCACATTTTGTGATACGAGGCTTTGCCGGCGTATTGGAGGCCTTGTTCTTCGAGGAGTTTGTTCGACTCTTTGACTAGATCGTCATTTATCCATTCGGGTGCTTCCCAGTGATCGGCGGGGATTTGTTCTAACAATGCGTAAGCAATATTTCACGGACTCTTCGATAAAAATCCATACCATAATAACACTTTGCTTTTGTGACTTCCTGAGTCTTGCGCTTAAATTCCTCGGTAAAAGGCTTATCGTTCAAAAATGTCCAGGGGTAGTTAAACTTGTGATTCCATGTGCGCTCTAGCTGCTTCATTGTCGTAACGAGGTCGCCGAGCTCTTCATTGCGGACCAACGAAAGAAGCGTTGCATTGATACGTGCGGAATTTTCACTATCGGGGGCATAATCGTGGTCTTCGGCTCGCCATAATATACCTTCCGGTTCTCCGGTTGCTAATTGGGATGAGAAGTCAATATGCTATTTGCTGTCGGCGGTTATTTCGGATCGATGGGAACTCACGATCTAGTAAAGGATCTCTTTTCATGCCATCTGTTATTTTGTCTGTACCAGTAATAGATGCAATCGATGGTATTTGCGATGTTTGCGATAATCTGTACAGCACCAACAGCACTCCTAGAATTCCGACTGCTCCAAGGAGCCGAATTGGCCTTGCGATGGCCATGATGGCGACAGAACCGCACGCTCGATCAATAAGTGTTCAACTGTATATTCTGTAAAGTCTGATCAAAAACAGCATACAGACTTGAGCAATCCCTCAAGTCTGTCCTGAGTAACAGTATCCCGTTACCTAGACTCGTCTAAATTGTTTTGTTCAGATGGCGAAAAGATAAGGCTGCTTTTCTCCCCTGAAGCAGTTTGGTCTGAGCATCTCAGATATTTGAAGCCTTTCCTGATTGGGACTAGATCGCCGGGTCATCCACGCGTTCGCGGACGAACTTCAAGCCCATACGACACCAATTAAACACTGGTAACAGTAAATTTCTAGTTTCTGTGTCATATCAGAATCGAGAAACAGATAGGCCTGCTGAGATAAACCTGACTACCTGCCCGATGCACTTCGCGGCGTGCTATCATTATGGCCCGCTCGGCGGTCATTGGGAGTTTGATTGATGAATTGGTTGCTGCACTAACACAATCAGACAAGGTACGTATACATTGTATCAGCTTTATGTTCCATGCACTAACTTTGCGCTAGACCTCTGCCACATTTCCAGTGACTAAAAAACGCTGCGAGGCCATCCTGAAAGATAGTAGCACCTGGAATCGCACCGATCCGTTTGCTGTGGAAAAGCAACTAGAAGGCCTCCAGGAGAAATTCCGCGTTCTAAGCAAGGATGACCTAGCAGATGCTTTAGATATTCGCCTCGCAGAGCTGGATGGGCAACGTTCGTCATGGACACCGGAATATCTATCTCTATTGTTGCAGCTTTCTGACCGCCCTGCCGATGTGTTAAGTGTGCCTAGATTTGAAACATCCCACTACGATCACGCGTCAGATCAGCTCAAATGGTCAGAACTAGATGCTGTTGGATCCGAGTTTGCCGATGAAGATATCTGGGGCGACGTTGACTACGGTGCAGCTTCTTCTGACTCGGAGTCTTCGATTGCTTTGAGTGACATTTCAATTCCGAAGATACTGCCTCAAAGAGCTCAACCATTGCCAGATGAATTTGAAATACCTAACGAACTACTTACCTCAGGAGAGGATGCTGACTTGGTTAAAACTATAAAGAGCGGTCATTTCTGGGAGTACGACTCCGCTGCTGTCCGCGAATTTGCGGAGAGTCATACTCGTTTCATCACAGAGCTGCAGGCCGCTCGTGAGATATTATTTATGCTCCAAGGATTACCGACATCACTATTCTGGAAGATTGATAACAGCATCGCTGTGGATAGACGATACGCTCTGAGCCATGCGTCCAACTCGGCATTTCTACATATGCTTCGTTCTTGTGCCGACATTGGTGTACAAGTTGGGAAATTGAGGAGTTTTGTAAAGATTCCACAGTCCGTAGTATTTTTACAAACATTCACCAGGGGCGTTGAGAAGGAACTGTCAGAGTTTGATGCGCTCTTATCAAGATTGCAACTAAGCTATCTTTCACCGGGCAAGACCGTCACAGTCAGTATGCTACAGTTGACAGAAGAGGTCCAAAAGGAAACACGAGTTCTTTTGCTGTTGGCTGATCTCGTTGTCAAACTGGAATCTGCGCCTACAGAGCAGTCATTCCTCTGTCTGGACCTATTATACAACCTAGTTTGCGTCAATCAAGCTTCTGGAAACGAACATGAATACAAATCCCTCGCAAGATTGTTCTTCTCCTGTTTTGAGACTTATGCACGACCGCTGCGCTTGTGGTTAAGCTGTGGAGATCTCGAGGCTTCTCAGGATCACTTTTTCATCACCGCTTGTCAACATAATCGTGACTTGCAGACTCTATGGCATGACTGGTACCTCTTGAAAGAAGCTTCTGGTCATCTTCATGCGCCTACATTCATCAAGCCCAGCGCCCGTAGGATTCTCACCACGGGCAAGAGCATGATTTTCCTACGAAATCTTAACGTCGCAACCGACGAGCTAGAGTCAGTCCATTGGCAACCTCTTGATTTTGAAGCTGTCCGTCATGATAATACGACTTGGCAACTCCTGCCCTTTTCCAGTCTGTTAGACCAGGCCGTTGAGAACCTAATTTCGACGAACCACACCATCGCTTCTAGCATGCTGCGCGAACAACTTAACGAGCAATGCGGGCTGTGGAGGTCACTCTCTGCACTACAGCATATATCTGTGCAAAGACGCCTCTGTCTCCACCACAATTGACAGCAAGGTCTTTGAGTCGCTCGATAAACGGGGCGGTGTATGGAACGACCGATTCCTCCTTACTGAACTGGTACAAAGCGCATTCGGTGAAATTGATTGTGTTGATACATCCCGACTCATTGTGCGTTCGGCTCGCAAGGCTCTCCATGACTTTGAAAGTCAAAGCCGAAGAGTCAAGATACTGAAAACGATTTCGATAGAATATGTACTTCCCTGGCCTGTTGCGAACATTGTCACCAAACTTGCTATGAGCATGTACCAACGCATCTCTACATTCCTAATGCAAATACGGCGCGCAAAATACGTTCTTGAACGGCAACGACTACTCAAAAAGGAAGACACTGATGAGAATGATGAAGATGAAGACGATGGCATAGGGTATATCATTCGACACAACCTACTTTGGTTCACAAATATCCTCTATGGTCACGTCACAGATATGGTGATAGCTACCAACACAGATGCCATGCAAAAGACGCTAGCTGAATCGCCGGACATAGACAGTATGATTTCCGTGCATGAATCATACATGACTGCACTGGAAGAGCAGTGTCTTCTATCGCAGAGTCTAACGCCTATATATCAAGCAGTTATCCACCTGCTGGACTTGTGTATTCATTTTGCTGATATTCAAGCTGCGCGCCATGGAGAGTCGAATCGATATGATACATCGCGCTTATCGACTACTCTAGGTAGTCAAAACAAGTCATCGAGACGAAAACATCGCCGAAGGCAAACTGAAGATAGCTCTGACTCCGAGGATGACGATGAGGATTACGAACAATATAGTAACGAGGACGAAGACCATGATGAGACTTTTTATGACGAAGGCATGACTAGTATATCATTCATCGAATCATCCTATTCTCACAGACTGGGACATATTATGAGACAGTTTCATCGGTTACTGGCTTTTATCATTGCGGGATTGAGGGGCGTGGGGAGGTTGGATGCACAGCAGAGTTGGGATATACTTGCTGATCGATTATCATGGAATGTACAATCTAAGAAATAGATACCCAAATATAGTATGAAGGAATAAAAGACTACTAATTCCTTATAAAACCAATCATTACATTTCTTTAAAATAGATCCGTAAGACACTAAATATGCATATTTTTATATAAAGATTTGCAAAATAACGTTTAACCAACCCATCGACGAGCACTATAAAAGATACGTCCCCAAGGACCGACATCGCCCCATTTCTCTGCGTCAGCCGGCAACCAACTAGCAACACCACCCAAAACAGTACGTTCTGGATGAGGCATAATAGCCAATACACGACCATCAGGAGATCTGATACCGGCAATGCCCTCGGGACTTCCATTGGGGTTGTAGGGATATGTCATGGTGGGTTTAAAAGTAGCATTGTCGACATATCGGATGGGGGCAAGGTTATGGCTGACGAAGTCCTGTGCGGTGACGTTCGGGGTCATAGCGAAGGATGCGCGACCTTCGCCGTGAGCAACGGCGATGGGAAGCGATGAGCCGTGCATGCCATGCAAGAAGACAGATGGCGTGGAAAGATCGGGATCAGAGATGCGGACCATCGCGACACGGCCTTCATACTGTTCGCTAGCGTTTCGCTCAAAGCTAGGCCAGGATTGAGCGCCGGGAATGAGCTCTTTGAGACGGGAGAGAAATTGACATCCATTGCAGACGCCGAGGGCAAATGTGTCGGGGCGTTCGAAGAAGTTTTTGAATTCTTTGCGGGTTTCTTCGTGGAGGAGCACAGACTTGGCCCAGCCTTGACCTGCGCCGAGAACATCCCCATACGAGAATCCACCGCAGGCAGCTAGACCGGCGAAGGCGGCGAGCGAGACACGACCAGAAATGATGTCGGTCATGTGTACATCGACAGCAGTGAAGCCAGCAAGGTTAAATGCAAAGGCCATTTCAGCCTGGCTATTTACACCTTGTTCACGGAGAATGGCCACCCGAGGCTTGTTATTGAATGGAGACATCAAGCTGGTGAGAATAGGTAGGCATTTGTCCTTGGGGTCAAATTTAATGTTCCATGAGATGCCTGGGTTGGTGTCCTCCAGGATGTTCGCGAACTCTTGGTCGGCACATGCGGTGTTGTCTCGGAGTTTCTGCATGTGGTAAGATGTATGCGACCAAATCTGTTGAAGCTTTCCTCGGGGTTGGCGGTAGATTAGTTTATGTTTGTGATAGATGGTGAGGTTTTGCTTGGGCTTCTCAGAAACACGACCAATGCGCTTGATCAACCCAGGTGGTGGTCCGCATGTAGCGAAGCAAGAACGGAACTGCACCTCGTCGGACTTCCGGACTTGGAAAACAGCACCAAGTTCTTCGTTAAAGAGAGTCTCGATAGTGCTTTGGATATCTCCCGCCTTTTGCAAATCATCAAGCATGATTTCAACACCACAACGTCCAGCAAACATCATTTCAGCTAAGGTTGCGAAAAGACCACCATCGGAACGATCATGGTAAGCCAGCACAATACCCTGTTCATGGAGTTGTTGCGTAGCATCAAAAAAGTCTCTGAAAAGTTCTACATCACGGATATCAGGGCTCTCATGACCGACCTGCTTGAAGACTTGTGCTACAGCTGAACCGCCGAGCGCCTTGTAACCGCAAGCAAGATCAACAAACATAAGCACAGTTTCACCAACATCCTCGACACGGCGAATTGCTGGGGTCCATGTCTTTTTGAAGTTTTCTACGGGAGCAAAAGATGAAATAACAACTGATAATGGCGCAGTCACTTCCTTAGCCTCCTTGGACTTTTCATCGTTCCATTTCATCTTCATCGACATCGAGTCCTTGCCAACGGGAATGCTGATACCCAGCTGAGGGCACAAGCTGAGACCGATGGCCTCGACTGCTTCATAAATGGCTGCACCTTCTCCTGGATGGCTGCTGGCTGACATCCAGTTAGCGGAAAGCTTGACTCTGCTAAGACGATCGAACAAGTCGGCGGCGGTGATATTCATCAATGACTCTGCAACAGCCATACGGGCAGAAGCAGCTGGCGAGATGAGAGCAAGTGTAGGCTTCTCGCCCATAGCCATAGCCTCACCAGTTCTTATGCCCTGGGTAAGAGAGGTGGCTGTGACGGAAACATCCGCAACGGGAGTCTGCCAAGGTCCTACCATCTGGTCTCGAGCAGTTAGACCCCCAACAGTTCGGTCACCAATAGTTATTAAAAACGACTTGGAACCAACTGCAGGAAGCGATAGCACTCTACTAGCAGCTTCTTCAAGAAGGTGTTGCTCTGAAGGTGCTGCTGGGAGATATGTCGACAAACTAGCATCAAAGGCTGGTAGTTTCAACTTCCGTGAATCCACGTGTCTGGTCATCTTGGGTGGTTTTCCGAAGAGGACTGAAAGTGGAAGGTCGATAGGCTTGGGGTACTCATTTGAATCTCTGTCCAAGAGAACAAGTCGTTTCTCCTCATATTGTTGAGACTGCTCTGCTCTTCCAACAACAGAAAACCCACAACGCTCACGCCTACAGATGGCAGTAAACTTGTTCATTCCCTCCTCTCCAACCGCCATAACGTATCGTTCCTGGGCCTCACAGCACCAGATCTGCATAGGGCTCATACTACGGTCTGCACTATCAACTTCCCTGAGCTCGAATGTCGCGCCCAGTCCAGCGTCATGCACTAATTCCGGAAGAGCATTAGATAAACCCCCAGCTCCGACATCATGAATGAATTTGATGGGACTGTCTTCTCCCATTGCGACACAAGCGTTGATAACTTCTTGAGCTCTACGCTGGACCTCTGCGTTGCCGCGTTGGACACTGGCAAAATCCAAGTCTGCAGATCCTTCACCAGAAGCGAGACTAGATGCAGCACCTCCACCAAGTCCAATAAGCATAGCAGGACCACCTAGAACCACAAGGAATGACCCGGGCTTGACCAACTTGGGATCTTTGAGGGCATGTTGGGGTCTGACTGTGCCCACACCGCCAGCAATCATGATTGGCTTGTGGTATCCTCGGACTTCCTTCTGACCATTTTCAATATCAATCTCTGTTAGCAGGGTACGGAAGTATCCTGCCGTGCAGGGACGTCCAAACTCGTTGTTAAAAGCTGCGCTTCCAATGGGAGCTTCAAGCATGATATCTAGACTGCTTGCAATATGATGAGGCTTTCCAACATCAAGCTCCCATGGCTGTCTAAGTTCTGGAATAAGAAGGTCTGATACGCAAAATCCTGCTAAGCCAGCCTTCGGTCTTGAACCTCGACCGACAGCACCTTCGTCTCGGATCTCGCCACCGGAGCCAGTAGCCGCACCAGGGTATGGTGAGACAGCAGTAGGATGGTTATGTGTTTCAACCTTAGCCAGTATATGAACCTGCTCCTTGGTTTGCGTCCACTCCCGGGTTGTGGGATCCGGAGCCCAGAAGCCGGCGTTTTCACCCTGCAACACGGCGGCGTTGTCACTGTAAGCGCTGACTGTGTACTCTGGATTCTTCTTGTGTGTATTCCTAATCATCGAAAAGAGACTATTGGGCATCTGCTTGCCATCGATAACCCAGGATGCATTAAACTGCTTATGACGGCAATGTTCGGAGTTGACTTGAGCAAACATGAAAAGTTCGACATCCGTGGGATTGCGAGGTACTGGGCCGTCCGAGGCGTATGCTGCAACAAGGTAGTCAATTTCCGATTGATCCAATGCCAATCCGAGGCGTTTATTGGCCTCCTGAAGAATTTCTGTAGGGGATTTATCGCCGGCATGGAGAGGGATAGTCTCCAAGGGAAGTGGCGGGTGATCTGAAAACATTTTTGCAAGATCGGGCTCTTCTTGACTAATAACCTGTGTCATCCGGTCGTGAAGGCGATCCAAATATCCTTCTTCGGGTGTCGAGCCTTCAGAGAAAAGAGCTGAAATCTTGATACCTCGCTCAATACGCTTTACGAATGTTGCGAGACCACAGACGTGCGAGATACCGGTTGCCTGCGAACTCCATGGCGAAATGGTCCCGACCCGGGGGTAAACATAGAAGTTCTGTACGGCGCCATCGGTCGGCTCGAAGGCAGGAGGGATATCGAGAATGTCGCCGTATCGAAGGAGCTGCTCTAAAACTGCCTCTTGAGCTGCCGGCAGGGACTGAGAAGTGTGAACGTAATGGACCCATTGGGCTCGAACGTCAATTGCCCCAATTTCTAAAGCAACTGCACGACCCCGAGACTTGGAGAATGCCACAGGCCCCGGTATTGCCAGGTACGTCTGCTCATTGGAAGCCACCATCCTGGGATCAGTATATCAAAGGGTTAGTGGGGGCGGGCTTATTGATATAATCAAGGAAAGGCTTTATGGATCAGCTCATATCACATTGACTGATCTTGGAAAGCAACCAACAAGGCACACTGGCTGTGCTAGATTGAGCAAGCTATACCAGTATGACTCTTGTCACCAGCAAAAAATTATTATCCGTGACGCTCCTTCCCGTTGATAGTCGCCCCGCACTAGTCCGCATTTGGCCTATCAAGTCAAAATCTCCTTATCAGTCACGTGACGCTGTAAATAGTACCTATGTACTAGTAGTACTAGGAAAGCACTGTTCAAAACATAAGATCCTCACTCTCGATAGAGACCATTCGAGCCTTGAATATGATAAAAACCAAAGATGCAAAAGAGATTCACGCCATCAAAAACCAACCTTATCAGATTCGACAAGTATGAAGGGCGGCCGAAGTTATGCCGGCCTTTAAGTTCGATTACAAAACAGGACTAGCTCCAAGGTGGTACCCGAGAGAGGAAATACGCTCCGTCGGAGAATCTGTGCTATATATGGACTAGCGGTAATATGATAGTCTATCTTCCTCATTCCGCCACATCAAAAAAGCATTCTCTAATTATTTGCCCTAACGCCTCCACGGCCCGCTTCTCTTTCGGCATTGCTCAAGACACGAGTCTGCCAGTTCTCGAAATCCCAGTCCCGGATCTAGAATAAGGAGGTCCATTCTGAAACTTGACGCATGATCTTAGGATGTCCGGATAGATGTAATCATAAGGCGGGCTGACCATGTGGGCTTACTGTATGCCGCCTCAGCCGTCATTCGTTCTCGATGTCTTGTCTTCAGTAACAGCTTATTCTCTTTATTATTTCCATGTCACTAGGTGTGTTGTCATTATTGATCATGGCACCTCAAACGAGTTACACGTTATTGGCTGAGCCTATCCCCAGATAACAGTGTTCCCCAAGTGGCAATGATGTATTGTCGACGAACACTCTCGCTTGGGCCTTCGTGTAGATTTGCGTAGATATTTAGCACGCGAATTTTACTTTAGTCGAGGCTGAGGAATTTATTATCAGGCACAAAGATCTCAATTCACACAGATCGAGTATTGATACTGGTAAATCCAGGAACATCCTTCGGTCTTCGGTTCCGTCTCGCTCGCCAGAGCTACGAAGCATGTTACCTCTTTAGGAAGCCATCTCAGGATGCCCGATTAGGAAATTTTGGTTTCTTTTGTGCAGACAAATTCTAGCCCGTTCTACCTTGAGAAATTTATCGCAGAGATTATAAAAGGTATTCTATATAAGTACAAGTCAAGTCCCTTTCCATCCCTGATTCTGTATAACAAACAACACCACAGTACCTCAAAAGCACCACACCAAATACTGGTGCGTCAATCATCAGCATACACGGCGATAAGGACACAACACACCGAGTGACATACACCGAGCAACATTTTCAGATACTGCCGGACGCATTGTTTTCGATATTGGTAATCGCCTTCAGGTATACACCATGTCTACACTAGGAGGCGAAGCTCCACCACAACATACGCATATGCGATCGAGGACACTCTCACTAGGCTACGACGACGGCGAAGTAGACCCCACTGGATTACCCTTCGGGCAGCTCAACGAAGGTGCTGATTTGGAAGAATATGTCACGGAAACACGGGCTGGAAACATTGTCCGACACACTCGATCAAATGTGACCGGAGAAGTCGCCGATTGGAAACTAGTCACCTTCACCATCGATGATCCGGAAAACCCTAAGAACTGGTCCAAGGCTTACAAGTGGTATATCACTGCGGTCATCGCATTCACATGTTTTGTTGTGGCATTTGCGAGTGCTGTGATTACTGCCGGTCTCGATGGTCCTGTCAAGGAGTTTCATGTTTCATTGGAGGTATCTCTTCTCACTATCACTGTGTTCGTCGTTGGCTTTGGGGTTGGTAAGTATTTCTTTTTTTCCCTTTTATAAACCTCCCAAGTCAGTTGATCAAGTAACAGATACTAACTCTCAGTGTCTTAGGTCCTATGGTTTTTGCGCCACTGTCCGAAGTTCTTGGACGAAGACCTGTTTACGCTGTAACACTATTCATCGCCATTATCTTTGAGATCCCTTGTGCTGTTGCGCCTAACATCGGAACTCTTATCGTTTGTCGAGCCATCGATGGTATAGCCTTCAGTGCACCCATGACCTTGGTTGGAGGTAGTCTTTCGGATCTCTGGAAAAATGAAGAGCGAGGCGTTCCAATGGCAGCCTTCAGTGCTGCTCCTTTCATCGGTCCTGCTATTGGACCCCTGGCAGGCGGTTTCCTGTATGATGCTGCCGGTTGGCGATGGCTATACTGGATTCAAATGATCCTTGCTGGTGTGACCTGGGTGTTAATCACTTTCACTGTTCCAGAAACATACGCTCCGGCTCTGTTGAAGGCTCGCGCAAAGAAATTGCGCAAGACTGAGAATGATCCCAAATTCGTGACTGAACAAGAGATTGATTCGCGTCCTCTGGGTGAAAGGATCCGCATCTTCATGTTACGGCCTTTCCAGTTGTTGTTCCTTGAACCTGTTGTTCTCTTCATTTCAGTTTATATGTCCGTCTTGTACGGCTTGTTGTACATGTTCTTCGTTGCGTATGTCCATCCATCCACTCCTCGGTTAGAAGCAACATAGCTAACAAGCATCTCTAGTTATCCTATTATATACCAAGAGGGAAAAGGTTACAGCCCCGGTATTACCGGTCTTATGTTTATTCCACTGGCGCTTGGCGTTCTTTGTAGTGCAATGTGCGCTCCATTTGTCAACAAACACTATCTGAAGATGCATGCCAAATACAACGGCAAACCACCAGCTGAGATCCGACTCATTCCTATGATGTTCTCCTGCTGGTTTATCCCAGTTGGCCTCTTTATCTTCGCCTGGACTTCATACCCACACTTGCACTGGATTGGGCCTGCTATTGGAGGGTTCCCAGTCGGTTTTGGCTTCATCTTCTTGTACAATTCCGCAAACAACTATCTCGGTGAGTACTTTAAAGTTCTATCTCACCACGTACGTTTGAAGAATAACTGCTAATGATTCTCTTAGTTGACACATACCAACATCAAGCAGCATCTGCTCTCGCAGCAAAGACTTTCTTGCGATCTATGTGGGGAGCAGGATGTGTCCTTTTTACAGAACAGATGTATCATAGACTCGGATACCAATGGGCAAGCAGTCTTCTCGCATTCTTAGGACTCGCGTGTTGTGCAATCCCCTATGTCTTCTGGTTCTACGGTGAAAGAATCAGGGCGTTTTCGCGCTTTGCCTATGTCGAAGACGAGGAAACCAAAGCGGTGCCTTTCAGCTCAGAACACTGAGAATTGTTCGATATCAAGCCTGTGAGGCAGAATAGAGTTGCTCTCTCTAGAGCATGGGAAAAGGTGATGATCATAACTCCTGTGAAGGGATTGACACGGCACTATTTCGAATAGCAATCGGGGGTCCAGAAACACAAGCATCACAGGCATTACTCGCGACTAGCATCCTTCTCTTTTTCTTTCTTTTTTTCCTTCTTTTTCCGGGTTGGTTCCTTTACTTTTTGTATCATTGGCGATTAAACGAAATGTACATTAATAGATCATAATAATAATATATCCCTAAAATGAGTCTCCTCCGGATCATAAGGACGTCAATTATAAGCATGGTGGTTGGAACAAAAAAAGAATGGCCGGAATAGGCAACAACTAGCGTCCTGTGAAGTCCGACCAATAATGTCATTCCAATCCCGCTTAGTAGATCTTGGCTTCACGTGACTATTTCGTTGGATCGGTTGGCCGGGACAAACGTCGTAGCCAATGACTCTAGACCTCTCTTCGCCGAGTTGCATCTCGATACCCCATTTTTGCGCAACTCATTCGAGAATAACTTATGTGAATATGGAATCGTTTGTATATATTGCCAATTCCTGACTCAACCGCATCGCCAATCACTTAACCCCATAGCCCGAGCATCGGCACTGCCAGCTTCAACGATCCGACCAGCCCCTCACCATTCATCTTATGGCTTCGTATTATTCGCGACCCGATTCATTCTCTCCCGGCGGGGGCAGAGGATTGACCCAGAACCAGTCCATATCTGAGTTACCTCAGGCACAGATTGACGCAATCATCCGAACGAAACGCAAAGCGCGAGAACCGAAAGCTTGTTATCCATGCCATACCAGAAAAGTCAAATGCGATCGTAATCATCCCTGCGATGGCTGCGTCAAACGAGACCATGCAGATCTTTGTTCTTACGAGCGACCGTCCAAAAAACGACAAGCGAATACGCCATATTTGCAAACTCTGGGTAATGACGACTTACCAGAATCGAGCATCCCGAGTGTCGAAAGTTCCGGCGTCCAGATTAAATCAGAGACTGTAGATAGTGGCCCTGCAGAATTTGACTCCGGTGGACGGATCTCTGTACCTCGTGAACATTGGAACAATGTGTGCAACAAATTGAAAGAAATGGAACAAGCGATATCAACTCTGAGAAATGGTTTAGAGCAAATCGACGGCGGCCGTTCCTCGGCCACCATACCTGGCCGCGCTCAAAGTGTTGATGCAAATAACTCGTCGGCTCGAACATCTCCAGAGCAGGAGGGCATACACACGACACATACCTATGGCGAGGGCACGGTCCATCTTGGATCGCGATCAGTTCTGGCATACATTCTGAATAAATCTGGTTCTCTACAGGCCCAGGCGCTTCTTGAAGGCGGTATTCTACCCAAACTTGGTCTTGACAATGAGACTGCTACCTATCCTTTCGTTGATTTATGGTCCTCCGACACCTCGGCGTTCGATGTAAATGCAGTTTGTGGTGCTTTACCTAACGATCAACAAATATTGGAGTCAGTATTGGAATCCCCTCCTTTGACTACATTTCACTGACAGTTCATCTTAGGTTCTTCCATTACTATAGGGACATTGCTGGCACCCTCTATCCCGTCTTAGTAGACGTCCCGGGTTTTGAGAAGAATTTGCACACTTTCTTGCGAAACAGGAATGCCGCCGGGGGTGTTTTGAAACAAGGCGAGGATCGAGGGCTATCACAGCGCCCCTTCGGCATGAACTTGGCCTTTATTGGTCTGCTCTTTGCTGTAATGGCATCTGGGTGTCAATCATCAGATCTGCCCGGCAGAGAACGAGAACTTACTTCCCAAGTTTATGGTCAGTTTTGTGCATTGAGTATTATTCGAGCCATACTGATTGCATATAGTGTGTTGTGCCTACCAATGCCTTCGGATGTGCAATTTCGTCTCTCAACCTACACTCGAAGCAATGAAAACGCTGCTGATTATTGGCAACGTTCTTTCATACAATATGAATCCTGGTGTCTCTTATGTTCTACTAGGTACTATTTTCTATCTCTTTCTGTTTGCTCGTTACTTACATTTAAATAGGAATGACGATGCGCATGGGCCTTGCTTTGGGACTTCACGTTGAGTCGAATCGATTTGACCCTGTCGAACGATACACTCGCCAGCACATATGGTAGGATATTTTCCCCTCAATAAGTTGCTAAAGAACAGTATTGATATGTATGAATAAAGGTGGTCCATGGCTTGGCAGGACAGTCATTTCTCCCTCTCTTATGATCGACCCTCCACGGTAGCAATCAGCCAGCCTGACATTTCCGACAGACCAGAATCCAAACCGGGCAATCGCGACTACTTCGAGACGATGTGCAGGATCATATCACTCACTCTAGAGGTCGTTCGTGGCCGTATGGTTACACCTCATTTTCACATGAGTCTCAAAAGCATGCAAGCATACAAGGATCGCATACAGCAATTCCTCGCGGAAGCGGCTCCACATTTGCGGGAACGCCGATACTGTCAAACACCCATGGACCACCTTCAAAGACTTGCATTGAGAGTACACTCATCATACATAACTTCAGAACTTTGCAGACCAGCATTGAAGGCTGAAGCCGACAAAGACGATCCACTACAACGTGTAGTCCGTCGTTACTGTGTTGAGAATCTAATCAGCACAGTCGAATCTTATATCGAGCTCCACTCGTTCAGTACTCATGGCTCACGTGCTTGGATTACTTTACAACGTGCTATCAGCTGTGCGTTTCTCCTAGCCGTCATCGAAGAAGGAAAGACCGAACCAAAGGTCAAAGAGCTTTTACACGAACTCGAAGTTATAATTTCTGAACGAGCCACCGCCGAGGGGGGATTCGATTCTGCCACGGCGGTTGTTCCTCCTGGAAGTGAAAGTATGATATCTCCTGGAAGCGTGGCACAGAATGGAATGGCCACTGGCTACCCACAATCCGACACTATTCAAGGGGTCACTAAAGCTCACTTGTCAATTTCAGACTCGTATCAAGGCACGCAACCTGCGTCGATCCCCGCGAATATCGCCATGGATACCCAAACGCAATGGGCAAAGCCTCTTGTACGGACTCTACGCGCATTACAGAAACTAAATATCGCTTTTGATTCGTATAACGGCCAGCCCGGCAGCAGTCTTACGACTTCGCTCGGCTCCGCAGATTCCGTATCAGCACCGCAAACTCTAGGGTACAGACGAACTCCATCTGTAAACCCTCAATCCCAAGTCGGATATACACCTAACATGGGATCCTTACCTCCTCCAACGCCCGAAAGCTCCAGTAGCAGTGACTGGACATACCCAAACCTCCTAGACAGGGCTGCAGAGTACATCCATCCTCCACTCTGGGGTTGATCCATTCTTTCTCCTCTCAATTTACCATTAGCATTGCGTTCAGCTTTCATACTGTTCCGGCGTTTCAAATGTTGGGTGGGTATCAAGGATATAATGGGTCTGAATTGTGCATGAACTCATTGAGTCATTGGGTGTTCATTTTGAGTTTCCGATTTCCTTTCATTTCAGTTTTTTTTTGGGGGGGGGGTTCCTTTCAAGTCGGATGCTTCGTACCTTTCTAGGCGTACTTAGCAGATACATCCTCAGTTGTACAAACCTTTTATGTAATCTGCTTATGACCTTGAAAGGCGCGAGCTTGCTGCAAAAATAATATGATTTACACATAGGTTTGAAAATGTTTCCAATTGACACTTTCATTACTTTATTATTCGACGCCTACGCTCATTCTTGCTGCCGGCCAATCCATCAATAGTAAACATCAACAGACATGATTTCTTTTTCTCCAATACGCCCACCCGCTCGTCGCTCCCAATGCAAAAATGAACATGATACCCAAAGCCACTATGAAAATGAATATGCCGACAGGAATGCCAATCATGAACCATCGGGACGCCTAGATTGTATTCGTCGTGTCGGACTGCGTCGACTAGGCAATTGCCCCTCGCCACCTCTCCTACTTCGTCCAATCTGTTCCTCAACTTCCATCTCGTCGGGTGGTTCAATCGATGCTGAAGTCGTACCTGGCCTTTGGGGTCTTTTACCCGCACGACGTGGTCGGATTTTGTTGAGGGCTGTACCTAGGAGGCCCTCTGCATGTGCGTCTAGCTCAGCTTCAGGTTCTTCTTCGGCGTGGATGATTTCTTCTGTCAAGTTCGATCCATATGGGTCGTCTCGTGAGCGGCATGCCGCGTCTCGTCTTTGACGGCCACTGTTGGCTGGTTTGACGGGTTTCATGCGGTTCTCGACAGACCATAGTTCCAGAGCTCGGGCAAGGATGGTGCCTGCAGTGCCAGCGCCGCCCGCTGCGTCACCGCCATTTACTCCAAGAACTCTTACAGCCTCGTGGAGGACGGTTACAGCATCCAGTGTTCGCCCTAATTGTAGATAAACAAGACCGCGGGATGTATGTAGCGATCCGATCAACCCACGATCTTCGTAGCCGGCGATTCCTGTCGATGTGGCTGAGGTACCTCCTATTGTGGTATTGTATCCGGTCGTACCTCCGCCTGCACTAACTCTTACGCATTCATCGAATTGAGCTAGTGCGTCACTTAATTCACCCATACGTCGATAGGCGTGTCCTAAATTCGCTCGTGTAGCCACCCATGCTCCAGGGTCGCATTGCAATGAGCTGGCTAATGCGAGCGCCTGCTGAAATAGTTCCGCTGCAGGCTGGAAATTACCTTGATGGTATAGTACAACGCCTAATTCATTGAGGACTAGGGGATCACCACCGAGCACCGGCAGTCCGCTAGCTGGTCCTTTGGGAATTGTTGCCAAGGAGCCCGATGGCGACCCGGAAGACATTGCATATGCTGCGCATAAATATTCATGGGCAAGAGACATATTGTTTAGGGCTAAATGCTGCATTCCCAGAAATAGCTGCGGCAAATGACTGCCCTGAAAAAGTCGCGCTGCAGTACTGTAAGCTGCAATTGCTTGGTCATGCTCTCCCTCGGCGGCGAAGGTGTGTGCAAAGCCAATCCAAGCTGGTGCTGAATGAGGGTCTAGAAGTGAGGCTTTGGAGAAGAATCGGCGTGCTTCGGCAATTTTAGCCACGGAGAGATAATATACGCCGATAGCTAGGTAGGTGTATGGCTCCTCTGGAGCATTGTCAGCCAATGTATGTGACAATAAAAACAACGCATTGACAGCTCCAGTCTCATAAAGACAAGCAAGGTGCAAAGGGTATACAGCCGGCGAATGTCCTAAACTCTGTCCAGGCACTACTGATGACTCGGTCATTGCTCCTGCCGTTTCAGGAGATGTGAGGATTGAAGATGTGAGCTCCAAAGCTTCAAGGAATCGACATTGTGTGTATAGTGCTTCGGCACGAGACAGAAGAATATCGGGGTTACTGGTGAGATTGTAGTGTGTCGACAGCGTCTCAATGGCGTCAGAAAGCGTGGCCGGCGAGGTATACTTGGACAGTCTCGTCGTATAAAGCATTTTCACAAAATGGGCGGCTTCTTGCGACTTCGATGGTTCTGAAGGTACGGTCACAGAGTCAAAATCCAATGATTCCAAGAATTCGAGCTCTTCGGCCGGAGACATGAGCGAATTCTTCATGAGTTGATCGAATGCCTCGAAACACTGAATATCAATTCGGACGGCATCTTTATAGCAGTCCCTTGCGCGGTCAAATGCATTCTGTTTCGCATAACAGAGCCCGCGTAGATAACACATGGCCGCCTCAAAGCGTATATTATTAGCATCTTCTCGATCGCGTTCTTCACTTCTATCCGCCCGATCTGATCGTGATGCTGCCATCTTTCCATTTCTGAGCGTAACGTGGCTGTGGCCATTCAAGTGCTGTATTTTGCGCCGACTGTGACCTGCCGTACTGATAAGGTGGGTTGGATTCTGGTCTCCAAGAATGCTGAGAGCGGCTTCAAATTTGTTTTGTTTAATATAACAATGGGCGGCAAGATATTTGCATGATGTACTCCGGGATATGAGGTCTTTTCGGGAGAGTAAGGCTAGAGCTCGAGTGAAGTTGTTATTGTTGAAATGGACTTGCGCAAGCCAAAAGGCGTCGGCATCGCTGTCTTCAGTTTTGAGCGGTCAGTGTGCGGATCTAGAAAAGACTCTCACAACGAATACAGACTTGTCAATGCTAGGACCTTGTCCCCGATATAGATAGCAGAGTCATTTTGTCCTCTGTTAAGAGCATCCTGCCGCCAACCGCGGAGGAACTTCTCCATGTCTTGTTGATGTGCTGGAAAGCTGAGAGCACGCGGGTGGGGAAAGTATCATATGGAGAGAGGCGTTACTGTTGGGCAACAAGGTATTTTCTCAATTTCGTAAGCTATTGATTGTAGTTTAGCGTTGAGACAGCCATTAAACAGCTGTGTAGTTCATAGAACCCTAAAAATGTCGTCAATAATTGAAGTAGTTGTATGGAATATTTACCGCAGGCGCGACGCGGGATGGAGGTCAGCCTCCGCGGAAACTGTGTAAGGGCCTGAGGCAGCAGTCTTGGCATGCTTGTCGCTATCTCTTCTCCATACTCAAGAATATCGTCTCCGCCACTTCAACTTCATCATTCACAAGACAACTCAGGTAGCTCAGCTTGCGAGCCTATCAATACTTGGCCCTCTTCTTCATCATCACCTGGTTTTGCTGTCGACTTAAGAAGCTACCATGTCCGAGCGTAAAGTGTATGCATACCAATCTCTCGTCTTCAACGAAAGTAACTAACAATTTCACAGCCTGACCAAGTACTACCCCCCGGATTTCGATCCGTCGGCGATTACACGGACCAAGAAAGTTCCTGGTGCGAAACAGAAACTTTTGACAGTTCGTTTGATGGCACCATTTTCAATGCGTTGCACGAGTTGTGGTAGGTTTTGGTATATCCACTGTCGCGATAAGTTTATATTAAATACATGCTAGGTGAATATATTTACAAAGGCCGAAAATTTAACGCGCGAAAAGAAACGACTGAGGAAAAATATTTGTCTATTACCATATACCGATTCTATATTCGCTGCACAGTATGTCTCCAACTTTCCCATGACTGAGGGACTCCTCGATTACGCCACAGCTTCTAACTGATTTCATCACAGAGATGTTCGGGCGAAATCACATTCAAAACCGACCCCAAAAACATGGATTACGTCTGCGAGCGCGGCGCAAAACGAAACTTTGAACCCTGGCGCAATGCACAAGCGGACAACCTAAACGAAACCGAAGAAGAAACCCTAGACCGCTTAGAGCGTGAAGAGAATGAGGAGCTAGAACAACTTGAGCGCGACAAGATGGCCGAACTAGAAGAGAAAATGCTCGACTCCAAACGCGAAATGGCCGTTGCCGATGCGCTTGATGAGATTCGCACGAGAAATGCGCGCATTGAGAGAGGAGAGGCGCTCGGGGAAGATGTTGCTTTGTCTTATGTCAAGGATGATGCCGAGGAGGCGAGATTGCAGGCGGAAAAGGAAGATGCGGAAATTGCGCGTCGAGCTTTTATGACCTCGACGGGAGAGAAAGTCAAACGAATCGTTGAGGAAGAGGAGGAGGCGGTGGCGAAAACGGAAGACACTCCGACCCCAGTAGTGACATTTACCAAGGTCAAGAAGCAGAAGAAGCCCTTCAATGCGGGTTTGGGTATTAAGAAGAAGCCGGCATTGGTTTAATATGTGGATTATGGTCTCAGGGCGTTGTGGCGCTTCATATATGCAATCATTAACGGCTTATGTTTGGGAGATTATTTTCAAGAAAACAAGTAGACTTACGACTTACAGTATAGTCATGCTCGTCGACGATGTACGAAGATCAAACTATGTGTATAACTTCAAACTGCGTACTCTGTGGAGAATATTTAATAGTGGGCTGAACTAGTTTATTGAATTCAGCTAGACATACATGAAAATACAAACAAGACATCACAACCGATTCATAAGGAATACCCGGCTCCGTTCCCATAATCCCAAACGCCATTGCTGAGATGATCGATATAGGTATGAAAAGAAAAAAGCAATAAGCAAATTACACAAACATATCATCGGCCATTAGAAAGAGTCCGATGAAAACCTCGAAACATACTACAAAAAAAAAAAAATCTCCCGTGACCGAAGACATGAAACAGGATTACAAATATGGCATCCAAAGGGCATCGGCGGAAGCCAGAGATTGCGGATTAACCGCCTTCGAGATGAGATCGATGGTAGTCTGGTTGGCAGGTAAGTTGCCCTCTGGAGGACTAGCGAGGCTGACAGCGCGATTGACGATGATGGCACTGTTACTCTGAACTAGCTCGCGTAGCTGATTCTCCGAGACATTTCCGCGATGATGAGCCGTAGTCCAGAAGATCATCTCTTCACGTACAAAGAGGCTGAGTTGTTGTTCCAATTCATGGCGTGGCTCTGTCAGACAGCGAGCAATAGCCATGAGAGCACACGCAAAGACACCTTCGGTAGCAATGGGTCCCATTAAAGTCTGAATATTGGGAGTAAGACGGAAAGGAACTTGTTCTGGGTTAAAGAAGAAGGCTTTTGTTGGATTAATGCTTGGGATCAATTCAGAGCCCCAGATGTCACCCGTAGCTCGAGAAATGGAAATCTTGTTGGGATACCGGTTGCCAATGTGCATGACATAGGTCATAAAACAGATGGCAGCATACTGGTATGAGAATTGGCGGCGGAACAACCAGAAGTCTGCGTAGTTCGGATAGGTCTTTTGAAAGTAATCCAACATAACCGTATTAGGTACCCATTTCTCCTGGATAGCAGTAAGGATTTCCGTTCGAAGTACCTGCTGCTGTTCAATAGAACGCTGCGAAATGTTAGAGTCTGCATTGTTGTGAAAATCAGCCTTGGGACTTACGCTCTGTTTCATTTCGGCAAGTCCGCGCATCTTCTCCATTGTGAAAAGTACAGGCTCATCCTTATTGATACCTTCCCGCCTACAGTAGTCTTCGTAGATACCTTGCATGGAAATGTATGATGGATCATCGCGTACCAAGCGAATATGAGGAGCGACAGGGACCATCAGCGGTAGGTGGAAGTAGAGATTGCGACGTCTGCTTTCCTTACGCTTGGCCAGAATGCCATTAAATATACGGAAGAGTTGTAGAATGCGCTCTTCACGGCGGCAATGGCGGGCTGCAGGGTGCTGAACAGCGAAAGGATGGATGCTTCCATCAAGGCCGCGAATCTTGAGACGGCGATGACAAACGCCAATGCCCCGAACCAAATCCACGTCTGGCAAGAAGCGATCAATACGAACAAAGTCCTGGTTCTTGTCTTTGTGCAAGAGGTACTGTCCAGGAACCTCGACTTCCTCGAATTTCAAGAATCTAAATTCGCTAAGGTGAGGGGAGTACACTTCGAGAGACTGGGATTGTGGACGGCGATCCAGCTTTTCTTCGAATTTGTCGCGCCAACGTCGCAGCTTCTGCACATACTCGAACATTGTGATCTTTTTCACCACAAAGTCGGCTTCAAATGACTTGCGGATATGTGCTGGAAGAATAGTCTCGGCGAATCGGGTAATGTTGGCTTCTGTGGCAGGTGGTAGCTTGAAGTCTTGCGCGTAAGCTACAGGTGTGCGGCCGACATATGCAAGACCATCATTCAATAATGCCACGATCAAGCGATGAGCATCTTCATCAGGAGGGCATTTAAAGTTCTTTTGGATTTGATCAACCATGGTCTCCATCGAAAGTGCCAACAGTGGGAAGGCTGTCTTCAGCCCTGCCATGATCTCCTCCGAGTACTCCCATGGTTTTTTCACAGGCTCCTTCTCAGGTTCTCCAGGATTTGCTGGCTGTGCGGAATTCTGTGCTGGATTTTGACCTTGCTGTTGAGCCTGGCCTTGGGCCTGATTTGGTTGCTGTGGTTGAACCTGAGCCTGGCCTTGAGGTTGAGACTGAGGTTGTCCTTGTGCCGGTGTCTGCTGTTGTGTGGAGTTCTGGGCTTGTGCTGGAGCCTGTGCATTAGATTGGCCATTGGCTTGAGCAGCAGCATTCTGCGGGGTAGTAGTATTGGCAACAGCAGGGGAAGACTGTGTATTTTCTTCACCAGCCCCAGTACCAGGTCGTGTGGCTTCGACCTTCGTATTTGGCGATGCCTGCTGCTTGGCCCTGTTGAGCTTTTCTTGCTTAGCCTCTTGCGTCTTCTTGATACTGATCATATCTTCCCTGTTTGTGCGAAGCAAGAAGAACAAGGCTTGTGGGTACAGCTTGGCAATCTTGACTAACACCGCTTTGCATAGACGAGCTTCACGACGGCTAAGACTTGTGAGAAGCTGTGGAATAAATGTGATCCAGTACCACACCGGAGTATCACCCTTGAAATTTTCAAACGCACTGGAGACACGGCCTTCTTCGTTATCGAGACTGAGCAACCAGAGGATACGACTAAGCAACTTCCTAGACTTGGCGTTCTTGTAGAGTCCAGCAGCTTCGAGATAGCAGCTGACAGCGTTACCTGCTAACTCATAGTCTGTCGGATCCATCTTGAAGCGTTGGTCATTATACTGTCCCCATTCCGCCCACGCTTTTGCGAGCTTGAGATCATAATATAGGGCAACACCAAACGAGTCGTTGGCTTCTTCAACATTGTTCAACTTCGCCAAGAACATGCCCTTGAGAGTATAAAATTCGGCCTTTTGCTGTGCACCAAAATAATTCAGGTTGGTGTTGTTGATGACATCGAGTCCACTAGAGAGCTCTTTGGGGTTTTGATAGTGGCACTTCGCTTGTTCCCTCAGCTTTAAGAAGGCTTCTTGGATTTCAATGTTTGGCAAAGTATAGATCCGGCTTAGTTGATTGATGCAAACTTCTGGCATTTGGTGTTTACGAGCAACATGAGCGAATCGATTGATGATCCACGCTGTCTCATGATAACCGCGATAGGCGTAGGAGTTGCTTGCCACATTGTTTGTCTGAGGTGGCAGTAGGCCGAGATAAGTGGCGTTAATTAATTGAAATATGTGTTGACGCCAAGTGACCAGGTCCTGCCATGCATTGATATCGTCCCAAACATTCGGCAGGCGGTCTCGCCAGGTACCTAGGAGTAACTTCAATTCGGCTGATTTGGTGTCCAGGTTACGTTCATTTGTTTGAGACAAGCTGTTGCAAATCACACTAGCGTCATGCAGTTCAACCAATTGTTGGAAATGTTGCAAAATCGGGATGTGGGCATTGGTGATTCTTTTTGGGAGCTGGTGCCACTTCCGAATGGACAATTGGATGGACTCGTCGCAGATGTTGTTAAATTCTTGGATCCCGTCCTTTTTGAGGTGGAAGTTGAGTAATGACATGAAGGCTTGGAAGAATGTGCGACGTGGGGTAGGTGCATCAGACACCGACTTTATAAGAGAATCCAACTGCTCACGATTGCTGTCACTCTGCCAATTCTCGATATTTCTCCAGGCTGCTTCAAGAAGAAGATCGTTGAGATTTTCATGCTTGGCAAAATCACTCAGGATTTCCCACTGCTGAAGCTTCTGAGCACAAATGAGCCAATGATCCTCCCAGAGGTAGTATTCTCCCTGAGAAAACGGCATAGCGCCGGACCGAGCTTTGATCTGAGCATTCTCGTACAACTGTTGAGCTTTATCCCACATGCCATGTTGTTCGTAGGACAAGGCTGCATTTGTCTCCACAAATTTACATCTTCTTCGCCAGGTGCCATAAAAGAAATCGTCCTCCTGAAGACCGGCGAATATCTCGACAAGTGCATCGAGTGTGCTTTCTCGCACTATCGGAGTGTCGATGGTTGGTTTATTTGCAGATTCTTCCAGATATACTGCCGACGTATACCACGCGTCATACGTCCTGCTCAAGAACTTCATGACGTGTGGCGGAACTTTAAATCGAGGCTTGGATCGTACAGCTCCCTCTAGAAGTGCCTGAACAACATTGGGTCTCTTGTCTATTTGTCTCTGATGGTACTCGCGAGTGAGAAGAGTGACCATGCCTTTCTCTAGATCAATGCGTTCATCTTTTGACAATGTTGACCATATTGTGGGGAACAGGGTAGTCCATAGTTTGTATGATGTCTTGGGATCAGTATGTTGCAGCTGGCAGAGAGGCTCAAGGAGATCTCGTGTTCTCACGTCTCCAATATCAGCAGCGAAACGTTTGCACTCAGCCACAAGGCTCTCCAGTTGATTATCGACCATCACATCTGCTTTCCTGTGATCTTGTTCGGCGGCACTGAATAAGAATGATATCGGGTACATGGTCATATCATCGGGCAGCAGTCGTGCAGGTGTATTCATGTCCACAGAGCCCATCAGCAGGTGCGAGGCTTGTGCCAGCCAGAAAGAATCGGCGAGTGTGTCCCAATTCTGTGATGTCATGACGTAGCTTAGCCGAGAGCTAGCTGTACGAGTCAAACTCTTGTCGAAAATCGTGATAAATCGATTTCGCATTTCCACATCTTGGGCCCGTGTACCGATTAGGAAAGCATGTTCCAGTCTAACTGTCAGTTCAGTTCGTGTGATTTTGCTATCTTCATAGATGCGAATGACAAGATTGAGGAACTTCTTCAGCATTGTCTGGTCTGGACGAGTCTCAAAGAGGAGCATTTTATGTAGAACAGCAGTCTTCTCTTTGAGTGTCGGCCATGACTCTGTAGAGTGGAAAATCCACGATTCGACCATACCAAGAACCTTACTGCAGAGTTTGATATTCTGAGACCGCTCAACGAGTTGGGCAAGAACACTGAGGAATGGCCGGCGTTGGTCACCAAGGTTGGACATTCGGACGGAGATCACATCAATAGTCTTGAGAATGAGATCGACACCAATTTCAAACTCCTGTTGATCGGGAGTACCATTTTCACCCTGCTTAATTCCAGGAAGCTGCCCAGCTGGTATGTTTGTAGCATAAGCAGCAACGTGTTCCTTAGCTAATTTCTGGGAGAACGCTTTCATCACTTGAGGAATATGTGCATCCATCTCCGCAGGCCGACTTGAGGATAGGGTCCATAGGATGTTGAGGCTGGAGACATAGTTGTTGCTAGAGAGTCCCTCAGTGGCGATCGTAGACAAAAAAGTGACAAACTCTGACGGAGAACTGTCCATATCCATACCATCTTCCTCCTCTGGCTGATCTTCAGGAAGCGCATCCAAAATTCGCTTGACGGGAGGTGGAATCTTAGAAGCTAAAGTGGCATCTTCGTCTGTCCCATGTAAGCAGTCCTGGATCTCCGGGTTGTCCGAGCGTAAAGGTTTCTCCAAAAGCTTTTGAATCAATGGCAACCTGTTGACGATCCATTCGTCCGGCTTTGACGCAATGAGTACACGGAGGATTTGCAAAGTATTAATCATACTAGTTGTTTGCTTCTCATCAGGCTTCTCGGCTTTCTCGCCAGTGAGTATCGGCTCAGTGACTTTGGGATACAAGTCGATATCAAGGTCACCCCAATATTCGGGTTGAAGAAGATTTGACAACAGTTGCATCGCTTTCTTGACCATGTCCCCTGTGACAACTGGAGCTTGAGGCTTCACTGTAGTCAAATCGCGAAGCTTGAATGCTGGGACGGGATATCGCTCGGGAAGTGTGGTTATGAAGGTGATGAGGTACTTGACGAGTGCCGCTCGCATCTCCGGTGAGACACTGTACTCAGTCTTTGAAGTCAAGGAAAGCGGCTCGAGTTGTGAAGTTTCATCAAGTTTGCGTTTCCTTGAGTTCGGTGATTCTGATGCGCTACCTCCAGGACTATTTCCACGGACTCTTTTCTCTTCCCAGTGCCAGATGAGTCCAATGAGATTGAGTGCTAATTTCTTGCTTTCGCTCGAAGGATTGGGCGGGGCAGCGATTTTACTCAACGATGGGACGATAAGTGGAACGAATTGTTCGCGGGACTCATAGAAGAGATCTGGTTGTCGTACGAGGAAGTGGAAGATGCTCATGACTTGTTGCAAATTTGCAGTCTCTTCTGCTAAAATTCGACGAGGCCACTTAGCCCAGATTGGGTATCTAAGATCAAAGGCTTGTTGCGAATTTGGGTTGGGAGCAGTGATCCTTGTGGGTAAAATAGGAGCAAGAACATCAAGTGCCTGTGTCACTAGAGCTTTGCCTTCATTCTGATGGGCCTTCAGTAGAGCCACATAGACTTGTATCACGATCTTGACGGGGGTTTCATAAGAAGCAATAAAGTAACTGATAAGCACGTACGCGCCGTACTTGTTGATGATATCTTCCAGACGAATGTAATTCCAGGCAAATTTAATTATATCCTTGCGCGACTCCTGAACGGTTTGAGAGTGATATTTGATCAACAGTGCAGACAGTTGTAGTAGCTCCATGCGGGAATGGTCCACACCAGGTTGATTTGATTCTTCAGTGATATCGCCAACTTGTGGTCGCCACAAACGATTCTGAATCGATTCAGTCATGCTTTTATCCATCAACTTAGGAATATTGGGGGGGCTATTCCACGTCGCCTGTACATCCATGGCAAAGATGGGATTCACGAGGTTATGGAAGGCGTATGTTTTCATCCTCTGAGACGACGTCCGTTGTCCATATAGGTCAAGACACCTCATAATGACGGATCTTCTATAATCGATGGACTCATTCGTGATAATGTGCTTATAAATGAATTTCGGGAAAGCGAGAGTCCTCTTCAACTCATCAGCGGACAGGCCGCCAATAACCTCAAATAAAAAGTCGAGGTCTTGAAGTGAATCGGCTAGGTAGATCGTGAATACGTCCATCAACTGATCCTCGGCCTGTTCGACCCTCAGTCGCTCACTTGCCGGAAGTTTATCGTTTCTCAGCTTGATCTCAAGATCTCGGCCAACACTGAGTAGCTGTGGTCGAAGACTAGCCTGGTTCAGGAGCCATTTCTTCGTCGCTCCATGCATGCAAACAGAATGGACGACGTGAATCGCGTTGATTGCTGCAGTGTTCTTTCCATCACTTGGCTCGGTACCGAAAGCTGCATTAATGAAACCTTCAGTGTCTGAGACCACTGCTGATCGTAGCACTGCACTGTCTGGATCAGCTAGAACCTGACCAAAGAAGCGACCATAACGCTCGTCATTGAATCGCTGTTGAAAAAAAGCCCAACTTTCTTTAGGATAACGATTCAGATACTTCACGAGAGGTTTGCGGAATGGGCTGTTCGACGTCCTTCGTAGTTTCTCTTCTAGATCGATAACTTTGTTGACTAGACTCTCCATGAAGGTCGTGGCTGCAGGCGGAAGAAGATGGAAAATATTGAAAATTGAAGCTACAATCTTCATCACCGGATTTTGCTCGACAAGGTTGAACGAAACTTTCTGTAGCGTGGCGTCATCTGCAATGACTTTCATGTGCTCTAGAAGACGCTGTCCGATTTCGACCTTAAAGTAATTAGTCAGTAGGGTCAGAAGCCTAGCCAGGCCGTCGAGACCAGCGACAGTCAAACGCTTGGGATCTTGAAGATTCATGAGAATAGGACGTAGACCATTCTGAAGCAAATCTTTCGGCAACTTGTTGGTCTGTGTAAGTACATCACGTAGACCAGCGTTTGCAGCTTCGATGATTTCCGGGGATCTGGAATACAGAGACTTGAAGAACACAGAAATAACCCTGCTTCGACTGCTAGCGTTTGGACCAGCACCAAACTCGGGGAAACTCATGGCCATTGAGAGTAGACGAAGGCACGCTACTCGAAGATTAACGATCATCTCTGCATTCTTGAACTCATTTGGCTTGGAGGCTAGAGATTCGTCCTCTGCATCAGCTAGAGCCAGAGATTCTAACATCAGGCGATTAAGGGCCTCATTGAAGACGACAATGTTCTTGTGGAGACTAAGGCAGAACGTAATGGCGTCAATGAATCCGATTTGCACAGGAAAAGGAAGAGCTCGGAGAGGCTTATTGAAGATGGATTGTAGCAGACGATCCTTGACCGGTAGCATGAGCTCGTGCGCCTCACAGCCAATTACTTCGGCAAGGGTGGAAAATGATTTTTGCGAAGTCTGTCGGACATGCTTGTTCATGTGTGATAGTTCATAGATGAAGAAGCCACAGAGCATATAGAGGCGGCTCTTTTCGTTCTTCAAATCATCCTTCGATATATTTTTATTGCATCGTCTGAGAATAAGCTCTAGGGTTGCTTGTGCTCTGATACGGGTACTTGCAGGAAGATCAGCAGGTGTATCTTTGATGACATACATCAAAGCGCGGACAAAGTCGGCTTGTCGCTCAAAGAGCCAGCCATCACCCAAGTCAAGTTCGGTAGCCAGAAGATGGATACCCAAACTACCCCCAGCTTTCGTGAACCATTCTTCGCTATGACAGCTATGACAAAACACACGACCCAGGTGTTGCCAGAATGGTAGCTTGGCTGCTTTGTCGGCACCGCCAAAAATCACACCAGCAGCCGCCTTGATGTCGTTCATAGCTCTCTTGGCTGAGTCTCGCATTTTAGCATCGTCAGATGATAAACAGTCCACAATGACATTCGCTAGCAAACGAGAATCTAAGTAAACGGGACCTTCGCCACTGTTCACATCGAATGGTCTACGAGTATGTCTAGCCTGTGCCAATGCTCGGCCCACTTCGACAACAACGATATGACGGCAAACATCCGTAACAAAGCTGGTCGCAGTTTGCTCAAGATCGGGAATTGAAGTTGCAAAGAAACATGCTTTGAGCAGCTTTTTCAAACTTTCTTCTTGAACCAGCTTCTTCGGGATTGAGCTGGATCTTTCTGATTTATCAAATATGTCAACAGGGCCCTGGATTTTGCTCTCCAGAAGGTCATCGGCCTGAAGGCGGATAAGGGATGCAAGGTCCTCGGGCAAATTGTCACAGCCAATGTAAAGCTTCAACTGAGAGCTTAGCATATGGAAAGCCTGCTGCTTGTAGTATGCATCCGAAGCTTTCGCTGCAGGTGTCTTTGGAGTTTCTAGCAGCTTTGCGTAGGCCACATCGACGCCGATCTCAATTGGGAACGATCGTCTCTCGTTTGGTCCGATCAGTCTGACATCGAAACTAGGGACTTCGTCGGCGAACTGCTGGAAGTCCAATTCCGGTGGATGATTCAAGAACTTGCGGTTCCGACCACCCAATTTACCCAGAATTCGCATCGTCGTGTGGGAGTGGAAATGACTGTAGGGATGTGGTCGTAAGTGATCCCAGAGAGCGGTCATTAATTCATCCATGATTGGCGCCATGATAGGATCCAAGTAATCAGCTGTTAAGTTATCCACACACAATTCAAGGGTGCGCAGACCTTGCCCAACTAAATCCGAGTCTGCTCTCAAAGCAACGACAATTGGGCGCATTAAATGACTTAGATGAGGAAGGAGATGGCTTAGACGTGCCGGCACAGTCAAAGTCAGCTCGACGTAGAGATCGCGTTCTTGAGGCTTACGAGCGCCCAACAAGAGATTGTTGAAAGTTTCCAGAAGCATTTCCAATAGCGGGAGTAACTCCTTGTATAGCAATTCGAACCTTCCACCACCAATACTGCGGAATAGGGAACGTAGCAAGAGGAAGTAATTCATGGGCTCTTCGGCGGTCACGGACAACTCAATACATTTCGTGACTATTTTGGTGACGTGAGGATAGAGGACCTGCTCGTTTTGGTTTGAGAAGAGAGTGACGGCCATGAAAGACAATTTGAACATCCTCAGAAGAATCTTGGCCTTCGCCATGTCTGACGTTCCCACTTCTTGTATACGATCCATAAGGTATTGAAGGACCATACCAGAGAAAGCAGGAGATGTTGCTTCACTTGCAAGAAAGAACTGCGGCAGGTGGATGAGAGCAGGGTGTTCGAACATTAGTTCGTGAAGATAAGGAATCTCGCTATGAAATACCTCATGGAAGGTCGCGGTGTCAATACAATGGAATACTGTTCCGAAGCTCTCCAGAAGCTCCTTCTCCTGAGGACCCATAGGAGCAGTATACTGACTGGCAAGATACTCGAACGAAGAAGAGTAGTTGACGTCAGGTGCAGGCTGATCCACCCCATAGTAACGGAAGACGCGGGCACCTTCATGGAAGAGCTTCTTGATAACTTTGACCTCTTCAGCATTGTAACCGTACGAAACCTCGGGCCAGTTGATCGGTGTATTGCTGGGATCAATTTGTATGTGCGTGGGGTTGCAATTCTTCAATTGGTGGAAGATGTTCTTCAAGCCATTGATCAGGTTCTTGAATAAGAATAGGTTGTCTGAGACTGGATCACCGCCTCGATCGCGAGGATTGGAAGTCTTGATAGGGACAGCTGTAAAGACGTCGATTTCATCCCAGTCTGGAGGCGAATCACGGTCGGAAAAATAGTTCTCAGGAGTCGAGTCTGTGCGTTCTTTGTTTGCGCGAGAAACTTTGACAGCATTATCGAACTGGTAGTTCATAGCGGCGAACTTGTCTCCAATGGCATCTAGTATCATGATAAGGTAGTACCGCGCATCTTGCTTGTCTTCCAGCTTAGAGATTTTCTCGGCCATATTCAACAGCAACTTTGCGCTCATTGTCTGGAAACTAGTTCCTGGGAACTCGTCATGGAGATTCTTTGTATAAACTTCCACAGTCTTGCGAATTTGGTTCCTCGTAAGGTGGTCTCGCACATGGTGAATCAAGTCGGCAAGCATACTGTACGCAAGAGGTCGCATAGTCTCGTAAACAGTCAAGCCATCCCCAATAAGTGTCCTCTCATCCAAAAGCTGGTCGATCTTAACAAGGAAGATGCGTCGATAATTGAAGTTGATGATGTGACGTATCGCGACCAATAGCTCCTTCCTCGCGCTGGATTTCTCACGTGGACAATCTTGTAGTAGCCGAACAACAACTTCCGGAAGAGTTGGCAAGAAATCCTGCAAATGATTTGCGTACATTCGCAGAAGATAGGCCAGAAAGCTCATGGTTTTCACTTGAGCTGTGATGAATTCGCCAAAAGCAGCTCGGTTCTTGATCTCCTTGCACACGCCTGTGAACAGTTTCCCCTGAGCATGGGCTTCCGCGTGTGCTCTCTCCTGTGGTTTGGCTTGTAGCAGCAAGATACTCTTGATCAGCGGAACAAATAGCTTTACATTAGCATTAACAGTGTTACGATGTGCCTGAAAGATCGAAACAACAATGATGGGGCATTCGGCCAGCACCTTGAACGATTGCATTCCCTTTTGCAGGTGATGATTCGCCTGCTGATCTGGACCCAGGTCCGAGACTGAGGTGCTGGGAGAAGATGGTCGCGGAGACTGGAAAGTTTGAGCAGCGGCTCCTGGCGTCGAAGGCATCCCAGGTGTTGTTCCTTGTGCTGGGGTATCGAACGTATCGCGCACTACTTCCTCCATACCCTGAAACATCTCCTGGATGAGTTCAAGGAAAGGCTGGACTCGCGACGCTGTTGCCTTGACCTGGTTGCGCACCAGGTCCATGATAGTCTTCATACAGAGGACGGCATTTTCTTCGTTCTCGACCCTGACGAGCTGCATCAAGGTATCTACCATGTCAACTGCGAACGGCTCGACATCGGGCGAAGCTGTGGGCAACCGATGCAACGTTTCGAGAAGGCAATTTCGTAGTTTCTGAACGAACCACGGTCTTAGTATCAACTACTCCTCTCTCAACTGACCAAATGCAACGCTCGACTTACTTGATCATACGAGGAAGTTGTAAACACCGGATCCCCCTTCAAAATATTCTTGAAAACAGGCCACAGCTTCGTCAGAAAAATAGAATAGCTGGGACCAGAGCAGAAGCTTTCCATGGTATCTCGAAGCTCGACGGCGACATTTGCTCTCTTCGCAATTTCTATAAACACACCGTTAACATATTGCAATCATCTTCTGGCGCCCTTGGAAATTCATCTTACCCCATTTCTCATTTGTGAGATTCCTCACAAAGGTATCAATCTTTGCCTCCGTCATGATTGCGACAAGCGACCAATGATCGCTCTCTTCTGTTGACTCAAAATATTATGACAGCTTCTTTCTCCATTCAAATGCCAGGCCAACGGGCCGGCATGTCCTTTAAAAGGGATCGCAATTCGAATCTTCAACCCGAGAAATCGTAATACATATGGCGCGAGTGCAGTTGTGAAAAGCGGATTTGCGCACACGAGGCTGTGGAGAGGGCCGTAAAAAGGCAGCTTGGAGCTCTGCAAACGATCGACTGGAACGGAGTTTTCAGAAATGCAGAGAGTGTCTGTCTTTGTTAATTAAAGAAGGAATAATTAGTATGAATTAAGGACAGAAGGGTATTAAAATTGATTAAGAAAAGAGACCTGTCTGAAAAGGTGAATTGGGGGGGGTGTAGTAGGTAGAAATTGAGGGCGATAGACAGGCTCTCTCTGCGCGACTTGACTAACTGATCACGCTTCTGGCTATCAAAAGCGCGGGCATCGTCAAGACCCTGTAAAGATACACTAAGCCAATTTAGGTAATTTCGCGGATTAAAGTTGCTCCGTCTCACGTGCCTGACTGCCTGTGCCTTTTTACGGGGAAACTGGCCGCTGTCCAATCAGCACGAGATTAAACATCAATCTTTAAATACTAGTTACTAGTCAACTTAGTGCCTGGTTGTTCTCTTGAGCTGCCCGTGTCATGCTATATTTTACAATAGAATCTGCCATGTGACTGCCTGGTCATTGTGATTCTTGAGAAGAAAGATATGTACACTAACCAACGAGATCCCTTTCATGAAAAAGCAGGCCCTCTATCCTGATCTATCAATCGATTGATCACATTAACAAACCGGCCTGCTTTGTCAATGTCCTGTTTGGCTGTCTCAATGCCCAACAAGATCTTCTTGATTCCCACTCCGATCTTCTTGTCATCGTCTATGCTGTAGATACCTCCAAGAATGCCCTCGATTTCTTGAGGAGTAAAGGTTTCGGATCCTTCGAGAATGTGTCGCAATTCATCATAGGTATTCACTGTAGGGACCTCGATATCGGCATTGAAGGAACTGTACATGTCTAGATCTTTGAGGAGGCGACGCTCCGTCGTAGTTGCGAGAATCAAAAGTCGACGTCCATTTGCAGGAGTCTTTCTCATGTGCACCATTAGAGTCTGGAGGACAGCATTGCTAAAACGAGCGCCAATCGGTACCCATTCAATCAGTCGCTCGATGTTATCAACAACCACAATGCTGGTACGACTTTTATAAGCGTCTGAGAAGATCTTGGTTATATGCGAAACCTTTGCCGACTCAGTCATGCCAACCATATCTTCCGGGCTAATCAATCGAATGAAAGGATAGCCTGAGTCCATGGCTATGCGTGCCGCGAGTGCGGTCTTACCGCTAGCTGGTGGACCATGGAACAAAACCGAGAATAGAGGAGTGCCACCATCTGCACCAACCTGTTTCACGAACAGGTTGCCCTCGTTGAGGATATCCCTAATCCTATTAGAAAAGTGAGTGATGCCCTGCTGAATACAATCTTCAAGTTGTTCTTCTGCGACACCAAACGCCGGTTTGACTTCGTCAAGGGCATTGATGAAATCGTCCCGTCTGACTTTCAGGTTAGCGACGTCATCCTTGATACCAGCCATAGTGTCGGGTTTGACGTGTCTGTTGAAAGCAAATGATGTCGCAGCCTTGACCAAACCTGAAATCTCAGCACCAGAATAGTTCTTTGTCAAGTGGGCGAGTTCCAGCAGATCGACATCAGGTTCCATCACATTGTTCTCCTTCATTTTCTGAGTATGAATCTTCAAGATTTGAGCGCGACCCTTCTCATCTGGCAGACTGATCTCCATGTGTACTTCCAAACGACCGGGACGGAGCAAGGCGTCATCAATCATATCCTTTCTATTTGTCATACCAATCAGAAGAATATTATTGAGTTGTTCCACACCGTCAAGCTTGGATAGCAATTGATTGACAACACTATCACCGACACCGGTGCCTCCTCCAGCCCCGCTGCCACGTTGTTTGCAGACGGCATCAAGTTCGTCAAAGATGATGATGTGTAGTGCACTCTCATCTCCTTTTTCCTTGTATTCTTTCTCTGCATCGGCAAACATCTTTCGAATATTCTCCTCAGACTGACCGACATACTTGTTAAGCACCTCGGGACCGTTGATGATCTTTGGTTCTCTGGCATTCAACATCTTACCGATTTGTCGCGCTATCAATGTTTTTCCTGTACCTGGCGGGCCATACAGCAGGATACCCTTAACGTGTTGTATACCCAACTTGTCAATCAAACCAGGCGGGAAAATACGTGACGCAAAAGCACGACGGAAGATGGTGCTAAATTCCGAATCTAAACCACCGATGCCCATATTCTCGAACTTGAAGTCCGGTCGAATAATGGAGTTGGCAGCAGGTCTGCGATCAGACGCTTTCAGATTGAGTCCGCTCTTTGCATCTTTGTAGAAGTTAAAAACTGTATGAGGGGTAAGAATGCCTCGAGCGGTAGGATCAGTCGCGACGCCTTCACTGGGCTGTTGAGGTTGCTTTTCAGACATCAGGTCTACCAGCTCAACTGTCTTAATGGTTAATGAAAGAGGTATCCCCCGATGGTCCATCAACACTTTTTGGCCCGGCGCCAGAATCTGGTTTTTGAATTTCTATCTGCCCGTTAGCGACTTGTACTTTCACCTTAGATAGAGCGTGTCGGGATCCCACCTCAATAACAGCATGTGCCAGCTCATTCTGATCATATGGCTCCTCCGTCCTGGTCTTTCCAGCAAAGCCTACTTCGACATCTGCAGACCCAAGATATGCCTTCCTCTCTTGTCGAAAAGGATCATAGATCTGTACTTTGACGGAATCCGTCACGGCAATCCTAGCCCACATTCGTTGCCTCTCTGCAAAACCAATGTGTCCGGGTTGGAAGCCATCAAGTGGGCGTGCAGATAGGACATAGAGGTCATTAATGAGGACGTAGAATTCCTGCCCGAAGGCCGAAGGAGGGAAATCGACAGTCGAAACAGCGACTCTGAAAATCAAAGCATGTCAGTCCATAATCGAATCGTACAGCTGCTTCGTCAAAATGATCTTACATATTTCCATATGTGTACTGCGTGTTCGGGCTCTTGTCCGAACGTAATGTCCAAGTTGCGCCATCATTGACCGGTCTCCTTCCACTTGGTGGTGGTCCTCTTTGCTGTGGCGGGGGACCGTAGCCTCCTCTGTTGGGCGGTATGCCACCATCATGCATGGGCGTATCGTAACCACCCCGGCGTGGATCTGGTGGAGGATTAGATCTTGCTGCGAATGGAATATTATTTCGGTTAAACATCTTGGCGTTCGTGAGTTGGTGAGGACAACAGACGAAGCTCCGAGAAGGCGTAGCTCAGCTCTCCTTCAGCTTATTTAGTAGTTGGCGGGTAAGTGCCTCGGAAGTCTGGGGTAGTCTTGCTCAAACGTGATTTGTGACAATGCTCGTTTCAGCGAAATATTCGTAGGTTAGTTATAGAATCCAGTGAATAGAGGAGATGTGGTATGAATGACGGTTTGAATGTTGTTGATACTGCTAAGTATTGAATAGAGAGGCCTACGTTATCACCGCCTACAGTAGCTGTCATCGAAGGATAATAGTTTCGCCGGCCCGGTCTATACATTGTCTCTAACCCTAACCATATGATGTAATTAGACACGGAAGCAGAATGAAGCTTCTCCAAGCGCCGCGCCCAAAGTTGTATCTTCAATTATAGTGAGACATACAGAAATATCGATGTCGTACGAAACAAAGGAGCTCGCACATGCGTTCTAAATATGAACGAGCCATCCAAAACAGAAATCAGACAATAGGCCAAAGACAAGGAATGACATCCATTAATATCACCACCTTGGACGCAGAGAAAAGAAAAGAAACGCCATTGCACCCATTTTCCTACCCGAAACAGCACTATCTAGAAAAGGGGGTTGAATCTCAAACTTGGGGGAAGCTTGTGCTCGCTCAAGTATGCTCCAGAGATCCGAACTTGATCTTGTCTCGAAAAATCTCCTGTTCAGTTGCACACAAGAAATAGACGGCAGAAGAATAGGTTAAACCATATACATGAAAAGTTTGTGAAGGGAAGAAAATATAAATCGAAGGTGTAGAAACTGTGAGACGGTGCCAACGTTATCGTGAGGAGAAAGGATCCAAGAACAAATGAAAACATGCGGATAATCGTATTGGCACCACAAATATACGCAGCCGCTATGATATTTGCAACGCGCGCAGGCGGGCACATGCTTGTAGCACAAAGAAAAAGGAAAGAAAAATGGTCAATGCATAGACACCTTATTGTCGATTCGAGTTACTTCGAGACAGTACAACCGTTGCCGGAGAGCCAGAGGCACTTCCGAGAGAACTTCGTCGCATCCTCACACTACTGCCACTTCCACTGCGTCGTCTGCGAACATGTCTCTGGAACACACCGTCGTTCACAGTTAGAATCACGATGGCTAAAAAAACACAGAAGGTACACACTTAGCACGAGAAAGCGACTCAAAATCAAGGGTGAAAGAAGGCTGGTGTAAAACCGTAGAACGAATGTTGCTTTTTCATGCAAAAGCGAATGGTAGGAGGTTAACTAACCGAAGTTGTGGCTCTCTCTTTAACTGTAGTCGTCTCATCAAGTTTGAGAGCATTTAAGCGCTTCTGGCTGTCCTGGGTGACTGGATCGAGATCGTCGGCTTTGGATGCAGGGACCGAGGCTGTCGATGAAGTTGGACCTGTTAAGAGGCCTTTTCTTCGCTTTTCGGCTTGTTCAGCCAGCACCTCCCATCTTCGACGGCGTGCCTGTTCTCGCTCATCGGCTCCACTCTGATGTTCATTATATTCCTGGGAGCATTCATCAAAGAGTTGGGGGTTGATCTCCATGAAAAGCTTCATGGCATTGTAAACCATGCTATGGATTGTTCTAGAGAATAGATTAGAAGGGAGTCAAACAAATAATAAGTCTACGGAGGAGAGAACATACCTATTCCAATGGCCCTTAGAATTTTCATACAACGGTGCAAACATTATAGGCAATATAGTTTCGACATTGTCGCTAACCAAGTTGCAGAAATATTCATTATTCCAAAAATATAAAGCTCGCTCAGCAACCTAGACGGATGTTAGTGTGATAGCACATAAAACATGTATACAATGGAACGCACCTGGAAGTGAGGGCTGGCAACCGACTTGGCTAATTGAGTGAAAAGTGGTCCTTGAACCTTCGCAAATTCGGTCGGATCCATGACCTCAAAGATATCTTCGACCTCATTCAAAAACATCACCTCTTTGGTGCTGTTGACTTTGGGCCAGTAGCGGAGAAGACCCATAACAACATCTTCCGTGAGTACCGAGTCCTTTTCAAGGAACTGAACAATGCAATATGCAAGCTGTGGGTGATACATGCTGAGGCCTTTTGGTTTATGCATTGGAATCAACACTCGTGTCAAGAATAGCTTGTGCTCTTCCTTCAACGGCAAAGCAAAACCGTTAATTATAGATCCTAGAATCTCTAACAGTTCTGCGATACCATTAAAACGCTCAGTTTCGTATGTGAATTGAAAGAAGACGTTGTTTATTGAACGTCGAATATACGAGCGCAAGTTGAGGAACTTTCCGTAGATACGGTGCAATGTCGTTTTCAGAAAATCACGCTCGCGGGGATCTTCCGAGTCAAATAATTCAAGCAACTATAATATTTAAAAAGCGTCAGCACGGCCTCGAAGGTGCGGATATGCGTATTTCTCACCTGAAGAACAAATTGATGATCAATATATTGCTTTGCGATGTTTGTATTGAAATCTTGGCTTTCAATGAATCGCAAGAAAAACTCGTAGACGACTTGAATGTGAGGCCAAGCAACCTCCAAAACAGGCTCGTCTTCTTCGGGATCGTATGCCTCACCCTGCGGAGTCACCGGCGGTGGAATGGGTCGGAAGAGGTTCTTGGCGAACATATCGACCACACGAGGGTACATGGGCTCTGTGATGACCGAACGGTTGTTTGCAACATAATCGAGCAATTCGTGTAGTGCCAGTCTCTTGATCTCCTTAGACTTCATATCGGCAGTCGGATCATTGAAGTCAAATATGATGTTACATTGGTCAATCTTTTGCATGAACAGGTCCTGACGACGGTTAGGAGGAACTTCATGGAAGCCCGGTAGCTTTTCCAGCTCTCGCTGGCGTTGGTCGGAGATATCAAACCGAGACGAATGCTGGCGCTTAGGTGTCCTGATGCCCTCGGAAATATCTTTCGGTGTTGAATGCAGTCTATCGAAGACGTGGGATTTCTTCGGGGGTGCGAGATCGCCGGGCATGGTTTCAGCTGCTCCAGGAGGGGGAACATGCTATAGACAGATTAGTAGTGATTCTTCTGGAAACTAGTATTCAGATTGAGACTTAAAACCCACCGGAGCGCTGGGACTAATCACAACACTAGGGGTAATAGGTTGTTGTCCCTGTCTTGTAGGCGTTCCAGGAATAGTTGCTGGCTGGCCGCCATGAGTACCACCCATTCCCTGCGCATTAGGCACAAAATGTTGTCCTGGACCAGTTGGCACCGTGGTTCCTTGATTATTCTGATGACTTGCTGGCGAACCGGCAGCGGCAGAAGATACATTGTCTGGTTTCGTATTCCTCGTTTCATTCAGCGAGGTCGTCGAAGAAGTAGGGGTTCCGTGGTTGGGACTGGTTGATTGGGCATTGTGGGAAGCGCTCAGTCCAGCATTCGAATTATTGTTCGAGTCTCGCTTCTTCGACGACTTGTTGGAGTCTTTTGCCCGTGACAGCTGTTCGTGCTACAACTGTTAGTGGTTTCTCAAGGACGTTTGAACCGATCACTCCGGCGGGCTGGGCAATGACATTCGAAGGAGTTGAACTGTACTTACCACTCTTTGCCTGAAGCCCTTCATATTGCTGGATTTATCTTGATCGCCTTTCAATCACTGGCGTCTGTGATGTGTATGTTTCCACAACGGCTCTCCGATATGCAAATCAGAGGCACGAGGGAGGGGAACCGGCAACGGGAGAGCGACAATAAACACGGATGATTGACAAGGACGATTCTGTTTCTGGCTGGTTAACAACAGCGATTATTAGAGGTTACTCGTCTAGACGAGACGCGTGATCAAGACGATGAGATCCATGCGAGACTCGAGCAGAAGATGTTGATGGTAGTGGAAGAGGATGAGACGGGGAATAATTGCTTGTTGCACGTAGTTGGGATGTTAGGTAGTCGACGTTGCGACACGCTAACGATCGCCTCACTTGGCCCAGAGCAGGTAAACAGGAGTGGTTCTCGATGGGTAGGACGTTTGCGGGAAAATCAAAACCTACCTGAGACTGAAGATATGCTAGGGAATTAGCAAGGAGGAAACAGTGGGAGGAGAGCTTGTCAATGTTGATGTGAATGTTGAATGTTCATGTCAGTCAGGGCGGCGGAGGCTGGTTGACGGCTGTCCCAGTGTCGCTTAGCCGGCTTTTTTAATGAGAGTGAGCGGGGGATGGCCTAGTGACCACTGAGCTTGCTCCCAGTGCTTCTACTTGCAATTCACAGTGCTTGCAGGTTTATTGAATATGGAAACTGGCCTACAGCGCATGATAACAAGCATTCCCATTCCCCAGCAATTTATGTACAGATTACAAGCTGTAGTTTTGTCTCTGTGATAATGCTGTTTATTCTTTACCGTTTACATAGGAAAAAAATATGTAGGATACCACCACCCCTCCAACACAATAACTTGAAATTGATAGAAAACAAATCCAGAACTTCGTAATCAAACTATGTTTTATGCAGTGCATACTGCAGAAGAGGGGGAGTAAGCGCCAATGAAAACCATCACCCCCATGTTTTCCTCTGTTCACAAAAAGGGGTCAGCTAGCCAGTTACCGCTGCTTTGCTATGTCAACCTACAACAAGCTACCTTTGCATGACTGTAGATGTCTCGATCTAGCAGCAGAGACGTGTAGTATTTGCACATCGGAATGATGATTATCCCCTAGTTAGCAATTGAGAAGTACCAGATTAACGACAGTGCAGTCAAGAGGTAACCGACAGGTCGTTCTTCCGCCTAAATATATGGCGCGGCCGGAACAACAATCCTCCGCGCATCTACCAAGGGAATACACGCAAAAGATTATCATCGATCTCATCGTGGTTCGGGAAATGAATATAGTTATAGATTGGTATTTCCCAGAAAATGATTGTGGACGCTTGTATAGTGAACGTCGATGAGCACAGGACAGGAGGTGAATATTAATGTGTACAATCGGAACCTTAGAAGCGTTACCGTATCAAAGTCCATCGGTGGTACGTACCAGAAATATATATCCACATGACTCAGGCCGTGCTCTTCATCCAACATTGAAGCCAGCAACGACGTGCTTCCTCAAAAAATACATCGCATTACCTACTAGAAATCCAGCATGACTGAAAACCGAGACGAGCCTCAATATGCACCTTGGTATCGACTACCGACGCGTCATATCGTAGCCGTCGAACATCCCGGCATTGTCAAAAATGTTGACAGAGCAATCAAGACGCTACAAGGAGACGCCGGTATCTCCAAGGCAAGGACTCAATTTACCTCTCGAAAGTCATCGCTAACATTTGACATAGATACTGGACCCATCAAGACCAAGCAGCAAAGCGCAATTATGCCTGCGCCCAGAGGATCCGATGGCGAACACGATGGATTCATTTAACAGGCAAACAAACAACATCCTTCTCAAAGTCACTGTTCCCAAATGGACAGGGAGGAAAAGAAAACGAGGCAGCGATGAAGCCTTTACAGACACTTATTCCGCCACGCCAGAAGAGATTGGAAAGGAGCGACAGAGCGCTGCATTTAGGCAGCGAAGCTTGATGGATAATGTCCATAAGTACTCCGTTGAAGCTGTAGGCACAGTTGCGAGGACGCACAATTTTAGGAAGATCCCTGACTATGTGTATTCTACATCGGCCAGTCCGTTTGTACGGAGATTTCGAGAGACGATTCTGTCTTCTGATTGTAGGTTTTTTCCACTTGCAAAAAGGTCACCATTTCCTCACCAATTAACCTACTGAAACAGATGAAAAGATGAGGCAATTTGACATTTCCATGAGCAGAGGAGAAACAAAAAATGTTGACCTAGTCCCTCCGCCTGCCTTGACCAAAACATTCATCCCTTATCAATACACCTACCGTCAAAACCCAACAGTGAAAATCTCCCAAGACACATCTGGCAACGTGACGGCCATCAATACTCAAAAGCCAAACAAAGTTTTCACCCATCTCGTAACATGCGATATCCCCGAGGTACCATCCGAACCAAAGAGTGGAATCCCGCCTATATCGAGCCTCGACCCCGAATTGCAAAAAGTCATTGCTACCGTTCAGGACCTCTTCAAAGAACGGTTAGCATGGACTCGCCGTGCCTTGTTCAACGCAATAGCAGACAAAGACCAGCGATACGTCCTGAAATATGCAATTAGTTACGTGGCATACATATTTAGGTCGGGGCCATGGCGCGACGCAATTGTGAAACTGGGTCATGACCCACGCCGGGACATAGAATCGCGCAAATATCAAACGTTTGTCTTTCGTGTACTGGCGCGCGAACCCGAAGTAGGCCGTGATGGTGGTGGAAGCGCTCGACAAAATCAGCAGTCAACAAACAGTTCGCGTAACTTTAGTGGACTCGATATCAGTTCAATCCCAACTGTAACACGCAACAAGAACCCAACCAGCCACCTCTGGACAGGCAAAGCACCTTTAGCCCTTGATGGTAAGATCTGGATGGTCTGCGATATTGTCGACCCAATTTTGAAACGGATACTCTACCCGCCCAAAGCAAATAACAAAACCTTCTTACGGAATGAATGCGAAATCTTCAGCGATGGCTGGTACGGCAGCGGTACCATCGCAAAGGTAAAAGTGATCATGCGTCAAAAGATCCACGCCTTATCACACGAACATCGCGAACCCAGCGACGCAGAATATCAATGTCTGCTAGGTTTTCCGGATCATGTTACCGACGCAGACGGATTGAAGCTGGAGAGATTCCATCTAGACACGGACAAGGCGACGCCCAGAGAAACCATGCTTGCGACGGAGATGAGGGCGACGATTAAGGGTGCTATTAGCTGGAGGATGTTGGGGAAGGGATCGGCAAGGACGGCTGCTACTAATAGCACGAGTACGCTTACGCCGGCGGAGGCAGAGGATGAAGAGGAGAGGGAGGCGACGAGGAGGGTTATTGAAGAGGAGGAAGAGGAGAATGAAGAGGAGAATGACGAGTTGGATGCCGATATGTAGAACGAGTGATTCTAGTAGCGTCAATTGCAAAATAAATACTCATTGCGTGATTCAAAAAGAAAGATTATATGAAAAGAAAGGAAAAATAAAATTGAAAATAGAACTCATTATGGCCTCTACAAATCAATACCACTTATACTAGCACTAGACACATGACAGTCAAGTAGCAGAGTTTGAGGTCGTATGTAGCACATCATATCCATACTGAAGTTTCATACCCTCATTTCCCGTAAAGATTTCCATGTCCACATCAACAAGCAAACGCGAAACAAAACTCCTGCTAAAAAAGGAACAAATCCTGAGAGCTGAGAACAATTGCATCATAGATACACAGTGCATGAAACCCACATTAGACTAGCACCCAACTCCAGCCATTCGAAGCAAGACAGACCACCACATAAAGAGCATTGTGAATAACTCAGCAAACAAAGTCAGCACAGTGGACAACCAAATGTGAGCAGAGAATAGCCCCAGCAATGGTATGTGCATCTATCGATTTTTCAAGGGGACCATTAGAAACCATAGGAGTAGAAGTATCTTCTGGCCGGTATCCAAAATCTCGAGAATCGATGAAAGAGATATCCACAAGTAATATAGCACCAAACACACGAATCAAGTCGCGGTGGATCAAAAGCTGACATAAACAATGGGGGCAGGAAAAGCAAGAAATATTCGCGTAGGGTATTCGAAACATCATAATATACCTCCCAACCGTAGCGCCGTTGCTAAAACAAAATCCAAGACATGAGAACACCGTAAAAAGCCCCGATCAAGCAGGGTAGAAAGGTGGTGGGTGCGCGGAAGTTCTGGAATTGTTGATACAATTCACTCATTCATCCACGTAACGTTTGGTATTCTTTTTAGCTACAGAGTCGGGGTCAGATGGTACTGAGACGATACGGTAACCAAGGTGTGCCGATGACATCTTGACGTACTCGTCCTCCTGTATGATTTCGTATGATAGATTACCAAGACCTGGCCCGTAGTAGTCTGAAGCCACCAACTCGCCGAGAGGGCTGCGAGACTCTGCCATCATATTTTTACGAGAGGAAACGGGAGCTGGCTGAGCGGGAGCTGGTAGGGTGATTCCAAGTTCATGTGGAGGAATATTCTCCTTGTCACATTCGTCAAAACGAGACTTTCCCTCATCATCGCTAATGTCAAGGCGACCAGCAGAATGTTGCATCAAGTTGGTTGCTTCTTCCACTTCGGTATCGACATGAATATTGAAAAGCCAGCTGTCTGGATGATTCTTTTTCCGAGGCTCTTTGCTCTTATTAAGATTCCCGTGAATGATTCCTTTCACAATAGGGGAGAGGCGTTCAGAACGACGGCCAAACGCTTTGCTTGGCCTGGTTTTGACCTGGGAGTCTCGACCAATTGGCCTACCCAAGGCCTGGCTTACTGCAGTCGATGTAAAAGCCTTGTCGCTCTTGTCATCCACCTTGATGGTAAACGATGTGCGACTGGCTTTTAGGCTCTTGGGAGATTCGCATAACTGGTCGTCATCCCCCACAGAGCGCTTGCGCTTAGTAGGCTCGGACTTGCTATAAGGGCTGGCATTCTCCCCATCCGAGTCACAGGAGATTGTATGTTTAAGCGGGGTCGATGGAACGCGTCCTACCAGGATATCAGCCTCTACGTTTCTTTTCTTCGGGCGTATTGGGTATTTCGAAGACTTACCATTGGCTAGGTTTTGTACACTTCGCCTGGCCTCCTGGAGTACACGAAGGCGACTACGTGCCATAGGAACCAGTTTCTGGCGGTGCACCGCCGGAGCAACAGACACCGTAACCGCAGACATCGTCAAGAGATATGGAGAATTTTGTAGTTATATGAGTGGAAGACCGTGAAGTGTAAAGATTGAAATCTCTTGAGTAGGGACTGCAAGTCTGAGCTATTGGATGTTGTAAGGAGAGAAAATAATAGCGATAACGAAATCTTGGCGGTTTATATAGCGGAGTGCTAAGCTATCTGTGATGAGACAGACGGAGATTGCCAGATAGACTGGGCGGTCCTTCCAAAATAGATTCCCAAAAAAGAAATAGCGAGTATGTTGCAGATTACCCGATCAACCCTTTTGTTCTTTGTATGTGTCTCGGGCGGCGGCGATATCGAGTATCGTGGTGTTGCACCTGAGGTCAACAAAGAATTGTCAAAAGAGTGTGGAGGAAACAATCCTTTATTCGGGAGGATATCGTCGATTGGTGAGATAATCGTCTCTTTTAGGAGGCGGTACTGAGACTGGAAAAGAGGAGTAGCGAAGACGAGGAGACGAGATAGCTTGAAGGGAGAAGCCTGGTATATGAGGCCTGGAGGCGCCTTCCCTGGTGCGAATTCACCGCGTACTGGAATTTGGTATTTCTGTAAAGAATTCTGTAAGGAAGACGCGATTTCACCAATACCCGTACTAAAATGCCAGTGCCAAGGCTGTATGATGGTACGTACAGCCCGGTATGTATGGTTTCTGCATACAGTTACATATTACGGGGTGGTGGTTGTAACTTGCAACTACCACGCACGGCAGAAACCTGACAAGAGATCAATTCCTTGCGGTTCGCTGTCGTGGCTGCCAATGATAAAGACCGGGCGATGCAAAGGCGCGTCGTGTATGGCTGAGCAGATGCCGGACCATGCAGCACAAGCAGTAAGACTAAGAGCAGTTGACTAAAGATGCAAGGCGCGCTGGTGCCTGCGACGCCTACGATTGGACCTCATTCATTGCGCCCCTCGCAGCTCGCTCGGCTTGACTTGTTCGATCTGGATATAAGCAATTAAGTATTGCCTCCAGTACTATTACACGGCGCGATGATGGTATGTACATCAATTGGCCTGGTTACTGGATTACTTCGGAATCTAACAATTGCATTTCTCCGACGCTACCTTACTCGATGGCGAAGAAAGGTGACAAACGTCACAGGACAATGGCTCGGTGTCAAAACTTATCGATAGGTCTTGCGCGGGGCAATCGCGGACACGGTGGAGCAAATTTTGTTCATGCTTGTCGATGATCCTGATGATCGATCACGTTGAATGGTTTGACGAAGTTTAAGTGAGACTACTCAGACTAGCGTGAATGCTTCAACGCGCGCCTGACGCGTAAGGCATATATTTCCGTATCTCCCGTTCGCCTTGGCAAGTACCTTTTCGCTTGCCAACATCCTGGGAGGTACCTCTGCATTTCAACACGCTAACACTTTCTTTCAACGCGTTGAAACACCATGTTTTAAATACACTATATCCTAATTAAGATTCTCCCTGCAGCAAATTGACTTACTTGCTGACCAGTACTTTGACCTTGGTTCCTTGCTTTGCTGGCAAGGTCTCCACCCCTAATGCCGAGTCAGTGTTCGTGAGTTGACCATTGATAGACGTGCTATCGAGTACGACAGTCTCACCTCGAATTTTGTGAACCAATATGGCTATGCCCGAATGAACCATACGACATACCAATGTGTCATTTATGCATACTGCACCTCAACTTGCGCCCACAGACTGTAAATCGTTCTTCTATCACCAACGATTCTGTCTATGCATTCGTATTTGAGAAATGACTACAGGAACCACCTAATTTCGTCATAGTAGCCATGCTCAACAGCCTCCTTCGTCTGTTTGAGCTGGGTCCGGGAATGCTATGTTTAAGGCCTACCACTCGAGCAGAATATCTGTCATACACTGTAACAGCATACCTCACCCTGAAGTGGCAAACCACGTCTGCATATGGAGTAGATAAACACAAGGATATGACGCCTGCGTGGTTTTACAAACCTAAATTGCTATCTAATGTCTATTCATGATCAACACTTTTTTCCAATTAGCTAGATTTCATCTTCCCATGGAATGCTGTCCATTGCACCCTGCCTCTCCACACAGCGTGCAGATGCCCGTCCGGCGCGTTTCATAGCCAAATCCATCACGACTTGATATCGCTCTTTCTTCTCATGCTGCTCCAGCTCATTGCTCGACTTGCCCTGTGCACGGCGCTGTTCTCGCCACCGAGCTATATGAGTTGCGTAGCCGCCAATAAAAGTATCGCCTGCTGCCGTGGTATCCAGAACTTGGGACACTTTTGCTGCTGGAATCTCATTTGTGAATCGTGTTCCATTGTCGGCAGCGACTGCGGAGCCGGCGTCGCATGCACTGTACCACACTCCCTTCGCTCCAAGGGTGATGATCACGTATGTTACTCCCAATTTGTGAAAATATTGTGCTATCTGTTCACGGAGGCTGGCACCCTTGGCACCGGGAACAACACGTAGTAGTTCCTCTGTCTTGGGTGCCATTAATTCAGCCTCTGTCTCGTTCATGATTAGATGGTCAATACCAGTATATACATCCTCAGGCAAGCCACCTGGCGGTGCCGGTGCCGGGTTGAACATGACTTCTGGTCCCGCATCGATCCCTTTCAATCCTTTTCCCCTTTGAGTCTTCTTGTATTTAGCGATCTCTCGTAGAATACCAATGGTTGTCTCAGTTGGTATCTCTCCCTGCATTACGATGACGTCGGGTACAGGTGGTGCAAGACCCATACCGAGGACTTCTGGAATTGCCTGCATGCCCGTATAATTGGCTCCAGGCGAGAACAAGATGCGATTCTCACCACCAGCTGAGGAATCCACCACAATCACTGCCACACCGGTGTAATCATCAACAGTCCTGATCCGCGACGTATCTAGTCCAGACTTTTCGAGCGTGGGTCGAAGAAGAGATTGGAAATGCGCATCGCGACCTCCGACTGCGCCAACCATCTCCACATTGACTGGATTGTTCGAACTCGACAATTGTGTGCCGGTAGGTCTCGATCGGGATAGTCGGCCACAAGCCACGGCTTGATTGGCGCCTTTGCCTCCTGCGCTGGTCGTAAATGAAGTTGCTGTGATCGTCTCTCCTGCTTCTGGGAAGCGGGGAGTCACCGAGACCATGTCCGCGTTGAGCGAACCGATCACTCGGATGAGAGGTGCCATTTTGATTGAACGGCTGTGCTATATACCGTAGATACAATGTCGTAGGCAAGTAGTTGCTTTCGAGGGGATGTCGGCAAGTGCTTACTTTTCACTGATCTCCTTTCAGAGGAGAATTAATATTGAGCCCTTGACCATATTGAGCAAAAATCCCGAGGAACAAACTCTCACCCCGCCGACATCATAGTTGTACATAGCGGAAAGCTCCACCTGTATACAAAATCTTAGGTTTATCGTCTACAAATGGACACGAATCGGAAGTAGAATAACACTTTCTAGAATTTTTAGGTCAAATGCAGATCGAATGTATACTAAGAGTTATAGCAATACTAACTACCAGAAGAATCAGATAGCGAGGACTGATTAGGAAACTAGCCGACCAATAGATTAGGGTTGAAAGCTTGATTAGGGTTATGAGCAAAATTACCGTGAGCACCACGTGACTCTTAAACCACTTAACGCGTTAAAACACGAGACGCGTTTCGCGTCCTCCCGCTCAAGGTCTTTCCAGGGATGCTGATAATTATTGATCGACCACTGTTCTACGATAATTTTGCTTTGATCCCCGCACAACGCAGTTGTTCAGTATCCTTCCCTCTGGTTTATATCTGTGCTGCTCTTATTTGAAATATACATCACAGAAATGGATAGACGCAATCCTTACACCTTGAGTGTACTTCCTCCCACTCGAGAAGGCGAAGATGAGTTGAGAGTTGTGATTCAAGGTCGCCTACGGGAGTTCATCCTCGCCTTTCAGCTTGACAACTCATTCATCTACAGGTTAATTGAGAATCTTTGCACCAATACCAGGAAGTGCGCTTGCTGACGAGAGTCTAGAGATCAACTCCGACAAAACGTTTTGATCAAGCGATATTTCTGCGACGTCAATATTGCACACTTGATTTCATATAACGGAGACCTTGCCCATAAGCTTACAACAGAGCCTGCAGACATAATTCCTTTGGTCGGTTTCTTTGCCACAGTCTTGACGTTGTTCAAACAATATTAACAAACAATGCGTATAGTTCGAGAACGCACTCAAACAATGCACACAGCAAATCGTCTACCCATCGCAAAGGAATATCGAACTTCCTCCTCATCAATTACTTCTCCATTCGAGCGCAACACACACATCGATCCGTGACTTGAACGCTACAAACATTTCCCATCTCGTACGGATCCCTGGTATCGTGATTGGCGCCTCAACAATATCTTCCAAAGCCACCGTCGTGAATATCCGGTGCAAAAACTGCGAACATCAAGACAATATCAGTGTTGATAGTGGCTTTGCTGGCTTGACACTACCTCGAAGATGTGGCCGCAAAATACAGCCCGGGGAACAGCAAAGCGAGCCCTGCCCGTTGGATCCATATGTGATTGCACATGAAAAATGCCAATTCGTTGACCAGCAAGTCATTAAGCTGCAGGAAGCTCCGGACCAGGTTCCTGTGGGCGAGTTACCTCGGCACGTACTTATATCTGCAGACCGATATCTGGCGAACCGAGTTGTACCAGGATCGCGCTGCACGGTCATGGGTATCTTTTCGATTTATCAATCCAAGGGTGGCGCAAAAGCTGCAGCAGTGGCTCTCCGAAACCCTTACTTACGTGCTGTTGGAATTACTAGTGATATCGATCATACTTCCAAGGGAGCAGCTACCTTCACTGAAGAAGAAGAGCAAGAATTCTTGGAGATGAGCCGTCGACCTGATTTGTATGAAGCATTTGCTCGAAGCATTGCCCCTTCGATTTACGGCAACCTAGATATTAAAAAAGCTATTGCTTGCTTACTTATGGGCGGTTCCAAAAAAATCCTGCCAGATGGGATCAAACTTCGTGGAGATATTAACGTGCTCATGCTTGGTGATCCCGGTACCGCAAAATCGCAGCTTCTGAAGTTCGTCGAGAAAGTGTCACCTATCGCCATTTACACTTCAGGAAAGGGTTCCTCTGCTGCTGGTCTTACGGCCTCGGTTCAACGTGATGCTAATACCCGCGAGTTCTACTTGGAAGGAGGTGCAATGGTTTTAGCAGACGGTGGCGTCGTTTGTATTGATGAGTTCGATAAGATGAGAGACGAAGACCGTGTCGCTATCCACGAAGCCATGGAGCAGCAAACAATTTCGATTGCGAAAGCCGGTATCACCACTATTCTCAACTCGAGAACATCTGTTCTCGCTGCTGCGAACCCGATTTTTGGTCGTTACGATGATCTAAAGACGCCCGGAGAGAACATTGATTTCCAGACAACTATCCTGTCCCGTTTTGACATGATTTTCATTGTCCGTGATGACCATGATCGTGGCCGAGATGAGCGTATCGCTCGCCATGTTATGGGGATTCATATGGGAGGTAAAGGAGTGGATGAACACACCGAAGCAGAGATACCTTTGGAGAAGATGAAGAGATACATTAGCTACTGCAAGACGTGAGTACCTGGATTTTGATAATCCTGAGCGATGCTGACAAATAGAAACAGACGATGCGCTCCTCAATTGTCTCAAGAAGCGGCTGACAAGTTGTCGTCCCATTTTGTCTCAATCCGCAAACAAGTTCACCGTGCTGAGCTTGATGCAAATGCCCGCTCGTCTATTCCCATCACCGTCCGTCAATTAGAAGCCATCATCCGTATTACAGAGTCCCTTGCTAAACTGACCCTATCGCCTGTTGCCACGGAAGCTCACGTCAACGAGGCCATCCGGCTGTTCCTTGCCTCCACCATGGATGCTGTCACTCAGGGTGAGAATCAGGGTAGCAAGGAACTTATGGAAGAAGTCTCCAAGGTTGAAGATGAAGTCAAACGCCGTCTGCCTATTGGCTGGTCTACAAGCTTGGCTACTTTGCGCCGTGAGTTTGTCGATGGACGCGGTTATAGTGAACAAGCTCTCAACCGAGCATTGCTTGTTATGCAGCGAAGAGATACGATACGTATTCGCTCCGGTGGATCGCAGATTTACAGAAATGGCGTGTAAGAGTTATGTATCATCTGTTGTGGATGTCTTTTGCGTTGTTTTCAGGGGATTTGGCTTGCATGGTATATAGGTGATGAAGGTGTTCGGGTCTGTGGATTTTTCTCTTTGCTGGCAAACTGGTTTATAGTAATACCCATCATGAAACTATGATTATAATTGTTTCTATATATGTTCAATTACAGCGGTACAAGAGGAAGAAGACCTCCGAAGTCTCGTCGAGCGTGTGCAGCGCGCACCTTTCCTAATCAGGAATAATGTAATTCTACAGCGGCCTCCGTCGCTGAGAGCTCGGGCTTGTAGTGTCTAGGAGTACCTTAAGCAATCTATCAATCCGTTTCCACAGCGAAGTAACTTACCATTGGCTCTGTCGCTTCGAAGCAATTTTTCCCTATACCAATGCATGTTGTGTGAAAGAGCCGAAAAGCGACGCCACCTGTCCATGACCTACGCTTAGGCTTCGGCCGCCTCCCCCTCGAACGAGATGGCCTCAAGCCCGCGGAAGTCGATTGATAGCCTGGCTTCTGTGACATCGACGCCTTCGCTGCAGCAACTCGCTCAGAATACATACGACTCTCCTCGTATAGCGCCTTCACAGCGAATACCTCAGCGAAGATCGTCTACGGCTAGCTCTCTTGTTAGCATTGGCGGGATCTTGGATTCATCGACTCATCGCTCTTCTATCGCAGAGCTCGGCCAGAATGGTAAGATGAGGTCTTTTACTCTCTATGCTACTTTTATTGATAGGAGCTTTGTATTGTATAGCTATCTCGACACTTCTACAACCTCCCATAGTCCGTACCGGACTCGTCGCTCATACCTCCATACCGGCAACGGGCTATAAACCTCCGACGGCACGGGATATTCCTCCGGTGACGCTCACGAATATACCAAATGTCGACTCGAAGGCTTTTCAGCCTTACCTGGAACAGGTCGGCTCTCTGTATGATGCTTTTCAACGAGCAAAAGAAGAAAGCGGAAATGATGAAAACGACTCCAATTTGGTCAGGAATAATGGGACATTATCCCCCTCATCTGCACTTTCGCCCAGACCAGATGAACTCGATGGTCGAAGGACACCTGTGCTCGAAAGGCGTCTGTCGGGCGTGTCGACTAGTTCCCGAGCCATCTCTCCCTTTGACATGAGAGGCAGGAGGCGCACATCGTATGGTAAAGGCCCGCAAACAGTGACACCGTTATCAACGATACCCAATGTCTACTTTGAGGAGGACTTTCATCTTGAGAACCCACGTACATTTGACGTCGTATCCGAAAAGTCAGAAGTTGTGCGACAGCCATCTAGACCCCCGGCAGGCAATGCAACAGCCATCGAACCGCCCGCCGTTGGAAGGAAAGCACTTGCGACAAATGCTATTCTGCAAGAAAAGCTCTCTTGGTACATGGATACAGTGGAAATACACTTGATATCCTCCATTTCCACGGCATCCAAGTCGTTCTTCACCGCTTTGGGTTCATTGCGTGAACTGCATGAGGAGGCAGCTGATTCCGTGAAGCGGATACAAATCTTGCGAAGGGATCTAAATAAAATCGACAAGGAAATGGCAATGGGAGGGCTGAAAGTCGTTAAACTGCGCCAGCGGCGCCAGAACATCCGGAAATTAGCCGATGCTATGAGCCAACTCCATGAAGTAGTTGAAGCTGTGTCTGAGTGTGAAAACATAATCGAGCAAGGAGATGTCGAGGATGCCATTGATCGTCTTGATGAGGTAAACTTACTGTTAGCCGGTGAACAGGCAACTAGACGTCGCAATCAGGATGTTGCTGAGCAGAGACCGCCGGTCGATCTCAGAGGACTCCATGCTCTGCAAGGCGTGGACGAAGAACTCGCGCGCTTGAGACAACGTATAGGTGTACGGTACGAAAGCAGGTTTTTAGACGACCTACTCACAGATCTAAGGCGACATGTCAATAGTGTTCCTCAAGATGCTACACTACAACGATGGGGGGCGTCTTTTCAGAGGAACCGGGGTGGAAGCAGAGCAGGACCATCCACCTCGCCAGCATATATGTCTTTTGATGCAGACCTTAGGACGAAGTTACATGCCGAACTAGTGGGACTTGGCCGATCACACTATACTATGCCAGCAGCTACGTCCTTCAAGACAGCAGTCTTACGAGAAATGAAAGCGCTTATACGAAGACACCTTCCCAGCTCGTCTGATGATGATAATGAGTCGGTGATGTCTGCATCTACGCATGGCGGACGACAGTTGAGTTCTCAAGAAAAGTCTTCGATTCTAGCTCGAAACTTGCGGGCACTTGATGCCGACTCCGCTTATTCTATGCTTAAACAGATATATTCAGGGGTCAGTGAATCACTGAGAAGACTGGGAGTTCAGGTCAAGGTGCTTCTGGACATTACCAGTGGACTGGGAGCACAGCCAAGCCCATCCGTCGGTCGATCATCGCCACGTAGTCCTGACCCGCAAAACACCAGCGGTCCACGTTCACAAGGAAGTGCAGCCGAAGTGGCGGCTGTCCAGGAAGAGATTCTTCAGGTCCTCGATATGTCCAGTCTATTAGGCCAAGCAGTGGATATTGTGCAGTCTCAGATTGTCAAGGTTCTCAAAGTACGGTCTGAGCAGACATCACACCTTCCTATCGAGGACTTCTTGAGATATTTCAGTCTTAATCGACTCTTTGCCGATGAATGTGAGGCTATTTCTGGTCGTAGCGGAACATCACTGAAGACGGTAGTCGACAACCAAATTCGCGATTTCATTGTTAGATTTAGCGACGATCAGCGGCACCAGATCGTGGAGGTCATGGATGCGGATAAATGGGACGCCAGAGATTTTGGCGACGCAGAGAATGCCGTACTTGATAGGATTCTTCGTGCTAGTACATCCGATGTGGATTTGTGGTTACAAGTTTCTAGGATTTGGCAACCTGCAGAAGAATCACCCGCGCCGACCCCCAAGACTGAGAACGGGACTGCCGTTAACGGTTCAGCGAAAGAGAAAGAAAAGGTACGGCACGCTAGCTTTGATGAGCAGCGATACGTACTGCCTGAATCTGCTGTCACAATCATGAAAAGCATTGAGGAGTTCGAATATCTTATGGCGAACTTGCCTAGCATGACTCAGGACATCGGATTGAATCTAGTCGAATGCCTGAAACTGTTCAACTCGCGATCTTCGCAGTTGATTCTCGGTGCCGGGGCCACTAGAAGTGCCGGACTCAAGAACATCAATACCAAACATCTAGCCCTCTCGTCGCAAGCGTTGAGTTTTATTATTGCGCTGACTCCATATGTTCGAGAATTCGTTCGCAGACAGTCGCCATCTAGTCAACTGATGGGTGAATTCGACAAAGTGAAGAGATTGTGCCAAGAGCATCAAAATGGCATTCACGAAAAACTGGTCGATATCATGGGCGGCCATTCAGCTCGCCATGTCAATTCCATGAAGAAGATAGACTGGGATGCTGAGAAAGACTCCAAAGCTGTTAGTGCATATATGGAGACATTGACGAAAGAGACGGCGACATTGCATCGTGTTCTTGTGCGGCATTTCCCTGAAATGACTGTTATGATGATTATGGAGTCTGTTTTTAAGAGTTATAGAGATCAGTGGACCAAGGCGTTTCAGGAGGTTAGCGTCAAGACGGAGTCTGGACGACAGAGGTGATTTCCCTATTGTTATGTGTATGAATAAAAAGCTAACTAATCAACTAGGATGCTGTCAGACGTCGAATACTTCAAATCAAAGATGGGCAAGATCGACGGGGCCGATGATCTGGGGGATACACTAATTCAAGTCGTGAATGCGAAGACCATTTTGCCTGAAAAGACGAGTGCTGCTGCCGAACCAGCACAAACAGAAGCTTCATCCACGAACGAAGCGCCATCCCCGCCCGTGCCGGAGAAGGATGACAATAGTCAACAGAGCAAGAACGAGAAGAGTTGAGCTTCTGATTGATTTGCTGAAGCATATATACACATTTTACGCCTTTCTCCGCTGTGATTATACTATACGCGATCTTAAATACTTTTCTTCATGCTATATTTTCGGTGAGCATTGTACAGGCGTACATTCTTTTCAATCCATGGGCAGCGATTTCTTCTCTTACTCAAGGTCCTTGTATTTGACTATGGAGCACTGCACACAATCATATTTATCTTTCGCAAAACCAATGATGAACCTTGATGTAAATATTTGAATTTATTTTAAGAGATTTTAAGAGACCGGTCACTGGACCTAAATTCTCTCTAGAAGTGCCGTATGGATTTAAATAATATTCCATCAGCCAGCTAATGCCCAGCCAACAATAGGGCACTATCCCAGGCATTCCACCATGAGATTACTTGCCATGCCATGCATCCATTCTTCTTTTTCAACAATAGATCCACTTCGTGATCATATCGTAGATATCGAGGTCATCATTTCGTTCGTTTCCATCCTTTCAGACTCATTCATTCATCAAGGCCAGGACACAGAGTTTTAGATGAGCTTGTCCTTCTCGCCCAAAGTCTTGGGCTCATGGCCACCCTTGCCTGATCCCTCGGCCCTAGGACCTGCGCTGCCGCCGCCGCTGTGAAGGTTGTTCTCGCCCATAGTCTCGGGGAGAGAGGCTGCTTTGTCGGAGCGGTCTACGTCCGAGCCCTGCATTCAACGCAGTGTTAGCATGTGCCGACTAAATGTGGGAGATGTACGAGGGAAGAACGAACGGGGTTTGTGCCGTGGGCTTTGTTGGGGCCTGTTTCAATGGCGTTGTCGGACTGGATGACTCCGTTGTCGTATTCGGCTCCGCGAGGCATGGTGTATGTATTTTTGTATGTGGTATGGAGATAGAATGTGTGACTATAAAGAGACTCGTCTTTTGTGGATTGATTGAGAAGTGAAGCAAGTGGTGAATAGTGAGGTTATATAGGGCTCGTCAACCCCGTCGATGACGTCGACTGTACGTAGTGCAGTGCACATCCAGGAACCTGGAGGGGCAGCTCCACCAGTCTTATGGATTATATCACAGTTTTCTGCGAGCTTCTCTCTGGATCACGGTTAGAGCTGATTTCTCAAAGAGGAAGCGCGTCTGTTCGATTGTGGTCTTCGACTTTCCGTTTCGGTATAGCCAGCCCTAACTACGAATTACTTCTACGAGGATCGAACCGTCTTACACCGCAAGAAATGTAACATTGAGATTGAATCGCTCAGACTATGTTGACAATGAATGCATCCTTAATCTCGGAATTATACACATAACATGAAATAACAAATCAGTCATAGCTGTACACGGGGCAACACTTGAAAGCAGAATGCAATGATGAACTGGAGATACTAAAGTATGAATACTTTCAAAACGAAGCCAAAGAAGTGAAAACATCCCACTTTTCGTGTACGGGGGATGGTGAGAATGCGGGAGAGTTATTTCCCGTTCAAGGAGATGGAGTCAAGGGGTGACTGAGGACGATCGCCGGGCTTCTTGGTTCTTAGAGTCAACGGGTATGGGAACTCGTCGGGCTCTTCTTCTTCACTGCAGGGTCGTTAGATAAACCTAGTCGATTGAGGTGGGAAAGTACTTACGGCAGTTTCCATGCAATGTAGTCCTCCGTGCTGAGGCCTTCTCGTCCCTCTTGCAACGACGCAAAGTCTCCGGGAGTCATCATACCGGAACGGTCACGAGGTGAGCCTGGTACCGAGAGTGGTCGAGAGATCTTCTGGGCTGTGCTTCCAATGTAGTCGCTGAAGTCCTCCTCGGTATCGAATGATGTTGGGTAAGCTGTAATATATTAGTCCTTGACCCTTGAATACTAATAAAGAGGGGCTTACCTCGTCGTAGAGCTAGTTGTCGGGCCTTGACGTATTCAAGTCCCATACGTTTCCAGTCAAGCAAATCACCCAATCGCTCCGTTCGGTTACGTTGGTTAATACGTTGACGTCGACTCTTGGACGCAAATTCGAACATGAAATCGCAGAGCTGGTTAACAGACTCATCAACGCCCTTGGCGCGTCGGTCCACAATATGAATACCATAGTCGGATGAGTTCTCGATGAGTTCTTCCATGTAACAACCGAAGCCAGACAAATTGGTAGTAATGCTGGGTACGCCCATGACCGTACATTCGGCTGGGGTATAACCCCACGGCTCGTAGTACGAAGGGAAAACACCCATGTGAGTGCCTCGTACAAAGTCGTCGTAATCTAATGGTAGGACGGGGTTGGCAGAGTTGAGGAACTCTGGGTGGAAAACAACCTTGACTCTGTCTGAAGGGTGGTTGAAGAGCTGCACGCGACGCAGCTGGTTCAAGATCGGGTCTTCAGAGTCATTGACCATATTATGAGTGACAATCGGAGGAAGAGTGTGTCGTTTCAAGGCAAACAAACGGCGACGCAAGAGAACTCGATCTTGACTGGTAATCAAGTCCTTCTCATCAGGCAGGCTATCTCCTTCCTTCCACGAGAGACAACGCTCAAAGAGTCGGCGACCGATGCCTTTCTCCACCATTTCTAAGGTGTCCCTCAATGACTTGACGACAGCTTGGCCTTTCAATGCCTCGACTGTCAGGGATGAAGTCTGCGCAGGCATGATGATAAAGGCAACTACAGTGGTCTTTGAGCCGCTTGTCTTCAAACGGTGGTTTAGTCGTGCTAGTGACTCGACAAACATGTCTACACCCTTGTTGCGATACTCGTAACGGCCAGCAGTGAAGAGATAGAGCGTATTGTCCAGGTCAAAATCCATGTGTCCGTAAAAGTGCCCCCGGACAAAATCGTGAATCTTCTCTTTGGCTTGGGAGTGCAAGTTTTGAAATTCGTGCATGGCAGAGAATTTCTTGACATTCAGCCCATTTGGCAGCACACCATCCGGTTTCCTCTTGAGCAGATGCTCACTTTCAAAGGCAGTAATGTGCGACACAGTTGTGAAAACGTCAGCGGAATGAGCGGCCGCTCTCTCGATGCAATAGCGGTGGTAGATACCACGTTTCCCGGCCTCGGCATCGACATCGAAATACTGGAGGTTGTTGTAGAAGTCGACGGATCCAGCACACAGGTAACGACCTAGCAGAGTAGCATGGGTGGTGAAAATGGTAGTCAGATCCATATGGCGCTTCTTCGTCAGAGGGAGAGCAACACCAGCCAACCATTCATGGAAATGAGCTATTACGGCTCGTTTCGACTCATGTGCAATGTACTCTCCGAGAAACCATGCTACCAGGTATCCGAAGACGATCGCTTCATTTGTTTCATGATCACCTTCAGGTGATGGAATGCCAGCGGTGTTCCAGAGGTCTCCTTTCCACTCATTCAGATAGCCATAGCCTGTTGCAGTGTCAATGAGGAGCACTCGAGGAGCACCCTCGATAAGCCAGCGTCCGTAGATCATTTCAATGCCTCGTTCCTTCATCGATGCCATTGTATCAATCATGGCTTGGTTTGTTGGTTCCATGGGTTCCACTTCGACAGCAGCCTGCATTAAAGGCGTTAGCTTCTACGTCAATTCATTCTTTTTTCATTCGAGGTAGCTCACCGAAGCTCGATTCCAAGGACCAATAAGCGTGTAACGCTCGCCATATTCTGCAGTCGTGACCGGAGCCTTGGATTTCAATACTGAATAAATACCTCCCACTAGCCGCAGAAAATCTGTTAGCTAGCACCCCATAGAGAAATCTTTGCTAGCGGGGATATTCAAACCTCGATTAGCAACCTCAGTTGCGATCTCAAAGAGGAAGTGATTCCTCGTGTCCCGCCGAGGCGTTCCAGAGCCATTGGTCGAAGCCATTATGATGCGCTTGCTTCAAAAGTCAACCGAGAGGATAAGTGGTCAAAGGAGATTGAGAGGAGAGCAGATTGCATGCACTGTCAGAACAGTGGCGATGCTTGGAGAAGGGAAGACCAGCAATGAGGAGAAAGGAGGGGAAAGTGAGCACGAGAATAAACGGGAAAAATTCAAAGAGGTATAAAACGAAGAGGTGACAGCTTGCGGTACAAGACAGGACGAGCGGGACGAATCAGCGAGCTGGAGTGGCTGGTGTAAGGGAATGGTATCCCCGGGGACGGTGGTCTGACTTGCGGGGGAAGCAAGCTTCCAAGTTAAGGTGCCCCATTCATACATAGGCATTACACTGCGGTACTGTATTTACCGTATGAGCCTGTCATATAAAAGCGGGCCATGAAAGAGTCCAGCCATGCAGACTCTTCGTCTAAACTCGGCGCAAATCAAAGCAACCGCCGTTTACTCTTTTGAATGATATGAATAGCCTCAATTCTTTTCTTTTCTGTGGCTCTAGTCTGCGTTGCTACCACTGAGGAAGTTGAGAAAAATATACGTAACTCTGGGCGCAACCGCAATGTCTGCTAGACACGATGACGATAGACGCAGACATCGCTAAACCCGTCTGGTGCAAGCAGGATGCGCCAAGCCGTGTTCTTTTGCTGTGTGACTGAGTTAAATGCTTAATTCTCCAGCCACTGAACTCATTCGTTGCTATGATCGACCCCGTAAGCATTTACATAGCATGTCAATTCGCAGACCTCGTGACACGCTTTGATATTGGGATGGATACGGCTCCCAGTACTCCGCTGTGAACAGAGAAGGCAAGCCGGACCGTGGACACGAAGACCGCACGGGATGGACAGGACCGACAGATCGTTTCCATTCCAACACATTTAAGGTTTTTATACTTGCTAGCGAAATTCGAGACCCTGCCTATTCTTCCTATAATTGATATCCGGTGAGTCCGTTACAAGGGTTCTTTAACAACTGGGGATTGCGCACGGTGTGGTGGATACTGCGTATGTAGAATACAGATGACCGTATACAGTGTAATATTACGGTCACGGCGCCCACGATGCACAGAGATGATGTCGGTGACATCATGTCACGTGGACTTCATGCATCCAGCCAATCAAGACGTATCTTATCTACATAGTCCAAACAGTTACATGTCTGAAACTGAACATCGACGTTTGACAATATCGCAGTATGGCCGTTTTTAAGAAATCACCATTGAATGTCTCGAGCTTGGTTTGGCTTGTAGGCACTCAAGGAGTAAGATTGTGCCGGTAGATTGAACAAGCTGCAGTCAATCTAGGAAGCCGAAATCAATTCAACTGTGCCATTGAAAGGACAGGCATGATTCCTTCATATGTTCTAGTTGCTCCTTTCGCATACCCGTGAAAATATGCCAGACACGAATCAACAACACTGGTTCGTCATCTTCAGCTTTTCCGTTCGGCGATGTAGTTCCCACCGAACCGGAGGCTACCTACAATGTAGCTTGTTGTTCGTCGCGTCAAGTTGATTCCGTGTGTAGGCTCCATACTTCACAATCATCAATCAAGAGAGTCGATGGCGATGGATACGTCGTGGTAGTTAAACATAGCAACCAAATCAAACACTGCAAACAATGCAAAAAGGCCATATTAGGCCTAACTTGTGGAGATATGCTTAAAACCGAGCTTGATATCATACATCCGCGGATATATGCAGCTTTAGGCTTGTTTGCATTGGTTGATACTCTGCAGCAAACATGGCAGTATTTAAGAAGCCAAGTTCTCTAAGGGATGCAGGAATGAGAAGCTTATCAATTGCCATCCAGAGTAAGAAGAATGCCATTGGGTTTTCTCTATGCAACAAATCCAAGGCTGATACTACATAGAAATGTATTCCGATCGGTTTTCTGGTGTGGTTTCATCGTTGCTGCCACTTTCCAAACCAACAAACTACACCAAGCACATTTTTATTCGTCTAGTAGAACGGCAATAATGTCGGCAACAAACAACACAATGAAAGCAGTCGTCATCCACACTCCAGGTGGCCCCGAAGTCCTCAAAGTTGAGGATCGGCCGATTCCCACTGCCAACCCAGGTCAAGTCCTCATTCGTGTCAAAGCATTCGGACTCAATCGTTCGGAAATGTTTACGCGACAGGGCCATTCACCCGGTGTCGAATTCCCGCGCATTCTTGGTATTGAAGCAACCGGTATCGTCGAGCATGCTCCCGGCGGCGAGTTTGAGAAGGGTCAGATTGTCATGACGGCCATGGGTGGTATGGGTCGTCAGTTCGACGGTGGCTATGCCCAGTACACTGTCGTGCCTACGAATCAAGTACAGGCTATCACTTACCCGACGAAACTTGGCTGGGATGTGTTGGGCGCTATGCCTGAGATGCTAAACACAGCCTATGGCGCAATTACCAAGTCCTTAGAGGTTAAGAAGGGGGACCGTTTGCTTATCAGAGGGGGAACGACGTCAGTAGGTCTTGCTGCGCTAGCGATCGCCAAGGAAATCGGTGCGCATGTTGCATCTACAAGTCGACGACCGGAGCGAGAGCAGATGCTCCGCGACTACGGCGCGGATGAATTCTTTGTCGAAGACGGCGCTATTGCAGCGCAGATCAAAGATGAGAATCAGAAATTCAATAAAGTGTTGGAATTAGTTGGAGTTGTGACTCTCAAGGATTCTTTCCACTGCACATCCAAGGGTGGTATCGTAAGCATGACCGGTATCGTCGGGAATAAGTGGTCTATTGAGAACTTTCAGGCTATGGATTATATACCTAAGTATCGTTATCTAACTACTTTTGGTGGCTGGGTTGAGGAGTTCATGTCCACGCCTTTGAATGATATTGTCCAGCAAGTTGAAGCTGGGACGTTCAGAATCAAAGTTGGGAAGGTGTTTCATATTGGTCAGATTGCGGACGCACATCAGTGCATGGATGATAATGCCGCAGAGGGAAAGATTGTCGTTTTGACTGATTGATGTTATGTAACTTACTATGATGAACCCTTCCTTCTGTTACCGACAGCTCCGTTTTACATTAATGAATGCATTGCTATGTTATGCTCCATTGATAACAGTGTATCTTTTTTCTCCAACTGTGGCGGAGCATAGCAAGATATGTAGGTGGCTTGGGTAGAGGAAGGGAAAGAAATATGTGAAGGGGAATAGAAAGAAATAAAGAAAAAAAATTCAAGATCCTCAGACTACACGTCAAGTCCCAGCGATCCACAGTCGCATTATTGGTAAAGAAGTCGTCTATTTGCTGCGCTTGTAGATCTTGTCCAAAAACGCAGAGAAGACCTCCTTCTTGAGACCTTCCGACTCATCAACAGAATCAATCTGCTGGCGCAAATGGCCAACACGCTCCTCCTCGAAATTCCGATAGTGTTGCTCGAGTTTGAGGTCATTATAAAGAGCTTTCACTTTAGCTTCCAGAGCACTATCCTTGCGACCATAGGCCTCATCGAGAAGTTTGCGCTGCTCAGGGGTGACCATGGTCAAGGCCTGATTGACCAGCCACGAGCACTTGTTGTCTTGGATATCGGTACCAATCTTGCCAATGGTTTCTGGCGATCCGAAAGCATCAAGATAGTCGTCCTGGATCTGGAAGTATTCGCCCAATGGGATAAGAATATCTTCACATTGCTTCAAGTTCTTGGGCGAAGAAACTTGTAGGTAGTGTAGCGCAAGAGCGACTGGGAGGTAGAAACTGTAGTATGCGGTCTTGTACTTGACGATGAATGTGTATTTCTCCATGGAAAAGTTGTTCAAGTCCACATTGTCTTCGGGGGCGGTAATCAAATCGCACAGTTGTCCGAGCTCAGTCTGCCAGGTTGTTTCGTGGAAAATCTCGAGTAAGTCGACGTAGGCGGGGTGTGAGCGGAAGTATTTCTTGAGAATGACATAAATGGCACTTTCGAGCATGAACGAGTCGTTGATCGCAATCATACCGACTCCCTCTTGTCGGTACCAGCATGGTTGTCCTCGACGAGTAATTGAGCCGTCCATCATATCGTCGCTGACGAGGAAAAAAGCTTGGAGGAGCTCCGTAAGCCAGCCGAGTACAGACAGATGTTTCAATTCTTCTTCGGTGAGGGGTCGGCCGAGGAGGATGCTGCCAGTGTCTGGCACTGACATGCCGCGATTCATTTTACCACCGACAACATTGGCGTTGAGTGACTACGCCACGATCCCTTTTGGTAAGCAATTGAACGCTTGCTTGGGAAATCTCGCAGTATGCTCGAAACTCACATTTGAGAACCATTTCTTCGCATTCTCTGGTAGGTTGTACGGTTCGGTCGCCTGGAGTATATCTTGGATCAGGGGGTGGACGAACGCCTCGAATTCGGGTCGTGTAATGCGAGTAGCCATATCGGAAACGAACAATCGAACACTTCGATACGGGGGAGGGACGGTATACAGAAGTCAAGAGAAGTACTGAAGATGAACGCTGGAATGAAGGCGATGCGCTGTTCAATTGAATGTTTGTTCAAGCCTCTGAGGGGTAAGTGAAATCACCAAAAATAAATGTTGTGACTGCCCCCCATTCTCATCCGTACTGCGTTTGGTCCAGAACGGACTAGCTAGCGGAGACCGACTTGCCGCCCCAGGTTCTCGGGGATTCCTCTTTGGGAATCAGTTCAATAGTCGATTTCATAGCAGTCAGGGCAGCCATGATACCTGAAATTTATCTGCCGTTTGATTATTCAAGAAAGAATTAATCATATTAGCTGATTTCTCTCATTTTTATTCGTATCGAGCCAAGTGCGGATTGGCATTAGCCCTAAACTTGATGTTTAGATATGTTCCACGAATGAGAAGCCTCGTATGTTTGAGAGATAGTGTTTCTTTATCATACTTTCCAGGAAAACGTATGTACTGATGTTCACCAGATGTCGCCTACAGTCTCTATACGAAGACGTGCGAGCCTGATGAGTAGCGGAAAGGTATAGACATGCTAGATCTGCATTAAATGACTACTTAACGATTATGGAGAATGAGCGACGAGGGATATGTACCCCAACATTGAAACAAAACAACAATCATCTTCGCCACAATATTCGACTTCATCCCCTACTCCAAGCCCCAGATATGTTGTACCCATAGAGTACTGTCCTACTTCTCCGAGCGACATGGTACCTCTTGCCAGATAAAGTTCTGGCAACTGTTTGGGTTGGCAGCAATGCCCAAGTGAGACTGACCCGGCTGAAGAGGGCAAGGAGCATGAGCACCACCCGGCGGGAAGGAAATGCAAATAGCACAACTACCGCCAAAGCAAGCAGGCGATCCGCCCATAATGAGTGCCGAGTCTGTTGAATTGACTACGTAGAGATCCCCGGAACCACCAAGCCAGCCAAATCCACTGCCGGTGGGATCTCCAAACTGATCTTGCATCCACCATGTCCCATTGATACCGACGTACTTATCAACAGAGGTGGTGCAAGTGGTTGTATCACCACAAACGCGGAAGACCACGCCAGGGTTTTCGCCCATCACGACGTATTTCAGGGCCGAGTCATGACCGAGATAGTTGTTGTTCAAGCTGAGGAGAACATAGCAGTGACCGTACTGGATGCCCAAGTCAACACCGGTTTGGTTGGCGCAGACTGGCTTTCCAGTACACGTAGCGCCGGTAGAAGGAGGAGCGACGCAATTGAAGCCGTCAAGGACTTGACCGATAGGACAGCATACACCAATGCCGAGGAGTATGTCCACCCAGAAGAGTTCGGCGCTGACAGTGTCACAGCAACCGCTGGCATTCGTCACCGGATTTTTGTAAGGAGTACACGCCCTCTTGTCTAGCTCGACGGCGGCGACATCGCTGGGGATGGCAGAAACCAAGGATGGAAGGAAGATGAGAGGAAATGAGTAAAAGGCTTTCATTGCTGTGACTTTACTTCTTTGTTTTGTTGTTGATACTGTTGAATAGTGAGGATGAGAAGACTGCTGATGGTATCCATTCCATCGAGGGTCACCAGCGACCTTTTTATAGACAGCCTGGAGGCCGAGTTGTCCTTAGGTCCTTGATACGACATGAGAGAACTACCATAATATCACCACAAACTTCATTTTTCAGACCAAAAATTGCACATAGCTCGTGTCGACCCCTGTCAGTGTCTACCAGATGGTTCTCGGAGCTGCATGAGCCATAAGCGAGCCATCCATGACCATGTTGGTCTGGCAGCGATTCGCCGTTCCATTCGTGCCCATTTCATGAGCTCCAGTTCATTGTCTTGGTTATCCACTATTCACAAAAATGAGCCTAGGTATTTTCTACCACTCTAAATCGTCGATACCAGTGTGGCTGGCTAATAGATTGCATTCCATTTTGGAAATCCCTGCTCTACAGTAGAATCTGGGTATGACAAATAGGAAGCCCCTTTGCCACTAGTCTGATATCAGGTTAGGTGATATCAATTTGAGCATGAAGATTGCTCCCAACTGTTATTGATTAGGTAGGCTGTGGTACTAGCGTGCTTCCCCCTATGAATAGAATATCTAGATTTAGCTTCAGATGTTGGAAGGTCCTCTGTTCATCAGGTTCAACGGTGATGGTGATCATGGGGACGTCGATCCTGTAGAATCTTGTTGATAGGCTGAAGATTGAAATCTCCCGATCATTTCGCGGAGATTGTGATGGAGAATGGGCTCTTTGCAGTCCTTCTTTGAGATCGCCTTCAGCCAGCCTCATGCACAGCCTGGTGGTTGCCACTGCGGAGCTCGAAAATGTTGGAACTTTTTAAAGGTGCCAACTCGTACTGAAAGGGAACCTGTTAGCGAGCCGCAGTTTTGATTGCATCTAGTAAACATCAGATGATAGGTTTTTACATAACCGGTGGAGGCAATAGATGTAATTACAACCTCACTGGAGGCTGGCTGGAAGGTGACTTACATGGCTAAAGGGTGGATATTTTCCGAGACGGTATTATGCTACCTTGACCGCAACCTTTCCGTACTGTAGTCTGAGTAAAAATATTGTTCTAGACCAGAGTTGCCCGAAATATAGAAACCTGGTCATCCGGGCTGATCAGGATAGGAGACCGGTGAGGTATCTGAGAGGCTGGATGTGTCTCGTCCAAGACTCACAATGCGTATGCAGAGCTGACTTCAGAGATAGATCTTGAGTCAAAAGGCATCACTCACCAAAGTCAACATGCCGATCTGCAGTGCATCTAAATGTAATGCATAATCCTATATTATATTGCTGTATAAAGGATCTAGTGTCTATAGGGACGCTATATGAGCCCTAACAGCCAAAGCCTTGGCCGACGCCGAACTGGCGTTCATCACGTTTTTGAGCTACATGCAGGATGTGTTGCACAATTTTGTTTTTATGATTTCTGTCAGGTGGACTGGAATCCAACCTCGATATTGGGTACAAATATTGCCAGCAGATGCGTATAAGACAACTTCATGATAGATGCGGGGGAAGGTTTCAATTCGGACTGACCATCTCACCTCCTGTCATTTAACAGAAAGGAGAGATCTGTGATGGTAAACGGGGAAGTGAGTAAAGATGCCGTAGAGCCTTGCCTAAAATGTATACTGCAGCTGCTAAAGCGGGGTGGATAGAGGGCACATGGTCTCGTTGGTTGCACAGGATTGAACGTTCAGCCAGCCAGCCGCAGCCCGTCAGGTTCCGATGTACATTTTAACGATTTCATTCAACATCCTGACCTTTATATTTTGAGTAAGTACTAATCGAATTTGTTATTGAGTAGCTGCAGAGTTGATCACAGCCCTACCTTGATGGGTAATACTTACTGTCAGCTCGATAAATAATAGTTCATTAACTTGTTTTAGTGCATTTTTCCGTGAGGTATGTAGTTGGGGCGGGAGACCTATCCGCTCCATGCATGTCTTGAGTTCACACTTCGTTTTTGGTCGCACTCGTGTTTCCGTGTGAAAGGGTTTCGAGTCTTTTCACTGATAACAGCTGTTATTGTTTGATGACTTCGAAAGAGGCCAACAAAAATAGATGGGGTAAGGAGTATCTCGAAAACGAAAAAGTCAGCATTTGTGACTGGCCGAAGTTTATTTTAAGGATTACGGGCGCTTAGCCATTTAAGGCTAGTAACCATAAATTTCAGTTTTCTTATAGGCCAATAATATTGATGCGTTGCTGATCGGATGTGGGGCCGGCCTCTAGATCCATACTGATTTCCTAATCGGGACAGTTCATTCGCTGCGTTGCATCAAAACTCGCCAAGCGAGTCCTTCATGCCGTCTCATGCACTACTAGAAAAGCTATGGACAAGGAAGCCGACAAGGGTCAGTGCGGGAGTGGCCAAAAGCCCTCCTATCACTCAAATAGTTCGATTGATATGACTGTGTACTTCGAAGTTTACCTGTTTCTAACTCGGATCCTTCTCTTTGTCTTCGACCAGGGTGAGAAATCGAACTACCAGTGAGATGCATTCCAAATCACCTACTGGGAACTCGGAGAACAATGGCCAGCCCGTCGCCGCAGCTTCCCCTCCGCATCATGTTCTTCATCCCAGCGAGCTATATCAGCCTTGGGAACCTTGACCAAGCGATGGACGACTGATTTGTTATCATACTCAATCACTGTCTGTCGAAGCTCACAACCATTGGCTCTTGGCAGAAGTATGATCCATAGGTAGTAGTACACACCGCAAAGAAGGAGCCTGTTGAAATTTATTAGCATTCAAGTTAAGGATGCAAGAAGCCTGATGAGTGCGTACAGCCCAATACCCACGACAAGGTACGTTCCATACCAGAAGCTCACGTCGCCACCGGTAGCGCCTTTGAGAGGTGGGTACCACGGAGCTATGAGCATATACGTATTCGTAAGAGTTGCAAAGGCAATAGCGATGTCCCATGCACGATATTGAGGGCGCGGAAGGCCGGCCCGATTACGGCGCCGTCTAATGAAGACAACACCAACTACGAGAAGTAGATTGAATACATTTCCGGGATAGACAGCAAGATCCACGACTACGATATGTTAGCTATATATATAAATGTGCTTGGGCATGAACAAACCAAAGTTAAAAGCATCACCGGCAGGTGGTGCAAGAATCATGATTATAGTCGTTCCCCATACAAAGACATAGGGCCCTACAGGCGTCCCAAACGGTTCCGTGTAGGTCCAAAACTTTGGATAAGGAAGGACACCTTGTCTGTAGCGTTGGAAAGTAAGTATAGAATGCAGTAGAGGGGAATAAAAAGCGTTTGTTGATGAGACTCACCTTCCGGTTTCGCGAAGCAGTCTTGACGAATTGATTAACACAGCGACCAAGTTACCAAATGCACTTATGCAAATAAGCACATTCAGCGCTCGTGCAGCACCACCAGTACCAAAAACATTCTGAAAAAACACTGCGGCAGCGATTTGCTTGGACGATAAAATATCCTCTCGCGAAGCGGCGGAAAAGTAAGCAACGTTGACCAAGATGTAGAGAATCGTAACGACAATCAAGGAAGATGGGGCACTCCATCGAAGGGATTTGGTTGGATTCTACTTCAAGGTTAGGGGGATCTTGACATTTTCCGCTAAAGCAAAGGAATATTTCCTGACCTTCATCTCATTCACGAGGCCAAAAGCATTGGTGTAGCCTGCATAAGAAAAGATGATCTTGACCATGGCATTGGTGGCACCGTATGCTGTAGCATCCGACGTGCCTTTCCAAGCATCTCTCCAGTTGATATAGGGATCTGTGACGCGAGTATGCCCTCCAAGCACAACTAATCCAGCAATCGATATTCTGTGATAGTCAGTAATTGATGACTGTCCAAAAATAGAGATTTAAGATGGCCACAAACAATAATAAAGTTGCCAGCTTAGTAAACCCAAATCCGAGAACGACTCTTAAGGACCATTTGGTGCTAAATATGACAACTTTTGAGTTTCAGTGTTAGTCCATGTTACCAGAGGAATACGGAAGTTCAAGCCATGAGCGCACCTAACGTCGCCAAAGTATATACTCCCACAGCCAATGCTTTCAATTGCCACGCTGTATATGTATGCCCGGCAAGTTTAAACATATACTGGGCGAAAACAATTGCATTGCTGCTTGCGAACGAGAAGATGACATGTTTTATGGCAAATATCGTAGGGAAAAAGTACAGCGGCTTCGGATATGCTTGTTCCAGGTATACAACGTCGGATCCAGAACGACTGGGGAAATACGCCGATAGCTCTAGGTAACAAGAGAGTGTACTCTGGGATAGCAAGTATCCTATGAACCAGTAAATCATTGTCAACCCCACCGAACCGACACCGTTTAATATGGTGGCCGCTTTGAAGGATCGAGAATGTTAGTCAATCAGATCCGGATCATTTAATATAATAGAAAATCGAGGTCTTACGTGTTGAAAAGATACCAGTACCAATCATTTGGTTGATGTTCAAGCACAAGCTCACCCATGAATCGACTGAATACCCCAACGGAGATTGCTTTTCCACTGGGGCTCCCCTCGCATCCTGATAAGTCGCAATCGAAGAGTTGGCACCTTCTGCTACCTTGTAAGCAATATCGCCATCCTTGACAAACTCTTCTTCAGAATCTTTATCGCTGGTATTGACTCCCACATCACGGCCCTTCTCTTGGTCAGGGAAGAGTACTGAGGCCATTGTCGAATGTAAAATACGATTCTATAACTCATGACTTCGTCCAAAGACCGAAAAGAAAGTAAAAAAATCTATTCCATTTCCTTCTTATAAGTTTTGCGTGAAGAAAGATAAGACTTCGATGTTTTATTGACCGAAGCCGCTAAGACGGGTTCTCATCGGTGTCTCCAATGACGCCATGATAGTGGCACAAGAAGATCGCGACGATCATTCGACCATAATCACGTTATCTGCAAAGCGATGAGATTATTGTGTGTATTGTGTGCGAAGACGGAGAAATTGTGTCACACCTAATCCTTGGCTGGAAATGTGTTTGGAGGAGAGCAGATAATCAGAAGACGGCATAATGTCAACATGTGCATGGTTTCTATATACCTTTATCATAACTTAGCGTACGTCTCTGCAGACATCTAGCTGCGCAGGAATATAAACCAGTCTAGTCTTCATAGGGAAGCGGAAGTTGATATATTGCTAGTACACTTGTATATAACTTTAATATGTCATAAGGTATCTGAAGATCAGACACACCGAGACAGGCGACACAAAGTCTCAAAGAGTATAGCTCCACCGTTCCGAGATGGACCACATTAAAGTTACCCGGAGCCGAGCTATTCATTGACAGTAGGGACAGTACTTTCGCAGGTTGTCAACACTGCACGATTAGGGCCTGCAGTGAGAGTCTGGCATCCCGGCAAGGCTGAAAGAACTCCACCATAAGTCAAAACACCCCCATCCGGGTTATCCAACTCGGGATATGTCCAGCCACTATCTTCACTTGTAGTAGGTTTCATTAAACAGGAAGCCATTTGTTCATCAGTGTAGATGCCTCCTCGGTTGCCAAAACATGTTGGGTCAGACAAAGGCGGAACACCGGTATTTCCTGGCGTGCAGGTTGGCATAGTTGCATTTAATACACCGGCTTCCCATCCGTTGATAAAATCCACATGGAATCCGTAGCCAGTTTTGTCACCCATAGCAAGAACAAAGGGACTATCTTCAGCTGTATACAGCCCATCAAATGTGTTTACATTGAGCCAATATTCGACAAAAATCTGCGGGAAGCGGGCCACTCGATGGGTTTCCGGACATCCATCGATATAGTCGGCCGTTGGATATGCCATATGAGCGCTAGGATTGGAGATGTCGAATGGCTGCCCATTCCAGCATGACGGCATAGTAATTGCAGCTGCCAGGCCATTGGGACAGCCGATAAAGCCAGTCGGAAAACCCACCGTGTTAATATCAGGATATTCCGAGGTTCCGTTTCCATGACAAAACCACCCTAATCCACTGCCGTATGGTCCCATGGATGTTGCGTTTTCAGCACGAAGCGTCGCATCACCGGCTATCATTCGAAATTCTTGAGGGAACTCTTGGATATCGGTGTCGTACGTGTTAGCCCCTGTGCCATATTTATCTAGTTTCTTTCATAAGCAGCAATTATAACTAAAGCCAGATGGGGAGGACACGAACAATAAATTTTATGATAGGGCTGTTCAGGTACTCGTATGAAAGATCCATTTTTAGGATCATGGAAATAGACGTTTGGCATCCACTTGAATAAAATAGGTTAATCTCTGACTAGACAAGGTATTAAATCATAGAATTTGCGCACGTAGTTCGACTTGTCAGCAATCGGCTGAACTGTTGAGCAGGTGGACGTCTGGGTTTGCGCAAAATCCATGGTTGCGGCAAACCCATTGCCGCCAACAACACTGTGGACATGCTGCGATAATGCCTTACCAGGACTGAGGAGAGGGTCAAGTCTCTCGATAGTCAGAGGCATGCCACTTCCAAGAACAAAGTAATAGCCCTGCTGTGCAGTTGTGGGCACAGCAAAGATAGCCAAAATTTTGAATATCTGCGAGAACATCTTACACTAGAAGTAGCTCTTTCGGGTTCCAAAACCTGATAGAATGAGACATCTGATTGAACGAAATTGGAATAAAAAGCTAGACAGCAACTTCTTATATCCATATGATCCATGTAGACGGAATTCTATGCATGCCGCAAAATAGAAGATCTGGTTTTACGAACATTACAGCAATTTTATCATAGAAACTTTGTTTCAGGATGGGCGTACACTCTGTAAAGAGAGCCAAAATAAGACATCTCATGTTAGTAGGATGGCTAATAGGTCATCATTGTAACGGTGGCTGAATCACAAAGTTGACTGAAATATTCCTTCCTCGATAGGGTTACATGTGTAATATTAGCGTCCGACTATAATCCGTAGCTGACACAGCTGAACTTGGGATGGATCGGGTCTAGGAGCATCCTCGAACTCTTCAATTCTATGAATTGGTTAGATTATCACCTCCAACAAGCATAAGCACTGAGGTGACATGGGATGGTCCATGTCGGCAATCTAACCCCGTATTCAAAAGGGACAAAGCCTCCGGGGAATGATTGAGGTCCCATTGTTAAAGACACATGCTTCAAAATGACCGAGCACTTCTGGACTATACGCGTATGAGACTTATAGACTGGATGCTGACGAACTTATCTGAGAGTATATATAAGAGTTCATCTGTACATTTACCTTCTCTCTTTTGACAGGGTAAATGTATTTACCCAAGCCCTTTACTTGTATAACTATCTACGTGCACTTTACGTCTCATAATACCATCGCTATCATCTAGAATTCTAAATATGACCACATGGACCCTTTTTCGGGCTTTTAGAGATTCTATCTGGCGTGGTATGCATCCAAACCGGGTAGTCGGTGTCAAATCATCAGAACCCATGTGCACTCCTCTGCTGGGACATGTTTTTTTTTCCTTCATAAATTTGGGTTATTCGTACTTGCGGGGAAATACCGGACACCGATTTGCATGCTCTTGATCGGATATGATCTTGTAATAATGTCAACTGGTGTCTCTGGATGCTAGTATACTACTACTATATGTAGCTAGCTCCTCTGCGGTGAACTCAATATTTGAAATATTCATGCATGAGGGGTACTCTTCACTGAGTACTAAGTGATGTGGTTTCTTGTACAGCTTAAGATATCACTAGTCTTACTTTTGATTTAGCGTGAGGGTAGACTACGTCTTCCACAGACCAATTGGTTCTCTGGAGAGCCGCATACTTACTTAACATACCCATGAGAAAATGCTACATCAGGCTCTGGATGACTGTGTCACATCCAGCCCGCGTTTTATGCTCCAGGATTTCGCTCTTCTCCCGAACTTTCATTGGCTTCCCCCCCCGAAAGTCCGCAGATCGATTAAAGCAAGCTCATAGTTTGAATAAAACCCCGCTCGTCGAATTCCCGAATCACTCATATTAGATGTAATTAGGTAATTACAATTAGTTAACATTGAAAGCCTCTTACCGGGGTGCAGAGAAGAATCTGCGATATTTGCCCGCTGAGATTCATGCCCTCGCTGAATAGGGGTGCATAAATAGAGCCAGATAATTGAAACTTCTGCTCAAGCAAAAAGATAATCTAAGAATCTGCTTTCAATTGCTTTGCTCTGCTTATTTCCTTATACGAGATTTTTGACACTAATCCCACTGAGGTTGCAATTCTTGTATCAACAATGACTTTAAGCAAATCATATGTCATCCTCGCCTCCATGTCTTTATGGCTTGGAGCGAGCGCCCAAGGCAAAAGGGGACTGTGCTACGGAAACGTCACCTGGGCAAACTACTTTTCTGGAAACTCTAAGGTAACTTGGGGTTATAACTGGGGAGTACAATCTGGTGGACTTGACTCATCAATGGAATATGTGCCGATGCTATGGGGTGTTCCTAGTGGCGCCGACCCCGACTTTGAGAATGCAGCAGCAGCGGCAAAGAACGTTTTAGGGTATAATGAGCCAGACCTAGGGTCTCAAGCAAACACCATTCCTTCTGTCGCTGCAGCCGGCTACCAGACTTACATGCAGCCTTTGGCTGGGAAATCTCGAATTGGGTCTCCGGCAGTGACCAATGCAGGCAACGGAGTCCTGGCCTACATGGGTCTTGGATGGCTGGAATCTTTCTTCAATGACTGCAAAGGTTGCCAAATCGACTTTATTCCCCTTCATTGGTATGCAAATGATACGGCCGCCAACTTCGAAGCCTATCTGACCCAGGCCCACAATCGCTTTCAAAAGGTAAGTTTATCCAGCTTAGATTGTGGCAGCCTTCTAGCTGATAGATATATTGTAGCCTATCTGGGTCACCGAGTTTCAGCTCGAGGACAGCGATGCCAACCAAATCGCATTCCTCGAAGAGGTGTTGCCATGGATGGATCAGCAATCCTGGATCGAGAGATATGCATACTTTGGACCATTTGAAACATACCTTATCAATGGTGCTGGAAATGGTCTTTCAGATGTTGGAAAGGCTTATGTTAGTATTTAAATGGTCGCTTAATTAGGTCAAAACCGCGAGCATGAAAGTCGGGAGTTCACTTTTGGCAGTCAATGCATTCAAACGCTGCTCCTTGCCCAGGCCTATTCAGAGAGATATTGTAATTTCACTTCGCAGCATACGTCGGATCGATGATTCAACCTTTGCCATGTTAAGTTACTTTGCCACTAATGGTAGTAAGTTGTAGAATTGATCCGAGTTAGGGCTAGGGCTAGGGCTTCCCTCTATAGTAAAGGTTAACGCGGCCATGACTCGGCGACGCAGCAGCGTATCCCCCTTCTGGACTAGCGGTGTCGGACCAGCGAACTGATGTTCTTTTCGGTTGCCCAATGACCGCCAATAAGAAACAAACGTATCCCTCAACATGAAACGGCCGAAACTCAGAACCTGGAGAATGACTAAGATAGCATTCAATTGTAGTGCTGTCTCTCACTCCATCCCGACCGACGTCCAGAAGTGGCCGATGTAAGAGCTGAACGTCTCCCCTGTGTGACACATGTTTCTTCCTTGGCTTTCAATACTGGATGGCCAGCCCACGCTTTCTCCATTAGCATTGGTCCTGCGACTGTCGACATGATATGACCCGCCTTTTCTACTTCCATCCTCTTCTCATCGAACCGACCTTCTGGATAACATCAGCCCATCGCCATAGTAGTAATGCGCCTGTTCAAGAAATATTGCCGGCCATCGCATACCGAGAAGAGTGCGGGGAAGAAAAACAAGGAAAAACCCCTATTCCGTGCGTCAAGCTCGTTCAGCAGCAATAGCAGCAAATCGACCAGCAGGACTTCTCCTCTACCACCATCTCACTCTGCCTCGAGCTACGATCCTACGAAACAACTGCCCCCGCAAGTTCTCAGCAGAATATTCTCCTATGTCTGCCCTCATACCCTCGATGAATCATACAACTCGTCTGAAGAGTCAATAACTGAAGATGGCTGTATGCTATGTGATATGCGCGACTTAGCGTGTTGCGCTTTGGTGAACAGAAAGTGGTCCACGCCAGCGCAACAGTTACTGTTCGTTCTCCTCTTGTCTTTTGGCTAGCGTCTTTTATTGATTTCTTCCCGACTTTAGCTATCGTCATGTCCGCATTGACGCCGTTCACTACTGTGAACTCGAGATCGAACTATCCGCGAAACGCAAACGTCGTCGCTCTTTTGTTGACCAGAATGGAAACAAGCTGGATGTTCCACAGTCGCGGTTACATCTGTTCATGAGAACAGTCCGGGATTCTCGACGGCTTGCCCAGACCGTTCTATCTTTGAGATTGCCATACATGACCCGAGAGGCTAGCAAGTCGGATCTGGCTAGGACAATTTCTGTTTTACACAATTTGCGATATGTCGATTTACCTGCGGGATTCTTCACTGATGACGCTTCATCGTACGCCTTGAAGCAGGAGCTGACAGCCAATTGTCCTGATATGCGACGGATGACATATGCGCATGGCTCAGAGATGAGTTTCTCTCAGATAGTCGGTTCGTCGTTGTGGAGAAATCTGGAGATCCTAGAGCTATCTAATCTCCAAGTCGAAGAGAGCGCTCTAAGACAGGTTCTTTCTTCATTCCCGGCCTTGCGAAATTTGAAAATGGAAAATATGCCATCAATAGGGGATTCTCTGTTTAGTCCTAACCAATATTTACCGACATTCCCGCCTATCGTAAAGTTGACGATTCGGAACATGCCAGCTATCACCGCTGGCGGGCTGGCTGATCATCTCTCCGCTCCACAGACTCAACACGCTCTTAAAGAATTAGTGCTGGTGCAGAGTGGAATTCGTCCGGAATCAGTGCATACAGTTTGTTCTAGGGCTCCTCGGCTCGAAAGTCTCACGCTAGAGTTGGAAGTAGACAGGTCCTTTCTTGCACAGGAAGTTCCGCTTCTGGCGTCTAGGAGTCTGAAAACCATGCACTACGAAATAACCTGCTCAAGTACGACCGGACTACAGTCAGTGACAAAGTCTTATTATGACTATCTGATGTCTTCTCTGAAGGCAAACAATTTACCATCCCTGCGGAATCTATATGTCCTAGACTCTACATTTGCCGATCTTCTTCTTCTGGCTCCACCGCCACGTCTATTCGGTGGAGGCGAGAACGGACTGCAGTCAGTAGCACCCGGATTGCAATACCCGTTGACCTTGTACACCAAAGGTATGGACGAATTCGAATGGAATGTGACCGAGTTCGAGCCGGTCTCATCTGGTAGACGATCAAGTACGACCAGGCCAGTCAGTTTCCACTCTGCACAACTGAGTCCACAGTGGGGTGGAGATGCGCGACAAAGTGTCCTGGTAGGAAATGGATTTGGAGGTTACCTCGCGGTTCCGGTGGATGAAGGAAGACCTATGAGTAGTGGTAGCATTCGGGGAAGTAATAAAAGGGATAGCAAGTACGACCTCTGGAGGTGATTGTACTTTTGCTTTCTTTCTGACATCTCACTCTCGTGCTTAGCCTTTGTATGACAGCTAAATAATTTGTATAGCTGCTTGGCATTACCAACCATGGCATTAAATTTTTCTGCATTCAGTACGTAATCAATTACTAAACCTATCGCTTTCCTCTTACTTAGACTTAATCTCTGGTAATATTCAAGGTATCTTGAATGACCAGATTTGTGAAAAAAGGTACTGGTTTTTTGCATCTTGGAGTCCACGGAAATCATCATGCCTTCAATTGAGGGACTAGGCTGACTTTTGCCCGCGGATGTGGTTCCCCCACAGTTGTGTATGTTTTGTTCTGTTTGTTTGATTAATGAACTGTTTCCAATGTTCTACAACAACATTCTTTTTGTATATTTACACACGCTCATTAATCAGACGTCAATCATTGACTTTAGCTCTTGAGAGTCGTATGTATCGCGGTCTGTGCGCTTGCGACTGATTCTTCAACGTGCCGGCTGTCTGTTTACCAACGCCAACGCGTCAAGATATCCGAATACGAATGTGTTGAAACTTACCGATTTCTCGCAGCTACAATTGTGATATACGACACAGGCTATATTGAGAATCCGGGCCCTAAGGCCCAGGTGTATGCAAGATGGCGATGACGTTTACGGAAGATAGCATCAAGGAACTTCGATTGCGGTTGGAGGATGCGGTAGTGAAATGTTCAGAGCGCTGCCTATATCAGTCTGCAAAATGGTAATTGATGCGCAATTGAAATTGGCTGAGATTCTGAAAGCTGAAATACGACTTATTTAGGGCTGCAGAGATGCTCAACTCTCTCGTTTCTACTGATGGTAATGATACAGACGCCGAATCACCAATGGAAACCGATCCGCAACCGAGTGTGAATCCATTTAGTCTTCAATCGGATTCCGCTGAGGCAACTCTGGAGCTGCAAGAATCACACAAATACCTCCTAGCCAAGTCCTATTTTGACACCCGAGAATACGATCGATGCGCCGCTGTTTTCCTTCCTCCTATGATACCACCCGTCCCTCTTTCTACCGTGTCACCGAATGTTAAGAGCAGGACCTCGTTGACTCCTCAGAAAGGAAAAAGGAAGTCTTTCGCGCGGCCAGGTTCGAAAGCCGGTCAGGCAGTCCCTCGGAATCCGTATCCGAACCTCAGTCAGAAATCATTGTTCTTAGCATTATATGCCAAATATCTAGCGGGAGAGAAGCGAAGGGATGAAGAGACCGAGATGGTACTGGGCCCTGCAGATGGTGGTATGACTGTCAACCGAGAGCTACCGGATCTCGCTCGAGGGTTGGAAGGTTGGTTTGCAGAGCGGCAAGAACAGGGATTGCAAGATCGTGGTCAAGGATGGCTAGAGTATTTGTACGCGGTCATTCTCATGAAGGGCAAGAATGAGGAGGAAGCGAAGAAATGGTTGGTACGGAGTGTACATTTATTCCCATTTCATTGGGGTGCATGGCAAGAGCTCAATGATTTGCTGCCAAGTGTTGACGATGTAAGTCTTTCACTCACGCATGCTCCGTATCAATGAGACTAACGAGATTCAGCTGAAACAAGTTGCGGAGACGCTGCCACAGAACATCATGTCCTTCATTTTCCAGGTTCATTGCAGTCAGGAGTTGTATCAGGCCACCGAGGAAACACACCAGACTCTCAACGGTCTTGAGTCTATTTTTCCGAACAGCGCGTTCTTGAAGACCGAAAGAGCTCTCCTCTACTATCACTCAAGAGGTGAGTGGCGTTGCGCCTAGTGGATTATCTGATTGATGCAAACTTACGATTTATAGACTTCGAAGATGCATCAGCTATATTTGCAGATATCCTTATTGAATCACCCCATCGCTTAGACAGTCTCGACCATTACTCCAACATTCTTTACGTCATGGGAGCGAGACCCCAACTCGCATTTGTTGCACAATTAGCCACAGCAACAGATAAATTCCGACCGGAGACTTGTTGTGTCGTAGGAAATTACTACTCCCTGAAATCTGAACATGAAAAAGCAGTCATGTACTTCCGACGAGCCTTGACACTGGACCGAAACTTCCTATCAGCATGGACACTCATGGGCCACGAATACATTGAAATGAAAAACACTCACGCCGCAATCGAATCCTACCGCCGTGCCGTCGACGTAAACCGAAAGGACTACCGCGCCTGGTACGGTCTCGGTCAAGCATACGAAGTCCTCGACATGTGCTTTTATGCCCTTTATTACTATCAACGCACCGCTGCATTGAAGCCCTACGACCCAAAGATGTGGCAAGCTGTGGGCACTTGTTATGCAAAGATGAACCAGATACCGCAGAGTATTAAAGCGATGAAACGTGCTCTAGTCGCTGGTGCATACTATGAGCAAGGCGCCGATGCTGCTACCGCTGATCACCCGGCGGGAGGGAGGAAGGTTCTTGATCCGGATCTACTGCATCAGATTGCGTTACTTTATGAGCGAATGGGCGATGAAGACGAAGCCGCGGCTTACATGGAACTTACTTTGCAGCAAGAGAGCGGAGAAATCGACCGCGCCGAAACAGATTCCGAAGACGATGATGATATGAATTCAGATGACGAAACCACTACTCAACTACGTTCTCGTCGACAACGACGACGCCAAAAGAGCAGAGACGACGATAACGAGGTCGAAGCCGTCGGTGGTACGGGTGTTACAGCCACAACATCCAAAGCACGACTGTGGCTTGCTCGCTGGGCACTCAAACATGGTGACCTGAATAGAGCAGATCAGCTGGCTGGTGAGCTGTGTCAGGACGGGATAGAAGTTGAAGAGGCGAAAGCTTTGATGAGAGATGTTCGCGCGAGAAGGGAGGGTGGAGGCTGATTATGATGGTGTCAGCAAAACTATCTAGATAGAAATATATGTTTTAATGGCTTTATGATTCACGATTCACGATGTGAATGTTGTGTTTTGAGAGGAGATCGAACTGCATTGTTGATACCTTTGATATTAAGTCATACATAATTAAACCTTGACCCCTATGCTGGTGTCAAGAGAAATGGACCTAGGAATACAGGCACCAAACTGTGAGCATCACCCTATTAAAAATCATTAATAATACAGAGAAAGTCGAACATGGTATGACATCGTCACCGAGAACTGACACAGACTAAGCACCCGTCCAATTTATCATATCCTGAACCCCGTAAAAGAAAAAGAAATCAAAACACCAAGGAACTCATAGAAATTCCCAAGGCGTTTATCTCTTCAAGTGATTTCAGGAAATGTAGTGGTCAATACCAATGGTCCACGATCCAAGAATTATTAACTAGAATTAGGCGATCAAACAAATGCCGAAGATGAGTAGCGGATGGCCGAGTTGTTCACCGGATCATCGTGGGTTGGGCCTGGACAGGGGTCTGGTGATAAAGGGCCAACCAGTTCCTCCCAGGTGGTAGGTATAGGAGAGTATGGAGCATAGTAACGGTCACCAAAATAATGAATTGGGGGATCGATAGAGACCCACTCGCCGAGGGCTTCGACCTCACTGGGTTCGTAGATATTGACGACGCTCGCAGCTGCACGGCCAGAGGAAGCAGGTCTAGCACCGTGTTCATCGATTTTGTCAACCACGCGTCGAGGTCCAGAAAGAACTGGAGTTAGGGTTGGGTCGCTTCGAGGGCGCCAAGAGATAGTAGCGTAGAAGTAATGGGTACCGTACTCAGTCCACCAGTCAGTCAGGAGAAACGTTTTGTTTTCGATTCCATCCTCTCCTCCAGCCTTAAGGATGCGACTGTCAAGGAAGAAGATCTTTCCCTGAGGTTGAAGATCGGATTCTGGCCGAGAGAGTTCGGAGGCCAGCATATTGCCCATGTCGTACAGCTGCGTAGCGAGCGCTGTGGAGCGGTTTGTGATATCAACCAAGACAATGCCCAAAGCCATGTCGTGCTTAACAGCAGCTGGGTTGGACAAACGAAGAGTTCTGCGAGTGTATTGAGACCCTAATGATTTCACAAAATGCTTCGCAGAGAATGTGAATTCCCGTGGAGCCTGACAAAGGGTATCCTCTTGAAACCCAGATTCACCACAGTACATTGGTATAGTAGAAAGCGGAGAATACGGATGAATTCGTAGAGGGTCTGTAAGTACAGGTATTTCGAGGTCGGCACTAGTTCCAGCAGGCACACTAGCAATAATTGCCGCGGATTTGCCTGTTCCGTCTTCAAGACTTGGTGCAAGACCATTTTCTGAATTTGAGTCTGCCTCTGCTTCAGCTTTTTCGATGAATCTCAATGCCTCCTCCAGAGTAGCTGCTGCTCGAGTCGGAACTCCATGCAATGGAACAGTTGGATTTGCTCTCGAGGGGGTCGTAAAAGCACTACCTAGACCGCTAGCAATCTGTTCAGAGTCACAAGTTTCTGTATTGAGACTGTTAGGGCTGCCAGGACCACCGACGCTAGCCCAAGCTCTTGGGATGAGGTTTCCTCGAGCGCGAAGAGATCGCTGGGGAGGCTGGTCCAGATCCATGGTTGCAGAATGCTCCATGATTGTGGATGAGGTTGGTGCAGATTCACGACGTTTCAAGCACGATGCAGGAGCCAAGTTTGAGGAGATAATGTTAAATTTTGACGATATGGTGTTCAATTTTGACGGAAAATCGAAGGCTGAAAGAGAATAGACAGAGGATATTGTGCGTTTACGCTTTTTAAGCGAGTTAGTGATTGATGACTGACTGAAAGATCCCCAATCTCTAATAAGTGAGGCTGGTGCCTGTTTGCTAGTAGTTGACGTTAGTCCTGGTGACTTAAGACTGGCTGATTTAGACAAAGGAGTAGTGTGCGTGAACGATGACGTTGATGTGCCCTGAGATTCATCTATAATATACTCGTTCTTTTTATTGGAACCAGCCACCTTCTCGACCCAGACGGCATTTTCCTCCAATTCGTTTGTAGGGACAGCACGTGCCTTCTGTGCTAGTTCCTGCAACTCAACGAATGAGATGGCATCTTCAAATGATCGATCCCAGTGGATCTTTAGAACACGAGGGAATCTCAGCGTATAGTACTGGGCGTTGCTTGGCTTATCAAAGCCACCACCCAATAGCTCTACAACAAACGGAGTCTTGAATGCGACATCCATATTTGGCAAAGAGTTGTGAATGCTGTAGCATTCAAACGCGGTGTTTGAGTCAACATCACAGGCAACAAACTGGCCCCATTGATTGAGCACATGCATGTCATTCACACTCAGACTGTGTATGCCTATCATGTCGACAATGCGGAATCTGGGCAAAGCACTTAGTCGAACAACATCTTCCTTATTGTCAAGACAACCTATGAAGAAGCGCGTCCAAGAGAGTTGACGTATAGATGATACGGAAGGGACATCTTTCGCATCATATCGTGCGCCTATTAGGGCAAAATCAGCAGTATCACCAAGTCCAGGTATATAATCCTTCTTTAGTTTGATCCATCGACTAAAGCCATCGCCCGTTCCTGAAGATAGGACGGAAAAGTAAGGCTCGTCACAGGCTTTGATCACATAACCTTCCCATCTTTCAGCGATACTTCGCGATAATGCCAGCTGAAGACGCCGTTCCGCGTCAGGACGAGAGAAGTCGATGATCTCTTGCTCAGAGATCTCGGCGCGCCCAGGACTGATTTTGACTGTTTCTCTGAGCAGCAATCGTCGCAGTCTATGAGGTTTACTAAGGCAAATGTCATCATCTAATAACAAAATATCAAAGAAAACAATCATTAGATGCTCATATGGTTTAGGCCTAGATAAACTAGTGTCAGTCTGTTCTTTGAAGTAAGAAAGTAGAGAAAGACTAACTGCGAATCAAGATCTGCGCCGATGAACACGCCTGAACGGTTCAGAAACTTCCTTAATTTATGAAACTCCAGAACCTTGCCCTCTCTGTCATCCCAAACAAGCAGTTCCCCTTCCAGGATACAACGACTCGAAACTTTGCAATGAGGCTCGCCAATTGCAAGGCTTCGCTTGATGGTATCATGAATCCCAGCTCTATCAATGGTCGAATCTTTGCCACTCTTGGAAAATATCTGGATGCAGTCTTGCCCCTTTGTCATATCAATATGTATTTGGCAATATTCCCCGTCATATTTCCTCTCAAGACTCATTCTTCGCTGGCCGATCATGCTGATACAGTGTTTGATACTTCGAGCCTTGTAGTAGTCCGGACGACCTATTTTAATTCCAAGCCGAGGTACGAAATATTCACGGGCCTTGCCACCCAACAAATTGACCAAGTCTGATTGTGGTTGAGGAGGAAATAGCTTGAGTGAATCAGACTTTAACAGCTCGACCGCAGCTTCCAGTGAGTTCTGAAACAGCAGCAAGTGCGGCAAGAGGAAATGCACTTTCTTGAGAAAGTATTCCGCAGGAAGAGCCACAGGATGATATGACTTTAGGATCAATCGTGTCAACCATTTCGCATCCCGACTGCTTAGTCTGCGATACAGCGATCCAAGTACCTCGTCGACGTCGACAGCAGCGTGTTTCCTACGAACAGTTGGTCCGGAGAATCTGCAACGTGAGGCGATTTCTTGAAGGGCATAATCGACATCCTCAACGGTGACTTCTTGTCCGGGTAGAAGGTGGTTCTCGGCTTGACTCATTACATTCTCAACGCACTCGCCGAGGTCACCCTTTCCACTGACCTGCCATTGGCCGAGGTCTTTCAACCTGGAGGCTCCAAGGTACAGACATCTGCCAATGATACGGGCTAGCGAAGCATGCTGTAACCAATATACTCTATCCGGCCGCTTCTCGGGGAACAGACATGATAGTACAGCAAGTAGGTCCGTATCTTTGTCGTGGAGCCATTTCGAATAGTTCAAACACCAGTTTGAAATGATACGATAATCCGGGTTCTGTACTTTCGTTATACTGGTGGCTTTGAGATGGCGATTGCGCTCTAAGCCAGAAAGTAGATCACAGATGTAGGAAAACTTGAAGCCCATTCTCTTTCCAACGATGTTCCGAGTCGAATCGCGAGCGCTGGGCGGAAGACTGCATTTTTAGATAACTTATAAAGACAATGACTGTGCAACAGAGTCTTAAGTCTAGGAAACAAAGCAGAGATTTCCCTACATCAGGAAAGATGATCGGGAGGAAGGAAGAGACAAAAAACGCGATGCCGCATTAGGGCTAAGACCCAGCACGCGTCCATGGTACGCGAACTCACGTGACAATATATCCATTTAGATGACGAGAAGCCCCTCAAATGACTATATGGTACATTGTATAATTTCTATAGCCCTACGGATACAAAATGAAATATGGCCAAGACCCATTCCTTTTCAATGAGTTGCATGAATGCCGAAACACCACCGACGCCTTCCTTTGCCTCCGTCGCAACGGTGCAGATTCTGAATAAAAAAAAACGGGACATAGATTATAGGATACCTTGCTTTTGAAGACTGCACACATGTTAGCATTAATTGTATAAAACACAGATTGGGTGACATACTCATAGTAGATTCTTTCGGGCATGACGTTTCCTTCGGCATCCTCCATTTGTACCACATTCTCCTTGCTCTCTTTCTCCTTCTTTCTTTCCTGCTCGAGTTTCTCCCATAGTCGCATCGCATCTTCAATCCGGACAATCTCGCGGAACAAGTTGGTTTGTTGGGTAATGCCCAAGCATTTCAATCCATATATATGTCGCGCCTCTGAAAAGTGCTTATCGAATGCGCGTCGGCCCATGTAAACGAAGTTACCACAAATCTCACATGGATATTCCACACCAAGACCATGCAGCTTGTATAGCCAGTAAGGAATAGGCTTGCCATCCCAGGCCAGGGGTAATTTCAGCGGGTTGTATATCCTGTCCTCTCCTTCTTCATCGGATTCTTCTTCGCGGCCAAAACCGCCGGATGAAAGTTCCGTATCCGCCATAAGAGCTTCAATCTCCATCTGTCTCTCGCGCTCCGTCATACCTTGCTTACGCTCCACATTCACCCTGGTCGCTTCCCGTTCGGATTGCAGTGCCTTGGTCAAGCATCGAACACGATGTTCACGCTCCGCAACTGCTCGCTCTTTGAGAGATTTCAAGGAAGAATCCTTAATGGCACTTGCTGAACTAGAACCGTTCGTTGTTGCAGTCCCATTGGCCTTTTTCGCTTCAGCAGCTTTGATATGCTTCTTGCCTGTCAAGTGATTTTTGTAAACATTCTCATTCTTAAATTCCTTCTCACAGTCGGCGCACCATATTCCTTCTCCAGTTCCCTCTGTCTTAGGGCCGGCAGACTCAGTCGTAGCTGCTTCAGCACCCCAGCCTGGAACTTCCTGGGCAGCCCATAGTTTATCAAATTCCTCATCGTAGGATGCGAATAACTTGGAAAGATTCTCTAGAGGACGCACACGCCTGAGGAAGCCTTCAAGGTAGCTAGCCAAATCACCCACGTACTTGAAGTATCTATCCGAGACCTTTGCTGTCCGTTTGATAGGCATTTGTGGCGGAGTAAATACATCGAACTGATCGATATATTGAATATATGTAAGCCGTTTAACACCAGGAATGTTGAGATAGTCCTCGTGGAGCTGTATCAAATCCAGAAATTGTCCATAGGCTTCTTCTCCGGTAAACATAGAGTCTATTTCGGGTGCAAAGCTTTCGCCCTCCCCTGGATGTCGTCGTTTATATGCGCGCTCCAAGTTCTCGACGGGTTCATTGGGGTAACGTTTGTGGAAGTCTTTGATTTCGTCCAAGCGCTTGTAGAATTGTTCGAATGCGTCGCCCGTAGAGATGGACTGGATTTCCTGAGCACGCAAACCTTCAGCATCTTTATAGATATCGAGTAATCTTTTTGACTGTTCTTCAATGCGATCTAAGAACCCGGCAATCTGGTGGTCTCGAGCAAGTCTTTCACGGATCTAAACAAAATAAATCAGCATATATTCAAAGATTTTCCGGCTGGAGAGATGCCTACGTTTCGAGGTTCTTCAACCACGCGGTCAGCAATTCCTTGCTCTAACCGCTCGAGATCTTCATGGATAAATCGCTGATCTTCGAGAACCATGGCGACTCAGATTAACGAAGAAGCCGTAGATTATTCGCTGATTATTTAGCTGAAGACAGGGTTGCGACTTGAGCAGATTAGTTGAATAGGTCAGAGCTTTTTGCGGATGCTAACAGATCACGTGATTATAACGGTGCACGGGCCAACATCATAAAATATCGGCATGCGCCACCGCAAGTTACTCCAGCCCTCAATAATCTGCGACGACGTCTTGTCCCAATTCTTTTAATCGGCTATCCACAATTAGAAAATACACGACAGTCGTCATGGCGGAAGGAATTGATCGTCGCGCAGATGGTGAGAACACCGAGATATTTTAGATTGAAGTTAACTAACATTGTCTAGAGCGCATGGAGTTCACAACGTCGAAGGAGGTCACCGTGGCTCCAACTTTCGAGGATATGCACTTGAAGGAGAATCTTCTACGTGGCATCTATGCATACGGATATGAGTCGCCCTCCGCCGTTCAATCTCGTGCCATTGTCCAGATTTGCAAGGGTCGCGATACAATCGCCCAGGCGCAATCTGGTACGGGTAAAACTGCAACCTTTTCTATCAGCATCCTTCAGGTTATCGACACAGTGGTTCGCGAAACACAAGGTATGTCTCTAAAATTTCATGATGATGTGTCCCGATGCTAACAGGATCTAGCTTTGGTTCTGTCTCCTACTCGTGAACTCGCAACTCAAATTCAATCTGTCGTTATGGCTCTTGGTGATTATATGAACGTGCAATGCCACGCATGCATTGGTGGTACAAATGTTGGTGAAGATATCCGAAAACTCGAGTACGGTCAGCATGTAGTTTCTGGCACACCAGGACGTGTTGCAGATATGATTCGACGACGGCATCTTCGAACCCGCAATATTAAGATGTTGGTTCTTGACGAAGCAGACGAGCTGTTGAACAGGGGTTTCCGCGAGCAGATCTATGACGTTTATCGATACCTCCCTCCCGCTACCCAGGTCGTTGTTGTTTCTGCGACTCTTCCCTACGATGTGCTTGATATGACCACAAAGTTCATGACCGATCCTGTGCGCATTCTTGTCAAACGTGATGAGTTGACCCTCGAAGGCTTGAAGCAGTACTTTATTGCCGTCGAGAAGGAGGAATGGAAATTCGACACCCTATGCGATCTGTACGATACTTTAACCATCACCCAAGCCGTCATTTTCTGCAACACTAGACGTAAGGTTGATTGGCTCACCGACAAGATGCGCGAAGCCAACTTCACAGTTTCGAGCATGCACGGAGAAATGCCACAAAAGGAGCGGGACAGTATTATGCAAGATTTTCGACAAGGAAATTCCCGTGTTCTCATTTCCACCGATGTTTGGGCTCGTGGTATCGATGTTCAACAAGTCTCACTGGTTATCAATTACGATCTCCCCAGCAATCGTGAAAACTATATCCACAGAATTGGTCGAAGTGGTCGTTTTGGTAGGAAGGGTGTTGCCATCAACTTTGTCACTAGTGATGACGTTCGTATCCTTCGTGATATCGAGCTTTATTACTCGACTCAGATTGATGAGATGCCTATGAATGGTGAGATTCTCTGTTTGTGGCTTGAATTTTACAGAAGTCTAACTTGAACTTTTAGTTGCCGATCTATTGTCGTAAATGTTTCGACCACATACGCCATTGAACATTCTTATGATTATCGAGAACAGCCGTTGGTGTGGTTTCTCGTGACCAACCTCGCTCGGACGAGCCTGCTGAGGTACCAGGTACTGGCTATTGAATTATGTGTGGAGGAAACGGGCAAAGTCCTAATAGTGAGTTACCGCAGAACATGTAAATATAACGCTTAGTAGGCTAATACGGTTTTGTCTTTCTCGAGAACAGTGTACTATCAAATTGCTAAATCGAATCTAGCCAAATGAGTATCACTTATACCACGGAAATAAAGGATTTCTCATTGGTCCTGAGTTTGCAAGTTGCGGCTCTAATGGACTGGGCAATCTTCATCCAAACGACATTACGAGTTTCATGGTTCTTGTCTTTTAGTATCGCAAATCCAGATTATGGGCTCAGTACATGAATCTCATAGCAGCTATTTGCAGCTCAACATACTCCTAGTTGGCAGTTAACAAGTACCAGTTACTTTAAGCACCGCAACATCATGCGCTTCCAACTTCACAGTATACTCCTTATGCACACAGCCCAAATCTTTCCCGGTCCAAACATCCTCAAGACTATACCCATGACTGTGTTTGCCCAGTTGCGGAATCTCACTCCACACCGCAGTCCTGCTAGCAGCGACATCCTCGGAGTTGAAAAGTAGTACCAAGTTCCAGCCATAAGAGGTTGCGCCAGACCAGTACTCGGGTGGGTAGTGCGGGTTGTAAGTGCCGTTATTGTAACCTTGTTTGTAGGGAAGAGCTGGTTTGCCGATTTTGGGGTCTTGATTGAACGCGATGAGGTCAGCGTTTTTGAGGATGGAGAGATGGGTATCAGGGAGGGTTGACAGCTATAGATGCGTCAGATGTTAGAGAACCTGAGAAGAATATGGTCGGTGGAGAAAAAAACACATACATCAGTTCCAATGATCAGGGGAGACTTCATGATTGCCCACAGAGCGAAATGGGCACGGTTTTCCTCGATTGTCAAGTTCCCATTGCCGACTTCCAGCATGTCTGGATCATTGTGGCCCCAGAAGTCGACACTTGACAACTCATGAGCGTTCATGTTGGCGATAGCAGTAATGCGATCCCATGTTGCTATTTCATAGATTATAATCAATTAGTCAAACCTCTGCAGACTTTATGCAACCGAGGGCATACCGTTGATATCACCAGTGACACGCCACGAGTTACCAGTTCCATTACCCCAAGATGGAACGTCGGCAGTGCCCCATTCACACAACGAATACAGAATGACGCGTTGATCTTGCACGGCGACCAAGGCATCTCTCATGCGATTGAATCGCTTTGTGGTGTTGGAGGTACCCCAGTTGTAGCCTGCAGGAGCTGGGTTTGCGAGGCCTGGACAAGTCCCGTTAGGGTTTACGCCGGGGTAGTCGCTGTCCGGGATACAAGCATTGTACTCGTCATCCCATTCGGATGGGAAGTTGCAGTTGTCGTATTTGAGGTCTAAAACAGACAAGTCAGATGGATTGGTTCATTTGCTTTGTGCTAATCGGGGTACATACAATCAATACCCCATTCAGCGAAGGTCTGGGCATCGATTGTCTCGTAGCCGAGACTGGCTGGATAGCCAGCGCATGTCTCATATCCAGCGCCTGGCAATAAGATCAGCATAGTTCTTCGCAAATGGATGGTATGTACTTACTACTGTATATACCGATCTTCAAACCAAGATCATGGACCTGCTGAGCCGTACCGTTGATTCCATTCGGGAAAGTGTCGGGATTTGGGATAATGCGATTCGTGACATTATCACGACCGGATTGAACAGACCAGCAATCGTCAACTAGTGTATATCATTGTCAATTGGTGACTCAATCCAATATTCGCTTGACCAAGCACTCACTGTTGACATATTTGTAGCCCAAGGCCTGTAGACCGGTTGCGTTGATTTGCTTGGCGGCTGTCACGATCTTCGTCTCATCGACATCACAACCGTAGGCGTTCCATGAGTTCCAGCCTAAAGCTGGTAATTTTCCCTTTACATTCGAGCAGCATTAGTATCACTCGAATTTTGTAAGCACTTAATAACGGACGTGTCACCCGTGAGGAATGTAAACATACCACATCATCAGGGAGTATCAATGCATTTGCACTCTTTAGAGTCAGCAGCAAGGCCGCTGCAGTTACGAGGTTTAACATTGTGCCTAGTTATGTTCCAGAAGTCAAACTGACAGGTATTACAAAATCGACCGGTCAAAAGAATCCTCTAAACAGTATTTATGTACTTCCTACATTGCTCAGCACTGGTGTAAATTACCCGCGCTTATATACCGCCGCTCAGGCCGGAAACAAATTCTACGTCTTTCAACTGATCGTCAGATGTCTGTGCTATGTATGCACTAGCATTCTTCGTATGGCTGAAGCCACCCCATCCAAATTGCGGGGTTAGCTTGCAGATCCCTTGCTTAGATTTGGCTAGACTTTGAATCACGAATTATCCGATAACCCGAACCCAGGCTACAGACTGCACGATGATCGCTTGCATCGTGGCAATTATTGAGTTAAAAGGATGTAACTCTGTAACGGTAGTATGCTTGGGCTATTAACCGATTAAACGAGCGCAATTGCATACATTTTGTAAATACGTCTCTTTCTACCTGAGTGGGCCATTTAGGGCACAGACAAATCCTGTGACAGTCACGATATCTCTGGGGTCCTTGTAGAATGCGCGTTGCAAGACCGATTAGTACCAAACTAGGGCTGTGGTAAGGCATGTGTCTTATATATGTGGTATGTAAGTTACAGTATAATATCTAGTTATCACGTCCAAATCTAATAGTAGCCGTTAATCCTAATCTACCCAAGCCGTAATATATACTAATCCCTATCCTAGTCGCAGGTGTAGCGTGTATGAGTAGTATGTTGGAATAGACTGGATAATCGAATTAGCTTACAAAAGAAAGAAAAAAAGCATGGCGCCAAAAGTGCGCTAGTTATTAGACACGCGTTCTAAAAAATGCCGGTCGTGTTCAATGTGCAACCATGGAGAAAAGGCAATTATTCAACATCTTAAACCCGATTCTTACACGTCGACTGTCATTCAATTCTTCTATCTTACATTTAAACTTCAGCAAGCGTAGCATATCTGATCTTCGTTCTCCCTCAGCGCCACGCTCCTTCCCTGCCTTAGGGTGGGAAGTTATCGATCCTTCCATACCTATTGAAGAGGAGTCGATTCCAACATATAGGCCCGATAAATTTTATCCGGTCTACATCGGTGAGGTATTTGACCAGCGATATCAAGTTGTGGGCAAATTGGGCTATGGATCTAGCGCGACGGTGTGGTTATGCCGCGACTTATTGTAAGGCGAATCAACCTTTTACACGACGTTAGCTGACAGACCAGAAATCACCGTTATGTAACATTAAAACTTCATGCAGCGTCAAAGACACCGAACCGAGAGATTGAAATCTACGACCACCTGAGGACCATAGAATCCGACCATGCTGGTCAGAGGTGTCTACGACCGTTGATTGAGATCTTCAAAACCAAGAATCCAGATGGACATGGTCTCCATACATGTCTGGTGCACCCGCCTTTAGGAATCAGTCTGGAACAGCTTGCTCCGTTGCTCCCTGATAAGGTGATGAGTAGTGCCATGGTAAGAACTACAGTCCGGAATATTCTTGCTGCTCTTGATTTCCTTCATACAGAAGCAAGGGTTATACATACAGGTTAGTGCTGACCACTTGAGGATTTGCCATAGCCTTACGACGCCAAAGTTAACAAGTATAAACCCGCGTAGATCTACAACCAAATAATATTCTTCTTGGCATCAAAGACGACTCGATTCTATCCAAGTTTGAACAGGCCGAATTTGAAGCGCCTGTGCCACGGAAGATTCTTGAGGATCGCACTATTTATGTCTCTCGACCACTACCCATCTCAGTCGGAACGCCCGTGCTCTGCGATCTAGGCGAGGCTCGAATAGGCACCGACACGCAGTATGGTGATATCATGCCAGATATTTATCGGGCACCAGAAGTCATCTTGGGCATGGAATGGGACTATAAGGTTGATATTTGGAATGTTGGAATGGTGGTAAGTATGATTATACAGTAATTTCATTGTCACCTGAAGCACAAACGAAGCTGATCGCTGCCAGATTTGGGATTTGTTTGAGCACCATCATCTTTTCAAAGCTCGGAATCCATCACAGAGATTGGATGATGGATATCATCTTGCAGAGATGCAGGCGGTCCTTGGAAGGCCTCCTCCTGAGTTTCTCGTTCGCAGCGAGAAAAGCTTGCAGTTTTGGGATACGTCTGGTATGTTCTACCTTCCATCTGATCAGTCCATTGCAGATATAATCCGAGTGTGTTGACTGCTAACTCAATTCAACAGGTAATTGGAAAGGTGAAGCTCCAGTTCCAGATTATAATCTCGAAGTGCTGGAGGAAAGACTGAACGGCGATGAAAAAGAGGACTTTCTGCGTTTTCTCCGACAAATGTTATGTTGGCTACCAGAAGAAGGAGCTTCTGCAAAAGAGCTTTTATTTGATCCTTGGCTCATGCATGGTCTTTTTAAATGAGATTATGTATGGCAATCTCAAGGATCGGAAACTTGCAGCTGCGTGTATGGTAGATGATTCAGCGCTCGTAAGGAATATGGGGTGTGAGGCATGTTCATTTGTGGCAATCAATGTAAAATGCCATAAATGGGAAACAATAGGCAAGCAAATCTATATAGAAACTGGTAAATCAATATCGCAGCTTCTCAGGCACTTCGATTTCAAGTTGACGAGGTCGCTGAAAACTACTGGTTTGTCGAGCCATAGGTTTTGACGCTGTACCTGTCAAGCTGTGACTCGACTTTCGCACATTCGATATAGTCCAGATGTTGATATATCCCACAATGAAGCCGCGAATACAAGGAAGTATGTACGAAGTAGTAAGCATTAGGTACTTTTACTAGATCCTAAATATCTCGATCCTCTCAGTTTCACCAATCCATATATTTAATAAGTGACCTGCTACATTTCCTAATTTCTTGTCTGGTGATGTGTGCCCGAACCGAGGGATCTGGCTATGCACTTCACTAGACGCGTGCACTGCAATTTTAGCGTAGAAGAGGAGGTAGCCAGCGTTTTGACGGAGCTGCATTTCGGTTCTAGCTTGATTTAGATAGCAGATAGACTTGAGCTGACTGGTGGATAGCCCTGCCGAGCATACTTACAGGTACTACAGGTAACTAAGTGATCCCTTCCCCGCCTAATAGGATCGGTGCCAGCTTCCACTGCAATTTTAGTGTAGAAGAGGAGGTAGTCTATATCCACCTCCTAAACCGGGTTTTAGCAATGAAACTTGACTAAGAGAGGCCCGAGCTGACTGGTGGGTAATCATTCCTGTCAAGTATATACTTGCATAGTACATGTAACTTGGCAAGTGATTCAGTAGGAGATCGGAGTACTCTGAATCCATTTCTGAACGGTGCGATGAGGATATTTCGATTGCCGTGCTGGGAGGAAGAGTTAGGGCATGGACGTCCTAACCCTAATGGACAGCGACCAGCAGCGCTAAATTTACAGCACGTCAACATGACAAGGTAACCAAAGAAATTTGGGAAATTATTGAAGTGAAGGATATTTTGATTTTGGCAGGTGTCGATTGACTTGACTTGACTCTGTATAGATGCAGGTACCTGGGACATGATGTCATCACGACGATATGCGTTCTGCGACGTCAAGTCTTAGCATTCCTGTATATATTCATCATCATCTTCTTCTTGCTCTCTACAAATCAATTGAGTACGTATACCATGTTCCGTCGAGCTCTTTATATTCCCCGCCAGTTGCCGTATCACAAACTCACTGTACGATCATCAGCACCTGCCATCTCACAACGTTTGAATCGCCAATTCCACGCTACACCTCAATTACAAACCGTTAAAGATCAAGGAGAACAAACAGGCAAGATGCACGACCGCGCCAACGATCACCTGATGTCCAGTTCAAACTCGCACTTGGACGCTTCCGTCGCCGAGGATCCATCCAGTCGACACAAGCACGAGGACGATTCATGGAAGTACCGAGCGCCCTACCAAATCCAGAAAGACGACGAATTCGGTCCCGTGAAATGGGAGGCCATGTGCCACTGCGGGAACGTGCAATATCAAATCAAGCAGGAGCGTCCGTTGGCGGCAAAGTACTGTCATTGCCGAGCTTGCCAGGTTCTGCACGGTATATTTCCCCTCAAGAGTCAAATAATCGAGAGTGCTGATATGTTCCCAGCTGCACCGTTCCAATGGTGCGCCATCTTCCGTAAAACCGACATTCGATTCAAAAAGGGCACCGACTCACTCATGTTCTACTCTTCGCACGAAAAGAGCAAGGAGTATCAAGTGCCGACAAAAGTGTACTGCTCAAACTGCAATTCGCCCATCATGGACGAAGGACGCAATATGTGCTTAATCTTTCCCGAATTGATAGACCTTGGCAAGACGGAGGAAGAGCATCTGACTCGGCGCAAAGTCTTTGAGATTGAGTACGTCCCTTTTCTCTCGGTGGTTCGGAAGGATCATGGCTAACTGGCCGAAGTTGCCATATATTCTACAGCCGACGACTGGTCGAAGTACACGATGGAAAGCCAAAGTGGTCCGAGCTGGATGAGAAGAGCGATAAGCTGAATGATGATGGGAAAAAGATATGATTAGCCTTGGCTAGCGTGGTCGCCATGATAGCAGAGCCATTGATACACGGACTCTGATATATGTATTTGTATCCATGAAGATAAACGAAGCATGATCCTGTTATTGCATTACAATTTGCCAAGTATATCATAACTAGTCTGCGATCTTAGTCATCTGTTCGATACGTTTAAGTTAACGTTACCTTAATATGCAGATGGATGCTGATCGTCTGCTGTACCAAGACGGACCACATATTTCTATGTCTCACATGTTACTTCGAGATGTGCCTTGTCTTAAATCAAATAAGGAGCCGTAAGTATACCGTGTGTATAGTCCAGCGAATCCCACTCGGAATAATAACAGTCATGCTTGAATATTTTGATCTACATCTTACAAAGTTTTCTTTCTTTTCGAAACCTAGAAAGTGCAGATCATCTACAGTTAACCACGAGAACGGGCCTAGTCGCATGACACCGTTACTCAGATTAGACTGGGGGCGTTTCCCACATGATTACCAGGACAGCAAGATACCAAGCAAAATACGAAGATGCATCAAGTAGCAAGCGTAGTCAGCAACAAACATCGTGATCTACGATTGATCATCAAGGAGCTCACTGATCGCATTCGCTATATTGGCCGTGTCATTGGCGGCTCTTCCGTCGTGCAGCGACCGTAGTATGTAACATCACTAAGTAGTTTTAAGACTTGACGCATCGTAGCATTTTCTACTTCGGTGTTGCCAAGACAGACGAACAGAATAAGCATACAGAAGTATGTTCAGCTCAAGCCTCGGGATCCAATCACTCGCTTTGACGATACACGTGTGCCCCTCTTCTCTCAGTGCGATGTGATTACTATTTTATGGTTCTGTGGAGAGCCTCCCGGCCGCTTGATAGTGCACACGGCTTAAATAGCTGACCTGCAATGTTGACTAGGTCAGTCTGCTAGTTCGCCTGATATCGCTGTCTACGACGTGCTACATGGCAAGGGCCGTTGGACTACAAAATGGACTGAATCCCATCCTCGCTCGGTCCTTCTTGAGTTGCGCAAACTCCGCAGTCGGTCATACTACTCACCTGTGAATCGAATAATAGTGAATCGTTCGCGATGGTTCTTCGGTCTACTGTGGTAGCTGCCTTGGCTTCGACTGCCTTGGCCGTCACCTCCATCAGTGATGATGAGATGACTACCTATTTGAACAACGGCGCCGTCGACCTCGCCTATAATTATGCTCCCATGTGGTTCTTCGGGCAGGCTTTGGACGAGCCTCCATGTTACCCTGTCTGGGCGTTCGGTGGAAATGTCTCGACGCCGGATATCTATGACGCCGCCCACAAGACTCCTCCGGCTCCTCAGTGCGAATACCCAGATATGGGATGTGGTTGCCGTCAGCCGGATGTACCTATTAACAATCCTGGACCTGCTTTCCCGATTTATTACACTTTCGAACAGTGCAATGCCACCGAGGTCCGTGTCGTCTATAACCTCTTTTATCAGAAGGATGGCGCCGAAGTGGCAGATATCGTTGACACTGGCCATGACTAGTAAGACAAACCCTGTGATTGTCCTGTTTTAGCTGAAGTTCAAAGGTGACTAATACGTGGTTATGTGTAGCGACTGGGAACGAGTGATCATCATCCATTCCAAGAATACAGCCGACAACACCTGGGCCCCGAGTCGAGCATTGCTTTCCGCCCACAGCGGATATCATGATCTGGCCTGGGGTGACATTCAGAACACCCTAACCACCGATGAAGTCAATGCTGGCGATGCAATCAACCCAAACGGTGTCCAAAACAACGATCACCCTAAAGTGTATGTCTCGTGGTCCAAGCACGCCAACTTCGACACCCGAAATACTGGATGGAACGACCCTATTAGTCAATCTACCGATAACGCATTCCGAAGCGAGGATTGGTGGCATTTTGTCGATGCGCAATATTATGTACGGACATTCCCCGTGTCTCGGTTCAATGAAACTCACTTTGCTAATGTTCCAACTTCGGGTAGATCCGTTCAGACAACTCCACCGCCGCAGGCCAAGCCTTGGGCTCAGTGGATTGGGGTTCTGCTAGTAGCAACCCTCCATCGGTTCAAGCAAGTCTCTGTACCCAGCAAGCCTTGATGGCCCAAGCTGTGAATAACAGCTAGGTATTAGTGAGCGGTCGGGCTTGGCTTGTATAGTCGAAGATAACGCTGTATATAGAAGATTGCTCGAATAAATGCCCCAATTTCCACTTTCGGCTCTGAACATACGACTAGATGATTGTGAATCGACGGCGGGTCATTAATCGTCGAATCCTGGATTTGAGCTTGCAGATCATGGCGCACATTAGCCTTATACAATCGTTCGAGGTGCAGATCCAATGCATACATATTCGTATGAGTGCGTATGACGCAGTCGTAACCTGAATCTTGGCATGGTAGTGTCAAAGAGCAGCGAATCAAGTATAGTGGGTCGTTGTTACGCAGCACGGAAAGCTTCAGACCCTTTTCCCTAGCCTGTCTGCAGCGCGCAGCGATATATTGTAACTTCCAAGAGCCGGTCGGTAGGTAACTAGCAAAACCGGTGACTTGAGGTCCGTCATGCAATATGCTCGTTCCATTGTTTCGGGATCGCGTGGATCTTGGCCGCGAGACTGATGTGGCTGTGCATTGCATACGAATAACGGCAATTCGAGGAGATTGTGCGATGCCGAGCTATGTGTGCATTGATCGACGCGGTAAGGCCTAGGATAACGAGGGACGTATCGGCGTACAACTGGGTATGCGATCGGGATTGCAACGCGTAGCGTAGCCTTAAACAACGATGGCTAGCCATAGCGGCCGAATAGCTGTAGCCAGGATGATGCTTGTTTGGGAGAAAGCTGAACGAAGATGAAACAGAGAGAGAAATGATGGAAACTGCAAAACTGGACTAGCCTGACTGGCTGGCAACGCTAGTGGCCCGCCGCACGTGCCACTCCACGCCACGCCTTCGACTTGTTCTATCTCTTTTTAATATCTTCACCTCTTATCTCCTCCTATTCTCCTTTGTCTACCGCGACAGCTATTTCTATTCTTCCCGCCTCCCCTTGACGATTGCCTCGTCAACTATTCACACTTGCTTCGACTCTCAGACCTGCTCATGTCGCTGTTCGTACTTGCACGTCCTATATGAGGGCCTTCAGCAATCACCATGAGATCTTTTTCGGTCCATTTGAAATCGAAGCACGGATTAGCTGCTTTGGAGGAATAGCACATAGTGTCGAAACTCTTGACCTTGACGCTAGAGTCTGAGATCTACTTGCAGTACGTTTTCTGCCTACCGATTTGAGGCAGAAAGCACCTACGGAACCGTGAAACTTATCCTCCCCGAAACAATTGCAGTCCTGAATCGACCCTCTCGCCCGCAATGGAAATTCGTCACGTCAAGCGCACTGCCAGTTTTAGTGCTTCGGTGCTTAAACATCTTCAGACAATTACCGGGATGATTCTTGCAAATGCCGCCTTCATGCACGCACAGATACCTTATCTTCGGGAGATAAAATACAACTTCATCACCTTTCATTATGTATATCTCATTTCATGGACTATCGTTGGATCCATCGTACTATATGCCGGCGGCACTATGGCATACATTGATGCCTTGTTTTTCGCTTCCGGTTCTGCAACACAGAGTGGGCTGAATCCTATCGACGTTAATCTGTTACCAACTTATGCTCAAGTTTCCCTTTATTTCATAACCATGTGGACCAACCCGATCGTCATCCATACCTTTGTCGTTTTCGTCCGTCTCTACTGGTTTGAGAAGCGATTTCAGCATATCGTTAGAGACGCCCGTGCTCTGCGTCATACAAGAACCCGGACCTTTACGACAGGGAGGGAGCAACATGATGTTGACCGTGAGGAGCAGGGCGTCCGCGGACAGTCCATCGTTGTGCTGCGAAATGATCAGGGCGAGGCTCGTGATGGTGTTCAGGACGGCCACAAAACGGAAACAGATGCTATCTCAGAATCGGGAACGTCCAACTCAACGTCAAACGACCGACCTGGGCCTGAGGAATCTCCTAAGCTCGGTCCACCATCTCCTCTAACTGATACTGAGGGTCTACGTCTTCCCACACAGCGGAGTCCCGAGCATCACATTGCCTTCCTCGAGCATCAGCGAACGGACAAAGGCACCTTGCGCATTCCAAGTCCTCGAGAATTTGACCGTGGTGGTGTCCCCCAGGCTTTGGACGAAGCTGTTGAGAATAACCCTACGAGTCCCAAGTCGCCGGCTGAAGATGAACAACAACCGGAACAACGTCAAGAAAGTGGAAATGAACTGGGCAACCATATCACTATCAATGAACCGGATATCGATCGCTTCAGAGCACGAACCACTACCGGTGCTTTTCCTCGAATGGCTTCACAGCGCACGACTTTCCGCGATGAAGGTGACAACGAGCCTACTAGACTTCGCACTCGGCGGGGTACTTTCAGTGGTATAATCAGGTCAATGACCCAGGAGCAAGAGAGGGACACCCTACCATATTTGAGCTGGAATGCTACAGTGGGTAGGAACTCTGCTTTTGTAGCTCTTACTGAGGAACAGCGTGAGGAACTAGGCGGTATTGAGTATCGAGCTCTGAAAACACTGGCTCTTGTGTTGGTGGGTTACTTTGTTGGTTTTCATGTATTCGGTATTATTTCTCTTGTTCCATGGATTCTTACTAGTAAGACATATGGAGCTGTGGTGACCGGTGACGGCCAAGGACGTCCTTGGTGGGGTGTCTTCACAGCTCAATCGGCCTTTAACGATCTTGGTTTCACACTAACGCCAGATTCCATGAACTCGTTCAATAAAGCGGTGTGGCCACTTCTTGTCATGAGTTTTCTTATTGTTATCGGTAACACGGGTTTCCCATGTATGTTGCGTCTGGTCATTTGGATTATTTCCAAATTCAGCAGAAGCGGCACCGCTCTATGGGAAGAACTACGCTTTTTGTTAGACCATCCTCGGCGGTGCTTCACCTTGCTGTTTCCTCGAAACGCTACATGGTGGCTCTTTGCTATTCTGGTCATACTGAACGGTGCAGACTTGATTTTCTTCATTATACTCGATGTGAGTCGGAGATCGTGTCATATACTGATTCCTCTTACTAATATGAAGCGCAGCTTAATGATCCGGTCATCACCGCCATCCCCCCTGGTTATCGTGTGTTGGACGGCCTCTTCCAAGCATTTTCGACGAGGACCGCTGGATTTGGGGTTGTCAATATTTCCGCTTTGCACCCAGCCATTCAAGTTTCCTACACGATTATGATGTATATTTCTGTCTTCCCCATCGCCATTTCTATGCGGCGAACCAATGTGTACGAAGAGAGAAGTCTTGGTATATACGGATCGGCTGAAGAAGAAGACGAGGATACAAAAGAGCCTAGCTATATCGGTGCTCATTTACGCCGGCAATTGAGTTTTGATCTGTGGTACATTTTTTTGGGACTTTTCGTTATTGCCATTGTTGAGGCGGACCGCTTAGAAAGCAACGCCGACGATCATGCTTTCTCCCTATTTGCTGTTCTTTTTGAAATCGTCTCAGCATATGGAACAGTCGGCTTGTCCCTGGGATATCCAAACACCAATGCATCATTTTCTGGGCAGTTTAGAGTGATTTCAAAGTTGGTCATAATCGCAATGCAGCTTCGTGGCCGACACCGTGGTTTACCATATGCACTCGATCGGGCCATTCTTCTCCCTTCTGAATCTTTGCACCAGAAGGAACAAGACGATGCAGAGCGACGTCTACGCCGGAGAGAATCCAATATCAGCACCATGACAGGAGCTAACGGGCAGTCGTCGGGCATATATCATACCAATACGTACAATTCTCTGGGAAGCAGGACTAGATCTAGAGCTAGACGGTCGGTGGATATGCGTGATTGAATTCTGTTGTTTATTATATTTCGATTCTAAGCGAGCGGGCATACAATTGTCGATTTTGGTTGTTATACTAAGCATATGAATACAACGAGAGCTTAAATTGCTATCTTACAAGCCCACCGGAATCAGACCTTGGTATACTGCGCAAAATTATTTCGCGATGCCGGCGAAGCATTCCATAGCGCCACAGACGGCATGAGCCATTGCTCGGGCGGGACTCCGTAGAACAAGTCCTCTAACTCTGGAAAGGAGCCCCAGATGGCATCATCTTCTAGACTAACCTCTTGTTCTCCGAGTCCGTGATTAATTCTGCTTGTCTTCCCATCTGTCGTCATAGGTTGCTGTGTTGCCATCGTAACCACAGGCTCGAGGATGGCAGCTGCCTTGGAGCACACTTCACTACGAGATGCATTGCTCACAAAGAATTGCACACATCGACGTATCATGTCAGTGACAGAGACAGTACCACCTCTCCCGGGTCTAAGCACCAACAGCGTCGTAATAGCGAAAAAGGCATAAAACGACCCAAGGCCATCAACATACCAGCGATACTGCCCGAAGTCAAGATTGTCGTTGCACAACCTCTCAAAGCTAGAAATCATGGTTTCAGCTGCTATTTCGCATCTCTGAGCGCTATCGCTGATATATCCTGGATCTGTGACTGTGGCATTATTGAGCCACGGCCGATGGAGGAGGAGCTTAAGATGGCATGTGTAAATGGTAAGAATGTAGAAGTGGGCTTGGTGATGGAGTTCCAAGGCCTGGATCGGATTGGAGTTGAAACGCTCTATGTGGCACTGCGTTTCGTGGCCGATCCTTTGGTCTAGGATCTCCATCTTGTGTCGGTCATGCGCTCCAAAGCGATTTGACGAGAATTGGCAAATATCAAAAGCGAGATCATACAGGCGGAATTTATATAAGAGATAAGTCATCTTTGTCGGGAATTGATCGAATGGACTCTCATTTGCAGGCGGTATCGCTGCATGATTGCTGAAGAAGACATGATCATCCTCTATATCTAGAGGGAGAGCAACTCGTGTATCCATACGAAATGGCATGAGGTTACCTAGACAAGTATTCTGCACAGTATACAGCATTCTCAAACCAGCCCAGCATCGTCGACGTTCCTCTGCTTCGACACGGTCAACGTCAAGTCCAGCTGGATCGACCGCACATCCAATTGCAATTGCAATGTGGAGTGTTGTGCCTAGCAGAGACCATGCGGGACCCTGTGCATGATTCAAGGCGTATATCAGAAGCACAAGGCACTGAACGGTACGTAGGTTGTGGCAGAACATGAAGTTGTCGGCAACTAGACATCGCATAGCTGCTAGTCGATACTTCTTGGACAGGTTGCGGATATTTGTGCCGGGATGAGCATCATGCCCCAGGTCCGATAGAAGAGGGTGACCATCGTCTAGTGCGGTGACTGACAGACTCAATACAACGAACAGGAGAGCTAAGAACGATAGGGGAGTCGACTTTGGGTTTTCTCTGAAGCTCTGGTACTGAAGATGAAATGTTGGGTCATGTAGAATATGAAACAATGGAGAGAAGACAACGAAGAATTTGGATTTGAGCTCTTCGACATGAAGAAGCGGAGGAAGCATATCGAGTAACTCGTCAATAGTTGGAGTCTGTTGTTCAGAGAAGAAGGGAAACCCGGGGGCTGGAGGTGGACTTGTCATGGCGTTGAGAAGATCGGAGTTTCCGCCCATGTCGTGAGACGAGATGAAGCGTACATGGCCAGAGGGAGATGTCACCAAGCGGCCCATTCTTATACTATGCGTTCGATAAGATGATGTTCTCTCTTCAGGCTGTGCAGGTTGCGATATAACTGGGCTAGAATCCGGCGACAGGATTTCGGGTATACCACCACCGGTAGCTTTTTGACTCAACAAGGCCGATGTTAATTCAATGTTCCGCTTCAGTAAATTCTCCAACGTAGACAAGTCCCCAACAAGATTGTCACTTTGATGTGAGGTGGGACTCTCTTGGGCAATTGGGGTTATTTGACGTGCAAAACGACAGGTCGAAGCATAACCACGACGAGAGCATGTGTCACATGGAGCGTGATGCCCAGAACCTAGACATCGGATTTTCCGTCGGCGACAGTTCTCGCAGCTTAAAGGCAGCCTTTTAGAAGACATCGTAGCTCGTGAGATAGGCCTAGTACAAAATATGGTCCTTTGACAAGAGATGATCAGCGGTTAGGGTGAGAAATGGTAAAAGATGGGGGACATGATCTCTATTTGTACCTAGGTACTTGTGGGGGCTCCTTTGTCACCCCCGCATGGACCCCAAATTTAGGCTATGGACCCTACGTTGTGGTTACCATTCTTGTTATGTCTTAGAACAGGTTGATGATGTTCAAAAAGTTAGATATTATTCTAAGGTATCCTATTAATCATCCTCGTTCAGGCTATTTTCACATCATGAATTCAATCAAGCCACTCCCAAAAAAGAATAGACGGCTTCAGAAACACCCTTGACATCTTCAAACAGATGCCAGTGAGCAACATCATCCAGAACCTTAACCTCAGAAGACTCTATACTCTGTCCATAGGCAGAACATTTTGCCGGTGGGCTAACGGCATCTTCAGTGCCAGTGAGAAGTAGAGTCTTGCATGCTGCAGGCAACTGGGCTACGTCTAGAGTTTTCCCTGCAGATCTCGCCAATGCCATACATGCTTTTGCATATCCCTCCGGGTCTTGGCCAAGCAGAGATAGCCGAGTCGCAGTGACTGCCAAGGGGTTGCTTGCCTTCGTTTTAGACGAAAGACCTCCGTTGACTATAGCATCCACCACGGCCACCATGCCTTTGCTGCGGACGGTCTCTGCACGCGCAAAGCTTCCAGAACTACCGGCCTGTGGTAATGGAGATGGAGGAGGGCCCATGAGGACTAGAGATGAGACCAAATCTGTATTCTCTAGGGCGAACGTCAGTGCTATCAAGCAACCCATCGAGTGGCCAATGACCGTGGCTGGTTTTGAGTCTGGTCGAGCAAGTTTGTAAACCTCTCGGATATCAGAGGCAAACGACTCTATAGTAAGATTGCTTAAAGCACTTGTCGGAGATAGGCCATGTCCTTCGAGATCGATGAGATGTAGGCCATGCGTAGTTTGAAGCTTTTCATAGAGAGGAGAGAAATATGCCGATGATCCACCCAGTCCATGTATAAATATGATTTGAGGACCCTCTGTCTGACCCTTGAATTGGTAAAAAAGCTCCTTGTTACCAATGTTCACAAGACCATTGTGACCTCGTACTTTTTGGTTGGAAATAGGAACGGAGGTCTGTGCTTTCACACGGTCTATGGTAAGATTAGTCGCATCCGGGGAAGCAGTGCGATTTGTCAGAGAGCCCAAACCGGTCACAGATACTGTGACTTCATCTCCTGCCTTGAGGAACTTCATGGGCCGAAAGCCGAAACCGACCCCATAAGGTGTGCCAGTAGCTATCGTGTCACCCGGTTGTAGTGTTTGAGCCTGCGACAAACACGCAATAAGATGCGGAATACTGAATATAAGCTGATCAATTGTGGCGTCCTGCCTCTTCTCCCCGTTGACAAAAGTCTGCACCTGAAGGTTGGCCGGCAGGTGTTCCTTGGGCACTGCAACCGGTCCAATGGGGCAGTACGTGTCTGGCGACTTGCCAATGAAGAATTGCTTGTGGTCTCGCTGACGTTCTCGAGCAGTGAAATCATTGATGATGGTATAACCCCAAACGTATTCCATTGCCTCGGCCTCTGAGATCTTGTGCCCCACTTTGCCGATGATGACTCCAATCTCACCCTCATAGTCTGGAGTTTCCGTGAATCCGGGATGAAGCAGAACGGGTTCGCCATGTGCCACGATTGACGTTGCGCGTTTGGTGAAAATCACTGGCAGTGTTGGCTGATCATTTTTGTCCGAAGCATCAAAACCGGAGGAGTTAAACTCTTTGGCATGTTCGACATAGTTCTTGCCAACTGCCAGAATGTCCCTTCCAGAGATTGGGGGAAGTAATCTGACATCAGATAGTGAAATGATGTTCTCTTGAGATGCAACGATGTTGTCGTCGCCTGCTTCGATGACTTCGTATAAGTTGGAAAGGCGAGTGCCTGATACAAACGATAACGGCTGTATCTTTTCAGTATTGAGGTCAAGATGACCAATGCGATGTTCCCCGGAGGGGTCGATATAGGCACAGTAGTTGAAAGGCATCGTGACTTGGACGCGAGTTACGTACAGGCACAAAGATGAATGTATTGAAACAAACTATGAGTTGCAAAACCTTATAAGTACGTCTGAATTTTCTCCTCCGATCAAACACCCCGCATGGATCGCTGTGATGATGCTCGGCGATGTCTCCGATGGATGAGGGAGATCGCATTAATCGCACGGGCGGAGAAAGACGGAGAACGACGGACAGCCGCTGTTCGCCGCTATGCCCTAACCCTATTTGCTACTACCATTCCCCAGATATTCTTGATCTACAGTCCCTGGCATCTGCCTAAGTAACGGTTCACTCTGTCATTATGCGGGGAAGACGGGTACTAAACTGGAGTGGTGAATAGGCTTCGGGTTAGCTGGGAGTTGAAATGCTGTCCAAGCCAGATTCGGTAATTCTTCGAGTTTTATTGGTTATGATATAGTATAAAGACAGTCGTAGCATCGGCACTAGAGGAGTACATATCAATTGATGTATACTCAACTACATATGTAGTTATCTGCGGCAAGCTACAAACCGACTCCTTTTCCCTCTCCACAGCATCAACGTTGTCTTTTAGCCCCAGCACTTATCAACCATGTCCTCGAAAGACTATGCAGGGGATGCAGACACGCATCGAGACTCTCCACCAAGTGCCAACCACCTGGAACGCCTGACTACGGCAGGGGGTCATCTCGATGACCGCTCACAGATCCCGCTTCCTGTAATTCATCGCACTTTTGCTAATCCATCTCCATTGGGTCTCATCTCCTTTGCTTCTGGTATATACTTTCCCAGGCATCCATAAGTTGAACGGATAATGAGATACTCTACAGATATTTTCCTTATTTCCGTGTACGGTCTACATGCCCGAGGCATCCAGTCTCCAAATGCAATGATCGGCATGCTAGTCTTTTTTGGCGGCGTTTGTCAGTATATTGCTGGAATCATGGAGTTTATCACAGGCAATACTGTAAGTTTACGTTGAAAGTAGGCTGACACACTCATCTGCTAAGGTTTGGTTATCACCAGTTCGGTGCTACAGTATTCACTTCGTACGGTGCTTTCAATTTATCATACGCCATGATCTATCTACCCGGTTCAGGGATTATGGCTGCATACATGGATCCGAATACCAACGCTATCATGCCAGAATTCAGCCAAGCGATTTCGATATATCTATGGGTGTGGTTTATAGTCACCGTCATATACACAATTGCAGCAATGAGATCGACTTGGGTACTCTTTCTGGATCTACTCTTCCTTGATATATGTCTGTTACTCCTCGCTTGTGGGTTCATGGTTGGGATAAGTGGTTTATTGACGGCAGGCTATGGTTTTGGCTTGATTGTTTGTTTCTTATCGTGTAAGTACCTCCTTCCTTGGTTCACTGACAGTTTTGTGTCATTCATATCTGATTAATACTGACCTGTATACCGTTATCTAGTTTGGGCTGCCTGTGCAGGTTTATGGGCAGGTATCACTCCGGTTACTTTGCCGGCATTTGAGATGAAGTCCAATGTCTAGAGATTAGGTCACTCAAATAATAGATGGGAAGCCTTAAAATCAAGGAGAAGTATTAGTTGCTATCACATCAATGCACTTTTAGTGATATATCTTTATTGATCGATCTACCTTGATATAGTCTCCTATTCGAATGAGATATTACCACAAAAATTGCAATACGACCAGACAGTTACTTGGATAGACCTTGCTTTCCATGATAATCATTTAATGTGTAGCAATCCACGATTCGTCCTTATATTTACACATAAAGGAATGCATATTTAACATATAATTACAGTTCACCAATTATCATCCAGACTACTTAATCCCACATATCGCGGGGGCTCTTTGAATCGATTCTCGACGCCACTTGTCCTCCCAACACGTAGCTTCTTTCCAAATTCTTCCATATGCTCCATACTATGAAACCGCCAGAATTGCCAGGTACAGTCTTGTCCAATAAAATTATGAATAACGCTCACGCCCCCGGGATGTTCATGTTGGAATTCGGTGCAGTCATAGATGATATTATCGATCACAATCCAAGCCCGTGATACGTTAAAAGGGTCCTCGAGTTGTGAACGCCATTGTTCTCTTATACGACTGACTCTTGACTTATCAATGTAAGGCAAGTCTGAGTCCGGTTTGGACAGTTGCTGAAATTTATCTTGAAGGCCAGACACCGTCGCTGATGAAGAGTCTATGTTCTCGACATGGTCACTTTGATGGAGGATCTTATCATGAGTCGCTGTTGAATCTGGCAGTCTTCCACTGGGGAATATATTTGCAGCAGATTGATTCCGTAGCCTGATCCATCCCATTATGGTGAGATAATGATCAGATTGATGCGTGAAATAGAATTGCAGCTCGGTACTGTGACTGAACGTCAGTCGGAGGAAGAGAATAACCCTGAAAGAGCAACCAATTTTCTAAAGAGAATTCCTCTAGTCTGACCAACCCCAAAAGTGGCTGTAGATGCTACCTTGCCGAACTACCGACAGACATACGTATCACCTCAAGCAGAAACGCGGAGAGAACCATAGCCGAACCACAGCGGAGAACAGCGGCGTTCCGCAGCGTCCAAGCCAACTCTCTTTATCATCTGGATTCGTTCCAGTACTCCTTGATTGGTGCCCACAAACGTTTCCCCGCATACCCCGGTTTCTAAATCCGGTGGACTGAAAAGGGTCCAATTTGCGGCTTTTGCGCGTGACAAAACGCAATGAAGTAGTGTTGTTGCACAGACTTAACAAAGAACCTATGCTTCGCTGAAGAGGGGCTACATAAGTGGAGGGAAGATCATGCCTCCTACCCCTCTGTTTGCATATATAATCTTGTCGTTTGATATCAACTGTGGATCAACTGGGTCTAATGTTCTCTAACTAACACTTATTTGATTCAATCCGCAATATTCGGGATTAAAAAACATGGACAACATGTCTACGGCGCACATACCCTTTACATCACCAGGCAACCTTGAGCAACCCTATGATGGTCCTCCCAGGAATGTGGCATCTATAGATCAACTAAAATTTGACGAAAATCTTCAGCCCAAAAATTACTCCATCGCCGGAACATCACCAGACTCAAAAATACTCATTACGGACGTCTGGATTATTGACGCTACTGGAAAAGAGCCTTATCATGGCGACGTCTTGGTCGTTGGTAAGTCAGAGTTTATTGACACACTATTACAGCCTACTTATATAAAAACATTAGGAGAACGATTCGCCCACGTGGGCGAGGTACCTGAGAAGGAGTCTCTGATCAGAGACCCAAAAGTCAGGGTATTTCATGGAAATGGTCGTACGCTAATACCAGGCCTGGGTGATGCTCATACACACTTGAGCTGGAATGGAGGAGATCTTGGTAGGTTGGGCGAACTGGGTATCGAAGAACACACCCTCTTGACTGCCAGAAGTGCACGGTGTTTTCTGGATTCTGGATATACTATGTTAGTAATGTCTCGCACTATCATGACCTTCTGCTCACTGAATGGCTCGGTGAAACAGGTGTTTCGGAGCAGCGTCAGCAAAGAGACGTCTCGACATCGTTATTCGCGATGCTATTAATGCGGGCGACATCCCCGGTCCAAGATGCCTCGCTAATGGTCAGGAGATGGCGAGGAGGGGCGGAGAGCTAGTAGGTGGAATCACCGCATTTGCCGATGGACCGGATGAGATGCGTGAAGTGTATGTGAAGGTCTTCTAACTTTAATATCTGTTGCTAATTGCATCTGTGCTCGATTGAAGAATTCGTGAGCACGCTGAACTGGGAGTGGATCAGATAAAGCTATCGATGTCAGGAGAATCGGTAAGAAGCGATTCAGAAGAGTTTCAGCCGGTCTGGAGACTTACTTTTGAAAGATCACAGAAACCCGAGATGCCGAAGAATGCTATTTCACGAGCGAGGAGACACGGGCCTGTGTTGACGAGGCTCATAAGCATGGAATTAGACTATGTGCTCATGCCAGGGCGCGAGACTCGGTCAGGCAATGTCTCGACCACGGCGTAGAAGTGATATATCACGCCAGTTACATTGATGAAGAATGTAAGAACCGTCTCGCTGACCGATCTACTACATTCAACTGATTCGTAATATTAGCAATGGATATCCTCGAAAAAAAGAAAACGCAGCATGTGGTCGCCCCTGCAATCAACTGGCTCGTTGCAACGTTGTATGAGGCCGGCGCCTTTGGATACGCTACTGAGGCCGCAGAGAAAGCTGGTTATAGAAAGGAACTCGACACTGCCATTGCAGGTCTTCGAGAGATGCATCGACGGGGCATTGTAGTACTTCCTGGGGGGTGAGCATCAAGTTTCTCTCACATGAAATTCTGGGTAAACCAACTAATAGCACACATCATGCAACAGAGACTACGGCTTCGCTTGGACGCCTCATGGAACATACGCCCGAGACCTCGAGCATTTCACAAAGCTACTTGGTTTCACCGCTCACGAAGCCATTATAGCCGCCACATACGGAGTTGCGAAACTATTCATGCGATCGCACGAGATGGGGCAAATTAAGGCAGGGAACTTTGCTGACTGTGTTGTGGTAGAAGGGGACCCCTTGAAGGATATTACCATTCTACAGGATCATGCAAAACTTAATATTATCATGATCAATGGGCGTGTCCATAAAGCAGGTCGCAAGGAGGTTGCGCCGCTGCCGGATCAATTGGTTTCAAACAAGATAACCAATCTTGACAAAGTCGGGATAACTGCTCCGATGCAGGCAGCATGTTGATCTAAGTCGTGTTGTTTCATTCGGTCAAGCTATATTTGCTTATCGCTTCGGTTAGGGTTCCAGGCTTTTCCCTTTGAGCTCAGCTGTTGTATGGCGCCTACACCCTGGTTCTCACGTAGGACTTTCCAAGTGCGATGAGTTGATTGTTTTCTGTTAATTCTCTGAAGATTCGTGTTTGTCAATGCACCATAATTGCACCAGAAATATAAATTCAGATTACGTGATCATACCCGTAAAATAAAGTATACTCTGGATAATATCAGGCGGTCCAGACAGTATTCTTGTATTTGCAGACTTCGTATATCACTGTCTCTTAATATCAATCTTACTGTTACATTATCCTTGTTAACCAGCCACCCAATTTTATGTAGGTTTAATTCGACTTTATACGATTACTACCTCAATCCAGCATGTGTGCTGCTGGCGTTATTATGTGGATCTACAAATGTGGAATCAAGAATAAGTTATATTGAATTCTTGCGCGAACGTGGCCTACAGCTTGTTCAGCACGCAGGACAAACCCGCTCGGTTCAAGCAGAGTCAAGGATAAGCGTCGGCGACGTGACTACAGGAGCCCCTAAACGTTGGCTTAGTCCTAGAAACTAAGTGTTTCTGGTCTTGATAAGGGGAAGCTATGGTAGCTCAACACAGTCTTTTCTGTATCTTGATTCTTTATGGGATGAGCCATGTGATAGCTTCAGAATGTATCTGGATATCTTTGAAGCACAGATCCTGCTCTAGTATAAGAGACCCCAGTTCATAATATCGTCCTTTCTATAAGAAGACAAGTGAATTGTAGTTTATACCTAATGAACTAGATCAACCAAGAGTGAGCTATTCGGAGGTTGTCATTGGACGACTCCCGCCCACAAGCTCGGCACCTCTTCAGATTCATTGCCATACTTGCCCCGATTTTGAGCCACAAGCAAGTCAAAAGAAAAGCGCCTGAATAGCCAATTGAAAACAATTACGATCATATAATGAGTGGAATGAGTAAGATATGGCATCTTTCTTCTACCTGACAAGAGTTGCAAGTAAAGCGTCTAGGCTGTCCCAGGGGCTACTACCAATTTCTACACAACACTCGCTGCATCATTCCTAGCGTTGCGCAGCAAGCACAATTCGTTGAATCGACCTTATTTTTGACCCTTGATGTCATCCTCCATTTGATGTTTCCGCTATTGAGTGCGATATGATATTTCTATTATCAGAGGCATCACATTTCCTGAATACGTGCCGACCCCCGTCCGCGCGTCTTTGGCGCTATAATCAGAGTGTAATCTGGAGCCCGAAGCGACACTGCGGTTTACTTTCGAACTCTCGAACGTTCTCCTACCATTACTGTCCGCCTAGCATGGAGCTTTCTCAGACAGGTAAGCACGTCCAGCTTGGCGCAATTTAACATATCACTAATCTGTATCAGACTGGAATTCCAACAATGAATTCTTCAGATTCACACGTGGTCGTTTTTTTGTAGACGAGACACAGAATCTTCGAAAGCGAGAGGTCAGGTTCGACATGAATAGGCTTGCGCGTGTTGCAGCAGACTCAGTTGGCGCCGCTCGATGTATTTCCATCAAGAAGTACCCCGACAGCATGTTCAACAAAGCATTTCTCATGTTTATGGACAATGGCCGAGAAGTCATAGCGAAGGTGCCGAACCCGAATGCTGGCGTCCCACACTTTACTACAGCCAGTGAAGTCGCCACGATGGACTTTGTATGTTTATTTGGAACTCCATTCACAGCCAGTCTTGCTAACATGTCTAATTCGGGAGGCCAGAAACATTCTTGAGACGCCGGCACCTCGCGTATACTCATGGAACTCACACGCAGGATCGCACCCCGTTGGGGCTGAGTTTATCATCATGGAAAAAGTCGAGGGCGTTCCGCTGTCCCAAGTCTGGGTCACCTTGAAACTACCCCAGAAGCTTCAAGTGCTTCTTGCCATGACACGTCTCCAGAAGCAATGGCTGAGCGTTTCATTCTCCCATTATGGTAGCTTGTACTACAAGAGAGATGTGCAGCCACCAGCAGGCAACCACTACGTAAAGAATGGCAACGTCATCAGAGATTCGGAGTTCGCTATTGGCCCGCCTACAGGCCGGGATTGGTTTGATGCAGGCCGATCAAGTTTGGACATCGAGAAAGGGCCATGTATGTCGTGGTTCGTATCTTCTTCGCGCAGCCGCTGATGATTTTACAGGGGCTTCTCTAACGCAGTATCTGCAAGCAGTCGGGATGCGAGAGACGAAGGCAATCCAATCTCTGAAACCTCCGAAACAGATTGCTTTATTTTGTGGGCCAAAGCTCTACCGACCAGACAAGGAAAAGAAAATTACGGCTCTAGCACAGTACCAACAAGTCGTGGATGCGCTTATCCCAAATGACACCGCCATCAACAGTCCCCGCCTCTGGCATAATGACTTGCACGATGACAACGTCTTTGTAGATCCACATAACCCCGAAAGGATTACGGGCATCATCGATTGGCAGTCTTGCCACATCTCACCCCTCTTTAACCACAATCCCGATCCAGCCTTTCTCGACTGGGATGGCCTTGAGCCTGAGACACTCGATCTGGCACCAAGGCCGAAACTGTCTGGGCTTTCCCCAGAAGAACGATCCGCGGCTGTACACGAGTATACCATCCAAAACGTTTTTATTGGATGGCGGAAACTCATGCACGCCAAAAACCCTGATCTATATCGAGTAGTCGAATTCCGAAAGACGGCAGCATATGGCCTGATATTCCTTGCCCACCGGATGTTCGAATACGGTGAGGCACATTTCCAATCGCTTCTGGTCGATCTGAAAGACACGTGGGCGGATTTACCTGTCGTGGGAAATGGCATCCCATTCCCTTTTGACTTTTCAGAGGAAGTTATCGAGCGTATTAAACTAGATAGCGATGGTGCGGTGGCAGGAACTGAGCTTGTTGCAGAGGTGAAGGAGAGGCTAGGTGATCTGTGGCCAGACAAGGGATTCATCGACCACGAGCGATACGATGAGTGCAAAGCTGCACTCCATGAAGTCAAAGGTCAGATACTAGAGCAATTGGCTGAAAATGACGAGGAAAAGGCTGAGTACGAGCGTCATTGGCCGTTTGACTGATCTCCATTATATTGAAGCAGTGGCATGATCGCAGAAATGGTAAAATACAGGAACAAAAGTACCTATCTCCATTAGACTGGCTGAAAACAGTATTTCCAAATACTCCTCTCGGCCTTGTACAAATTTGAGTAGTTTCTCGGATCCCCACCCAAGGCGCGAGACCAATCCGGCCAGTTACCAACAAGGGTTACATATCAACGGCCGAATCTCCTACCACTCTCAACGGCGGGACGAAGCATCATTTGGCATCAGGCAGGAGTGCGGTGTTTCCAGTATAGGCTCGTACCACTTTGCTTTACTGTCAAATATGCATGTACCACGATGACACCCTGAAAATCATCACATTCTGAGGTACGCCACACGATATGCGAGAGCTCTTTTAGACTTATATTCGAACGCAGTGGACAGGTAGATCTAGCTTGATGTATACTCCGACCTGGCTTTATTTGGCTTGGGGATGAGATTGGAAAGTTTCGTAGGTACAAGGGTTGAAGGTTCATTCGTGTTGTTTCAAGTGTGTACGAAACAAGCACAATCCTAATATGTAATTCATTGCATCTGGAGAAGCGCGCTTCGGTTTTACATACCTAGGTATAATGGGCCAATGCTATTCATTCTCCGTTAAATACAGGAGCCTCATCGTTCCACCAAGGATCCTTCATAATCTGGGACATGGTCGCTCTCTCTTGTGGATCAAGTTTCGTCATCATGGTTATCACTCTCTTTGTTTCGGTATTAAGATTTGGGAAAGTCTCCTCTGTCCATTGATTGAATCGCATGCTTGGGTCATCCGCTGTTGTCTCTGATAGTTCCATTAAGATGGCACCCCATCTCTCATCGTTGACAGAAGTTATTAGTCCAGGCGGGACAGGTCCAAAGAATGTGACTAATCGGCTCATGATCTCCAGCTCAGGCTCAATTCCAGCTTCCTTCAGTTCTTTGAAATCGAGGTGTAGTGTTTCGATACCTGTTATAACATAGAGACACTGAAAAAATTTTTTAGCCACAACGTTTTAACCTGGCAATAGTTCAACTTACAAGAAGTCCATAAGAGAATACATCCGCAGGTTTCCCAACACCTTTTCCAACTTGTGCCTCTGGGCTACGCCACATAACATTACCAATCCTAGCATTGAGAAGCTTTTCGCCTTCCAATTGCAGAGAACAGTCTAGATCCGATAATACCACTCTCTCGATCTCAATTTGGCCCTGATTGTTTTCGTGGTAGTCAACCATGATATTGTCAGGCTTTATATCTGAAGAAATACATTAGCAAGGCGCATCAAAAAGACGTTATTTAGCTTTATTCATTCCAACCTAGGTGTATCCACTGCTTTGAGTGCAGCTTTTCCAGTGCCTGTCCGACTTCGCGCAGTATGTATTTTCTTGCTTTGAGCGAAAGATTCACGTTCTTCTGAACTAGAGACAGCAAGTCACATGCGAAGTACTCATAAATAAGAACCCGGTCATTTTCATTCACATCAACATGTGTTAGAAGCTGGCTATGGCCTGGAAACTCTCCTCTGATAGCGACAGAGTGTTCGAATATTGATTCCGACACTGGCTTCAAAACAAAGGCTCTGCCTTCACAACTAGGATAAATTACGATTTAATTATATTGAAGAGAAACAGGATTTCGGAAGGACATACTTACTGTGCGAGGTAGATATTTCGTTCTGAATTCCTTGGATGAGCCCTGAGCAGCTTGTCGCGCACATACTCACGCCCCGAGGCACCTACAAGTGTTGAGTTCATCCTGAACCCTCTAAGCTTGCGAAGATTGGCAAACATAGAAGATGAATGAGAGTTAACCCTGAAAAATAAGCGAGACGAGTGCATGGTAGAGACGTTATCATCACATAGTATATGAGACGGAGACGTATTTCACCAGATCATCGGGGTTGCTAGGGGTAGACAACTGCGGTTAGCCTCCCTTTCTCCTCCCCCTTTCTCCTCATCCTCTCTGTTCACCTCTCTACTCGCCATTTTTACCCTCCATTTTTGCTCATTACAGCTTCTATAAATTTGATCATCTGCAGTCGGCATCATGGCTGCTTGTAGAAAGAATTATATCCCTCTAATAAGTCAACATAACCCTATCACTTGATATCTGATTTAACGCAACCAACACGATGTCGTACAAACAAGTTTTTTTAAAGTTCTTTTATCAAGAACATTATCAAAAATGGAAAAAAAACTTGGCCATCGAGTATGCTATCGAAACATCAGCATGGAGACGCACCTAATTGGCGAACACCGTTATAGGAATTTACGCTGGCACTAGAAAAGAGCGATATGCCTGCCAATACTGTGAAAGCTATTTTAGTAGACACGCAATCTATAAGTAGTGATATACAGCAGACAATGGCAGTTGTTTCAAGAGTGACACAGGTTAGGGTTTCATGTTTTCCTTTTTTAGCTACCGCCGCTATATAAGCGCCTACACCCTGGCTCACAATAGTACGTGGCAACTGCGATGGAATGATTGGTCCCCGGTTAATTGTTTGCAAATTCGCGCTGACTATATCTTGCGATGCGCCATAATTGTACCAGAAGTATGGGCCAGGGGTATATAGTCAAACCCCTAAACTTCTTTCTTACTACGGTGTGATTCAAATGATAGATATAAATAGTATGCAGAAAGGCTCACATATCATCCTTCTGTCATAATCACATGGGGTTATTGCCAATCGTTTAGAACTATATCTCAAACCCCAGACTGCACCTGTGTCATTAATACATTAGGTCCCGAATTGCTTTATACATGCGTACTCATTCATTGGTAAAACATATGTACATATTTAGTACGGAGCAAGATACATGTGGCTTGTTTGACGTTTCTGCAGCCTCGATGCCTTCATATCGGCCATACCACATACCTCTACAAACCCAAAAAAGGGCATCATATTCGCAACGTCGGCAACGCTGATACAACCCAGGTCAAATAGGTGCTGCAAAATGAAACAGCCCAACGAAATGGCTGCATAGTCAGACATAGATCAATTGTAGATGCACATTTGGGCGTCTTCATCAGAGGCATATATATACCGACCTCATTCGTCTGAAAATGTGTCTTTTTCGTCTTTCATCAAAACAAGCTTTCTCTCAATCTACTTTCTTCTTTCATTTATCAGAGATACTTTTCAAAACACTCCTTTACCCAATTTCAAATAAAATTTTTCTTTAAAGTCCTTCTACGATTTCAACATGCTCAACTTTATCCTCATCTCAGCTCTCGTCGCAGCTCCTCTCGTGGCCGGCCACGGAAAAGTGACAGTTCTCACCGGCAACCTCGGCGGCAATGGCACAGCCCTGGGAATCAAAGGTGGCTCCGTCGCGAACGCCGGTAAAAACTACCAAACCGAGCTAGATACCACCGTCTTCTGGTCTAAGAACATCAAAACTGACCACGACTTTGGCTGGACTGAGTCGAGCCATGGTAACCTCGGCATGTCCGACTTGGCCAAGGCCATGGCTCTGTCGGGCGATACCTTGCCTCAAGTTAGTCAGGGCGGTAGCATCAATGCGACTTTACATATTGTGACCAGCGATGGCGCAGGTCCCTATAGAGCTATTATCGATCCTACAGCCTCGGGTAAATTTTCGAGTGCAGTTGACATGGAGGTGACGACCCAAGTGCCCGGTGAGAAAGGCTGGATTCATACTACTCCTAGCAAAGCTGCGCTTGCAGCCGGCCATGGCCATATTATTCAGAAGCGTGCAACACGTACATTCGAACAGAAAGCGACACGCACCAGGGGCAAGCGTGAGACAGCCACTTTGGTTGATAAGGATTATGCAAGTCTCTCCATTACAACTCAAACATAATAGATACTAACTGTATATCATAGAAACTCGAAATTGCCATTCCTCCCGATGTTTCTTGCAACGGCACTGCCAACGGCCAGTCAAACTTGTGCGCAGTCAAGATCAGCAACAACAATGAGAACGGTCCCTTTGGTGCTGTCATGATCGTCCAGATGGCTTGTTAGGCATTTGTCATCCTGGATCTGACCGAGGTTTTGCTTCTTCGAAGCGATGGATTGTGAGGCAATTGATATACAGCACAGTTATATAGTGACCCAATAGGCTGGTACTAGCGGGAAATCCTGTGTTTGTGACGGTTGGAAGAGGAATTCCTGTGAGCATATCTGCTAGGTAGCGCGCATCAGCTCATGACTAGCAAAATCTTTGAAAGTATCGCAACCATAAATCTATCTTCATAAACCCGAACTCTTTCAAGGTGTATATTAAAAAAAAGAAACAGCAATACAGCTTGACCTCGCAGCGTACTAAGATCGCTAACCCTATCGAGGACGGAAATGTCCCATTACGGCAAATTGGTCCCTATTAGGCAATTTCTCAGCACGGCTGCTTATGAATAGTACTCTTGATGTCATTAACCCCAAAAGCAAAATGAAAATAATAAATATATCAATTTGGGTCTGATCGCTCATTTTCAAAGAGTTATCAGACATATTTCTCCAAAAACGAGCGATGCATGTCTCCCACCATATTTACAAAGCAGGCAGCAAGACATTATGCAAGATTGGCTGAACTAGAAGGCTAATTCCGTGGACCAATCTGGAAGAAAAGCAGGACAAAAAGAATGTAACAGAAACATAATAGCAAATGCATCATTTCATCGACTTCCGTCTTGTCTTCTCAACTCCTCCACACAAGCCGATATCTTCTCTCAAATCACACCTCTCACAAAAGATCCACTCAGAGATACGTCCCCTCGAACCCCATCTTCATCAAATCCACGGTTCAAACGAGATTATTTCTATCATAGGCCGAATCCCTGGTATAGCTCGTTCCCGTGTTGGGATTGGAGTATTCCTTGTGCACACGAGTCGTATTGTCCAAGCCGGTGGTATCCCGATCTACATCGCGATGGTAGTATCGGCCAGACTCATCCATCTGCTCACGATGATGGCGGTGGGTGGCGGCATCAACGTCATAATCGACGTGCTGGTCATAGGCGCCAGTGGTTGGGTCGTAAGTGGTGCGATTTGCGCCGTCGACGCTGGTGTCGCCGTACGTGCTGTAGCTGGTGCTGTAGGGGTCGGTGGCGTAGGTGTTGCTAGTCATTTTGCTGATTGTTTGGTTGGAGAGATCTAAGGAGATCGTTTTTCGGTTTGTAAATTGATTATCGTTTTTTTGAATTTAGAAGTCTTTGGTCTTTTTTCTTTTTGATTTTGTGTGATTTCGAAAAGATTGATTCTAAACTGGATTGTGGCCTATCTTTATAGGTTTGCTTTCGTCGTCCGAACTTGCCTGATGATAGAGTTTGACATCATGCTTGCCTCTATTACTACGGCGTATCAGGGTGGCATAAACGAGTGCTCCTTGTTTGATCATGGATTGGATAACAATGGCAAACAATCATAGTCATTACTTGAATTATTCTGCGTTGGAGGTAATGCGCCCGCCACCACCCTGATCCTTCCATTAGCCAAAAGATATGATATCAAGACAGCTGCCATCCCATCAGCAGTGGTGGCACTTGGCAAAATAGAAATCATAGCAAAACATGTATCCATCTATAAGTTGTGAACAGTTACACTCGTAAGAATATCCCATCCCCCTTAATTATGTCATTACGCAAGTCTTTCACGTCAGTAGAAAGACAGGCAAAAAGAACAAGAATGTAGCAATCAAGAAGACTGGTAGACTTTGAAGCTCTTGAATTCCCAATACGCCTCTGTAAACGCGCTGGGATTCGCAGCCACATAAGCGGTACAGTTACTCGGACATTGCGCCTCATCAACGTAGTACTTGTCCGCAGCAGCCAATGCTCCGCACAGATCAATATTGGCAATGATACTCTGATTTCGGAAGTGCGACGAGATGCTGCAGTCTGTCGATGGGAAGTCGGCTGTTGCTTCACCCCAGGTGGATGGGTTGGGGCTGCCGTTGGTAATGTCGGCCGGAATCGAGTCGCGCGGCCACCACCAGATTCGAATCCCGGCATCACGAAGCTCCGTTGCATAGACCTGCCATAAACAATTAGCATCTCATATAAAGTCTTCAACATTTGACACTCACTCCTCCGCCGTTCTTATTAAATTCAGGCCCGTAGGAAGCAGTACTTCCCGACACGCCGCATCCTTCATTCGAGTTCGTACCGTTGTAGCAATTTTTTGAAGTAACTTTACCCGTCTCCTTGCGCTTCACACCCATACTGCAACCGTCTGTCGTATGCAGAGTCATACTATTTCCCCATGTCCCGTTGTTGGTAGCTTCCATAACATCAATTTCGCCATTCATCGGCCAGTTGCTTGAATCAGAAAGCCACAAAGCTGGCCATGTGCCGCAACCGTAAGGGGTATGGAGGATGTCGAAGATGAATAGGCCGTCGTTGTAGGTGTTGTTAGATTGGATGCGAACAGAGTTGCGTCCTCCAATGGTGTTGGGATAGCTTGTATCGACTTTGATGACAGCAGATTCACTCGTTGCATACGTTAGATTGGTATAGACTGCGTTGGCACGTTGCAGGTAGCTAATACAGTCAGCCAACAACTACAGACAATATCAGGAAAAGAATGGAACCAACACAACAAAGCCAGCCGTCGGATCGGCATCCGACCAATACCAAAAATTATCGAAAAAGTTCTCTCCCTCATAGGTATCCTTCAACGAGTAATTGAGCGGCGAATAATCCGGATACCGGTTCGCTTTCACTCCTTCGTATGCGCCGACAATAATCGCAATCACAATTACTACTACACCACCAACCGCGATCAGTCTTGTGCGTGTTCTCCACCCTCGAGGATCGAATCTGGAGTATTGCGATCGTCTTGTAGGGGATTGGTAATTTATGCCAGAGTCAAGGGCGATGTTATCGGCGTATGGCGGGGTGTCTGATTTCGGATATTGCGGATGGTCGTAATATGCCATTTCGACTGTGGTCCAAGCCGGTGAAAGGCTTGACAATTTTATTATCGATTTCAGATATGATTCCACACCAGATATGATTTCAAACAATATATGATCAAGGAGTATACACTATAGAGTGATGACTGTAGTAATCGTGCATCAGGAAGGTTGTAGGAAGAGAAGTCGATGATGCAAGGCAGCAAAAGCAGAAAAGAATGTCGAGTATTTACGTATTGCCTGTTTCTGACGCTCTTGCTCCACCTGCACATGTCAACCAGTCCTTGTCACATCATTAATTAATCCACACGCTTACGTGTTTAGACCCATTGAATCTCACCTGATTTGTGACTGCTCCTTAGTAAATGAACTAGACTTATCAATTGTAATCTGCCCAGTAAGAACCACCTACGTCGTAGAAAATAGATTTGAAAGACATTGCCCCACCATTGAGGACCCTGGATTTAAGCCTAGGCCAAGCCGTCTCTACAAGCTAAAGCCCTAAGGTCTCGAGTGGGCCTACAAGTGCCTGCAACATTTAACGCTAATGTGAGACTCGAGCTGCGAACGGCCACTAAACAGGCACTAAATGAATGTACCCAATTCATAGTGTTTGCTGCGCCTCGGTCTATGTATCGGTCCCGTATTGCACTACATAATTTTGTTACGGCTCTGTCAAATCGGCTTGTGCGGAACTGCTTATCGCACTGTAATATCGTATTGCATGGTAATACAGATATATGCAATGTCTCAGAGCATGCCTCGAGCATGTATGAAGGATGAAACAGAACATGAGTATTACTTCTTGGTCGAATCTCTCTGTCCACTCGTCGCCTGCCATCGGCTCTTACTCCATCCAATAACCAGGTTGAAAATCTCATTGCGCTCGGCTGGATTGACATCGACACTCTCGATTGTTGTCCGCTGCTTACCTCCCGTTATCGTGTTATGCGAGGTATCCATATCCGGTACGCCTCTAAACACTTCCTGGCTGGCGCTCGTCTTGGCATCAATCAAAAATTCAAAGTCTAATCTTTCCAGTTTTCGATCGAGACCTACGATTTTTGAGAGGCCGGAGCCGTGCTCTTTCGACATTTGCACGAGCTGTCCGTAGGTACATGACCATCGTGGTTCTCGGTCAAGTAATGGCTTTTGTTTATGCAGTGTACTCAAAAGATGTGGCTTTTCAACGAACTGGATTCCTTCCGAGTTTAGGATAAGTTGTCCTTCGTGGCCGTGATAAAAGGCAATGAAGAAGATCGATTGGACGTAAGGCGAGGTTATTTTATCATCATCGTGCTTTGTGCTGTTATCTTTGTGGATTGGAGAGTCATCTGCAACTTGGTCACGAGTCTCAGCCGCATCTTGAAAATCATCTCCCTGTATGCCGTCTCGACAAGTCTGACACTCTTGAGAGAAGCAATTCTCTTTATGTGTTAGTGCTCGTGTTTTTAGTTCATGTCGACGGAGAACTTCATTCTCCTGAAGGAACCGTATCGCCCATTCGGCTACTACAGTCAGCAGTCAAAACCGTCTGTGAATCGATCAAAGACTTACGATATGAAGGTATGTCCCAGAATGCCCAGCGAAATGGGCTGACAAGATATCGATACCGTGGGTATCGACTGGCTATTGGCCAGCAAAGGAAGAAGACATTGATCACAATGAACCATACAATCCTCATACAAAAATCCGTATCTGTCAGTAATGTGATGAGGAGGCAAGAAAAGAAAAAGAACAATGTGGCAGCTGTCTTTCGGGAGTCGCGCCAGTAGTAGAAACTAGACCCCACAATTAGCCTTTATATCCTGCATAAGAGCACCCAAGAGCATACTTTCGTGTAATTTCTAGAAAAGCTACTAGGTCGCCAAGTTGGAGTCGTATAAACGGAGCAATCTGGTCTACTAACGGCTCAAGCCATTTGTCTCGTCCGTGTCGATCAACCAGTTCTCCGAATCGATACGCCTTGGCCCCCCTGTCAAGCGAACGATCCAAAGACTCTCGCATGGAGACAACGTCTGACGGGTAGAATCTGCTTTGCAACGTAATATAAATGATGTATGCATACTGGCAGATGTTAGATTGAGCATACCTCGAGGGAGGGTGCACTCACCAAGAAACCAACGACATGCTGCGTGTACCATAAAATCGCAAAAACGCCGTACCAGAACGCCGTACGCTGCGGTTTTTCCCAACGATAGAGATCTCGAATACCCATCCACCACTCTTCCCACGGCTCGGCGGCCATTACCAGGCGCTCTGCAAGCGTAACAATATCCAAAGGTGACTTCCACTCATCAACGTCCACATATCGTGCCGTGAAGGGTTGCGAGTAGTACAAAAAGAGCTATGAAAGTTAGAGTCTGCATGTTGACTGGGGATATTTATACTGACCTGACCTAAATATCTGTCCCATTTGAAGTTGACCTCATTACCACTGGCATCCCTCTCAATGAACTTCTCATCATCCAATCTCGGGAAATCCGCAACCTGCGACGGCGTCACACGTACCGCTTTCATATGCCGACCCGTTATCCATGCCACTAGGATACTTTGGCGGTGCGCCTCCAGCAACTCTATCTTTGCCCTTTGGACTTCTACATCATTCTCAGGAGATTTGCATTCTTTTGACTCAATGGCCCTAGTTCTCTGGTGGGGCTTCTTCTCCGCGCCCTTTCTATTACGAGTCTTCCGTGACGGCTCCTTGTCCTCATCTTTCTCGGCTTCAAAAAGAGCGTCATGGGCGGCCAAGAACTCGCGATCCGCTTGAGGAGTAATATACGGCCGAGTGGCTTTCGACAGACTCTTAGCAGTTTTGCTCTCATAATGCTGGATTATAGTGCGCCTAGGGTGTAGGATATGAGTCGCCAGCTTCTTTGATGCTACCTTGGCCGCTCGAGTACGGGGTCGCCGTGGTTTGATATTGGCGCTAGTGGTTATAGCTGACGGCTTCGATCTGGCGACTTCAGATGGATTGAAGGCGGGGTCAGTCTTGAGATGCCCGTGCGAATTTGAGTAGCGTAAACCCCAATCTCCAATTAGGCTGTTTGAGGGTGAATCGACGGATGCAGATCGTTTGCGGATCACACTGCTGGCTAGGCTGCTCATAGCGCCAATCTTTGGCTCTTAGACGGGAGTTTCGTAAGTACTACGTCGGAGCAATAACCTTCATCAGATCCGAGCATTGACGGGACGGGCCTAATTATTTATTGGGCCATTCCCTCAATAATCTGCCAGCTGTCACTGACAACTTATGAATTGTATCCACAGCTCCACGCCTGGTCTGATCGGAATACAACGATTAAATTAGAACAAGCAATGAGAGAGATTGAGAGGTGTCGTCGTCACATGCCAGAGTGGGTCGTTCTGAACTTGGCTGCATGACGTAGGCCGTCTCTTCTTGACAGCTCAGTCAGTTTGCGAAACACTCACCACGTATTCAGACTATCTATAAGAGGAAAACTCGCCAGACAGCCTCAGTTGCTCGAGGTTTGTCTACTGGTACTGCACTACCACTTCACGAATGCGCTGATGGACATCAAGTCGAGACAGCCCTAGTCGCGTACTCCTCTCCAGGACGCCAACACATTCCAGCCGACAGGCCTGTATCATAGACATGTCGCAATGAGCCTGGTCAGGGCCTATTGCAACTATACGTAAGTGTAGATTACATGTATGCAATTGGTGACATTGCCCACCTAGGAAAGATAAAAGGTATGGTCTATCTTATCAGGGAGAACGCATTGACCAGCTTAGAAGTGGGCTGATAGGACGGAGTAGTTCCATAGTCAGCACTGGACATCTTTCTCACCTAGGTATCTCGCTCTCGTTGACGGTATTGGGTCTATACACAATTCGAAAGATACTATAAGCAGCTTAGTCATTTACCATGGCCTCAGTGCACAAAGTAGCCGTCATTCAATGGCATATCAAAGTCGGTGTTTCCTCTCCATCACTTCCCCGCACTGTCATACACCTCACAACACCAAAGAGCATACTAATGACACAATATACAGAACCTCGACCCAGAATACAATCACTCCCAAGCCGTCAAATACATCACATCAGCCGCCGCTGATGGCGCCAAACTCGCCGTTCTCCCAGAGTATGCTCTTATCCCCGAGGTTGCACCCGCACACTCTACTAACACCATACAGATACCACCTCTGCGGCTGGGCCCCCGAGTCACCAGATTTCTATACCCAAGCCTTCCAAAACCAGCCCTATCTCGATGCCTACTGTCGTCTAGCCGAAAAACTACACATCAACATCGTCCCCGGAACAATCATCGAAGCCGAACCAAAAGAGACCACCGGCGATAAAACAGCGCGAGACCACGCCCTCTACAACACAGCCTACTTCATCTCCTCCTCCGGCGCCATCCTCGGCAGATACCGCAAAAAGAACATCTGGCACCCGGAGCGTCCGCACCTAACATCCAGCAGCACCGACCCGCACGAAGTCATCGACACCGAGATCGGCAAAATCGGCATGCTGATATGCTGGGACCTCGCATTCCCCGAGGCATTTCGCGAATTGATCGCCAAGGGCGCCGAGATTATCATCATACCTACATACTGGGGCAAACACGACGCAAACGAAGAAGCGCTACGCCTAAACCCGGATAGTGAACAGCTCTTCATCGAGTCAACGCTTACATCGCGGTGTTTCGAAAACACGTGTGCAATCGTGTTTGCGAATGCGGCGGGGCCGGCGGATTTCTATTTGGGCATGTCGAGGGTTGTAGTGCCGTTTATCGGACCCATAGGCGATAAGAAAAAGAGTATGGAGGCTGAAGAGGAAGGGGCAATGGTGGTGGATTTGGATCTGTCGGTGCTCAAGTTGGCCGAGGAGAATTATAAGGTTAGGCAGGATATGGCGTCGGAAGGTTGGCATTATAGTTATCGACATGATGCCGTCGATAAGAGGCCTGCTGAGAGAGCCTAAGATAGAAGTATAATTAAGGTATAATTGGTGCTGGAAAAAATATGAGCAAATATGAATAATAACATTTGAAGGCAGTGCTGAAAAGGGAATCCCTGGAACATGGAGTAACAACATCGATAGTAGGACATAAAGGAGAGAAAAAGCATACACATCAAAGTGTCATCATGTAACATTCATCAATCATATATCAATTGATGATCAAATTCGTCATACACTCAACCACAAACTCACTTCACAAAAATAGGCAAATGCAACCAACCCTTTTCCAACTGTCGCCGAGATCAACATAAAATATAATGGACATGAGGAACAGGCGCGAGAACGAAAGCACAAAGGAAAGGGACAAAGGAAGCCGTCTAATTATCTACTACCCACTTGACGCCAAGACGTAACCGACTACGCTGAATTTACTGAACTTGACTAACGATTTCGCTGGCGCGGGAGAGACTCTCGACCATTTGTTGGCACTCCTTTCGGCGACGGATAGTGTAGTCGCTTTCCTTAAGGAGGTCGTCGAGTTCATTGTTGCGGTACATCATTTCGAGGAGCTCGCGTTGCATTTCGTCTTTGGAGAATCTATGATCATGTAAGTAAATGATCAAAGGATTCTGCTAGGTCCTGAAATAGTACTTACTGGACAAGAGTGTACATAATGGCCTTGGGTACCATGTCAATCATTGTACGCTTGACAATGTTGAAGTAGGAGGTGATCAAGAGTTCTGAATCAGTCAGCCTAAGTTATATCGAAATGGACTAGATGAAGAAACGTACTGATGACTTCGACTTCGATATTCTCCCGCTCGTTCAAAGTGCCAGATGCCTTCAATGTTGGTGGGGGAGGCTCCATAGCAGCCAACTTCTTCTTGTTCTTCGATGCAAAAAAGCTACCGAAAAATCCACCCTCCTTGTTGGCATCAGGGATAGTGTCCAATGAAGGACTAGAAGAACGAGGTGGCAGCGGCTTGCCAGTCTTAGGGTCAACCTGGGTTGGTTTGCTAGCTTGCGTCCGCTCGTTGACAATGGCCATAGCACGGTGGCCATTCAAGAAATCTGGGTGACCGGTGTTGATGTAGCACGCTTCCATGTTGACCAAATCTTTAACAAGCTTGTTGCAGGGCTCCATGGACTTCTTGAAAAATTGAATCACGACATTATGGAACTTTTCTTTAAGCATAGGGTAACGGCGAAACAAGCTCTTGTTCAACAACTGGCCCAAAATGCGGACGAGTTCATCGTAGACTAGCGACACACACTTGAGCGACGGGTCTTCAAGTCGCTTGATCTGCTGTTTAACAATGAGTTCGAAAGCGGTAGTCCCGACGAAAAGCGCAGGCGAGGAACCCGAGGAGTTGTAAAGGATCGTTCGGATATCGAGATCCTTGACGTGGTCAAAGGGGTCAATGGCCTTGACACCGTTGGAATAGATCTCGTGGAAAACAAAGCTTATACGAGCACCACCGGACAACTCAATGTTGGAAAGTTCCTGGTTCTTACCATCTAAAGCGGTACGGTACTCGTTGCTGAACTCGGTGATGATGTTCAAGACTATATTGGCACTGTTTCCGAGCATTGAATCGCCCAGTTGCGCCAACTCTTGGGAATACTTTTGCAGCGACGATGAAATTCTGGCCTTGATATCGGGAAGTGTTTGTTTAATGTGCATCATAAGGATCTACAACAAGTCAGCGGATAAAGTTCAGCCCTTGGTCACAAAACTTACCAGGTTCAGCTTCCGGGCTAAATAAGGAGTACCGCAGTAGCTAGCCTTATTCCTGTAGGCCTTGTGACCCTCGAAAAAGTTCTTTTCGTGCTCCAGAGCATACGAGATAGGACGCTTGTTCTCAATATCACGTTGACCACGGTTAACAACCGGGACGTAACCAAGCCGTAAGGGAATAATCCTGCCCGCAAGAATATCCACAACATCGGTACCCTCGTCCATCAGATCGACCTTTGTCAAAACACCGATGGTGCGTTGACCTTCGGGATCAACTTCACGAGCGAGCTTCAAACCATCGGAGTTGGCCAAATCCTGGTTAGCAGCGGTGACAGCAAGAACAATGGCATTCGGCTTGCTAATGTACTTCAACACCATGTCCTTGATCTGCTTTTCAATATCCTTCGGTTGATCGCCAACGGGCACCTTGGTCAAACCGGGTAAATCCACCAGAGTCAAAGTAAGAACGTTCGGCGAGTAGATACGCAGGTTGATCGGAACGGGGGAAATGCCAGCATTTTTACCGACTTTGGTCTCGGTTTCGCGGATAATCTCCTCTCGGATCTTGTTGAAGTCGTAGAACTTCTGTCCGGGGATGTGCAAGAATTCGCCGTACTCGTCCACATTGGCCGCACTGTCGGAGGTTCCTTCAACCGCTTTATCTTCGTCCGTTCCATTTGCCTGTTTGTTGGGTGGTCGGTTGATCAGTTGCAGAATCAGGGGTCGGCGAGTAACAATTCCGGAACCTCGTGGCAAACTATGGATGTTAACTCAACAGTTGTCCTTCCAAGTAAACAAGCTTGATCAACTTACAAATCTCGTCCGACGATGTTTTCCAAGACCGAACTCTTTCCACTGGACTGCGAACCAACGACGGCGATCTGTGGCAAATCGATAGGGTTTTGTACCTGACCGGGAAAAGCGAGTCAGTCTATGCCATCTTCATTTAGGGGCACAGAGAACACAGGTACATACTCCTACTGTTGAAAAGACATCTTGAAGCTTGTTCACTAAAGAGATCAACCCAGGATCGTTGACATTAATTCTGTAGTTGTTGGGGTGGTTCATTAGCTATGATTGCATCATCACAAGACAGCTATTCGGGGGGATGCGCACGAGTAGCCAGAGGGGGCGGTAGCCATTCTGGCGGTATTTAGCTGAATTATTTGAGTCGCACTGATGGAGACAGCTGTAGAAAAAACTCTGGCAGCTATATAAGGTGGTTTAATAATGGTTGGAACAGAATTCTCAGGGAGGATTGTGTTCACACAGGTGTGCGAGCAGTGGTGGTGGTGGGTGATGATATACGCAGGCCGCAACAATTCGGGCACGTTCAACTTGAGAAAGTACGTAGTGGTAAATACTGGCTAGTCCTATTTGGGGCTAGCGCATCTCGGTCATGGGTTTGGTCTGAGCGTCGTACGCCTGATTCCCGAGGCATCAAGCTCCTGGAAAGCTCTTGGACTGGTATGACAGGCTCACTTGACAGTTGCCCAGTCGACTACATATGTATATTTACCATTTGAGGGTACAGCTGGATTATCGGAATCCACATAAGGAGATATCATCGCATACTGCCACACTTTTATGCAACGGATAGCGATGTGTATGAAGCGGCACGGGCACTGAATCATCATTTTGCCTCCGACAATTGTGCTGCCTTGAGCAACTGAGGCCGACATAGTTATAGTTATACTAAGCAGAACGATATATATAAGAGGTAAAGCCGACTAATTACAATGCAGACAGGGAAATATTGGGTAGCAAAGACATCAGGCAAAAAGACATTTGACATCGGTATAACAACTCAGAAGAAAAAGTATCTATCCAACCCAGCTAGTCTACTCATCAGATACCGAAGCAAATCGCTCAGACATGTCTGACAGCAATTTCTCATACTAGACAGCAAGTCAGTTTGTATCCTGATATCTAAGTAAACATAAGGACATACCTTGGCTGAAACGGCCTTTTCATCCTCCGGAACTTCAAACTTCATGTTTCGCAGACCAGTCTGGATATCCGCAGTTGCCTCACGCACCTTGGCCCAGCTTTGGCCCTGGGCAACTGCTTTTTGTGCTTCGTCGTGGTATCCCATGAATGCCTTCATCATGTACTCAGTCTTCCACAGAGGACAGAACTGGTCGTAGTCACTGTAACCATTTTGCTGCAAGAAGTCATCCTTGAGGAGTGCAGCCACGTCTAGGGTGATCTTATCCGAGTCACCCAGTGCAGACTTTCCAACCAGCTGGACGACCTGGTCAAGATCCTCAGAGTTAGATAAAAGTTCTCGAATCTGGTCTCGGAGGCGGGGAAATTCGGGATGTTCTTTTTCGTAATATCTGTCAAGAATGGTGGTGTATTTGCTGTAAGACACTGCAGTGTTAATGGATGGGAAATGTTTACGCTGGGCCAACTTCTTATCCAGACCCCAGAAGACCTGCACGATACCCAGAGTACTGGTGGTGACGGGATCACTGAAATCACCACCAGGGGGACTCACGGCACCGACAATGCTGACACTACCCTCACGTTCGGGACTACCGAGAGCAACACTCTTTCCTGCTCGCTCGTAAAAGGAAGCTAGTTTGGCACCGAGATAAGCAGGGAAACCTTGATCTGCAGGCATTTCACCTAGACGACCAGAAATTTCACGCAGAGCCTCAGCCCAACGAGAGCTAGAATCGGCCATCATGGCCACGTTCTTTCCTTGGTCACGGAAGTATTCGGCAACAGTAATACCGGTGTAGATAGAAGCTTCACGAGCAGCGACAGGCATATTGGATGTGTTGGCAATGAGACATGTGCGCTTCATGATGGGTTCTTTGCGGCCATTGATTTCGATGGAGAGCTACGCCGATTAGCATCAAGCAGTCAACGATCTATAAGGCAGACTAACCTCTGGGAAGTCCTTCAACACTTCAGCCATCTCATTGCCACGCTCACCACATCCAACGTAAACGATAATGTCACTGTTAGAGAATTTTGAGACGGACTGCGAAATAACGGTTTTACCACAACCAAAAGCTCCTGGAATGCACACGGTACCACCCTGTACACTAGGGAACAAAGAGTCCAACACTCGTTGACCAACGATAAATGGCGAGTCGGACGCGAGCCTCTCGTTCACTGGTCGAGGAACACGTACAGGCCAAGTGTGCATCATGCCATGTTCAGATTTCTTGCCGTCAAATTCGATCTCCAAGATCTTCTCATCGACAGTGTAGCTTCCAGCCTCTGCTATCTTGGTGATTTTACCCCGGACACGAGGTGGCAGGAGGATCTTGTGTTCATTCAACAGACTATTCTCGTAGACAATACCCCAAATATCACCTCCAGTTATCATGTCGCCCACCTTCTTGGTCGGTTTAAAATCCCACTTCTTCTCGCGGTCTAGGGCGGGCACGGCGATACCACGGGGGATGTAGATACTCTCGGAGGAGTCTGAGATAGCCTTGAGCGGTCGCTGAATACCATCGTAGATTGTCTCCATAAGACCGGGACCCAGCTCGACGGATAGTGGTTTACCGGATCGAGTGACGGGATCACCGACTTTGACCCCAGCCGTTTCTTCGTAGACTTGAATGGTTGCTTTGTCACCGTCGATACGGATGACTTCGCCGACAAGACGGTCGTGGCCGACGTTGCACTAGCATTATTTTAGCTAGCAGCTCGAAGAATTCTTCGAGTAAGCATACTCACCAGCTCGTACATAGCACAACCAATCATTTTTTCAGCCACCACGACGGGACCAGAAATGGAAAAGACGGCGCCGAGCTGTTCATCGTCATTCTGCTTTTTGTCAGAGGGCGCCATGACGGGAGGAAGTGAAGGGGACGGCGGGGAAGCAGGAGGTTGTGGCTCGACAATAATTTCCGCAGGGAGGCTATCTGCCGTAAACGATGATGTATATGTTGAAGAGGATGGCGAGTCCTGGTTGTTGATAAAGGTGAAGGAGGTGGTAGTTGAGGTTGGAGTTGGAGTTGCGGGCAGCGGTGGCAGGTGGTCCAGAGGTGGAGAAGCTGTGGGAGCTGCTTCTTCTGCGGCAGAATCAACCAGGTCTCTGAACGTCTTGCTATGCGACAGCAAGTCCAACAGAGATGGGCGGACCTTGAGTCGAGGTCTCAATCCTATGCCAAGCATGCGCTTTTGTGATTATTACACAGGGGATGTTGTTGGTGCGAGTAGATCTCGAACTGGTGACTGTTGTGGTTTGTCTGAGCTGAGCTAATAGCGTCATCTTCATCGGGCCGATTGTTCTTACTTCGCACCACAGTGCTTGGACTTGAAATTTGGGACAAGACTACGTAGAGCTTGATTTCTAGCTAGAACATCCAGCTTCGCAAGTTTAGACAGCATGTAGCTGTATCTTCCTCATTTCTATACCCTAAACCTAGAGTTAGGGTTGCACCACTCGACTGTCGTTCCAACTGCCCAATCAAAGTCTACATGAACATTATAACTATGCCTGCAAACATAAGCTCTTTGTTTTCCTTGTGTTCTGGATTGTGGCCAAAACAAGAAAGGCTACCCCAGAGAATTTGGTATTCCCAGCCAGCCAGTCACCGTGATGACATCACACAGCCCAGATGGCTTCCATACAAATACACCAATCATCCCAATCTCCAGCTCTGTATTGTGTGCCTATACCTGGAGCCCGTCCTACATCTCAACATTATAACCAATGACAGATCTAAATAAGGGTCTCGTGCAACCCTTCCTTGGCGCCCTCCAAGCATGCACCTCGGTCTTACTCACCCTGCTGTACGGCGTCATAACTCGCCAGGCCAATCTCATCAATGATGACACTATAAACCAAATGTCCGGCATATGTGTGAAGATTTTCCTTCCGGCGCTGATTTTGGTAAAATTGGGCTCCGAGTTGAGCTTGGATATTGCTTCGCATTATGTTCCTGTCTTCGGTGCTCTCCCTTCTTTCGGCTCATTGGAAAGATTAGACAGGATGGCGCTAATGGTAGAATAGTCTGGTCAATCCTTTATACGATTATATCAATCGGCATAGGTCATGGTTTTTCTCGCTGTATGCGTCTGCCAACCTGGGTCACGCCCGCGGTAGCATTCAACAATACATCATCCCTCCCACTGTTGCTCCTGCAAACATTGCAGTCCACGGGGAGCCTAAAATTGATCACCATGCCGGGACAGTCGGAGTCTGATTGCATGAATCGTGCGCAGTCGTATTTTTTGGTTTGTGCTGTAGTGTCGAATACCATTGCCTATGCGATTGGGCCGAAGCTGTTGAGTCATGCAGACTCTAACAGCAAGAAGGGAAATGATCAGGAGGGTGAGCATGTTGACGATGAAGCAGGTAGCAATGTATCAGGTATATCCTTCCAGCCCATATCCGAGCTACAGATGATTGATGTATATACAGCGCAACCGCAAGACCAATTCCGTCACAACATCAGCACCGCAACTATCATATCAGAAGATCAACAAGAAGAAGAAATAAACGAACGTACCTCTCTCCTCCCCAAGCCCATCCGCGAAGCGCGTCAAACCCTCTCAGCCAAAACTCACCACCTCTTTTCTTACCTTCCCGGTTCCGTTCGTCGCCGCATCGACGCACTGGACTCCCCCTTCCTGGAGACAGCAATCCTCTGCACGGCAACTGGTGTATTGCTGGGGCTAGTGCCAAAACTCCATCACGCATTCTTCTCACCGTATGAAGAAGGAGGCATATTCAATGCGTGGCTAGTATCAAGTATTGAGAATGTGGGCACACTGTTTACGTCCCTACAGGTTTTCCTAGTGGGATGTAAGCTTGGTGTGAGTTTTGAGAGGATGAAACGCTCCTCCTCCTCCTCCTCCTCCGCCTCCTCTACTTCTCATCAGGAGGACGGTGAAGAGGAAGAGGAGGGATCGGGAAGAGTACCCATCAGAGCCATCGTAGTCGTCTACACAGTACGACTGATTCTCTGGCCTATGTACAACCCCTACCATCCCATTCAATGTTTGCTGACTAACAAGCCGAAAGAATAAGCATCCTAGCAACATACCTCATCGTTCGCTACACGTCCATATTCCCACATGACCCAGTCCTCTGGTTTACGCTAATGGTGACTCCAGCTGGTCCACCGGCTCTCCTCATCTCCGGACTCGCGGAGTTGAGTGATAAAATCACAAAAGCGGACAAGATGGCTATTGCGAAGATGTTAGCCGTAGGTCCTTCCCCTCTTCTTCTCGATATAATAGTGAAATTGCTGATGTGGAGAATGATAGATTTTGTATGCCCTCTCGCCATCGATTTGTTTTACAGTTACCGGTGCATTAAAAGCTACCGAGGCAGTCCGAGGATTGTAAATACACAACAGCAGATACACTTCAGTGTATATAAACATAACGATATAAATATATTCTGAAAGTTCAGCAGAGGACTTGATCAATTCTAGCTATGTGGGAATATGTCTGTAGCGCCATTCTACCTAGCCGATCCGTGCAAAATGTTCGAAGATAATAAGCCAAGCAACCAACTCAAATATCAAATACCACTTGCTTCTGGTAATGCCGACTTGGGAAACAATAAATAGCCAGGTCAAAATTCAAAGAACAGCAGTAAACCTAGGATGCCACGTATAATGAAGGAAATCAATATGTGAGAAAAGCGCTTCTATTGATGCTGCGGGATAATTATAAAAATACCAACTTGTGCCAAAACACGATCAAGTTGCCAGTTGCACCCTCCACATTGCCCATCCAACTGCCATACCAATGGTCAAAGTTGGCTCGTTGTCGATCGAAGAGCACTAGTCCGTGTGAAATCCGAGGCTTTCGAAAGCCTACCTTTGCTTGAGCTTCCTTCGTCGGCATCTTCTCGTGTCCATCTAAGTACGTTAGTCAAGAGTGCTATGTCAAACAGAGACATTTATACGTACATGCGCACAACATAATCGTCTCCGGCAGAGGCAAACATGCTAGGGTTCTTCGGATTCCAAGAGATCGCATTGACACAGCCCTTTGTATGGCCGTCCAATACCTCCACGAGGGTCCCATTCTCTCGGTGCCAGATGTAAATCTGGGAGTCTAAACATGTTTGTCAATCACGGTGATCACCATGTTAGAGTGTTACTAACGTACCCTCGCTTCCGCTGACAACAAAATTCTCGCCGGCACCACCAAAGCGACTTCGAATCACCCACTCTCCTTGTTTCTGACCATCAAAGCGACGAACAATCTCCGTCGTCTCGATATCCATGAGTTGTATTTGATTATTACGGAGGTTCAACAGGACATATCTCGAATCGTTGCTGACGCTGACTGATGTGATATGATTCTTCATGGAAAGGCAGTATTCTTCTGCGCGCGATGCAAGATCATACACATATAGCTTGTCTTCATTATCCGACGCAATCAGACGAGTTCCGTCCGGTGTAATGGCACAGTCCTGTGCTCGGAATCCGTCTCGCCACACATGTATCGGATTTCCAGACCGTAATCCCCAATAACAGAGTGGTGCCTTGATATCCATGGATGCTGTGACAAATGTTTCGCCATCGGGAGCCCAAGCTGCAGCAGTGACTATGTCAGAATGGTGCTCGATCGTCATATAACAATGGCCGGTCTAACTTTGTTAGTTTATGAAAGAACCGATTGATAAAGTACATACCTGAACATCCCAAACCTTGGCCGTCTTGTCTTGAGAGCAAGTGATAAGCTTAGTGTCGTCTGGACTCCACGTAGCAAATACAACAGCATCATGGTGCTCGTAGAATCTGTGTATTACCGAGAACCTGTCTGTTGCATCATAGATGATAACGGACTTGTCTTTGCTAGCTGTAACGAGTTTCGTCCCATCGTGGGAAAACTCCACATACCAAACCTCATTCGAATGCCTCGTTAATTGCATGCTGCTATGTCGAGGGAAAGCGTTGCGGTCGCACATGTGATCGGAATATAATGATGGGGATTGAGCAGTGTTATGAAATAGACATTGGTTGACCCAGTTGCTCTTCACTTGATCCAGGAGGGAAGCAAGTCGATGGTCTGGAATCATCACTGCAGGAGATATAAAAGCTATAAGATGTTAGATACGACTCAAGATGAATTAAAGAGAAATGTGCAACATACTCGACAGATCAGAAAGTAAAAGCTCTCGCGATAATGCAATCGATCCACCCCAACCTGATCGTTCTCGGAGGTGCTCGACAGGACTCATTAATAGACTATACATAATTAGCTATGTCATTTGAAGATGCAAAGCGTAGCAATACCTTGACAATGCATGAAGCTGAGGAATATTATGATTTAACGGAGTCAACTCATGCCGCAGCACCATCAACGCGGCTGCCAGATCTCGAGCCTCGAGTAACTCCAAAAATTTCTGTTGACGCAGCAGGAAAAGCATTTCATTCTTGTCCGCAGTCTCGGCAAGAGCCAGCTTGCCCAAAGACGATGATGATTCATATTCTCCACCGTTCGCCTCATGACTGTCCTCAAATGACTCGAGTAGTAGATTCTCTGCTTCAGCCCATTGCCCGTCGAGCACTGCACTCCTTAAAGCCACAACCGAGGCACTCTCCAACTCGTATCCGCTTTCTCTAGTTAGAGCACTCGCAGCGCCGTTATAACCTAGATCGTATAATCCCTGTATCAAGATCCTGGTCACCTCCTCGCGATCATGCCCAAAATATGACGAAGATACTGCCGATCTCGCCGACCCGTTCGTGTTCGACTGTCCATTATGCAGATGATTCGAAGATTTGCCATTCACAGAACTCTTCCCCCGCGACGACGTAGCAAAGAGACCATTCGACGCATCTGACCGTCCGTTCGCTGTCGTCACCGAATCTCCATTATTGGGCCGCATATTTGCCAAACGCCTGCGCTTGGGGGACGGCGGGTGGCCTTCAGCACGGCCTGTTGTTGAACGTTGTACTCCACGGGTACCCGCAGAAGGAGCGTCGGTAGCTAGCGGCGGCCGGACAGAGGAGCTTCCCACGTCACGGTTACCGTCTATATCTGAGGTTTCAGATGCAGAGGAAGATGAGGACGAGGACGAAATCTCGGAGTGGCGGCGGCGACGACGGAGACGAGAGACAGAAGTTGAAGTAATCTCTGCCAACGGATTCGTATCAACCCCGTGACCGTTCGACACAGGATGTAGAGGACGAGGAGAATAACCCGTATACTGTGAGAATGAGTCCCGCTGTTGTGTAGTTACCTCCGGTGGTGAGGGAATCAGTTCGTCAAGATCGACAGAGGTAGAGGTAGTGGTGCTAGGGGATTCGGGGTGGTCGGAGGCGATAGGGGAGGGAGAGTCTTGTGAGAAGTGGTCTGCCAGGTCGAAGATGGGCGAGTTGCCTTCGGCCTGGCTCCGGGAAAGAACCAGGTAGGCGTTGTAGGTTGTTGTTGGGAGGTTGTAACCAGAGCTTTAGTTTAGTTCAACCGATGCTTGAAGGTTGCGTATGACGATATGGACACTGTAGAGTGGAATATAGAACCCAAAACCACGCGGCGGTGGTCGTGGGAGTGAGCAGAGTGAAGTGCAAAAGTATAAGAATAGCAGGGTGTTGTCGTCGATATAGAAGCAGCAGGTGCTTGCTGGTAGTGGTTCAAGTGGGAAGTCAGCAGCTTATCACTCTATCCGCACCGATTCGGCCAAGCACACAGCATGGCGCGGAGTAGCTCCACTTACTTCCTTCTCCAACAACTCAACTCGTCTCAGCGCTTGGGCTATTTTTGAAAATAAAAGTCTTCCGACAAGAGTTAAATTCTTCAAATTCACACAACAGGAGAGTCCAAATGCGTCGCGGGGAGGGCCAGCAAGAATATATATATGGTTACGAAATAGCCCGCAAGGAAGCGGAACCCGTTGGCCGCTCAGTCCGCTGCAGATGGCTATCATACATCCAAAGCTATCCTATTATCTGGTTTCTATGATAGCGATATGTCAATCGGAATTGTCTTATCAACGCTGTCTGTCTGCAGCATGACAAAGGGCGTCTAAAGCGTAGGCGGGTTGATGGCGGCGTCGTAGTACGTACAGGTCATCTGCCAGCTCTCAACAGTGAATGGATCCTATCGCTTTCGGTATGTATTAATTGAGTAAGGAACAGTAATAATACATCAGGCAGCTATTAAACCATCAGACTCCTATCAAAGCGTGTTTCATTGATTGTACAAAGTTTGTACGATTGACAAGTCACGAGGGGATGCTGTCACCTGAGCCGAGGAGCATACTTGCATACGTCGATAGCTCCACGATAACTAAACTATGCCACTACCACTAGGTACTTAGTTTCTGCTCTAATCTGCATCGGTATAAAAGACAACATCTCGGACCGCAGATTGCAACGAGTCAGAATGCATACCATAGAATATCGCCAAATGGAAATGACATCGTCAGCTCATCCATGACGCCAGCATGAGCGGAAGCAATTGCCACCCACTGGCTATATAATCCGTCTCCATCCAATTTTGATTCTTTTCCTTCAAAAGCCAGAAGAATATACACGGAATTAATTCATTATACTCTTATCACCACCAAAGTCTAAATCAACACTATCAGGCAAAATGGGTTGCAACTGCGGAGCCTCCTCCTGTCCCTGCTCGGGCGCCAACAGCTGCACCTGCGACAACAACTGTGCCTGCAAGGGCTGCGGAGTATGTATCTGACCCTCCCGCGCTGTTTCTGCTGCATATGCATGAAACTGGTGTCTATTCGTTGTGAATCTTTGGCAGGTGCTGATTGGCATTTGTGATTATAGAAATAAACCTTTTCACTTTAACAACTCAGAGTAACGCAAGTTACCATGAGACTTGAACGGATTTTGGTACGTATCTCCTTAAGGAGAGCAGTTTCTGAAACTGGTGTCACGGTTGTGAATCTAGCGGATACTAATCGACGTGTTATTGCTCTACAGCTGTAACTTCTTTTCCCTCTAGTGAATGCCCTGTTTCGTTACTTTTCATCGACCAGGACTCAACGGATGATACGATTTAAAAAGGGATAGTTTATGATGTATGATTTATAATGAGTTCTGTAATAATAATTTAATCTGCTTATTGATTGATAATGACATTAAATGGTTGTAAACCACAATCTGTAAATGAGATTGATAAATCGCAATATCATTATTCTATTGATATGATACTCCGTATGCTCATCAGAATTTCACATAACCAACAACGAAACTGCCTCCGCTTTCATCAATGCTCCAGCTACCGACTTCCACATGTACGAGGACAAACGCCGTATGCTATGCCATGGACATAATCTAATCATTCCGAAATATGAACTATATTTACGCCTTTGACTTTGACGATCCGCCAGATGTAATCACTTTTCGAGCCTGCTCACGCTCCATGCCAAAGACATTGACTAGATATTCAATACTGTAACAGGTTAGCTGCATGCAAAGCGTACACGATACAAAACATACCTGGATTCGCAAGCCAGCCTCCTCTTCTCTTTGGAAAACTCCTTCTGACACGCCTCCCATACAGCTGCCCGCTCCTTGGCTAGAATGCTTTTCACGCGCATTTTAAAAGACGCACTGACTGGTCGATGATCCGATGCTCGTACTTCATGGCGTCGGTACTCAGTCTGCTTAACTTTACCCACTCCGCGATACAGAATTCGATCACACCAGGCAGGCGACCGCTTCTTGTCACTCGTGTCATATTCATCCGAGTTGACGTCATACTTGTAGGTAGGCGCGAACGTAATCGGCGCTTCTGTAAACGTTCGTAGTCGAAAGCTCGGGTTCTTTCGTTTAGATGCAAGTAATTGGTCCCTGTCCAGTAGCTTGGACAGGTTATTCTGCCGCACTGCTTCAATAACGACGTTGCGAGACATCGAGTCAATCCGGTAATTGAGATCACCATTGAGGATACATATCTCGTGATCGAGAATCATTGACCCATCACCGCCATTCACGAAGAGATCCGTGCGAGTAGTCAGGCTATGTTCGGCTGGGAGAGACTCCGCTTCGAGGATTGCTGCGATATCATTGTTACGGTGGGCCGTGTGTGATTGACCAGCAGCCAAGTGGCAATTGATAAAACACATTGAGCTGTCGTCGAGCACAAATCGCAGTATCAAAGCCCCCTAGCATATGTTAGCACGTATCATCAATATGAAAGATCAAGTATCACACCTTATTGCCATGCAGGCCACCCATTCCACGCTTCACTTCTGCAGCGCTAACGTTGCGAACACGGTCTCGTTCCTTCTGCTTGATAAAAACACAAGTAAACAAGCCGACAAGGTTAGAAGTATGCAGAAGAACGTATGACTCCTCAAGAGGCATTGCATGATTGATGCAAGCCGCCAAATGATCTCGCCACACGCGGTACTGTCGGCTCATGTGCTCTTTTTCATTGTGCTCGCGTTTCTTACTTCCTAGGAGCAAACTTTCTATATAGAAATCAGCTTTTATTCTTTTGTGGACCAGAAGAATAAAAATACGTACTGGCAGTGATCTTCTTGTCCTCCAAGTCAACTAGTTCTTGAAACCCGAACACCAGCAACTCGGGAGGCTCCTCGGTGTGTATGGCGTTTTCAATGAACGTATTACCACGCAAGTCGCGAGGCATGGATGCCCCAGCGTTCCAAGTCAAAATAGTCGCCCGTATCTCCCTGAAATTACAGTATTCGACGTCCCTGCTCTGCATCCGCGTCTCTATAAACCAGTCAGTAAATACCCACCATCCACTTCAAATGCACGTACCCAACCAGTCATCTTCCAACATTCCATCCCACAAGCGCAGATAATTATCTGTTCCAAGGGAAACGACTTGAAGACGATTCATTGTCCACAAAGAGCTTGGATCAAGCACTAGTCCACAAACAGGGCTCTCATGAGCGTGCCAGTCTTTCTTCACGGTCCATGGATTGGTTGAGACGTCATACACGTAGACCATTCCCGTTTTATAGGCGGCCCATAAGTAGTCTCCTACCATTGCCAGTGAATTGATCTTGTAAACACTGACATTCACAGACGCGATGCAAGAGAAATCAGTCGAGGAATATACAGTAACCTTTCCATCCGCATGACCCAGATAGACTCGGCCACCGTCCTTGGTTGTATGTGTTCCTGACGTGACTTCGCCGCTGTGATTGGTTCCTAATGGCTTCTTCAAGACATGGAATGATTCCCCATGAGCACTCGGACGGTAAACTCGAACTTCTTTGCCGGTTGCAAGCCATAAGTCGTCCCCAACCACCATAGAGAATGTATGGCCCTTTGCCACGCGGTCCTGCGGGTGATCGTAACTATATTGGAGGTTTGGTGTTCCGGTCTCGTCTGGTGGCCACACCAACAATTTTCCTTCATCATCCAAAGTCCACATTTCTTTCTTATGGCGATAGATTCTGATAACTTCACGTCTTGACGGATATGATCGTGATGTGACTATAGATTGAGTGCTGATATCGATTTCATGAATTTCTCCAGCGCTAGTCCCCACCCACAGACGAGAACCTTCGTCTTCCAGCCCGGTCCCTGGTTTGAAGGCGACCGTGTGGGCTTTGACGGTTTCTCCATGACTGATACTCATGATTTGCTCTCCGCTGGTGAGATCCCACACACGCGTCAGGTAGCCGGTTGTACACACATGTTTACCGCACACGTCAAATTCACGTGTGTCGTAGCGAGTTGGAATCGTAAGGGGGCCCGTCTTGAAAATCGGGGGACGACGGTTTACTTGGGAGGAGTCAGGATAGTCTGTTCGAGAGACTGGAGCTTCTTCCGGGTAGGCTTCGTCTTCTGAGTCTCTCGAGTCTCTTCTTGCTGTTGACTTAGATGGCACGTTTTTTGTGATTTGTGAAGGAGACTGGCGAATTTTCGACGGTTGCGGCGTATCTGAAGCACCAATGGTAGCAGTTTGCCTACGAGGCGGAGGGGCAAATTGTGTGTTCATCTCCAATGTCGGAAGGCGACTCGAGGTAGGTATCCTGGGGGACCGCGAGGGCAAATCAAGTGAGGTCCTAGTCGGTAAGTCAGAATTCCTCAACTCATTTGGCCCGACACTCCGAGGCGCCATCCGGCTTGAAGGACCATCGCGAGGAGGAAGACTGGGACGTAATTCGGGCCGGTCGTCGTCGTCGGAGAACCTTTTCGGAGCTGCTGGCTCGGGAGACGTCGTAGGAGAGACTATATGACTTGCCGATCTCGAATGTTTTGAAGGTGAAATTTCAGTGTTCCGCCTTGTGAAACCAAGTTGCCTCGCATCGTTTGGATGTGAGGGAACTGCAGGTGGACGACTTCTTGCATCAGTGGACTGAGCCGTAATCGGGAATGGGCGGGTACTCCTGTCAACCGGAGGCGGTAAGGAAAATGGCTCAGGAGTTGTAGATAGTGATCTTGATGGGTTGGGTGATTTGGGCGGCGGGTCGACTTTGGTCTGAGGCTTTTCGGGGCTACCTGGAGGTGTACTGAATGGCGAGATCTGGGCTGTCGTAGGCTGAGCTGGTTCGTGGGTGGGAGTTCGTGCGCGAACCTCTAGGTGGGAGATGTTAGCCGGCTTGGCCGGAATCTTCGGCTTCTCTGCTCTATTAACTGGAGGAGGAACAGAAGAGCTCTTGACTGAACCGGTAGGTGAAGGCTCCCGTGATATGCGAGGAGCGCCGGCTGATCTTGCGCTGGGAGATACGGGATCCCTTGGGGGGCGTACTGGACTGGGTGGACTTCTGGCTCGAGGTTTCGCAAGAGGAGTAAGATCGGAGGTGCCTCGATTGAAAGAAGGCCACTGCCCTTCATTGTGCCCATTAGCTCCACGAGGCGGCGAATGAGGCGATTCAACAGTCAAACTTGGTGGTGTTATTTGCGGTGTGGTACGAAAGCTCATTGACAAGGGGCGTCCGAATCTGCGAGACCCAGTTGACTTTTCCCTCTTAGAGTCCATCCACGGTGGCTTTGATGTTCTGTCAACAGCGGAGACCGGTCCATTTTCCGAGCCAGCGCTGACTGTCCATGGTTGAGGGCGTGGTAGGTCCAGAGATGCACGAACTATCGGCTGCGAATCATCCAAATGATCGAATCTTTGGCGGGAGCTCCGTTCGTCAGTCAATCCGGGCTTGGGCGATTTATTCCTGGAGTATGAGAGGTGTTCGAAATGGGACAATAGAGATGACACCGGTCTCTGTATACATGAGAGTCAGATCACACCACTCGTGTTGCCAAATATGTCAACTTACAAGTGGCGCCTCATCTGTACCTTCCCCCTCTTTCCTATCTTCAGCCATGTCCCTGAGGGTCAACTAGACTCAAATAGAGCCAAAACATATGTTCTATGTTGCACACAGCCAGAACGGTCCAGTTTATTGTTCAATTTGAGCTCAGATGTCCAATCGGTCACACGTCGAGCGGGGTGGCTTAGATGCGGGAAGGTTCAGCCTGAGCAAACGCCGCCCGCAGAGTGGAATACGTTTCTTCAAGCCAGTATCGGTATGGGACTATTCATAACATAAGTTATTTGGGGCGCTCAATTTTGGAGACAAGATCCCTCCAGCGGGCCGTCTTCGCGTGTTTCGCAGATAGGGATGACGACGGCTATGACTTTGGTGGAGTATAAGAGTCTAGGGTATCTACTTACTTTGTTGCTCCCTATGCCATCGTTGTAATGCTCGAGGAAAGTGACGGTATAATTGGATGTTTTATGATGTAAAGTTGGACGAGAAATGAGGCTTTCGCCTTGAATGCAACAAAAGAAGAACATGAAACTGGGGGTATCAAAATAATATAGAAGGGCAGGTACATAATAGTACTTGCGCAGACTACCGAGACTAGACCGTAGATCGCACCCAAGCGGACGGAAGGCGGGCAAGCAGGGATGAAGACGATCCTGATTGGCCGCTAAATTGTACCAGGCCCGGACGCAGGAACATCCCACTTGGAAAGAATCGCTATCGGGGTCAGTTAGAGACGGTCTCCTCTTCATGACAGCTTCAGCTTAATTTGCATAGCATTCAGCTGGCTCAATTCTACTCACACTCTTCCTGTGAAAATGTGGTATGTGCTCCAAGAAACGCTCACGGCAGGCAATCCAGCAATCGTCGCAACCTTGGAAATATATGGAACTGATTAATTTCTATGCAGTAAACACATCCTCAACGCCCAGGTGTCCATTCGATCTCCGTGCTGTACGTCGTCTTATACTCGAACCAACTACTATGAATTTATACCTACAGTTACTCAACGGAGAATGTAAATACAGGTCGGAAATGGTTCGATTGCGCCGAATGTCACCAGGAGCAGGAGGCTCATCCTTTGATGCAATCATTTGATATGGTAGATCCCACAGGAAGAGGTCCTACTGGGCTAAGGAAGTATAACTGACACGACGGTCAGACATTTGCCTGCAAGAAGTGCAAGAAATGCTTTCGCAAAGACACATCCGAATTTGAAGAAAGGTAGACAAATCACTATACGGACAAGCCGTCGGCCGGAACTGCAGCTAAAGGAAACTACTCATCACAGCGACGAATATTGCCCGCACTGCGACAATCATTTCGTTATAGATGCAAAGACTCCCCAGGCTGCGCTGCAAGTGGAGGGTGAAGATGTCCGTATGGACGCAAGGTGTGTATCAGCCTTCTCTGTCCGTATTCTTCTTCGTTGGTACTGAGTGCCTTGTGTATCAGAATGCTCAAAGACGATCGTGTTCGAGGCGATACGAAACGCTCTATATTCAACGCCAAAGATGCAGCAGACAGACTGGGATAATTAAGATTCTCCGCCACACCCACCGAGCGATAACGACGAAACGAATCTAATATCTAAATACATACTCTTTGATACGGCGTTTGCATTCTCTGTTTATAACGTCCATTGTCGCGATCAGGCGTATCAGCGCATGTACATGCAATAACTGTACTCAGTAACTTCGATATGCACAAAATCAGATCCATTCATCTGTAGTAATTGTCTCTCTATTACATCTACGGCTCGCATAGCTCGTAATAAATTATTCAGCTTTCAGAGCCCTCGCCAGTAGCTCCAGCCCGCGTCAGGATGGCTGCTGTTCCTGTGCCCGGTGTCCGTCCAGTCTTCTTCTTGTTCGCCTCTTCCTGTTTCTCAGCTTCGATGTTCTTGACGTAGGACTCGATCTGCTCTGTGGGAAGCATCTCTATGGGCTTTCCAGGTGCCATTATAGCAATCTCAATGTTCTTTGCGCCGGTTTGCACAACTTCCAATAACGATTTGATAGTGAGTTGCAGTGTGGCTTCACGATCCATATCATCTTTGTGGTTTCGTTCGAGGAACTCGCGAACGGTCTTGCTCGAACGGCCGATGGCATTCGCTTTCCTGTAGCATATCAAATGATTAGAGTACGGCATTTTAAGCAGCACAAGGAATAGCGGTCCTACCATGCAGAGTAGATTCCAGAGGGCTCAGTCTGATACAGCCGAGGGGTGGCATCTCCTTTATCGAATCCGACGATCAGGGTACTGATACCAAAGGGACGGACACCTCCACTCTGGGTGTAACGTTGTTGCACACCGGCGACATATTTCGTAATGTATTCAATCGTAACGGGATCCTCGACGGTCAAGCGGTGAGACTGAGCCTCTAGTCGAGCTTTGTCGATCAAGATTCGAGCGTCGGCATTCAAACCGGCAAAGGCAAGGCAGACGTGGGTATCAATTAAACCGATTTTCGAGGGCGTGATACGGGTATCTTGGAGTTTCATGGCGGATCGTTTCTCGCAGCCCAAAACTACAATATCTTTTCCTTTGACACCGACAGCACATGTTCCTATATTCTTGGTGGTCAATCAGGATGGCTCAACCCTTCCGACAGTTGCAGGTATTTACCTCGTTTGACAGCTTCTAGAGCATATTCAACTTGGAAGACGTGTCCATCGGGACTACGATAGGTTAGATGACGTGCTCATTGGACACAAAATAGTTTATTCACCTGAAAACTATACATGAATGGTCAGTATCTCATGAGTAAACAAATTGGTAAGCTATGGTACCTGAAAGAGCTCTATCGTAACCCGACGCCATGTTGATGCTGTACGAAACTTGCTATTCTGTTGGGCGTGATGGATTAAGGCGTCAACACACGGGTTTCAATGAAAATAAGCTTGACTGTAGCAGCGACAGAAAAGATGGATGATAGTAGCGGAGGTTGTGAGATGGAAGCTGTGATGACGGATGCTACGACAGCACTAGGGAAGTACCCCAGAGACGCGAAGGCAGCTGCCTCTAAGCTCCAGTGCGGCGGCTGTGCGTCTAGCGCGGCTGTTCATCAATCAGATCCACGAAATTGGTCTCTTGAACTATCTCCCTTCTGACATTTGTTAAGCAGCAATAGCTAAGTTAGTAGTTGATACATTTCTGCGATATGCTATCTCCCTCTTATATCTGTCAGAGAAGAGGGTGCTGGACATCATCCTAAATCTGTCGTTTCTCGATGGTTCAATCGCACTCCCAACCAAACGTTTGGGCCACGCTCTGCCCCATATACAATATCATAACATCATACCTAGGTACTCTATATGAAACCACCCATTTAGTATTTACTGGTGGCTTATACTTTACTTGGATTATGTATTATGACATGCTGAAATCTTATGGTGCTGTGATCCTGCCTTTCAATGTTACGACTATTCCCTTATAGATAACCGTATATCGCCGCTACTGAATCCACAAGGAGAAGCGTATAATTTACATATCTGACACTGTTTATGAATTGAAATCTAGATCCTCTAGATTTGCTCTCTGCTCTTCATCAAGTATAAATCTTTCCATCAATGTCTCTTCTGAGTTGGCTAGTGTAGCTGCATTAGCCAATTTGTTATGTACTTCTGTGTTTGGCAATTAAGCAGGCGGAGGAACAGGACATCAACGCATAGTGCAAAACTATGGTGTTTATAGGTCTCAAGCTGGTGTGGCTCGTGCCCAAGGCATATGCCGAGCTCTTTCGCAGCAGTGGGCAGGACAACGCCGGGACCCCTCATCTACATTTCTGTAGGCTCCTTTACTTGCCTTGCTAGTATCGGCTCGGGGACAGGAGAAGCTACTCTGTCTCAACTTATATTGAGCCCAGCCCCTTGGGATCCGACCAAATCTTCACACCATGACTAACACGCACGTTGAGAAGATCCCGTTCAACAAAAGCCATCCCTCCAAACCTACTGTGGTTTAATTCAGTCTTGATGCTGCTCCGCGAGAAAGAAGGAGTAGCAGAGCCTAAATTGAAGATTTATGGTATCAAAGGACTGAAGATTGTCTCCCGCTTGTAAGCACGCAAATCCACAAGCGACTATGTACGCATTTGCGGAGAGAGCAACGGACCTTATTAAGCGTGACAGCGAGTAGATTATAGCCATCTGCCAACTTATTCAGTTCTTATCAGTTTATCCAAAATTGTTTTCATAATTTTTCTTGTGTAGAAGTTAGTTTAATAGACACGGGCGGAAATGAAGCTTTTTATACTTCGGATGCTACGGTCATTTCCTATTGGCTCAACCACAGCAAAGCGGGGACCATTTTCACCGTTGCTCCAAAAAAAAGTTCCCCGACTTATCACGTTGAGCACTTTCTCGTGTCCCATTGTTTGCTTCGCTTCAAGGTCGCTTTTGCTACCCTCATCGCCGTCTATGCATGGATAGATCGCAAAGGAATGATAATGAATATAGAGATTTCTTTGTGGCTTGAATTCGGATATATGGTTTGCTACAGCAAGCATCGCGCTCCGTCTCTCCGAGCTTCCGCTGCTGTAACCTCTCGAGCAGGCAGCAGGGATCATGATAGGATGACATGACAGCTTTTTTATGACTCGTTCTGGCCACGCCGAGGCTGTGGGTAGAAGCAGTCGTCAATTGCAATGATAATAATAATGAACTACCATGGGCTCAACACGTAGACAGTCATGCCCAGCCAGCTAGCTATTTCGATCGACTTTGTTGAAAACGTAAGAACTGATTTAAATATCAAAAGCAAAGATGACTGTCATGGCGCAAGCCTGGGACTAACACAAATTAATTAATGCCTGGGCCTCAGGGTGGCCGTTGTTGGCTGCTTACTGCTCCACCAGCTCTGGTTCCCCAGTAGCAACGCAACACAGCTTTTTTTTCTGTTTTCCCGCCGGCCGTCCAAATACGAAACCTAACCTCCTCTATCTAATCCTACTCCTCTTCCTCCCCCCCGGTCCTTTCTTCTTTCTTTGTATTTATCTCCTCTTCCTCGATCACGACCATTTTCTTCGTCGTGATCGATAATTGCTTCTTGCCTGTATTGTGTTATTTTTTGGGCAGGGGGCGTTTGTGATTTTTTCTTCCATTCTTCCTTCCAATCCCCCTAGCATACCCCCGACGCAGTGAGCCATGGCCGCCGTTCCGTCCCCCATCCCGAAGCTGGACCGCTACATCGTTATACACGTTGCGACTACCTGCGACGAACATGGAGTGTACGTGACCAAGGATTCTGCCGAGGTGATTGAGCTGGGATGGATTTTGCTTGATACCAAGAATTGTGATGAGGTACGCCCCGTCGATTGCATCTTGAATGTTCTCGGGTTTTTTCCTACCCGCTAACCGAAGTCGCTTTATACAGTTGCACCGAGAAAGCATCCTCGTGAAACCAGTCAACACTCCGATCACACCGCTGTGCAGTAAGTCTTGCGTCTCAATGGCATTGGATTGAGTTGATCTCAGCCGCCGAAAAATGATGAGCTGACGAGCGCCGCTCACAATTAGCGAGCCTGACCACTTTGACTTGGGAAAACGTGCGCAATGCTGGAAGCTTCCGGGATGCTGTCAATCGCTTCGATGCCTTTGCTCAGGAACACCTTATCTCGAAAAATCTCGAGTTTTCCTTCGTGACCCTCGACTCATGGGACCTACGAGTACAACTGCCTCGGGAAGCCCGCGACAAAGCCGTGGTTCTACCTCCGTATCTCCAACACTCCCGAACCTTTGACCTTCGTACCGAATATCAGAGATGGCAGACTCACCACCCGGAGTCCTTGCCTTTTGGTCCCAGCTCTCTTGCCAACATCTGCGCTGCTCTCGAGGTGGAGCCTGTTCAATCTTCGGCCCCTATCAAGCACAATCTGCCTTTCCACCTGCAAGCACTTGCCCCGGCATCTCCTCGACGGGCTATGGAGGAAGCCATTACTCTGTCTCGCGTTCTCAAAGGTCTTATCCGCAAGTCTCAGCCTGCTCATGAGCATCCTGAAATTCTCACTCGCCCGATGGATGCGAGGGCCGATGTCCGTGCTTTCCTTGCCGAACGCAGCAAGGTGCTCCATATGAGTGGCCTCCCACATGACACCACACAGTCAGAGCTAGAGAGCTGGTTTACTCAATACGGCGGTCGTCCTATTGCTTTCTGGACATTGCGTACCCCAGATCAGCACAAACCTACAGGAACCGGGTTTGCCGTCTTTTCATCCCACGAAGAAGTATGTGCATATCCCCCAGGCATCTCTTAATCGAATCTCAAGTGATTAGTTGAAAACTAACGATATGTAGGCCGCTGAAAGCCTTTGCATGAATGGCCGGGCTCTTAACGAAAAGGCGATCGAGGTGTCTCCTTCATCTAGCCGCGTTTTGGACCGGGCCGCTGAAATTCTCACTCCATTCCCACCGTCCAAAAATCGCCCTCGCCCCGGTGACTGGACTTGCCCGTCTTGCGGCTTCTCCAACTTCCAACGCAGAACTGCTTGTTTCCGTTGTTCATTCCCCGCCGTTGGTGCTGCCCCTGACCCATACGGATATGGGTACGTTCCTCCATCTATGATGCCGCCCATGAACCCTCACGGAGGTCACGGCATGGGTCACTCTCGAGTTGGAGGTAATGGTGTGGTCCCATTCCGTGCCGGCGATTGGAAGTGCGGTTCAGAGGGTTGTGGTTATCACAATTTTGCGAAGAACACTAACTGTCTTCGCTGCGGTGCCCCCCGTTCTGGTGCAGCCGTCGTAGCAGACTCTGCTTTCCCCTCGCCAATGGAGCCTCCATCTGGTTTTGGCATGGGTCCAGGGTCAATGGCTGGTACTCCTGCTCCAGCACCCTTCCCGACCGCTGGCGGCGGCGGTGGCTTTGGTGGATTCGGGCAGCAATTCGGTGGTCCCCCAAGCAACTATGGCTTGCCATCTGGGCTCGGAAACACCCCTGGTCCTTATCCACCAATGGGCCAAATCAACGCAGGATATGGCTCAGCCAATGCGGGCCACTCGGCGGCTTCTTTTGGGAACCCGGCGACACAGGCCGCCTTTACTGGAGCTGACCACGGCTCACACTCCAACGCTTTGAACGGTAACCTCTACACAACTGATGGTGCCAGCGACCCATTTGCCTTCCTATCCTCCGGTCTAGGTGGGCTTACTGTCAACGATGATAATCACGGCCGTCGGAATGGAGCGGCTGCCAACAAATCACCCGCATAAGCGGATCATTCTGAAATCCATTTCCGTTCCTTTACGTCGTCGTCTTGTCGTTGAGTATGCCTTGTTGATCAAATAATTGCAAGTCCGTGTGTCTGCTCTTTCCATTTGCCGAATTGCAGGATGTATGTCACATCGTTTGATACGGAAAATTGGGATATGGAAGTTTTGGTTTCGGTGCATTTTGGCAGGATGGAGCTGGCTGGCTGATTTCGTGGTCTTGCTTTTTATCTTTCTACCTATTCCTATCTATTTTCAACTTTTCCTGCCGCGCCATGATTTTAATTTATTGGACACTACGTGAAGGGGAGGGGCCAGGAAGTGTATCCATCGAGGGCTTCGATCACATTACATGCACACGCGCAACACACACATATACGCACACACACTTTCGCTCACCCCCAATCAAACTATGATGTGGAAGCCATTCGAGCAACCCATATCCTCTCAAAAAGAAAGAAAAGAAGAGAAAAGAGAAGAGAAGTGGCCATGGAGGGGAGAGCTGGTATATATGCAAACTATTTCTTGGGATGTTACTTCCGGAGGGGACAAAAATTTAGTTTCTTGTGGGTTTTTTTGTCCATTACTTTTTTTTGAGCGATGCATGGCATGGCATTGGGTCGGAAAGAAATGGGCTTCTGGGTTTGTAGCTGTTATGCTACGTGTCAAATCAATTGCGATAGAGTGGACATACTCCTTTTTTTATTTAGCAAAAAATTATTCTCTTACTAATTGATTTTGGAAGAGCACTGTAGATAGTGAGAAGACCAAGTGAAACAAATGAAGTACTTATATTCATTATCGATATCCAAGCATCAAACATGTTTATGAATGAACAATTAAGAGCGCCAACCTCCCATACCAAATAGCCCTTGTTCCCACGTAGTCACATCAAGATATCCCTCCCCTGAAACGATAAAACAACCGAGCTGATCTACTCAGGCTCCTCACTATTCCTCTCATTCTTAATCACAGTGGCTCGACTGTCATCTTGATCTTCTTCCTCATCGATCTCCATGATAGTCTCGTCAATAGCAACTTCGGTCGTGCCGGCACGCGCTCCATGAGGCTCAACAGAGGTCTGTCGTGATCCAGGACCGGCCTGTGAATATGACGAGTCCACGCTGCTGGCTCGCGTGTTGCGGTTGGTATCTCTGCTACTGGTGTTTTGCTGAGAGGCATATGCAAGGATTTTCAGGATTGTATTCTTGACCTTGACTATCGCGTTGCGACTGGCGGCGTCTGTGGCGGCTTCCTCTAGGGCGTCATTGAGAAGTTCCTTCACTGTCTCTGCGAGTGCAACCATTTCAGGTTCGATTTCTTCGCGAACACCGCCGCTTCTATTACTAGAACGGAAGGCATCTTCTGTCGCTTCGGTGGGTGCACGAGATCCTGCTCGTGACCCGGGTGCGGTTGATGTTGGGATGACAGGGGCTGATATGTATACTTTGCTGAGCATAGACATTAATAATTTCTTCTCTTCCTTTGAGCATTTATTGGGGCCGGCACTAATTCCGAGGATTCGCTCGAGGATGTCGTTGACTAGTGCCAAGTGTACAAAACCATGGGCACTTGAGCTGGCGGTTCCTCCAGCAAGAATGTTTTCACCACCGAGCCCTACCACTCTGCGCTCGTCGGTCCACTCAACAAGCATGCCGGTAACCTGCGTCATCAGGCCTTTGATTTCTCGCTCACCAACGCTCTCGTCGATGTCTCCGTCGCTATCTTCCTCGGCCTCGAGGGAGAAGTGCTCCTCTGCAGCGTTCAGAACAGATCGTACCACAGGAACGGCAATTTTGCGCATGCGTTGCATATTTGCAAGACGTGAATGGCAGTAAACCGGGAAGAAGTATGTGAGTGCTTGTCGAAGAACAGGATTTTCGCGGGTACGGGGATGGAAGAATGACACAATTAGTGATTGAAGTAAAGCTTCAACTGACGACTCGTTCAAGTCTTTAATGCCTTGTGGTATGTTAGGCCCCGAAGGTGTGAATATGTTGACAAGAAGCATCTTGGATAGAGCTACGGCTGCAGCCGATTGCACGTCGGCAGGCGATGTTGATTTCAGTGCCTTTGCAAACACCTTGAATATGTTCTTTTGGAAAGGAGGCGGTGCCACTGTCTCGCTGTCGGCTTGTACAACTGGGAGAAGTAGCGTCGGGTGCGCGGTGAGCATGTCGGCCAAAATGTGGATTGCTGTAACTTGAAGTGCTTCGTGGCCTTTAGTAAAACAGTGGATGAAAAGAGTCATGTTTTCTTCGGCGAGTGTCTAGACATGTGTCAGCTGAATGAAAGAGTAAATAAGCTACGGAACTCACCTTATCAAGCAGACAGCACAATCCTAAGCATTCCAACCCTCTTTCGCGGATGGGAGCTTCATGGCTTCGTACAGCCGGAACCACCAAATTGTTCAACATCGTTACCAGATGCATGTTCTGTTGAAGATTGCCTTCAACGTTCTGAAGCATACACTGAGCGATGTGAAGACATTTCATATTGATCATAATCTCACGAAGCACCTTGGCCTTGGCTTTCTCTTTGTCGAATGGTACATCATTGGCTGGAGTCATGGATCTGTCGCGACTTGCTCTAGAGCTTCCGTCGTCACTTAGTTCAGATCGTGCCGACACAAAACTGTCCTCGGTGGCAATTGCATCGTGGACTTCGGCAACAGCTTCCAGAACGACACTGCAAAATTCGGATTCGCCGGCAGCGTCAGGACCACACACATTCCGAAGAACCTCAACGTGTAGCTTAGTACATAATTCAGGAAGCTCGGGTATCGCGAGGTTCTCTCTGAGCAAGGCAAACATCTTTCGTCGTCCAACTTCATCGGAGTAATCCAGCGTCAAGGCTATATGCAAGAGCTGTTCGACTACAAATTCAAGCTCTATGGTCTCTTCCTCATTTTCACCAGTTGCAGAAGCTTGCTTCAGTTTCGCGAGTAGAGCACCAGAATATTTTCCAAGGAAATATGCGAGAGCAGTAACTTCTGGCATCTTGTCATCTGCGAGACTGCCGTACTTGGATTCATTCTCAACACGGCAGAAATCGTTGAAACTGCGAGCTAAGAATGCCGACTCTGCCGTAAGGCCTTGCCAGAATTCTTCATCGAAAATTATCTCTTCACGGTAATCAGGGCGACCTTCCCAAAAGGCTCGCATCGCTTCATGAGCTACGCCACCTTCCATACCAGAGTTTACCGCATCTATGCGCTCCAATAGTTCTAAAAGGGCGGACGTATTCGGTGCTGAAATCTGTCCCATGGTGTTTCCCTCTGTTGAAGGCTTATTACCAGCGCAGTCTTCGATCCATCTCTCATAAAATAACTTCCCTGTAGCCTTTCGTACATTTTCGTCTCGGTCACGTAAGCCCCATCTTAGAAGCTTTTCACGCATAGACAGGGACAGATGACGAAAATCGCCCAATGTCGGTAATAAGCGAGAGTAAAGTGCGCGTCGAGTGGCAGCATCTAAGTCACGGGCTCTTTCAAGTAAATATGGAAGTGTCGTCGGAATCAATGGTAAGTTGATCAGCAATGTTTTGCGCACATCAGCGGTGGCATCGTTCTGTAGGATATCAAGAAGCTTTTCCAGTAGAGCTGCGGAAGAATCCTCAAGTCCGCCTTCACTTTCGTCCCCGACAAGGCGGGCCAGACCCAGTACGGCCTGAACTCTTACTGTAGCCTCCTTGTCACGGATTCTTTTGAGAAGGCCAGTTCTCACCAAACGGAATACCTCGTCGTCTATCGAGTCCAGCGAATTGACTAGATGCGCAAGCAATTGCGTTGCACGGTATCGGACTATCTTGTCTTTTGAAGCTAGTATTGGCACTACCATGTTCGCAATAGCCATAGTCAGTCGCGTAGTTGGGGTTTCCGGGAACATTTGTGTCTCGTCTACGTCTGCCGGGTTAAATACCTCACCATCTATCACCGTCAGTATGCGTTGTTTTGAGTAGTCTATAGATAACCCACCCTTCTCAGATGCGTGGTTCAAGAAAAGTCCAAGAAAACGAATGACCCTGTCTCCGACAGATTCTGTCTTTTTAATGGGCAATATGCGAAGGATGCAGCGAGTGACTTCCACATTGAACTCCTGCTCGCCAAAAGTCTCATCGCTGGAAGGAACTTCCCGGTCTTCTTCAATCTGCCCATCTTTCGATTTCTTAGGCGGCGTGATGCCACAGGATATTTCTTGCACTTTGCGCAACCGCACAATGAGTTTTCTGTGTCCGGTAGTGGAGCGTTGGGAATCTGCAAAAATCGCGCACACGTCTGCGCGAAGGTGGGAAGATGTCGTAGGTAGCGGTGGTTCGGGCGGTGCTGCTACTGATGGTGTCGCAGAAGATGCTCGCTTGGATGACACAGCGCTCTGTCCAGATGTTTTGCGTGGCCCAGTAGACACTGGGCCGCTCGTTGCGCGAGCGGGCATTTCGACTTGTGAGACGCCTGATAGAATTCTGACTTGCTCTCAAGCTTCTGTTCTTGTAGGCTCGGCCAGAGCCTCTGAAATGGCTGTCGTAATGGCTCAGACTTGGCTGTTGAAGTTGCGCGGAGTAAACAAAACAGGAAGGGAAGGAGGAGTTCGACTCTTCAGCGGATGTAAACAAAGACTAACCCAAAACGGTCGCGATAAGATAAGGGTTAGCCCATCAGACCGCCCTGCTTACACCCGCTTTTGATTGGCTGATATGCCCACGTCGATTGCGTGATTGGGTGATCCGCGGTTATTTCTCAGCAGAAACGTCTCTCACTCTGGTCAGTCGACTCTATTGTTCCTCGAGTAAGCCACAATGTTCAAGCACGGCCTGCGCACGTTTGCGACAACGGCTCTGCGTAGTGCAGAAGCCTCGACTGCGTATAATATCAAGGTCTCTACAGCTCAGGGATGGGTCAATGGTCTCACAGAAGGTTCGTCCGTTTGAACTTGTCTGCCCGGATGAACATGAGCTGACAAATTATAGCAATTGGCAATACCCCATTGATTAGACTTAAGCGACTGTCCGAGGAAACAGGCTGCAACATCCTTGGAAAAGCCGAATTCCAGAACCCTGGTGGCAGTGTCAAGGACCGTGCTGCGTTATACGTCGTCAAAGATGCTGAAGAAAAAGGACTTTTGCGCCCAGGTGGTACTGTAGTAGAAGGCACCGCTGGAAATACTGGTATCGGCCTTGCTCATGTCTGTCGGTCAAAGGGATACAAGCTCGTCATTTATATGCCCAACACACAATCACAAGGCAAGATCGACCTGTTGAGACTGCTAGGCGCCGAAGTCTACCCCGTCCCAGCTGTTGCGTTTGACAACCCACAAAACTACAACCACCAAGCCCGACGTCATGCGGAGTCTCTTGACAATGCTGTCTGGACCAATCAGTTTGACAACACTGCAAACCGACAGGCCCATATTGAAACTACCGGACCTGAAATTTGGGCGCAGACTGAGGGTAAAATTGATGCTTTCACATGTGCTACAGGAACTGCGGGTACCTTGGCTGGAATTACCCGCTACTTGAAGACTGTTAGTGACGGCCGTGTCAAGAGCTTCCTTGCCGATCCCCCCGGCAGTGTCTTGCACAGCTACATCCAAAGCGGCGGCAAGCTCGCTGAACGGGCCGGCGGAAGTATCACAGAGGGTATTGGTCAGGGCCGTGTAACAGAGAACTTAAAGCCAGACATCGATCTACTCGATGGTTCATTACATATTAGTGATGAGAAGAGTATTGAAATGGTCTACCGCTGCTTGGATGAAGAAGGTTTATATCTTGGTGCTAGCTCCGCGTTGAATGTTGTTGCTGCCAAAGAGGTCGCTGAGAAATTGGGCAGGGGCCACACTGTCGTCACGATGTTGTGCGATGGTGCATACCGCTATGCCGATAGGCTTTTCTCCGATAAGTGGTTGAAGAGCAAAAATCTTCGTGGTGCTATTCCCAAGCATCTTGAGAAATATATTGTACTCCCATAGATTTTATACAGCAAGCCAATGTACAAAATGAATTTATATTTTGTTGATGCATACTTCAACTATACAATATCCAGATCCTTCGACATTCCATACCCGTTGTACGCGACTCCTCGCAGGTTCCAGGGACTGCTTTCCTGCTGAGTATTACCTGCTGCGTCAAAAGCCCTACTCAGGATAACTTTTCCAGATCCTTTCTCCACGGGAATGGAGACATTCCATAGCTTCCAGCACCACTTATCAGTTACTGTCATGCCTTCGAATGCCTCAAGTTGAGCCTCAACCCACGTCTTCCCTCCATCTCCGGATACTTCCACACGCGTAACCGGCCCATCACGCCCATGTGGAACAGCATAACCCTTCACATCAATCCTACCGTCCCGACTCATGACCGTTTCACCATCATCCGGTGTCGCGATCACAGAATTAAGCGGCATATCCAATAACGGCGGCACCTTCATCCAATACTCTTTCGCCTTATCCGAATCATCAACCTGTGGCGGCAGGACCTTGTAGTCGTACTGCTGGTAATGGTTCTTGCAATGCTCGTCCTGCACTGTGATGCGATCTAGCCATTTTACCCATCGGGCGCCTGCGACGCCAGGGATGACGACGCGGATTGGGTAGCCATGGTTGGGGGTCAGAGGGTCGTCATTCATCTTTTGTACTCATTTAGCCATTTTAGTAGAAGGCGGGTTGTGAGAAGAGAAAACCGTACCTCCAAAGCAAGAATAACTTCATCCTCCACACTCATACACCGTTCCAATTCCACACTCCCGCCAAACCAGGTATCATCCTGACATTCGACCTGATAGCACTCAAACGCCACAAATCTCTTCTTCTTCGCGCTTTCTTGGTTAACACCAGCTGCGAGCAACACATCTCGTAACCGGGGGCCTCTCCATTTACAGTTCATAACTGCGCCGTCCAACCAGTCTATGCCCTGTACCTCCTTGATTTGCGTGCGCATTGTATGGCGACGATTACCGGCACATTGCAGAGCGCAGATGACCTCGTGTTGCGGGAATTTGTTTTGAAGATCACTTATGGATAGTTTTAGAGGATTATTTACTTGTCCGCCGACTGTGATGTTGTGGGCTTCAACATCGATGTGAGGGATTGGGCCATGATTGCGGTCGTAGGTTGCGTCTCCCTTTGTCAGGAAGCTGACATCACATAAGTAAATTGGAGTTATGAAGTGAGCTATGACAGGCTAGACCGACCTAGATACAAGTTTCTGTATTGGAGGCTCGCGATTCAAGGGTTCATCTTTGGAATACTCGACCTGTTAAATTCAATATCAGTTCTCATACCTGAACGGTGTTGTTCGGAACATACGCTTGTAATGGCCATGTTTGCTTCCCGGCTTATGGACTTCTGATTCTACAGTAATAAGTTCTGTAAGGCTCACGCTTACGATGATTTCTGGTCAAATTATCTGCGATGTCTATGTTGAAGAAAGGTAGAGTCTTGACGTCATCCGCTCAAAACATCCGTTAGGGCAAATGCTCAGGTACCATCTCGCCTCTACTGGAGCATAGCCAGTAATTTAATATCTATTGAAAAGGGTACTTCCAGCAAAGCCGGCACCCTAAGCTCCTTTTCCGCGCTTATTCCCATGGTGGCATCTTAAAGCTAGATATTCCACGTATCGAACAGTCTAAAGTCTATTATATCAAACAATAATATACATATTCCAATATACAGGAGTGGATAGGATTAGAGAGCCCTCAGCAACAAAACAAAACCCAACCTGTACCAGAAACTCCAGCAATGCTTGCTTGTCCCAAATACTCACACATCCCGCATAATCACGCACAAATCGAAATATATAGAGATCATGCAGTGATCAATTCTCCCCCGGCATGCGCATATAAGCCTCAATAGCCGTACTAAACGCCGCAAATCCAACACACCCCGTCAACGCCGCCTGAGGTCCAGCATTCCTGCCCAAAAAAGCACCGGTCAAACAACCCGCCACGACATGATTCGTCAAATCATTCTTTGCGCGCAGGCCCTCCACGGAACATTCTGCGGTTGTGTAGATTGCTCCGATGTACCCGAATGTCTTTGCGCTGCTCCAGGCTCGGCTGCCCATATCCTTGAAGCCGTGTTTGAGTTGCTCGCGCCAGGGGAGGTTATAGATCTCGGTGCCTTTAGCGGATAGGGGTACATCGTAGGCCATCTAGTCGATCATTCGGAGATTAGCCACAGTAGCAGACAGGATAAGGGGAATTAAAGCGTACAGCGCCAGTAAGAAAACCGAAGGCACCACCTAGTGCGAATCCAGCACCACCGGAGAGGGCTATCTTGAATGGACATGATTCTGCGGCCGCGTTCATCTGTACAGCAGTTACGTGGTTAGTAATGCAATGAAATGACAATACATGGATCAAAAGTCATACCATTTTGATCATATTCTGCTCCTGCTCAGACATGCCTGCATTGGGTCCAGCGCCAGCGCCGCCCATCGGCGGAAAGCCTGGGAAACTCATATTATCGATATATTATTTTCCGCCTAGATCTCCAAGCTATGGATAGATGTGTTCGGCGCAAGCGTGGAGCGGTAGAGAGATGTGAACAAAAGTACGTGTTTTCAACCCTCATGTAAAGACACAGAAGAAGATATATCGCCCAGGATTGTCGCCTTGTATGAGATCGATGAGACTTGTAGGATACCGTTTGCTTGCGCGGGTTTTTTGACAGTCTTGAAATCACGCCGCGGAGGTGGAGAAAAGTTTATAAAATGTACGGTGGCATTTAGGGACCAACTGTGCAATAACGCTCTCATCGCACTCGAGCACAAGGCGTTCAGACAATCAATAAACCGATGAATCTAGTGATTCATCTATCGAAATTCAAAAATAGATGTTGTTTTAACTAATCCCGGTATATTCCATCCACATGCCTAGCACGGTTGTGCTACATATGTCCATGAAGGCACTTAAGCACTATAAAATAATGAAGTAAACATGTATGATGTATATCTAGTATATTTGTACATATCTGACCAAAAATATATTCAAATAAATCACGAGAAATGGTATCAACGACAGGTCCCTCCGACCTATCGAAAGAAGAAAAGTAGAAATTGAGAATATCATAAAGTAGCAACATAAGGCGTCTCGTGATTCATCTTCTCTGTAACAAGGCGCAAAACATCGTCAAAAAACAGGGGAACAAGAAACATAGAGAATATAAACACCGTGACGTTCGTTATATCGAAGCGAGTGAAAAGTATGTGCAGGGTCCAGTGTATCGAGTGTGCATTGAGTAGCGGGAGTAGTTCATGATCAAAAAGCCTCCCAATCGTCCTGTTCCGCTTTTGCGGACGAGGCAGATGTCAAGCTCTTTTCCCATTCGTCCATCAAGCTTGACGCGGTGCGCGTGAGTCGAGATGCAGTGAATTTGCTCAAAGCTGGCCACGGAATACCACTTTCCGGGCGAGATCGTTCTGCTTCATCCGTATTTCGCTCCCCAAAGCTATTGTTTGCGTTTGCTGTTAGTTAAGATGGACCTCAGTGCTAAACCAAGAAGTAAGAGAGTTTTAAATCAATGAAGCACAAATTCGGAGTCATATCGCAATGGTGTGGACTGACCTGGCACTAGTTCTCGGACTGCTAAGTTGGGTTGACGGAGACTGATCGATTTTAGAAGTAATCGTCGACCGACTCGACGAAGGCGTATGTGACTTCTTCTCTGGTTGCGGCGTATCCCAATTGTTCCAGTCATCCTCCTCCTCCTCCTCCTTGACTTCTGACTGATTCGAGTTTGCGGACTCTTTCGGTCCGCTTCGGGTATTGCTGTCGGCCGCTACGCTGGCTTGTTTGGGTTTGAGCTTCTGCCCCGGGGTATCAACTCCGAATTCACTCCAAAATGATACCTCTGTGCCGGTCGGAGGAGATGGAGAAGAAGAAGTTTTATTACCAGTTTTTCTTGATGCTGTTGCATCCTTGGACAGTGACGATGATGAGCTTGTTCGTCCAAATGAACTTCCATTCTGATCCCGGCGTCGATCCGGAGTCACGCTTCGTTCGCTCCGTTGCCTGCTACGAGAGCGTGGTGTGCCATTGGTTGGTGGTTGTAGTGTCCGGTTTCGCGTAGCGCTGATTCCTTCCTCTCCTACTGTAGCTTGACGAATATCTTCCAAAAATGTCCAGAGCCCTTCTCTTAGATCGGACGCCATTTGTCTGCCCGTCCGTAAGAGAGCTTCGCTGGACGGAGGGGGTAAAGATCGCCTCCACTCGCTCTCACTTGTCGACTTGTCGGATGCCTCCACAGTCTTTGATGTATCGGCTCGTTCCACAGAAGGCAGCGTTGCAGATCGCGGATGTCGTGTAGCCTGAGACTCGGAGCTTTTCGTCGAGTCGGAAGGACTTGACATCGGAAACGGTGGTTTGACAACACCCATATCAGGCGACAATAAAGATAGAGTTCGAGTGTGTTTCGACCCAGCAAAAACCCTCCGACCATTAGCGGAAATCGTAGCCTCGCCTTTAGCTGCAGTGCGAATGCTGTTCCGTCGTTCTAATTCTTTGCTCCTTCTGATTTGCACGGGTACGGCGTCTACGGGCTTCGTCATGGAGGCCGAATTTTCGGAGTTTCTGGGAGACTGAAGATCCTTTGGACCATCCATTGCGGGACGTATGGGCCGCATAGCTTCTGCATGATGGCTGATCTCCGTCTGCTTCTTCTGCCTTTCGCTTCGGACCCATTGCTTCTTCAAACTCGTCAATTCCGCTTCGGCTTTGTGCAATTCTTCCTTGAGTTCGAGGACTTTGCGCTCCTGCGATGCAATGGCGGTTAGAAGATCGGTCGGCTCCTGGGCCAGTGCCTCGCTTAGGATGGTCGCGTCAGGGATGGATTGGGCAGGTGACATCATCCGTGGAGACGACACGGTAGCAGGCGAAGCGACAGATGGCGAAGATTGATCTGGTCGAAGATTGAGGGGCGGCGCAATGGGGAAGTTAAGGGTTAAGCGTTTTGCGTGGCGAGCAGCGACGTTGGGACGCGAGGGGAGAGCACGGCGTTCCATATCTTCCATCGAAGTCTTCGGTGGCAACGGGTCTTCCGGGGAAGACCCATGGTCGGAAACAGCTTCCTCCATATTCATGAATATTGGATAAATCAATAGAGTATGATCTATGCTCTATGATCAAGGCTCAAGAGCGATCTGCATGCACTGTAGCATGGCTGAAAACAGACACAAGACGTTAGGACGAGAGGTTCAAGACGCCACCAAAAGGAATGCTACAATCGCACTAAAGCAAGGCAGGTCGTTAAACAGTCAAACAGAACAATTAACCAAGTTGCAGAAACGAGTAGAAAAAGAGTGAGAAAAGCGAATCCTGAGATGGAGCGGAATAGAACAATTACACTGATACAGGGGAAAATAAGACGTCGCTGTAATAAATTGCAGTTATCCATTATAAGCCAGGCCTAGCAGTACGGTTGCAGTAGAGATCGGCCGCGGCAGTGATGCGGACCATAAAAACGAACAGCAAATTAAAGCGTCGAAGCACGCGGTTTCAGCAGAGGACGCCAGCCTATCAGCGTGGTTTTAGAAGCAGCGTCCACGAACGTTCGGTGCATGCCTTCAGGGGCCAGCTCGCATATCCCCACCTCTTCACGGGCTGGCGCTCTAGACCGCGTCAAAGCAGCTTCTCCACTATCTCCTGTGGTTGTTTTCCCGACTGCTCCATTTGAAATGTTTCGCAAGTTACTTATTCAATCGATATTATTGAGTGAACTATCTAAAACGTAACCTAGGAAACTCGTACCCAGGTCCAAAAGTATAAACGGCATGCGCATAGAGTACAAAGTAGCGTCCAAAACTATCTATCAAGAATCAAAGATGATATGGATAATCAACACAAATACAATCGACCGAGAAGAAACAGTACGACCAGCCTCAAGTGGTGGGCTGAGGGATATAATACACCAGGGGAATCAAGCGAACGAAGAGAATCAGAGTGTGCACAGAGACAGACGTCACTATGCCTTCGGAATAACATCGTGAAAGAAAATGAAAACGATAACTTCTTTCTGGCATATTGGCCAGTATATCCAACAAAACTCCAATGCTGTGCAGGCAGAGTGAAAATGAGCGAAGCAGAAATGAAAGAATGTACAAGAGATAAGGTTTTGGGTGAGGTTAATTTCCATCAACTGAAGGAAAGAAATATAATGTCATAATGGACCGCTTGGATAAAGGTATTAAAGCGACCGGGATGCAGATGGAAATGATAACTCCGATAAAAAGGGTTTAGGGCTCGGAGACGAAATCGAAGTCGATAGCGATGGTGATGGTTATGTAATGTTGTACAAAGAATGGATTTCTCGGGTCGTGGTAGAAATGGTATCAGATGGCCGGCCATCGATTGCGGAGACCTTCGCTCCATCGTTGATAGAGAACATCGGCAAGCTGTTTCGTATGCTCCATTCCTGGAACGTGCTGCCCAGGCATGCTGCTTGACAACTGGGGGCTACCGTTTTGCTCAACCGGGATTTGTTGTTCTGATTGTCGGCGGCGGTGACTTTTGAGGTGAGGGTTGTTTTGGGCCAAAACGAGTTTTTGCTTCTGAGGAGTCGTCGGTGTCGGTTCCGGTAGGAGGGCAGAGAGTTTCGAATCACTATTGTGGTTAGCAGAAATTCATTATTCATGGAATGAAGGAGGGACTCACGCTCTCATCTTTTCGTTAGATAGCTTCAAGATATGATATAATCCTTCCGGATCAACCATTTCAAGATCACTAAACGCCTCCGCCAACCGAGAAATTGCCTCTCGTTTTTCCTGGTCTCCGGTGTTGGCCAGGATTTCCTGGCAAGCAAGGCCGATGCCTCGGCTATATGCCCTTCGTCCCAACTGAGCCTCCTTACTGTTCGGAATCGGGTCAGTAAACAATGTTTTGGCTGCCACATTTTCATCCAATCCTGGAGGATAGTTGTAGTGTTGCGCCTGGTCATTGTTTCCCTTGTCCGAGACTCGGCGGAACTGGCGAACTGTAGATGGACTGTTTCCGTAACTCAAGTTGAGACCCAGCGGGTGCTTAATGCCGCTGGATCGCCGCTTCGTGTTGGATCGTTTGACGGATGGAGATTGTTCCGCGGCTGGTGTCCGTCTGACGGTAGAATTGGCGACAGGTTTCGGTATTGACTTTAGCTCTTCGGCCTTTACAAACGGATCTTCACACAAATCCTCGGCAATGACAGGCCGTTTGACTGTAGGTGCCTTGACTGTGTCAAATACCCATCCATCATCGTCTTCCTCGTTGGGGGAAAACGTAGTCCTAATACGCACATCAGTTTCTTGGTTCAATTCACGCATCGATGAAATATTCTCTTACAGAGTCTCCGCGTAGTATCTCGCATCATCCGAATGTCCCTTGCCGTTGTCCCAGTCTTTCTTTCGTTGAATCAGCTCTTGCAGAGCTTCTGTTTTCCCCGCATTACGAACGAATTTGTGCTTTAGCAGTTCCTTCGCAGTGTATCGTCGATCAGGATCCTTCACCAAGCACTGCGCAACAAAGTCCTTGAATGTTTGACTAAATTCGTTGCCTTCGAGACGTGGAGCTGGGGCTTTGGGAATATGAAACAGTACTTTCATTGGATGGGTGCTGGCGTGCGGTGGCTCTCCATTTGCAAGTTCCATTGCGGTTATACCCAGTGACCAAATGTCGGCCTTGAAATCGTACCCAGCCTGCTGGATCACTTCCGGGGCCATCCAAAACGGGGTGCCCACAAATGTGTTCCTTTGCGATTTGATATTGGACAATTGCGCTGCCACACCAAAATCCGCCAGCTTTACCTTTCCAGATTCAGATAGAAGGACATTGGCTGCTTTGATATCCCGATGTATCTTTCCTTCCCGATGGAGATAGTCCAATCCTAACAAGAGTTCGCGGCAGACAATAGCAATGTGCGCTTCGCTAAAGTTTCCTGGTTTCATCTGAACAATATTAGCCCGTCGGCCTTATGTATATGCGGCTAATATGCATACCAGATCCAAGCAAGAACCACCTCCGAGATATTCCATCACAATCCATAATTTGTGACCGCGGAGAAAACTGGCTTTATATTGAGTAACATATGGGCTTGCACAGGCGGCCAGGACCGAGATTTCTTGCTGGATCTCGGCGATATCGTCTTCGCTGGATTCAAGGTCAATCTGGCAATTGAACATTAGCAAAGTATTGGCTCGAGGTGAGGCAGACGTACATGTTTAATGGCCACTATCTCCCCAGTCGCCTTCTCAATACCCTTGTAGACAGTGCCAAAGCTGCCACCTAGGTAGAACATCCATTAGCAGTGTCCAATTCGGAAAGAAGTCTTTGACTTACTGCCTAGCTCTTCCATCACCTGGTAGCGACTAGCCATATCGCCATCGGACGCCATCTTCTGCAATTGATACACAATAAATCACAGGAATGCAGATACGCGCACGAACTGGGACCCTCTCTATCCGACCAGACTCCCGTGCTGAGGAACAGCTGCCGACCAGCAACAAGTAGGAGCTTGAGAGGGATTGGTGATAGGGGCACAGGCGGGTAGAAGTAGGAGAGGGGGACAGAGGAAGGTGAGAGGGAAGGTGAAAGGGGAAGAAAGAGAAAAAGAAAGATCAGATCTTTGAGTTTTCTTCTACTCCGAGACAAAAAGGCACCCAGCTCGAGTTCAACAGTCAAGGCAGGAGCTGCCCGATCGAGGACTAGTCAAACTTTAGGCGCATTAGGGCAGGTGCGGGTGGAGGAAACAATGGTCGTCCCGGGCAACCGGCTGCGCTAATGTCGATGCACCCCGCTCTTTCCCGGGTTGCCGACACGACAATACCATCATCTCGATATTATATGTAGACCCTTGCTGTGGTTTGGATTGATGCTTCAGACCAGTCGAGTCCGTTCATCGTGTTGCACTTCTTCGACTCTGTATGGGGAGATGGATTCCTCTTACCATCGTTAGTTTAGGGCTCCCGAAACAGTCACCGCCCCTTAAACAAACGATAATCAACTAACTTCCAAAATTAACTTTCATAGATGCACACCTGTTGCTAGTCTAACATTCAGCCATACGTGACTGACTTCGTCCTTGTCTTGCCATCGAATTCCTCCGATGAAGCTTCCAAGGTTAGTGGTATGCGCATCATCTATCTTTGGGCTATAAACGAAAACAAAGAACATCAGCAGTCCTCAAGACATCATATGATGTCATTTGAGTTTGACGGCTCTAGCAAAAGACACGCTTTCCATTCATGCAATGGACTGGATAGAATGCGGGGGGTTCACACGAGATCACATGGCTTGACTCTTTCGAAGGTGTCCGTATCCCTTGAAGGGATGGGGTAACCCTGATATTGAATTCAACCTTGAGAGAGAATTTGCCTGGAAATGAGTACAATCTTTGGAGATCCAATTCATTGAGCATCAGCGCACGATATTCTTTGACTTATGCTATAGACAAACGAAATTCGAGCCCTGACTGCTAAGTCACACAAGGTCCTATCTAGGTACCCTGCACAGTCGCTGCCGCCGCCTCGTGGTGCGTCAAGGAAATCAAAGCTTAGGACAGGCTGGTTGTCATCTTGTGTTACATAAGTAGTCCAGATGATTGCTACAATAAACGCGCCGAGATTTGTTTTGACAGATCCAATCTACCAACAGTGTCCTGCTTGAACGTCCCAAATACTTGCAACATCGGCTACTTATAGACTGGCTGTGTCGCCCTCAAATTGTAAGGGTTGGGGACTGAATAATGATGCTTGATCTATCTAAGAGTACATGACAGGCAAAGGAAGAGACATGAGTGGTCATCTGCGCAATTCTCAGTCAGTACTAGTAACATAGTTGCATTGCGCATTATCGTGAAAAGAGAACTTCGTAACGGAGAAAAAACCCGATGTTCTGGCGTGGACCTTTGCTTTCTGCCGCATCTCCGTGATCGGATTTGTATCCGGGCAGCCAAAACAAAGAAATTGTGCCAGTCAGATGCCAAGGCGGTGATAAATATCTCGACCTAGCCAATCACGTCATCAGGTCGAACAAATCATAACCAATCAAAATCCGGAATGGATTCGCTGTTCCCCGGCAGATACTTTTACCATCCATTTAAATCATCTCGCAATTACTTCGAACGTGCAGCTTAGGTTGTCATACGAGTATTCTCTCCAAGAGACTTGAGCAAAATGTCAGCTCCGCGCAGTGTTGCAGCTGCCCTGCGCAGAACAAGACTGTCGTCCCGGTCCCGTCTCGCACCACAGACCATCATTGCACCGATCTCGGTCAATACTTCTCGCTCTTTCAGCATTACTTCCACCAACCGCGCCGAAGCCTCGAGGAATATCAAATTGACCGCCGCATCATACCCTCAGCTCAAACGCAATCCCAATTTCGCCGAGGTCACAAAAGACCATGTACAATACTTCAAAGAGCTTCTCGGCACAGACTCTGCGCTTATCGATGGCGTCAACGCCGACGCTACCGATGACTTGGCTGCTTTCAACAGCGACTGGATGCGCAAATACGGAGGTCAGACACGACTTGTTTTGAAACCACAGACTACGGAAGAAGTCAGCAAGATTTTGAAGTATTGCAATGAGAATAAGTTGGCCGTTGTGCCTCAGGGCGGAAATACGGGTTTGGTTGGAGGTTCGGTGCCCGTATTCGATGAGATTGTCATCAATACTGCGCGGATGAACAAGATTCGTTCTTTTGATGAGGATTCTGGTGTTCTCGTCGCTGATGCTGGTGTGATTCTCGAGGTTGCTGATACACATGTCGGCGAGAAAGGCTATCTTTTCCCATTAGATCTTGGAGCCAAGGGATCATGCCACATCGGAGGAAACGTCGCAACTAACGCTGGTGGCTTGCGGCTGTTGCGTTATGGAAGCCTTCACGGAAACGTTCTGGGATTGGAAGCTGTGTTGCCGGATGGAACTATTGTCGACAGTCTCTCGAAGCTGCGTAAGAACAACACCGGCTATGATTTTAAGCAACTGTTCATCGGTGCCGAAGGAACCATTGGTATTATCACAGGTGTCTCCATTTTGTGTCCTCCCCGGGCGAAGGCTATCAACGTAGCCTACTTTGGTTTGGAGAGTTTCGACCAAGTCAGAAAGGCATTCCGTGAAGCTAGGGTCCAACTCTCCGAGATTCTCTCTGCTTTTGAACTGATGGATGGGCGAAGTCAGGTTTTAGTGAAGGAAGCTACTGACAACAAGCCTCCTCTCGAAGGCGAATACCCATTCTACTGCCTGATCGAGACCAGCGGCTCCAATGCCGAACATGACACTGCCAAATTGGAGTCGTTTCTGGAACACGTCTTAGGAGAAGGTATCGTCGCCGACGGAGTCCTGGCTCAGGACGAGACTCAAATTCAATCCCTCTGGCGCTGGCGTGAAGGTATCACTGAGTCTTTGAGTCATCTTGGAGGAACCTACAAATATGACGTCTCCATCCCGCTGCCAGAACTCTACCAGCTCGTTGAAGACACCAAGACCCGTCTCACTGAAAAGGGTCTTGTGGGCGACGATGATTCCTTCCCCGTCCGTGCCGTCGTTGGATATGGCCATATGGGGGATTCCAACCTGCACTTGAACGTGGCTGTTAGACAATACACCAAGGAAGTCGAGAATGCCATTGAGCCCTGGGTGTATGAATGGATTGCCAAGCGCAACGGTAGTATCAGCGCCGAGCATGGACTAGGCGTTGCGAAAAAAGAGTTTATTGGGTACAGCCAGAACGACACGAACATTAAGCTTATGAAACAGTTGAAGGATTTGTACGATCCGGTAAGCTTAATCTACCCACCAGGAAGAAAGTTCAGAACTGACAGTCATCTACAGAACGGAATCATGAACCCATACAAGTATATATAAAGCGAGGGTCAAATATGCCTCTAATTCTTAACTTATCCAAAAGTATTACATAAAGAGCAAATCAAAAATATAAAAATTTAGACCTAAACATAGGAGCATGTCGACGTCATCCCTTCACCGGAGCTCCCCACATGCGTAGAGATTGATCGACTGCCTTCCACACCACTATCGTCTTCTTTTTCACCACTCTTCAAATCAATTAAACAGCGGAAATGTCTCATACAGCTCTTGTTACCGGTGCAACAGGTCTCCTCGGCCGCGAAGTTACCAAGTCCTTCAAACAGGCGGGATGGTTAACTGTAGGGCAAGGATTCAATCGCGCAGCCCCGCCAACGATTCTGAAAGCCAATTTGGAGGATCCGGCGGATGTGAAGAGGATACTTGATGAAGCCAAGTATGTTTGAACTCCGAGTGCGGCGTACAAGTATGTACTCGTTCGTCAATGGGCTAATACGAGGATATTGGTGATTGTATAGACCGCAAGTTGTTGTTCATTGTATATTACTCCGTCCTCTGTTTCTTTTCCGAAATACCTATCAACAGCGAGAATAAGTGCTAATTGGAGGTCTTCAGGTGCTGCCAACCGCCAACCAGATGCCTGCGAAAAAAATCCTGACCAAGCCCGCAAAATCAACGTCGAGGCAACCCGCGCCCTAGCAGAAGGCACAAACGCTCGAGGTATCTTGCTCATCTACATCTCTACAGACTACGTCTTCGCGGGCCGCGAAGGCGAAGCTCCCTACGAAACTGACGCACAGCCCAACCCCACAAACATCTATGGTGAAATGAAACGTGACGGCGAAGAGGCCGTGCTCGAACTCACCAAGGAAAGCGGAATGGGCGTCGTCCTGCGCGTTCCTGTGTTGTACGGAGCGGCAGAATATAACGGCGAAAGCGCCGTGAACGTGATTCTGGATGCCGTCGAAAAGAGTAAAGATCCCAATGCAAACATCAAGATGGATGACTGGGCGCGCCGCTTTCCGACAAATACCCAGGATGTAGGACGGGTATGCAACGATATCGCTGTGCGTTACATCAGGGATAAACAAAACCTCAAAAGCCTACCCAAGATCCTCCATTTTTCGGCAGAAGAGGATATGACCAAGTACGAAATTGCACAGCGGTTAGCAGCGATCTTAGGCGTGGAGATTCCGGGCATGATTGCGAACAAAGAAGGAAACGATCCGAATGCTGCTGTTCAGAGGCCGTATAATACGCATTTGTCGACGAAGGTGTTGAGGGAGGTTGGCATTAATGTGCAGGCAATGAAGTTTGACGATTGGTGGTATGTGCATAATAGAGTGATTGGAATGAATGGACCGAGCTGACAGCAGAACAGGAAAGCGTACTTGAAGAAGTAATGACCTTCGGCTACTCTCATTGATCATATCGAGAAAGGAAAGACGCATGATAGATTCAATATTATGACCTGATAGATCTAGACGGGCCACTAAAACGTTAGTTGGCGCAAATTATTGCTCATTACGACGTAGGCGTATCCGTAAATTAACCTTGTGTAAATTCCTTTTTCCTGTTCCTTTTTAGATTGAGGAAGGAGTGCAAAGTACTGAGTAGTGGTGCAGATAAAAATAACCTCAGGACATTATTATATTGCACACAATGGATGGCCTGAAAGAATCACAATCTGGCATGATTCATTGAGTCTGCGAGCGAAATATGTTACGAGTCATGACGTGATTTCAGATTAACTCTTGTCTTTCAATACGCGTTTCAATGTAATCGTACGTACTCCATACATCGTGTGTGGTCGGACTCGTCTTAGCAGATCAATTAAGATTCGGTTTCCTGATTAACATGTAGTACATGTGCATCAGTCAAACAGCCTGCATGTTCAGAACTTCGAGGCGATCTCAGCTCGCGTGACTCCAACCTACAGTCGGTATTGAAACGATCTTGCCCCGTTGCGTGTCAGGACTGGGTTGTCCCGGACCTAGTTTGACGCTGGTGTATCCAATCATGGTCTCGTAACGGTGTTGCAACTTGAATCACTTCAAAGTTAAAGGTTAAAAATATATTACGTAGCGCGTTGTATTAGTTGTAAAAATGTACTAGCAAGTGTGTTTCAGTTTCACACTCCAAATTGTGTGTGGCTTGGCAGGTTCCCTCTTCCTTGCGTGAAGAACAAAAGTTAAAAGCCAAGACTCTTAATTTATAAATTACAAGGCCAGCCGCATAGCGCGCCTGGATTCTTGATCTTGTTTGAAAGAGATAAAAAACTAAAATAAAAAGTTGGAATGTCCCACTTTGATCTGGATCTGAATTTGACCTTGGTCTTGACTCACGAATAACGGATTGTCTTGATCTCACTTTTCCACGGACAACTACTGCGACATTGTGTGGACATCAGGCAGAATGCTGTAGCAGTGGATGGGTTGCAGGTTGCGGATGCAGTGTTCCCTGATTGTGTGCGACAGATACAACATACAAGCAACCAAGAACAGTTAACTGGGTTAACGCTTGACCTGGAGGGCGCCTGAGGCCGATTTATGCCTCACAAGGGTTGAGCGCTGTCACTCACTCGTCTTGTTGGTTGTGTAACCGCCTGGCGCTCTCCAAAAGTGGATTCATGCAGTCTAGAGCTGCTTAAGATAAATCCAGGGGCCCTACACACTCTCTAATTCTCCCACCACGTCAACCCAGTGAACTTGGGTCACACATTATTCACGATGAGCACACAGTTGGAGGCCTCTGGGGCCCCAACAGGGACCACCCCCAAGTTTTCACGGTATCGTTCTGTACGTCGTGCGGCCGCTGAGACAGCTGGGGAAGCACCTCCAGCCAAACCTTCGAATGAGGCCATTGCGCGTAGCATGTCTCGGTACCGCCGACCAAAGACTGCAACCACCCCAACGACTGCTACTAATTGTCCTCCAGTGCCCTCATTGCCAGCTGCAGTTCAGGCTCACCAGACCGTCACTAAAAAGGCTGAGGATGCTGTCACTCCGATGAGTAGCGCCTCTCCTCGTTCTGACAAGATACAGAACCCATTCTTAGACCACAGTGACGAGCCGTCCCTGGCGGAGAAGGCGCGCATGAGGGAGGAAGCCATGCGCAAGTTGACCATGGCAGAGCGGCCCAAGGCACCGGCGACGCTGCCTCCAGCGTGTCAAGACAGCCACAGCCAGCCGAAGACAGTGAACGAAAAAGAGAAGGAAGGAGCCGGACACAGCAGGCGCGCTTCGTGGAAGGACCGACTGGGTTTATCCCACCATAGGAAGGTGGGGCCTGACGCTCGCGACGATTGTACACAAAACATGAGCAACGGCAACACTACCCTTCCTGCTCCCGGCCTCGATGCCCCAGTCTCTGCTGTCAATGCCGGCGAACGAAGAGTACTGGTGAAATGCAAGTCTAGTTCTCTAAAACTGCCTATCACACCCACTACGCGAGTCAAGGACATTATCTTCTCTGCCGCCAATTGTTTTTCTGAGCGCATCGATCCCAGGAACGCTATCGTCCTCGAGTCGTTCTCGTCTCTAGGCCTCGAACGACCTCTACGTCGGTACGAGCATGTGAGGGATGTGTTGAACTCCTGGTCCTCAGATGACGCCAACTCGTTAATAATTTCAGATCCTCCGTTCGATGGCGCGACGCGAAAATTGGAACTCTCAGCTGCGCCAAGTACAGCGCCAAAGGATGCGACATTCTATGTATACCATTCTTCGAAACCGGGCAAATGGGACAAGCGATATATCACTTTGCGCACTGATGGTCAGGTGGTGCTCTCGAAAAAATCAGATGCCAAAGAAGCAAAGGACTTTACGAACGTTTGTCACATGTCGGATTTTGATATCTATACGCCTACCGGCCGCCAACTGGCTAAGAACGTCAAGCCACCCAAGAAGATATGCTTTGCGATAAAAAGCCAGCAGAAGTCGTCCATGTTTCTTTCCACAGAGAACTTCCTCCGTTACTTTGCTACGAGTGACTCGACTATCGGCCAAGACTTTTATGATGCAGTCCATGGCTGGCGCAGCTGGTATCTCGTCCATGTCTTGGAAGTTGGCAAGGCGAATGAGACGGCCAATGCTACTGTGTCGGCCCCAATATCTAGAGATGGCCCCAGCCCTCCGCCTACCCGGCACCAGCGCCATGTATCGACCGATTCCATTCCATACCAACTAGGTTCATTCCAGCCTTTGATAGATTTTGGTCGCAATGCGGAACCCAATTTATCGGTGCCTGAGAAAGTGACCGAAGAAGTCACTGCAACAAGTAGGGATATATTCATGCGCAAGAAAAAAGCACGGGACCATGCACCACCCCCTTCTTCGTTTCCTGTGCATCGCCCGACGCTAGAAATACAAAAAGAATCACTATCCCCCCAGGATGATGACTCGACATTCTCGCCAGACAGTCTCCTCGGAAGAACATACAGCCAAAAGCAGGCAGCTCAGCGTGAAAGAGAAGCTAGAGAGGGAAACGACCATGGCCCGTTCCTCTCGCATGGACTGTTGAAGAATTTGAGTCCAACGAGCACAGATCAAGCTTCTTCTCAAAGCATGCCTTTCAGCAATCCATCTAGTCGAGGAAACAGTCGCTCGAATACAGTACGCTCCAACCATCACTCGGCGGAAGGCTTTTCTCATAGCCGGTCGAATTCCGTGCGAAAGGCTAAACCACTGGTTGACCTCACACCCACGTATAGAGAACCACCCCAGCATGCGAGAAAAGGCCATGGGGTCAAAGTTGATTCTGGAATGCCTCTAGTCGAAGCTGCCACCGGACTAGAAGCAATACCAGGCATACCAAACATTCCTCCAGCAACAACATGGAGGCGAGAGGAGGCAGCAGCTGTGCCCGCTCCCGGTCGTCGTCGAGCCAACACGGTGAAAAGTCAACATCAAAATCATACACCGTTGGATCCTTTTGCCAGTCCCTCCGATGCAACCCCGTTCATACCGAACGGTCTTGTAGCTCTTTCTGGCAGTATTCCAAGCGCACAAGCTGGTTCAGGCGTCGGTCGGGGTGTTGCTACCGGTGATCGCCATGCTACTCGCCCTTTGCTTGATTTGACTCCGCAGAGTCAATTTGCTGAGGGCAGTTTGTTACGGAGCATTGAGAAGTTGTAATATACTGTAGAGTTTGGCTAGCATTTTGATCTATACCCTTTTGTTGATTTCTTTTCTTTAAACTACTTTCTTCTTTGCGCAGTGTTGCTCCTGAGTGATCAAATATCATTAAGAATTGCTGTCTCGTTTTACATTTTGTAGTATGTAGAGTATCATAAAAATGATAATCTTCAACATTGAAAGTGACAGCTATCTACCATCTGATGGCGGCTAAAAACTTCCAACTCCGAATAGACCTGGTTCATGGTGAGCATATTTTTGCATGATCTCTATGCATTGCTACTTGATGACTTCCTTTTTATATACAGGATCTCATACAAATAATATCAAAGAGAAGGACAGATAATGCCAATGAGATATTCGCGATTTGCGCAAAGAAAGGTCGATCTGTAATGTCCAAGTAGGCCTCCTACTTCTATAGAAAACTCTTGGTATTGTTATATGAAGCTATTTCTCATCGTCCAGTAACCAATCCGTATTGGAGTGGACAAGAATTAGTTCCAACAAACTCTGAACAAAGGCAACGCTCAACTACACTAATTAACAGCCGTAGGTGCATAGCTAGCTGCATTAAACTGGATCAATCCCAGCAAATTCGGGCTCCAGCTGCTAGCGCAAAGCTGTGAGGCCGACTTGCATTGTTGTAGTTGAGGGGTAGGAGAGCGAAAAAGTACTTCAAGTTCGTAAGAACTATTTTGTGCGACCTCCATTAAGCGTGGTCTCTTATCTCCCCAGTTTGATGAATATGCCAGACAGCAAGATTTACTGGGCTATAAAATCAGCTCCTTCCGCCCTCGCATTCAGTGCTTCCTTGGGCGTCGTCTTCGCCGTCGGCCATCATGTGTTCTACAACTCCCTAGACGATAAGGCTGCTCCAAATACTCAATATAACGTCCTCGGCACATACAGTATCACAAGGCAGCAAATTAATCTAGCAGCTGGTAACGTATTAGCATTTGTGACAAAGTATTGGTTAAGTCGTGCCGTCTCTATAGCCTTCCAGCAGATAGCATGGAGAAAACTACGTCAAAACTCCTATACTATTGGCACGGTTGACGATATTCTAGACATCCTTAGCAATGGGTTGTTGTGCTTTTCGCCAGCACTATGGAAAAGCTTTTCAGATGTCATGCTTATGGCGGTTCTGTATTGGTGAGTTCGATATCCTTCATATAAACGAAAAGAAGAAACCGAATTCGAACAATGGCTCTAATGATGTCGAGCGAGAAGGCTCATACCTGTGATTTCGTTCATCACGCCATCAACGTTGACTGTGAATATGAAGGGAATATCAAACTCGTCGATGCAATATGTCCCACAAGTCGACTTCACCTCGTTGAACTTTGCATTGGTTGCTACTGACGATGCCGCCACACCAGCTTTCATCTATCAGGGGCCCCAGGTAGCAGTGCAGAAGGCTGTCATTTTAGCGCTGACTGATGGAGAAATCCAACCGATTAGTCCGCCAAGTACAAACTCGTCCTGGGAATTGAATTTCCATGCGCCGGCGATAACCTGTCAAGCGGTAAATGCCAGCCTTCAGCAGGAAATCACAGAGAACATTTTTGACGCAATAAATGCATCCTATCCGGCTTCAGAAGTATGCGGTGTCACCTACGGGTATATTTCCTGGATTCCTGACTCGTCCACATCAAACGGTTTACTGCCATTCACCAATTCTTCGGGGAATTACTCTCTTCGAAGTGGCACTGTGGGACCGCAGGGGGAGCAGTTCATGGCGTCCGATGGCTTTCCATATCCTACAAGCTATTCACCACTCTCAACCATGATCGCTGCACTGCCGAACATGTATACCGGGCTGAATTTTGCGAATTGCATCGGGGAAAAATTCGCCTTGAACGATCCAACGATTTTGGAATGCTCTCTCTATAATGCCACCTATATCAGTAACTTTACCTATGTCAATGGACAGCAGAATATAAACACGAAGCTGCCGTTGCAATTCCTCAATGATGTTGGTTATATAGCTGGTGCTGGAGGCGTCTATCCCTTTTCAGCCTCTTGGGAGAATAATGCCACTGCGTCCGATGTGCAGAATCCTTCCTACAACACCACATTTGCTGAAATGTTTGCGTACCAAGCTGTTATGGATGCTTTCGGTATGGCGATTCTCGGTACAGTCGCAAACACTAACGTGGCTCTGAATGCTTGGGCGTTAGATGCCACAAATACTAGCGTCATGACCACAGTTCTTTTACAGACTGAAGAACTCGCATTCTTGCAATCTGTCAATCAAGATCACGAGCTCAGTCAGTCCATGCGTGGGGGTACCTGGCCTGGCGACTCGATAATGGCTTCTACCAATAGTACCATGAAATTAAAAGACGCCATCGAGGAAGCCTTCAGAAATGTAACATTGTCTCTCATCGCACAATATACGCTTCAGCCCAACTTGTCCAGTCCATATGCACCGGGTAAAGTCAATGTGACCATCACAACTTTTACTAATGTATATTCCTACTCCAGAAAAGTTTTATGGACGGCTTACGGATTAGCGATTTCCTTCACATTGTTGTGTGTGGGCAATGGTATTCTGGCTTTTATTTCGAGCGGCAGACGAACATACGAAAGCAAATTCTCCACCATTTTACGCACAACACGAGATGTGCCCTTGGTCGATAGGTCAAAGCAGCGCCATCCAGAAAAGGATGCAGAGACGGAGGCGCAGAGGGGGTTTGTTCAGATTCATGATGATGACCGAGATGGAAAGAGTCCATTGCCATCATATTTGGGCAGGGCAGAGATAACAGTAGCTCCGAATGACTATAACAGCATTCAGGATGATGTAGAGGAGACAGAATCAAGAGAAGATCATCGTGTGGAATGATGTTTTTGCTGAGGTAGTTTGTTAGAAGTAATACTTCAGGAGGTTGGCAGATTTTGTCTACTTGTATACCTTTTTGTTTCCGTGATGTCTTTGGATAAACTTCCAATCCTCTCTTTCGTTTCGAGATTACCTTACTCTTGACTATTCTTTCCCTTTCCGGGGTTGCTCCTCACGGGTTCACCATCATCAAAGAATATTTCAGTTTTCTGTTTCGTTGGTAACATGCATGTAGAGTATCATGAAATGACGTCGCCAAAAGCGGGACAGCTCCCCACCATGTTCTTACTGCTATCAGAAAACATTTTAACCCAACTCTAATTATAATACCTTATAATACCTAGGTAGATACACCTCCCAGATCCAAAAACCACATATACGCCTATTCACATAAGCGAAAAAGAGAAAGAGCAGAGAAAAAAATGTCCTGGTTCCAGAAACAATTCACCCTTCCCTCCCGCTCACGCGGCAGCTACCTCATCACCGACACCGTCATCAACGAACTGCCTGAAATACGCGACTACAAATGCGGACTGCTCAACCTCTTTGTCCAACATACCTCCTGCGCATTGTCGCTGAACGAGAATTGGGATGAGGATGTGCGCGCTGATATGAGTGATGCGCTGGACAGAATTGCGCCGTATGATAAGAAGGGGAATCTTTATAGGCATAGTGCCGAGGGGGAGGATGATATGCCTGTACTTTTCCCTACTACATTTCTTAAGGTTAAGGGTGGTTTGCTGACTAGATATTTCTTGGGGACGGCAGGCACATATAAAATCCGCGTTGGTGGGTGCAAGTGTCACGATTCCGATTACGAATGGAAAGCTTGCGACAGGCACATGGCAAGGGATCTGGTACCTGGAGTTTAGGACTAGTCGCCATTCGAGGAAAGTTGTTGCGACCATCCAGGGTGAGAAGGCCTGACTCGATGACGTTGAGAGACAGATGTTGTAAACAATTGAGCGGTACTACAAACATACACCTTTTCAATAGATGATCAATCTGTCTATGATTCCATGACTATTCTTCGCGTAAATGTACATAATGAAGATGAAAGAGTTCAATGAATCAACGACTTGAAACGGCAGAAATACAACGCCAATGAATATAAGAGAACTAAAAATACTTGCGATTTGTATCTTATCGCTGTTCAAAGGCTCCCTCGGTAATTCGTTGGTTCTCTTCGACCTCGACTGGGCTTCCGGTGGGTTCGAGAGGATAGGATGTGCTGGGGAGGGATTTGAGGTATGCTTTATGTTTCTCGTGGGCCTGAAAATATGTCAGTACGTCTTCTTCCCATGTCATCCGGATGATTGTGCGCATACAAAAGGAAGTCCGCAATAGCCGCATGTAGCGATTTCAGGCTTGTCCGTGTTGATAAAGATCCGGGGATGGCCGAGAGGGCCACCGCCGCCGTCGCAGGAGACGACTCGCTCCTTTGTCCATCGCACGGGTTGTTTGTGAATCAGCTCAATGGCGGCGTATGGTTGGGGCTATCTCATCGTCAGCTTAGATCCTACCTCTGCATGCTGGCGGTGCTCAGTTCAGTCCGGTCTGTCAACTGTACTAACCTGAAGCTCGATAATGGTCTGCTCAAATCGCGGCCCAGTCATAGCCTCCGCTCGAGGTTTTTGACTCTGAGCCCAGGTCGAGGCACGATTGGGAGCCTGCAGCTGACGATTCTGCTCCCCCTCAGCAGGCTTCTCGACGAGTCTTCCATCAAAAGCACCCATTGAGTCGACAGGCACGGCATTGGTCGCAGAGACATTCGGGACGGGCTTCTTGGGCGTAGGGTCGTTGGCCGGGATAGAGGCATTGTCGGACCAGCGAGGGGTGGTGATAGAATACGACGCTCGGGAGGAAACTCGCGCCGACGAGCGGGATGCCGAGATGGCGACGGAGGCAATTCTGCCTCTTGCTGAGGAGAACATTGCGTTCGATCGATTGGGTTGATTTGGAGGTGCTTCTCGCGGTTGAGTAGAACAGATGAGGTTGCAAAGCGGGAATTTAGAGGTTTGGCTAAGCTCGGGCGGCCCACTATGGAACCAATCAGCGGCCGCGAATTTAGCTCTGCTTTTTTCTGCTCTCTTCATACATAACATTAATTTCCTATCGCTCTTTATATTTTTGATAAACTTCTTTCTTTTGCAAGCGATAATCAAAGGACATTACTTAGCATAGGACATTCCGATATTACACCTACCGTTTTTTTTCACACGTCAAAATTTGCACAATGTCCACCACGCCAGGAAAGCCGAAGACAATGTCTTCGCGGCTCTTGACCATGAAGGTGCCCAGATAACTCCCCAGTCTCAAATCCGGCCATTTCTCACAAATCAAATAGTTCATGCAACGTGCAGCAGCGTCATCTAGTCCCACCCCCGTGGAAGACGCTGAAACACCCTCTCCCAAACGCCAACGTCTATCCACCGAACCAGCAACGACACCATCCGACTTGGACGCCGTCAACGCCGCTATCGCCGCCGAAGAACAGCGCCGCGCAGACGCAATTGCGCGTCAAGCAGCTGAAGCAGGCGAGACGAATTGGGTGTTGGCTTTCGAGGATCCTGCCGCTGCCGTGAAGACAGCTACGTCGGCGCAGCCTATGATTGTTGCTGCTGATTCATTGGATGCCGATGATCAGGAGTTGTCGAATGGTGGGCGAAAGACTTACGGGGGATTTAAGAGTAGGAGCAGGCGGATTGTGGTGAGTTGCTGCGTATATGAGGGGTTATAGTGTTTGGCTAATGCCGATTTGTGTGCAGTTCGAACCACAAGAGGAGGAACTTCCAGAAGACCCGAAAGAACGTGCAGAATATTTAGCAGAAAAGAAAAGGAAGAAAGAGAAAGAGGAAAAGAAGGCGGATAGAGTAATGCAAAATGCGACTAGTATTTCTGGCGGTGGGAGCGCCACAGTGAATGATCGAGACAGGAACAAGAAACACGGCGGAAAATCAGGAAAGAAGCGTTCGAAATGAGGCTTGACAAATCTACGAAGTAAGCTGCATTTGGGTTCGATTGAACTATGACATGGTCGAGATGCACTCGTGACGAGTCGTGACATGCGGAATATCATGATCTAATATACAGGTCTATAAAGCAATATCGCCGCTAACTGGGAATAAATACAAGAACCGACTACCGTCTCACGTGGGTATGCATTCCATACGTGTCCGACTCATCACCGTCGAAGACATCAGAATCATTATCGGTGAACTCGTCTCGATAAGACCTACCACCACGTGTTTCAGTCAAGTCGTCTCCTTCAACATCAATGTCGATGTTGTCCTCATCATAAAAACCAAGTTGTGCTTCCTCATCGCTAGCAAGGGTTTTGGCCGCCGCATTGGCGTCAGTGTCGTCAGAGAAGTCGCCATGGGGGCGACCTGCGACGTGGTCCTCCTGTATAGATCGCCGAATTCCAGCCCGTTCCTCGGCTTCGAGCTCTTTCGCGCGAGCCAACGTTCTGCGCATGTCAGATGGACGCACTATATATCAGTTGAGACGAATAATACACACCTTCTATAAATATATATACCAGTGGCAACACCAATAGATACCGAAACGATGATGCTAATGATATTAATCGCCTTGGAGCCAGCGCTCATTTCTTCATTCTTCTCCGATAAGATACGGATGCGGCTACCAATGAAAGCGGGCACCATGAATTTGGGTGAAACAATCAACGTAGCGAGACCGTAGCTGAGAGGTTTAACCGTCGGAAAGGTTGATACGGCGCCGTTGCAAAACGAGTATGGTAATGGGCAAAGTCGAATCATGCAGAGAAGCTTGAGGCCGTCGTATTTGAGTGTCAGCGCCAGCGCCGCAAATCGCTTGTCGTGCTCCATCATGCGCTTGACGAAGCCGGAAAGAACTGTCCTAGACACGATAAATGATAATGTCGAGCCTAAAACAGTGGCTGATGCGTAGACGATCCACCTATGATGATCAGCAGGTAGAATCACAGAGCGCGCGAGAGTGGACGCACCCCTTCCAAAATCCAAAAAGAAACCCTGATATAGTTCCAAGTGAAGACCAACCAACCAATGGAGGAAAGGATACGAGGATAATCGAAAACCACAGAATGATATATGCCCATGGCGAGCGCTCCCATTCCTCAGCTACTGGACCCAGCCATACGAAAATCTTCCCCGCCAGAACCACAGACGCTATACCGAGAGCGCCCAGAAGCAGCGAGGCGGCGACATATATTATCTTCTGGATCGGAGTCATCTTGTCCCATCGTTCCCGCGCTGTACGATATAATGATTCAGCTTGGTTGATTATTCGATCGCGGAATGAGACGGCATCCCCCATTGTTGAATGGCGTCGCGATAGGCTTGGGGAGTGGCTCCATGGCGGACGGAGGCCGGAGAATAGAGGCGATTGTTGCTCTTCAGGCTCTGAGACCGGTAGTGGCAACGCCCGCGCGGTGGACTGGTAGTCTGCCGGCATTGTAGCAGTGGCGATGACAAGAGACAGGTCGGTGGTCAGAGTGGTTGGGACGAATGGGTTGTATTATGGAAGAAACGAAAGATGAGAGCTACTGTCTAGCCCTCGCTGACAGTTTGCTGGTCATTGGCGGGTGGCAGCGTTGGATCCGGAGAGGTGCTCAACTAGCTGAATGGAATGTTAGTCTTGAAAATAGGTGTTGTTGTCGGATTAAGGTGCCGTGTGAAGTATACCTAGGTACATATGTATAGTTGATGCTACCACAAGTCTTGCATCGGTCACCCAGATGGTGAAACCAGGCTGAAAGGAGCCTGCCAAGGGTCTGTGACGGTACACGTTTTGTCACGGATTGGTCTCTCCATTGGGTGAACCACGGTTTTGCTGGTATCTGTTGTGTAAGTTACATACGAGATATGATGGCATGCTGTGACATCAGTTGTTTACTTTAGGTACGATGCTCAATATTATTTATATATATGCATATCGACTAAACCTTCAATGTTGCCATTTCTGATATCTAGACATTCGTTCAGCGCACTATCATATGGGATACCGTCGCGTCGGGAGTACTTCGTCGCTACCTCCAAGAACCTAGACTATCGCAGAGATCTCGGGGTTGGCGCTGGCGTCGAGATCAGCCCCCCACAATCGCATACTCCGGATCACAGAACTTGTCAGTTACACAGACTGTCTATTCATTTATGACTCGGCTCCTGGTTGTTCTATTGTGACACTGCCCTCAGAAAGATCTCACTGTCCTGCGGATTGATCTGTAATCACAGGACAAAGCACAGAGTATAGCGAACAGCCCAGAGTTCAATTATGTATTCAATTGCTTCAACACAAGAGAGATCTTTAATCTGTAACTGGGTAACTGCGGCGTGTAGAACTCGGGAAGTATGTACATGTTAAGGACTTAACGGAGTTCACTAGGACTTAAGTCTAATCCAAAACGTGGACCTTTGGCTTTCCCGGGCCCGTCCCTCATCTTCCGCATCATCCTTAATGATCTGTCCGCTATCTCCCTTCCTCGTCTTCACACGTGCTTTTTTGTTTGTTTATATACCGCTGCCGTTCTATATACTTTCTTTCTCCTTAAAACGTTCTTTCTGTGTCCTGCTGTGATAATCTGGATACGATGTGACTCTTGGTTTGCCCCTCTGTGTCGTTTGTTGCTTCCCCTCTACCAGCAAGAGGAAGATATATCTAGCTCACCTCCTGCTGTTTTGATTTGTCGCATTTATTAGCACTCTGTTTGCCCCCTATCGTCGCAATTTGTTTACTTCTATCTGATCTTGAAAGTTGGCGTGGCTCACCAAAACAAACAACAGATCAGTATGGTCTCTGAAGAGCTGTTCGAGCTTTGTCAGCCAATCCTGCAAAACACCGACCTAGATGATGAGGAGCAGACTGAGCAGCTGGAGGATCTCCTCCGCTCCAATACTACATTGACCGGAGCTTCGCTGGAAAACGCGGTCCTCGATATCTTATGGCGTCAGCGCAATCAGTCCAAACCCAATACGTCGCCGCCAACACGACATACTATCATTCGTCGGTCATCCCCAGCGCCATGGCAGGTGCGCTCCGCAACGCCAATTTCGTCTCCTTCAATGACCGGTACTAGTCCGGCAGCACCCTCTGGCTTTCATCTGACTCGAGCTGGTCTTTCACGCGGACCTCGTTCGTCGACCGCGTCTCCGTTTACCTCCCCACGTCCGTCTCCTCGTTTAGCCTTTGCGCAACCCATACCACATTCGCCAAACCTCAATGCCTATGAGTTTTCTGATCAGAACTCTCCATCTTCAGAACTGTATGGTGATTTTGGCAGTGAGAGTAACGTCGATTGGTTAGTGGCAGACGATCAACTTAGCGTCACATCCTCTATCGGTGGGTTGAGCGCATCAGCGCCTGAATTTGTACCGGACATGAGCCCGCATGATATTCTTCGCTCGGTGTTGGGCGACAAAAAGACCAACGACGAAATTGAAGCTGCCCTCGAGGCCAACAGTTACGACCTTGGTGCTACAATCGCAGCGCTTTCCGAAAACCCGGGCAAAGATGGCTTGCAAAAACCAGAAGAAGGTCGAGTTATTGTGGGGAAATCCATGACTGTAGACCACAGTCGCCCGTCGACACCTTTGAATCAAGCGCGCACCCCGGTGGTGTGCAAGTATTGGCTTTCGACAGGTACATGCTTGCGGGCAGACTGTCGTTTCAGCCATGACCTGACGAATCATATCTGCAAGTAAGTAATACACAACACTGGCAGATAAGTAAAATTACTTACTGGCGTTAGGTATTGGATGATGGGAAATTGCCTGGCAGGTGATGGATGCCCGTTTTCACATGATCCTGCAAGCCTAATGGGCAATTTGAGCATTGCTGATGGGCTCAACCAACAAGCATCAACCCAAGCCAGCTTTCAGTTAGATAACAATCAAGAGGCATTTCCAGCTTTACAACCTGCTGGAACCGCTGGGGAGCAGTGGTATAGTCGAGACATGCGCAAGTACGCGAATCACGTTTTGATTACCAACCCAGCAGGTAATACATCGCCCTTGGGAGTCGGACGAAGGAATGGTTCAAGCCGTCCTCAATCTCGACCGACCAGTCGGCATCAGCAACGCGACTTAAACCCGTCCCCTCTTTCAGTCGATGATCCCGAAGCATTCCCGGCACTGTCAGCCATGGCAGCAAAGGGCTCAGGCAAGAAGCATCATGGCAAGCGAGGAGGCCATAACAACAAAGAGACTACTGCAAGCTCTTTGGCTGATGTAATGCGCATCTCTTCACCTGGGCCAGGTAAAGGAAAGAATGCAAAGGCCGGGAAAGAGGTAAAGACTCGAGAACTGAGTGCAGCTGCGTTGGCTATACCGGCGCCACAGAATATCCCTTGGCTGGAAACTGGACCTCGAGCCAACCAACAGTACATCAAATTTCGCACGGATGCCATACGGCATGGTACTGTGCGAAACAAGTTTTTGCAGAGGTGAGTCAATCGGCAGTCTGACAGTGAGGATCATTCTAACATATTTAGTGCCGCGCAAGCGTGGAACCGAAACGATGCTCGAGCAGCCAAGGCATTGTCACTACGAGGACAAGCCGAGAATGAGGCCATGCGTAGATGTCATCGAGAAGCGGCTCGGCAGCTCTACGAAGAGCGCGAGCAGCATCTTGTAAGCAGTGGCTTGGACGGTGCTACCGAGGAACTCTACGTCGATTTGCATGGCCTTCACCCGGAAGAGGCGGTCAAATACCTAGACAAGATCCTTGTCAAGCACTCGACAGAAGACCGGATCTTGTATGCCATCACCGGGACAGGCCACCACTCCAAGAATGGAAAGGATAAAGTGGGCAAGGCCGTCAAGGTATGGCTTAACGAGTTGAAGTACGTTTTTCGCGAGTTCAGTGTGCCTGGCGAACGCGGCGGCTACGTAGGCGGTGTCTTGGGCATCGACCCTACCGTCTATGACAAAGAGGCTGCAGCAAAATGGCGCAGCGAGGTCGACACCCAGTCTGAGACAAATGACGGTCAACCAGTGTTGTCGATGGGGAAGATTCAGTTACTCAAACGCGATGATACTAACGGCAAGTAAGCCAACCGCTTATGTTTCATGAATCAACGAAAGCTATGATTGGATACCCTATGCGCCTGTAGGAGACTACTGCTATTTCTGTGGCGCTGCTTTCTGCGATAGATCAAGTTGGATACAATATCTCATCTCTTATCAGATCTTGAATCAATTATCTTTATGAACTAATACCGTATGTAGATTGACTATTCAGGTTCCTGCCCCTTCCACTGCTCCCGTAATCCCCCGACATCCAATCCACAAGCCTCCGCCCTCCTCACAATACTCTTCGCCTTCTCCGCAACAGGCACATCAATCATCTTCCCATCCAACGTCCAGGCTCCTTTACCCGCTTCGGCGGCCTTTGCGTCTGCAATCACAACCCTAACGGCCCACTCAACTTCTTCGGCTTCGGGGCTGAAGACTCGCCGTACAGTGTCCACCTGCGTCGGGTGAATGCACTGTTTCCCATTGAAACCTAACCTCTTCCCGTCTCGTGACTCTTCTTCTAGTAACTGTTTGGCGGAGTCGGATCTGTAGCCTGTGCAGACTAGGTCGATTGTTGAGGGGAGGTCATGGGCTCTTGCAGCTGTGACAATGGCTGATCTTGCGAAGAGGAACTCTGTCAACGATGGAGTCCGGGTCAGGCTTAGATCGAGGGCGAAATCTTCAGCGGCGAAGATGAGGCCTTGAAGCAGGGGGGTTGCGCGGCATATCTCGTTGAGGTTGGTGATTGATTTGGCAGACTCGATGAGTGCCAGGATCGAGATTGGTGTTTTTCTTTCTTCTTTCAGGGTGTGAGTTATCACGTCGTTGATAAAAGTCAGATCAGACGCTGAATTGACTTTGGGCACGACCAGGGTTGTCAAGTTTGGTGATTGTAACTAGCATACACATTCAGCTCCGATTCTCTACCCAGCAGCTAGAAGAGATAACAGGCACGCACGACTTCAGTCAAATCAGCCAACGCCAATCCGCTGTCTACGGAATTAATTCGCACCGCCCGCTCACGGATCTGCGCCGGAGCAGGCTCATCAATAGCTTTCCGCACGAGTTGTCGTGCCTCTGCCTTTTTGTGCGGAGTTACGCTGTCCTCGAGGTCGTAGGCTACGCAGTCTGCGGCTAGAGAGCGGGACTTATCGAGGAAACGTTGTGATGAGCCCGGGACTGCATATTGCATAAGTAGTTGTTAGATTATTGAATATTGGTAAGATTGAGGAGTCGGATTATGCATCGAATGCGGGGAAGCTGTTTGCTTACCGTAGAGAAGGGCTCGCCTGAGGTTGTTGCGAGCTGCAGCAGCCATTTTATCTACTAATATACAACAAATATGAAATAGCTGAGTTGAAAGATGGACAGTGGATCTTCATGTTGAATTGAAGTGGCTACCCCAGATATATGTAGGCACGGCTAGTGATGCGTAGATGGGGCCTATATCTCGGCATTAAATAGCCGATTCGGGAGCTTTTGCATTAATAGAAGTATGATTTTCTTTAATCAGTTGAAATCTGTAGTAGAAAACTTTTTGCAATGAGCTGATGCAATTGACTCAGGTACGTATACAATATAAATCGAGACTGAACAGCTGCAAGATGCTAAGAAATCAAGAATATTTTCATGCCCGTTAAGCTTAAAGCTCAAAGCGATGTCTCAAAAGACGCCAAAGCAGTAATTCTGCCACCGCAGACCGCCCCAGAGTGACACGCAACATCGATAAGCTCCATGCCGATAGCAACACAACCCATCCTTCAGACATACTCAACCCACCGGCACCGATTAAGCGAGAAATCGTTCTCACCGGGCAACATGGAACGCTCACCTACTCAAGGCGACCTGAATTGGCGCCTTAGTGCCCATCCGATTACCTTGTTGTTCTTCCTAGGCTTCCGCATTGGTTCGTTACCATCATTCGGAATCTGAGATAATGATGAATTGAGAAATTTACTGACATGGCAATGAACAGGAAGTCTTTTGATGTACCTCTTCGGCGTCCTGTTCATTGACAACTTGTACGTCCCTCCCGCTTCGCCCTTGTTTCTAAAACCAAACTAACCCGTCCAGCGTCCTCGTCTTCATTATAACGCTCCTCCTCCTCTCCGCAGACTTCTACTACCTCAAAAACATCGCTGGCCGGCGCCTTGTCGGTCTTCGCTGGTGGAACGAAGTCAACACCTCCACCGGCGAATCGCACTGGGTCTTTGAGAGCTCCGACCCGAACACGCGCACCATCAATGCCACGGACAAACGCTTCTTCTGGTTGAGCTTGTACGCCACACCCGCGCTGTGGATTGGACTGGCGATTTTGGCGATTGTTCGGTTGCAGAATGTTATTTGGTTGAGCTTAGTTGGTACGTGTTTTCTTTTTCCCTGTGGCCTTTTACGTGTGAGGCGGAATGGCTGGGCTGATTGTGTAGCTATCGCGCTCGTCCTCACGATTACGAATACGTTGGCCTTTTCGAGGTGTGATCGGTTCAGTCAGGCCGGTTGGCTTGCTAATAGCGCATTGTCGGGAGGAATGGCGGGCAACCTTGCCTCTGGTCTGCTTGGGAGGTTCTTCCGGTAGACTTCTATGCTGCTGTCGCCATTTTCTTATCTACTGTGTTGACCATAGATACCCGTGTGTTTCTATGCCTTTATGAATCGGGTATAGCTGTCTGCCCGTTTGATCAAGTGCGGACATAGCTAAGTATGTATTAAATGTATAACAGATCGATGACTACGACCAGAACCAGAAGGCACCATTCTAGTGTTTATAGGGAGCGAGTCATTCAAATCATCATTCGTCATCCGTAGATGGCAGGCTATTATATGCTAAGACATTTTAAACTGTACAAAATCTATTCACAAAAACAAACCCTCAGTCATGGCCCGCAATTAAAGTCTCTGCTCGGTAGTCTTGCGGGAGCGCTCAAACGACGACACTGGGGGCGCCGAGTTGGGGTTAGGGTGGTGCTTCTTCAAGGCCATGCGGACGTTATATTCCAGATCGAGCTGAGCCTTGGGATCATCGGTCTTGGGCTTAAAGTCCACGACAAGATCATCCTTGACAGCAAAGACAGAGTCAATGGTAAGATGCGGGTCGTCGCTGGGATAGATCTGGTTGATGATAGTGGCGTAGTCCGGGTGGGTAATCATCAGGTGGATGTGGGCAGGACGCATGGGGGAGCGGTCCATGAGATTCAACAAAACACCAGCGGGGCCGTCCGTGGGCAGCGAGTATGGGGTTGGGTGGTAGCAGTACCAGTAGAACTCTCCCTTGGCATTCGACACAAACTTTCCGCGAAGATTGTTCTCGGTTTGCTCAGGGTCTTGGAAGTCATATTTCCCGTTGGCGGAGGCTTGCCAGATATCGAGCACGGCGCCTTCAATAGGCTTGCCGGTTTCCATGTCCGTGATGACTCCATGCATGTAGGTTACTTTGCCATCCGGGTTGGGGTTCTGGATGATGGTGTCACCCAGCTCGCGGAAGGGAGCGTTGGGAGACCAAAAAGGCCCGAGAATGACATTGGAGGTAGGAGACATTCCTTCTTCGGTGACGATTTTATTGGCAATCTCGTCGACCAGCCTGTCATTGATTAGCTTGGATCTCCGTTTGGTATTTCTTCTTCTCTGCTAGAAACTTACGACTCAAGACCGATAACATCGCATACACGATGGCATTCATTGCGAATGGGTGTGCTGATCTGACCAATAGAGTTGACGAATTCGACGCCGAGCATCCACTCGGCCGGGGTGAGCTCGACCTCACGCGCAAAGTCATGGATGTGCTTAATCAAAGATCCCAAGACCACGCGAACACGCTCGGGGGTCTTGGGTCCCATGGCGTTGATAACGCCGGGGGTGAAGTTGGGGTCGAATTGGCGTGACATTGTGGTGTGAGATGCGACTGTATGTGGTGCGGCCCAGGTGGTTATGCTCTGAATGATGGTTCTGGGGAAGTCTGGGGAGGGCAAACGGCGCAGTTAAATAGAACAGAGCAGCGGCAAGTCTTTCGGCTACCCATGGTTGCGAGATATCAAAAATACCCGGTACCACCTGCCGGACGTTGGAGTCGCATGGTTGAGCCCAGTGGATGAACAATAATCTTTAGCCGGAGAAGAACTTATCCGCGGCTAGACTAGTTCCCCGCAGCAGAATATTCTACTACTTGCGGACACATTAGTAGTAGAAGCAATAGATATCTTTAGATTTGAAATGTAGACTCTTTCGATTGAGTCCTTCCGTGCAGTGCCGATCCGGCTTGTAACTTAAAAAGAGCGGCTTTTCATCCTCCTGCTCTCTCTGAACGCGATAATGCGTTCAGCGTTCTTTTAGTATAATCCAAGTTGAATACTACTTTGGCAATCATCAAACGGCCTTTACATATGTATGTAGACCAGGTTATGTAGAACAACGAAACCGTCAAATGTTAGATAAGGTATGTATTATGCATAGTGAGAAGATATATACACACAGTAGTTATGCGTCCCAATAGCGAGCCGCTCATTAGCAATCCGGAATTGGTATTTAATTTCAGCGCTGAAAGACAACTGAATTCTATCAATACTTATACGGCACAATCCCGATGGGTTTCTTCTCTGCTCAAGATTGCTGACTTCTCAATGTAGTTAGGGCCAGACTGTGAAACACGCTGTTGAGCACGGCTGTCATGGACTCTGGGGAATGTTCCTTTTTTTAGCCGGTGTGCGGGCTTTAGTAATACTATGATCGAGATGCCCCATCATCATTTCCGAGGGATGCTGGCAGACACACGTCTTGTATCGTCCTCGAGAGTAAACTGATTTATCAAGCTGACCAAAGTCACCTAGAGGCACACTTTTGGTGCTATTTCGTGCATCGTTCTTCTACAAAGTGACAGGAGTCACAGTGGCAAGTAGTAATTGGACGGCTATGGATATATGTGGCGCTGCAAGCTGAGACAGACACCCTACCTAGGTACATATGTACAGTAGACCGTAGAAGAGAGGTTAATCATAGATACACCCGCAGTTTAGATGTTTGATCTGTATTTCTGAAACCCTAACAGCCGTCTCCGAGAAGTATCTACTCGCGGTATGCTCAATATGGGATCTGCCTATGTTGGTGCATTTCAGGAAATGCGTTAGCGTCAAAATATTTGATAAAAAAAGAAACTTGATTCCGTACTGCATAGCTATGTCCCCTGACGTAAAGCTAATGCACGGAAACCCAACGCCAGTTTTGATCTTCCACACCAAAACGATACGTGTCTGAATCTCAGCAAGGCCCAAACTATAAGAGGGTCGTCTTGTATGCTTATGCCATATAACCGTTGCATGTCTATGTAAAATCTGGAGGGAAAAAAAGAAGGGCAAGCTTTCCACGTTATCGTACCTTGAGATCGCTATGCCACTACTGATTAGTATCCCGATGAGCGAGGCTGGGCCTGGTCAGGTCTGCCTTACTCTAGCACTTCTAGGTCTTACGAGTCATGCATTCTTTATCCGTTATCAATATGTCGACTGGCTCGCAGGCAAGTTGTTCGTACCATATGTAGTGACCCAGCTAGGATTCTTCCTTTGGCTGTGGCTTTACGCTGGCCAGGGAAGTATTTGGTCTGTGTCTGTTTTTCTCTGGCTAGCCAATGCCAGTTTCTTTGTTCCGTTGTTCGCCAGCATATCGATATATCGACTCTTCTTCCATCCGCTACGATTCTTCCCCGGTCCTCCTCTGGCCAGACTGACATCATGGTGGGGAGTCGTCAAGCTTGCGGCTGGAGCAAATAAATACCAGCTTCATCATGAACTGCACCAGCGGTATGGACCTATAGTCCGAATTGGTAAATATTCCAAACGCTCTTCGCAGGTCTCAGAAACTGACTTTGGTAGCACCTAATCTCTTATCCGTGAATCGACTTGATGTGTTGGCTGCGTGCTATGGTCCTGGAACGAAGTGCAACAAACCTCAAATTCATTACGATGTAAGAGATGTGAAGAGCATGCAGCTTGAGACCGACCTAAAAAAGCATGCAGCTCGAAGACCGCCATGGGATAAAGCCTTGAGCGCAAGAAGTATGTTTCAAACACTGAAAGAGTTGCCGCGGCTAACGAATTGCCTAGACTCAATCACCTATTACCCAAGAATGGACCATCTTCTTGACCTCTTGGTGGAACGAATCAAGGGAAATACTAGCCAGGGTAAACCTGTGCCTATCAATCACTGGATTACCTGCTTCACATTCGACATGATGGGCGAACTAGCATACAATAAGTCGTATGGATGTCTGGAGACGGGAGTTATCCATCAGGGAATCCTTGATATGGGGACTGCTTTTGCTACACTTGTAGTGGTATCTTACATCCCGTGGCTGATACGAATCATATCTAGCATAATAGGAGAACCAAAGCATATGCAGGGCTATGTCAACTTCGCAAAGCAGGCGCTGGCTGAACGAAAGCCAGATGGCGAAACACCTGATGTGCTGTCGTACGTGCTTGATGGGAAAGTAGAATTGACACCGGAAGAGCTCGTCGAGGACACCATGATGGTACAAATTGCTGGTAGCGACACTACGAACTCAGCCCTGGTTTTCTGCATCTTTCGACTCGCGAGCTGCCTAGATGTTCAGGCTGCCCTGCGAGAGGAGATCCTGAAGTCGGCGGGTATCACCGTGGATGAGCTGCCTATCAAATTGACATGGGAAATGATTAAAGACTTACCATTACTGGGTGCCGTTATCGACGAGACGCTCCGCCTACACCCCCCTGTTCCTAGTGGGTTTCCCCGCTTAGTGCCGCCTGAAGGGATTCAGCTCGCCGATGGGACATATCTCCCGGGGAATTCATCTGTCAGCTGCCCGACATGGACGATTCAAACTGGTAAGTAGCTCATGGATGTTATCCCGGTACTAGTACAATTAACATTGTCCATCGCAGATCCAGAAAACTTCAGTGATCCTACCACGTGGAACCCGTATCGCTGGATAGATCCGCCTGCTGTACACAATCGAAAAGCGTTCATTCCCTTCAGTGTGGGCCCATTCAACTGCGTGGGTAAACATTTTGCCTACATGGAGATGAGGGCGGCCGTGGCAAAACTAGTGACCAATTTTGAGATCCGTCTAGCGCCTGGTGAAGACGGCCATCGGCTTTTAAATGAAAGCAAGGATCATCTCGCCATGTTCTGTGGGCCGGTCTACTTGGACATGAAGCCATTCACCCGAAAGACCTGAATATCCTTCGAGCAAGATAGAGTTGAAGTACGAATGGAGGGACATAGAAGTGACATGCCGTTTTCTCATCATATCCAGGGCAGATGTTAACCTGTCTGTTTTGCTCTTGAGTGAAGTAGTTGATAAGAAGTTTAGTAACTGATCGTATGTATGTCAAGCTGTGAATGAGAATGGCAAGTAAGTTTGTATTGTCCAAACCACATATTGGACAAGAAGGCGATTGAAGCTCATGCCAGAGAAACATGACTATCAGAGTGTTGTACACAGGATATGTAACGTCAAGGTTTGACGGAATTCGAAGGTGTCCGACTGTAACAGGTCTGGAGCATGAATGACAAGGGAAGAGCCTTCAGGCGACATTGAGATCGACGCTTGGGTCTAGCCGAAGGAGGAATGCAGCCAGAGTCCCGCGCGAGAAGAAAGCCACAATGATTCTATATTTACAGAGAATTAATGGGTCTGAAGCATGTACAACCTGCCTATGTTCACCAAGAAGTCCCTAAGCCTTGGCCTGGTTTTATGTATGGCCGTAAATTGTAGGTGATGGATTATCAGGATTCACGGGCGCGTGCAGCATCCAAATTTCGACAATTTCTATCTGGCCAGCTAAGTAGCACTATTGGAACTAACATTTCCATGGGGAGTACAGCCTTGCGAGCCCAAAATTGCATCCGGCACAAGACCTGAGAATATGCAGGGGATCAACGTTGTACAAACGAAAATTGATACAGCAGACCAATCACAGTCAGACAGCCGCATGGAGACTTTTATGGTTGTCGCTGTCACACACGAGACGGTTAGACTCGTGGATGGAGATCTTTCAAGTTAGTGCGGAGCCATCAAGCCACTTTGTGATGTGTCGCATGGCAATTGGGTCTGGCTTGGTCTCGCCCTGGGCGGTACATACTACGTGCATATAGCGCACTCTAAGTCGTGCTTTTTTACAGGGCATTATCTCAAAATCCAAACTTTATGAGTGGCTTCCATGGATTGCAATGTATATTGTCATAAGCGAGATGATAGCGCGTGGCCTGAGCCCTTACGCGAGCGAGCGATGGACCAAACGCTACTCTCTAGTCGGCTGGTTTGAAAAATCTTGCATGTCTTATTCTGACTGCATATGGATATTTATTCTCCGGCGCATTTTCTTACGACTCACCTACTGCAACGTTGCACAAATTCGCCGTATCACTTGGACTTGTCAGCCGAACATAGGCATGACAGCGGGACCGTCACTGAGTATATACATAAGGGAGTCCTTTATAGCTATAAACCCAACGTTGAGACGTTGGCAAAATGCAAAGCTCAAAAAAGGGGGAGTAAAAGGGGAGCTAACAGAAAAAGAAAAAAGACGCCATGCATGGATGTACATGACCTAAAAGTTCTTATCCGGATTCCGGAAAAAGAAAGAAACATCTCGAGCCTTCTGATTCGACAGGACAACTCTCACTGCGATAATATAACTGATTTGGCCTGTCACATAAGGACGTGTTGGACTAGGCTAGGGCAAATGGGCAGGCAACTTGACGGAGAATCCCTCCTTCTTCTGGCAGTGGACTAACAAACAAGTTTCCTCCTCGTTCGTTATATCACGGGCTTCTTCCCTGTCTCTTATCTTCTTTTCTAGAAAAAGGAACCCCCTTTCTTTTCTCCTATCGCCTCGCGCCAATCACAGCCTTAAAGGCAATGCCAGAAAGGCGACCCGTGAGACTCAAGATACCATCAGAGAGACTGGCTCTTTTCCAAGAGTCCATGGATGGTGTGAAGAAGAAACGCAAGCAAAGAGTCAACTGGAAACCAGGCGAGAAAGAAGCGATGCTTGCACTTCGTGAACAGCATTCAAATATGCTACTGAAAGATTTCCAAGAGGTGAATTCTTTATTCTATGTTACAGACGAAACGACTGACCGTGTATAGAGATATTATCCAGACCGAACTGTCAAAAGCTTGTCGGGGATCATTAATGTATGTGTCTCAAGTCTTACTATGACTCTGACTGACTATTGGTGCACAATAGAAAATGAGAAAGGACCCTCGTAAAGAAGGAGAGCCTCAAACTGAGGGCGCGAATCATAGTTGTGTGAGTCCTAGGGTTATTTCCCAGAGAATACTGTACAAGATCAAGCTCTGATGAAGGCAGCCGAACACTCCCCGATTGCCCGAGAGGAAACGTCCGCGAAAGAGCGGTCCCTTTTATGAGTACAGCGATAGCGAAGAGGAGGACTCCGATCCGGATGAAAGAATCGAGGACATCGTTCATTCTGGCCATCGTACTCCTAGAAAGGTAGGCACAACAACAGTAGCACAATCCTTGACATATGGCTGACGACTTACAGTTCATTAAAGTATCACACTCCGCAGAAGCCCAGTCCCCATCAGTCTGCTATGCTGAGCAACGAGCACCTATGGTCCGCTCTCAGACAGATGAAACAGCACAGATACCGAAAGACGCCGCAGTACTTGCATGCAGACCTCGGACAAGTCCCCCAGAATCGACTTCTGTGGCTCCAGACAGTGACGATCCAGAGCCAAGCTCAAGGTCTACGGGCTTGAGTCCAATTGTGCTTGACATTTCTCTAGAGCAGCCTACAGAATGCCACGCAACCAATATGCAAGTTGACGTAATCCAAGAGGAACAGCAGGAACAAACTCAGCTCCAGACCCCCAAACTAGAATCATTTTCGGAGACGCTCATCAGACAGCATTTTGCCAAGGAAGTCACGGACATCTACGCAAGGCTCCAATCACTGTGCCGCTTTGAAGAGCAACTGTTCGCCGTCGCTAGCCAGACTCGGGCTTGTAACGCTGCGATTGAAAAGGAATATGGCATCATAAAGAGAGATTATGATGCGATGGAAAAAGAAATGGCTGTAATGAAACATGAAAAGGAAAGCTGGGAGGCTGAGCGGGTCTCCTTGAAGCAGCAGAATGCATCTCTGAGTAAGAGGTTTGAGATGATGAAAAATGTGGTGGAGGGAAAGTTTGAGGGATAATACATCCAGGGCGAACAGTGGGGGGATGGATACCAGGAGGCTTTTTGTTTAATGTCTAATAACGCAGGTCTGGCAGCAGTCAGTCAGGATGAATCGGTGGCAGTAAATTTTCACATGCATCGAGATGTAGTGTGTCTCGGGCAGCGCGTCGCAGAGCACAGACAGGTTCCAAAAGACGTCCATCGAAAGCGGACAAAAGAGTAAAGTCGCAAGTAAATGAAATGGTGCCAACAGAGCTGAGGATCCTAACCAATAATGCCGCTGTGGCAAAAGAGAACAAAGAAACAAAGTTTGTTGGTTGACAGGGGGTATTCTCACCAGGGTCAGCCACGGCGCCTGGAGATAACTTCTACTGGAACGTGGCAAATCTGTTTAGTGTACTGCATCTTCCACCGTTCTGCTCTCTCTGCCTTCGAGTTTCTGCCAGCGGCCGCTGTCCACAGAGACTCGACCAGTTCCTGGACCTTTCCCATTTGGGGCATTGCATCTCTCGTTTTCTTTTTGATCTACTCTCTACGTGACATCATGTACGCATGCACCGACAGGGTTAGCTGCATATCCACAGCAGGCTGCAACATTCGCGCGACGCAGGCACAATCCCATCCTCATGCCGACGGTCGCTTCCCCTGCTTTCGTGGCTACTCTACCAGGAGCTAAACCTGGACTTCACCACCGACTGGAACGCGGCCCACAGCTCTGTACTGAAGCCCGCCCCAGGAACCATAGCCATGTGTCCAAGATCGGTGCACAAGAGACTCTGGAGTCTGGACCGACACCACAAAGTAGCAGCAAGCGGGTCATTTTTATTTTCTTTTCCTAGGGTTTGGTCTCTGGGTTTCCAGGAAGTGTCAGCGGAACGGTGTATACCGTTAAAAGGGTGCCACGAAATGGTGGGCGCCGGAAATAACCTTCCTGTTGGGAAAGTCACTACCTTTCAAAGCACCATCAAAAAGAAAATAAAACACCGGCGAAAATGATCATCTGCTAGACAGAGTACTCCACACTCTTTACTTTTGAATGCACAGCACTAGACTGTATTAAGTCTAGTAAATATTGCGAAGACTCTGCAGCGTTCAAAAGGGTGTCAAGTGGTTTAGTACAATGTCAACAGTGTGCATGTCTAGCAGTCCAGCTTCGGAAGCGCTCAACTCTCGTGGGTAGATCCATGTGTACATTCCGTTTGAGAAGACTTGCTCTGTAAGACCTATTGGACTCACAGTTTTGGATGATACTCTATAAATACCATGCTGTCTGCCCAAATCATGGGGTGTGTCTTCAGAGACAAATCAAGACTGCGTTCACGGTGGTCTCCGTCGCGTACAAGTACGGAGTGAGTTATACTTGATTATCCTCATTATGGATCTTCAAGTCGTACGTTGGAACAATGCTCCAGCGGAGGTATTGATATCTATCCATCCCATCTTGAAAACGCTCTAGGAAGAGTCGTCTTCTGAGATTAAAACCAGCTAATTACGTTAAAAGGACCTCCAGACCAAGCAACGCATCTTTGAGGAGCTCCTAGTCAGGAGTCACGAATGTAACACACTCGCTCTACAAAATCAGGAACTTCAACGAGAAAATACCGCGTTCAGGCTGCAACTACAACTACCCAGTGCTTCGGCAGGCCATGGCTCAATGAACGGGACACTTGAGTCTCGACTACAGCGTGACAACACCAGGATGATGAACTATATCAGGTCCATGCGTGAAGAAATCAATACCTACAAGAGGAAAACCGAGAAGCAGCAGGAGACTATCCAAGGCATGAGAAGTGAAATTGGGCGTGTCCGAGACTTTCTCAATACTCGATTTAAACTAGATACTTGAATATTTCATGGGTATGGACGAGTCTGGGGCTAGTTCTCTGAGATGCGAAAACAATATAGTTGAATGATTCCTGATTGTGTCTTGTAGATTTGTCTATCGTTACCTTATGTCTCTTAGCTTCCGCTCAATTGCTTGCCTGAGGCCATATATGTATCATTAATTGCGGTCGTGATTGACAACCATCGGATAACAGGCATCTCCGACCCGACTTAGCTTCATTTAGGCAGGCAGTAAGCTTTGTCGGAGCAAGATATCAAGTTCCAATCAGGCACACTGTATAGGTCAAAATAACATTTGAGCCTGACGTCCTCCAGTATGGGTTCCCATCATACCTACGTGGTTGTCACGAATGACCATGGCTGAAAAGGCGACGTTCATTGTGTACGTGAGCAGCCTCAGCCTTGCCAGTGCATGCAGCTTACCCCTCCTTCCCAGCCTGATGCATCATGCCGTACTTTTCCTCTCATCAGGAACAAGGCTTCAAAATACATCCAGTTGTTCTTTCTTTTGTCGATTACTTGGCGTGATCTAGCTTTTTTGGTGGACCATATGATGTCTTCGGCATACGATGACTACACAATCGCGTGGATATGCGCATTGCCGCTAGAGGTCGCAGCGGCCCGCCTCATGCTGGACAGAATCCACCGCCCGCTGCCGAATCCATCCACCGATCCGAATGCCTACGAGCTCGGCGAATTAGACGGCCACTATATTGTCATTGCCTGCCTTCCAGCTGGCGTGTACGGAACAGTGGCCGCCGCGAATGTTGTGTCTCGCATGCGTTCTACCTTTCCTCGTCTCCAGTATGGTTTGATGGTGGGCATTGGAGGCGGTGTCCCAGCTAAAAACAATGACATCCGGCTAGGCGATGTCGTGGTCAGTAAACCGGTCGGGCAGCATGGTGGGGTGATACAGTATGATTATGGGAAGACTATGACAGGGGGCATACTTGAACCAACTGGCGCCTTAAATAAACCACCACAGACTCTTTTGACCCATATGAGTCAACTAGAGGCGAAGAGAGCTACTACAAACGAGGATAGTCTGAAGAGAGTACTGGAAGAAGTACTAAAACGAAACCCTGACATGGAAGATCAGTTTTCTCACCCAGATCAGCTTACAGACTTCCTTTTCAAACCCTCATACCACCATGCGCCAGGAGAAGGCACCTGTGAAAAGTGTGATAAAGAACAACTGGTCCAACGTAAACCACGGCAGACCAGGACACCCCATATCCACTATGGGCTGATTGCATCGGGAAATCAAGTGATGAAGGACTCAGAGACACGAGACCGCCTCGCACTGCAACATGGGATACTCTGCTTTGAGATGGAAGCTGCAGGTCTCATGGATGAGCTTCCAACTCTGGTGATTCGAGGAATTTGCGATTATTGCGACTCTCACAAGCAGAAACAATGGCAAAAATATGCAGCTTTAACAGCAGCTGCTTACGCGAGACTGCTCCTGTCAACAATTCCGGCACTGCCCATTGTTAACGGTAGGATATCCCGATTCTTTGACAAGGAATTTGCAAAACATAGCTCATCAGTACTACAGTCGATGCAAAGTTGCGAGAATATTATACCAACCCTAACAATAGTCGCCTCCGAATCGAGCGCCTCTCTGGAGATCCGCTGGATATGCAGCAATGCTATATCAACCTTTCAATAATAGAGTACAAGCAAAATGATCAGAATACGCCGCCACAAGAGAAATCGCTCGCCTCGACATTTTCACTTTTAATCGTCTAAAATTGAGAGCAGATGATCCCGAAAAGGAGATCACACTTCCACAACTCTTCCACAAGCGGATGCTGTCAGATGGCAGGATATCCCAGCCTCGACGGATCCTAATCCGAGGGCGGGCAGGTGTTGGAAAGACAACACTTTGCAAGAAGATTGTCCACGACTTTTTACATCAAGAGATGTGGGCAGACCTTTTTGATCGCATAATATGGATACCTTTGCGAAGACTTAAGGGGATGTCAGATCTGGATGAATTCTTCCACCAGGAGTTCTTCAAACATGAAGCAGAGCGCGACGGTTTGGTTAGAAAACTCCGGAAAACAGTTTTGGACCAAACTCAAAAGAAAACTCTCTGGCTACTGGATGGTCTTGACGAAGTTTCGGGATATCGCGATCCTACCGGAGCCGACCTAACTGAAATATTCAACAGCTTGCTGAATGAGGATAATGTGATTATTACATCCCGTCCACATGCCGTGAAGCTTTCGGGCCTGACTCCTTTTGACTTGGAGTTAGAGACTGTTGGGTTTCACTCTAGTCAAGTACAAGCTTATTTAGCGAAAGCCATGACGGATCCAGATACTGTTAATCAGATCTCCTCGTTTATTCAGAGCCATTGGCTAATTCAGGGACTGGTTCGAATACCCATCCAGCTCGATGCATTATGCTATAGTTGGGATAACGACTTCCGCACAGGTGCCCCGGTACAAACCATGACAGCCGTATACCAGGCTATTGAACTGAAACTATGGAAAAAGGACATCTTAAACCTTGAGAGGAAAAACAACACTGGGCACAATAGTAGAACAGCAGTCCGAAAATTGCGAACGCGCCCGCAGATTGAGTCACAACACATGAAAATAGAGATGCAATTTCTAGAATGTCTTGCCTTTACAGGATTATACAGCGACATTATTGAATTCCGTCCAGATGATCGTGATTGGCTATACCAACAACCGCAATTTTGCGAAATGTCTGATGATATCCTTGACCGACTCTCTTTTCTGCGTACATCAGATGCTTCGGTTCAGGACAAGAGCTATCATTTTCTACATCTTACTTTCCAGGAGTATTTTGCAGCCGTATACTTCGTCCGGTTTTGGACATCGAAATCTAGAAAACCATTGACCTATCTCAAACTTGGCGGCTCAAGAAAAGATCATATAGCAGAGATATCACCCGAGAAGTTTCTTCGAGAAGAAAAATACAGCGGACGCTATGATGTGTTCTGGAGGTTTGTCACCGGGCTGCTATAGTATCGATGAGGACCAATTATGCTCATTCTTTGAACAAATGGAGGAAGAGCCACGAGACTTACTCGGCCCAGCCCACCAGCGTTTACTTATGCACTGCTTCAGCGAGGTACCTCAGTGGGAAGACCCAGGACTGGCACAGCCTGGCAATGGTACTTTGGTGCGTCTTCAAGAAAAAATCGAACGTGGATGTATACAATGGTCGCACTATGAGAACGTCTTTCTTAAGGAAATGCGCCTGTGCTGTGAAACTGAATTTCCAGAACATGTTCTATGCAAATTGCTTGAGGATGATTACCTGAAAAGGAAGTCCACCGAAAAGATTCTAGAAGCATTGGCACATCGGTGGCATATGTCCTTCAATCTCATGGGTAAAATCACAGCTTTTATGGAAGACGATGACATATCTATAAGACTGGAAGCAATTCGCGCTTTAAGGAAACAACCTCCCTGGTCACCTGATGTCCTTGCGGCTATTATGCGCTGCCTAGATGATGACGATAGCTCGGTGAGAACTACAGCAGTTTATGCTTTAAGCGAAAAATCTCCCTGGTCACCTGATATCCTTGCGGCCATTACGTGCCGCCTAGACGATGATAATAGCTCGGTAAAGATAGCGGCAATTGATGCCTTAAAGAGACAATCTCCCTGGTCATCTGATATCCTTGCGGCCGTTATGCGCCGCCTAGACAATGATAATGATGGCTCAGTCAGACATAGCGTGATTGATGCCTTAGGGAGACAATCTCCCTGGCCACTTGATATTCTCGCAGCCGTTATGTGCCGCCTAGCTGACGACAGTGCCTTAGTGAGACAGGCGGCAATTAAAGCTCTAGGTACACAATCTCCTTGGTCACCTGATATCCTTGCAGCCATCATATACCGCCTAAACTATAATAACGATGGATTAGTAAGACAGGCAGCAATTAAAGCTCTAGGTACACAATCTTCTTGGTCCTCTAACATTCTTGCGGCCGTTATATACCGCCTAAACAATGATGATGATCGCTTAGTGAGATGGGCAGCAATTGAAGCACTACGTACACAATCTCCTTGGTCCTCTGACATCCTTGCGGCCGTTATACACCGCCTAAACAATGATGATGATCGCTCAGTGAGACAGACGGCAATTGATGCGCTAGGTATACAATCTCCTTGGTCCTTTGACATCCTTGCGGCCGTCATATACCGCCTAAACAATGACAATGATGGCTCAGTGAGATGGGCAGCAATTGAAGCACTATGTACGCAATCTCCTTGGTCCTCTGACATCCTTGCAGCCGTCATATACCGCCTAAACAATGACAATGATCGCTCAGTGAGATGGGCAGCAATTGAAGCACTACGTACACAATCTCCTTGGTCCTCTGACATCCTTGCGGCCGTCATATACCGCCTAAACAATGATAATGATGGATTAGTAAGACGGACGGCAATTGATGCGCTAGGTATACAATCTCCTTGGTCCTCTGACATCCTTGCGGCCGTCATATACCGCCTAAAAAATGACAATGATGGCTCAGTGAGATGTGCGGTAATTAAAGCGCTAGGTACACAATCTCCTTGGTCCTCTGACACTCTTGCAGCTATCATGCACTGTCTAGACGATGACGACAGAGTAACAAGGTACGCGGTGATTGGTGCCCTAGGCAGACAGCCACACTTGTCACCTAACATTCTCGCGGCTCTCATGCGCCGATTAGTCGACGAGAAAGACGCGGATATAGCGGTCCAGATAGAAGGTCTAATATGGAAACATGACGAGTTCCTTTCTATTTTCTTCAATTCGGACGCCAATGCTACCTTAGCATTGTGCAACCATTGGGCGCGAAGAAGTATCCATGAAACATTTGCGTGCTATGTTCGTGATGGAAACGCATATTTTGAGACATCAGATGGACGAAGGTCAATACCTTTGTCCGAGGAAAACATGAAATTGCTTAAGCGTAAAATATGGGTTTCCACGGTCGACAGTTCGATATTACGTTTGGTATATCAAGATAGACGCCCCTTTGGTTTATCGGGGAATCTGCTCAGCAAGGGGTCTGCTGAACTTGATTTTCGATTACGTTAACAAAGAAGGGTTTGGGAGAACAGTTGAATTTGATGAGCATTTTGTCCAGATTCTGGTGGCGTCGATATGTTGACTAAATACCCTCAAGTTCGCCAGGGGATGAACTACGTGCAAGTGGCAGAGAGAGAGAGAGGGTACTAGAGTAGCCGGCTATTAGGCATGGCCAATCTGGTGTCACTTATGGACAAGGACATCGATCCCGAAACGTTGGCATTCTACGACGTGGGTCCGGCGGATTGAGAAGGCGGATATCTACATGCGAGCAACTAAAATTACAGTAACAACAAGAACAACTTCACTTTAACCTGTGTCAATCGGAACACGTTGATTGAAAACATTAGTTGACTGTAGTACCACACTTACAGAGTCAACCCTAAGTCCAACATCTTTACTATGACACAACAACGCACAGGTCGAGTTAAAGCACAGCGCTCAGTATGACTCAATCTGTTTATTATTCTACATGTGTAGAAGAAAACTTTATTTCTAGACAAGAACCAAGCTGACAGATTCAATCTATCCTCTTCAAGAGACACTGAAAATCGAAAGACTAGAACAGACAGTAAACAAGGCTAATACCAACCAAGGTGATACTAATCAAAGATGGCATTGTGGCAGGAGATAACAAAAGTTAAGTAAAAGGGGAGCAGGGATTGCCAGAATGAAGATGTTAGGGCTATTATGCGCTCCTGTGGCTACGGCTATCATAAGTCAGTTGGTCGGCCGGTTCCTGTAGTCTCCGATACCAATTTCGATCACGTACGCACCATCCTGCGGTCGTCGTCAGTAAGCTCCACCAAAACTAAGATTCACCTCGTATTGCCAGGAGCCCTTTTTGAATCATCTTCTTATGTAGACCATGTACTCGATCCGGGTATCGTCAATGAGACCTTAATCAGCTGTTTTATAGCGACTAATAATACAACTAAACCAGAGGTAGTTAGGTCATGGTATTATAAACCAATAAAGAGGTTATATTTATACTATCATGACATACTACTACATTTCTAGAGCTATTTTAGCATGTCTTGGCATTGCAATACTTTTGACCTCCACCTTCGTCCAATATCACGAAATGAATTTTAGCTTCTCAGCACCCGTAATACCCCCGCAAGGGCGGGGAAACCTTTTCCATCCAACTGTACCGCGGCCTACTCGGTTTATTACTGCCAATAGGAAATGCACCAGATTATACCATAGTCTGCATAACTTAACTACAGCACGTGCGACTTTGTCATCATTCATGTTGCTGTTCTCAGAAATCCGTGTGGATTAGGATTGCCTATCACTTACTACCTTGGAAAGCATCCCACTTCATATTTTCGAAGTGAACCAGTCTCGCTGTTTCAAGTCATATCTCGAGATTCAACGTGACAGCCGCTGAAGACATTATCCGTGGTTGAAACTCGAAGTCGAGTTCCAATTTTGTTGATACCTTATCAATAGGTGTGAATTGGAAAATGCTTGATGCATGGGGTCAGCGACCTGCTTTCAATGCTTGCCTTCTTGCCGCTCTTCGTGCTGCGCGCCACAGGGGCTGTTTGTCTAGGGACTGTGGGGAATAATTAAGGTTGGACCCAAGGGTATGGTATGAGATGAGCTATACATGGATGATTCTGCACTATCCCCGGGATCCGAAACTCGGGCAAATCATCCATTATACATATCGCCTGGCGCGCAAATCCGTATGAACTCTCAGAGCTTTCTGAGGGTCTCTTCCCAGTTGATTCCTCTATTGGGTGGCAGTGGGCTTTCGGGAAGCTGTCTGTCGGATACGGGGTAAGAGGGGGTGTGAAAGTATATTTTATGGGACTACCAAAAACCAAAGAGGGTCGACACTCCCTTATCCGACGGCTTCTCCAGTACAGCACCAAACTAGACAGCGGAACCCTCAAGAATTTCCTCGTATAACAACCATCTGCTTCTAGAGCTGCACATTTCGATGGCAGATGAATAGCAATGGTGACAATTTCGGATATGGGGTGCCAACACATTATTCACCCCGCAATATTGTATCTTCCCAAGCACCGATCCGGGGAAGCACTCGGTCTGGGGCAGGCCGTTAGATAATCCATAGGTATAAAACTCTACCCAGTAACTCTATCTGATCACGAACTTCAGTAGCTCTCTCATAGCTGACACATTCAATACAATAAGTCTACTCTACAGAATCTACCTCTCGGTCATGATGGCGTCCTCGTCGACAACCATCGTCTTTGTGCCTGGTGCCTGGCATAGCCCAGACTGCTTCGATCCTGTCGTGGAGCGACTAAACAAGTCCGGCTACAATACATCCAAAGTCCATCTCCCCTCGGTTGGACCAGAAAAACATCATCTAGACTTCTCGCCTGATGTGGCTGAAATCCGGAGTCATATTCTCCGTGCCGCCGACGCTGGCCAGAGAGTAGTCGTGGTCGTTCACTCCTATGGTGGCATACCTGCAAATGAAGCGATCAAGGGCCTCGAATACGATACCCGCCAGAAGCAGAACCAAAAAGGTGGCGTTGTCCACCTCTTCTACTGCTGCTCCTTTGTCATCCCCGAGGGCCAGTCGCTGATCAGCGCATTTGGTGGAAATGACCTTCCTTGGTTCAATATCTCCGACGACCGTCTTCAAGTTATGCCTGCTACTCCAGTGGAGACATTTTATAATGACCTGTCGGATGAAGATGCTTCGAAATTTGTCTCCCAGTTGAAACCCCACAGCTACCAGACATTTCACAGTAAGTGTACATACGCAGCTTGGAAAGTTGTTCCAAGTACGTACCTGTACTGTCTGAAAGACGCGGCAATTCCCCTTGAGATTCAAAATTGTTGGTTGAGGAGACGGCAAAAGGGTATGGGTTTAATACTGAATCGGTTGATGCATCTCATAGTCCGTTTCAATCCAAACCCGATGAGGTGGCGGACGCAATTCGAAGGGCGGCTGGGGAGTGATATGTTCAAATCTTCGTTTATGCTCTTAGAATTGGGGATTGCAAAGTCATTGTTCTCTTGTATGTGTTTACGTCATTAGCCTGATTTAACTGCTGTATCCTAATTTAACCCTAAGATTATCCGTTACAAATGTTCTTGTATCTCGCATAATAAACCCGGAACTCTTGACGTCCTCGACAAAGGTCTTGACGCAGATAAATAATCTGCTTGCATTCTGTAGACACAAGATCCTAATTGATTATTAAACATGATATGTTAGTCTGGTAATTCTGTCATCGGATCTAGACAAGTATTAGCCATTGTATAGAGAAGCATAACCCAGGTTTCTAAATATAGTACTCAAATTGCAAGTAGGGACTTCACATTTCCGCGATAACCAAGCACGGCTGAATAAGGCAGTAGGATGACCCAAATTGTGGAATACTTATTGAATCAATGTCTATAATAGACGCCGACTGAATAGTAAATGTGACTAATTTTGAGACTGCTCACATTTATTTATGTTTCTCGTGATATGCTGCTGTCCTGTAGGTGCAATCTCGGTTGCTTCATTACTTCCGAGGTTAGCCCTAACCGTCTTCCGTTCACTGCTCAAGCTACCGGTACTCAGTAATGTAGTCAAAGAGTCAAGACGTCAAATGAGCGACGTTTAAAAAATAGGTCAGAGTCATTTCTTTGTTGTTAATCTCTCAAATGACATCATAGTAAAGGTCACTTGTTTCAATATGGCTAGTTTGAGGGGTCAGAAATGTGGCACAGGAGCCTTATCTTGAACGTACTAACTACTGAAAGAACATATTGGAGGGCCTTTGTCCTCAACTAGGAGAAATTCCTTGTCTATGGCATATACGCTATCTTTCAGGAGCAGCAAGAAGGAAAAAAGAATGAGTAATCCGATACTCGGATAGTCAAAACGGCACAATAGGAGTAATTGCTATCATACCACAATCTTCGAAGATCGTTTAAAGTGAGACCGGCCGACCACAACGTATTGATCCATAATTTTTAAACGATCATTCAGTACTAATCTTTTTCAGCTACAAAAACCTTGGTTTATTTTCCTTGAATCATGTGCCCCGTCTTCTAGAATATAGCATCTACACCGTAAATTCTTCCCACCTGCTGACATGACAGTGCTCGGTAAGATTATAACTACTTGTTTTGCGCCGGTAGAAATAAAAGCATCTCTAGACAAGAAGCAAGACAAATCCAAGCTTTCTATTACCCATTGAGCCATAGTTCAGGCCGCCAGTCCGTGTGTTCAAAAGTAAGAGTCAAATTTTGTATCGGTTTAAGTGGTCAATTAGTGATGATTATGAATATGGGGAGGGTGTTCAAGTATGGGATGTTAAATAGGTTAATTAGTGGTAATTAATATAATATGCCACGTACAGACTGTTTAAGTAGCGAAGTATTAAGTTGCTCAAGTGTTTAAAGTGGATCATCCATGACTCGTAACTGTGCAGGCTGTTCAAGTTCGAATGTTCAATACTTAAACAATTAAACATGTGGGACTGTTCAATCAGGTGGAGACTGTGTAAACAAGCAGCGGCCAATCAAATAAATGAGGACTTTAAACGAGTGTGGACCGAACGACTGGTCAAAATGTCAGCTTGCATAAGCGTTCAATGCTCGTCGTCGATGTTGTATAAACGCTTTTCAACAGACACACTCTTTAGCAGCATTCCATCACAGATTTGAACGATGTTTTATATGGATTCGGCTATAAGTACCTCGATGGTATCTTCTTTTCTCCCAAGACAATCGCCCTGCGCAACGTCTACTGTCACCTTGATATCTATAACTTAGATTGAATTATCACCAAGATATCCTTACTATGAATCAACAAGTCGTACGCTGGACCAACGCTCCTAGGCAGGTATGATCACATTCATCCTTGGCAATTGAAGGCTGAAAGGCTTCTCGTTTTGAAAGACAATTTAATTGATATATTTCAGGTGGTCCAATCCAAGGAACAGCTTATCGAAGCGCTTCTAGTCAAGAACAACACACTCACTCAAGAGAATGCCGCGTTAAGGTTGCAGCTCCAGCGTACTTTGGGTACTCGTGGTCCAGTCAACGCAACGCCTCAGCCTCCGCTCCAGACTGAAAACCTCCATATGATTGACTACATAAGGGTGCTCCATGGAGAACAGGACAGCCTCAAGAAGAGGCTCAAGGAGCAACAGGACATTGTCGAAAGTCTGAAAAAGGAGTTGACCGACTTGAGGTCAAAAGTTCGTTGTGCTCAAAACTCTCTTGGCTCAATCTAGACACTGGATAGTGCTTTCGAACGGCACAGCATTGATGATGCGAATTCGGCCTGCATCTCCTCTGACATGGGGTACTTGAATAAATCTGTCTGATAGTTAACCCATCTCTTATTTGTGGCTTGTTGGTGATTTGATGTTCAAAACGGTCATTACCGCATTTTGATCCTCCCGCTTAGTTATTGACCCGAGGCTGGTGTACATTCATTTGAACCCTTGTGAACTACTTTCATTTGTGATATATTCGATTTATGGCTGGTAGTCGCAGAATGATGTAGGGACAGACTGGTTATTGTGGACTACTCGATACCTACTCGACGAACTACTGCTATCGCTCTTTATAACATGATCTTCTTAATTTCGAGATACTCAATTGAATTGTTGCATGTCCAACAGTAAGGCTTCTAATGGTAAAACCATGTAAGAAACTACGTCACAGCTCTTCGACTCTCAAGATAGCATATTCACGAAACCTACATATGCAAACACGCTAAACGCTTCATCAACTCCATATGACGTTACTGTACTAGACAATTCCATGCAACAAGATTATAAACCTCTCACGCCGTATACTACGAATCTTTGCCTGCCTCGGGTCCTTCTAAGTTCCTTCGCGTGGGTGTAGCCGTAGTATTCTCTGCATGAATAGACACATCCGAATCCGTTCGAGCATGACTCGACAGAGATTGGTCAGGCGTATAAGCCGGCGGCGGCACCGGTATCGATGTATATGCAGGCGGACTTTCCCCTGCATTCTGCGAATCATTTCTTACCACCCCTTCATTATTATTTTTATATCTCCTCAATGCGAAATAATTGGCCGATGTATTGGTTAACGCGTCCTGCGTAGCTGCACATCCACTCCGTCTTAAACAATATACGCAGGTGAATAATAATACGATGCCGCCGATGACACAGGGTGCGATTAATGCTGCTATGGGGATGTCGTCGGCGTTGTTAGATTGGACTTGGATTGATTGACGAGCATGTATTGTATTTGATAGAAGTGTGTGTACTGGTGTCATTTGACTCGGCTCGTGAGTTCTGTGCGAACTTCTTCAGATCGATAGGTTTGTTCGTTAGGTGGATGTTGTGAGATTTTTGAAGTATATCATGTAGATCGGAAAGAACGGTATGTAGAAGTAAGGTGATGGAGGTATAAGTGGGATGCTTCAGTGTGTTTACTTCAATGCTTAACACCACGACATATATCAGACAAGCGTCGAAACATCAGCAGCAATCGTGGCAGTGTCGAAGGATCAGACATACATCCGAACCTATGAGAGCCCTACAAATACACATCCAACGCATATGATTCTATCGATAAGTTTCGCGTACAAGGATCGCTGATTCGATGAGATACAGGTCTTGACCCACCTTTACTCGGACTTTCCAACATTTCTGGCGATATGAGAATGCAAGACTTGTCATTTGCTTAAGAAAGCTGGAAGGCAGTGTGGCTGACAATATTTGTCAAGGTGCGTATTCCGAGAAAGGCTTACGATGCTTATGGAATCATTGTGGCTGTGCTCTCGTCACAATCATCCCCATGGTCGGTGACAAATCTGATATGAACCATAGGCCTAGATTTCGATAGCCTCATTTACTAGTAAGTACAGGTTATCAACCTCTTGCATTAATGGTGGTCCATATTGTGTACGACTGTTCCGCGGCTGCCGAAAGCCGAATACGCTGTACGCCGTGTTGCCCGAGCTAAACTGCTTATTCATCAGTCTGCGTATTGTCCTGCCTTGAATACAGGTCAGGCTTTAATGTCTATCAAATAGTAAAGCTCAGTCGGAACTTACGTTCATCCTTTTAAAGAACGTACTCAAGATTAGAAGTCAGAATAGTAGACAGCCTCACTTGATTGGTTGGTGGTTAGGGCTTTGATATGTCGATCACCGTCGGGATTTGATCAACGTTCCTGCATTTTGCTCTTTTGGCATACGATCATTTCATCGCCTAATTATTATATCGTCGACGGATGATAAACGCATTGCTTGGTGGTTTCGTCAAGTCCTGCGAAACTTGACTCCTCCCGACTTCGCAATGAGGATATCACCATTGCTCACCAGCTTAACCTTCTCCACCGCCATCACGGCCTGGACAACTAACAATTATTCAACATGGATGGCCGATAGCATCATCTCGCGCGGCCAAGGTCTCGCCCCTGAGGTCCCCGCGCCGTCGACGTATCTGCAGATCGGCATTGTGCAAAATGCGCTGCTCCAACTCATAGATTCACCTCTGATAGCCTCGCACGCCAAAGAGAAATATCGCGCATATGTGCAACAGGGCACTGAGGGTATTCTGGACAAATTACTCAATGCTTCGCAAGATACTTTGTACCCTCTCGATCGATTTTCGTTGGGTAGAGGATTGTTAGCAGTGTATCTTGACGACCAAGACAAGCAAAATGTGAAAGATGGCTTGGACGCTTTGAATGAGTCTATTGCCCTGCAGCCGAGGAACCAATACGGTTTGATACTCTACTACAAGAAAATTGTGTTATAGAAGCTGAAATTAACAGGCGGATTATGGTACTACGTCTACCCTAACTGGAGCTATCTCGATGGAATGTACTCCTACACATCCTTTGCCTCTCTGTACACCACCCAGTTCAACCCGCTTGCTACACCGGAGACCACTCACGACATAATATACCAACTAGATCTACTATGGTCTCACTGCTTCGACAATACCACCGGTCTCCTTTTCCACGGCTACGATGCGTCCAAAACCGCCGTATGGGCGAACCCTATTACCGGCGCGAGTCCTGTTGTCTGGGGGCGGGCAATGGGATGGTACTTTATGGCGTTGGTTAATTGGCTTGAATCAAATTCGTTCTTTGATTCGATTTCACCCCAATGGCGACACGTTCAGTCACGGTTTGTTTCTCTTGCGGACGCGCTTGTTAGAGCGGCGGACCCTGTCTCGGGGGCATGGTGGCAAGTCCTGAATTATCCCGGACGAGAAGGAAACTACATCGAGTCGAGCGGGAGTGCCATGTTCGTCTACGGCTTATACAAGGGTGCCCGTCTCGGGTATTTGCCGCAACAGCAGAAGTATCTGGACGCAGCAGACAAAGCGTACGAGTATCTTGCCAAGACGTTTGTGGTGAACAATCACAATGGAACGTTGAGTTGGAATGGGACTGTTTCGGTGTGTAGCTTGAATTCGACGGCGAACTACGAGGTATGCCTGTTATTTCTCTATTTGGATAGATTGGGTGTTGCTAATGCAGATTGACAGTACTACGTGACGCAGCCGCTGTTGTTTGATAGTGTGTTTGGTTCGGCGTCGTTTGTGCTTGCCAGTTTGGAGAATGCGATATGTAGGTCGTAGGATATGTATGTTCAGATATGATATGTATCAATGTTCCTCCAAGATGCAAGTTCGAAGACACGTTGGTCGAGTCTCATGGTGGTAATTAAGCTGCAAGTATGGCACGGTCATGTAAGTCAGTACAGCGATTAAATTGACAGCCGATGGATAGCCGAATCTGTGACTGTCTGATCTCCTTCTAGCCTGAATATACAGGCACATCTGTGCAGCAGGTAGATATCCGTAGGGCTCTGTAATCCGGGATGCTCACCGCATCCGGAGTCGTAAGGATTTACCGAAACGGCAGCTCAAAGCCTCAAACGCTTCATTCCACGCTTAACCTTGTGTCCCAATAGTCTAGCTGTGGTAGCACATATCTGTCTACGTCCGCAAGATGTACTTGTCACAAGACCTGGTTCACGACAAACGTTGGCAACAGGAGAATGACGTGGATCGAGCATTACTGATGGGAATACGTTGGGGGAAAGTAAAAGTCACGGAAGTGGAAACCCGTCATTGTCAACTCATTCGGCGTTTTGCGCTGCTCGGCGCATTAGACCAATCACATCGAGAAGTGCCATTTGGCCACCTTCCTACTGACTGATGGATCTTTTTTTCATCCATGACGAAGTTAACAAGTTGAAAGGTTCTAGAAGAGAAAAGAAAAGAGGCAAAAACAAACAGGCTTATGATCATAATCAAGCCACCAGCCGCACGGAAATCGGCTCATGCAGAGATCGGGGGGTGCCGAGCTGACTAAGGACATGTGACTTGTTAAACAAATTTAACTTCAAACGACGTAGCAGTTACACTTACGAAGCATCCGTGGCCTCCGCGGACCATTATTCGGCTGTGCGATACGTAGACATGATAACTGCTTTGTTTGAATCTGACTACTGTCTGCATCATTTCATAACGTATGTACTCTGTCGTACATGTTATTGAGTAATTGCTGTAAGCGAACACGTTGCTTGCCGGGAAAATTTTTAAATGCGGGGGACCAATAAGACGCACAGCAAGACGGAAAATCCGGGGAAGGGCAAAATTACGTCGTGTATGTGACTTACCGTGTGACTAAAATAGAATTAGCTCATTGAAAAATTTTCCCCTGTTTTGCCTCTATGAGTCTATGCTCGCCATGGTCCAGACCTGAGTCCTGGTGAGTGAGCAACCTTGGAAGTTTACACCGGAAATGCGGCATCTGACGAACTCCGTCGGTAAGCGAAGCACGTAATACGGACGATGCGACGGCTCATACAAACGCGATCGTTGATCACTGATGAGTCAATTTCGACTCGGTCAAGCGAATCGTTTGTGTCGACTCGGTCACATTCCTGTATGAGCTGTTAGGTCGCTAGAAGCACACAAGAGATGGGGATGCTGGCGGCATGTTTACCTGAATGCATGCCATTACGTCAGGTGCTCTGGCTGACTGGCTGGCCGAGTGGGTATTGGTATTATTGTAAAATACGCGCTGGCCCGCCCAAAGAGGGTACGAATGGCGAATTTGCATTACCCCCAGGAAACTTGCTGATTGGCCGCGCGCACCAGTTTCTGTTACGTTTTGCTCCATCTGAAAACTTTTCTTTGAGGGCCGAGTCTGGTCAGATGACTGCGCTCGCTTAAAGCAGCGGCAGCCCTGCGCTGCTGTGCCCCTGCATGGCCTCTGGAAGCGGCAATTGCTGCTCGCTGCTTTAATGCGAAACGAATAGGGTAAGGGAATCCCATCTCCAGCTTCATCACTTCGTAATATTACTTCTGCTCCACCGGCTGACCGTGTGACTTGTCCACCAGATGGTACCTGAGAGTGCCAACTGAAGAGACAACAGGTTTCCACGATGGTGCAATTCTTTTCCTGTGGAGCCGTCACCGGGGTGCCTATATAAGCCCTTTCCCCCGGACTGCCTACGTAGTACTCAACATCACACAACTTGACTAAACACTAAACACTGAACACTGAAACGCATCTTGCCTATCCACTCTACAATAGTGCGCAGTACAGCACATCCACTATTGTCAAAAAACCAACTGTCAACTTCACCACATACTACAAATGTCAGCTCGCTCCGCTGCTTACAGGGTCGTTGAGCCGCACCCATCGGTGCCCAGCACACGCCGCCCAGCTATACACACTTCCCGAGGGGGAGCCGGCAATGTCATCTCCCTGCGCGACACCAAAACCACCGACTCCCTGACCGCCACGGGGCCTGCATCAGTGACTCGCCTGGACTCCCGGCCGCCCCTGACCTACAAGTCCGGCCGCGGTGGCGCCGGCAATGTCCACAGCAGCAGTGAGCGCGCCATCTTCAGCTTCGACGAGGAGCTAGAGCGCGAGATGCGCCGCGAAAAGGAGATTGCGCCTGTCTTTCACGTCGGCCGCGGTGGTGCCGGCAACTTGATCCTCAACAGCGAGAGGTCGTCCTATGGTCTGGAGCGCCGCGAGTCCAGCACCAGCTCTTCCAGCAACGAGTCCTTGGCGGACCGCGCAAAGGACCGCGCTCGCCAGAGCTTGGAGCGCACCTGGAGCCGACTTACTGGTCACAACTGACCGGCCACCTCCATTTAAAGAAACGACTTATGACGACATCACGACAACCACCAAAAGTTTTCTTTCTTCTTCAACAACTACGGCGCATCTGATCTGGATTATTAGCGAGGTCATGAACGGGAAATCAAAAAAGTTTTTGCTTCTTCTTTACAGCTTTACTATCATGACACATCTGCAGCGAAGCGTTCTTTGAATGGATTCTTCGTCTAGCATTATACCCTATCTCGGTTTGGAGTTGACTACTCTTATTGTTCTGTGTCATTGATGACCTGGCATATTTTCTACTTGTCGATTGTATGATTACGAAATTTAATACCTCCCTTGCAAAGGGATAATGGAACCTCTTCACTACTTCTACTCTCGGTCCGACCTGTAAGTAGTAGATAATGAATGACTCATGGTGTAAGAAAAATTTTCATGGCATCAATTGTATTGTTTGTATGAACCATGTGGATGTTTACATGAGTGGATCGAACCCACTGGAAAATTCTCTTCGTAGGCAGCTTGGTAGTCATGGGGAAATTACTAGTTTAGGAAAGTCAAGATGGCAGACTAGACCTGTTTCGGTTGACCGTCTAGACTATGTATAGAGATCTTCAGCCGAGACACTCATCGTCAGAGTTTTACGGAATTTGTTTCTCCTATGTAATAGTATGTATATACATGGTAAGTCTATGTATGCACGTCGTGCCTGAAGTTTGAGGCATGATTGGCAGATAGTGTCCGCATCGTGGATGCATTCTTGGCTCCGGTATGACTTGACTTATGCACGCCACACGATGTAATCGACAGGCGACTTGCAAGGTACACAGTAGACAGGTACGGAACAGCCCCTTTATTTGGCTGAGAATTTCACTGGATTGAAGCACTTGTTTGCCATAGCGACAGTGAAGTCTCTATTGCTTGTAGACCGCATCAGATTATCTATCGACTCGTATCTTCCTATACGAACCTTGCAGCATGCTCGCTTCTTTAAGTTCGCTGCTCCTAATGTAGTATACTGTATTTATCCTATTACGTGTCTGCATTCAAGATGTTCGATTAGTAGTTCATGAACTGGATCGAAGCGTCAAAGTCCCAATGTGGAATAGCGCCGTCTGTCTGCTGCTATTATGCCGCTCCACACCGCCCAGAATTGGAGCCATATGGAGCTTATCGTTTTGCATCAGTTCGCATGTCGTTAGATTTATCACGCTCAGCAGCCACGCGCCATACTATCCAAAAAGTGAATACACGAAACAAGATTCCGAGCCTCAAGTCCACGAATTTGGCCATATTGATATCCTCCGACCAAGCGAGCGCGCGTTTCAGCGCAACATCAAGCACATACGAACGTCTCGAGTGAATTGCCCGTTGTCGAAGGCACATATCATTCAAAATGCCAAAATATAAGTCCTCCTATTCTATGTTTTCTCAAACAAACCAAGCTAACCTCCTTCGCACTCTTCTGTAGGGCCCTCTTTCTATCGCCGATCGAATAATCGATTACGAACAATACTAACGCGCAACTTGACTTTCTACAGGCGACTACTGCGATGTCTACCTCACGCACGACTCCATGAGCGTGCGCAAAGCACACAATGCGGGACGAAATCACATCCGTAACGTGGTTGATTACTATCAACGTCGGTCCCCCCCTCCCCTGCAGAAAAAATGGATAGAACCTCGATTGGCTGACTGACGTGGCATGTGCAGAAATCGGCCATGAAAAAGCGCAATCCGTAATCGATTCAATAACATCTTCATACGCGGCAGAGGGACAAGCGAATCCGTTACTGCAACATCCTGGTGCGCCAGGCTCGTTCCCGCCGCCGCCGTTTGGCGTTCCTGGTATTTCCCCTCCCGTACAACCAGAAGTGGATTGAGAGCCGTGCTAATAGAAGAACAGGACGACCAGGTCAAATGCCGCCTCCGCCATTCGGTATTCCCCCTCCAGGAGCTCCAGGAGGTCTACCTCGTAAGTCCCCACAGCCTCAACCCTCACTTTCAAACGATTGAGTTACATATCTAACATCTATCGACAAACAGCGCCAGGAGGCCGCGGCATGCCCCCCTTCCAACCCCCCTTCCCTATCCCCGGCGGTCTGCCCCCTTCATTGCCAGCAGGCATGCCACCTTTACCGGGCAATCTACCCTTCCCACCACCAGGAGGCCTGCCCGCAAACTTCCAGCCTCCTCCTGGCTTCCCCGGCGGTGCAGGGTTCCCGCCTGCTGGTGGTGTTCCACCTCCAGGGCCTGGTGCGCCGGGACCTGGAGCGAGTATATCGCCTCCTCCCGGTGCGGGAGGGTTTCCGCCTGGACCGCCTGGAGGAGGATATCGGCCTCCTGGGATGGATCGATGAGAAGGAGCAAGAAAAAGAAGTAGCTCTTTGCATGTATCATACCATATCGGGTTCAAGGAGTTTAAACGTTGGGTTGTATTTATCGTATTTACTTATCAGAAAAAGGATAATTGAACAATTCAATTGGTTACAGCCTAACCAATCCCATGGCCACGGCATGTATGCCTCAAGCTTGACGTAACAGTATAAAGTTATAACTATACATAATATGCATACTCCATCCAAAGTGAGCCAAGAGAAAAGGATAACCAACGCCAGTATCCCATACAGTGAACGAGAAGAAGGAATAAAATGAATCTGTTCCAACCCAGAGAATACGAGGTAGAAAGAGCCAGGTAAACCCAGATAACGATAAGCCAGATCCCGCATATGCTGTGTTCTAAAATTTGAAAGTTGAAGAGAAGAAAAGGAGACGAAAAAGGAGATGAACGCCTGGTATATATCCATAGACGGATTAAGGGTAGAAGAAAGTGAATGAGAAGGGAGTGAAACAAAGCGTTACAAACGGCTGAATATATGGTATAACATGTCTTCATCATAAACAGACAAACGATTTTGTGTAGACAACCAAACACACGCCCGACTAATGGTCGTAGCCGGCCCCTCGTTGCCAAGGACTGGCGTTGTGTTGTTGTCTATAGTTTTGCATGGCTAATGCAGAGGCCGGATTGAAATCGCCAATCTGTGCCGGCGATCGACTTCGTTCAATGTCGCGCCCGTATCCATTTGATTCGTATGACGGCGGCGCGTGGCTAGGGAAGAGAGGCACCGCAGGATCAACGGGTGATGCAGGCGGTCTGTGCATATCATGTGGTCCACGATGATTTATGCTGGCGCCGCTGCCATTCGAAATGGACCCAGAGTCCTCTTGGTACGTCGGGTGGTAGGCTGTTGATTTGAGTTCCATCTCGCTACCGCCACGAGCGGTGTTTGCTAATGCATCTAATTCAGTGTTGAGAGCAGAGTTGCTCTTGATGAATGAACCGCGATCATCGCGCATCGGTTGGTAGCGCATATCCGGGTTCTTGGAGACAATGGCATATATAGAGGCGATCAATACCAGAATCAAAAGAACCAAGGCGAATACTGCGTTGTAGACGAAAAACACAATTCCCATAACACCCGTGACCATTCCCTGTTAAATGTTAGATAGATCCTATACGACAGCACGACGCGACTTACTGGCTGGTTGAACACGTTGCTGAAGACTAGCAGGAAAACAGCATTCAAAAAGTTGCAAGCAGCAATAGAAATGTTGAAGATATTGGTTCTCTTGTCCATCCAAGGGCGAATGACACTGACAGCAACCAAGAAAGCGGCCTCGATAATCAAGAAAGCGACAGCTTGCACAACTTGCGACTTCTGTCCAAAGGCAATGAACATGCCCTTGATAAGCAGATAACCAAGCACAGGAATGACAAAGTAGTAGGCTGTAGCCCTGTATTGAACGTACAAGAAGCCCCACTTATTTAAGCAGGCTGGGTCGGAGTAGAGAATATACGCCGGATTCTTGTGCATGGCAATAGACCGCTTCGCAAGAGTAATGACCTTGAAAGCTGCCCAGCCAAGCACTATGGCCATGGACACGAACATAATCAATGCCAGAATAACTTCTGCTGCAGAATCACGTCGAGTCAACTCCCAGAGGCAGAGCACACACATCTGAGCCCAACCGATAAGTGTGAGGCGGAAGAGAATACCGCGCATGACAATCTTCCATCCGTTGCGGAAATCTTGGAACTTGTCGCTTGGCATCTTGTTGTACTTGATCAATAATTCACAAATACCTTTGAAAGCCGCTACTCCGATCATGACCAAGGCGACAAAAACCACGAACCAAATTAGGCCAGTCATGAAAATGTTGGTGGCTTCGATATCAGCCTTAAAACCTACTCGCTCCAATCCAGAAATTGTCACTGTAGTTCCTGTGCTGGCCGCTCTCTTGCCAATGTAATGGAGACCGCGGCGATAAAGGTCCTGTCCCATCTCGAGCGATCGCTTTTGAACAACCACGGATGTAGTGGACAAACTTGACAACAGTTGGCTGGCGGTGCCTCCAGTGGAGCGCTGATACCATGTTGCAATTGACTGCAAAAAGTCGACTTGAATCAAACCCATGCTCCATTGGAAGTTCTGTGTCCAGGATTCCACAATGGTTGGCATCGGAACGGCTGTTTCGCCAATCATAGCCTGAGCCTGGAAAAAGCCGAACAGAGACAATGCATTAGCAGCGACGTGTGCAGCCGTGTTTGAGTGACCCAGTCCAGAGGTGATGGCGGAAGCCACCAGACCGAGACCGGCGATCACGGCGACAACCCATTCAACCGCTTTTTGGTGGACTGTCTGACTGTTTGTAAGGCTGGCTTCCAAACAGGCGATCCTTTGGCCGGTATCTGTAGAGTTGATGTATACAAAAACCTGGCCATCCAGATCAGGCACACTGTAAGCGATGCCGGGAATAGATTTGACCACCTGGTCGGAAACTGTGATGGTGGTTTCGATCGGAATGGGACCGGTTTGCATAGGACATAGACCATCCAATTTCAAGTCACAAGGATTGAGCTCTTCTTTTACGGCCTGAAAGCCGTAGGCGGTAACCACGACTTCTGCTGTAACATTGCCGGATATTGACGAGATACCGTTAATATTTATAGCAAGTGTTTTGTTGTCGGGAGTGAAGGTGACCTGAAACAGAGATGCTGAAAAGTTCGAGTTCTCCATACATTCTACCAACGAGCTTGATTGAAGAAGCCGGAGAGCCGAGGCGAAGGGTGAGAAGGCCACGACGGCCACTAGGTACGAGAGCCTTGAGGATAGCCGCATTTTGGCAGTTGCGACTGTGCGGCGAGAATGAGTTTTCGGTGACCGGCGAGCGTTTGTAGGTCAGATATGATGCCGGGATAGAGATTAATCGGTGGACGCTCCAGAGCGTCAGCGAACAAGATAGATGGCCGGAAACGGAAGTCGTCGGATGACAATAATTGGGGACGGGCAGGGTCACGCCCTAGAAATCGACAGTGGAGGGACAGGTTCTCTTAGACATTCACAAATTGCGTCACCATCGGATTTGGCGAATGCTGCGTAGGATGTTACGTTGTAGCGACGTGAAGGAGCGTTGTTTCTTAAGGGGCGGTTGCGATCGTCCGAGATGTAAGATTCAACAGTTGCTGGCGGAGTCAACCCGAAACAATGCTGGCTTCTTTTATGATTCCCTCCAAAAGCGAGTGAGTGTATAGAGGGGGAAGCCTTGCGTTTTGTTGTGTCGTTCGTAGTCACGACGACAATGGGAGAAAGAATGTAACTAGTCGGATCGAGTAGCGAAGGCGGGTGGATGGCGTCGAAAAGGCAGAACAAGGAGGAAAGGGCAGAACTGAGAAAGGAGGAATAGAAAAAAGGAAGAAGATCAGAAGAATACAAAACGAATGTCAAGTGTCGAATGCTAAGGCCGAAGGGGTTGGTGATCTGACAATATCAGTCAGAGTGACAGGAGCGTAATTTAGATTGGAGATGAAAAGGCCTGCCTGGCTGAAGGGGAAGATCGGGGGCGGATAGGCCAGAAGAGAGACGACGAGTAAGCGCCTGGGTGAGACAGCGCGCTATGCCCAATGCGGCAAGTACGACAGGCCGATGACGAGTGAGAGACAAGCGGAATGACCAGTCAGGAGACGCTGCCGCCTGATTGGTTGGAACAGCCCAGACTAATCCGATCTCTTGTCTTGACCGTTTTAGATGGAAGAAGGACTTTCTCTTTTCTATTGCAACCATATTCCATGCGTATGATTTCCAGAGGAAAAGTCCAGCGGGCAGGGCGGGTGACGTGACCGGGCGGTCATTCTGCAAGAACAAAAGTCATAGCAGTGAGTTACTGTAACATCATCTGTAACGCGCGTCCCAGCAAAAACGGCGCCCAGAGACTTCTGAGCCGAGCAGCGGCAGCCAATAATCACGCTCTGCGGTCAAGCCGTCCGATGGGTCACGTTTGGCTGGTCAGATGTACAGGACGTTTACTTCGATGACATCCCTAAATATGTCCGTTCTAAGAATATCACTGCACAAAGGACTTTAGTACGTGGCTGATCGAAGCCATTTGGAAAAGAGGTCAAGGGCCACAAATCCAGCCCTTTTCACACTCCTACATCCCTTCCCTTATGTCGCACAATCCACTGTTCTGTACGTAAAATGCATAGCCACAACGCTGTGTACGTATGCGTATCCGCTATGGTAGGCCAAAGACTCACTACGACGCCGCAGGAGTGCAAACTGCGGCACAATACTACCGCCCATACCTAAAACGGCTGCATAACTAATTTATTCCCTTCTTTCGCAACCTGTTAGGTCTGAGATTTGTCTCAATTCTTTTTTCTTCATAAGCTCCAAGACTCCATGCTTGGCACGTTCAAAAGAAAAAGGTCTGCAGACTCTGCACAGCCCTCTTGGCCAAGTGGCTCGGATAGAGATCTACTATTAACCTGTGCAGGTTAAAATGATCGCCAAGTATTTCGTAAACTGATGTTCTCTTGTTCCCCACTGGTGCCATAGATCTTCTGGCGGTTCGGGAGATGTGCCAGGAGGATTCGTAATGAGGATGAAATTCTTTAACACGCTGGCTCCCCTTTCATTTGACATTTGTACTCGGGTTGTTTTACTTTACTCTTTCTGTTTCTATTTTTGTCGAGCCATTACGCGACACATGCACGTGTCTCGCTCGGCAGTTTGTGAGGGTCTGTGAGGCCTGAGACAGCTTTAGACTCACGTGTCGATTGCGAGGGTTAACCCTAATCTGACCGTCGGCATGTGAGCGCCCTCTGAGGCAAGACAATCATCTACATTGAAGGGCGACTGTAACGAAAATGAGGGAATCTGGAAAATTCTGTCTCCATGGTAGAGGAATATTTCAAGTTTCCAAATCCGGAAGAAACTGGGAATTGGTAGAGCTTTTGCCGAACCTACGCCGAGTGAAGTGTCCAACTCGGAGAGTTCTTTCCATGAGTGATTCGACATGTCAATACATTCTGTTACAAGGGACATCCAACTTACCTGAAACGAATATTGGTTCAACTTGGGCCGACCGTCGGCCTTTTTAGTTCCATGTGGTCTTGAAAAAATCGTCGTAGAGGATATTAGGTGGCTACTGGTTGTTTATAGCAGGAAACTGTCATTAGTGGTTCAACGGGTTGACGTCGCAGCTGGGAACGCCCAACAGCATCGGAGAAAAGCAGACTTCAAAGGAGAAGTATATCGACCAGATGAATAATGTCGTTGGGTTTCGTTTGCTGCCTTTGAAACGAGATCCTGGAATTGTGAACCGAGACGTCATAGACATGTCGAGCGACGAAATGTAAGTAATGTAGGCATTGACTTAAGTATAGCGTATGGCTCGGTTTTGCAAGCAGACAATCCAGACTTGAAAGTGACGACCAGAGAATCTGATCAGTATCTCGTGAAAAATCTGCCAGGATACTCGCTACGTGGCTGACCAACGACCTGTAGAGATGAAACTGCGGTGGCTGGGTATGTCTATGAGGCTCTAACCGACCGCCAATATCGCACCCGACACGCAGGCTCATCTCCAACATCATCCTTGTAACTGATGGCTCCTCTTAGAAACACAATTGGACTGCCATCCTGCACCCTTTCAAGAAACGAGAAACAAAACGTCCAATGATATTGCAGATGGCAATAAAGTAGTCCAGAGGGGATTTGAACAACTCATCATCACGGCCCAGCACATGACTAGCGGACCCACAGCCACCAATAGAGGCTGGCGGTCGCCTGGGTGACCAGCATAGAGATGTGCTCGTATCACTTTTCAATAACCTGTTCCTTGGATATCGATGCTCAGCTTCATCGAACTGGTCTCATTGCATCTGGAACTCACGCGGGCCTTGTGAAATGCGTAGACGCAAATCGCGAGGGCGGCAATTTCAAACTGGATGGCAAATGCATGAACTATCGAATGTACTATCGTCTAAGCCAGGGTCGTACTCCAACAGAAGCCATGTCGCTTAGTGGGCGCTGGTCTGCATAATATATTGCCTAGCTCTCGGTTCCGTGCGATGTTGCTGTGTCACCTCGAACGTAGCAAGAGGCTTCGCCTCCACCAGGCTCGGATACGGGGCACAACGTTGACTGAATAATTGTCCCGGATGGATTTGTAGAATAAAGGAACTTTGGGTTCTGGCAGCACCAGCCACTCTCCTCGTTGAACGTAAGTTGCTGCGTTGTGTGCTGCCGCTATAGGTGGTGTGAGTGGTGGGTAGGTTCGGCCCAGCCGCCCATCGCCCAGCGATCTTATCCGTAGTCCCCAGCCTCTTCCTTCCCTCTCTGTGTTGTTTTGTCGCCGCTGCTCTCACCACCAATTTTCTTTTTTCTCCTCCTTACTCTTCCTTGCATTTGTTCTAATTGTCTTTAATGTGGGCATATTCTTAATACATCTATTACTTACATTCTTCAGCACCTCAGTCTTTCACCTCACTTCCCTTGCTGATATCTTATCATTATCGAGATTATCAGTAGTGGGCTCACCGACTGACTGACTGAACGACACCTGGCCAAACGATTCGACCTGTAACCAGCAGTTTGGATTAAACGCTTTTCGGCTCATGGCGATTCACGGACGATAGGTTATTTTCTTCAATTGATTTTCGCCTCCGTGCTGGGTTCATATCTACAATTACCCCACGCAAGCGTCTATTTACATTCATCTGATCTCCACCTGAGCTGCCCTCGACACAGCTAGATCAGTGCAAACCAATCTTGGGGTAGAACGCCATCTCGCTCCTGCCAGACAACCGCCGATTATGCACCTCTCTCACTGAATGTAGCAGCATCATGGGCGTAAATTCCCGCCGTCCTTTATTACCTGCGCCAACCGAATCCATAGTCGATAGTAGAATCGATACAACGGGAAGCAGCCTCACGACCACCGACATGGCTACTGACGTTTCCCGTCGAACTGACAAGTCGTCTTATTCTTTGCCAGACGATGGCAGTCCAATAACTATTTCTACAAGACGCCGGTCAAGTAAAAAAGATGAAGATGATTCGTCAAAGTTATCACGGACATCCCACCAGTCGCAGACCTCACTTCTCATCGAGTACTTTGAACGTGAAAAGACTGGCTCAAGACTCCACTCAAGACCAAGTGTCAGAGTCAAAGTGATTCCATCAGGCAGGAAGAATCGAGAGCATGGTGACACTATTCAGATACGTGAGGGTAGCAGCAGCAAACGACCACACTACACCAGACGCATCTCTGTCAGCACTCCGTCAAAAAAGAAAAATATTACTGAGGCCAATGACGATCAAAGCGTCACTGACGACGAACAAGATGGTCGTCCGCTTGAGATTGAATTTGTAGACCGCGGAAATGGAAGCGACCTATCTAATGAGCGCTATATTCAGCCAACCTCCGAAATATCATCAATGCCGGCGGATAGCATGCTTGATGGCTCTATGGTCTCTGGTGTGCCGCGTCGCAAGCGGAGCCAAAGTCTAGACAAAGCCCGTGACACATCCGACGCTGACCTTCTCAAGGCACCCTCAAGAAGAAGAAGCCGGAGTCTGAGCCGCGAGCGGATCGCTTATAGGGTGGCGCAGAAGCTGAATGCTGGCGATGGAGGTCATCACAATAAGGAGCTTCTTGCAGCCGACTCAAAACCCTTGAAAAAACGGTCCCACAAGTATGACGAGGAAGAACAGCCTAGTATCGAGTCTAGCCTGCTGAGCGGTTCAAATGTTTCATCCCGCCACAAATCCGGCGATGCCATATCCTTCCGCTCCAACACCTCCAAGTCGTCCTTGAACAATACCAAGTTCCTTGAGACCGTTGAAGACGCCATTCGACGTCTGATACTGCCCGAACTTAAAGAACTCAAGAAGGATCAGAAAGTGAGCGACAACAAACTGAAGTTTGAGCGTGATACGGTTGAATCTGGAAGCGGTGTCAGTTCGAAAGATGTACCACAGCGACGCCTTTCAAAGCATTCCAGTGCGCCCGATGTGAGCAAAAGTTCTCTCTTCGTGGCAAGTACCGAAAAAGCAACACCCGAAAAAGAAGATACCGTCACCGCTCCCGAAGAGCGTCGAAGGCGATACAAGGAGCGACGCCGCGACAGGGAGACAGGATCCGCGTCTCCGGAAGAATCCCTACGTATTCGTAAAGGCTCACTTCCTGGAAACCAACGTGAATTTACCGAGGAGGAAAAGTTACGACGCCAAAGGAGCAAAGGTCTAAGGGATGCCGCCGCTGCAGGTATTGTTGGCAGTGCGCTTACAGCTGCCGCTCTCAAGCACCATGATTCAAAGTCCAGTCTTGGCAAAAAGTCAAGAAAACGCAAATCTAAAAGCCGCAGCGGATCGGGAAGTATCAATGATTCCGACACAGAGCTTGTTTTCCAGAAACACAATGTGGCACCAATGCCATTTCGCAGTGATATCGATACCGAACTTACTCGCGACTCCTTGCTCTCTCAAAGAACTGCTGATACTGTTGACACCGAGACACCAACACCGCGCCAGATTAAAGAGGTCATTCGAGGCTCTCCGCGCGGGTTGGAATCTCCGACACCGCTCGGTAGCCATAGGGAATTGGCCTCTAGGCAAAGTGACCGTAGTGATCATGACTTCGACGACAAGGCTCATTCTATCGATGGTGATGTTTTCCTCGAAGGTGCCAGCGGAGCTATTGCCGCAGCTGCAGCAGGGAATTTGCTTGGACATCACCCAGATCACGACATGCTCGGTCCTGAGGACAACGTACATCATCCACGTGCTCTAAGTCCCATTCAAAGCGTTGCTAGTGATCATGACTTGCACGAAACTCAGAATGAAGAGGTATACCAGGAGAATGAAGGCGATGATCGAAGATATTCTATCCAATCCTTGTCTTCTGCTCCTAGCACTGAGCTGGCCAGGTCAACGCGCCCTGAGGGTATCAGTTTTGAGAGTCGTAGCGAGATCTTGAAGCAGCATGATGAAGGAGCTACTGAACTTGGCTACGAAACAGACAGAAATATCGAAGGCGAGCACGGGGCAGACTGGAACGAGACTTCGTCTGGTGCCGGTCAACATGATGACTTCCACGACGATGATTACAAGGCTGATGCCAACCACAACAATGTTGAAGGCGATGCCTATGATGAGTACGATGACTCTCCAAGAGACTTCAACGAAGGTGCCGCTGTCAATCCAAAGTTTGTGACCCCAGTCGCCGTAGAATCAGCAGTGGCCTCGCTGTTGGAACCTTCTGTAATGGACACAAGATCCGGTCTTTCCCAAGCTCATTCGCAGGCCGATTCTCTGAATCGTTCTGTCAATGGAGGTAATATTGAAGAAATTCGTGATCGGGATCAAGCCGAGGGCTCTCGTCGCGGGAGTCCCCTTAAGCATGAATATGATCTCAACAACCACGACGAAAAATCGTTCACGAAGCGTCTTGGTGTAGCATCACCTCCTCAGAGTGTCACTCAGTCAGACGAAGATCTCGATGAACATGAAGAGAGCTATCCTCTCGACACCACTATCATAGACAACCATCAGAATATGCATCCGGATGATGCACAATACGACGAAGAAGAATCGGAGATCAATACCAACCCTTCCATCATCCAGGGCCCCATCGGCAGTATTCCTCATGGTAGCAGGGATCACTGGCCTTACAACCCCACTCCACCACAAGCCAGAGATCTTCAATCTTCACCTCAGCATGATCTTAACCCAGCGGCAGCTGCAGCGATCGGTGGCGTTTTGGGCGCCGGTCTGGGATTATCCACTGGCGAACACGGAGCCTACAATCAAGGCTATGACCAGGGTTATCGTATGTATTCGACACCTCCAGGAGCCAAGGACGAGGGATATATCTCGGCAGCGAACCCCATGTCTCCTAGTAACGGTACACCGGAACCACGCAACAAATTTAGCACGCTCGACCATGCAAATCCGCCTCTCCTCTTCGACAACAGAGACCTCGAAGAGGATCCGTTCGTTGGTTCTGGTCACCAACGACACTTCAGTGGCTATTCCCACGGCATGGCTTCTCCTATCTATGACAGCGCTACAGGTCGAGGTCTCGACAGTATAGAATCAAAGGACATCATCGCATTGATGAATCACGTTAGTCTTATCACTTCTACCAAAACTACATCCGTTTGCTGACTGTCATTATAGCTCACTGTCAGAGATGCCCAACGCAATGCTAGAGACACTGAAATCCTGGTCACTCTTGTGCGCAGTGCAGCTGAAATGCGAAGCTCCTTTTTGGAGATGAAGAAGTTTATCGCCGAACAAGATGAAATGATATTGCAAGCCAACGAAAAGCAACATGAACGTACTCGAGCTATCGGTGGCCCCCGTCCACTACCTGCCTCACGATCCAACCGTCAATTAGCCGCAGCTGATTACGGCGAGGAGGTACAGGCAAAACGACGCAATGTCTTCAGAAGGGCTATGAAGAGTCTAAGCTTGAAGTCTTCCAACGATTTAACCAAGATTGAAGACATGCTTGAACAACTTCTTGACGAAGTGGAAGCTTTACGAACTGCTCAAGGAAGTGTTGGAACGGCACCAGCAACAAACGCTGCCAGTCTCAATTCAAACATCAATGCTGGAGTTTATCCGGACGGGTATGAGCCTGAAGGTTTAGCAGGTACTGGTTCTCCTGATGGACAGTCTGGTTACACGTCTAATTCTTCCCGCCATCTAACCGATGTGCGACCAATGAACGCCCGCCGACCATCGGAGAATCGTATCAGTACTGTGCTTGAAGGAGATGAAGAGGTCGATGCGTATGAGCAACCACTCTTGGACAGAGAAGTTCCATATGATGATCGTGTCCCTGAGGACCGCGGTGTTCCTGCACATCTCGGTACACCACCTCGTAAACCAGTGCCTACTGGTTCAGAAAGTCAAGAGACCACCCCAAGGAAGTCAGAGGAGAAAGCACGCAAACACAAAAGCAACGGCTCGTCCTTTTTCAAGATTTCACGGTGGTCTAAGACGACTGCCTCCTCGGCTGGTGACAATGTTCGCAACAGCGTGCAGACTGCTCGAAAGGAACGTCCATCGTCAGAGATGTCGCGATCCGGCTCGGATCTAGCTAACAAAGACCATTACGCTACGGGCGACTTTTACGATCCGCATGGCGATGATCGTCTTCGATCCACATTCACCGTGGATGAAGAACGACAAGACAACCGTCCTCCATCTCCACTTGTGCCTTCCCAAGTCTCCGAGGGCCCAAAGTATAAAGCACACCGTGACAGCCTCAATCTGCAACACCCACAGCCACAGAAAGGCCCAACTGATCGCTACCAAACTCATCTCGAATCTCAAGCACAGGTCTACGCACCGACCTCCCCAACTTCAGAAAGATGGGGATCACAATCAAGCCTTCCTCATTACACCAACGCGAATAGGATGAGCAGCGGTAACGCTCGCTTGACACCAATCTCGGATGCAGGTTATTCCGAAGTGAGCTCCTCCAGAGGACCGCCTCGTCCACCAAAAATCAAAGATGCTGGGCCATTGGTACCTCAACGACCTCCTAAGGTCAAGGAAGACGCCGGGTCTCCACATACTGATCGGTTCTCTGCGCGAAATAGCCGTGGTAGCGCCTCCCCAGTTAACGCGCCGCCGACTCGAAAGCCTACTGGGCCTAGGCCGATTACCAGTTCTGGACAGTTCAGTCCTAGCAATATCAAACGTACTCAGTATCGTGGAAGCCCTAACAGGATTGACTACGATGATGACGACTACTGATCCTAGAATTGGAAAGAGCGTTCCAGGAAGGACAGACAAAATAACTCTTGTCCTCTACTCTCTTACTTTCGGACTTATCACTTGTTGCGTGTTTTTAAGCAGAAAAGAGCGAAGCCTTGATTATGTCCTTTCTTTTCTATCCCGGCTGCTTACTACAGTGGACGGACGTAATGATATGTCTCTGCATCAAGCGAGCGTGGAGTTTCTTCCTTTCTCCACTTAATCTTTTCTCCTTTTCTTGTCAATTTTTTTTCTTTTTTTTTCCAAACATGTCAATAACGAAACTCATAATGTGTCTCATGAAAAATCCATGTCTCTCTGCTTTTTGCTTTACTATTTCATTTCATTGCATGTATTTTCTCTCTATGCACATGATATCAATAAGGAGGGGCTTCTTGTTTTCTTCTTCAAATTCGATGATGACCAGGTATCAGAAGCAAGTATTTCGTTTGATTTCTTCATCAAGATGTTACGATTCTAGAATCATGACTTTGCTGTCCGCGAGGAGCGAAGGGGTGTCATAAAAGCAATGCAAAAGGCTTCTTCAATATTCATCCACCCTATACAAACAACAAAAGTACTGTCATTTTTGAGTAGGCGGAACAACAGAGTATACTTAGTAGCCTATGTCTGTCATGCACAGCGCTAATATTTACACACATGCTTTCTTTCAGTTGACCATGTCGAGTTGCATGGAAAGACAAAGAGATGTGCTGACGCATGGTCCCAAGAAATGGACAATTTTTAACCCATCTCGACCATCTGGAACAGAGCAAGATGTCCCAGCGCCTAAAGCCGTACATATGTAATTAGCAAGGCGGGTGACAAAAATGTTGTCTCACACTTCTTCAGGAATTAGGTAGCCTTGGTGGGGTAGCGATACTGAGATGCTTTTGAGCACATCAACAACAAACATCGACAACGAACACAGCCTGATCCGAGGCTCTAAGTAATGAAAATAGGTCTCAACAGCAGCAAATGGCACGGCGCAACCGCCTTCTCATATGGCTGCAAGGCCATGACAAGTTTTCCTCTGAGCAAGAGACGCGACAATATCTCGAAGACATCAATTCTGCTTCTTGCCTAAACCATCTGGATAAAGCACTTGATCAACTGCTGCATGGTATCAAAGATGTCCACAAGGTCTTCTCGAATTATGCAACGACCAATCCGAGCGGCAAACGCGTGTGGAATAGACACAGCTTTGCTAGATACATTAACGCCAGACTACCTGAAAAGCCGGTAGTTGCTTCTTGCGTACCACTACTCTGGTGCACTTTCTCTATCGGTGCATACTTTCCTTTCTCAGCACCGCCAAACGGACTAGAGATTGATGTCAAAGCGTTCAGGAGAGCATTTGCATTCATTGTCTTACGCGGTTATGAGCTTTTAGGAGCCAAGTCAAATGGCCAGCCTTTACGCAGAGGTATAGAAAAATCCTACACTGATAAGGTGCCACGACTCACACGTATCATCTTCAGGAGCTTGAGCAATCCTTGGCCGCAATCAGGAACCCAGCCTCAGGAATCGCTCCAGCTTCAAGATATCAAAGATACCGTTGCCTTTACGCAGCCCGTTATAATTGAGGATATGCGCTTTGGGCGAGCTTCGGTAGCTGATGAGGAGTTTGAGGCCGCTGCATATCGCCTTCAACTTGCTGACCACAAGCAGCTGGCAGTCGCAGGGTCATCTACTGCAGTAAGCAAAGCCGATTTGCAAATTTTGATTCGGCTCTTCTTACTGCAACGTGCAGAAGATAGACGCTGGAGAGCTGGGCTGTTCTATTACGACACCTACCAACGCTGCGGAGACATTATGTTCTCTCATCTAATTTTCGATCCGGATGAAGTATCACGAGCTTCCAAACTTGCATCTGCTTTTTTAGCGTATCTATTCCCGGGGAGTGGTGATTATGTGACATGGGAGCAGTTCAAAGCCTGTTGCTGGGAATATGTAAGCATGTCCCGAGTGTTTTTATATCAATATAGACTGACTCATTTTGGATTAGCCTGCATTCATCCCTTCTTTCTTCCAGCTCTGGGCTACCATATTCATACTTCCCACCGCACTGCAAGCTCCTCGTGCTGAGGACAAGTCTACCCTCTTAATCAGCATCACAAACATTCTATCCTTCCTGAATGTTGCCCACTTCATTAGTAGAGGATCTACAAATGACCGTTTTCATCAAAATGAGTTCCTGTTCAAGCTCGACCTGCAAGCTTCCATTCTGGTGGCCAGTCTCGCCACGACACCGGACCTTAGTGTCCAGGTACTGCACGAGATCATAGCAGGACTGAACGGGTTCCACGTAATGCTTATCCAGGGAGAGGATCTGAATGTCGAGGGAAAGAGCTCTAACAGGCTCATCGTAGTTTTCACGAGTCCGCCGGAGAGGTGTTCGTGCCGACCAAAGGGGGATTTCCTCATGGAATACGTCTGGCGGACCTCTGTGGTTCAATTGGAGCCAGATCTTGCTGTGGCGGATAACGGAGGCATGCGTGCGAGTGTTGCGGGCGAAGTACTGGAATTACGATCCCACGGAGGAACAGGGAAAGAAGACACAAGTATGAAAGTCGACTTGGCCGGCAAAGTAGTTCATGTTAAGGGGCTTGGTAGTGGGCTTGCGGTGGGATTGTCCGAGGCTGCGTCGACATTAGTAATGCGGCTGACCAACTTGGAATGTTATCGTATGCCTGGCCAGTACTTTTCACAACCCCCTCCCCCGTCCATCAGCCCAAACTGATATTGATGTAAAGTGAGGAAGGTCAAAACCTAGATAGATGGGATCTTGTATCATTCATAGATTACTACCCCGAATGCCGGCCGTATCCCGATCTGGGTAATATGTTGATTCAGAGGATATTAGTGTTATTAAGCATGCTTTATATACTTTATTTTTAAGAAGAGCAGAGCTAGATAATCTATTTATCAAGTACCAAATTATTAGCTTGCCTTATAGCCTAAAACTGACAGGTCTTATTGATTGTTAGCTATTATCAAAGCATAGTATGAGTGGATTCAAAAGTCCTGAGGCCTTCAAGAGATCATTATTCTAGGCTTTACTTGAAATGAACAAGGCACAGAGCAGTATCTTTAATCGTTCGTAACTAAGCATGATTGCGCTAGACGCTTCTTTCTTTCTTCCCCTTCTCACAAATACCTCTGCCCTTGGCGGCGGGTTTGACCCAGTAGCTTGAAGCTGTAAAAAGACGGAGCATATGACATAGAAAGAGCAAAAAAGCACGTTACAAGCGCTCTATAGAGGACTGATAATGGGTTTGCTTAAACCTCCAGGCTGTCCTCTGCCCCGTAGATGACATAATTTGAAGTGCTTACTTATATCCATTTTAACTCTGACACTTTCTTTCCCGTCTCGCACTAAATTAGGGCTTTTCTAGATCAGCAGGACTAGGAAAATGCGGCGCATTTAAGCTTTTCTTGGCCAGCAGCGCACAGATGCAATCTCCACTGAACAATGTCACATAATCTGCGTAACTAGTGCTTTTTTCATCCTCCTACGTGATCATATCCTAGGACTGCATCAGCCTGATGACTTCTATCCTATTGGAGAGTTAATAGCATGCGTGCCCATAAGTGTGCTCAGAAAAAACTCATCAAAAGGTAACAAGGTCCACCTTCGACGAGATTTTGAACCTGTCGAATGCATTGATTTCATCTTCCCCATCTATCTCCTAGTCACGACTTAAACTGTAAAGATCGAGATGCAGTCCAATGTTGTTGTGTGCTTTTTCCGATTCCACAGCAAGGTCGAGGTCGAGCAACATTTTTGTAAACCTCATAACCATCACTCTTCTCGTATTATCCTTGAACAGTCTCTTTTCTACTCTTCCTCTCTCCTTGATCCAGTCGATGATCCTAATACAGTTCATCGCATTTATAGACCAGATTGTGGAAGCTTACCCGCAAATACTTCAAGTCTCGACCTGCAATCAACAGGAACCCTAAACCCATGAACGGAACTTACCAAATTGGATACTGGCCTTCTGCTCCTGGCTTTTTGTCAATTGCATCTTCCCTCACGGCTCTCATCAGCCAGTTACATCAGTATTTGGCCAATGGACAAGTGTCATCTCCAAGCAAAGGGGAGATTACTTCGTTCGGCTCCTGCGACTTTGGCGTCCAGAATAGTAGCGTCTTCAGTGACGTTACTTTTCACACTGGCAGCCAGGATATTGTTAGAATTATCACCCAGTCGATCTCGCAATTTTCCTCGAATGGTCTTGCCGGAGCTAAAAGGTGTATGTATGAAGTGCGGCGGGCAATGTGGGTAGTTAAAAAATTGAATGGGGGTTGTATTAGTTTTATCTAAGAACCTCAGATTCTCGCGCGCAGATATTATGTTCGTCTTTCTGTATCTCTCCATCTTGAAATTACATTACTTATTCTCCACGTTGACGTGAATATTAGCAACAGCAGCCTCATGAAGAAACTAGGTAGTTTGGATAAGTTACGTTTAACCGGACTTACGGATTATTTGGCTGAGTTGATCCATTGATCTTCCTGAATAATGAAATTTTATTGACACCTGGGACAAAATCATATCTACGGGCAGATATGTATACAAAGCGCTGCATGAATCACACAATCAAAGCAACAAGCATAGCACGAGGAACAAACTCTTCTTCTGGACCCATCCCGCATTTTATAGCTTCGAATCCTCTGCGGTATTCTTAGGTACCGGTGCTGAAGACGATCTCGCATTTTTACTCTTTCTATAATTCACTTTCGCATAGTGCTGTGCCACTGCGGCGAGGGTGCCGGATTGCGCATTAGGGAGCATACGGCCAGGAATACCCGATGTACTCCCGGTATCATCTCCATTAGACGCACTCACCAGACGACGTCCGTTATAATTTTCAAATGAGCGTCTGGGTAGTATGTCGATATACGCCTGAGCCTCAGAGGACACAGTCGGGAGTTGCGTAGAGCATGATGATGAGTATATAGAATCGCTGATTGATACGAATGGCATACGAGCAATGAACGCTGGTACAGGCGGTATAGGCAGTCGAGGAATTGGCTCTGCGAATGAGACAGGTGATACGGCCCCATCAAGGCTGCGTGACTGCATCTGAAAGCCGTTGTTTCGACGACGGCCGTTGGCCTGAATAGCAGATGCTGATGGCGGTATAAATCGTCTAGGATTCTCAGAGTCGCGACGAAGGTAAGGAGGTCCAGGTGCCGGAGGGCGGATGTATGCAATCTCCGGCTGATGGGCGAACATTGGCGGTGGGATGTAGTTGGTCTCGATGGAGCTATCACCCGGTACCATGAGGTTATCGGCTGGTCCTGTGGATATGATACTACCTTCGTAGCTTCCATCTCGCTGACTCTTGGATCTGTTTCTAGAGATTGATGAATAGGATATGTCTCTGCCGGAGATTATCTGAATGATTGAGATAGCAATGATGATGATGCGGGACTCGATCCTGGTAACGTGCGCTTGGAAGCATTGTGGCGAGAAATTGATACAACGTGGTAAAAAGGTGAGAGCACGTAAGAAGAGCAGGTATATGGTCCAGAGCAGGAGATATATAAGCTTGGAGGGCTTGCACTTCAGACAGAGGGAGTGGTTCTTCTCGTCTAGAAGGTGTCCTAGGGCTCGGGCTTCCATGATGATTCAATGAGCTAATATGTGGCAAACTGAGTATAGGGAGAAACTGATACAGAGCTATATGCTATATCTTTGTGTGTATGAACATGGTTTCGGAGTCCCAGAGGACGGATGTTGACTTTTCGAGCTCAAACTGGGTGCTTCGAAGGAAAGAGCATCCAGGGGAAGGAATCACCGTTCCTGGATAAAAAGAGAATTCACCCTAAACTCTTAAAGCAAGTCTCAGCCCAATACTTTAGCATTGTTTTCCACGATCCATTTTTACCTCTTGATACATGTTGGATATAGGCATCAATCTGATTGCCTGGAAAGGAAAGGTGGGGAATTCCCGATAATCTTTATGTTTCTTCTCGATAAAGATCATCTTGGACACCTCGGTATGCTTCCTGCTGTCCACATTAGGCTAAGAACACCCATAGATGCTACTTGCACTTCCACGAGGACAATTTAATCAATTGTTGCTGCGATACTTGCGCTTCCAAACGACTATGGCATCCACTCCGACTGCACCTGCACGACCCCGCAGGTTCGCTCCACTGAAGCAAGATGCAGATACGAGTGATGCCCCGAGATTGAGAGGCATTGTTTTTGACGTCGATGGAACACTTTGGTAAGTATATTGCCTTGGTCATCTTTTTATTAACCATACTGTCACGATATTAATATTCCTACACCAGCCGCCCGCAACATTACATGTTCTCACAGATGCGGTATGAGCCGTCTTCGCATTCAAAAGAGCCATTGACTGATTGAGTCATTCTATGATCAGAGCAGCTCTAGGAATCGATCAAAAGATTGATATCTTAGATCACATTCGCAATCTCCCCACGGAGCAAGCGCGTACGGAAGCTGTTGCAAAAGTGCAGGCAATTGAGCGCGAGGCAATGCTTGCACAGCAACCTCAGCCGGGATTAATGACTTTGATGGACTATCTTGAGAAAAAGGAAGTCCGTCGAGCTCTATGTACGAGAAATTTTGAGTAAGTAAAGGAGATGTTTTCCTATTGACTGATGCGTGTATGTAACATCAATATAGAGCACCTGTAACGCATCTTTTGAAAAATCATCTTCCGAATCACATCTTTGAGCCAATTGTGACACGCGATACGCCTGATCTCTTGCCTAAACCTGAGCCTTCTGGACTTCTGCATATTGCAGAACAGTGGGGCTTGAGCAATCGCGCAGAGAGCATGATTATGGTAAAAATATTGCATTCTTATCATTTTCCTCGAACAAAATGCTGACATTACTATAGGTCGGAGATAGCATTGACGATATGACAGCCGGACATACCGCCGGCGCCGCGACTGTGCTCCTTCTGAACGAACGCAATACGCACTTGAAGGAGCATTCGCACACCGACATTTGTATTTCAAGACTCGATGAACTTGTAGATATCCTGGAAAATGGGTTCGTGGGTGATAACTGTGCCGTTTCCAGCAGCACTTAAAACATTAGCGGTCTCGGGGAGCTTCAACTGGTTATATCTACAAATAGAGATCTTATACAATACAATAAACTCGTGATATCCTACCCGTGACACCATAAATGCAATATGCAAAAATAGGCCGTTTCGCAATAAGGATAACACAACATTGTGTGTAGTGTTTACCTTCTTCCAGGACGGTATTGGTCACCTCCTCTGCCACGACCGCGGCCCCTAACACCGCCGCGTCCTCGAGGCGGACCAGGCTTTCCTCTCAAGAAACCTCCTGGCGGCGGTCTATAACTAGGCGGAGGGGAACGGGATCGCCTTCGTTGTCTATTATTAAAGTCATCATCTCGATCCCGGTAATCTCTAGGTTGGAATGGAGGTGGTGGTTCACGAGGTAAAGGAGGAAGACTTGGTGGCGGCGGAGGAAGCTGTTCTCCATGCAGACCCCGATTCTGGCCAAGGGCTCCTCTAAAAGTAATCTTTCCTCGACCACCGCGAGGATTCGGCTGATTTCTCTTTCCATGGAGTACTAGCGTATCCTCATCGTCTGTTGGTGCTGTGCTTTGTGGATGAGCGGCGCGGCCACGGATGCTCATGCCCGGGCCATCTGCCTTTTTGGGTCCAATCACGGAATTGAGGTTGGTAATTACTGATGGTGTGTAGTCTTTCAATGAGAATGTGCTCGACGTTGTTGGGACCTTTTTCAGAGGACAGTCACCAAATAGATGGTTCTGATTGGTACAATAGCTGCATGATATTGAGACTTTGATTGGGCCGTCCAGAGGCTGTACTCTAGGGAACTTCCATAATTTATCACAGTCGAATTCGGTGTGCGTATCGGAACCACAATAGTCGCAAGGTGTTTCTGCAGCCGAGGCTTTTAGACTAGATTGGCAGTTATGGGAATCGTGACCAGCTTCGCGGCAACGTTGACAACGCCTTACAGTGGGACAGAGTCGGCCCTCGTGTAAATTCCAAGCGCCACAGTTTTCACACTAAAGATATTAGCTGGGAATCATGAAATTCAACGTATGGTTGACAAACCTCTTTGGTGGGACAAACGGAAGAAAGATGCCCTTCCTGTAGGCACTCCGTACATGATATAGGGCTCGTCAAATCGAGCTCATTGATATTAGAGTTGTAATAAAAGAATCGAGCTTGTATTTCGAGGTCTTTTACTTTCAAATCTGCGAGAATAGCGGGGGACGTTGTATAGCTTGCTGCAAACTCGGCAAAAGCCTCGGCTTTTGACTGTGGCGGAAGTTGCGCGATTGAGGGTTCTGATAAAACACTGGCAGTTTCTTGCGTGAATGACTGATCGAGTTGGGTAGATGGAAGAGTATCGACGACGAAAGGAGGGGTGGAGAGATCAGCTACATCCTTATTTTGAGCCACGTCCGCGGACTGGCCATTACTTTGCTGTCCAATGTTCAGCATCATGGAATCGTCCCCTTCGGATACTTCGCCCGAATCCGAAGAGTCCGAATCATCGACAAAGTATGGTTTTTGCTGTTGGGCGGTTGTAGGGCTGACTTTGTTTGTCCCAATATCGTCGTTATTAGGTGCCTCGTCTTCCGACATAGATGCGCTGCGACTTCGAAAGAACTTGTCGTTCACCGCGTCAAAAGCAGACTTGGCTTGTTGACTCTTCACAGCTGTGACCGCGGGTTTTGCGCCAAGCGTAGTCCGAATGGCACTACGGCTTGCTTGGTTCCAATTCATTGTAGGGGCATTTGTCTTTTGTCGCTTATTCACATTATGCTCGGGCTCGTTATCGCTATTTGACGAGTCAGATCCAGACGATGAAGTAGGATTCTCTGGATCTATTTCTAGCGGAGTCGTACTGAATTTCGCGCCTTGGGGCACGAAGTCTTGCAATTCCTTCCTTGCCGACCTTTTGGACTTTCGCGACTTTTTCTTTTCGGAGCTAGATGGGCTAGGGTTTGATTGTGTTCGCGCTTGACCGACTGAAGCAGTTCGCGAGTCGCCCTCGTCGTCAGACAAGCCGGCCATTATACAGTGCCGCGCGCACAAGTGAATGGAGACGGAAAGGTTGCGCCGGGCTCAAGAGGGGGAATCGTGGTACAAAAGAAAACCGCGCATCATACTGGAATCACGGCTTGCGCGAAATGAGCCTTTTCCTTCTGACGCTATTTGTTGGACGCCTTCTGTCGTAATCGGTTGTTGCAAGTAACCTTAAATCTTTTTTTTAGAGATCGGACTCGAAAAATGGGACGAGGCATAAGCTCCAGCCAATCAAATGCAGGTAAAGCTTGGCGCAGGGCTATACGAAGTAGAAGCTCACGAATACTGCGCACCTCTTATCAGATGCGTACAGTATAGCTCTTTGCTTCAATTGTTCAAGCGAAATCTGGAAGCCTATATCTGGCGTCCAATCTTGCTGAAGACATCGATTCTCATGTTCGCCTCCAGAGCACCACGCTTAGCCAGATCGGAAACATCAGACAAACAAAGCAAACAGCCGCTGCGCTAGTCCGATCGGGGATGAAGTTTTAGCAGCTGTTTTGTTAGTCTGGCCTGACCGAGCCAATACAACCACCACAACCACGCAATCGCCCCAGACAGACCACTCATTTCTTGTTGCCTGGTCTGAATTCAAACTATTAACTAATCCAACTTACATACTTCGTCTACTAAATACTCTGCTCTCGGATTTATCGGTGTCTTTCCTTCCGTCTATTCGTTCATCACTGCACGCGACCTGACTGGTCCCTTTCCTTGTTCTCTTTCACCGGCGGAAGACATTCGAACGATCTCGCCCTACATTGGAAACCCCGCTACCTGGATATCATCTATCCTATAGCTTCTAGCGGCTGATTCTCAGCTACCTATTTGCCTCTAATTTACTCTCGGACCCTACCCAGTCGTCGACACCTACCTTCTCAATACCGCCAAACTGTCGTCCCTACTTATCCCCCGGGCTATATCCTTTCCGCCGGACGTCGACGGAGGTTCCGGTCGGTCATCTCCGGATAGAAAGATGAGTCAGTCGAAGGGAGGGAGGCGGAGGAGGTCAAGCAGCATCATCTATCAGGAACCCATCGAGTCCAATGAACAGATGAGTGATCAAGCGGCACTGCCTAATTTGAATGCCAATTGGGTTAACGCAAAGGGTAAGTGATATGGACTTAATTGCTCAAATCAACGTAATACTCATAAATGGGGATAACAGGTGCCTGGACAATTCATTTTGTCTTGATTGCTGCGCTAAAGATCTTCTATGATATCATCCCCGGCGTGTCTCAGGAGACATCGTGGACGCTCACCAACATCACCTATATGTTTGTCACATTCATCATGTTTCATTGGGTGCGGGGAATTCCCTTTGAGTTCAATGCCGGTGCTTACGACAACCTTAACATGTGGGAGCAAATCGACAACGGAGACCAATATACCCCTGCGAAGAAGTTTCTACTCAGCGTGCCTATTATCTTATTCCTTCTCAGCACTCATTACACCCACTACGACTTGACCTCTTTTCTTATCAATTTTTTGGCCACATTAGGCGTCGTTATTCCTAAATTACCCATTGTGAGTGAACCCAAACTCCCTTTGGATTTCCTGGATGCTAACCCCTACAGTCTCACCGTATGCGGATAGGTCTTTTTTCAGAAATCCCGGATGATTCCTAGCTTCCTATTCTTGTTTCTATTATTACTCTCCTTTTGCAACAGTTTAGGGACAGCGCTCCTTTAATATTGATCTCACCGGTTTGTCTATCTATATCGACGGAAGTCACTCTTTGTCTGTTATGAATGAGCATAGCGTTTTGGCCGCGCGGTTAGCAGGCTATTATAGATAGGAATATGTTGAGAAAAGATCACAAATAACAAACCTTGGTATTTTTCAATTGTCTCAAGTATGGATCGTGGCGAAGGGTCAATCTAGATCCATGGCATTTGCCCTAGTTATGATGCTTATATAACTTGAAACGCGTAGCACAAGAAATATTCTTGAACATCACTATAACGCTAGCAGACAGGCCTTCTTATAATACAGATTATCTATAAACAGCCATCTAGCCGGCTGGGCCGGTTCACCCCGAAGTGAAAGAGTGTTGCTCCTTGTTTTCGTAACAGTGCTTAATACGCTGGATTCATACTCTATATGCATATTGAAGTTTCCAGATTAAAGCGAGGATGGCGATGATGGTGAATATTAACAAATAGTGCATGTTGTATTGGAATTCTGGAGTACTGCCCATTCAAAATCCTAGAAGCTTTTGAAATCCCATACATGCAGTAACACAGGCCTGTACGTTTAGGCGATGAAATTGTCAACTGATCTTACAGACCTCCCACATAATTTTCTAGAAGGGACCGGCTTGATGTACGAAGGCCGTTGAAACTCCCATATTTGTCAAGCAAGAACTAACATAACTCCCAAACACCCGGCAGTCTCAGAATTGAATTAGGTATATAATACTAAAGTGCCTAAGCAATATCTTGAGTATCCTCTAACCCTTGTACTAATACCATAGCGGTAAACCCGCTCTGTGTATACCATCATATAGCAATATATGTAACAATTTATTCACTTTACCAACTAAAGGTCATCGTGGCCCATATATCGTGCCATAGAGGGAGTTTCTTTTGCTTGTTAGTATCGACGCACTCTGATGGGCCACTGGAGCTGGATTGCAAGCGTTCTGTGGATGTTCGCAAGTTTACGCTCATGATAGGACAGCCGAAAGTGCGACTGACAGGTTGAACGGGCTGGAGATCTTTCAAGGAGGCCAGCCGCAGGTCATACTTTGATTTGGCAAGGCTCAGTACGTAGCGACTAGCCGAAAGAAGATCACTTTGAGCTGTGATATCTGTGCCTCGCGACATTTGCCCTAGGAAGTCATCCAAGCGAAGCTCCGAACGAGCATATGATGAATCAAAATCAAGATTTAGTGTAAGCGGAAAAGATAGGCGAAATGACAATGTAAGAACGACGATGAGCCTGGTCCAGTCATTGATTGTAAACGAAAGAAGGGAGGAGTCATCTAAGGTTAAAACAAAATCCAGAAAAGCTCTGATCTTCTTGATGGCGCCATAGACTTTAGGCAAGGGTGGGCAAAAGCGAGTCTTCTTTGCAGTTGAGTATGTCTTGGAGATTGGCAAGACGAGCAGGCCTCCGCAATCTAGGAATATATCGACAAACATGGCTTGCATTCGAATCGCTCCTTGATATTCCGTCAGTATCTCTCAAGAACTGCTTGAAATGTAGGTGCTCTACCAAGTCCTGTGATAGGCTGCTTTGTGGATGCTTGCAACTCCAAGAACTCCTCTTCAAGTCTCCTCAAAATCAGTTGGCAATTCAAGACCATCTGCGAGCTGCTCTCCATGATCATCCCAGATATATCCGCAAACAGACTCGAAGTACGAACGAGAGCCACCAGAGTGCTATCGCCATCAACCTGAGCCTTGTGTTGGAGAGTCTCGATAGCGTTGTTGCTCCACGATGGACGTCGGATAGGTAGGTCTCGTTCCCCTCTCCAGACAACTACGTAACTATTGATGGTCCAACAGTGAGAATAGATAAAAGACTGAGGGTTGTGTACAGTTGGATCTCACACGGAACTAAGATAGAGATAGGCAAGATAAGCTCGAATCTTGTCAAGTTCATTATCGGTCATTTTTTGACATAAAGGATCGGAGGGTAGAGGAGCGTCTTCGTCTAGATGAAGATCGTGAACAATATCCCCGGCGACGCGTAGACAATGGACCAACTGTCCATCTTTCGGCCGCAAGTGGAAGGGGTGCCTTTGGCATGAGTTGTGAGCGCGCAAACGTGGTTGAGGAATGAAACCTACCATGCGCAGTATATCAACAGGCCCTGTAAAAGTTCAAGACTCCGCTCACCACCAGAGCCATACTTCAGACCAAGGGCTTTCCGGAACTCGTCATCGTATAATGCGTGTTTCTGCACCATTCTGGATCCTGACGCCACTGTCAAGATGGCCAGAAGAACGAATGGTTTCGTCGTAGCAAGATGCGAGACGGTGATATCATCAGGGAGCAATATAAAAGGCAGGTAACTAATTGTTGACCTGAAGCTTTTGAGGAGATCTTCCGCCGATGCCATGTCAAATAAAGGCTGACGCCAAATATTGGCGCTTGCATCAAGTACATTTGGCGACGTCGAAGGTTTTGAAAAAATGGTGGATGGGTTTGCTATTTCTAAACTGTCACCGAATTCTTCCCCAAACAGGATTGACGTGTGGGCGTGATCATGTAATCCTCGTAGAGCCTCGAGTGTGTTGCTGAGGTCAACTCTGGCCGGTACGGAATAATTAATGCTAAATGTGCCAAGGTTGGCTGACGACTGGACCACAGGTTTGGCATCGTCCAGGCTAGATAGAAGAATGCGTCAGAAAACGAGCCAGAAGCTGGCAATTGTGGTTCTTACGTCGATTGGCGTCCCAATCGACGAGGCCGTGATTTAGTCCGGGTGACGCACTCTCTTTTCAAAGCGAGGCACCTAGCACAGGCGATGAGTATTGCTCTACGAGGAGACCGAGCTCGACAAGTGAAAAGTACCTGGCACACACGCCTAGTCGCTCACTAGACCGGCATCTAATCCTGGCTGTACGACAGTGCTCGCATGCCGTGGGATTTCTCGTCGCATGACGGCTTCGCATTGCGGGAACCATCTCAACGAGCTTTACTCAATCTGAATCAATGGCTACTCAACAAAGTTCGACGGACTGAGACGAGACTTGCAACGTCCATGGAGTGCAGGCAACCATGAAGCCGACCGGAAATAGACTGAGAAGTTTCAGCAAAGCGAGTAAGATGCGCGCATTACTAATCCCTCAGCGGTTGTTTTGACATCCGGCGACGGCCCGGATATACTAACCTGGCCTAATAATCGAGATTCAATTATCGCCCGACTCGAGTATGTATCGACTTCGGATAGAGTTGTTTTCCCCTAAAGGATTGGAATTGTCAAGAACTGCCGTTATGGTTGACAGTCATTATGTTGTCGTCAGAGATCGTTTACTCTGTGTCATTTCGTGCGCTGTGTAAAGTATATAGCCCTAAACGGATATTGAGTGAATGAAAATTAACACAAGTCAGGCTGTGAGCTAGTGATAGATAGACACAACATTCAATATTCGTATATATTCCTTCGTATACTGAGTTTAGGAAATACCGTGACACTATTTCTGCGTCTCCTTAAAGCAATGGATATATCATTTATGCAGAGAGGTTTCAACTCTGTGTTCAAGTTCAAGGCTGGCCATTCAAATGCCAGAATATCTCCTTCTTAAAGCTAATCTATTCTCTCAGTCTCTGTGCGTAATTCCATATTACATTAGATCAGACGCTGTATGAAAAAAGCGCTTCTGTGTAGAAAGAAGGCGATAAGATATGTACCTATCGACGGCTGACATACAATTGAATGTCACTGTAAGGGTCTCAAATTGGAGACTACTCGCTCACTTGTACATATGATTGAGGTTCTTGAAGACCTTACTTCTTAATCTATCAGGGGATGAATGCTTCTGTTCCCGAAAGTTCCTTATCACTGAACCATGACCAGATATCATTAAGTAGCAGATCAGGGACCTCATAGGCAGCGAAATGTCCACCACGGTCGTTCACAGTCCTCCTTAGGACATTCCCCCCTCTCTTTGCCCACTCCAATGGCATGCGATAGGTAATATCGTAAGGGAACTGACTGATAGCGACCGGGATCTCTACCAGCGGCAGGATATCAAAATCGAGCGCCGCGAGAGCTCCATCGTTTTGCGCCTCCTTGTAAAATCGCATGCCGCCATACGGACCCTGAATATAATACATAAGTGACCAAGTAATAATCTCCTCGGGAGTCCAAGATTTGATGGCCGGGTCAACAACCTTTTCCATCAGAGAGTATATCCACATTGCATTGCCTAGAGGCGAGTCCGTCATGCCGAATGCAATCGTGAGTGGTTCCGTCGACTGTATTAGACGGTACCCGGAAGCCTGATTGATATAAGTCTCTAGGATTTTGATGTATGTAACCTCGTCAGGCGTTGCCTGGCCGTCTGCAAGCGCCCGCAGGTCACTCTCCACGGGCTGAATGATCCAGAAGTTGCTGAGTGCCGACACGACCTGCTTGGGAAAGAGATGTGCCTGGTAGCGAAGGATGACGCCGCCAAAATCTCCGCCTTGAAGTACATATTTGGAGTAGCCAAGCTGTTGCATCAGCTCGTTGAAAGCATAAGAAGCTTCCACGGGACCGAAGCCAGGCCTCTGCGGCGCGGGAGAGAATCCAAAACCTGGAATCGAGGGTGCTACAACGTGGAAAGCCGGCACGGACGCATTAGGCGGGTTTGTCAAGTTGCCGATAATGTTGGTCACTTCAAGAAATGAGCCAGGCCACCCATGAATGAACAGCAACGGGATGGCATCCGACCGAGGCGAACGGTGATGGACAAAGTGCAATGGCACTGGATATGTGAAGTTATTGATTACCGGCTCGACAATTATCGTGAACTGCTTGAGTCTTGCCAGTCTGTTAGTAGATTACAGCGGCAATTCTGGTACGTGCAGCACGTACTTATCGTTGATAGATGCCTCTGTTGCGTTCCAGCTATACTCGTTGACCCAGAAATCACGAACACGAGTGAAGTTTTCGGCGTTCGGGCCATCACTTGTCACGTTCATGAACACTGGGACCCTTGTATTCGCAACACGTTGCCGGGTGTCCTCCATGAAGTTTCGATCTACATGGATGCGAAAGGGCTCGGGCGAGTCACTAAAGCTAGCATTAACATTTGGTATTGAAAATGTGTCGGCAGCAGTCCAGAGGAGAGAGGCAAAGCCGTAAGTTAGTAGGTGTAGCAATCGCATGCCTGCTTATGTAGTGCTTTTTTTGGTTATGGAAGTCACTGTTTCAAGGAATGCCCTGCATATTTATACTTGACCGCCATAGTATTACAGTGCCATATTAACGGTATCCGCAGGCATATCATTAATATGCTTCTTGAACACAGGTACACACCACGCACGAGACTGGGAGGTGTTGTCATTTTCCAGCCGCCTCTATATCCGTATGGAGACCGGGTTCTCCAATATCGCCATCGTTATTACATGGAATCTCCAGACCATTACTCTATATGCAGTGGGGACTTTCTAGTACGACGGAAGACGGTATTCCAGTCGATGCATCATCCTGAGTGAGGCTTGGTCTAAGTGGTCTTAGGGTTAGTGTACAAGCTCCCGAAGCTATATCCATGAGGCCTTCGGATATTGAGAGCTTGTTCGGATGAAGGGTAGGGTTCCAGAGCTGTTAATCGCATTTCCACATCTAGACCCCTGAACGTGCTCCTGGTCATTTCCTTTCTTCATTGGCGTGACTCGCCCACCACTACAATCTCCTCGATCAATAATTCGACGCGAGTATCCCTACCGCTTCCATCAATCGTTAACTTGCGCGATGCCTGCTTCCGCGAACAACTTGTACTATACTTTGTCCTCTATTGTCATGTCTTCGATTTAGTTTGGCATTCTGATTGAAAAGAGTGAAATCCCTACTCACGTATCCAAGTTTATGAAATAAAGAACTAGTTGTATTATTGATTAGGGTTAAGCTATCCGTAAACGTCCTAGTACGAATTCGGATCCAATATTACGTAGTATGAGCGCGACTCCTCCATTGACGCGCCAAACTGACTACTTGCTACTTATCGCTGCCTGACAAGTTGACTTTGACAGCATCCCCAACTTTACAACAATGCCACAAGAACCTTCCTTCCAGTCATAGCCTCCATGGCCCAGGAGACCATATCTGAATTTCGAGGTACAAAACCCCTCCCGTACGAACTACGCCAGCATTGCGCCATCTATTTTGAGGAGAAGCTGTGTAAGTGCAACTAGCGCATGCATGCTATGGATATAAAAAGTAACGACTGTGAATGAATTCAGACTCCCAAGCTCTAAATTTGTTATTGAATATATTATCCTACGGAACTGCTCCGCACGCCCCGGCATACATACCAGCACCCCCACACCTGGCACTTGCAGCAACCCTACTCGTACACCCCTCCACCACGACGAAAGCAAAATCTAAAGAGGAGAAAGACGCAGCAAGCGCGGCGCTACAGCTCCTTCGTCTCACTTTACAATTGGTCGGACCAATATCCTCGAAACTCAATGTTGCTTTCACATTTAAGCACTTCGAGTCATCCAGACACGGCGGTCAATGGAAAGCTGATGAGCATGCAACATCAGTCCCTGGGTTTGACGACGATGGAACGCCGCTGAACTTGGATCTGGCAAAGTCGAAGTCATTATGGTCGCGAGCAGAAGATTTCTGGCATGTGGTTGGCTGGACATTTAATTGCTCGGTTTTATACCCGCGACGATGGGAACGATGGCAGACATGGCTTGAATATATGTGTCTGGTTATGGAGATGGACTGGACGCAACGCGAGAAAATGGCAGCTGGAATGGACCAGTCGGAAGACCTCTTCAGAGACAGTTTAATATGGAAATTCATCGATACAAATACCTCCGGCTATGGTCGAAATCGTCGTATATTACGCGCCATATTTGCGGATGGTAGTGCCACCGCACTGACGGAGTTCCGTGAGGTGTTCAAAAATGAATTGAAGGAGGAAACCCAAACAGAAGAAGCAGATTCTAACACCTCCAATTTGAGGAAGAGGACCGAGGTGAACATAGACCAAGACGAGTATGGTGATTATCTCTTCCAGGATGAAGATGATTCAGATATACCGGAAAAATCCACGCGGGCTCGACCTAAACGTGCTCGCCGGGGCACAAGGGCCGCTGACTTGACCCTTGTCGAAGAAGAAGCAGCAGCAAAAGAACAAAAAGCGAAAAAGCTGGCAGACGAAGTCCACACCAAGGGAGACATCGATGCATACGGCGGATTCCACTCTCTCGAACTTCGACAACGTCTGTTAATCCTCTTAACCAAAGTTTCTGTAGCTATGCCCAGATTATTCATGCCGACCGACGCACTCTACCACCTATTCGTGGAAAATATTCGACACCTCCCACTTTCCGTCTTCCAGGCCTTCGTTTCACCCCAAACCTTGCCATGGATGACAGCAGACGCCCAAAGTACGCTATGCGAGACACTGATCCTGCGCATGCGAGAAAGCGCAGCAACTAATTCAACGGATACCTACCTGCATCAACAGAAATTGCAAGAATGTTACCTGCCTTACTCAGCAAACACAGCCACTGCAGTCGAGAATGCCAAATATTCGATTCTTCTAGAGGCGTTGATGATCCTATTAGCTAAGAACAACGCCCTTCGCAATACCCCTATACTAAGAGAGTCTGTCATGCTAGGCAACGAGAGGAGAATAGCAAAAGCAGAAGCAGAGATTCGTCGGAATAAAGCAAGTCGAATGATGGAGGGTGATGAATGGTCGTGGCTGGTGGAGAGTGCGGATCGGTTACTTTACTTGGTTGAGGAAGTTTTGCCTCAGGTTGACTTGTCGGATGATGATTAATAGACGACTTGTTTTGGAAACCATCTTTTTGTTATGATTGCTATGCATTATCAGGAATTAAATATTGAGAAACGCTTAATTGGACAAAGTTGACTATCTAGGACACATACACATAAAACAAAAGGATATATAAAGCAACCTTCAAAATCAGGATATCAACGGGACAAATATCTATGGCGGAGGACGAGGACCGATGATCTGCCGTCTAGGCCCTGAAACACCAAGTCCAGTACCGCCACGATTCTGGCTATCGCCGCCCATGTACCCATACTGATGAACATCCCATGCACCTTGACCAGGGGCACTGCCGGTACCAGCCCCAACGCCACGCCTCGCCGCTTCAACAGTGCGTTTCTGGTTCTCCTCCCATTCTCGTTGACGTTCGCGCTCACGCTCCATTTCACGTTCGAGAAGGGACTTAGAAGCCCAACCGCCGGCTTTGGTTTTTGCTTGGGCGGCGATTCGGCGGTCATTTTCGGCGTCGACTTCAGATGTTGTGGAGTAGTCTTGTGGTCGGTGAGCGACGGGTCGCGATTGCACCGGTGCCGGATTGGAGGCAAGGAAGCGGTCGACTCTATTATCCCTACCACCGCTATACTTGGAGGGATCGGGAAGAGGACGTGATGGCGGTGAAGCAGCCTCTGCTGGATTTGGTAGTGGTCTCGAAGGTAGGGCAGGTGGGGTGCTTTCTTGCTCCATGACCGGAGCAACATTCTGCTGTTGCTGCTTCCACTCAGATCGGAGAAGTTTTCTCTCTTCTTCTTGCGAAGTAAAATCGTAGCTGGGCTGGACAGGCCTAGGTCGGCTTCTGCTGCGCGAGCGAGCTTTACGTGCAGCTTCTTTGGCTTTGAGGTCTTGTCGCTCTTGCTCATATTGCCTCTCGCGTTCGCGAGCCATTTCGAGCTCTCTTTCCAATTGCTTGATGCGCTGAGATTCAGCCGATTCTTCTCCCGTCTTTTGCGTAGCCTGGTACTGGCTAAGAAATTGGCCGTTCAGACGTGCATCACTAGACGCTCGTTTCCGTGCTCGCTCCTGTTCTAGTCTCTCCGCAGCGTCCTTCTCTTCCCTCAGCCGGCGTTGTTCCTCTTCCTCCCATTTCCTCTGCTCCTCCGCCCATCGTATCTTCTCGTTCTCGATCTCCTGACGTTCTTTTTCTCTTAGACGTGCCGTTTCTTCCGCCCAACGACGTTCCTCTTCTTCTCGAGCGCGCTGCTCTTCTTGTTGTTGGCGCGACTCTTCCTCTTGCCGTTGGCGTTCTTCTTCTAATTCGGCTTCACGGCGTCTTTTCTCCTTTTCTGCAAGACTAGGTACGGCAGGGCTGGGTGTTGTGATTTGTCGTCTAGCTCCAAAAGCCACTCCTTGGTTGCCTTGACTTGCTCCACCCATGTATCCGTACTGGTGGATATTCCATGCTGGTGCAGTCGTTCCTTCGTCTGACTTCTTACTCCAGCTACTGAGAGGCGGTGGCGGCGATGCTGGAGACTGTCCTGTCTTATGAGGGCTAACGCGCCCGGGTGTATTATTCCTGTTGGTTGGATCAAACGTGGTTGAGCTCGTCTGGCTCACATTGCTGATGCCACGAGACCTGGTAGTACCAACGCCGTAACTGTGTCCTGTTCCTTGCGGGCTCATCAATCCACTTTTACTCTTGACTCCACCGATGGGGCGCGGAAATTTGCTCGGCTGGATTGCATTGGCGCGGCGGCTAAATGCTGCAATGCACTGTAAGACTTGTGCTGGGTCTTTCCGTTCATATAGGTCGACGGTGAGGAAAACGTCATGAGGGGGGAGATTCAAGGGTTCCATTTGGCAAGCACGCAGAAAGTGGGAGATGTTTTCCATCTGTACGAAGGGCATGGCCGATTCCTTGTATTTCACGCCCGGTGAAACAGCAAGGTTTACTAATCTTTTATATCATTAGTTTTGTTTTGAAAGCGGTAGGAAAAGATCCATTCATACTTGCATAATGCGACACCATCTTTGAGGGCATCTAGTAGATCTCCAGATGGCAGTCTCTGACGGAGGACTTCTTCGATCCAGTCGCGTACTTCGTTGGCCGCCTGTGGGGTGTATTTGGACAGGCGCATATTGCGCAAGTCCTTGTCAAGACTTGTCACTGAGGCCATTTTGTTTCTCTACACGTAATGGTACACATCCAATGCGAGGTGTATAGTATGTATGGCGATTATTTAGAAGCCTAAGTTTACCGTGTCAGGCCGGAATGATTGCGGGGTTCCGGGCTCAAAGAGACGTAGGACGGCGATTTAGTAAGCGCGAGGCAGTGGTTATCCGTACAACAGGAATTGAACCGACAATGAGGCGGTTTGTTGGTATGGTTGCTTAGAGGAGCGAAGACAGGAGGAAAAGGAGGTGAGTTTGTTGTGGTGAGAGTTGTTTGGGAAAGTATGGAGAGGATTTGGCGGGCGATCGGTCAGCCCCGTTAATGACGTTGCGTGCCAGCCTAACAAAATAATTCGGAGTTAAACTGGCCGAGCAAGCCGCCTAAGGCTCATTAATTTTCTAGCTTCATATCAATCATCATCAAATTAGTTGCCATCGCTTTCGCATTCCACGATTTGGCGCTTTTATATTCTATGTTATTCATGATATGCATGGCTTACTAACTAGCCATAAGAGATCACCGTCCGAGGACGCGACTATATCCATCCAGAAAAGAACTTGAGCCATCCCAACCAGTGCAATGGTGAACAGTCTATGGTTCAAGTGGAAAGCCCTCAAGCTTCCTTGGAGGAGATCCTGGGTAGTCGGTTCGTACGTCCTCAGCATTTCAAACGTTTCTATTAACATTTCATACAACCAGGCCAGGATCTATCGGGTAACACATTCTGGGAATTCCGCGATGCGCTCAACACCAACCGAAACCGTCGTATCGTCAGATACAACCCCAAAAGCCACTACGCAGATGTGAAAATAACCCGTATGGACCCCTATTTACAACCACGAAGAGAAAGCTATGGCTTACGATGAAACAGCACAATGGCACCAATGGCTCCGATACGTTCGCCACGACCCGCCAAGTATCGAGGAACAGCAAAGAGATCTCATCAGACAAGCTCAAATTAAGAAACTTGCGCAAATTGCAGATGAGAAATGGGCAGCGAAACCGTCGTTCTTGGACAAACCGAAGACACAACAACCTGCACCTGCCACGCGGACGAGTGATCAGACATTGCATCCGACAGAGACATCAGACCCGGTATCTCAGACACGGCCTGGCGTGGTGAATCAGATAAAGGGCCAGGATGAGGTGCAACAAGAAGCTGTCCAGAGCAAGGAGACAAAGGGTCTTGCGACAAATATCCCGACTGGTCCGGGAGAGAAGTGGCAACCGGAAGCGTGGACTCCAGACGCAAGTCGAAGATGAAACACCGTGCGAAATTAGGGTTATGAAAAAAGTCCACCCGGGAAACCCCTGTATTATTGGTAGTATCTCTCGAGAACCACGAATTGAACGATATACCAGAATTGGCAGCCGACTCGCATCTCTGGCGGTGTATGTATTATACTTAAACATCAGAATTTGGATTGACACGGAAAAAAGAAACGGGCGATGTAAGGATATGTTAATATGTACAACAATCAGTTAGAATGAACTTATTTTTCATAGAACCTTGAAGAGATCTCGAAACTTTCGAAGGAAAGTTGCGACTTCATGGTTACTTTGAACGTCGAAACCTAATCAACGGGACGTGGCTTTGAAGTGATGATGGTGTATATGTTATTGTAACAGATATGCAATGTAGCTATATAAGACAACATGTTCCTAACGACAAACGCCGAACCTCCGAAATCAAATAGGTATATAAATAGCAGTACAAGTATTAGGCTAGATGAACAAGTATACGTATTAGTAAAGATTAACATAGCACGGCTTCTAAAGCCTCAACATCGCCGCCAGCATTCCTGACAGCTAGGAGGGCAGCCTCACTGAGTTTCCTGCGCTTCTCACGAGCCTCCTGCTCTCGGCGAGCTTTGGTCTTTGAGCTGCCGCTGGGCGCGACACCAGTGAGGATCTTTCTACTGTCAGACGGTGTGAAGTTGACAAAAGACACGCTTGAGGAGCTCTTCCCGCCCTTGGTGGGAGTGCTGAGTTTGACAGGTTTGGGGGTGGAGGTGGAGTTTGAAGATAGCTTCCGGACGTGGGTAGTACGTCGTGGAGTGGTGTTCTTCATCGCGCGCGATTTAGGTGAGGTCGTGTTGGTGGGGGAGAGTGACGGAGTGCGCGATGGCTTTGCGATATATTGTTGCTGATGAGTGGCTTGCGTTGTGGGTATGTAAGGATGATGCGAGAACGTGGGTTGTTGATGAGAGGTCGTGGGAATGTGTGTCGCGGTTGTGGAATGTAGGGGCGTTGCAGATGAGAAGGCGTCAGTATTCGCGCCAAGCCCAAAAGAGGAACCGAAATCGATCATGAGACCATTTTGGAGTAAATCGTGGTGATGTTGCTGTTGATGTTGGTTTGTGTGCATCATGGGCGACGATTTGTGGCTAAGAGAGGAGACCACGTATGAGTTCTGATTTTGGGGCTGCGACACACGCGTCGGTAACGGTGAGCTCCACCAGTGACCATCGTGACCATTGAGGTCAGGTGTCAGTTGGAAGGTGGACGCAAGGGCGTCTGCATGCCACGCGTGTAGTTGATGTGAGTCTGACGAGGGTTGAGTTGCGAAGATGTCATCCACAGGGGGTGGCGTCGTGATGTGCTGGTTTATAAAGCTAGCTGGCTGCTGCTGCATCTTGTTCGCATACATGGCTGATGCATAGTGAGGAGAGAAATCTGTTGCATCTCGCAAAAGATTCTCCGAGCTCGAGTTAAGGTGGATGCCACTATCACGTCGCATGCTCTCATTCTGAACGAGAATATCTGACGGTGGAGGAGACAATGGAAGTCGCTCGTCACCACGCAACTGGTTATTGAATTGCTGCAATCGAGAAGACCAATTCTCGGGATATGCCATTTTCGACCTCTGAAGATGTGCTGAGCGCATCAAGCTGGGAGAGGAGCTTTGTTTACGATGCAGAGTAGCACGGTCATTCGCTTTCCGTGCGCGGACGCTTTTAGGAGTGATTTGAGCACTCTTAGAGTGACCTTTGCGACTGGGTGTTGCAGGAGGAGAGGAAGGTGATGTAGACAACAGTCCAAGGGCTTCGGGGGATGACTCTTCAAGGCTTACAGCATTAAAGCCAGAGACAACCTCGGAGGGTTGTACCGTATCGTGGACAGATTTGGGCCGATGTAACTGCAAATCATTCAAAGAGTCCTGTTGTTGTACAGGCCATGCGTCCTTACGCCAGCTTTGTGGTGATAATTGCTGGAAATGTTTAGATCCAGTGGGTGAAAGTTCGCCACAGTCACTGGAAAAGGAACCCACGGAGAAGAATTGGTCGAAGTCACTACCAAAGTGGACGTCTTTACTCCCGTCACCACTAGTGGACGAGTCTGAGTTGACGTATTGGTTGAATAAGTCATTGAAAGAATGGTCGAACGCTGGGGCGAACATGATGGAGATTGGGTTGACAGTAGTTTCCGCTTTCGGTTAGAGGGCAAGTTTCATGGATGTATGGATGATCGCTGACGTTTCCAACGATTGGTGCAAGTGTATAGAAAAGGGCCGAGCTGCCAGAATACCCTTCAATTAGGGCAAGATTGATCGACAGACGGATCTTTGGATATGGCAATGCGCTCTTCCGAGGATCCGAGGATGAGGCTGATTGCAATGCAAAAGAGGCAAATCAAGCAAACACAGGGAGACAATGTTTGAAAAATGATGAATCAATGCAAAAGAAACAAAGTAAACAAACAGACAAGAGGCGGTATTTGAAGTGTGTGTGCATGTCCAACCAGCCTCCGACTTTCAAGACCGCATTCCATAGTGTCTAAAGAAAGAGCCAGGAATGTTGCTATCACACACCCACCAGCCAATACACATTGAAGATCAATGGTGGAAGACTCGGTGATCCACACTCAGCGTTCTCTCATACGTCCAACTGGAGTGGCTGGCATTCCAGTCACATTTTGACAGGACTTGGGAAGGTCTCGGCTTAGCCACAGTGAAGAATGTCAAGTCTCTGTTTCCAAATGCGGCCATGTCTGGTGGCATGCTGCGGGTCTCCAACTTGGTTGATCAACCAATAGGTTACTCCATGTATAGTAAACTTGGTGTGAGAGCCATTTGTCAACCACTCTGGAACCTTGGTCCAGGCATCTAAAATAAGACTTGCCCTCTTACACAAGAAGGCAATACTCTTCTTACAGAAGACGGTAATGAAGTGGATCGGAGTAGACCGGTCGTGCAATGACTGAGGTGTAAGCGTCATGCATAAAACATGATTCGTGACAAACTTATCTCCCCTTCGTTAGATTGCCTGTTAGACACTGGTTTGTCGTCTCGTCAGCGGCTTCTCCCAGAGCTCTCCACAATGCCAAGTAGGCAGTTCTTTGTCCTGGCAAAATTATGGTTGTCACTTCATGCTCATTGGCATGTTGGAACTCAGGGAATGTGGACAGCCAGCTCCAGCAATGTCACGGAAGCTCTAGGGCCGTCAGGCGCGAAAATGAGACTTGGCGGTCATGACGAGCATGTATCAACTCGCAGCTAATCTGATGTAATTATCATCGGAGAACATGGGATCCTAAGGATAATGATATCGCATGTTAGATCGCTGCAAGACGGGGAATGAGTGCTCTAATGGCTGAAAACCTGGGTTCTGAGGGTAATCCTTAATCCAATCTGAATAAGTAAACGTTCTCGGATTGAAGTTGTCCAACACAAATAATTATTGTTGCCTTTCTAATCTGGATGGAACACGGTCTTCCAGGTCCTGACTGGGCGCATCCAACTCAAATCTCAGCACGCTATGATGACACTGGGGTTTCTTTAACTCCAGTCATCATGGGAAACAAAATTTTCGTACGTCTGTATTATGCTTGTCCAAAAACAGGCTGCACTGATGATGGCCCTGGAACTGTCAAGCTCACAGACAACCCTAAGTGTGATAGTGGAGCATGAATAGACCGTTCGTAATGTCCAAGCCTCCAATTGAAACCTCAAATCACGTTTTTCAAAAAGTTCTGAATATAGCGCGTTGGATACAATTGCAAGTAACATGTAAAAAGTAAAGGCATCCCTCAAGCCAATGATCATTGTTTTCTTTTTCCTGTACACACCTACCATGAAACGCTGCCTACCTCAAAGGCCAATATCTTCTGTAATTGGTATGCGCGAGCATTTTAGGAGTCAGACAGGCACCAGTCAAAGAGATGCCATGGAACTACTAGGATATCCCTGGTAGAAATGCCGTGGACAATGCTGCTTAAGTACGGCATCACATTTTGCGTATGACATATCCCTCGCTGTGATTAACTCAACTCGGATCAGTTGTCCTATATGACCAATTGGATGAGAGCGTCTCCCTCGGAATAGACGCAGCCAGTTGTTGGTGCCGTGAAGATGATAATATTGAAACAGATTTTACGTTGGCCTTTGTCAAGTACAGACACGATTTGTTCTCCAGGTTAAACCCCGAGTCCGTCCGTAGTAACATGTCGTGATCCGAAGCCTCGGATAATGCACAACGTCGCTAGTTTTGGGCCACAATAGCTGAAAGACTTGCCCAACAGATCAGTCAACTGCAGAATTACGTCAAGCTGCCTTGACTATCGACCAGAATACTCTGGTGTAAACGAGAACGATCAAATCGTATACGAAAAGAAGCAAAAGAAGGCGATGGAACGAGGCTTGGCGGGATGTTCGGGGCCTGACAAATAAGGCTGCCATGTGACGTTCACTTCGCGCCGATGGAGCCTCCCGCCTTGGCCGAAAACGAGCGAAGAGTCATCATGGCCTCCTTCTCTTCCTCTCCCTTCCCAACTCCGTCAACCTCTCCCAACCACACCACACAACATCGTTCACACAGACGTTACCCTTACATTATCACGAATTTATTTACCTCGAGTCGCCAATAGACGGCTCTGACATTTTCTAGCATACAGATTCCTGTGCTAGGCCCGACGACTCGTTCCGCTTAAGTTAGCTATACGAGTCACCAGATTGCGGGGATCTCTCAGTTCACAATCTTCTTAACACAACCTCTTCGTTGGAGTTTCGCGTATCAACATATCCACAGTATCGTGCCCGGTTTCTCTTCTTCAAGGAGTCTTTTGCCGACCGTCTTATTCCTGGGATCGTCTCGTGACACGTCGGTCGTCGCCTACTCAAAGAACGCCGTTTCGTTACGTTACACAAAGACGACCATTTATCAATCGTGTGAAGGACAGCAACCGTGACTTATCAACGACAACTTGCAACTAAAACACTCAGAATATAACACGAATCGAAAAGGCGCTGTGGCCGGATTCGTGACAACGCCCTTACCCTCACCTCTCCCTTTACTCAAATCTTCAATATTGCTATGTATCTGAACCATTCCAAGGCTGGCGTCTTGCCGGTTGTTTAAGTCACTTTTCTTCACAGCTCCCACCATGGACTTCACACGCGCTATTCGTGGCTGGAGCCCCTCTATTTTCGATCTCTCAATCAGTCAAATCGCAACCGCATTCGAGAAAGCCTCGGGTACCAACGGACTTGTTCTCAATACCTTTGGCTTGGAAAGCACTCAACCTACTGTTTTGTCACGACCTCACATTTGAAGCCGGAGACTTGAACCTTGAGACTCTGAAATAAGAACAAACTTACCAAAATGGCATCCATTTTGAGACATCATCCTCCTTGGAATTCTCTTCCTACCACTTTTCCGCGATCGCAAACTGCTTCTTCTCTTCGCGACAGCTCTTGCCCTTCCGATGATGTCTCCGACGTATCCTTGGGTACGATCAACACTGCCCTAACGAACATATCATCTACCTTGCCCGATTTCGGGATACCGATACCACACACTCCCAAGCAGCATTTCAAGTTTCAAAGCTCTGTCCATAACTTTAGTGGTACAGACCTTGGATACGAATCAGACGACTCCAGAGTAGAGGCTGCCGAGCATGTGGAGTTTAGTGAGCATGCTTTTCAATATCCAGAAGATTCTCTGCAAGGCGATGAGATCTTCGCGTTTGAGGATTATTCGTACGACCACTTAGAAAGCGCCAACTCGCCATATGATGCCTGTGACAGCGCTTCTGAATTCGACGATTTTGAAGACTTTGATGACATTGATGAAGCGCTTGATGGGTACGCTGACGACCTCCAATTCGATGATTCCCATATTGCATTCGAGAACTTTGTACGTTTTGACACCGATGTCTCCTACATCGATGCCGTTGAGCTCCCTGATGAAGACATCAACGATGAAAATGAAGACGCTCCTCAGATGACACTTCATGAGATGATGCTACTTGCCGATAGACACCGTGGAGTAGTCGCTCATAACGATCAAGACAACAACGAGGAGGATCATGTCAATGAAGAGACGTCTATCGCGAATGTAATTATCGAAGAGCTTGCAAAAGATTATCCTCGTGACATGTTGGAAGTTGATAGACAACTCTTCATCGCCTTTGTGAACGGAATCCATGGTGACACAAGGCGAAAATACCAAACCTGTCTTCATGATCGCGTTCAGGGCTTCCGAGAAGGTCGCTTCCTTTCACCTTTCTTTGAAGGCGAAAGAGACTCGGCGGGTTGCTTCTACCTTGACGAAGCACTCAAGCATGTAATTGGCATGTTTCGTCATATCGTTTTGCGCGAGGAATTCGACGAGCTCGTTCGCCTTGCCCAGGCTTCACGAATGCAGCAAGAAATGCCTACATCGTTGCAGACACAGCCTTCTGCTTTTCTAGACAGAATTGAGGGCCTTTTGTCAGAGCGCTTACTCAAGGGAATTGACAGCGTTGGCAAAGATGAACTCAGCTTTTTTGCAGATGGTATCGTGTACGCACTAGAACATCCGAAGATATACATGTACGATCCTACAACAGCAGTTCCGTCCCCTAAAGCAGAACTAGCCAAGGGGCTTGGGAAAAATGGAGTGGCCGAGGACAAACAACCAGCAGAACTGATAATGGTTTAGATTGATTCCCTTAGGAGCAGAGAACCATCGTACGACAAAGTAAAAGAGAAGGGGGCGCTTTCCTGGCTGGCTCCGGTGACCAGCAACAGATATCCTACACTCAAGCGATGCTTACCTCGGCTTGAGCGAATACAAAAGTTATGTGGATACAAATGACATAGAGCAAGTCTTTCTGATGTATTTAGCAATTATTGACTCTGTTCCCTTACTTGCTAGTAATTCATGCATTTCTAATCCAAGTATACGTTCCGATTTAGTACCTCCATAGACTTATCTGGCAGTCCAGTAGGACAGTAGACCGAACAGCTCAGAAGCCGAGTCCAAACGCAGCCATACATTAGACACTCGGCAATCAATAATGGCGAACAGAGACATCCACAATCCTAACATTCGGCATTGAATGAACGATTCAGCGGGAGGCAATTTGTCGCTGTTCTCCTTTTAGTCTCGAACCTCGATCGAGGCATCTCCTTCCAAGACTTGATATCGGCATGGCTTTGACGTCTGCATCGATGGAAAAAAGGGGAATAAGGAAACGGAAAAGGCACGGACAAATATAGCTTGTGGCCTGAACGGCGTCCATGACAATCATGAAGTACCTACAGAACCCGAGCTTCCACAACCCAGACAATTTGCGAGTGTCGCCAATGGGAAGGTCTCCGGTGGGATATTAATATCCAGCCGAGTGGATGTGACTCTTGTCCAGTCTTGTGCCCAATCTACTAAGTAATTTAGGCTCGATGATCCAGTTCCTCTAATAATGAAGCGCTACGGGGCTTGACAGGTTGATCGACATACTCTATTGATCTCCGTCTGATTCTATAACGGTGGTGAATAGGCGATGATTCAGTGGCATCGGATTGGGCTTGTTCGTACTGCTCGAGAACGCAAAGAAGAAACATGCTATTTACCACCGTTGATTGTGGGCAACTAATAGCGAGCCATAGTTGTGTGCTTGGCACATGGAATGCATAAAGGTACCTAGGTAGCGCTACCTAGGTACCAACGGCGTAGACCCAAGTCAACATCCCGGTCAATCACGAATCACGAACCCACGATCTTGCAAACCCCTTGTTCTCCAAATCCGTCAAGAAGCAGGGCCTGGTCGCGCCTGTAGATCATCAGCTGCCAGGTACCGACAGTCACTCTAGTACCTAGGTAAGTTTGCGACAACGCGAATACCCTGATACATGGCCGCTCTTATAGACCATGCCGAATAGGATATATAGCCGTTGAAGGTTATATATTACCCTTACGGGAACCAGTCCATATTGGGTTTATGGTGAAACAAGTTTTGAGTATATCAATTGGCATATGCTCCGATACTCCATAGATTAAAAAGTGCCTGACAGCTGTCATGTTGGTGTTTCGGCCTAATCTTGTAGTAGTAAAACGTTCGTCAGAGATTAAGCATGTGGATCTTAATCTTGGCGGTGTTCCTGAAGAATTTTAATAATCAGTAGCACTCGGTACGGAGTTTAAGCTCAAATCCAATTGTGTAAAGCGGAAAGTTGAAATGATGATGGTCGCCCAGACGGTTCGACTTGCGAACCAGGTCCTGCTGTGGCGAGGCAGTGGGCACCGTTGGATTAAGCTGAGCTTGCTGTCAGTGCTGTGCTTGCAGGGATGGCAGTAAAACCACCTTCCGCCGTCCCGTTCGAGTGTGAAGACGTGTTCGGGATATCTTGTGATCTTCACCTGACTGTCAAAAAGAAAGCATGCTGGAATTTGGAGAGCTAGAGATCCCGAGGGTGAGGTTGATATATTAATCAACTTTGACGAACCGGCCATCATTCAGGGGTACTAAGGTTCACTGGTGGGTTTCAAGCTAGCTAAGAAGAAAGTATGGCCTACAGCGACAATAATCAGTGTCTCGTTCTTGAGTCGTTTCTTGAGCTTGGACAACGGTATGGAAGCCCGGTCGCTAGTACGGTTTCTTTCATCTCCATTCTCCATGGCATACCCCGTAATAGGGGTAGGTTCAAGTCCCACAATTCTGTGGAAATGTCTTTCGCTTTAGTCATGGTCCAATTTGTAGCTTTTGACTGTTGCTATCCTACCCCAGTACACGAGTCGTGATAGGTAGGTAAAGAGTGACTACTAGGGTATGTTAGTGAGTTGTTTATCGCGCATGGTGGCTTCTCCATCGTTCCATCGTTATGGCGGAGTACTGCCTGATTCGGCCGTCCACGTGTGGCCGCTGCTCTGCCTCCTGGCTACGTATTGTGTGTGTTGTGCAGATGGCCCAGCCGCAAATGGACCGCCGTTTGATTGTCTGATCTAGCTCGACAAGGACATTCGCTTGATCTGGTGCTGTTTCAGAATCGCGTGCTGATCCAGCTGGTGTATTGGCGTATCCTGACGATCAGGCCATGGACGAACATTGATTCTGTACGCTTCCCCTTTCCGGCAGTTTGTGGGGCCGCCCGCTAGTCAGGTGAATCCGACTTTCCCTAATCGCCTAATCTTACTGGCAAGTCACAACCACGCCGTACCGATTGGGACAACCTCCTTGCTGCTAATGCACGTTATACTGTAGCTCGATATACGTGGGTCTCGTGCGTGGGGCCAAACGAGGAGCGTGTTACAATCTCGACGACGTGCGTTGTGTGTGGTGAAGCAGGCATCTCAACTTGCAAAGAGCCAGCATCCGTCGCGCGGATGGTGGGTGAAGCCACAAGAGGGCTCTTTTTTGCCGAGCCATTGGACGACTTGGCTGGCCCTACAGCAACACAGCTGACTCCAGCAGTCATGGAATTTATAATTCAGTGTGGGCCGATCAGTGGGACGCGCAAGACTTTAAACCGCCGCTTCAGTGGCTGGAAGACTCGGCAATTGGATGGGCAGTCGACGTGGTGGGCGGAACCCAGTCGTAGCAATTCAGGGACCGACATTCAGGGACGAGCAGAAGAGAAAACCAGATTATGAGATTCAACTTACCAAGTTTGTCCCGTGCTACATCGCACGGAAGCACAGTACGTACCACGACGTGCCGGGCGACAAAAAGCGGGCGGCCCTTCCTAGCGTAGTAGCTTAGCCACCACACTCTATTATCTACTCTCCTGAACGCACGAGGCAGACATCCTTTTTCTTTCTCCTTCTCTTCCCTAATACCACTGGCTCTGACTTTGGCCAGTGCCCTATTGACATATCGTATTCATTCTGTCTGTCCGTTATATTTTTTTTTATTTAATATATACTGTTCGTTCTTTTTGTTGTATACTAATTTCGGAATGCTGGAAGGCTGTGTGCTCAAGGTACGTACTTGGTCGAGCTGTTGCCCCAATGCTCTCCCCCAGCGCTCTTCCATCAACTGCACCTGAATTGGCTCATTGCGCAAGTCGGCAATGCTTCGGTTCATCGCTTATCGAACATCCAAAGACGAGGGCTGACATTGACTACAGCATAAATTGTGATTGAGTGGACCATGACTGCTCAGTGTTCGTTCGTTTTCTGATTATACCTCCTTCTGTCTGTATACCCGAATTCGCGTCATTCGTTTAATATTACATTACCACGATCGTACTGTGGCTATGCGGAGCTACTCCGACAACGGGGACATGACGCCCCCAGTGCGCTCGCGCAGTGTGAGCGTCTCCAGTGATGGCCCTGCAAAATCGATGTTGTCCTTTCCACCGCCGGTCGAACCTAGCCCAGCCTTTATCGCTGCCTCGTCTGCCTCCCAAATCATCAGCGTCGATATGGAACAAAACGAAGTCCTGCCCCACGACGGAGAAGAAGGATGCATCAATTCCAACAGTCTTGCCCTCTTGAATGGCTTTCTCGACTATTTGCTGTTCAGCGTTTTGGCGTCGGCCAAATCGACCGAAATGAGTGCCCTCCGTCCGGCCATTGCCGACGTGTTGAAACCACGATTGGCGAAAGAGGTCATGGCCGCTGCGGATGAAGAGCTGGGAGAATACATGGGTGACGGCGATGAAGATGAACTGCATGAATTTCGAGGCGGCCGCGCACCCCATGGCGAATTCGATCTGGTCCGAGCATGGAAATTGGCTCGTCTGAGATGCATGGTGTATACCCGTTTAGGCGATCTGGAAGAAGAGGAGGAAGATGAGTATATCGCCCGGGAGGGCTTGGATGAAACAGGCGGCGCACCAAGACGGTTCTCTGGTCATGCCGGAAACATCACACCAGCTGCTGCCATTTTCTTGACATCGATCATTGAGTATCTCGGAGAGCATGCGCTAGTCGTTGCAGGCGAAAATGCCCGGAACAGAGTGTTCTCAGCGGCAAGACTGGCTTCTAAATTACCTAATCCAGAAAGAAACAGTCAGAAAATGATGGTTGAGGAGAGCGATATGGAGAAATTGGCTTTAAACACCACGTTGGGTCGGCTTTGGAGAACTTGGAAGAAGGGAATCCGCACACCAACGTTGTCTAGATCTTTCTCCAGGGAGTCTTTCGTGAGACGAAGTACCACTCCAAGTAGCAAAAACACACGTGGTAGCCCGGACGAGATCTACGGCCGAGACTCGAGACTAGAGGAGCCTGTCGAAGAGGAAGAGAGCCGGCCCAAATCTCTTGACCCAGCTGATATCGCGTTGCCCATGAGTGATAAGGATATCGACGAAATCGAGGTTCCTGGGTTGTGGTTAGGGGTAGAGGAAGCTCAAACCATGCAAGCTGCTATTGCTCAGAAATTGCGCCCGCGGAGTCTAATTGTCTCTCGTTCTGGATCAGTGACCCCAACTTCCCCGAATGGTGCTGGGACGTGGCCGGCGACCAATTCGCCTATGCATAATCGATCGCAATCTATGCCTGTTCATGTCGAACTGTTCAAACAGAGCGACCGTTCGCCGTCGCATGAATCGCCATCGCTGGAAACAGTGACTGAACAAGAACCGACTGAGGCGGTTGTAGCCACGGAGCCTGCATCCAACGATAGAAAGACCGTAGCTTTAACTTCGAGTGCAAAGGAGCGCTTGGAAGAACCTTTACAAGACAAGCCGGAATCCCTTGCTACCGTCCATCAAGGGGATAGTGGTGAAGATACTCCTCAATTCGAGCAAGATCGTCGTGCTTGCGGAGATGAGGTTGTTGAAGGGCAAGGAACTTATCAGAGACCTAAACTCAACAGCCTTTCCATGCAAAGACCAAAAAGAAAGCAGTCCAAGGAGACGGCGAAAAAGGAGGCTTCCGGCACTTATATGCTTGAGAATCGAACCGTCTCCGCAGACTATCGTGACGATCCTCCACCATCGATGCAAGGGGTGGAAGGAGGTCATGACGTGAATCCCACTCCGCCGCGGCAAAATTTTATCCATGCGGATGATATATCTCATGCACAGGAGAAGAATCAAGCCATCTCACATGCCATAGCGCCTACGTCCCATCCACGTCAATTCGAAACGGATAAGCCAGCAACGCTCGAAGAGAATGTTAGCCCTCCACGCAACTCATCAACCACGAGTCGACACGCATCTTCCTTGTACACAGAGAGCATCGGAGCTCCTCATTCAACTTCGGACGAGAGCGAGGGAAGTGTCTACCGATCGATACCTTCTCGCGCCGCTTCACACACGGCTTCGACCAGGAGCCAGCCTCGTCAGGACGAACAATCGACTGGTCGTGAGCGGGTTACAGTCCAGCGTGTCTATGTGCCATCTACTACGTCGCAAACTTCCATTAAATCTCGTCGGTCTACCAGCATTAGCGAGAAGCGACCTCATACATCTGGTTCGGGAACATCGACTGTATCCAACAAGTTGAAGATTCTCATCGGTCGTCATCCTGCAGACACCGACGTGCCCTTGCCTGCTCCACCTCGTAGGTCTTCGGATGCCAGCAGATTTACTCCAAGTGAGGACGTGGATGAGGCTGCCCTAGATGAACTTATCAAAAGTGACGAGACGATACGATTCACATTGACTCCTCGTACTATACGAGAGATCGAAGTAAGTGCTAACTTGTTGCGACGGATTTATCAATAACTGACAATTGCGAGCAGATGCCTGGATCTCCTCGTTGGAATACCGCCCGCAACGACGTTCACAAGGATCGTACCGATACGTCTGACCTGGCCACATTTCTCAGAACTACCGCTCCACCAGGTCAGCCGGTTCCTGCACCACGTTTCTCGGCTGAGCGCGAACCTCCAGTTCCTCGCATGAAGCCTACTCCACCATCAGCAATCGACACCTTTTCTGAGAGAGCGAGCCCTACAAGCCTACATTCGACAGCTAGTCCCGTGAGTCGAACCTCCAGTCGGACAAAAGTCGCGATGCAGCAAGCTCGAGAAGCTCGTGTGGGTGGTGAATCTGTCCGGGACTTTGCGCAATTCATACGTAACACTGGACCTCAATCAGATACGAGCCCTCATGGTCATATTCGTGATAGTTCAGACTCAGTGTTCGGTTCCTCCAGGCCTGACACCGCTCAGTCTGCTTCCTCCCGGACAACAGCCAAACCCAGGAGGTCGTCCAACTCAGTCAAGAACAAAGGACCACGACTTCAAGCTCGTGAACCAGCCGGTCACAACAGCAGCGAAACATCGGACTTGATTGATTTTATTAGAGAAGGCCCTCCGGGCGCATCTACTCATCGCATTCCGCGTACGGTCGCCCCCTTCAGGAATACTATGGATTCGGAAGATCTTATATTGATTGAAACAGCCCGTGAAAATGACAACAAAGTAACGCCGTCCCTTGCAAGTACGGGTGCTGAATCGACTTCTAGTTCTCGTGCACCCCTTCTTTCAAAGTCTGGTCCGTCTGATGCACCACCTATTCCAAGACGAACGCGTCGTGGTCCTCGAGACCCATATGCTATTGACATCTCTGATGAAGACGACGAAGAGGAATTCTCGGAGCCTGTTGTGGCTTCAAAGCCACCACGGGCCGAGGAGAGCTTGCTTGACTTTTTGAACTCCGTTCCACCACCAGTCACCGAGAAGGCTCCCGAACCGTTCATTCTTACTTCGTACCCAACACCTCCAAAGTCTTCTGGACATGGCATGTCCAGCGTCAAGAATCGGTTCAGACGAAATACCGTCACCGGCAAGAGCCCAACAACCAAGAAGTCAATGCCGTCAATGCGATCCCCCAAGATAGTGAACAAGCCGCAAATAAGCTCGCCAATCCCGCCGTCAAATGGATTTCCCACGAACCGTTCTGACTACTCAGCCCAAATTAACCGCGAGCGTGGGCTTACATCACAGCCGTCCATGCCTTCTCTATCCTCTCGGCAAACCGAGACTGCTGCCCTTGCAGATTTCTTCAAGAATACCGCTCCGCCGCAGCCTATTTCTCGTCCTCCCACAATCATGTCAGAGGACAAAAAGGATTCGACCTTCGCCAAGCTCTTCCGCCGCAAGAGGCTGGAGACTTAGACCAAACAATACCGATCTAATTTTTCTCTTTCCTGCGATGAGCGATAAAGCGCCGCAAGTCTTTTGGACTATATATTTACAATCTTGTTTTCTGCAATCTTTCTCTATACAACTCCCTTTGCGTTCTGATACATGTCTATCTTGATGATACCTTGTTCCTCAGTCTTGTCACAAAATCTTTCGCTCTATTCTTTACTTTCTTCTCTTCTCCTCCCAGAGCCTGTTGATTTAAGGGCTCCTCGCTTCACCACCCTGTTTTGTATTCAGGACTATCCTCGGGACTCGCCTCTTTCGGCTGGCTTTGGAGCTGTTACATTATGATGTATGTATATTGGAGATGATACTCAATGATAATAACGATAGTAGTATTCAATTTGCATCTAATTTGTGTTCTTGTCTCGTGTAAGCGGTACTCCTCTTAAAGTAGAGAAGGAGGGCGGAACAAGGATAATCCGACCAGCCAAGCCAAGCCCCTTTACTTAGACTATTTCGGGTAACATGTTAGTTCGATGTTTAGCTGGCTTCAACTCTCGCTCACTCACACGGGAACCGCAACCCAATTCACTCGCTATAGTACAATGATGGTATTCAGTCTCAAGACCATCATTGGTCTTTTGTTCTTGTTTGGATTGAGCTCCGCGCTCAAATTCGACCTCACCGCCACAACGTCAAAGAGTGAACGATGCATTCGCAATTTCGTCTCGAATGGGCAGCTCGTCGTGGTCACGGCGATTGTGTCCGGCACGAAAGGGGATGGTCAGCTCGTTAATATGCATGTATGTTGTTCTCTGCGCCGTCTGGTTTGTTCTATTGCTAATGGGTCTTGGGGCGCGAATTGAAGATCAAAGATGCCATGGGCAATGATTACGGTCGCCCCAAGGATATTGTCGGCGAGACTCGTCAGGCTTTCACGTCGCCTGCAGACACGGCTTTTGATGTCTGCTTTGAGAATACCGTTACCAATACTCGCCGTACGCCCCCTTATTCTCCTGTGTCTGATCGACCATTTCGCATACTAACAAGATGATGTTGAAGACATGCGAGGCCCCGTCAGCCGAGAAATCGAACTCGATATCGAAATCGGTGCCGACGCCCGCGACTGGTCCAGCATCCAAGCGCAGGAAAAACTGAAGCCCGTCGAAACCGACCTGCGCCGTATTGAGGAGGTAGTCAGCGAAATCGTGAATGAGATGGAATACCTGCGTCATCGCGAGCAGAAGCTGAGAGACACAAATGAGTCGACGAATGAGCGTGTTAAGTGGTTCGCGTTTGGGACGATGGGCATGCTGATGGGATTGGGCGCTTGGCAGGTTGTTTATTTGAGGGCTTATTTCAGGTTTGTCTCCCTCCCCTTTTTAAAGCTTAATTGAGAAACATGGGTGTGAGTATGACTTACTGACGGTTCAATAGGTCGAAGCATCTCATCTGATAGGGAAAGGGAGGTTGATTCTGGAGCAATGTCTTCTAATGAAAAATGTATTTGTTACGATATACTACTTCTGAGCATTTATAACCGATTGCATGCATTCATCCGTTGTGTGATATTAGGGTTTGCTTATCGAGTTGGAATGAATGATTGAGTGAAACAACTGTCTTTTAGTCCATGCATTGGAGCGGGCCATCTTCATAGGCCGTGATAAGCCCAAGATCGCTTGCGTGAGACTCTTGCGGAAGCTCGCTGAGCTTCTGTCTCGTAGAGGGGTTCGTCAAGCATAAGCATCATTAAGACGCCGCTATAATCATGCATTTGTCCGGCACCAGTTTAGTCTTACCAGACAATGGTATATACAAGTCTTTTGATTTTGCTAAATACCTGTCGTGCGGTCTGCTGGCATATTGTATAGCCATTGAGGGATATACTATTGTAATAGCAGCCAGACATTAAGTATCTGCAGAGCATGGCATTCGCAACAACGAGACCAATACCTAGTACACATACACAAAATTCGGGTTCTGCTTGTCGGTCATATCCCTAAAGGCAGTCGCATTCTGCGTAAAGGCATCCATTTCTCCGCGCTCTCTCAGGACTTCTCGTTCCTGCTCCTTGGCACGATTCTCCCAGATGTACACGTATCGCAATAGGACGAAAATAAGAAGCTCGAGACAGTTCGCAACCAGGAGAGAGCCAATTCCCAAACGGTAGGTTGGGGCTTGGTTGGACTTGTAGAAGAACGGCCCGGAGATATTGCCGACACAGACGCCGAACCAGATCATGCCGGAGACGATCATTTTCTTGGATTGCCCAGCCGTGTTGGAAGTGATGATGGAGAGAGACACAACGAACGAGGCTTGGTATGAGCCAGTGAGGTAGCTATAAAGTCAGCACCAGTCAGAGCCTAGCCGAGGGCTGAGTTTCTTTACTTACAAGCAGATCAAGCGGCCAACATAAGCGTCCTTCGGAGCGAGAAGAAAGCCGAGACCCCCTGCAATCGTGGGAAGCATGAATATAGCAGCAACTAAGGTTCGGCTGTTCTTGGGCATGTACTGATTGGAAATCGCTCCAGCCACAATCCAAATAACCACAATCACGCCCTGTGGAATACCGAGTAGTGTAGTGTGAAGGGTATCAAACCCAAGACCCTTGATGACCAGAGTAGAAAAGTTCGAGATTCCACCATTGGGGATGTTGGCCACGAAGCCGAGAAGGAAATAGATCCACGTCTTGTAATCCAGGTAGGCCTCCTTGATTTGATCCCAGTTGATCCTCCGATTCTCAATGCCAGTCTGATTCTTCCGGATACGAGCTATCACCATGAGTTTCTCATCGTGAGAGAACCCCCAGAAAGTGGTAGGTGAGTTCGGAAGGAGGAAGGCTAGCACAATACCCCAGGCCGCGCAGACAGCGCCAACGATAATGAACTCGTAGCGCCATGATTCGAGGGCTCCCTTGATGTTGCCAATACCGTAACCTATGGACTTACTCAGTACTGACATCAGGAAAGAGCAGCTGAAGCAAACAAAACACACCGATAAGACCACCACCAGCGACCCCGATGCCGTTCCAGAGGTAATAACCTGCAATCCGCCACGGCTGCTCTTCTCGCGTATAATAAGTCGAAACGACAAGCATGAAAGCAGGATCTGCAATGGCTTCAAACGCTCCGGAAAGGACTCGAAGGGCAGCAAGAGTTGCAAAGTTCTTAGATGCAGCTTCGCACATAAGTAGGGCACCCCACATGAAGATATTTCCAGCGAGATACCATGCAGGGGGCAGCCGTTGCATGATCAGATTAGACGGTATTGCCCAGGCGAGCCAGCCGAAATAGAAGATACTCGACAACCATGAATAGTCTGTGCCTTTTAGGTGGAGGTCGTCCTTGATTCCGAAAATTGCCGCATAAGAAAGAGTCGTCTTATCGACGTACTACACCTTTTATTTAGTATGCCTCGGGAGGAGATGGTCAGGGATGTAACGTACATAGAAGAAATAACAGATTCCGAGAAGAGGAATCAATCGAAAGTCAAGTTTCCGTTTCAATCGCTTCTCTTCTTCCAAATCAATGGCCTCGTCATTGGGGTATCTTTGAATTGCTTCCAAATATAATTCCATATGATCCTGGTTGATCATCTCGGCCGACAAGGACTTGTCGTACTCCCCCTGTGTTGGGTCATCGAGCCTCGCGTCTTCAATGCGGGCAACTTCTGCCATGCCTTCTTGCTTTGGATCCATGATAGCAAAGAATCAGCGAGGTAGTACTTCTGCAAAAGAGACTGTACTATAATCTTCCCAAGGATGAAAGACGAAAAGTTTGACGGACTAATGCCCAGGTCTAGATCAACGTTCCTTTTAATCCTTATATCACTCTGCAGCTCTAATAGCTAAGATCTCATCTGCTTCCAGGGCTAAGCTAGACAACACCTCTCTAGACTCTATGATTCGTGGCATAATCCTTGTGCGTGGGGGGACGGGCTTTCTCCGCAAATATGGATACCTCCATAATCGAGAATACGGGGAACAGCCCTATCCATGCCTAATTGGGTAAGAGTTTGCGGGGCAGCGCAGGATTCTTTTCTGAGGTCATTTGTCGCCTGGGGTTCGTTGGGCTAGCTCTGAAAGAAGTTTGCAAGTACTAGTACTGTACCAAAGACGGTAATTGACAGGAATGTGAATTTTCATAACTCACGACAGATAGCCAGCCGCAACTTTACTTGTTGCAGACTTGACGGGGAGCGGTCTACCATCCTCCTGCACTCATACGCCCACTGACATGAAATATTCTGTGTCACTTGAACCTACATTCCTGCGTGTAAAGCCCTGTGGATCTTCTGAAAAATAAGTATATTTGCGCAGGTACATTCTTAAGATTGGCGTAGAAAGTGCGACATCTGCTTGACATAAGATCCTATTGGTCATCAAAAGTGTGTATAAAAGTAGGTACCCAAAGAGACCCATCTACTTGCACATATTTTTGCAGGAGCTTAGTTGGATTTCCAAGTGCGAAGGGGTTAGTTAATTCACATCTTGAATCGTTCTGTTGCACTCGCGCTCAATTCAAATCCATCTGACGCATATTCGAGCAACCAAAGCCCTGTGTCACGGAACGCGGCGGGATTTTGTGTCTTGGTGAACGTGGTATCCTCGAGTCAATGGTAGTGTGCCAAATACGTATTCACTTATGCTTTACGAAGGTGAAAAAGTCAGAAATAGAAGGATTTTCCTTTTTAGGTAACTGAAAGTCTTCCCCACGATTTTACCAAAGGAAAAAAGCTCTATCTTCTTGCCCTGGAGCTATAAGAAAGTGGGAAAGCGTGGGGGTGAATTAGATTGTGGTGATATTCTCACCTTCAACGGAAAGAAGTCCGATAACATTTCATGGCGGATTACTCCGTCCAGAATCAGAAGCCACATTGATAGTCCTGCTGCATTTTCAAATGAACTCAATTCGTTGATGATAGAGACCAAAATTGAACCATCTGTTATCCTCACCAGAAAGAGAATCTAGCTGAAGTTCAACCTATACCCTCCCATACCATGCTCATGAGAAGTTAGGCGTAGCAAAGACTTTGCAGCAATATCACAGATTCAGTACCGATCACTAGAGAACATAAGAGCGTCCATCCGTCCTTGCTCGGTCTCCATGTCAAATCGCGTCTGCATGTCATATCCAGCCTTAACGGGTCTGTAGCAGTTGTCATTGTCGTAGCATTCAATTTCATACACAAAGCGGCTCCAGTAACCTGCCGTAACAATTGCATCGGAATCAGTTTCATCGGAATCAATCTGAGCGGAATCCTGAAATTGATTATCCCCTGGCTGCACATCAAGCCGAATTAGACGCCAGAGCTGCCAATACCCAGGACTCAGGCTCGTGGAACCCTTGATTGCCTGATAGATTTTGCGGTATTGGGCTTCACTGTTCCAGATAGTGGCTTGTTTTTCCGGCTGCCCTTTTGGAGTTTGTTTCTGTGTTAGAAACGGCTTGATAATGTCTATATGATTCTCGTAACGACGATGATCATCGCCGTCTTCAAGCTGCCATTTGACAGTAGTCAGGAGACTGGCATTCTTTCTTCCGATGTGGATGAGAAACATGAGTAGAGCCTTCCTGCTTCGAAAGACGAATGTATTGAGCCTGTAGAACACTCTGCGTGCTTCGTGGTACACTTGACGGCTCGTTGCCATAATGGCTAGCAGGTTGGTTGACGGGTTATGCTGGAGCCACAATCCCTTGTCTGATTCCATCTTGCCTTTGTTGACACTAGAAACCTCTATCCGTTCAAAGCAGAGTAAAGTTGTATAAACCATGTGTCGTACCTCTTAATTTACCATGTCCCGTTAGCCAAATGCCCAAGTCCCTCATGCGGAAGCTCGACTGGATGCAGGCTGGCTTACCTGAAGGAAGAGCGAGAAAGTCGAATTTGTCTGTTGGTGGCCATATCCTATGAGGCTCCGGGTCGATTGAAAACCCCGGCGACTCCGGTATCCCTTTCAGTCCGTCAATAGCGACGTAATGCTGCTGGTAAAAGACATGCTCAATGAAATTGCGCCGCTGGCGAATGAGTTTTGCACAGGATGGGCACTTATAAGAGGCTTTTCTGTCCCCTCTTCTCCCTCCTGTGTCTTCATCGTCACCAAAGTGATCTTTCATAATGACGAGGTTTTTGATCTCTAACACGTCATGGACTCGATCAGCGGGGATTCGCCATCTTGCTGTGTACTTGAGTAAATGCTTTTTGAGCGCCTTTATGTTGGTGAACTCTTGGGCGCAGAAAGGGCAGAGCTGTGCTTCCTTGGCCATCATGTCTTGCTCATGTTTTCGGAATAAGGGATTGTATTGTCTATTGAAAAGTCAAAGCTATAGGTAGTCGGCAACACTTCGTGATGCCATATTTACAACTATATCAAAAGGTATATTCAAGTTTATCAATCTTATACGTGCATGCAGGTCACCATCATTTGCCCACATTCAGCTCAAGATGAGCAGCATCTCCTTGCATTGTATCTTCATCTTCGACCACAGCAATTTCCGATACAGTTCTCCTCTCAAACGGAGCCTCATATTCTCCAAACTTCCAGATCGGAACTCCGTCCTGAAACATCCAATTAATCTCTTCGAGGGTACGTCCTTTCATTTCCGGGACGCAAAGATACGCAAAGAAAAACGACGCCGTAGCCAAACCACCAAATATAAACCCAACTTTCGATCCGAGATCTGCATATGGTTTATCGAGGAGATAAGGCGTACTAAAAGAAAATGCAAAATTGGTAGCAATATTCACAAAGGATGCAACTCGTTGCGTCTTGTCGCGCAACCTGGATGCTGGAAGTTCGGTCGTGACGATATAGTTCAGCGGATCCCAGCTAAAGCAGAGACTAGCTGAAGACAGCGCGGTCAAGGCGATAATGGCGTGCTTTTGACTGGGGGTGGGATTATGAGAAATACCAATGCCAGCCATGGAGAATAGCCATACTATTTGCAGGGCCGATCCTATCAGCAGGATAGGCCGTCGCCCTACCCTGTCAGTTAGAGTTATAGAAACAAGACAGCAAAAGGTGTTGATGCAGGAACTAATAATCGAATAATCGAATGCGTTCAGTGAGTTGAGTGACTGGACAAAAAGCGTTCCGTAAGCGGCCGTGAACGGCGAACCTGTCGCTTGAATGAAGAAATTCATTCCTATAGCGATCAAAGTTCGCTTTCTGTTACTACCGCGAAAAAGGTCTCTATATGATCCCTGGTTCTGCTCCTCCCGTAGAGACTTCTTCAGCAAGCAGAATTCATGCATAGGATCGTAATCCGACTCCCGGTTTCTAGAAGTACGAAGCAAGCGTAATGACTCGAGTGCATCCTTCTCGCGGCCTTGCAAAAGTAGCCACCGCGGAGACTCTGGGATAAACCAAACAAAAACCGCAACGACAGATGGAACGATATAGAATAAAACCTGTGGTATTCTCCAAGCAGAATTTGTAGTCATTTCGGAGGTCCCTCGGCAAACGCTGTTTATAATGATTCCACCGAGAAGTAGACTCGTCTGATACGTTCCCACAGCGAATCCCCGAATAGGCGCAGGTACGATCTCGGCTTGGAACGGTGGACACGTAGAAAGCTCCATGCCGATGTAGGCGTAATTGAGTATGCGCCCAGCCAGAACTTGCTCGATCTTGCGGGACGTCACCAAAACCGTAGCAGACATGGTAGCCCATACGCACATGCAGAACATGGACATGCGACGCCCGTACCGCGCACTAATGACACTGCCTATATATAGTCCTGTGGCGACTCAATCAATACGACTGTAACTCGAAGAAATGCTGACGACGAACGGGTAGGATAGATGCGCACCGAAAGCAAAACCAACGAAATTCAAGCTATTCAACAAAGAAGTCCAGTAAGTGGGAATGGCATAAGAGTTTGTTTCTGGATTCCAAACCCCGAACTGTTGCTTGTAGGTCGTCATGGCCTGGCTGGTGGCAAGCCCCTGATTGTCGAAGCCATAGTTTAGACTCGAGAGTGCGATCAGACTAACAGCCGCTGTTAGACGGGGGGTGAAATGCGACAGGATGCGGTTCCTTTTGACGAATGAATGAAGAGTCATGGTGGCTATGACAATCGTGAGATGACAACGTCTAGATGGTCACCGCTACTCGATTGAATGAGGCACATCCGGAGCAGTGCTGAAAGCCAAGTAGGTCAATCGAGCTCGGGTGCTCCTGACAACCGGGCTCATTCTTATTAGATAAGGGGAAGAAGAACCCAAGACATCGCACGCTCGTAACAGGGTCGGAGTGAAAAATCGCGTGCGTTTCACACGGGAACTATGGCCGTCGATTCTTCACCGCAACATCAGGTTACGCACAGACGGATAGATGTAGGAGATTCGAAATCAAAGAGCCGTGATGGCTACCTCCAAGTCAAGCAAAAGAAGAGACGGAACAAGAATAAGAAGCAAGTCAGCTCTTCCTGCTGGACCTGACCAACTGAATGCTGAAGCAGATTCTTCTTCCGCGGCTGGCTGGACGGTGGCTGAGGTGCTGATTGGCTATCCGCCTGAAGATCCCCTTACTATGTAAGCTTTGGCCCAGCTCTTGCCTGCTCTCAGTCTCCGCCACTTTCTACAGCTGACGAATTGCGTCTTCTCCATTGTCTCTTCCACTCTTGTGGCATCTCGAACGCTCTGGTCAGGTCGGAATGCCCAAAGAAACGACGCATTCTCGAGCCCTCGTGGCAGAACGGCGCCCCACTCGCAGAACCTCAGGACGCGATTCTTTGGTTTTCACGTGGATGACAGATTCAACCAAGCCATGTCGGCCTATACCGAGTCCGACAGCCCTAACCGGTCAGAGTTCCATAGGTGAAGCGAACCATCCAGCCTCCAGCCTCCATCCAGCCTCCATTTTGGCGTGAATAAAACTTCAAGACAGCTTCGAGAGACGGGACCACTCGGCGATTCCTCGGCCATACCACATATTCCACTCGTTAGTCCTACGTTTCGCAGTGACGGTGTTTGCCAGCCTGTGCTCCGGACAAGTCATTTCGCAGTCGATCCTACGGTATATCTTTGTCGCCTTGATTTGGGACAGTGCAGGCAACTGAAACGAATGCCTCGTCACAATGAATGGAAGTGGAACATCGCCTCCTCGAGGCAGCTCTCAGCATCTATAGAGCAGTCCAGGCAGTTTGGCCCAACAAAGGGAGAAATCAAGCTCGCAAGAAGGCGATGGGGTAGGGCACGACAAGCTTATATAGGATCGCTTATGCGTGATAAGGCTACCAGATTTACATGTTCGATTTACATGTTCCAAGACAAATCCAGACCCCGGCCGATAGACGCCTTGTAGGCGGGTGTGATCTGGTTCGGAGAAATTTTTCCATACCGATTCGAGGCGTGTGGTTGTGGCCGATTTTCAATAGTAAACCAATAGTCCAATAGCCTGCATGCAGGGTCGATCGTAGCCAATCATAGCGTGACTGCTCAATCAAGATCGACACGAACGCAGAATTGAGAACGAACTTAGGCACTTCTAGTTACATCGAGCTACTATTTGAAGCTTTAATGGTTCACTCTCGTATCACCCACCCAGGCTTCATGTCCATTGGCTTCGTTGGGAACCATAGCACCCGTGTATATGATTATCCGCTACTTAAACTGGTACCCTTCGTCGTGGTATATTACATATCGCCTTAATTGTATCACCATCATTTCGCCTTTCAAAGCTCGCCTGTTTTTTCTTTTTTCTTTTTTCTTTCTTTTTGAGCGAGACTGCTTGTATAATTCATACACGTTAGCAATGCTCGGAAAAAGTAGGCCGTTGATAATGCCCGCAGAATCTTTCCGCGGTGGAGCCTGAACGCCACAACCGTCGTTGTTCTATACAATTCCAGCCTATAGAACCACTCAAGTCCATTAAAGCCTGAGACATCGTGTTCACTACTTCATTCGTTAATTAATCAAGTCACTGGCAGAGGGTTTATCATGCAAGAACAGAAGCTTGAGGTAGTCTCTACCAACCGAATAATCGCAAAAAGGCTTATTATACATTATCATCCCACAGACTTGGATGTCCATCGACGATAAGCGCTCCCATACCTTTCACAGGGAATAATACCTAAGGATACAGCGACAGCGAACAAGGATTGTTTCGAGGATCACGGAGGTTGATCCTCCTGACGCCACTGTTTCCCCTAGTTAGTCTCCCTGTAGGACTGCGGAAAAGCCAGTGAAAAGGGGAGGGTGTGATTAGATGTGCCTATGGTAACTCCCATGCAAAGTCCGGCGTGGAATGTTATAGCATTCAAAAGGCTGAGAAGCCTTGAGTTCTTGCAACTGATAAGGTAGCGTAGAGTATTGATGCTTGCGCAACGCCAACATTGATGTCCTGGTCCAGAAAACGGCGTCCCATGTTGATCGTAGTGGTGATTTGGTTTTGAGGTTTGATTGATTTTCTAGTTATGAAAGTAGACTGTGGTAGCGAAAGCTAGTATTAAGGATTCGTACGGACCGTGTATATTAGTATCGATGTTGAGCTGGTGGAGTCTAACGCGAAAAGAAGCACATCCGAAGGGAGATTGTAACGCCGCTAGCACAAATACGTCACTGACATAATATTTTCTTTACCTACATCAGCATTTCAGTTGCATACTAAACCTCGAATATATCATTCAACCTTCGTCGCCATCACCTCTGCCACAATCTGCTGCTCCACCTCCCCGACATCAATATGCCCCTTACCCTTTTGGATCAATTCAACATCCGGCACAGATGAATGCTTCTCTCCTTCGAATATGGCATCGATTTCCTCGAGAGTCTTGCCTTTGGTCTCAACCCAGTAGACAACCTGCGATGTATCCGTAGGGTTAGTGACAAAAGCGACTAGAAGTCACTATAAACGTATGACGTACGATCAAAACCAAGATAATAACATCCCATGATCCGTTGATCATGTACATCTTCCACCCAATATTTGTTAGACCGATCGGCATGATATAGACAAACACAAGACTTGCTTCCGGTTAGCTTCGCCATGACATCCACAAGGGGACAAAACAACTTACGCAAGCGCATTCAGCGAAAATGCAGACAGCGCCATTCCATTTGCTCGGATCGAATAGTTCATTACCTCCGGCGGGTACAGGTATAGCAACGGTGTCCAGGCAATTGAATAAAACCCCTGAAACAGGAACATAACCGCCACATCTCCGTAGACTAAGGCACTTGACGCTCCATTTGGATCATCGGCATAAAGTTTTGACAGACCGCCAATTATGAAGAGGCATGCAATTAGTAGAACTTGCGATAATATAGCGGTAGGTTTTCGACCCCATTGAGCTGCAAGCTGGGTACCTGCTAGGGCACAGACCAAGCACCAGGCATTCAAAACCACATTCTAATCAGATGATAGTCAGTTCTCTAGACTCGCCTAATCCAAATTCGTTCGCTTACTGCTTTCAGCTGTGCCACAGTATCCGTAATACCAGCAGTGTCGAGTTCTGAGCCGAGATAATAAGACGCAATGATGTTACCCGCAATACAGGAAAATGGTCCAGGTGATATCCCAATCAACATTCTCTTTCGCGCAACAGGCGTTTTGATAAGTTCTTTCGGACTCATGGTTCTTCCTTGCTTCTTCTCCCAGTTCAGAGTATCAAGGATTTCTTTGTATACTGCCAAAGAGACAGGATCGCTTTGGTTACCATTTGAGTTCGTTTGGGCGACCACTTCTCGCGCCAAGTCATGGTGGCCTTGGTGGACCAACCAACGAGGCGACTCGGGTCTCCATGATAGTCAGAATTTATCACTATTTGTATTGCCAAACCACTCACATAAACGGTATCACAATGATACAGGCGAAAGAGAATATACCCTGGAGCAATGACGGTGCACGCCATGCCCAAGTCGAGTTCCACTGGCCTGTACCCAATGTAATACCGGCAGCTATCAACGCTCCAACGCTGGACAAAATCAGCTTCTGCCCCGTCAACCAGGCATTATAAGTGTATCTCACTAGTAAAAGGTGTTGAGCACCCCGACGCCCCACGCTCGCCACCGGCTTGGAAAAGTTTCCGACAGATAAACAGCCCCGGCCGTTGACGAGACCGAGAGCCCAAAACCCAGAACAATTCGAGCCACCACAAACATGGCAATGTCTTGTGCAGCAGTCTGGAGAACAATGCCTATCAGAGAGATGACAGAACCCCATAGAAGTGCTGGACGACGGCCAAGCCAATCTGTAACCACTCCCGATATCCCTGTGCCAAAGAAGCTACCGATAAATACTGATGCGGTATTGAGACCAGTCGTTGCGGCATTAAGGTTGAAATAGTCCGTGTACGAGGGAAGGATGTTAAGGCCGTTCATCATCGAACCGTCGTATCCCCCAGTCTATTATACGATCAACTCGGAACTGTTCTTCGGAAGATCTCATATAAATAGGATGCTCACCGCTGACTGTACCATGGAGCATATCATGAGCAAAACTGCAAGAGTAGTAGTAGACTCTGGCACCCATGCAGGCATCCATGTACCGGTTGGGGATCGTTTCAACATTTTGTGCTTCTTGCGGTGCAAAGGCGCTACCCAAGGATGGATCTCTTCAGAGCAATAGATCATTCAGGAAATAGAAGAGAAAAAATTCCACATTGTGCTAAAAAGTATTGGAAGACTAAAAGCTGTTCTATCCACGCCATTATCCAGAGCATACTAGCGTGAAGATAAGCTGGGCGGGAGACTGATTCAATTGAAGGAGGAAAAGATATGCATCCCTCACCGACGCACCAATGGCATGCCGGACAAATGGTGGAAGGTTACCTAGCGTAGTAGACTCGATGGTTCACAGATAAGTGAGGAGTGAGCGATGTTACCTTCGGTGGTTGTGCCGATGATTACCCCATACTCCCCGCTCTGGTGGTAACCCGATAAGCTAAGCACGATAACGGAGTTCTTGTTGCCATATACAAGGTTTGGTATTTCATCTCTCTTTAGTACGATGTACTTTTTGTAGCCCAAAGGGGAAAAGAGGCTTTCAAGGGCTCGACATATAAGAAAGGGGAGGTCTTATTGCCGTTACCTATTAAGGAAGGTGTCACCCAACGCGGGCTGTTCCGTCTCAACTTGCCTCTTGCCGAAAAGTGCCACAACATCAAACTCCGACAAGACATCCATCAAGAGGATCATTCGAACGGCAACAGTTCAGCATTATCCTTCACGGCTTGCTGGCTACGTGACCAACATGCATAGCCGCCCGGTCATTGCCATTGCTGGACTGGCTTGCGAGACTTCCACCTTTACCCCTTCGAAGACGCTGGCTCCCGCATTCCATCCGCGAAGGGGCGTTGAATGTATTCAGGAATATGATTTTATCAAACCTGGAACTGCACTTGGAAACATCGCGGACTGGCGTGGAGCCCTGATCGGTCACGCTCTTCCAGGTGGAATTGTTACTCGAGCAGCATTTGAGGAATTAGCATCAGAAATTCTGGATAGGCTTACGGATATACGTTCCTCTGTACCGCAGCTTGATGGGCTTTGGTTTGATATTCATGGTGCTATGTGCGTGGAAGACCTCGATGACGCGGAAGCAGAATTACTTCGTCGCATTCGCAAAGTCATTGGGCCCGATGTGGTAGTGTCAGCATCTATGGACCTACATGGAAACGTGTCGCGTGAACTTGCTCACCAAACTGATCTGATTACATGCTATAGAATGGCACCGCACGAGGATGAACAAGAGACAAAAGAGCGTGCCTGTCAGAATCTGGTAGATTTGCTCACAAAGCAGCATGCAACAGGAGACAATCGATTGCTACCTTATAAAGCCTGGATACCTCTACCAATTCTGTTACCGGGTGAGCAGACATCTACCCGAGTTGAGCCTGCAAAACATGTATATGCAGCTGTTTCGGACGTCGAAGCTCGGTCCGGTGTTATAGATGCTGCGATTTGGGTCGGATATGCTTGGGCTGACGAACCGCGCAACCGAGCCATTGTCATGGCCACTGGCTGGGATAAATCGGCTGTTGCTGCGGGCGCTGAGGAATTGGCAAAGATTTTCTGGGATGCTCATGCGGATTTTGATTTTGTTGGACCAACTGGAACATTCCACGAATGTCTAGATACAGCTCTGGCGTCTACTGCGCGCCCATTCTTCATCTCGGATAGTGGAGATAACCCGACAGCAGGCGGTAGCGGTGATATGACCTGGGGTCTAACCCAGCTTCTAGCTAGACGAGAATTTCAGGATGTTTCGGGCCCGACTGTGATATATGCAAGTGTGCCTGGACCTAAAGCGGTCGATGTAGCTGTTGCCGCTGGTGTTGGAGCGACAGTAACAGTGACTGCAGGTGCGGAGGTCGATAATATACACGCAGGTCCTATTACAATCACCGGAAGAGTACATTCAATCAAACGCGGTGACAAATGGGCCGAGATTGAAGTTGTTCTGCAAGTGGGTAGCGTCTACGCTATCCTTACCAAACTACGCAAGCCGTATCACAAGGAGCACGACTTTACTGATTTGAACTTGAAACCCCGCTCTGCGGACATTGTTATTGTCAAGATCGGCTACTTGGAGCCAGAGCTATTTGATATGGCAGCGGACTGGATGCTCGGCCTTACTCCTGGTGGTGTCGACCAGGATCTTGTCAGGCTTGGTCATCATCGTATCCGCCGGCCCATGTGGCCGTTTGACAAGGAATTTGACAACCAGCCAGACTTGAAAGCACGGTTTCTTTCGTTATCACACGAGCCCCTAACTGGCCCGGATGAGTGAGAGTAATGTATATAAGCACCTATCAAAGGAATATTATTCATGAAGCAGTCACAGTACGGTAGAATAAAAAGTGGGGCCAGCTCTTATGGTGGGGTGATCGGAGCACTTCCGGACTCTGTTTTGTCTCGTGGTTTCCAAAGTTCATCTCTTCGATCTTAAACCTGGGAGATCAAATCACGATGATGCGATGTCTTCCGCCCTCGAAAGTTTGCGCCAGCGAGACCTCGCCGAAGAGATCGAAGCGATAAACGCGATATACGAAGCCGATACGATCGAAATCAACACCATCAGTCATGGCGCGACTGCGGACAATGGTGCGCGAACGTTAGATCTGGGAAGCACAGCTTCTAAATATGCTGCTCTTACGACGACGATACGGCTGCGTATTCCGGAACATCCGCATCTCTCCTTTATCATAGGGTTTGACGATAAGTACCCAGAAACATCTCCACGGGTAACTGGGACAGCATCGACTTCCTCTCGCGGGGAAGGCAGTCTAGCTGTTGATGTATTAAGAGATATTATCAGCCGAGCACATCAGCCAGGACAAGTTTGCTTATTTGAAGTGATTAGTGAGGCCAGCGAAAATTTCTCTGAATTGAGCATTGGTGGAACAACGGATCTTGAAAGTGCACCAAGCGGAAACCCAGATGCAGAGGGCGATGCAGATGAGCAGTTCAACAAGACCGCAGAAGGCTTCGTCACACTTTCTTTGCAAGATGCATTCGGCATCGACAGTCCTCCCGATTGGATACTATCCGACGTCGTGACAGAAAAGAAATCAGTTTTCGTAGGTCGCGCCGTAGCGGTGACCAGCAGAGATCAGGCCAAGGCATATCTAGACTACCTTCTGGCAACAGACAAAAAAGTTGCAAGTGCAACACATAATATCAGCGCTTGGCGCATCCGCGAGAGGAAAGACGACAACACAGAAAGAACATTCCAAGACTCTGACGATGATGGAGAAACGGCTGCGGGCGGACGTTTGCTACATCTCATGCAATTAATGGATGTTTGGGACGTGCTGGTCGTCGTTACGAGATGGTATGGGGGAGTCTTGTTGGGGCCGGATAGATTTCGAATCATTAACAATGTCGGGAAAGATGCGCTTGTCAAAGCTGGGTTCCAGAAAGAGGCATCGACCGCCAAGGACAAAGGCAAAAAGAAGGGCAAGAAGTAAATCTGCTTGGCTCGCAGATATTCAGTCTTGTCATGCTACTAGAGAAGACGATCCTGGCTTAGGGTTCGTGGATCATGAGATTACCCTTTCAGGACCCGGGTCATTTTAATCAACGACTTATATATAACCCAGAAGCCAGTAGAATAGACAGAGAATAGCAAAAGAACCCAACCACTACTCTTTGGGTCGAGTGAAGAGATGAAGTCATACTCGGAACACTCTGTAACATGACCTGTCGTCGAATATCGTTGAGCTGTAAACATTCACAGATGGAAGTTCCTTCATATCATCATCACATCAACCAGATAATAGCGGCATTTCTAAAATGACTGAACAAGATGCATTAGTTAATTACTATTAAACAGTTGATAGTCAGTTTCATCAAGGGGTTAAAAAGTGCATTCCGGAGCTCTGATTGGTCCGTTCTACTCTATAGATCAAATCTTGACCTCCTTGCGGATGTTTCAGATGAGTCTGTGTCTGTGTGTTACCTTGCTGGACAGCCGACACCAGATTCTGTATCTGAAACTGGGGCTCAATGAAAAACCGCCAATTGTTTTTTGAGCCGTTTGAAGTATATCGCGAGTTTGGTACTTCAAAGCCCTGATGTGTTTCTAATTCTCGAGACACGACGATGGATCAAGCTCTTTGTGGTCTTCGACTTGAAGATCACATCATGAATCCAAGAATGATGCATCTTATATGAAGCAGATTGCAAAGTTTCCTTCTTTCGTGCGGAGACCTTGCATCAAACATGGCTCTCTATGGCAAGGGACTGGGCCATGACTCGCCTATCATTCGCGAATTCCCAGTTGATTCATTATCCTTCCTTGGCAATAATAGATGATATTTCTCAATAGAACAATACTGTTGTCCTGTGACTAATGGCCCAGCCACTCGGACAATCATTGGTGATTGTACATCAAAGAGGTGACGCTAGACAGGCTACGCCCAGTCAATAACCTCAATGCCTTTCTATCTCACACACAGTATAAAATGACCGTCCCTTCCTGAGTCTTGGCCTTTGCTCGTATTTTTTTCTTTCTCACTTCCTTTCTCTCTTCAGAGGCTGGCTCTAGGAAATTATTTTTTTGATCATTTTCTTTACTTTCATTATCTTCTGTCCTTGTCTGCAGGTCAGGTTCTTGGACAGAACCCTTCTTTCTTTCCAATCTTTACAACTGTATAACCTGCGGTAGACACGGCCATCGCTCCTTTTTGGTCCTTGACACTTCGCCACGTCTCTGGGAACGATCGTCTTTACAAACCATCCTAGGCGGCCGTCACGCTTACTAGTAGAACAGCAAATCCACATTTCTAAAGCAGCTTTCTTGTTCTAAAGTCAACCTTGATTGATGTCCAAAATGCTTTCCAAAAAGCAGCATCTCCTCCATGCAGTCTTTCTTGCAGTTTCGGCAGTGCAGGCACATATGATAATGACTTCCCCACAGCCTTTCGGACAAGATACTTTGAACAATTCTCCCTTGGCTGCTGATGGCTCTGACTTTCCATGCAAACTACGAAGCGACACTTATGCCTTCACCCCCGATGTGCTCAAAGCCAACACGTACCATGTTGGTGACTCACCTCTATTGAGCTTCAAGGGCGGTGCGACTCACGGCGGTGGTGCCTGTCAAATCAGCTTGACCACTGATCTCGAACCCACAAAAGACTCAGAGTGGTTCGTCATTCATTCTATTCAAGGCGGCTGTCCCGCAAACGTAGCTGGAAATATCGGAGATGACGCCAACGCTCCAGATCCGACGACCTTCAACTTCACAGTTCCTGACATTGCTGCGGGCCGGTATACCCTAGCTTGGACCTGGTTCAACCGAATTGGTAATCGCGAAATGTACATGAACTGTGCTCCTGTCGAGATTCTTTCAACTGCCGGTGGCAAGAAGCGTGAAGAAGTGACGTCTTTGTCCAAGCGGGCTGAATTTCCTGAGATGTTTGTCGCCAACATCAATGGGTGTACTACGAAAGAAGATTTCGACATTCGTTTTCCAAACCCAGGTGATTCGGTGGTATATCTTGGTGAAGCTGCAAATCTTCTTCCATCGGGTCAGCCTGCTTGTGTCGGAGGTGCTGGCCCTACCGCGACTGGTGTCATTGCTGCTCCTACTCCCACTGGCACTGGTTCGGCTAGCGGTAGTTCTGGAGGTAGTTCTGGAGGAACTTCAGGGGGCTCTTCTGGTGCATCCGCTGGCGGCTCTGCACCAAATGGTCCTAGCACCTTCACCACCGCGACTGCAACCTCGACGATCCCTGAGAATACTGTACAACCAGTTACTGCCGCAACATCCACGGAACCAGCTACTTCTGTTCCGACGTCTCCATCCACGAGCAGTAGTGGTGGTTCTACATCTGGTGCTCTCAGCGGCCCTTGTTCCAATGAAGGCGCATGGAACTGCATCGACGGTACATCCTTCCAGCGTTGCGCGAGTGGTGCCTGGTCGGCTGCTCAACCTGTTGCACCAGGAACCAAGTGTAGCGGTGGACAATCAAGCGACCTCAATCTGGTTATGGCTAAGCGAGATTATGCTGGCCAAATACATCACCGCCGTTCTTCGATCATCGACCAGATTCAAATCTGATCCGTAACAGCTGGACTGCCAACTAAATCATTCTCTTCGCTGGCCCTGGAGGTCTTTTTTAACTTTTTTCATGATAATGTGACATTGTAACGACCGTACATGAAAATGGGAAACGACTTGGGAGGTGTCTTGTATTCAACTATCGTCTTTGTGACTAGTCCTGCAGAACAGTCGTAAAAAGTCATATGATCAACCAGTACAAGTCTCTTGCTCAGATATTCCTGCTTCAATGATCAGTTCGTAGTAAACAAAACATGATTGGCTACAAAATTCAATGTGGAGCCTTCACCCACTTACCTGCCGAAAAAGTTGTTAGCCCTAAGCCCTTGTTTCCCTTTTCAGCTGAAATACCCGCACTGCAGGCCGGAAATCCACACTAAGCGAGAGCGAAAAAATCCACACCTTCAATCTCGAAGTCTCAACACTCGAACTTCGACCTCGACATCGACCAACACGACATATCGAACTTGTCGACAACAATGGCGTCCCGACCATCTGTCACCATCGCCACGGCCGAGGGTAAGCCCTCTGGTGCTACTCACCCCTTGCCCACCGTCTTCACTTCGCCCATCCGCCCGGATATCGTCCAGAAGGTTCATACCGGTATTGCGAAGAACAAGAGACAGCCCTATGCCGTGAGCGAGAAGGCTGGTGAACAGACTTCTGCTGAGTCCTGGGGTACTGGTACGTTTGACAAAAATGGCGGAATTGGCTACACATTTAGAGGATTGAAGTTGATTGGATTCTTTTTTGAACTACAGGTCGCGCTGTTGCCCGTATTCCCCGTGTCTCTGGTGGTGGTACTCACCGTGCTGGTCAGGCTGCTTTCGGTAACATGTGCCGTTCTGGTCGTATGTTCGCTCCTACCAAGGTCTGGCGCAAGTGGCACCAGAAGGTCAACCAGGGTCAGAGGTAAGGCTGCATTTACAGATCGAAAGGAATTCGGGGTGCTAACATTAGTTACAGACGCTTCGCTACCGCCTCTGCCTTGGCTGCTTCTTCCGTTCCTTCTCTTTTGTTCGCCCGCGGTCACCGTGTCGCCAGCGTCCCCGAAGTCCCCCTCGTCATTGAGTCCAAGACCTTCGAGAACGCCGCCATCGCCAAGACCAAGGCCGCCGTCGCCCTCCTCAAGGCTGTCGGTGCCGGCCCTGACCTTGTCAAGGTCCAGAAGTCCAAGAAGACCCGTGCCGGTAAGGGTAAGATGCGTGGCCGTCGTTTCCGCCAGCGCCGTGGTCCTCTCGTTGTCTACAACCCCGAGACCGACGGCAAGGAGCTCGTCAAGGCCTTCCGCAACATCCCCGGTGTTGAGACCTCCTCCGTCTACGCCCTCAACCTCCTCCAGCTCGCCCCCGGTGGTCACCTTGGTCGCTTCATTGTCTGGACCTCTGCTGCTTTTGCTGCTTTGGACGAGGTTTACGGTACTACAACTACTGCTTCTGCTCTTAAGAAGGACTTCCTCCTCCCCTCCAACGTCCTTGCCAACGCCGACATTACCCGTATCATCAACTCTTCCGAAATCCAATCCGTGCTCCGTGAGCCCAAGGGTGAGGCCCGCACCAAGCGTCCCTTCGTCCAGAAGAAGAACCCTCTCCGCAACAAGCAAGTCCTTCTCCGCCTCAACCCTTACGCCGCCCAATACTCCAAGGACAAGGTCGGCCAGCAGTCTGCTGAGGCTACCAAGCCCGAGCGTGCTGGTGAGCAATTCCAGAAGATCCTTGCTGAACAGTAAACTGTTTACAGTCTTTTGTTTGGTTGTTTCATGTGTTTCTTCAAAAATGGGGTTTTTATGTCCACTACCACTAGTCTTTAGCACAGCTACATGAAATGAATATGCATGCGTGCCATAATGTGTGATGCCATCAATGAACGGTTATGACTTGAATTGGCTTATGTAGAGTGCTTTTTCCACTACTAAGCTAGGCATGGATAGGTTGATAATATTCGTATGGAGTAGTGGGCATGTGAGAGTGTACGTTTTCAAATTTCCTCTTAGTTGAAACATTGCTGTGCAGGATGAAGCATGATAGGAACGATCAACCCGGGTAAGATAACCAGAAACAAAACAACTCGACTAGGTACATTTTCTCCTCATCTACGCAGCAGCCTTGCCCAATTGACTCACCAACTCCAAGTCTCGGTTTGCCATCCTATTGACGGGATTTATTCAGGCTGACTTCGTATTACACATTGTAGATCGCACTTTCACATGTTTCCTATCAACTGACCCTAGGTATATAATATATATATATTACAGATCAAGGATGCAAATTTCGCTTAGACAGTGGAGACAAGCCTCTTGACAGGGGGTCTGAAAGCGGAAGTACGTGCCTGAATATTTTCCGAGTTTTGGACCATCAAGCATCATTGACGGAGTGGTGGTTATATTGCCTGTGCATATGCGGTAAACCGACGAATGGCTAGGTCAAGCTTCAGCAACGACAGGATATTGACCTTGGCTGACACACCACAATATGGAGGAGCGTCACTGATAATATATGAAAATATATCGGATCAATGCACAATATAAACGACATTACTGCCTGGTTGTGCATCAGAGACATTAGCCAGATGCATACTAGTAGTAAACCTGGTTGACGACGAGCCACTGAGGGAGCTCGGAAAACGAAAGGCGGTTTGCCTAGGTACATGTTTTCCTTGAAACATCAAGCTTAATTCCGGTATGATATAGGCTTTAGATTATGATGTTTTGCTTTTGACATGGAGCGGCGTGCATGCATCTCAACAGTCGAGACTATAACACCGTTATTATACCTCCGAGGTCCTCTTGTCTGGTCATAGTCATCTGGAGTTCATACCCTAAGTAGTACATATGTAGCCCTAATTAATTATCTGCTCATAGCTTCGGGCTTCATACTCTGTGCCGCACTAATGCAGCACGGCCAAATATGTATAATACGTACCATTGGGAGAATATATTACCGCACAGATACCTAGGCAATGCACAGCTATAGATAACGTCCACGATCCGTGTCTAACAAGCCCGAAGAAAAGATTAGAAAAACAACTGTTAACCTTATGAGCGACGGTCCGCTTGGGGTTCATACAGCTTGTAGACTGCTTGCTGCATATCCCGACCTGTCCCCGTACTATCAAACTCTGCTAACGTCCGACCTAGGCACCAATTGCCGAGGCGAGAAGTGTACCTGACTCGCTAATTTTCTATCTAGTCGAACATCCAGAGTTACGTAAGAAAACTTTTCTTTGCTCAAACCAGGTAAGTTACTCGTGCTATGTAGTAGTACTAATTGATCGGAAGGAACGAGCTATCGTTTCCGGTCCGCTTGGTCCATCTCCTAGTCTTGGAATGGGAATATATCGTCAAGGCTTCGAGCCAAAGACACCGAGATACCCACGACCGGAGCAGTCGTCTGCAACTTTAATCGCGCAGTACCATCTGCGATGCTACGGCTAAGATATGTGTGGCTGTTTGACATACTGTATGTAGTACTATATGGATGCTGGAGTGGAGTCTCCAGATTCGAGATTCTGTCGATCTGGTCCATTAATAAACATTCCTGGCCTGATGTTCCTTTGTCTGTACGAAGGACAACATACGATATACATACTATGTAGTATACCTGCCAAACTGCATACTACGTAGTATCAACAATCACAAGCTGCCAACAACAAGCTAACTGCCAAGGAACGTCTCAAGTCCCCATTTGTATTCTGGCCTTTTTTAGAACAGGGGATGGATCGGATGCAACTTTGGTCCTTTCTACGTTTTTGGTTAGTGGAAAATGTCAAGCCGGGCTTTGCTCGATCCAGAGTTTCAAACTTTGCCGAACAATTTGCGGCGCTGGCACTCGGACAGCCCACGCAGATTAAAACTAGGATTGAAAATTGGGATTCACGTCGGCCTTCTGACTGCCGAGAGTAATTGCTTTTTCGTCCCCCCTAGAGCGACAGCTGGTTTGCGGAGTATCTACTATCTAGTCAGTGGCAGTGATCACTGCTTAGGAGGGAACCCTAATCAGGGTGCGCAATTACCTATTTCGGAAAACTTCCGCTGTACTTTGTCTTTTTATCGTGTTACTAAAACAAAAACAAACGAATCGTACGTACGAAGCGAATGCTACCTACGCCGCAAATGATTGGGACCGACGGGGGAGCTGAAATTTGCTGGTGTTCATTTATTTATATTGTGTGCGTTCGTTGGTTGACCAGTAACATTGAACGGCTGGCGCTGATAAATTAATGCAATTTGGTTCGTCTCCTCTCTCACATGTAAGACAGTGAGGACATGGCGTTGTGTAGTAACAGTCGTAAACACTACGTACGAATACGAGGATATGCAATTGAGTTGGCTACATGTTGGCAAAGGAAAAAAACAAAAACATAGAAAGATGATGTCGCTCAATGCATATATGTTATTGGTTTTAAAGCCGACAGAGTCTTCGGTCGACGTGTCTCCGTAGAGCGAGGACATTCCCTAGGGCACTATGTAGTTTCTCCACCAGTATTGATTAAGACGCCATAAAGTAACTAAATTTCAATAGTAGATTAGTGCTCCATAGTCGGACGCTTTCTTAAATTCTTACCGGCTGGGCTATTGTTAGTTTCGGGTGCATGATAGCGTGGATTGCTCGGAGCATATGTGTATTATTGCCACGCATACTAAATACTCAGTATCTTGTAACCAGCTATGTGTCGTTTACCGCCGTGATTTACATACACTGCGGACTAGAATTACCCTTCCCACGGTTCGCTCCCGCGCTGTCGCTCTTGTTCCTTCGTTCGACGGCGAACTCCGTCTTCTTTTTCGTCCTCGGTCTCAAGGAACCTGGCGAAGATCATCCACCCCGCAAACTCGTACGTTGATGTTGCGTATCTCTAGGCTCGGTTTCTTGACTATCCCCAAACGGTCTACCATGGCTTGACCATTGGCCACGGTGTTGTGGACGCATAGTTTCGCAGTTATTAAAACAGTGTGACTTAAGGGCCGATACGACGTCCATACCTTGTTTCGGTGGAGACGGCGTTAATTCATCCAACCGGCAGGCCCTCTCGTATAATTAATTAGTACTATCCTGGATTCTGATTACGGACCCCAGTGAAAGCAGGAAGTGGACCAGCCAGACTCGTTCCGATTTGGAAGCTCTTCACTTTCCTAAAGAGGATTTTTTTTTCTGTTGCCACGTCGAGCAAGAGACTGAATCCCTTCAAAGGCAGTCGCAAGCTTGCCTCGCAAGTCGCTACCTTATTCCGCACTTCCTTTGCTCACAATGCGGGTCGATCAACTTGTTGCGTCCAAACGGCTATACTCTCTTGAGTTGTAGAACGAACCTTGCGTATGCCACCAGACTCTCATGGTTCGAACGGAGATTTTTCTCGACGCGATTTCGCCCGCTAAAGTCCCACAAGCTGCACTTCCAACACCAGAGGCAGAACTACTTGCCAGGTTTGTACCTTAGCCTGACTCTATGGAGCGTGCTACTCGTCCTTTACAAAAAGCCCTTGTGGCCGTTCCCCGTTGTGGCTGTCGGCCCCCGCCCCGGCGCGCAGATCCGCTGGTTCTTTGTCTGTCTTGAAAGCAACCAAGAGGAACACCGGCCAACGAGGAGAACCCTGGGCCTTGAGCATCTGATTTTTGGCGTTTTCCAGTCCTAAAATTGGCGCTACGTGTGGTAGTATCGCCTAGGTCGTCGGCACTACTGCCGGGCGTTTCCATTGACCAATTGATGACCGGGCCCGCTACGAGGCACTGGTGTGGTGGAGTTCTACGTGTGTATCTTGGTTCCGTGCGTGATAATACTGCTTGTGAGAGGCTGAACTGGCTAGCTAGCTAGAGAGATGCGAGACGGCACTTTGGCCTAGCTTCCCTTCCCGCACGCACGTCCTTTGCGGATATGGCAATCTGGAGCAAAGCCAAAACGGTGCCAGGTACGAGCTCCAGTAGACACCTCAAAGGCTCGAACGAGAATCCTGCTCGGATTTCCGTGACTATCCGTTCGGTACTTACTACACTCCGGCCTGTGTGAGCTTGTATGTTGCTCCTTGCCTGAAGGTGCACCCCTGTTCACACTTGCATTGATGACAGCCGTGTCTGTTGAGCGAATTGCAAGGTTGAGTAACAAGTTGTCAACAGTCGGTTTTGATTGGTGATTGTCTGCTGGTCAGACGGGGTCTGCAGATAAGATTGACCCTGGACAGCGAACAACTTCGGCTCATAATTTACATTACCAGACGGCTACTGCTGGCTAACTTAGTCTACCAGAGAAAGACAAATCGTGTATCAGCTTTGATACGCCGATCTATTTCCAGCCCACTTTATTTCCTTTTGCAATCAAACGAGCATGTGTCTCGATATTTGCTAATAAATAGGCCTTCACCAAAACGCGAGGCTGGAGAGCTCTCAAACGGTAGGGCAGTAGTACGTGCATGATCTAGTGTGAGCATGTCGATCGGGTGCGATATAGATCGTAGTGATCGTTCCGTGACGGTGGAAGGTCGACCGGAATCGAGTGCTAATGTGGTCTGGACCGCTGCACTGCTGTTGATCTTCACAGAGCCGGTAGATAACTTCCAATTGCCTCGATCGTCACTGCAACGACTCCTTGTACGCTTCTACACTGTGTAGGACGCTCAAGTATAGAAACATTGCCCAACCAACCCTGGTCATCCGAGGTCTTAGGAGGATGGATATATTGCTGCGACTTCAGGGCCAAACGGGTTCACTCCATGCCGGCTCACTAGCGAGTCGCAACAGCCCATACCGGCTACACGTAACGGCTGACTCTCGATCTCGGGCATTGTTGAGACTTTGCATGGTTCCCACTTTTCACTAATTGCTCGATTTCCGCTAGAAGCCCCGCCGACTATCTGAAAATGGGGCAATACGTAGTAATAAATACTACTATGTACTTGCCTGATCCTGGTAGACAGGACGTAGGGTCAGAGCCCACAGCAGGCAGCCTTTTGGACTGCACGCTACGACGTAGTAGGTACATGGTATGCATTCCGTAATGCGTACAGTACTGCACCAAAAGAAGGAAAACGTCGAGCGTCGTAAAATGCTCGGGAATTTAATGTATCCACTGCCAAGCAAAGGGTCTTCATCAAATTGAACTCAAAGTGATTGCGACTTGCTACTACGTATTTCTACAACGTGGAGCTGTTAGCGATGCCCATTTGAAAATCCTTTCCTATTTGCTCACAGCATCTGCCCTCTTGCATCGTTTGATTTTCTTCGTGCTCAATCTCTCACTCTTGCCTAGAGTGCTCGTTTTGCCGAACATATGCGTCCTACTCTGACTATTGTACGAGACCCGCCTCTTTGTTTGTTGCTCGGTATTTGGCAAAAGGCCCATGCAGACAATCGACCGAGGACGATGCCAGAATCTTGAGAAGCATTGTGGCATCATATCAACCCTCTAGTCCGACGCTCCTGTCGTTTACAGACTATTTCACCTGGCCCATTGGTAGTTGCAATACATTGTCACGGCGCTGGCTTGCATAGTTCAGCATTTTGTTCACTCACGAAATCAGCTATCGAATTGTTCTTCGGTCGAAGAATCTGATATAGTAACTTGGCACGCATGTTCGTGGACTGTTGGGTTTTAGTGTCCGAACTAAGTCGCGGGTTTCCTATTCGCTTTATGTAATGATCATATGCTTCGCTTTTTATATGTCAACGCCATAGCCCATTGGCACTCGTTGCGCCATCTGATCGCTCACAACCAAGCGCCCGAAAATATCGTCTTCGTGAAGAACACATCATATTGGGATCGTTTTCCTTCTGACGTATCCCGGCCATTCGTCCATTGCCTTGCAATATAGGCTGTATCGAACTTGCCATGTTGCGTCGAAAATCCCCATGAACCGAAATACTTTGCAACATTGAAAGCGGCTATCCTTGTATTGGCCAACCTGTTTACCACAAGATAATCATCTCGCCATTTCTTTTTCCGTCCTGCGTGACATTATTCAGCAATTGGCTCCGTACGCATCGTTAGTACGGCAGCTTGAGAATGAGCCTAACGTACTCACAAATCGAGCACCCTGGCTATCTCTTTCCTTTACAGAGCATGAGCCACAATTATGACGGTGGTAGGCATGGTCAGGACCGAAGTAGCCGTCAATATCGGCTCCCGCCACCGCATTCATCGATTCCAATAGGACTCGTTGACGATCAACAAACGCCATCATACCAAAGAACAGACGTATCGCATTCGAAAAACGATTTTCCCGCACAAAGAGAGAACCTACCGTCTGTCCGTCAACTACTTTCTGACCCAAACACAAGCTACTTGCCTTCCTTTCCTCCTACACCGCATCACGGCCGCAGCCTACAGAACTCGCCATCCATACATTCGCGCCCTCTCAGCTCACATTACAACCCTCCACGAAACTCGGAGACAGGCTTCTCTGACTATACCTCTTTCTCTCCTTCGAGTGATAGAGACAATGAGCACTATCGTAGCGCACAGGCTACTAGACTGCCCCCAATCTCGCAAGTAGGCTTGGAGGCATCGCACACACATCCGTCTCAGAGATCTCGTTCGCATCTTGTGTCAGACGGGGATTCTCCCAGAAGCCAGTCCTTTTCGAGGGACCCAACAACGAGTCCGGGACACTCTGATCAGTCGTTATCTCATTATTTTTCAAGCCCAACGCAAGAGGGCTCACAGTCCGGATCACGAGGACCCGCTGTGCCCAACCAGGTTGTGGATGAACGATATCTCCCCGGAAAAGGTGTTTGTTACATCTTTGCAGACAATTCCTATTGCCCGAAATTGATCGACGGTCAGCCAGTCAACCCGAACTGGGGGTTGACCAAGGCTGGTAAAGCCCGGAAACGGTTGGCACAGGCTTGCATTCCCTGCAGGGAAAAGAAGGTGAAATGTCAGCCCAATCTCCCCAAATGCGATCAATGCCAGAAGTCGGGGCGGGAGTGTCGGTTTGAGAGTGCGTAAGTTGATCAATCTTTTAATCCCTTGGATACAAATCAATGCTGAGACTTTCTTCGTTTATCGCTAGACCTCGCGGAAGTCGAGGGAGATCTTCTTCGTATGACCTTCAGTCAGCGTAGACGGATAAACTGTACGCAACGGGCTGATATCCCACATCTCTTCTCAAAATGATTTCGAAGAAGAAGCAGCCGTGCCGTTTCTATACTCCTCGACTGACTGGACATGTTCAAAATTTTTTAGCATTTCATCTAGTATCTATTCGGCTGAAGAAACAAACCACGTTCGTCGGAGGACAGAGATGCCGTGCTCTGAAAGGGGAACTCATGACGAGTGTGAACCTTGGCATGTCTTTGAAGGGGATGATACATGAGGGCCTCGGAACACAAGTATACAGCATGCGATATTTTTCTTGATAATACAAAGGCGCGATTGCTTTCACCAAATGCCGACCTGCAGTAGTTAACTGATACGTCGGCGGGACCCGAGAATGTGGCTGAGGAGACGTATAGCATCGTGGCTGTTGGGCTCCGAAACTCGAAAGGGCGGTCTTGAGAGTGAAAGGCTCGCCTGGGTTTATTGTACGATACTAAGTTGATGGCTGAGTTTTGTTCGGCCCGGGATATCATTGATGACAACGAAATGGTGGCGGCGCTGGTCCGAATTCAAGAGGATTGATTGGAATGTTCCACCCAAGGTCGCGAGCTTTAGCTATGTCCGTCGGTGACATAAGGTGACATAAAGGATACACACTGGCCTCTGGGCGATGCATACTGTGATGCCATATGATTGTTACGAATAGATACAAAAGTGTTTGATAACGAACTGCATACTTGCTTACTGCTCTGTTGATTTGTCTGCAAGCTTCGGTTGATTAGGGTTTAGGGTTAAGTCAGGGTCAGCCGACTATTCTAAGCTTCAATCTGATACGTAACGGCCGAGAAACCAAAATGTATATGTAAAAGTTGAAACTGACCACTTCAATGCCAACTTCGATGCATTTCTACCCTGCATACAATGCCTCTGTAGCATCATACCCGCTATGAGGGTGAAAATAAAGCTTAACGGCCAACGTGCAGAACGGGATGGCGCCAAGCCTTATTCCCGCATGACGCCGAAGCTATCCAGCGAAAGAACAAACTTTGGAGCTCCCACTTGCACCGCATCAACATCAATTGATGCCTTCAACGATGCTACTATATATGCAATTTATAGCAGGATACGACAGAGCTCTCTCAGCAATGGAAAGATAGGAAAAGCAAAGCTGTTTTATTAGCTTAGGCCGTCCAATTTAGTCGTCGACAGTCACGTTCCTGCGGGGATGGCTTCTTCACGATTCGGAGAAAGCCGTCCAAATGGCAGCTTCCACCACGACGAGAACGCCAGCGCCGACTTAGACAAAGACCACGAATTGCTAATGCGATACCCTGACAAAGTCGATTACTACAGCCTTCTCGGACTTTCACGCAACCCACCCCCGACAGACAGCCAGCTACAGACCGCTTACCACAACCTATCCCTCAGTCTGCATCCAGACAAACAGCCTGCGCATTTGGTTCAGTCAGCGAACGAACAGTTCAGGCTTGTGCAGGAAGCGTATCGGATTCTGAGTGACCCGAAGAAGCGGATTGTTTACGATCTGGAAGGCGAGGAAGGAGTGCAGCGTGAATGGAGTGCGAGTGGATCAATGGCAGCGAGGATGGAGAATGAAGATGCTGGCTTGGGGCCAGTTGGTCCCAGAGCAATGTCGCCGACTGAGTTTCGGAAGTGGTTTATTGCGCGCATGAAGGCAAGGGAGAGGACCGCTCTGAATAAATTGGTTGGCGCTAAGGTACGTTCTTGCCTGCAGCTGTTGACTTGGGCAATTCGGTGCTGATGTTGAATATGGGGATAGGCATCCATATCAGTTACCGTTGACGCTTCCTCCTTAATCTCTCCTGGCGATGAGGAAGGTGAAGTCATTCTCGATTTTCCACCACCAAACCTGCATGCGAGTCGTTTCGTTCTCGGATACTCTTTCAAGACGGCTTTGCCGGATTTTGGGAGTGCTTGCACATGGTTCTGTAGAAGGCATGAAGATACGGAGGAAGAAGCTTCGCAGGAGAACGTGGCGGTAGAAGAAGAATCCGGATTTCCACCCGAAGTGACCTTTCACGCAAATGTTAGCGGTGCGATACGACAAAGCAAACAGGCGTTTAGGTTACCTACTCCGGATGGACGGACGGAAGTCGTCAAGGTAACTGTCCCAAGTGAAGTGTTATGAGTTTGGGCTGACCGAAATACCGTAGATTGACGGCTCGCCTTTCCTGGGTGCCGCATTGTTCAACCTAAGCGCCACTATCAACCACCAATTCACAACTGCTCGATTGCAGGCAGATGCCCAATCCAGGTTCAGTATGCGGTCTCTGCTCGAGGGGGCATCAGTTGGCGGAACCATGACTATTCTACCGACTCGGGCACTTGCCTTGCATATGGAGAAACAAGTATATCCCTTTCCTAACAGCAAGCCATTCACAGTGCTCGTCAAGAGTACCATACCATCTAATGTCAAATTTTATATGCCTAATATAACAACATCAATCGTGAGACAGTTTAGTTCGACGAAATTTGGCACTCTGTCATACTCGACTGGTTCGCAATTGACATGGCCATCATTTCTGAGAAGCTTTTTGTCTCCGATCGTGGACATGTCACTTGATCCACGGTTGGAGCCTTTGCTACTCAACGACGGCTCATTGCAGTTACAATATACATCCCTGTCAAGCCCTACCGCGGAAGAAGTAGCCAATGATCCCGATCTTGCCAAGTCGACAGAAAATGAAACCTGGCAATGGGGTCTTGCTGCAACCCCGACCGGGAGTCAATTGAGTTTAACATACGGACGCACATTCTTTGCTGATAGATTCGAGGATGTTCCGCGCTCAGAGTGGAACTTGGATGGCTACCATCCAGCAATTCCTCTGCCAGACCACCGCGGCGTGCGAGTCGAAGTTGACGCGGCCGTCGGTCTAGAAGGGGACATGGCATGGGGCGTGACAGCTTCTCGAAGAGTTGGCGATTTTACACATATGGGACTTGGCGTCAGTCTCCGTGATGCGCGCGGCTTAGTCCTGGCACTTTCATGGCGCCGTTTGGGACAAACCATCAGAGTACCCATCCTGATCTGCCCCCTCGATCTTGCAGACGCTGAAATATCTGCTTTGGCCGTTCTTGTTCCATGGCTTACTTATATCGGCGTCGAGTTTGGTTACATTCGACCACAAGAAAGACGCCGTCGCCGCGAAGCACTCATTCGCAAACGCAAACAACTAAAGTCCCAACTTTCGGCGCGCAAGAAAGAAAGTTTGCAGCAGGTTGAGCTGATGAGCGACTTGACGAAACGCCGACAAGCGCGCGAGAAAGATAAAGGTGGACTGGTCATTGAGAAAGCCGAATACGGTTACATCCCACCTAAGAATGCGAAACGTGCCGAGCCTGAGGTTATTGATGTGACAATCCCTGTAGCCGCGCAAGTTGATAAGAGCCAACTGTTCATATCGAAGAATACCATTCGAGTTAGTCTACAACCCTTGACTGAGCTGACCCAAGCATGACTAACACCGCGTCCAGTTCCAAATTATCGGCTTTTACGACCCCGCCCCTCTACTCCCCAAAACATTAAGAGTATGGTATACCTTCCGCGGGCAGCCTCATTACGCCGAAGCCAGAGACGGAGAAGACCTGGTCTGTCCGCGAAGAGAACACATGCTTATACCTGAAGATTCGTGACTGATCATTCATTTTTGTTCGGAAATACATGTACATTACAATAGAGTAGCCACAAAAGCGAGACTCGCCTAGATTTCTCTTCTCTTTGTTCGATTGTCTGTTGTATGTTGACGAGGTGTGGATGAGCATTGCATGTCGGAGGTGTTTGGAGTTCGATAGAAGTATGTAATAGAATCTCTTGCTATTATTAGCTATATATTCTCTAAAGGTATCACCGTGGACGTTGACATGACTATCCCTGCTCTCGCGTCAACTGGTAGTGTAACTCTCTACATAATAAGCTCTCAGCTGGTACAATATGTGAATTATTCCTATAGATGTAGGTGACGAAGATTTCTCTCTTTCATCTAAAGTCCTCCATCAGACTGACGGTCATTTCCGTACCTTAGTATGTTTGTTCTTATTGTTACGTAGTGAGTGAGTAACTGCTTGATATAAGATGGACTAAGAGAAATTTGATATTCTGTTCAATAGGTGTCAAAGGGATTAAAGATCTGACAGACATGGTTCAATATTGAATAAATGATCTTTTGCTTTGCTGATTACTTTGAGTCTTCTATTTCTCACCAAGTTAATATGCCTGGATAATCAAGCCTAAGCCTGAGCCAGAGAGAGCTTCTACAGACAAAGCTTTAGCAGTGAGTCCCTGGCTGAGTCGTGTGATACTCACTGAACCTTTGAAAGTTCACATTTGATCCCCAGCTAGGGGACCCTTCTAACAAAAAAGACTTTGAGCAAACGACTGGAATTTCCCTGTGGTCATATTTCTGCTTAAAACCTTTCTGCTTAAAACCTACCGTTTTTGACCTTTTATAGGAGCCAACTGACCTCTTAAGGCAGTTTACATCCACATGACAGCCTTAATTGAGAGGATACAAGAATATCATCGCGGCGAGAACTCAACCAAGCTGACACAATGTGCTGCGACGAATGCATCGATTGCTTTCTTGAGGATTGGTGTTGTTGTTGGTATGCCGACCTACTCAGAGCAGGTCGACAAAAAGATGGTCCAGAGCGTGAGAGAGTTATGGTTCGTCGAAAAGTCGATGGGAGAACTATCATGAGCATTGAGTCTCGGCCAAGACGTCGTTCTCGCGACGTGAGTATGTCATATCCTTCATTTATGGCCGCATCTAACCCCAGAATGTCATCTAGCCCGCCAATCAAGGAAATGTCATGATTGCACCACCACAATATGGGGTAACACGCACGGCCGGCCATTCCAATGCGCAAGACTCGAAGCATAATGAGAGGTCTGGGCGGAACAATGACGATCGACCTGCTAGAGGTGTTAATCAGGGGAAAGACGCCGGGGTTCAGACCACTGATAGTATTTTGAATTTTGGTGCAGGAGGTTCAGTATCGGGATCTGGAAACCAGCAGGATAATCAAGGCAAGGGCAAGGGAAAGAATAAGAAGAACAATAACCAGGACAACAACGAAGGCAGCAACGAAGGCAGTAGCAAGGAAAAGGACCAGGAGAACAATAAGGGTGGCAAAAAGAACAAGAACAACAAGGAAAACTCAAACCAGAACTCAGATCCCCAAGCGGAAAGCTCAAAAGTCAATGACACGAGTGATGATGCCAACGACAAAACCAAAAATAAGGGCAAGGCCAAAGCGAAAGACGATAACGAACCCCAGGATTCAGGTACCAGGACCAAGAAGGATGTACATTTTTCCGAGAAGGAGAAAAAAGAAGATAAGAAAAACGGTGATGCAGAGACCGTAGCGAGGGCCGAACAGCCTCTGTGGGAGAATGCCACGCCCGTCACAGACCAAGAGACATCTGCAGCCGGTGAAGGCCTCTCGGAATGGGACACCAATACTGGAGATGATTCAGCGACGGCAGCCAATGAAGGGAATACCGATTGGGACCCCCCGGCCGATGATATGGATATTCTTGGTTTCCAATGTAAGAGCTCTCACTTTCGTACCAGGGACTGGAATCCTAATACCAGGCAGGGTAGACGCCGACGCTGGACCAGGAGCAACACGCGAGCATGGAACGACTCATACGAGGAAAATGAACGAAATACTAGGCCGGTTTCATGTGAGCCAGTGCTAGGTAGAAACGGATACCATAGGCATTGGGCGTGCGATAGCAATGGAAGATTCTCGTTGAGGTCAAGGGCAGAGATTGAGGAGCACTATCAGCCAGGACAGTGGGAGGAGGATGGGATATATGAATATTTTAGAAGCTATAGATGGTAGCACATTCTTAGATGCAGGGGTAATGACTGATGATCATTTCGTTTTACTCAATAATCAGTAAGAGGTTCTTGATGATTTAGGAGACGTTCGATCTGATATAAGTCATATAGCGAAGGAGACGGCAAAACTGTAACGTGATCAGACATCGTAGCAGATTTAGGAGCAGTTTATCGGAATCTAATTTGTGAATATAATATTTGCTTGTGGAAGATTTCTTCTAAAATCGACTCCCAGATGAAGTACGTATTGAGCTTCACAATTAGGTACCTAGTGGGAGCAATTACGGCGACCGAGAAAACCCATAAACGCATCCGTTGCCATCATCAAAACTTCAACATCCAACTTCTTTTTACAATAATACTCACCTCACGCACCCTACACACGTCACCGCCGTACCCATATATCGACTATGGCATCTGTTGCGTCAGGTTTGTTCAAATCTTTACCAAAACCCAAATATACAGGCGAGGATGAAGAAATTCCTTCTCACGCGCACCAGCGTGGGCCCCGAGTGCTCGGCGCTGGCGCTCTCGATGAGAGTCAAATCGTGCTAAGGGTATGTCAACTTGTATTAAAAGTTCCATCGCTTACTGCATCTGCTAATGACAATACTCAGAGAACCGGACCTCCGCCGTACGGCAACCGAACGGGATGGCGACCGAGAGCACCTGAAGATTTTGGCGATGGTGGCGCCTTTCCAGAAATTCTCGTCGCACAGTATCCTCTCGACATGGGTCGTAAAGGCGGCCAGACGACATCCAACGCTCTGGCAGTACAAGTTGATGGAGAGGGAAAAGTCAAATACGATGCTATTGCACGACGCGGACACAGCGATAATCGAATCGTCCATGCCTCATTCAAAGATCTCATCCCACTACGACAACGGGTAGATATGGGCGAAATCTCACTCGATCGGCCGTCGCAAGAAGAGGTAGCCGAACAGATGGAAAAGACAAAAGATGCCCTGGCTAAGCTGGTCACTGGAGCTGTCGCAGCTCAGAAACCGAAAAACGTCCGTGGCGGGCAGAGGGCCGATCCTACATTTGTGCGATACACGCCGGCGAACCAGATGGGAGATACAAGCAAAAAGAATGATCGTATTATGAAGATTATGGAGCGACAACAAGATCCTATGGAGCCTCCGAAGTTTAAACATAAGAAAATTCCTCGCGGTCCACCATCACCGCCTCCACCAGTGATGCACTCCCCTCCACGGAAATTAACTGCCGAAGACCAAGAGGCATGGAAAATCCCACCACCGGTATCGAACTGGAAAAATCCCAAGGGTTACACGGTGCCGCTCGATAAGCGTCTAGCAGCGGATGGCCGAGGTTTACAAGACGTTACAATCAATGATAAATTCGCACAATTTGCCGAAGCACTATTTACAGCCGACCGACACGCCAGAGAAGAAGTCCGGCAACGAGCACAAATGCAGCAGAAATTGGCCGAGAAGGAAAAGGCACAAAAGGAAGAGCATCTGCGACAACTTGCGCAGAAGGCTCGCGAACAGCGATCTACTGCGGCGTCGAGTCGTCGGGAATCTCGAGCCAGATCTTTTAGCGGTAGTCGGAGTCCTTCGCCCGCGTATTCATCGCGATCCGTTTCGCCTAGTGACGATGAGGCTGAGGCGCGAGAGCGAGAGCGAGCTCGTCGTGAGCGTCGACAGGAGGCAGAGCGTCAATTGCGGCAGTCCCGCATGGGAACAGAGCGTCGCATTCAGATGATGGCACGAGAGCAAAACCGTGACATTTCTGAAAAGGTGGCTCTGGGTCTAGCGAAGCCTACTCAAAATACCGAGTCTATGTATGATTCGCGCCTGTTCAATCAGACTAGTGGAATGAGCACGGGTTTCAACGAGGACAATCCCTACGACAAACCCCTATTTGCAGCACAGGATGCCATTAGCAGTATCTATCGTCCTCGCGCACAGGCAGATGATGAATATGACGAAGATGCAGCATCTGGTGAAATGAGCAAGATTCAAAAAAGTGGTCGGTTTGAAGTGCTTGGACGGGCAAAAGAGGGTTTCCGGGGTGCAGCGGATGCTGAGGTATGTTTAGTATTTCTCATTGTCTAGACTATGCTAATAGGTTGGCGCGTTAGGCTCGTGACGGCCCAGTGGAGTTTGAAAAGGATACTGCGGACCCGTTCGGTATTGATAGCATGATTGCGGATGTGACTGGTGGTGCAAGTGCCGGCCAAAAGAGATATGGAATCCAGCAGGCAGATAGAGATGAAGATGGGGGCCGCGGCTCGAAGCGGGCAAGGGTTGACGAGGAGGACTAATTGGCATATTATAGAAACTTTATGTACTTATACCAACATGTTACTGCAATCACATTGAGACGGCATACTAAGTTACAATAGCATGTACTGTCAATGACCGGACCTTTCTTACCTTCTACTCTAGACCACCTTGATCAGCTCATGTTGGAAACGCATTGCAGTTTCGTTCGTCTCCCTAATCGAATTCGAGCAATAGGCAATTTGACCGCGGCGTAAAATTGTAGTAGTTGTTGCTACCCACAGCACTCCGGCGTAGCCGACCCAACATTGGCGCAAAGCCCGAAACCTGTGAAATGGACGAATCGGCATGTTAAGTTCATCCAAGGTCCCCAAAAATCCGAGCAAAAAGGAGACAAATAAGATGAAAACCCAGCACCCCAATAATGCGGAGAAATTGCGAAGGGAAGTGGATCATTCGTGAATCATGGTCGATCAACATGCTGGATCACCGTAGTACTGAGTTTCTGCGGCATCATCGACTCTGATAGGCGAAAAAGCGGATTGAGTATTCGATCTAGTGTTGCACACCGGGTTTTCGGTAGAAGCTTACAATGCCAAGATCCTGGGTTAGTACGACTCTTTTTGAAACATGATATTCGAGCTGACAAAAGTCAGATCTGTGGTGGCTGTTTTCCAGCTTGGCCCGACTATGGCCATACAGGTCATATACATCTTCAAAACTCTCTCCACCATCTTTATTCTTCCTGAGCCAAAAAGAATAGAACGCAGGAAGCCACCACTCCTCGGCAAACCTCAGGATGACTCTGGGGTCGCTCGCGAAATCGCGGATATTCATACCACACTTTAATGCGACGCTGGCCATGTGCAAACTAGACCTCCGACTTGTACTCGATGAATGAGACCGGCCACTTGCACCGATTCGTATTTACCTTTGGTAGGACAGTGATCACCCAATCAACAGGCATAAACGCGGTTGCGTTCAATCCCATGTCCATCTAGAAAACACTCGGATACCCCGGCGGTTTGCCTGCACCTTGTCCGCCCGTATTCGCGAGTGTTGCATGGTGATATAAATTTTGGTTTGCCGCTACTAGCGCTGCACGGAGTCTAATGGGAGGTCGTTGGAGAAATTGTTCCAATTTTCTTGCAATGCAAACCGATTTTGAGCCGGCCACGGATGGCAAAAGTTGAAATCGAGGGTGAGATCGATCGTGTAACCTCATTACTGTAGCCAAACCAGATATTCCTACCTTGTATAGCCAGAATCCATCCTCCCCGGAAATGGCAGAATGGTAATCATCACTGCTTCCAAACACGTAGATGCCTACGTACGCAGTAACCAGGCCGAGGTACGCACATACATACCTATGTACTCAGCAAGTGTAATTAGTTAAGTTAGTTAGTGGCAACAGTCAACTAATCAAACACATCGTCAGCCATAATCTCGTTTCGTATCCCTACTAACCACGTCAGTGGCTTCCCCCAAACAACAATCCAACCCGCACATGTGTAACAGCAAGATATATGCACTCCGTATCATTTGCTTTTTCTTGGACACACTCATTTACCCCGTGGGGGAGCCGGAATTTGAGTTTGCTTCCGTGAGGGTTAGCACATGCAGTGAGCCTATCACGCCAAGAAGATATACTATCTTCTTTTCTTTTCCATTTCTCTCTTTTTCTCCTTTCCCTTTTTTGGGCAGAAAGGTTTCTCCGGTCTGGGATTGAGCATTGTATAGTTTGTTGAACGAAGCTGGGTCCTAGGAGAAGAGGAGCTCGGCCGATATATGCGCTGTACCTTGGTAAAATTGTTATCTTACCTCGGAAACTCGTTCCAGTGAGAACATGAAATCCTTAGAAAAATATGTCCCGACTAGAAGTACCATGTATAGATAGGGTAGAGTCGGCCAGAGTACTTATACTGCCGTTCCACCCAATCGTTGCGCCGAATGTACCCTATCTTTCACCCGGATGATCAGGCAATGATTGACCTGATTTTCTTCGCTCCCCACTTGTTATGCAAGTGAGAGGTTAGTACGTAGTTAACTTACTTAGTGCGTGCTAGCTGAATAGCAGGGTGTCAAGACACATTAGCACTCGCTTACTATTAATCGGTGCGAAAGCGCGATATGCGCAACTCAGATCTGTACGGCACGGACCTTGATATGCCGCATATTCAGCGTATATGTTTTGGCAATCCTTGTCAATATCAAGGTCAATATTCTCAATCAGAAATGAACTCGGTGACTTCATCTTGGTATGGTCATATGATTGGCTAGGCTCCATCGAATAGAAACGGAGTCAACAATCAGGAAGAAGAACCACCATACACTTTTCTCCGATCTTCTCATCCTAGTCTTGGGGAAGGACCTGTACTAAGACACGTACCTCACCTAGCGCACGGATACTTGCATAGATCCCTGGATGAGTTTATTGTGCGAGAGAATACATACTACGTAGAGTATTTGTCGTGGCATCGTGCCTGACAACTCATCATATCAGCATGCAATCTTAAACACGCTTGTTCAAGCGCTCCGGCCGCAATGTAATAATACCTACCCGAGGCGCTAACAGCGTCGGAATGCTCGATTCGGTCCTTCCACCTACCCACTCGTAAAAATATTGTAGAAGATTAATGACGCGGTTTGACTACATCGCGAGTAGACTAGCAGAGTCAGGCGTCATCGTGGCGGTTATGGCGAACCTTGCAGTCCAGCGACGTACAGCGGTCTGTCTAATTGGTCGTCTATCCAAAGGCTGGTTAGTAGGATTACCGCATGTGGAAAATCAGTCATCGCCAACCGTCAAATCAGTGGCTGCGATGCTTTTCACGAGGCGATCCGATAACCGTGACTGTTTGCAAAAGAAGAGTCAATTGATGCACTGATCGTCCGGTGGCTGCTGGATGACATGGCTCGAAAATTAGAGGGGGGGAAGTGTCGCAGCTCGCCCAGAGATAAATAAAATACGCTTTGTGAGTCAAGAACTGAACTTTGACCCACGTGGGGGGGAATGCTAGAGATAGTACAGATAGACTGGCCGGAAACAGGCACAACAACAACAACTCAGCGAGAAGATAAGACGTGGCATAGAACGAGAGAGAAGAGGCAGGAGAATGATTATATAGAATTAAAAAAGAAAAAACAAGACAGGTGGCCGAAAGGGGAAAGTACAGAAAGTAAGTAGTTACCTCAAAGCAAAGAGCTGCCTGTCTACACAGTATACGCAAAAAGAAGGAACGACCCACCCCGGGCAGTCAGTCATAGCCGTTCTTTATCGCGCCTTCCTCCAATTGATTCCCCTCTTTCTTTCTTTCTTTCTTATTTTACCCGGCCTCTGTTCTTTTTACATATCTTCAGCGAACATCGTATATATTATTACTTTTGCCTTCATCTGTTCTTCTTGTCCCTCTGCGCAAAGACCACCACCACTCGGCACTACCCACCAGCAGCCCTAACCGGCATCCTCGAGCTAGTCTAGGGTTCTTCGGCCTAGGCTGCCTTTAGGGCATACGTGATCTTACATACAATACATACAATCATACGTCCTGTTGGTCACTACTGTAACACTGGTTATAGTTACATGAGGCCATTATCAAAATTATTGATTTAATGCGCTAAGGCCATTATCGCCACCACAGACGACCATCGGACGAAAACAGAAAGGTAAAATATTCAGGAGTCAGAAATAGCGACAAGAAAAAAAAGGGAAAAAAACCATACATACACTGTGAATCGTCGCGCCGGCCCAAGTAACTACGTTCTCTTTCGACAGGCAGCCACGACATCGTGCATTCATCCATCTCATTCTCATACTAAGATCACCCTTTTTGGCTCGCGTTATTTTGTCTACGATTGCATAATACCAGCAACATTTCGACTGGTGCAATCTATACTTCCAAATATTTTCTTTCATTTGTTTGTTGGTAATCGAATTGATGCATTGCAACTTCGTCCTTTCCAATATACATAAACAACACGCTGGTGACTCCAGTATCTACTGCGTTTCAGTAAACACAACAAGATGGATCAGTCACTGTCTCTGATATCGGCAACTGTACAGATCACAGTATGTTCGATCACAACATCTTACAGTGCCAAAGCTGACGTTGGTTAGGATTCGGGTTTAGCCCTAGTACATATCCCGCTGGATTTGTATCCCTTCTTTGTTCAACCACTCTTGCGTCTTCTTTACTGTGATATACCGGCCATCAATAAGCTCGCGGAGGCGGAGGAAGAAGATGTGGAGCGCGCCAGTCTTACCCCGTTCAATCTCGGCTTCATTAACTTCTCTCTGACCCCTGTTGAGTGTTCCGTGGTCTGCTCTCGTCAACTAGCAGAGCGGTTTTTTATGCCGCTAGCAAACAAATTCAACAAACTCGCCTCATCGAATCAAAAAGTTTGGTTTAGCGACGATGACTTTATTGCTATGCAAGTTGAAGGTCAAGGGTTGGATGCTGGCCGACGAGTGCTAGAGTTGACTGGCCCTCTTGCTCTTGCTGGAATGTACGTTGTGTGCTTCGCTACAGATGAACCACCGCAGACTAATGATTTAGATCTATTTTCTTTATTTCCACCTACTTCTCCGACTACATCTTGGTCCCTGCTCGATCAAAAGATCAAGTCATCCGCACTCTGTCGAGTCAAGGGTTCACGTTCGAGACCGACTCCGACCAATTTGTCAACAACTTCAACATACAATCTCCTGGCCTACAATCATCTATACACATCTCACCGCCATCTACACCCCCGCCGTCCACTGTGAACGAGCTCCAAATGCGGACTTTCGACTTCCTGCGAAAGAACCGTATTGTTCCTCGTGTGGACCAAACCGTTCGACTTGTACAATGCTCCGCTCACCATCGTGATGGTGACACTGAGTCATCGGCAGCTATTTTGCGGAATGCACTTACAACTGCTCTGCTGGTCGACCATCCGCGGTTTTTGTCGCTGACATCAACACCGGCCGATCCGGCTGCATCACTATTACTGGAGAAGCGCTTACTGCCACGCTTTACGCTAGATCGTAGTATGCACTCAGATGATGAGGCGACAAGCATCCTTCTCGGCTCCAAGGAAGATATTCTGATTCCTATCACTCTAGACTTGCGTGAAATCCCTATCGACGCTACTGGTATCGTCTGTGGCGTAGCGGGTCGTCTCGCCGACGCCACAAGTCACAGTCGTGATCCTTACATAGGCGCCGCCATGTCAGTCGTCAGTTCTCCAGCCAACGAATCCAAACGGTTCTCCTTTGGCTCTGTCAACATCGACGACCTACAACTCTCAGATAGCGTCAGCAGTTTGGCTCCGAGCACTTCTTCCGCCACCGGCCTAAAAGCTCCAGACTTTGTTTCTGAGATCCCTCCACCAGGTCCTGACACCTACAACCCAGCGTATGACCGACGACCATCACATGACGCTGCTAACACGACGAAATCCACATCCACACCACATCATCGCCTAGAACCGGAGCAATACGGCGATGCCGTCGAGATCAGTTTCCTTAGTACTGCCCGTGCTGGTACTGTTCTCGTCTGGGAACGCGAAATTAACCTCGCTGTCCAAGCCTTGGACGCTGAAAAGACCCAACCCGCGCCCATAGATGAGGCGTAATAGGGCCCAAAATACGAAAAATACTCTCATGATCACGAAATTAGATCGCGGGGTTCCACAGGACCGCACCAAAAGTTTTGATCTTTTTCTTCCCTCTTCTCTCGACTCTATTTAATGCTACCTTTTGTGATGTGTCATGACATAAGATACCAAGCGGATTGCAAAACCATTCTTGTTTGTTTCATAATAGGGCGCCTAAAAATACTTCCTGTCTTCTACTTCTATACCGGGATTTAACTGTTTATTTGCCCATTGATCTACCTTGCATGATTGACTTTGCGTTTTATATGTATATCTATGAATGACTACGAGAAATATTTACTTGCTTTGGCTAGCTTGGGATATGGTATTTACTATATGGTCATGTGAAAGCGCTTGTAATAGCATTGAAGGATTTTTGGTCTCATTGATACATAATGTACGTACAAGGGGGTGTTCACACACTCGCCATTGCTGAATGAAATGACGTTAGTAAAAGACTGATCGCCTCATTGAGCACCTCATTGATCACCTCATTCGTGATCGATACACAACATTTCGGAAAATATCTCTGTATACCTGTGGAGAAATGTGATTGACAGATCACTTTTTGAAGAAATCTGTAATCCTTTGCGAGCCCTTATTGGTGGTGGCATTAGCAGCAGTAGTTTTGCTTCTGCTTTTGGACTTGGTCGGAGACGTGCCCGTCTTATTTCGGGTTGCATCTCTCATTTTCCGATTACCGGGCAAAATTTTCTCTTCTTGATTTTTGATGGGTGATGCTGGCTTTTGTCTTTTTGTGGCAGGAGAATTTGCTACACTGTCTTCAGCCGAAAGTTCTCGTTTGAGATTCTTCGTTGAAGATTCATCGATTTGAGGGATAGGTTTAGGCGCGTTATCCTCTGTCCATTCTGCATCCACCGTCTCCCTGTCTTCATCCTTAACTTTCCCGCCTGTTCTCGTCTCTTTCTCCTTCTTCTTCTTTGCGTCAGCATTAGCAAAAAAGTTAGCAATATTACTCTTATTCTCTTTACTGTTAACCGGCACCAGAAAATCTGGCGAATCATTCCCAACTTTGCCCACTTCTTTCGACACAGGATAACATTCCAGTTCGCCTTCGTATGGTTTGAGGATAGATTGAAGCTCCTTTGTCCAGGTTGTTTGATGCGGGTCAAGCCACTTCCACATCTGTTCGCTGTTGGGGTCGAGGATGACCGGCATTCGGTCATGGAGGAATTTGAGATAGGGGTTCGAGTCGGTCGTGATGATTGTATATGTATACAGTTTTTCGTCCGAGTCTATATCCATAAGCCACAAACTAACAAAAAGAAATGTGGGTGGGGAGGGAGACAACCTTCAAACTTATCCCACAACCCAGCAAAATACATCAAGTCACCGTCCTTCCGTCTGATATAATGTGGCACTCTTTCTTTACCTCCGGGACCCTTTTTGAGCCATTCATAAAATCCCTGACACACTATTACGCAGCGCTTTTTGCGTTTCATGGATGTCCACATCCCCTTGTTTTCGGCAAGGGAGTCGTCGCGGCAGTTGATTGTGCGCATAATGGAGCTGTAGTCGGGTTTGCGTTTTGTCCAGAAAGGTATTAGGCCCCAGCGCATTTTCTGGAGTTTATACTTCGTTTTTGTCTTTGTAGCAGTAGTGGTACCATCTTGATCGGCGTCCCTTGAGTTTGCCGTGCTTTCCCCATCGTCATTCTGTGACTGTTCGTCAAGGCCGTGGTCAGGCGCATCGGCGCGATACACTGCGCCATAATAGCCAGGCGCGAAGTTGTATGTTTCTCGAACCTCATCGTCTTCAGGCGCTTCGTCGACTGGCATTCCTTGCTCTTGCATGCGCCGTCGGACAAAGACCATGCGCTGTTGTTGTGAGCACGTGTCTTTGAACCAGGGAGCCGTACTTACTACTCCAAGGGCGTATCGCCCACACATCTCGCATTATTTTGTACAGTGTCTCGATCTGTCACATCTTTGGTATATAGAATGATATTATGTCCAGGCAGATATGAGGTAACCTCCGCATCCATACGATTGGCCGACGACGTCATGGGATGAGGGTGGAGAAAGCTCGGGCCACTATGCGATTGCCTGCAAAACTGGACAACACTTTTTATCTCAATCGCCATCAGGACAATTTTTGTATACTATAAGTGCACTTACCAGCACATAGCGAGCACGGACACCACAGATAAAATTATGCTGAGTCGCGCATCAAGGCGATTCGCCGCCTTGAAACTTACCACAACAGAGGCATCACTAGCTCCTCGCCGTTCACTCTTTAAAGATGTCTGTCCACAATCACGACAATCGGCCATGCAAATACGACCGAAACATCCCCCAGTTTCTTACAAGCACACGCAAATACGAACATCAATGTTCTCCCAACGTGTCCGGCGAACCTACCGCTCCGCAGCCCGCGACATCTGGCGCAAAAACCCGGTATTCTTCCCCTTCGCCCTCATATCCATAATAGCCGCCGGCGCCCTCTCCACCTACATACTCGGCGTCTTCTACGCTCGAGCGACACAAGTCGACGAAAAGGTCAACCGTTTTCCACCCGCAGTCGCTAAAGAATTACGCAAAGCATTATATTTTACAGAGATTAACCTCGAGCCTGAAAAGGCCTTGGACCATTATAAAGCAGCTTTACAGATTGCGATGGAGATGGATATGCACCCATGGTCTGACGAAGTGATCGGGATCAAGCTTCAGGTAGCTGATATGCTGATCAAGGCTGGATACCATCAAAAAGCCGCCGAGTTGCTGGGCCGGATAGCAAATCAGGCTTATGATTGGGTCATTAAGACAAGAGATCGATATATCTTCACGTTGCCAAAGGACAAGACCATTATTGACCCGAATTTGAAAGAGATAGTTCAACCGGATGAAGAGACCAAGAACTATGAGCTGGCCCTAACTGATCGCACGCTCAAGAAAATTATTGGAACGTTTCTGCTTCTTGGTGAGTTGTACGAGGACGAGCATATCAAAAATCCAGCAAAAGCATTCTCGACGAGGAGAGCTGCGCTGAGTATGCTTACCGATGAAATCGAAAATCGCCGACGTCGAGGTCTTCCTCCCTTGGCTACCCGAGAAGAAGGAGATAATTGGATGAACGCCGAGGAAGTTGGGCACGTCATGTCTGACGTTGGTGAGACTTGGCTGCGTGCAGGGAGACCTGACAAGGCTCTGGAACTACTCATGCCGTCAATAGCTCTACTGCGAGACGTCGAGGGTAAAGATGTGAGCTGTCGGCAGGTTGTTCTGCTCGCCAACATTGCAGCTGCAATGTTTGATCATAAACCTAATCAACAAGAAGGCAACACCTCCGACAAGAAGAAACAGCCTGTGGTCAGTATCGAGCAACAAATGGAATCATCTCGAGCATGGGCTCTCAAATCCATCGAAGTGTCCAAATTGGTCCGGGAAGATCTCCGCGATGAGAGCTGCGATATGGGATGTGCCGCCGCAGCAGATGTCCTTTCTGCCATTGCGGAGTGGCAGGGAGCAGATGAGGAGGCCCGAAAATGGCTTCGTGAAGAGAAGCGGTATTGTGAATCGGCGAATTATGTCGAGGGTGTTGAGAAGGCGGTTAAGTTGTTGGCACAAGTTGACCGAATCTCGAAGCAGAAGCAGCAGCAGCTGGCCAAGGCACAATAGGCTGACTCAAGCTCATGTATGTATAGTAGACTACACACTTGCACAGTATGAATACGATTGGAGAAGGGATTAAAATTTTTAGTCTTTTTATTCTTGCATGATAATAGAACATCACATGGCGGTCATCCCGGGTCTCCTCAAAAGGTAGATAAGAGATCGAAACGAGAAAAAACGAGACCATTTTGAAGAAGACGACGGATTTCTTACAATCCCAACTCCGTGAATAACGCAATCTGAAATATTCATTTATGTTGCGTAAGAGACGGAACTCTCGAACGGTAAAAATCTGGCTTTCATAATGCTCATCGCTTCATTCCAATTCCTAGAACCCCGCCCCCTTTTTTCAAAAGAAACAGTCAATTGATCGGAATAGACAAATTGAATGTGGTATTTTTGATGGTTTCGTTGCCCTTTTTGTTTCTACATTTTGGTCCCCCCAACTCAAAAAACCCATTTATGCTCGTGACATAACACCCCAAGCACGGATCTTGTTGTCAGTGTAACCAGCGAACAAAGTCTGACCATCAGCGCTCCAGGCCAAAGAAACACACTCCGGCTCACGGCTCTTCTTGCCCTTCTCGACATATTCGGGCTTAAGCTCATCAACTTTGCTCTTCTTCTCGAGGTCGAAGATGGTGATGCTGCTGCTGGTGGCTGCGCAGAGCCAGTAGCGGTTGGGGGAGAAGACGAGGGCGTGGATCTCGTCACCGGCCTGGAGGGAGTAGAGGTGCTTAGACTCGTTAAGGTCCCAGAGCATGGTGGTACCGTCCTTGCCACCGGAAGCGCAGAGGGATCCGTCGGGGGAGATGGTGACGGTGTTAATGTATCCAGTGTGTCCGATGTGGTCGGTTTGAAGGCGGCAGGAAGCGAGTTCCCAGACCTGTTATTTTGTCAGCACGCAATGCCTCGGACATATTTTTCGGACGTAGGCGTAAAACAGGCTTGGTGGTCGATCAGGGCATAATGGTGTTGTTTGTCTCATGGCCACGAAGGCTCTGAAGTAGCAAATACGTTTGATGCAATACATCATTCGAGTCGCAGAAATTCACATCGAACAGAAAATATGAACATACCTTCACGAGCTTGTCCCAACCGGCAGAGACAATGACGGGGTTCTGGGGGTTAGGGCTGAAGCGGACGCAAGACACCCACTCGGTGTGGCCCTTCTCAGTGATGGTGAACTTGCAGTCACCAAGGGTGTTCCAGAGCTTGATGGTTCGGTCGCGGGAGCCGGAGACAATCTGGCGGTTGTCGGCAGAGAAGGAGACGGAGAGAACATCGCTGGTGTGGCCGCTGAAGACACGGGTGGTGTTGCCAGTCGCAAGTTCCCACAGGCGCAGAGTCTTGTCCCAAGAGGCAGACAAAGCATAGGCACCGTCCGAAGAGATAACCTATGGCCTTTCAGTCAGCCTCATACTTTTTCTCAATTCACCCTTATCTAAGCAGAACAACAGACGTACACAGTCGGAGACGATGTGGGAGTGGCCCTCAAGGCTTCGCTTGGGGTAACCGTAGGCCTGGTCGTCGCGAGTCAAGTTCCAAACGATCAAGGTCTTGTCGCGACTGGCGGAAAGGAGCATGTTGGGGCTATTGACGACGCCATTGCAATTAGCAAAACGGTCTTCCAAAACTTCGAGGTTTCGCCGCGAGTGTTGATAATTTCTTACTTCTCAAGAGAGGTAGCCAAGCTGGTAACCCAGCCATTGTGGCCCTCAAGGGTTCCGCGAAGGATGAGCTGCTCAGCCATGATCAAGGTTTGGCGACGAGAAAAGAACCTTGAAACGGGAGAAAGGAGGAGAAAGACGACTGACGGGCTATCTATATCGTTGGAGCGCTGCCGCTTCAGTTTCTGAGGAAAAAGGACGAGTAATCCGTAAGCGCACTAGTTCGGGGTTTGTGCCCTAGTAACAACCGCCTAAGCGAGTTTCTTTTAGGTCTGGGTCGGTCCACACCACCGCCTTCTGAAAGCGGACTAGTGCGGGTACTGATGTAAAGTTGTAAACGGAAGCTGGGGCTAGTTTAGTATTACTATCACTGTTTTGATGATGGATTCTTCCAAATCTCAAGAATTGCAGCTTGCAACGAATTAATTGACACTATGAACGACTATGGTACATTCGGTCTTGTAGTATACAAAGGCACACAATGAAATCACGCGTCGAACACCTTCACATCTGGCATACGACCCAATCCGCTGCCCTTTTGTTTCTTCTGTTTTGCAGCGTGAAAACCAACAGCACTCTTATCCTGCACATGCTGTCTCAACAGTGCCAAAATCTCCGATTCAGCCCATCGAGTAGGCACCGGGCGATATGCAGGCTTGAAGGCTCCAACAGTCTGTGCCCATTCACCGGTCTTTCCAGCGCCTTGCTTCCACACCTCTGTCGGGGTGTCTACCTTGACAGCAGACCCGGCATCCCCAGCGGAAGAAGAAGCGGTTTCTTCAGCCTCTTTGGGCTCCTGAGTAGCCCAGTAGTAAATGTCCCAATCGTTCTCGTCGAGGAATTTGTCGTATTGTTGTAATTGTTCCTTGGACATATTTCCGAGGTACACATCGGCGAAAGTCGACAGTAAAAGATCGGTCTCAAGAATGCCTCGTTTACGGCTTTGATCTGATCATTGTCAGTCTTGCTTAATGTTCGTCTCCAGCGACAGTGATGGCATACACAGTAACCTAGCACGCATCGTACTCGTATCTTCACCTTCCCGTTTCAATGGCTCGACCTTGAATGTAATTCCCTCCATTTCACCAACTTCTAATTCCGGCTTTTGAGCGCCCGCAGTCTGCCTCCCACCGGTCAAATGTTCAAGCCTTCCAGTATACGGGTCGGCTGGCTTGTAGTTTGGGTCGACAGTGCTCAGAACCTCTGGGGGAGAGCTAGCGGCACCAACTTTTGGGAAGTCTTTTGTTTGCGTCGAAGTAGTATTTGGAACAGTTTGATTGAGAGGGCGATTCTTCTGGATCTCTCGGTGTCCCTCCACCGTGTCGGGGAAGCGTTCAGTGGCACGGAGTGCCGATGCTCCAAAATATCGACTTTGCGGCTGTAGGGCCGGAAAGGCCTTGAAGCTATTCCGGGTTGCCGGTCGTAGAGACCGAATGAGATGTGTGGCTGCCATTATATATGTAACTCCGTCGTATCAATGACTATAATCAATTGCCTAGGAGTTATTTGGAGTTAAGAAAAGTTGAAGCTGATATTGTAAGCATGCGAAGAGGCAAGCTTGACATCATATTGTTTTCTATTGTTTGCTGTGTTTGCACCAAGAAATTGGTGGGGCCTCGGCAAGCAAATAACAGAAAGGCCAACTCCTTACCAGAATACCGAAACTTTCACATAAAGCCTATTAGAACCTCAGAACATGTCTTCGTGAGGTTTGGAGATCGAGCTTCATTCACGACCGACAGGCTATTGGTTTTCAAGATGACGCAGACGTCAATTTTGAATCGAAACCAGAAGACGACGCAAGTCACAGGCTGATGCAATAGATACTGTTACACGACTCTCCTTCATCGTCCTCGACCAATGCGATGAATGTATATCCTACAGCTGCAACTAATCATGTCTCTACGAACGAAAGTACGTAAGCCCACCTTACCTTCGATAAGTCAATTGTTACGAGCAATCGCAACTAGCCGATCAGCCTCGCCTGCCTTGGAACTGGTCTCGCACTGGTATAAAGACCCGAGAACATTACGAACCGGCCGCAGTGACAAGTGGTGGTGAGCCCGAGCTCAAGAAGGCACCATAAGCCTCTCTCTGATCAGCGATATTGGGAGATAATGGCAACAGCTGGGAGAACAGCGATTCGACACGGACAGATGTGAACAGTGTCAGTCGAAGGAGTGGAGTGCTGGAACGGCAGCCGTGGGGCTATATATCAAGTCTGCAGTCCGGGCAGCGCTTAGACCCGAGTTGAATGGAGCCCAAAAAATACAGAGGTAGTTTATCCAAGCGTAGGCCGGAAAGGAAGAGAACGAATCCTCCACTCCACTGCGCCAAGTTCATTAATATCAAAGTACGATATGGAGGGTATTAATATTTTCTAGATCCGAGGCGCCGGCTGTTCAAGGGGTAAACCCGATACACACCACAAAATGATACCCAAAGCGCATACAACGTGGCTGAAAATATAGGAACCCAAAGACTGGTGGACACCCATCTCATATCCGGTGCAGAAACTTGGACGTAGCAACTGTACCGTAAGCCAAATGTCAAAGCATAGTGAAAGACATGTAATCTATTTCGATGCGGAGTATATGTAGCGGACTGCACTAAGCTACTAAATGGATAGATATACTGCTAGAGAAGTATGGAGGCGTCAAGGCTCCACCAGTGCGACATTGCGAATCCCTTCACGTGATCGCAACCATTAATCCGGGTTGGATCTCCACCGAAACCACCTGGACATTTCGTTGAATTCCCTGGAAGCGAGCTGCTGCGTTTGATTAACGAATCAATCGTGCGAAGGATTCGTCAACTGCTGGAAACCGCTGGATGGCACACGGTTTTCTCGCGACCATAGCAGCCACCTTACTAGTAATACATACGCCCTACCAGTCTCCCGCCCACTTGGCTCGTTTCTATGTATACTACTCATGGGCTCCAAGTGTCAGCGATCGATACACCAGGCAAATGACCCGTAGTCGAGCTTGCGATCCGTGTGCCACGAGAAAAATAAAATGTGATCGTGGACAACCTTGCAGACGTTGTCATACTTTGGGCATTTCCTGCACCACATCTCGAGTTCAGTCGAAGCCCGGTCCAAAGGGGCCATGGGCTGAAAAGCGGCGCTTGGCCCGCCTCCAGCAAAACACCTTACAGCATCCGGCAAATTTACCGGAGAGACAATTTGTGTCTACTATTCCAGAGCAGCTGTGTGGTGATGGGGGTAGCAGCAGTAGCAGCAGCAGTAGTGCTGTGGAATCGCCACCAAATAATAATCACTCCACACCAAGTCTACCCGTCCCGTTGATCCAGCAGTACCTGGATGTCTATCATGAACAGCTATATCCGGTATGGCCGGTCGTTGACCGGGATGAAATGATCACGCGGATTCAGGACCCGGAGGACTTAGAAGCATATGCATTATGCACTGCCTTGATGGCGGTCGTTTTCGCGCATTTGAAGTTCAACCCTGCAGACACCACCCATGCTTCCCACACAGTTGATGATGTGTGGGTAGCTGGAGAGTCGGAACGAGCAAGAACCTCACTTCGATACCCTGAAACGCCCAGTCTCGAATTATTACTTTCATCATTTTTCCTGCACATATTCTATGCAAATCGTGGCCATGTCTGCAGGTCTACGGTTCTGATTCGTGAAGCCATTACATTAGCCCAGTTTTTAGAGTTTGATCAGGCCAAACACTACAGGCAATTGTCTAAAAAGGAGGCTCAATTACATCTTCGAATAATATGGATTCTGAGTGTCACGGAGCGGTATGCCATCTTTCACACGAGACGCCATCAGAATTGAATCGACTGACTGAGTATTAGGGGCCACACAACTCGATTCGACCTACCAAGGATCTTAAGATTAGATCCTGATTTACCTCCACTAGAAACTCAAGACGTCCAACCAGGACTAGTAGCGTTTACTGACTTGTGCCAACTCTTTCAAACCTTCGGCCGCGCCATGGACAGCGACGTGTTACTTCGAACATCAGATTTCTTCATCAGCACTGATCAGAAGTTACAAGAAAAGCGACAGTTACACTCAAAGACAAAGGTCCAACAGGCCGACTTCCTCATCACCCAGCAATGGATGAGGATAATGGTGTGGAAGATGTCTATCTTTCACATCAAGCTTTCTATGAATGCTGATGATGAAAACCTGAGCATTTGCTTTCCAGAACGTATAGCACAGATTGTGCTCGTGTATTTGAACAATCTTTCTCGCAATATTATCGAGGCTCATGGTATAGGGATGGTAAGCTCATCCAGTCCACTGTACTCTCCATCGAAAGCAATTACTAAAATACATCTAGCAAATGAAACTAGCAGACGTAGCAATATCACTCGCCGACATGCTAGCCTGTATACCATGGGTCTCCGAACGTCGGCAAGTCATGAAAGTCGGGCCGGGCGATATGGTCTGCCACATCGCCCAGACCTTAGCCTCATTACGAGGAAATGTAAATCCGCGAATGGAAATCTTATTCGAAAAACTTTCATATCGAGGATGGGGCTGCTCGCCACGACCAATGTCGACTAGTGGCATTACTTTCGAATCTCTACCCGCTGCCTCCTTTATTACAACAACGAACGATACGGTACTCCCTCTACGGCAGATTGAAGATATTCCGAATGAGATTAGAGAGGAGAACAATGACGATCATGACGATTATGTGAACCAGACAACCTTGCATATGCCGGGTAGCTACTGATTTATATCATAGCTTGGCGGCTTTTCAACTGAATAACCACTACTTATGTCCTTGTATCAATCGATTAGCATCTATTTCGGCTATATTAGCAGTGTATTTTCATATCGGAACAACTATACATAGCGTAGCATTATGAATTTTTGAAGTAATAAATCCTTTATTAACCAAACATTGCATTAATAAATACTGGTTGACTCTTGTCTTCAAAAGCGGTTTCTACCTAGCAATCTAACTAATCTCATATATATACTAGAAGCCAAACATTACATCGAAGAGTCCACGGCCGTTAAACGAAAACTAGTCAAGTCGTAAGAAAACGAGAGTAAAATCTAGCAAATCTGCATGCCCATCATCTCAGGCAGATCACTCTCATCCAAACCTGGTATATCATCAAAATTCTCCAACTGCCAAAAAGCTCTACAGCCCGCCACGAAATGCTGGGTGATACCCGTGACTGCCTCCTCGGCCATAGGAGCAAAGCAGAGACGAAGATACTGGAAAGCGCGACCACGCATGGCCTCTGTAGGTGCAAAGAGTGTACCGGGCGAGCAAATGATCATGAATGGCTTTTTGAGGAGGAAGAACCATAGAGCCTTGCACACTTTTTCTGCGCCGTAGATTTCAAGTAACGGGTGCGTATCATAGCGGACCTTGACCCAGACAAACATCCCCCCGAGCGGCCAGCTGAATTCGTACATGGGCACTTTGCTGATGACGGACCAGCTGTCGAGGCCGCTGGAGCGTCTGTGGGCAAGGGTGGATTTGTCGATGGCGACGGTGCGGCCTTCTTCGAGAACGCTGCACATGTCGTGCACACGGCGCTCGTAGGCGTCTCGGAGGCCTGCGAGCCATTGGATCCAGCCGTCCAGTGTCCAGCCGAGACCTTCTTTGTCAGATTTGCGTGCTGTGGCGGGCGAGCCTTGCTGTTGTAGAAGTAGCTGTGCTACCATGACCTGAACGAAGCCTGAGGGCTGCTGAGTCGAAACTTCGGTGATGCGCGCAATACGCTCAATGATAGCTGGCTGCGCAGTAATCCAGCCGAGACGACAGCCAGGGGCGATGGTCTTGGAGAAAGTATCCAAACGAACCACACGACCATCAACATCAATTGACAGAAATGACGGTACAAGGCTGTCCAGATATTCGTAGCCGGAAGATCGGCCGTGTGCGTTGTAGTTGCGGTTAAATAAATCTGCCTGTACGGCAGCTTCGCCGCGATATTTGGCTGCATGCTTTCGCGAAGATGGGTATTGGAGGTTCCAGTATGGCTCATCCTCGATTATTATAATATCGTACTTCTGGCACAAGGTGTAAATCTCCTTGCGGCGCTCGATGGAGGTTGTACTGCCAGTGGGGTTGTGGCCGAGGCTACCCTAGTAGTCAGTATCTGCTGTTACCCGACGACAGGATAGAGCAAACTTACGTTACCGTGTACATTAAATGTGGACGCTTTCCTATTGAAAAGTCCCAATTCTCAAGCACGTCAGCCAAACCGCCCGGTCCGGAAGCTCTCATTCCATCGGCGTCAACGCCAACAGTGGCGACATTTAGGCCACGAGGCAGGACTGTCTGCACAGCAGTCATATAGGCAAACTCCTCAAAAAGTACACCCTCCTTATCCCGGATCCAATCCTTGGTCTTATTCCAGGGATTAGTGAAAGCCTCAATAGCCTTGGCAAGTCCATCTGTCGAGCCGCATGTCATTATGATCTCTGGTCCTTCAGCGTACGGCACATTGGGATGGATATGGTCACGAGTGAGTTTGCGAACAAAGGCAGCCAATGGTGGATAACCCTCGGCGGTTCCATATTGAAGAGCAGTTGTCAGATCAATCTTCTTGAGGATGTCGGTTGTATCCTGGATCTTGGGCACGGTCACATGCCACTCTTCTGGCTTAGTGTTCTTTCCTTTCGACGACTTTGACTCGTCGAATCGAGACGGGCGTGCTGCTGATGCTTCGAGAGTATCGAAGGGAAAGTATGACTGGTGAGGTAGACCTGATACAATATCCTTAGTAGAAAGTCGCTCGATTACGAGACAAATCACCTACCACCGGCCACGTTCTGCATTCCAGGAATCTGAAACCACTTGTATAGGCCCTTCATATCGCTACCATGTCGGTTCTTGGTAGTCTGCGAAAAGTGATGTGATAAATTCAAAGGAGGACGTTGCGTGCCGCTGAACTCTTGTGCTTGAGCCATCTTGATTCGCAATAAAATATGCAAGCCAACCGTGCCTGTAAATCCTGATGAACTATGATGCAGGTAGCTAGTATGATGTCGTGATCGATGGTAATTTCCTCACATCAGCCAGATTGGTGTTGATACAATTAAGTGGGCTTACTTGTAGAAAGAAGATTGTCATCCTGAGCTACCTAGATTATTAATTAACTCCTCGTTCCATCGGACCTTATCGCTACTGATAACTAGGTACGTCGGCCGATATTGTTGTATTCGTAATACACATAGATTACACCGCGCTGTAACAAGACAGGAACAAGAAATCCCACGCGACACCGAGCTCGTGGCCAATCGGACTTGAACTTCATAACCCGCCGTTACATTCGAAAACGAACGATACGAAGCGTTCACGTCAACTCTCTTATCTCTTTCATATTGGCAGTCATTTCGGGAAAAGCCAGACCAATCATACACTCTAAATATGTGGGACTAAGCCGTTTTGATCGGCACCGTTGCGCGTATTGTAAAGTGTCATCATACGGTACGTCTCGTGCATCATGCATGCAGCATTAAATACAGTTTATTCATCTCGAACTTAAGCAGAAACGAAGTCCACAATTCTTTTCTGTGCTTAATGCTCGTACCCTTGCCAATGAGAACAATGCCTTGCAGCGTAAGCCTTGCTCTCGCCTCTGCTCACTGTCCGGGGCATGACGGTATCGCTGTACCTGATCCCTTTCAGAATCACCATCAGTGCCACTCCTGTGCAACTCTGATATCTTCTACGCTCGCACGAGCCAATTGAAACAGCCGCTGCCATATACATGCAGTCAGTAAATATTTGAGCGTGCAGAGAATTGGTTCCGTTATCTGTCCGTAGAAATACACCATAGGACTACTTGCGGTGAAGGTCGACAATCAAGCATTGCCTTCTAACGGCTGCATAACCTACGCTATTGATTTCCCAGGTATGGGCATTGGCCAAAAAGACACATAGCACACAGACCCAACCATAGCCACCGTCTTGGGCAGATCTCATCTCTGTGCGTGCCTGCAGTTGGGCTTGCTCGGGGTTAGTATTGACCGGTTCGGTATCGGTAGACTGATTCTCAGAGATCGTCTTCTCTGAAAAGTCAGTAGAAGGGAGAATAGAGTTGTTACCGGGACGAGACAGTTTTATCGTCTCGCTCCTCTCTGACTGCATTTCTTCGCTCGCCTGATGGTGGGTTTGCGCATCGGCGCCAGAGTCTAAACGAAATATATTTTATATAGGTAAGAATGGACGTTGGATTTTATCAATCGTCCGGCTGTCATGAGTCACATCAAGGAGAGACGGAGGCTAGACATATCAGGGAACAGTACAACGCATACTGTCGACACAAGACGTGGTTAAATACAGCGTTGTGAGTCATACATAACCGATTATAAATTCTTAAAGTCTTCTTGTATAGGTTGGCCGTTAGGGAGTTTTTTTGTTGATTCCAGTCCCTAGTTATATGTTTCCTGCTGCTTTACAAGGACCGTTGGGAGTACCTTTTTTTATTCATTTTCTCAATTGTATTGGCAGTTATCAGAATTGGCCCTGGGCCTTTATTCCTCGCCTGATACTAGGAAACTTGGCCCATCCATCAGGGCATGTGCCCAGTTCGAGACGTGTCAATTGACAGATAAATAACTATCATCATCCGACAACATGATAACCCTAGCCCTAAAACAACCCTAATGACTTATGCATTCAAATTATGTATGCACAATTGCTAGCCGGAAGAACTTTTATACGAAAGCATCGATGTCGTGATGGTGAACTCCGATTGGCTGGTACCTTGCCGGATCTACCGATGATGAGACTCAAGCTCAGCTTGTAACATCCAACCCTATCATTCATTCATCCTATATACTCGCTCTCTTGTACGGCGTCAGCAGTCAGCGGTTTTTTATCTGCATTTGGGTTTGCGTGTCAGTATCTATATACGAGGGTTAGCCGCCCCACATCACCCTCCTCAGCAACAGACTGTAGTGTTCAGATGCATTCTTTCTACATTATCGCTATCGCTATAAAATATGATTGAAAGTCGTGATGAAGAGCGAGGAATCTACATTGCCCCTCCTCTGACCGATGACGGGATCCCGGATGAGGACCATGATAACACACTAACCCATGTGCTCAATGTCGAAGCCAACGACCAAGAAGAATACGGCACAAGCTTTCGTATGCCGGTGTGGCTGAGAGAATCATCGCCCTCTTTTCATTGGCGCTGGATCCCTCTGCCATTGCGGAGAGCTGGCCGTGCAACAGCGCGCTGGGTTAAGGGTCCGGATCCGCCACATGATTTGCTGTTTCAGCCCTTCTTTCCAAAGATTCAGGAGGTCCCGGTGAGGCTTTTGGAGAGATATGCTCCTAGGAAGGCTCACAAAGTGTGTCTGCTGCTTTTTGTATATTTTTTGTGGCTGTTGCCATGGTTTCTTATCATTCTTAAAGCCAATACATCTGGCAATATTGAAGGTTATGGTCGTCCGCAAGTTATATCATGTGCGGCAAGTTTTTGGTAAGTGCAGCAGTTGATCAGTCTCTGATATATTGGTACGGAAGACTAATCATAATGCAGGTCTCCTGGGAACAAATGTGGTTTGAATGGAAATGACTGCCGCCCTTTTAACGCCTCTCATTTTGCGTTTCGTTGTCCAGCTAACTGCAAATCGGTTATCCTGCAACAGGAAAGAACCGTTGGCAACCTAACACTCAACTATGAATCCCTTGTTGTCGGTGGACCAGATCTCGACTCTTCTGAGCCCGGCGTCTATCGAGCAGATAGTTTTATCTGCCAAGCTGCAATCCATGCGGGTGTTGTTAGCGACGCGAGTGGTGGTTGTGGCGTGCTGAAACTGAACGGTGCAGCACACTCATTCACATCGTCTGATCGAAACGGAATCATCTCAACAGGGTTTCCATCGACGTTTCCAAAATCATTCTACTTCGTCCCACTTACGGACGCACAAGCTTCCTGCCCTGCCGACCCGCGATGGCCATTGCTCGGCATCACTGTGGCTGCTATCGCTCTAATCAGTATCTTTACATTATCACCTGGAGTTTTCTTCTTCAGCACTTTTGGACTGCTCATTCTCCATGTTGGGGCGGTCTCCGACCCTCCATACTTCCTATCACTCACAGAACTATTTTCTATATTGTTATCGCGGCTGCTTCCGGCATCCTTTATAGCATACGTTCTCTATCTTTACGCTGCCCAGCCACTCCTAGAGCGAGTATCACATCCAGGATACCAGATCGAAAAGACTATTTTGTACTTGACTCCTGCATTCATTGGTGCATTGAACAACTACACATTCGCTCTTTGGATACCGCTTCAGCGTCTGACACCGCATGACCTGGAGAACCAGCCCGGTGCAAAGGCTGCACTTGCGACGGTCGTTACTATTATTATTGTAATTGTACTAAGTCAAGCATGGCTGATCCGCCAAGCGGGTTTGATGCCGCGCTACTTAAAGGTTTACATATCCTTTGTGGCAGGTCTTCTCTTCTTGTTGGCATTACCGGGCCTCCGCCTTCGAATTCATCACTACATCCTCGCGATGTTACTCATGCCCGGTACTGTGATCCCAACACGCATGTCTTTCATTTACCAGGGCTTGCTTTTGGGTCTGTTTGTCAATGGCGTTGCACGATGGGGATTTGCGTCAATTGTTGAAACGCCTGCAGCGTTGGGCGAAGATCCCACTGGTCCGGGTGGATGGTGGGGAGCATCGTATCCTAATATCACCAATTCATCTGTTTCGATTCATCTGGATAATCCGTCCCTTATGCATCCCCTCTACAATGCTGTAGCCGATGATAAGTACGCTTATCGCGGCAACGGAAACATCACATTCCGGCTTTGGGAGCGGCAGCGTATGGAGCATCTTGGTGTTGACGGTATTAGCGTCTTGTTGAATGATGTCGAGCGCTGGCGCGGATATCTAGATGAAGATCGCAAGGGGGAATTTATCTGGCGTCGGCAGGGACACAGCGGTCTGGAGCTCATCGACTACAGCAACGATGGCCTCAATCTTCTCGATATGGACGACGGGGTACGATCTGACGACAAGCTATCTTTCACAGTCGTCAATAATGACTCTAGTCCAAGCCTTGTAACAGATCAAGGCAGAGACGGAGATGAAGATGAGCCCCAAGACCTTTTCTTCCGTTTTGCATTCTTGAAAGGCTCCGAAGCTGGACATTACGGCGGAGCTGGTATTTGGCTTCGAGATGGAAGATGGATTGACCCTCCGCCACAGCAAAAGCGCGATCCTTAGTCCCTGTTAAGATAGATCGTAAATCTGCATTAACTATATGATTGATATACTATAAGCAACTTTTCTTCAATTGCCTTCCGTCCAGTCCCAGATAGATCACGCCGCCTCATAAACATACAACGTACTATTATGTTGATCCGGCATAAACCACACCCTCAACTTCCCATCGACAACCTGCACATCAACCGGATTCTCGGTGAGCGTAACCCCCAAATCACTTGTCAACGTAATCGGCACTTCCCACAGCGGCAACATCGTCTGCAAATCTACAAGCGCCAACCCACCCAAACTCAAGTTGCCAAAAGTGCCTACGCCGCCGCAGAGCATCACAGGCCGGACGGGGTTGAAGTCACTGTGTAGTAGCCCGCAACCGGCTTGCACTCGAAGGAGGTTAGGCATGGCGTGATGACCGAGGTATTTGCAGTCTTGATAGCCCACATAGAAACTAGGATTAGGCACATCGCGTATTGGGGGCGTGAAACCCGGGATCGCGGTGAAACCATTGGGAAACCTATTAAGCGACCACGTCGTTGCATTCGCTCCATTCCAGTTCAAGGTCACGAGTTCATTGGAGATGGTATCATGAACGATACCGCCATTGTGATCATCATGGCGAAATAGACGCGTAACCTCTAGATTCAGCGGATCAATACGCGCAATTGTAGCAGTGCTATTGGGTCGGTATTGAGAAAGCGTAATCCAGACATAGCGACCATCGTAATCAATTCCGCCGCCGTGGTACTCAAGATCCCCCGCAGCAGTCAGCGAGCCATTCGCGATCCGTCTGCCTTCTAGGTCGTAGATGAGCATGTGCGAGAACCCAGCGCCGGCGGTGCGGTCGGTGCCGTTGATGGTTTTGTTGTATTTCACGGTTGGGACGGTGTATTGGTTGGAAGTTACAAAGAGACGTTCATCGCCTACACGCACCATACCTTCGGGTTCGCCGGTGTCGCCTTCCATTTTGGTTTTGGAGATGAGAGTCCATTTTGTTGAGCTACTGAGTGAGAGGCAGAGGTTTACAATGTCCTTGCCGTCTGTTGTGCTGTGCGATTCCGGTAGTTTGTTTCCGGGGAGAAAGCTTTCGTTGCGGTAGATGGTGACATTGGATGAGCTGGCGACCACAGCCAGGGCAGTCAGCAAGAAAGTTGAGGTCCGCATGTTATTCTTTTACAGATGCAGGTATCCGGAACATGGCGGAATACTGCTTGGAGGGAACATGTGGTTATATAGTTGACTGCTGGCAACTATGTAGATTCCTAGTATGAAATAGTGTTCCACGTTGTAATGCGCGGGGATGCCATTCGCGGATTAGACGGCACGTCAGAGTATATTGTATCTGAATCGTTCATGTAAAATTGTGGGAGATGGAGAAAGCTAGTAACTAATTACTTCTAATTGAATTAGCGACCAACTACGGCTCGGCGGGTTGTATCTAATCAATCATTGTTACTTCCTCAACATGTCCAGCCCTTGCGGGTATGAGTCTATTCCTGCACCAGTCAGTCTTCGCAGGACAGCATTTCTTCTGCCAGTAAAATAGTTTATACAGTGTAGATCTTAACCGTGCCTTGAGAAATGATCAGCTATGTGGGATTTCACAGGGACAGGAGTATCAACGTACCATCGGCACACGCACCAGCCCAACACTGCCCCTTCTCATTCCAGGCGACGCAGCTGACCACCTTGACTCCCTCTCCAGCGGGTATTGTTGCAATAATCTCGCCACTGAGGACATCCCAGGCGAACACAGCCGCTTGGCTCGTAGCTCCCTTGGTGTCCATATCCGCAGCTTCGCTTCCGCTCAACACGACAGCATCTCCCTTGGCGAACACAGACCGCAGGCGCAGTGATTTGTTTACATATTTCTCTCCAAATTTTCCGGTTTGTGTGTCTCCTCCGTAGGCTTTCAGTAATTTACCGTCGGTACGATCAAGCATGCGAATCTTGCCATCCAAGCTGGAGATGAGGATCGCATTGCCGTCTGCAGAACATCGTACGCTCGTAACCGGGTGGGCGATAACGTCTACTGTGGTACGGCCCATACGAAGGTCGTAGATCCGGACTCGGCCGTCGTAGCTCCCGCTAGCAATTGAGTAAGTGGGCATGTGGACGTGTAGCGAGGAGACGGTATCGGAAGCTTCGGTTAAGCTCTGAATTGGCTTGTACGAATTGGACTTGGTGTCCCATAGGTTGATGGTGGTATCCGCGCTGCCTTGAGATAAGATCAGTCTCCATTCGCAGCCCAGATATTGTTTGCAGGAATACCATACCCGACACGACAACGGAGTCGCCTTCGCCGGCAAACTGCACGGCTTCAACACGGCTCGAATGGCCAGTCCACCTTCTCACAGTGCCTCCTTGCTCTACATCCCAGAGAAATACTTGCCTGTCTCCCCCCACACTGGCAAATCGCGAATTATCCGAGCTTACAGCAATATCAAGAATCGAGTATCCATGCGCCTCGTACTTCTGGATGGGCCGCGTGGTTTCGACAACCGACCGCGTGTCGGTGCTAGGAAGTGCTCGAGACAGGTGGATGGCGCGGTCGGTAGAGCCACTCAGGACATATGTGCCGGGGTAACTCGAGAATGTCACCGTGTTGACAGGGCCTAGAGTTGGATGTCAGTGCTAGAAGTGGTGACGTCCACTGGTGACTTACCATTGTGAGTCTTGAGAGTGTGAACATGGCGAGAAGGTAACTTTCGGTTGCTTGACATCCGGAAAGTAACTTAGTATTATGAATGTTTCTGCTAGAGGAACATTTCTTGAGTCCAAGCTGCGTTGACTCGTGTATAGATGATTGAGTCGGCAACAAAAGGTGTTGCAAGTTGCGGGGTGGATTGCTTGCGGGAGCTCGGACGGTCTAATTTTATTTCGAGCTTCAAGCTACCAAATCCTTCGACCCAATAACAAGTCAACGTTACAAGTGTTTCTTCATCCTACATAACGCTCTTGCTTTCTGAAATGAAGAAACAAGAATTGAAGAAGTTTCTACGCGACATAATAAAATGTGACAATGTTAGTATGTATGTATTGGGATTTTATCCTACTCTCTCGCAGCTCTACACACTGTGATCTTGTTGCTAGCTATGTCTTACTATACTATTCGTAGAATCGTCTAATATGCGCACTGCTTTCTGGTCTAACTAATTGGTTGCGAAGGAACATCTAAGTACATACTTAGGTATCAATATATCCGTGAACAGGCTAGATATTCGAGAGGAATAATCGCTGACCTTGGAGAAGAGACTTGTCAAATTGGGGCCAATTTTTAATTAATTGATGCTAGGGGGTATGGCCTGGGGCAAGCTGTCATGACCTTGAATATACTTACAAGGTTAGCTAACTGTGTATACTTCGGTTCATGTCAGACCACCGATGATCCTTTCTTGACCTAACATGTGCCTAGGACTAGTGTATGAAGAATGATTCTGTTATAAGGCAGTTTTTTCTTTCTATTTTATGAATATGCCAACTGAAGACTAATAGTTCGGCGCAGAATCGGCCTTTAAAGTGACATCTAGACAATCCGGAGGAGGAAAACGGCGAAGAAGCATGCCGCTCTATATTACTTATGTATTCAACTTGACGAGCATATTCAATTGTTACCATAGTAAGTGCAGAAAACATCTGACAGGCCAAAATGGACGGCAATCTTGTACCATCCGACAAAGTGACCCTATACGTTAAAAAGGGTGAGAACATCCCAAACCCTAATTACTTATTAGCAACTGCTAACGCGACAAATCTACACAGCGACGAAAACCTCGGGTCCCAACGTCGCCAAAATTCTTATTCTAATGGATCTACTCCATATCCCGTATGACTATAAAGTAATCACGTCTCCGAGTGAGAGTGGCTGGTTCGGGGAGATCAATCCGTATAAAATGGTGCCTGCTGTAACAAGCAGCGAAGAGAGTGTCGTCTTACGAGAAGGCGATCAAGCAAAAAAGACCTTGAACGTGTTTGAGAGTTCTGCATGTCTCAACTTCTTGGCGGATAAGTATGATGTCGAGGGGCTGTATAAGGGGAAGTCATTGTCGGAGCGGGCGACGGTGTCCAGTTGGCTTATGGCGTATACCGCTGGGTTGGGGTCAGTGTCTCGCAAGTTACAATGTGTGAAAGCTCAGGGAGCAATTATGCTGATTTCTTGAACAGTCCGACGGGAAAATGGTGGCTAACCCTCAAGACCAACCACGCCTCCACCATCGGTAACACCCTCGACATCCTGGCCGCCGCTATCCAAAAGGAATATAGTATCTTAGAGGCAAGGTTGAAGGAGCCGGGACAAGGATACATTGCCCTTGCAGACAGATTTACAATAGCTGATATCGCGATTGTACCATTTGCGAATGAGTTGATTGCGATGTCTGCGGGTATTGAGTTTGGCGAGTATCCGGCTCTGAAGGCGTGGAGTGAGAAAATGCTTGCGATGCCGGAGGTGAGCAGGTCGTTTGAGAGGGTGCAGGGATTTGGGCATGAGTGATGGTTCTATTCTTATATAGTCAAAATGGGTTTAGACTCATTGAGTCGCTGGGTTACAAGGAACGTCGCGTACAAGATGTTTGATTAAAGTCATCGAATCATACATCAGAACTCATACCTGCCATGATTATATTCCCAGATAATTAGCGCATCAAACGAAGAAGTAAGACTTTTAAACGGTCTGGTGAGCCGTGTTAAAAAGAGCAACATCACTATTCTTCACCTGCTTGGATGGCACATTATTTGCGTCGGAAGCACTCAGGTCGACATAACTCAGCCTAACGTCATTATTCGATTGACTCTGACCGGTGGCAATACGTGACCGTCCACGCAGCGAATCAAGAAAGCTACGCGCATACGATGCAAGTCTGGGGCTGATGCGCGAGTATACGACGGGAACCGAGCTGCTGCACACGCATATGACGCCTGTTGCGACCTCGAGGGATTCGAAGAGATAGCTCATCCAGGTCGAGGCGGTGGGATCGGAGTTGTCGATTTTGACGAGAGAGACAATGCAGCTGATGCGTAGGATGGAGCAGACGGTGGCACTGTCAGTCACTATAAGAAATCATATGGTATAGGGATCAAGAGGGTTGGAAGACGCACAAAATACCGATGGTAAAAACTAGCGAAACTAGAAACTTGCGTGTCGTATCAATCTTCATGTTCCAGATGATAGGCAACGGAAGGATGAGAATAATCAGGTCAAGGACAATATGAGCAATCCCCGTGGCTCCGCAGGCCTTCTCTTGATTTACGCATGTCCCATCTAGGGTCGGGTTCCAGAGCTTTTGCAGCGGCACACAGTCGCCCATGGTACCTCCAAAAAAGGCTATCCACCACGCTACGCAGAGGCCCATAACGACGTAGCAGGCGAAGACATGCCAGCGGACGATGGTGAAGAGGCGCACGTAGAGGCACAGAATCGAGATTTGGAGGAGGGTTACGGCAGTTCCGTAGAGGGCGCCGCCAGCAATAATAGTCTGGAGTAGTTAGCCCACGTATCAGTAATTTGTTTTCTCTTTGGTTGTTTGGCTGCACGCACCTTCGCGTAAACCACTACATTTGACGCCTCGAGAGTGGCTATGGAGACTCCGAGCCCCCCGAATGCCACGCTAATACATAGATCAATGTGAAGACCGTAGGCAAAGATCTGCTTTTCATCAATAATTGTAAGCGAGGGAGAGAGAGACAGAAGAATACCAAGCCGCCCAAGGCCAGGGCATCCTCAATCTCAAAGCGCTGTCTCTTAATCCGACGAGCATAAAATCGCAAACCAATCGCCAGAGTTGAAAAGACCAGCAGCACTGTCGGAACAATGATAAGGGCACGCTGCGGCGTCGAGTCAATTTTCACAGACGGCGCCATAGCCGTACATAGGACTAGAAGTGACTGGAAGGAAACTGGCTGGCATGACTCAGTTCGCAGACTTGAGCGGGGGCGAGATAGTTGATTAAGAATCAAACAAAGAAAAAGCACGGCCTACTGTGTCAGTGGTGTAACGGTAGGTACGTCTAAGAACAAGGGTGCCATGGATGTTGTCTCGGGGTTCCATTTCGCTCGGCGATTAAAGGACTGAAGGCAGTCACTTTGATATCGCATAAGAAGACTAACCCCGCTGTCATCATTGCACGACTAGCTGCTATTCGAACTAATACGTTGACAATAATACAGGAGCCACTATTCTCGACAGGCTATTAATAGTCACACTTTTTTTGATAACACATAAAAGCGACGGATATATACGACAAGATGAGCGTCGCAGCAGACAGAGCAGACCCCAACCGTGCCGCGCTGTACAAGGGCATGGAGGTCAGACAGGAGAACGAGTACGACCGACTGCGAATGCAGCACGAATTACACAAGGACGCCATGCAAGGAGAGCTAATACGAGTGCCTCTCTCAAAAACAGAGCCGATCCGGGTGCTGGACTCAGCGACCGGAGACGGGCTGTGGATGAAGGATGTCGCGGCGCAGTATCCCAACGCAACCTTTGTGGGCACAGACATCATCGCCAAGCACTTTGAGCAGCTGAAGAATCTGCCTCCATCCATTAGTTTCAAGATACAGTCAGTGATGGATCCATGGCCAGCAGAAGACTACGGCGCTTATGATTTGGTGCACCAGCGATACTGTCTGGCCATGTTCAACCCGCAGAAGGAGGAGGAGATTGTCCGCAAACTATTCGAGTTAGTGAAGCCTGGTGGGTACATCCAACTGGTTGACGCGAATTTGCTAGGCTACGATGGTGGGCCCGAACACCCTGGCATGGACCAAATGATGGCCTATATGGAGCGGGGATTCCGTGAGGCCGGCATGAACGCCGCGCCTGGCCCGTTGATTGCGAATTGGCTGCAGAAGGCTGGCGCTATGGATGTGCAGGACAACATTTTTTCGTTTCCGATGGGACGCCTAGCTGGGACGCCTGAAGCACAGGCCAGCACTACGTCGAATTTGTGTGCCATGATCGACAATTTCGCGATGATTGGGAGTAGTAAGTATTGCTACCAACACAAGTACGAAGACATAAAACTGACTGCTACAAGAATTTCCGGACTACTGGTTCTCGCAGGATCAGTTCAAGGCGCTCAAGGAAGCTGTCGTGGAGGAAATGGAAACCACTGGCAACACCTGGAGATTCCATGTTGTGACAGCTGTAAAGTCTACTGCATGATCGTTGCTCATCTCAGAGCGGCTGAGCTATATGTACACCGACTGAACTTGGTGTGGTGAAGGATCAATTGGAATAGCGGTTGTGGCTGCTTTAGGTAGTATGTAATTACATACGACGCTTCTTACGCAGAGTAACGTACTGTAAAGTGTCTCGAGCGTCTTTAATCCTGCCGATTCGCTGGATATTGTATATCCCAGCTGCTCATGCATCGGCCCCAACTCTCAGCTGATAGATGACATGTCGATCCAATCGCTCGCTACAGGGATCAGCTTTCTTATCATGTTATTCCAACTCACGTCTAGGGAACTATCCCTGACCCTACCGTGGTTGCAATTAAAAGTCATGCGCTGGTTCGGGATGTCGGCTGAAAATGGTATTTTGTATGTCTTACGATGTAAAAATAGACAGCCTCGGTCGTCCATGGCCCCTTTTTGTTCTATATTCTAGGTATAAGACAGTTGTTTGATGACTTTGGTTACATAGAGCTCAATTGATCATGACACAGCCGCTTCTTACATTGCAAGAAAAAAGCACCTGCAAAGACCAGGGCACCGAGCAGACCCCCAAGAAGCTTCGATCAGCTTGCGACCGCTGTCACAGTTCCAAAGTGCGCTGCTCCGGTAAGAGTCCTTGCGAACGATGTCAAAGGGAGTGAGCTTTCCTCGATCCGATATCGATCTGTAACCGAATTAATCCCATTGCTGTATGTAGTAACCTCCCTTGCCGCTACAGCTTCCGTGCCAATCTCGGAAAGCCCAAAGGAAGCCTGAATAAAAAGACCAAGGAGACGCTGAGACGTTTGGCGGAAGGCTCTCCACCAGAAGGCCTGTTGGAGTCGCGACACATTCGCCGAATACTGTCCTTGAGTAGGTCTGAAAAGGCTAGCAGCTCCTCTGCAGTGACCGATAGAGGTCGCGAGACGACAAGCTTTTCAAGTGGTAGCACGACAGAGTCACACAACCACGACAGGGACCAAAACCAAGACCGACATCTATGTGGCGAGCCTTCAGCTTCTTTTATTGAACCGCCGCCTAGAACGCCACTATCCCAGACATATTCGCTCCTCGACATGGAGCATGTCGATGCTTTGAACGAGGAAATATCTGGGATGGTGGGGACGCCGGTAAGCTAGCTATTGAAAATTGAAATGCAGGTGCAAATAGAAACGGAGCTAACGTATACTTAGTGCTCGATTTCTATACTAGATCACCTCCCGACAATACCGGATCCATGCATCGACGGCGATGGTAGCATGAATTTAGGGCTGGGCTGCGACGCATATATTACTCCGAACTGTGATCGATTGGAAATCTTCAATTCGCTTGCGGCCCAATGTGCAGGTCTTCCAGTTGACCATCGGCATAACATCGCGAGCACCAATAGTACCCCAGTGTTTGATTTGTCCCCGCGACTGAACTCCCTACATAAATTACCCAACCCAACAAACCCATTTAAACACCCCCAAATTCATATCTGCTCCTGTCTGCAAACAATCGCAAGCTGCATTGGCCAAGTTCGCGCTATCGAGCAGGGAGAGTCCCCCATGAGCCTCGAAAACAATCTACACCACTACCCCATCGTGTTGTCTACCGTCTCTTCGGCCCTGAAATGCCCGACCTGCTCCTCCGACCTACAGACTCTCCTGCTAGGATCCATGGTAATGAGCACCATGTCCAAGTGGGCGCACTGGCTTGTCTCGCCTCCAGCAGGGCAGGGCAGGTTTCGGTTCCAGTATAGTAGCGAATACGTCGCATCCGAGGACGATAGCCGCATTGTGAGAGCAGTACTAACCGCGAGAGCTCTGGCAAATAGCAGGCAGGTAGTCAGCCTATTCAAGGAGAGGCTGGGGAGTCTTAGTACTATCGAGACGCTGCAGATGGAGTTTTTGCAGTCGCAAATATCTACTGTGGCGAATTCCTTGGAGAATTTGATAACGAAGTTTAATAGTCATGGATTGTTTGCCGATTCCGGTCAGTCACAGTGATATTTCTGTTGCTATATGTCTGTAACGAAGTCAGACCCTAGATTAATCACCTAGGTAGCATCATCTTAGCGATCATAACGTAAGAAAGAGCCTATATGAGTATGTAGTCAGCACTGGATTTCCTCTGAGTTAAAACACATACATTCTCCTCAGGCACAGCATGGCTGTTATCGATATACTGAGAATCATGTATTTTGACATGAATACCACCCCTAATTTTTTCCTAGTCCATCTTCCTGTATCTCCTCAAACTCGCGAATGCACCTATCAATTCTCATAAAGGCCTCCATCAATACATCAAGGGGCACCGAATAACATATCCTATACCATCCAACCTCATCCTTGAAATGATAGCTTGTCCCGGATGCTAACGATACCGCGTATTTTCGTAAGAGCCGATCAAATTTCTCTCCTGCAAAATTATTACGCCCTGGACATAACCTGGCGAATACAAACATCCCAGCATTTGCCGGGATGAAAGGGATTTTCCGGTCATGAAGGATGTTGCGTATGATTTGGTATGCTTTAAGAAGTCGTTTGCCGTTTTCAGTGCGCATGAACTCGACAGTCTCTTTGCGTAGGAGGTAGCTGGCTGCGAAACTGGCCGCGATGTTGGATACTTGCTGATAGGCAGTTAATGCACCGCTTAGACGGAGGGCGTCGTTGTGCGTGATGAAAGCTCCCTAGCAGATCATTCTCAGTATCGAAATAGAGAGTAGTATTCGACATAAACACTCACCATTCGAAGGCCACTGCACCCAAAGTCCTTGCTCAGGCTGTAGATGACATGGACCGTTTCGTTAGGAGGTTCCACAGATAAGATGGATGTAAATGCTTGCATTGTCGTTTGATCATGTAACCGTCCTTCCTCAATATTGCCGTCACATATGCTTCCTGGAGCATGCACGGAAAGGGCATAAACTTCATCAGAAATATAATGTAGATTATTTTTCTGACAAAACTGCAGCAACGCTGCCAACGTTGTTTTCGGATAACATTGCCCTAACGGATTATGCGGGTTGCAGACGAGAATTGCTTTCACGGGTACAGAAGAAGCGTGAAGTGCTTGTTCATAATACTTAACGCTTTGAGGGTCAAAAAACTGGTTCAGTGGAATCCCCTCAACCGGTATGACTGTGGCATCGCTGCGGATTTGAATCGATAGGTCGAGCCCAGACCAATACGGGGTTGCGATGAGGATTCCGTCACCAGGGTCACAGATTTGCTCGACAAGAGCCTCCAGAGCAAAACTTCCTCCGGCAGTAAGTACAATATTGTCTTCACTAACTCTGCATGTTGGGTTGAAGTGATCATTGATAGCGGAGGCGAGGAGTTGTCGTACTTCGGGACTTCCACCGATGCCTGTTGCGTAGGATAAGTCCTGCCATGCTTAGCCCGATGAACAGAAGCAAAGGGCGAAGAATTATTGGCCATACCGCAGCGTTTATGTCCTCAACCTGTCCGTTCACCTTGAGCCTCACCTCCTCCTGTAGCAGACAATTTTCGGCGTTGCTGAGGTCAATAATTCTATGGATGCCGGTTAGAATAGCACCGTGCTGCTCCAACAACGAGGGGATTATTGTTTCCGTTCGTCCGTGACAAAGTCTTGAAAGCATAGTTACTATATGAAAGGTATTACCACTATCCTTGTGTGGAAGTCCGATCACACTCGAGTCGGTATTTGAAGAGTTACAATTAATACTATAATTTATAGATTTGAGGCTGAATCTCGGCCAATATTCCTCCAAACCCAATCCCTTCCGTAATAATTTGGCATGTTTGTGGCATTCTGCAAACAAGCAATTGAGCGACTCGAACTTTTGTGTGTAATACCTAGGGTACCTAGGTAGGGATATCAAAATTTCTACTTGAAGTAAAGACAGCGACCACGCGAGATGGATTTCCTGCATATCGTAGGAAGATTCTAGTCTCTGCAGTCGTTTTATTCAAATAAGGAATTAAATGTATTAGAAAGGATACCTCGCCAGGTGAAGGATACAATGCAGAGCACAAACTGGGACAGATTCCTTTGGTGCAGAGATGTCGGTAGCATGCTGGAGTATATGCTCGCAATGGCTGGATACACTGAGGAATCGCAAGAATTCCACTGCCACTTTTTTGCCCGCTACATAGCGGACTCACTTGGCCAATACCCTGCAACAACAGCACTACTAGGAAAAACATATAATTCATTCATGACGGATGACCACACTCCCATCGAACTGAGCTGGAAATGGTCCTCGACACATAAGCTGCCGACTGTACGATACTCGATTGACCCAATCCCGGGAAAGCTGAACAACTTTAATACACGTGCGACAAACGAGCTCCTGGAGAAAATACTGCCTTCTGCTAGCTCCATTGATCTTCGCTGGTATGATAAGCTTGTTGAGATGCTTACTACTAGTTCTGCTGAAGCGAATGGAGAAAAGCCTATTCATTCTGACATCGCATTGTCCAAGCTGCCGCATTCACAACAATTCTTAGCGTTTGAATTGGAGAGAAATATCAGAAACAGCTGCAGAAATTTCATGACAAAGGCATACTTTCTCCCGCAATGGAAAGCCCTTCTCAACGACGAATCCACCTTTTCTCTCGTACGATCCAGCATCAAAACCCTAGCCGCATACCACCCCGATGCTCTATTACACGAATCATGGAATCTGGTAGCAGGCTACATCCAATCTTTTAATTCCGATTCTGGACGACCACAAGTCGAAATAGAAGCACTTGACTGTATTGACCTATCCCAATCACGCATTAAGATCTACCTCCGCTCTTCGCGCACAAAATTTAATGACGTTCTTGATATGATGACTCTGGGAGGCCAGATATCGAACCATATCCAGGGCTCATTGCTGGAATCGCTGAAATCGATATGGTGCTCTGTACTGAGTCTCGAAGAGAAAGACTTGGAGGCAGATCTGCCAGCGAACAACCATCGAACAGCTGGGATTTTATATCTGGCTGAGTTGAGGCCCAGGTGTCGCGTTCCCAAAATCAAGGTTTATATTCCAGCGAAACACTATGGAAAGAACGATCTGAGCGTGGCGCAGGGGATATCAGCATTTCTTTCGAGTAGGGGAAACTCTTTTGTTGACGGGAGTGACTATTTAACAGGGGCAAAGCAGCTTTGGTAAGTTTAAACAATACAATATACCGAAAGATAAGAAATTAATAAGCTTGTTAATAGCCATTATCGCAATCTCGAAGATAGCTTGGGATTTCATACATATGTGTCTGTCGCAGTCGACGAGAAAGGCTTAGATGTTACTACATACTTCAATCCGGAGATCTATCACGAGTCGAGAATATTAGCTACCTAGTGAGGTACGCACATGCAGGAAACTGATCGGTGGCCATTTTTCTGAGTCTTAGCATGGCCAAATGGCATTTCGCGTGGCGTTTGTGATGTCTTGCAATATTAACAGATTTATACTTTATCAGGCTTATCCTGATGCACTTATTTGATTTTGTAGAGACTCTACACCTCGGCGTTCTATTTCTCTAGATTATTCACCGAACTCGGGTTGTACAGCAGTAGCCCTAAATCCTAGTTAAGTCTCAATATTGTAAGCACTCTCAGCATCCATGCTGACATTGATGTCCACGCACTTCTGTCGGCTGACAATATTTCGACTGATCTGTATGCGTTAAATCTTGGCTACTTCAATCGTAGCATCGTTGTACAGATATGGACTCGTTCTACTGGCTATTTTTATATGGTGCACTGGTAGCTTCAATTGCTATTTTCAAGCCTGGATTAATATCATCCTCGGCTACTATAGCATGCGAAAGCCTCATTCATGTACGCTTCTCTCTCTCTCGTTTGTTTTAATTGTTCCTCATTCGGCTTCTTTCGAATAGAACTGTCTTGAATGGATATACCCCATCACAAATAGCAGCGGTAAACACATCCGCGGACCAAAATGGTCATGGCCCCATGGACACTTTCTCGATAAATTTGTTAGCGGCTATGCAAGAAGTAGGGAATGGCGACAAGCATTCGGGGATGTGTATTGTATTTGGGCAGCGAGTACACCTGAAATGTGAGATCAAACTTCCATATCTCAATAAATTTACTATTTCAAACTGTTGACCTAGAAGAAAGCGTTATTACTACCTCGCAAGATGTCCGCGTGTTTCACACAGACTCGACTTTTCACCACAAGCCCGCGTCATGCAATGCAGGCTGGTTTTTCCATGAGCTTCTAGGTGACTGCATGGGATTTATTAATGACGGAAGATGGAAGCAGCTCCGGTTAAACGTCAACCAATATTTCACGCACGAAACAATAACGCAAAGTACCGATGCTCTGAATGATACTGTCCGGAATTATCTGATGATGATAACCGCAGATCAGATCAAGGATGAACCGAAAAATCAATTCAAACTCCACGTAGCCAGTGGTCTCGGAAAATTGGTATTCTACTGCACAGCAGAGAGGATATATGGACTGATGACGACGCATGAAAGGAACGAGCTCTGGGCCCTAGGAGAGCAGCGATTCCCACTCCTTCGCTTCGCACTTGCTGGACCTGCATATCGCTTTAGTATCCTTAGTTCATTATGCAAACAGGCTAGAACAGAACTGGCCACATTTCAGACAAAGTGGTTCGCGTTCAACAAGAAAATGTACGAGTCGCGGAGGACGCACGCATCACCGGGTCAATTCATAGTGCCACTGTGGGAATCAATGCAAATGAATAGTATAGGCAAAAATGAACTGTTGCAGACACTAGACGAAATGCTGTTTGCGAACCTTGACGTTGCCTCTCATGTCCTGACATGGATGATTATTCACGTTGCTGAAAACCCCAGGATTCAAAAGGAGCTCCGCGAGGAAGCTCTTGATGGACAACGAAATCTTAATCAGTACCTTCAACAGAAGACCACTTTGCTTGGGCAAAGCTTCCTAGAATCGATGCGCCTTCGGCCGTTTACAGCCTTTTCTATACCGGAAAGCGCGTCCGAAACTAAGATCTTCAGTAATAATATTCGAGTACCGGCAGGTACTTCAGTTGTAGTGGACACCCTCGCAATCAATGTTGATAATCCGTTTTGGGGCGATGACAGCCATGAGTTCAGGCCTGAGCGTTTCAAGGGGATCAACCCCATTGATGTGAGTGTGGAATCAAACAAACATGAACCAAAGCTTGGAGGCTGGCTAACTCTCAGATCTCCAAGATGCGATATAACCTCTTCACTTTCGGATTCGGTACGAGAAAATGCCTAGGCCAATACTTTGCTGGAGCGGTAATAAAACTATGTGTAATAAGCCTCCTTGATTTCTATGATATTAGGGTTGTCTCTCCAACTGATGATGCACAATCTGAACAAAACAAGACATGGATCCCGGCCAGCAATATACACCTTATGCTCACAAATCGAAACGAATAGTTAAATATGTCGTAGCGTTAGGCAAACTCAATAGTGGATAGCTCAGGAAAAAGGAACATAATTCATTGCTCGACTTCCTGGTCGACAGCTTTTGTCTTCATTGACTTCCATTCCGTACCGAGAGCCCCCAAGATTGACAGACAACTCAATGCTAATGCAACATAAAAGGTGTTTATGATCGCATTGCGGTAGATAGGAAGTACTCGCAGGAGTTGATCATCTGAAAATAGCCCTGGAATATCTGTTGCACCAGTCTTCAATAGCGTACCCACGCTAACATTAGGATATACATGATGGATTTCAACAATGGTGTTTTGGAAGATACTCTGAGATACGGAGACGAAAATAGAACCGGAAACCATTTGAGATAGAGTGATCAGCGACACTCCGATCGGTATGTCCGCCAAAGGGAGTACAGCCTGCGCAACCAGCATTGGCTGTTGGAGGCCAAAGCCGATTCCGAACCCAAATAAAACTTGATATCCAATCCATTTCGACGACGGGGTATCAATTTCAAAGGTCGTTAGTAACCCGGCACCGATAGACGACAGTACAGCGCCCATGACCATCGCCGGATTAAAGTAGCCGATCATGTTCGTCAAAATGCCTGCTAAAACAGACATGACCACAAATCCAAGGATTAGAGGCGTAAGCATGACACCGGAATGTAACGCGGAGGAGCCTCGAAGCGCCTGGAAGTAAATCGGTAGGTAAGTTACAGCCACAAACATGGCTGCTGCTGTACATGCTGCAAATAATGCCGCAGCCCACATGCTCCTGGATTGCACGATTGTACTAGGAATCGTCCGGGACTTCGAGAGCCACCTTTCCATTACCAGGAAGGCAAGGAATAAAATACCAGCGATGACAAACAGTGCGATTACACGACCGCTATTCCATCTTGATTCTGATCCGCCTAGTTGCAGCGCAAGGATGAGGCAGACGAGCGAGGCTAGAATGACAACCATTCCAAAGAGGTCAAATTGCTGTATCTTCTGATTCAGAGTCGCTCGCTTGCCGGTATCGCCGCTATGATTTATCTTCTTTACACAAACCGTCACAATGACCATAGTCACTGCGCCAATCGGTGCATTGATACCAAAGCACCAGCGCCATGTGCTTCTCTCCGTTAAGGCTCCTCCGATAAATGGACCTGCAATACTCGAAATACCAAAAATTCCAGTAACAACCCCAAGCAGGGCCGGCCGTTTTTCCAAAGGGGCAGACTGTGCTATAATTAGGACAGCTCCCGACATAAGGCCCGATGCCCCGACTCCAGCAATCGCGCGTCCTAGGATCAGGGCGATCGAATTCGGCGCCGCGGCACATATGATTGAGCCAACTACAAAAATGAGCATTGCAAATAGATAGACATATTTCACTGTCACCAAGCTATATGCTTTTCCATAAAGAAGTTGAAACGTTGCGGTGGTAAGGAGGTAGGCAGATGTCCACCAGCCAACATCGCCGAGAGCGTGAAAGCTATCTGAGATTTTGGGAGTTGCTGTCGCAATAACTGTCTGGTCCTGTGATAATCATACGTAAGTTATAAGAGAGACATAGATTAATGAAGGACTGAAGCATTGAAAGGAAGCGTACTAGTCCGCAGAGGAACACTGCTAGACACAGCGAGAATACGATGGCACTCAGCCTTAGTGAGCTTAGGTGCGCCGCGTTTTGAGTATCCTCTGGCCCCTTCTCTGGCAGGGGACTGTGCGTGCCTGTCGGCATGGCATTCGTATCCTCATTGATTGCATTCTTGGGCCTCGCCGACAATGACTTTTCTGACATTTTTGGAATTAAACTTTTTTTTACCCTTCTTTTTACTGTACTTGAACAATATGAGTCCTAGTGACTCCAGAGAAGCTTACTATGAAAAGAAACTATTTCTTCCTCGGTGAATATATCGTAGCTTAATACGCCGACTGATCCCTTGTCGATCCCCAAGCGTCTAAATCTACCCCAGTCTCTGATATACCTCAGTAAGCACATCCAATGGCAAAGCATACTATTCAGTAAGGAAAACATGTCATTATGGAGGACGCAACGAGGCTTCACTGGTATTTTGCATATGGCTCCAACATGTCCCTCTCAGTCCTGACGGGCAGGCGCAGTATTAAGCCATTGAGGATTGAAGTCGTCTCTTTACCCAGCCATATGCTGTGCTTCAATGTTCCTGGAATGCCATATACGGAACCTGCAATGGGAGGGATTTCCGAAAAGCAACACAAAGCGCAGGAGTCGGTACACGGGGTCGCGTATATGTTGACTGATGATGACTTCTCGCGGTTGGTGGCGAGCGAAGGGTGAGTGCGAAGAATAACTCATTGTATCTCGTTCATCTGATTTTAGTACTTGAACAAGTGGAGGAATTGCATACAATTTAGTGCAGCTAGATTCCCGCGCCTTGTGTGATGGATCTACGATTCCTATTCACACATTTACGGCTCGAAGGCCTGTTCCAATTGGGAAGCAACGGCTTCCATCCGAAAGATACATGGTCCGTTCAGTTGATTAAGTATACTTATTCTTCCGATCTGAGGGCTGAGGTCTGACGGATTCCTACGACCAGGGACTACTCATCAATGGCGCTAAAGAGCATAGCCTTCCACCAAGTTATATCGCCCGTTTGGTAGTTCAACCAACCTTCAGAGCTGGCACAACACGACGATGGATATTCGGGCGATGGCAATTTAATCTAATCTGGCAACCGGTCAGTCGTTGGATCCAGTGGGGAGTCCGAAAGTACATGAATCGTTCAGGCCACGTACCAACTTGGTATTTGACAGGTTTCGACTTTCTGCTTGATCTGATGTGGGCGCAGCACGATTACTTACATCGATTTCTATGGGGTCGTGGGGATGGTCTTCAATAGAGACGATTTCCTACTAATATTAATGCTCGGCTTCAGGATACACGGATTTGACTACAGCGCAAAGGTCATCATCCCAAAGTGGTTTCACTGTATCTTCCAGGATGCTGAGCTCTTGACCATATCGCCTGGAGCACTCCTCAACCTCTTTCATCACGCGAATCAAATTACGGCCGATGATCTTTTCCACGTTCTCTCGCGATATGCCCCTATTCAAAATAGCCTCTACGAGGTCAGGATACCTCGAGACATCTTCCAGACCGTTGACGGCTTTCATCATACCGTCATAGTCGGATCCAAGACCAATATGATCGAAACCGATCCGTTCGGCAACATAAAGAATATGGTCGATTACATGGCCGATGTTTGCAATACTAGAATCGGAGTGGTTCAGCGTAGGAATGAACGTGATCATGATAATGCCTCGGTTTAGTTTAAGCTTGTCTAAAGCCTCATCACTGACATTCCTGTCTGTAGGGACTAGAGCTGCGCTTTCGTAACGGTTAGCACCATTGCTCTCAATCCATTGATTGCAGACTTACACGCAGGAATGGGTGAATGCAACAGGTGCTAATGAAAACTCTAAAGCAGCTAAGGTGGCGTCCCTGCTTGTGTGAGAAAGATCAACCATCCTGATCTATTAGTCTAAAAAATAGTAATAGAAGAGTTATAGACCGAGCTCACATGCCAATCCGGTTCATCTCGCGGATCATATTTTTGCCCTTATCTGACAATCCCCCATGTAGTGGAGGTTTTGATGTCTATTCATGTCAAAAAGCCTTTCACGATAAATTTTCCAAAAGAAAGAGGAGCAATAGACTCACTGCACTATCAGCGTACTGATTATGGTTGCTATGCGTCAAAGTCACATATCGAACACCGAGTTTATAGTACATGCGTAAGACACTGGTGCTATCTCCGATCTGGTGTAGACCCTCGACACCCATAAAAGAAACGAATTTACCCTTGTGAAATATGTCCATGATATCGTTAGCAGACTCGCATATTTCCCATTGATCTGAATATAATTCTGCGAGACGGTAGACTAGGTCTATCTGTTGCAGGGTATCTCGGACGATATTATCCGAGTCATCTTCTCCTTTTGGGCTGGTTGAGTTTTCATTGTTAGGTATATTCATGGCGAGAGCAGGGATCCTACCAAGGCATAAAAACACTCCAAAAAGCTCCTCCTGATTTCCCACGTATCAGCCGACTAATGTCTACATGACCAGCCAGGTTCTTGTTCACTGCAAAGCGGTCATCCAGTGCATTCTTATAGTAGGCGCGAATAAGGTGAGGCCAGTCATTGTGACCATCTGAGAGTGTCAGCTGTACTTCTCCTCAAGGAACCTATGAGGTTCACTTCTCACCAATAAGCGGCACTTTACTCAGTATATCCAGTGCCTCTAGACGATTTTCAGTCGTGGTCATGGTTATTTTCAAATTTGCTAGATTCTGTCTTGTAATAAATGTCCAAGCTAACAAAAGTGCAAGATAGTTTGAAGTTGCTATATATGGATGTTTAGAATCCGACCGGCGATTATAATGGTGAAGCAGATTAGCTTTAGACTTAGTTCATATACCTACTATTTACGATATGGCTAAATATCCAATATTTGAAGAGATCGGGTTTAGTTATAAACCTTTCTTCGCAACAACAACATGGGTCCGCCACTCATTTCCTACTGTTCTCAGTTCTTTCTCTAGTGCTGTCCGCAATTGGCTGATCTCTGCTGGTGGTGGAAAGCTCGGTAAATCTATACGTATCGTTATTTAAACATGATTCTTTGCCTTTCTCGGTATATCTAGGGAAAGACTTACTACCAAGTAATGCCTGGGCTCCATCCAGCAGAGCCAACAATACTGAGATGGCACGCTCTCCCTGGGCCTTCTCCTCGGCTAGCGGACCACACTTGTTAATAACGAGCGTCTCCTCGATATCTTCAGCTCCAATCTCTTTTAACCAGCCCGTAATCTTGGGACCCGGACTGAGATTATGCCCCATCATCTTCCAAGCTTTCCCCATTATATCGCGGAACTGCGCCATGGCAACATGTTCAGGCCCCTCAATGATTGTTTCCATATCACCATCGTGAATTTGGAGATATCCGCCCGGTCTGACGCAGGCAAATAACTTAGTGATGGCATCAACGCTCTTCGCATCGTCGCAAACAGGTAGAACAAATCGCTGATGGACCAGGTCAAAATAATTGTGATATTTCGCAGGCCATTCGTCGAAGATATTCTGAAGAATCAGCTCAAGATTGGCCGGGCGCTCCTCAATCGGCATAAAGTGTTGCGATGCGATATCCGCGCCGACTAATTGCGCTGTTGGGGAGAGCGAGTACGTGTTTGCAAGATCTACGAGCCAGTATCCGTCTGCTGTTGCAGAGTCAAGAATCTTGATATCTGGCTTAGAGAGGTCTATTGGCGCCCGCACAAGCTTGCCATCCATGTTGTTCTTGACGAGCTCATGTTGGACACGGAGACGGATGTACTCACCCTCGTGTCGAGGTCCGCTGTAGCTGTCTCGTGTTATTTGGGAATCTGCCATTTTACTGGCCATATTTGTAAGCTGTTCGCAGAGAAAACAATTAGCGTATCTTATAAAAATATTTATAACCTGCGGTTTTGGGTTGAACACGCCGAGCTATTCGGTGATTATTTTTGAGTATCCGCTGAGAAAAATTTGGAGAATAGTATGCGCCGTCCTAGCATATCGTTTAAAAGTTAACAAGGTACTATTATATAAATATTGAAGAACGCTCTCATACTGAAGTCAACTATCAGCCAATAACTGAACCACAGACATGTTACAGGTTACGAGGCTCCAATCGTAAGGTTACAGCATGCTAGATTTCTAAATCAGAGAGTCGTTGTCCTTTCTAGATTCGTTCATATCCGAACTTGAATAATGATTAATGCTCTGCTCAATATATGACAATACCAACACTATGATATGGACGAAGCATTCCTTTCACGACTGCGAACACGTATATTGGCCTTCATATCAGCGAGAAATGTCCCTTCAATAGCCATTGCTTTGGGAAACTCTTTCTTGCTGGAATCCCATTCAATGTCGTACTCATGGATGAGAAGACCAAACACTAACTTCACCAGACGCACCGCATAGAACCGGCCAGGACATGCTTGCTTTCCATACCCCCACCTAGAATTAGTTAGATATAAAAAATATCATCGAACCAAGACAAGGTTGGAATCTCACGAAAGAAATTTCTCATCAAACACAGCTGCCTTCACTCTGCCTTCACTCCTGTGCGAGAACTCCGGCCCTGCAAACCGGAACGCATCAAAGCTAGGCGCGTCCTTGTAGTTATCTGGGTCCATATTCGTTGATGCAGCAGCAAATGCAATCCGACTACCGCATTTCAGCTTCGTACCATCCGGAAGTGTGATCGGTTCCATAGCTGTCCGTTGTCCCGAAAAACATGCCGCCGGATGATGTCGAAGCGCCTCACGGATGAAGCTATCTAGAAGATGCAGTGAGTCGAGCATGGTCTTGGTCCATTCTCTTCCGTGTTTTTCTAGGGAAGTTTCAATTTCCGTGCGTAATACTCCAAGAATCTCAGGTTGAAGAAGTAAATGCCAGATGATATTGTATGTTAGACTGATCGAAGTTCCAGTGCTCGCGAAGCTGAGATGAACAATCCTCCTCGCATGTCGGCTGGCATCATTCTCACGAGGAGATGGAATACCCTGATCTAGGGCGAACTGAATGACATCCATGTGGTATGGTTTTTCACCACTACTCGGTGATGGAATATCTCGCTCATCCATTCGTTCCTGGATTTTGGGTCGTATATAGTCTGTGGCCTTATGAAGGTCCCATCGGAACTTAATAGAGACAAGCCAGTAGAATGGCTTGCGGAAGATCCCCAAAGGAAGAAAGTTCCACAGTACTCCGCTGATAAATACGGTTTTGGTATATTTCGTACAAGCAGACATATAACTAGGGTCTCTGCATAGGTCAATTCCGACTAAGACTCGACTAGAGATGTTGTGTACCAGACGTGCACAGAGCTCATAGCAATTGAATGTTTGGAACTCTTGGGGGCATTAGCTTCTGCACACACGTATATAAAATACAGATTTCTAACCGGGCAAATCTCCCAGATGATGTCGAAATTGGTAATTCGCTTCATCTGCCAATTCACTGATTATGGGAGCTGGAAGATTAGCCCACTCCTATTTAACAACAACCACACATCTGAACCCTTACTCATCTTGCGGTTCATAAACCTGGAAACTAGGTCAATCTCCATGTCATTTGCAATAGCAATATCGCCAACAGTAGCTTCCATGTTCATGTTCTGCAGTTACAGGATTAGCTTCATATATCATCAAACAGTACGAGATGAGCAGCATACGTCGTTTAAATGCTGCGCAAAGTTGAGTGAATGCCGGCTTATCTTTTTCAGAGAAGGTAAATACTTCGCTGGCAGAATCATAGCGTCCACGCCGAATAACTTGACAACAAATGGTAATCCGTTTTTGTTGTACTTTTTGTGGATTTCGTTAGCTTTATCGTTCCGGTGAGATATTAGAATCCCTACCTTTTTGTATCCCTCCGCTTCATACGTTTGCAACCGGAAGGGCGATGCAGGTTCCCAGTCGACGAGATACTTGAGAAACGGCCTGCTAACTTTAGGCACGTTCTTGTATGTCGGGTGGCCATTTCCGATCCATATTAGGAATACAGTTACTATGCCGATGAGGACTGTGAGAGAGCCGGCAGGATACGTTTCGGCAGAGAGTAGAATGCTGATTTTCGCTTGGATCGACATGATAAATTTATAATCGTCTGCAAGCGATCTATTTCTGCTAGTTTGGTTTTCGCTCATTTTTCAGTGCTGGGATGTACAAGTAATAGCAACCCGCTCGGCGATTATATAGCAGTTTAGCTCGCCGGCTGGTCCGATTAATTATCCCATCTACAAGTCTCCACTACCCCGATAGTGGTATGATGTCTATATAGCACTGCATCAATAAAGCAAATGGGATAGAGTGAATACCGCTATGAAAACATCAGATATGTCAGTTAGCAGTCTAGTGTCACGACATGCCCGTCTATATCCCCAGCGCATTGCAGTCTCACAGGGCCGCAAGGAGCTTTCGTTTGGCGACTTGGATGTCCAGTCATCGCGAATCGCTTGGCTCCTCCATAATCGCGGCGTCCGAAAAGGAGACTTTGTTCCAATTCTGACCTCAAGATGTTTGCTGATGGTCGTTTCACTCTTGGCTATCCTCAAACTTGGTGCAGGCTATGTTCCTATCGATGCAGAGACTTGGGCTGCAGATAGAATACATTCCGTCCTGGATACCATTGATTCCAAGTTGGTAGTGATAACACAGGAGACAACACAGAACGATTTTAGTGGTGGAAAAGATATTGTCTCTTTCGTGGAATTAGAGCAGACCTTGTCTTTGGACGCGACTTTTTTTAATTCAATGGCGCTCACTGATCCCTGTGCTGACGACCCTGCGTATATCATCTTCACGTCAGGAACCAGTTCAAAGCCAAAGGGAGTAATAATTCTAAACAGGAGCCTCTCAAACTATGTGAATCAAAGACCATTTAATCTGGATATCTCGCCTGGCGACAAGGTCATATTGATATTCTCGGTGGGATTTGATGGTATACTATCCTAGATCTAATATAGAATAAAATACTAAGTTCACGTCCAGCATGCACAGGGGTCATCTTCAGCACGATTTGTAACGGAGGCCACCTGATACTGTCGTCTCCATCAACCGTCCTAGATGAAATGAAATCATGCACTATCCTACCCGCTACACCATCAATCCTGACAACTCTTCAAGAACCTTCGTTTTATCCGAATATCAAGTCAATCTTCCTCGGTGGCGAGCCCCCAAGTGCAGAATTAGTGAGAATGTGGTGGTCTCCGAATAGACGCATGTTCAATGCATATGGTCCGACGGAGACAACGATCAGCTCCACGATCTCAGAGCTGATACCGAACAATCCAATAGTCATCGGTAACCCAATGAGCGGAAGTCGCGTATTTTTGCTCAATCAAAATCTAGAAGAGGATGTTGAAGGAGAAATTTGTATCAGCGGACCTGGTCTAGCCAAAGGATACTTTCGAAATCAGGCACTCACTGCGGCCAAGTTCATCGTCTGGAAAAAAGGTCTACGAATATACCGCACTGGGGATTTTGGTCGTTTGACTCCATCTGGTATCGTATTCTGTGGCCGTCAGGACAGCCTTGTGAAGAACCGCGGGTTTCTTATCAACCTCGATACAGAAGTCATTGCAGCTCTTAGGACTTTCCCTGGCATCATTAACGCCACTGCGTTCATGCATAAATCGCAATTAGTAGCTTTTGTTGCACCCGCCAGTATGAATCCGCTGGAAATCCGGATATGGCTGCTAGAACGGTACGATGTCTTTCTCGTCCCTGACGTTATCCGGACAATGGAAACCCTCCCTCTGTCAGCTAATGGCAAGATAGACACTTACTCTCTGGACCAAAAATTGACAAATTACTCCTTCTCGGATGATTCTACCAATTCGCATAGGCCGATTGATATTCTCATAAAAGCGACTGCACTGGCACTTGATATTCCCCAGTCCAGTATCTCCCCGGAAAAATCCTTCTGGGACCTCGGTGGTAACTCTCTTTCCGCCATCAAGCTTCTTTCAAATTTATATAAAGAAGGCCTCGACCTGTCTGTTGCTCATTTATTATCCTCGTTGACTTTATACGAGGCAGCTCAGCTCTTGCAGACCATCCAAACCGAGTTTCCTGTGCATAGTAATCCAGCCACCATTGCTCCAATGACCACCGTCCAGTCAAGCATGGCCAGAAAGCATTTTCAACAGCCTATTGCAAACTATATGCTTCTATCAATTTCCGGTAATAACCGTACTCTACTAAACGGTGATATTCTCAAGAATGCATGGATAACGGTGTTAAAGAGGCATTCTATCTTCTACAGCGCGTTCGATACTCTCCAGTCAGTACAATCGGTACATAATGATTTAATAGTCGACTGGGAAGAGACTTCAGTTCCAGAAAATGAAGCTATGGAAGACTTCACTTATATTGCGCGTCGTGATTTGATATCGCTGGCTTCAAAGTCCTCGGGAATTAACAACACATTCAGGCCCGTCAATTCCTTTCGGCTTATCAAATCATCCACGCAAAAATTTACGCTTCTATGGCTTGTCCATCATATTCAAATTGACGGCTGGTCAATGAGCGTTATATTCGAAGAGCTGAGGACCGCACTTTCAGGATCCGCAAGTCTTTTGTTTATTCCTTCCTTGGACTTCTCTCAGTTTTCTCGACAACGCACGCAATATGCACGGCAAATACATGAAAAAGCAATGTGTTTTTGGAGTTCACATGTCCCCGTTGACCGTGCATCAAAAGCCCTGTTTCCTTTCGAGATATCAAAACGCAAGGGAATGAATACCTCCTCTGAGAAAATACTTGAACTAAATATGACTCTTTCCGACCTGGAACTTAAATGCCGAAGTGTGAAAGTATCACCGGCAGCCTTGATATACCTTGCCTGGGCTATGATACTTCAAGTATACTTGAATGAGGATCACGTTACGTTCGGAACCGTCCTATCTGGGCGCAACTTTCCTCTTGCAAAGATTACTCGAGTTGTTGGCCCAGTCATAAACACATGCCCATTTTCCGTGGACTTAATGGCATCTGGCAATACCGAAAAAACCAAAATGCTTCAAATCGTCCATAATGTGTTGATTCAAATGATTGACTACCAGTGGACAGCAAATGAATACCTTGAGTCCATCCCCGGTGATACAAACGAGCTATTGAGCACAATTGTGGCTATAGAATATGATTTGCCAGATATACCATGTCCTTGGCCATCTTCTGATGACTGGAAATATGAATCCAAAACATTCGTCGATTCCGGACTGATGGTTCTTATTGAACGGTGTGGCGAAGGCGGTATGCTTAGGAGTCGATTCCAGTATGCAGAGGGCCAGTTCGAGACGAAGCAACTGTCGAGAATGCAAAATCACTTCCATAATATTATACTCGGGCTGGTAGATTCAAACACATCTACGTTAGGTCAAGTCACGGACCGGTTGTTAGATACATCTGAGTTGGATCAGTTGGTTGAACATGAAAGCCCGCTCGACCGTCCTCCTTACGCCGGTCCCTCCAATCTCAAGGATGCTTTTGAGAAAGCTGCAGATAAATACTCGGAACATCTCGCAGTGGAAACGACTAGCCAATCCATGACTTATGCAGATCTGGACAAGGGTGCGGAACATATCGCAGTGTACTTGAGAGCCTTCGTCAAGCCGAATGATGTGGTCGCAATCATGAGTGACGGTTCTTTATCTTGGCTAGTTACCATCCTAGCGATTATCAAGGCAGGCGCTGTATGTGCTCCTATTGACTCAAAGCTTCCGTCCAAACGAAAAGCACAAATGATTACCGATTCAAAGGCTGTCGTCTACATAATCCTGTCTCATCAAGGCTATGATCTTAAAACTATAGCCGATATCCATGTAATATGTCTAGAGGACCTCCCTACAGATGCAAGTTCAGCAAGAAAAACTCGATCAATAACGCTGACAACATTCAATGATCCCGCATTTCTGATATTTACGTCCGGATCTACAGGCTCACCCAAGGGAGTCAAGATTTGTCACGGTCCGATTCTGTCTTACCTTAACGTCCCAGAAGCAAGGCTACATTCGACTGTTGGTAGGAGGAATGCGCAGATTCTCTCAGTTGGATTCGATGTATGCATAGCTGAGATATTCGGTACATTATGTTACGGGGCAACATTGGTCCTCAAAGACCCGGGAGATCCATTTGCGCATTTGGCCAAAGTTGATGCTACTATGGCCACACCTTCGCTTCTATCCAGTCTCCAAAGTAGTCAGTTTACAAATCTAGATACTATATTTTTGGCTGGAGAGGATGTTCCACAATCTCTAGTAAATGACTGGGCGGTGGGTTCTCGTCGTCTGTATAATGGCTACGGACCATGTGAGTGTACAATCGTTGTTCTCATTTCGAGACTTCAGGCAGGGCAAGAAGTTTGTGCTGGTCGGCCAGTTGTTCCGGGGACGGTTTGTTCGATTCGAGATTCCAGAAGACACAGAGTGCCTATTGGTGTCCCCGGCGAGATTTGCATCAGCGGCTCGTCCATGGCCAGAGGATATATCAACAATGAGGCAGATACTATTGAGAGTTTTATCGAAGATCCCCTTTCGGCCGGCAGTACTATTTTCTGCACCGGGGATATTGCTCAGTGGACAGAGTCTATGGAAATCAAGTATAGGGGCAGGAAGGACGATCAAGTCAAGTTAAGGGGCTTTCGCATTGATCTTCGTGAAGTCGACCGAGCCATTCGTCTCTCGTCACCCGCCGTAAGAGATGTCGCTGTAATTGTGCGCGATGAGAATATCTACGCATTCGTTGTGCCTTTATCAGTGAATGTGGATAATATCCAGAGTGGCCTATATGAGCTCCTGCCTTATTATGCGCAACCAACCGCTGTCGAAGCCTTACAACATATACCATTGAGCGCAAATAAGAAGGTTGATCGGGAATCTCTTCATGAAATGGCTAAGTTTAGAACAAAGGAGTCCACTGGAAAGGAACTCACAACAAGTATGGAGAAGCTGATAGAGCGCACTTGGAAAGAAGTACTAAACATAAATGACTCTATTGAATTGAATTCGGAGAGCGACTTTCTACGGCTAGGAGGCAACTCCTTGAAACAGATCAAATGTCTCCAAAAGCTGTCTAGTGTTCTCGGTTGCACTGTGCCTCTTTCAGTTTTGCTTCGTAATTTTACTCTATCCTCTTTTGCGCAAGCATTTGAAAAACATTGTTCGCAGAACCAAGCTCATGAAGCACTGCAGCCTGCGGAGTCTGTGGATGGATTCACAGGTGTGTCTTATTTGGAAGAGGAGATTCATAGACTTCACTCTGTCTCTGCAAGCAATGCTTTGGCCTTCAACGTGGTATGCAATCTGCAGCTACAAGGGGATATAAATGTTCATACCCTCTCCCGAGCCGTGAATCTGGTAGTCGCAGAAACCGATATTTTGAGAAGCCGATACATCGTTATAGATGGCATTCTTAAGCGATTTATAGCTAAGGATGTCGAAGCGGCAGATATTATCCACTCTCACGACATCGAATCCGGCTCGCGTGTCGTTGATGGCAGGATCAATACTCCATTCAACTTAAATCACGATCAGCTTATTAAGCCTATCATACTAATTGGGCGAGGAGATATATCACTCGTCATACTATTGCACCATATTATCGCAGATAAGAGGGCAGTGAACATTATCCTAGAACAAATATCCCATAAATATATCCTCACCGCAACCTCTCCTGTTGCCACCGCTCGAATATCACGGAAAGAAGAACCATCAATCTCTTATGAAAGTTGGGTAAAGCAGGGAACTAAACAGGTGTTTCATAGCCAAGAGGAAGAAATTCAAAGATTCTGGAAGCAGTATATCCCACAGTCAAGAATGCCATTATTCTCCTGCAACTCAAGGGTTGAATCTAGAAGAGGACAGTCACGTCAATGGAAAATGAAGTACCAGTCAAGAGGAAGCTCCAACCATTCTTCCAGCAGCACTTTCTGGCTCGCCGCATCGGCGATAAGTATTGGCGCTGTCTTCGGAATCAACGATCTAATCATTGGGATTCCGTATTCGAATCGAACAGAGCAAGCTCTAGAGAATATCGTGGGGACTTTTCTTGACCGGCTTCCAATTCGCGTCGAGTTCAGCCATTCAATGGCACTTGATTCTGCCAGCTCACTTATTGATTCCATCCAGTCCAGTGTTCACGCTGCTTTGGAGCACATTCAGCCATACCAACAAATCCGGTCGTTACTTGGCATAGATGATGATCGTGAGCTATTCGATGCCATGGTCATATACCATCACCCCGAATCATCCTACGCTAACTCTCTGGTCCTACCGTGCCTTGAGAGTGTTGTTGATGTTCCCACAAAATCGAGAGCGGCATTGTTTCCGCTAATGATTGAGTTTTTTGATTCGCATTCTGGTGATTTAATATGCGAGATCAACTACGATTCTGCAATTTTGGGGAATCCCCTGGTCGAAGCACTGAAGGACGCATTAACGATTGCGCTCAAGAGTAATATGATTGTGGAGTAGTGAATGTCTAGGACAAGTAATATTCTAGGGGAGTAGGTGAACGTCCCACCCGGGCATCCAAAGTAGGGTGGCCTTCACTAATCATGCGCATGACACACTCTGGGCAATATTCGGGCCGTTTCAGTGTTTCTGGCTTCGTGGATGAACATTCGAGCAAGGTAAAATACGTTCGGCTCTCTGGGTAGAAATTTGCTTTTATGGTCCGGTCCATACAACACGAAGAGTTGCCAGCCTCTTTTTTTTTGAACCATGACAGCGAAACAAAAAACAGCATTGCAATGCCCACGCTATCAGACCCGGGGTTTCGGGGGTCCTCTTTGGGTTTTGGGTCTAGAATCAAAGTTTTAAGATCTATATAATTTGTTCCACTAGAAGGATGTGGACTGTTCATGGGCTACTTTGATTCATTCCTAGTTCAAGTATCCTTTGGGAGAACATTGATTGAGTTCAGGACGGCCTGCATGTGCTTTTGGGAGGCACTTTACGCATTATTTGTGGATTTTAGATCGTATTTTTCCATCTATCACTGAGACTTGTAGCTGGATATTGATCAACAAATAGTCGACAAGTCTTCAAATGAAAAATATTAAATAACCTGAATTGGCAAGCTACTATCAAAGGAAGGATATTATATAGGACGAAGGTAGAAACCATCACTCAACGACATTATAGGACAAAAAGAATCATTGACTCACCCAAGCCCGGGTTTGTCTGGCCCAGGATAATGAGTACTTTTTGTTCGCTCACTCAAAACAAAACCAAAGAAAAAGTAGGGTAGTCACGGATACGAAGTGGAAATGCACTTCGCACAAATCTTAGAAAACCGTCATCGACGGCTAAAGCATATTCTCGAATTTTGGTATCACTCCTACAAACTCTAACGGCGACCGCTTCGGGCGGAACCCTGCATCTGTTCCATTTCCTGCTCGAGCTGCTTAATACTATTGAAGAGTTAGCAATATTCTTCTGAGCATAAGTGGGGCCAACAAGAACATACGCGGCGTGGGTGGCTTCCAAATCCTTGTTGAGGCGGTCACGCTCGGAGATAAGCTTCTGCTCCCACTGTCTGAATCGCTGTTCTTCAACCTTGACCTGCTCGGTGAAACGCTTGCGGAGGTTCTCTTCTTCCTCCTTGAACTTGGGGTTATCCAGCTTGCGTGGTCGAGCTTCGCCGAATTTCCTTGTCTCCATCTGCTGGGCACGGTATGCCTCGTAATGAGACTCCTCAGTGGTGTGGATGAGGTCGAGCATGTGGGTACGGATGAGGATAGATCGGAGCTTCTTGAAGTCGCAGTGGTCTTCATTCTCGACTTCGGCGACACCCCAGGCGTACTGACGACCCTTAACGACCTTGCCTTCGTTGTTCTTGACGTCTTTCTCGGAGCCAATGACAGCGAAAGGCATAGCAGCTGACAGGCTACGGGCGTGGGCAGCAGCGTGTTCGTCATCCTCCTCGACAGGTGGCTGGTAGATCTGGATACCTTGAGAAGCAACAACAGCGCGAACCTAGAGAGTTTTAGTAAGGACTCTAGACAGACAGATTCTAGAAAACCCACCCTCTGCTTGAAACGAGCCAAATCGGATGGGCTGAGAGTGTCGGCCTTGGCAATGACAGGAATCAAGTTCACACGGGAGCTCAAACGTTTCATAACTTCAATGTCGAGGGGCTTCAGGGTGTGACCGGTAGGGCGAATGAAGTAGAGACAGGCGTGAACACGGAGATCGATCTTGTCTGTTCGGCGGGGTTGTTGCTCCTGCAACATATACGACTCGTGCTGATCGTCGAGGAATTCGATAATGGGTTGCCATGAATCGCGATTGTTGACGTAGTCGCCAAATCCGGGAGTGTCGATGACAGTAAGACGGACTGCAAGACGCCAGGTACATTAATTAGTACGTGGTATCCCCCCCAGCATACCAATATTTGTATATCGTACCTTTGAAGAACTTCTCCTCCAATTCAGCCTTTGTGATCTCAATTTCAACGGTCTTGTCGATTTGCTTCGCGTGTCGCTTCTTGTGGTCGGCGTAGTTCTTGATCGTAGTGGAGAAAAGTGTGTTGATGAATGTAGTCTTTCCTAAACCCGACTCGCCAGCAACCTATATTATTGTTGGTAAACGCTCCTTCGCATTTCTGTACTGCACACCGTATCAAAGACGCACCATAATCGTGAAAGCTGCACCCCGCTTGGCGACAATTTTATGACTGTGTATTTCCGTCAATAAGAATTCGAACCATTGTCATCTCGTTTGATCAAGCATATTGCATCGACATACCGCTGGTTGGGGAGCTAAAGAAACGACATGGATTAGCAATGGCCCGTATAGCTTGCGATTGATGAACGAAAACTGTCATTACTTACATTGGCAATGCCAATAGGCGAGGCGTTCTCAGTTGAAGTAGCCATTATTCACAAAAGGTGTTATCTTCCAAAAGTATCAAATAGAAGTGAATAGCACAGAGACTTTGTTGAGGCCGGACAACCAAGTACAAAGAATGTTTCGGGTCAGGAGGTGACGAGAAGCAGAGAAAGGGGACAGATGAATAGGGACTAGCTAGAGACTAGCTGTGGATGTTTCTGTCTCTTTTCGCTGTGACTGTTGTGGTCTGGCGTTGGAGTTGGAGCCCCTGAACTGGCCAGTGGAGTCTCCCACTAAGGTTGGACACGGCTAGAGGGAAGCTGAGCCAATCAGAGCGTGCAAATCTAAGTTAGTCCGGGAAGGCACAGGCCCCGGACGACACTTGCCTTGATTAGGTTTAGCCACGCCTTCGGAACGGATTAACCGTTGCTTATCGTTCCGACGTCGAAGAAAAGCTTCAAAAAATTATGGCGGAGGGGAGAGGTCTTTCCATATGCAGCAGATTGACCGGCAACCACAATGAAGACGGACTTCAAGGTGCGCCCTATACTGCTTGCCTTCAGTTGCCAGATGCTGACCTTTATTTTATCCTAGTTCTCCAATCTTCTGGGTACTGTTTACCGCAAGGGGAATCTACTCTTCACTCCCGATGGAACCTGCCTTCTGTCGCCAGTAGGGAACAGAGTCACCGTGTTTGATCTGGTCAAGTATGTCTTCCTACTTTGATTACTATCAAGACTGCATTTTGTTAACTATGAAATTTATCTAGCAATAAATCGTACACCCTTCCTCTTTTCCACCGCACAAATATCGTCCGTCTTGATCTCAACCCGCAGGGCAATTTACTTCTTACTGTCGATGAAGATGGGCGCGCAATTTTAACGAACTTCAAAAGACGGATTGTCATATACCATATCTCATTCAAGGGCCCCGCCGACGCTCTCAAATTCTCCCCGTCTGGTCAACATTTCGCCGTGGGCATTGGACGCCGGTTGCAGCTATGGCAAACCCCCTCAGTCCCGGGAACTGACGCTGGCGGTGATCTAGAATTTGCACCGTTCGTTCTTCATAGGGAACTTACGGGGCATTTTGATACAATCCAGAACATTGAGTGGTCGAGCGATTCTCGTTTCATCCTTACATCGTCAAAAGATTTGACTGCCCGAGTATGGAGTCTAGATCCGCAAGACGGGTTTGAGCCGACAACACTCGCTGGGCATCGACAGGGAGTCAAAGCCGCTTTTTTCACCGCAGATCAAGAAGCTGTAAGACATGCACCTGCTGGGATGTGCTAGCTCTACTGACTCGCTACTAGATATATACCGTGAGCGAAGATGGTGCGCTTTTTCGATGGGAGTACACCTCCAAAAGAATTGAAGATGAGGTAGACCGTGAAGAACGTTGGAGGATCATGAAGAAGGATTTCTTCTTACAGAATGATGCCAAATTGAAGTGTGCTTCATTTCATGCCAAGTCTAACCTATTGGTTGTCGGCTTTTCTAATGGTATTTTTGGGCTCTATGAGTTGCCCGAGTTCAATAACATCCATACATTGAGGTAAGTTGATTTTTGGGCAAGGTGATTCGTATATGAGCTAACCGTCTACAGTGTTTCGCAAAGTAATATCGATTTTGTCACCATGAACAAATCGGGCGAGTGGCTGGCGTTTGGCTCGTCTAAATTCGGCCAACTTCTCGTATGGGAGTGGCAATCAGAATCATATATATTGAAGCAACAAGGACACTTAGACTCACTCAACTCTTTGGTCTACTCAGCGGATGGGCAGCGAGTCATTACCACGGCCGATGACGGCAAGATCAAAGTATGGGATACTGCCTCCGGGTTCTGTATAGTGACTTTTACAGAACATACTGGTGCTGTCACGGACTGCAAGTTCTCGAAGAAGGGCAACGTCCTTTATACAGCCTCGTTGGATGGTTCGGTTAGAGCTTGGGACTTGATTAGATATCGTAATTTCCGAACATTTACAGCGCCTTCTAGGCTTGGTTTCACTTCTCTGGCTGTTGATCCAAGTGGGGAGGTGGTTTGCGCTGGGTCCCAGGATTCGTTCGATATTCACGTTTGGTCCGTACAAACTGGTCAATTACTCGAACGACTTGCTGGTCACGAAGGGCCAGTTGTGTCGCTCGCTTTTGCTGCGGATGGTAGCAACCTGGTTAGTGGTAGCTGGGACCGCACCGTCCGAATATGGAGCATCTTCGGCCGATCACAAACTAGCGAGCCATTGCAATTACAATCTGATGTTTTGAGTGTCGATATGCGTCCTGATGGCAAGCAAATAGCTGCATCTAGTCTTGACGGACAAATCAGCTTCTGGAATGTGTTCGATGCTGTTCAAGAAAGCGCCATAGAGGGGCGAAGGGATGTTTCAGGAGGAAGAAAAATCTCTGATCGACGGACGGCGGCCAACGTGGAGGGTACAAAGTCATTTACGAAGATCACGTACAGTGCAGATGGAACTTGCTTGCTAGCCGGAGGCAACAGCAAATATATCTGCTTGTATGATGTGATGACCGGGTCGCTTGTTAGGAAGTACACGGTGTCCGTGAATATGTCTATTGATGGTACTCAAGAATACTTGAACAGTAAGAATATTACCGAAGCTGGACCTCGTGGCTTGCTTGACGAGGCAGGAGAGGCATCCGATCTCGAAGATCGTATCGATCGCAGCCTACCTGGTGCTAAGCGTGGCGATGCCGGAGCGAGAACCACAAGACCAGAGGTTCGGGTGTCAGCTGTCTCTTTTGCTCCAACTGGGCGATCATTTTGTGCCGCAACGACTGAAGGTCTTTTAATTTATAGCCTCGATACAGAGTTCGTCTTCGATCCGTTCGACTTGGATATTGACATTACCCCGGACTCTATCCTAGATACGCTGCAAGAAGCTCAAAAGTCGTCTCATGCAACATCTACAGATGATGCGTCGTTCCTCAAAGCTTTGATCATGGCTTTTCGCCTGAACGAGGCACCAATCATTCGTACCGTCTATGAAAGCATTCCCTACCGTGATATTTCGCATATCGTACGCTCCATTCCTCAGACGTACCTGCCGCGATTTATTCGGTTCGTTGCGCACGCAACAGAAGAAACCCCTCACTTTGAATTCAACTTACTCTGGGTTGAATCTATCCTCAGCGTACATGGCCGTTACCTGAAAGAGCATAATGGTCAATTGGCGCCAGAGTTGCGTGCTCTACAACGGGTTCTGGATGACTTCAGAAACAGCCTCAAGCGCCTCACAGAAAAGAACGTTTACGAATTGAATTATTTACTGTCTCAGCCAGTTCTTGGTCCCAGGAAGGCCAATGGTACGCTGAGGATTGATGAGAGTGCGCCTATCGATCAAGAAATGGTTGAGGCAGAATAGAAGGAGCGAAGGTTATCTGAAGTGATACGATAGACTGGAGCTGTTGATCTCAAGACTTTTGAGACCATGTTTGCATACTTTTTACTGGAGCATTGGGTAAATCATGATACCTGGGTATAAAAGTCGTTTTTGCACGAATATTTGTATGTTCTTTTTTATGTACATAAGTTCATGTATCCTGAGTCATATGTCACTACCATCAACACAGATGAATCATTTAAATAAACACGAGACGTCTTTACATTATAGCAACCGAATTCGGTGGACTGGCCACGCCTCCTGGGACCTGTACACGACAAAGATTAGGGCCCAGAAGCTCATTAAGTTAGGGAAGAATAACTCACGTTCAACGGAACGCTCGAAAAGAAAAACGTCCATCTCTTCTTCTCCGCACAGTGACTGGCAAGTTTCTCCAAATAGAACATCTCACCTAATGGCAATCCCCATCCAGCCAAACACCACTGATGCAAGGACCATTCCGGGGGTACCTGCGGACCATCTACAGGCGAAGACTCGACTGCGACTGCATCACTAGCTACGGCAGAGAACTGATTCTCCCAAAGCCATCGAAGCGTTGCTTCGCTGGATTCAATGCCCACAAATTGCGACTCGGGTCGTTGGCCCAGGGCAATGCCTTCTTCAACGGAAAGTTGTTCGTATGCTTTGGTGAATCCCACTCGCAAGAAGAGAATGTCCCCTGGTCGGAAGGAAACTCTTTGCTCAGCGGCTACCTTTTTGACAAGCTCAAGAGGGATCACTGTGCTCTCGAAGGCGGGGAAGCTGAGGTTGTTTTTTTCGGCGTAGGAGGCAATGTCGATTAAAACGCCACGGCCAACCACACCACCATTTTCGACCCATGCTATTCGAGTCAGGAGTCAAGACGTCCTTCGAAAGGGCGGATCACAGGATTTTCTTACAGTCAATTCCAAGAACATCAGTCGTCTCGATGGTCTCTTGTGATGTGCCATTATAGAATAGTTTGTACGCCTGGTTCGCTATTTTCGTCTCAGCCAGTCCTTGATTACCTCTGAAAGCTAGATACGTGAAACAAACCATAATGTCTAAACCCATCCCACTGAGTACTACACTGCGTATTAAATACCAAGATATCATCGTTCACCACTCTCGGCGCTTTATGATGGATTTTCTTCTCAAACGACTGTCTACCAAACGCCGGTTTGTGTAAGGCATTGAGCTTCCAGTCCAATGCGAAACGAGCCCCTTCTTGAATTTCTTCGGATGCGGCTTGCTTTATAACGTCTGGTGTGAGGAGGTTGAGCATGCCGAGATGGTTGTCTTTGCCGAAGAGACCCCAAGCATTTCCTTTGGGCCCAGAGGGGTCGAGGGTCAGGTTGTCAAATGAGGGAATTGTGATGGGAGACATCTTTTATTTTTGCCCTGTGGAAGCAACCCGCCTTTTTGACAGGATCTGATGTTATATGCTATGTATTTAAAGAGAGCCCGGGTACAATTCTGGAAGCGGGGATGGTTAATGAAGCTTTATCAAAGATATCGTATAGCCTCTCTAAAAACATTAAGCTTGATTTATGAGGTACGGGAAATGCGGGTGAAGAGGATAATTATCCGCATCGGCTTTCCTTCCGAGACGAACTCATACAGATTCGTAAAGATTAGAACAAACTTCTATGACGATCTCACTTATTCGTCACTGCCATCTAGTTGTTTAGATCTATCCAAATTGATCTTGTCCCACTTCTCTAAAACCTTGTCCATTTCTAAATCCTCTCCTTGTCGATCCTGAAAAGTCGACGAGTAATTGGGGTAAAGGCTGCTGAATCGAGTCCGATGTTTCTCCTCCCAATCTTTCTCGCTAAAATCAATGAAAAGTGCATGCGCTTCTTCTGGCAGAGTTATGTTCAAGTTTGCGGCATTGATCTGTACCATACGTAGGATACCTTTACTTAGCATGAAGCGCTGAGCACAGGCGCGTGTGATGACACATAGTTCCGTAAAGGCTTTCTTATTGTCTTCGTTGTCGAGCGCTTCGAGTAATGTGAACAGACTGATACCGAGAAAATGTATTGCGGTAGGAGACATGCGATTAATGCCCCATTTCCTGCGATGCATATTGACCAAATCCAAGACTTTATGCGTTGCCTTGATGCGTACGTCTTGAATATCTATGGTGTCGAGCTCAACCCCGTGTGATCTGACAACGCCGAGGACCTGCATGATGATGGACTGATGTTGCATACTAATTGTCGCCCGTGTCAATAAGGTACGAACGTGGGCCAGCCGGAAAGACACGGGTAGCTACACTTACTGTAAAAGAAGTATTTGAGGCACCGAGTCAAGCTCCGGGTTCAAACATTCCGCTAAATCCGCCTCCCATTTTTGTAATTCCCTATAGAGGGTCTTTCCCTTGGAAACAATATCTGATTCTGATTGTTTCTCTTTCCTTGCAGTCCATTCGCCGAATGAGCGAAGAATCATCATCAAATCAGACCATCCATGCGAGACGCAAGATAAATGACCTGGCACCGGTTCCGCTTGTCGTGGATAAGGAGACCAGACATCCCACTCAGTATTGTGACTAAGTCTAGGTCGCGGATACCGGGGCATTTCTATATGCTCATACCGCATTAAAGAGACGGAGTAAGTCCTAAGTAAACGACAGGTTAACTCTCATGCAGTTGACAATGTGCTTATTATCTCTCAAATCGGTCAAGGGTTCTTACGTGATCATACTGAACAAGCCCCAGAGAGCATAACTAATGCCGTCGACGTATTCTTCCATGTTGACTTTGGCCACCTGTCTTTCATACTCCTGGGTAGCCTGTCTGGTCATTCCAAGAAACATCGAACCTGAACGATCCTTTCCTACCATAGCCATCCTAACACATTATTAGATAAGGAACCAATTCTGGGGAACGAGATAAGGTGTTCGTACGCCACACTTAGTATAGCCATGCCCTGAATTGTAGGAAGTGCTGAGAAGTCATCCATTGTGGCTATATGCGTTCTCGCTTCCTTGAGGAACATCTCTCCCCGAGTTCCTGCGTCATTTGGGGTACCGTAAACTTCGACATAATCACTTAAGGCCTATTGATTGCAGGAAAGTTAAACTCTAAATCCCCACAATCTCGAAATTTTCGGCATACTCACACTTGCTTCAGCGAGAATGGCGTTTACTAACAGCGGAGAGCAGTATTTGCAGTCTAGCTGGCCAGCCTGCATATCTTTGATGAAACTTTCGCGATGCACCAAATTGTAGAATGGATTGTTCCATGTGAAATATAAAGAAATCAGGTGGGAAATCAACTCATCATCATCGGTTACTGTCACCCAAGGTTTCGCTGGAACTTTATAGAGCGGAATATCAGATAATCTGTCAACGTCCATTATACTCCTAACCTCCCGAGCCCGGACATTTCTCGATTCTTGAATCTCTTGTTGAAGTCTTTCAAGCTCCGGTGTTTGCTCGATATGCGAAGCTCGTACTTCGGCGTTTATATATGCTCTGATTTCGGCGAGCGAAGCATGGCCCCTGATTAGACCCAAAAGTTGCTCGACATATGTATTCTTGCCATCGCGCATACTAGCAACAAGGTCGAGGAGAAGGTCACGATCCTTTTCCAAATCATCGATGGTTCGCTTGATTGCTATGCGGCGGCGGCCATCTTGTGATTCGTCAACGATGCACTCGATGCCTCTTGCAATACAATTCTCGCAAGGAGGACCGCCAGAACACTGTATTCCACGTCGGTCAGGAGGCGGAGACGAGTCGACGAGGTACGCGGGTGTCTGGTACCTTGATTTTCTTGCCCTTGCAGTTCTCACAGGCCGTTGATTTCTGGTCCCGCCTTCTAGATGGCTTGCGTCCGGGCGGGATTCCCGGAAGAAGCGGGGTCGGATTTGACATTGTTTAGGTATTATTCCCAAGCTGTCCTTATTCCTTCCTTTAAGCGTGCATTCAGAGGAGATAAACTCTTCCCTTCACTTGAAGATTATCGCGTAAAGTGTGTGACGGAGCAAACTGGGCCGATTCTGATCCACATCATGATGCTTGTGACTGTTTACGTGCTAGGAGCAAAGGTGATAAATCGCTTACTCAGTGGGGGGTTTTGTTAGTTAAAATAGAACTTTCTTGGGCATAAGCCCGGTGTCATTGGATGCTTCGAGTCATACGGAGTACGAGCTAAGTAGAAAACGCGCAAGTTTGTGGATCATGAATCAAATCGGAGAAGATCTCCACCAATTACTTAGGCTCTCGGCTGAGCAACATGTTGGTTCGCAGGGATCGATGACCGCGGATATAAATAGTTTCGGGAGTGGCTTGTCAGATAGTACCGGTCAGTTGTCATACAGTGCCACGCGTTGAATCTAGAGCTAATCTTTACTCGTGTGGGTTGTGACACTCTCAACTGGCCTTTGACCCTGTACTCCATAGCAACTTAGCAAGCCCTAATATGCGATAGTATCGACTCATACCTAAATCGGCGATGAGGATGTTACTCGTCAGGAGCATTTAGCAACTGGCAGTCAGCTCGTTGCAATGACCGAGTAAATTGATCGAGTATTAAAACTACCTACGTAGAGGGCAAGCATCACAACCCAGCCCTGGAGGTACATGTGTAACGCTAATAATATATATATATGTAGGGTTTATAGACCTGATTGTTGTGGCCTTCATTGCGCAACAATCGTCAGCACCCAGCTATGTGTCAATACTTTGGTATTATTATATTGTATTGGCTAATAGCCATATAATTCTATCAGATTTTCCATTGTGCATCAGGTTGCCTCCGGTTTTCGGATATGCCTTACGCGGTCAATGTGAAGATATTAAGTTCTGAAAACAAGTGACGATGAACCGTATGAGTCGCCCAATCTCTAGTAATATATTTTGACAAGCTGGTAAAGATGGGTCTGCTGATGTCGAGATTATGATTACGGTTTCCGAAAGCGTGCAAGTTTCCTCTGGTCGAGGTCAGATTTTACTCTCCGTTAACGTCAACTCCATGCTGGATCAGGCACTGTGTTGGCAGGCGAGCGGCATTATGATACTGCTTGAATAACTAACTGGAGCACACAAATATAATCGGGAACGTGGAAGCTGAAGTTGCACTTCCAGTTTATCCTTATCTGGTTGACCCGAGATACCTCGAGGTTGGGAACCGAATCTTGCTTGAGCAGTAGGGAAAGCCTGCCTTGTATGTCTCACATGCATCCGGCACAGTGTGCAGCGAAGCCTTGCGACGTTACAGATGGAGGAACATTCATATGTATTGGTCGGATACAGTTCTATAAGAATTTTGCTCCTTCTGCTGAGATGTAACAGCAAGGATAGCAAACATAATGTAACCATGGATCTATGACAGTACAAAATGCTCTCCTATGTATTCTGGGGCCACAGAAATATTATTTTGTGTATTTTAATGATCTAACTTCGCTCTTATTCCTTCTCAATTGATCACCAGGTACAGTATCTTGAAAAATCCTGCACAGACGCAAGGGGCTCCTTCGGCACTCTACACCTACAGATCGATCAACAGAATATTCCTTCATCTAGAAAGGCAATATTACTATCCAATCATTTCCTTCAATCGGAATTCTGTGCGTGGTCCGATTTGACAGGCGTAGATCATCAGGTTAGCATCCTTGCCTCTCAACGAATTACGTGCTCTTGTTGACCATGTTATGAAGTGTGAAGCATTCCGCAATTTCATTTTATGCTTCGCGTCGGTATTTCCATAAACGACTAAACCAAAACATTCTGTTATTGGACGAATTAATGCTATTGTGCTGGAACAGATAAAAGCAGTTGAGCTACTCTCTTTTCCTTTCTTCTCTCTTATTTGGTAGGTTTTCGGCACCGTCCAGTCATTCGTTAGAAGCTGAGCTTTTGGTTTTTGTTTCAGTACTTGTCGATCATTAATTCCAACTAATAGTCAATCTTTTTACGTCTATTTTAATCTCGAGTTGAGCTGACCACGGGAGAAATCGCTCATATGATTGCTTCGTTTGCATTATTACTTGTGTCTGGCCTTGTCCAGTTTGTTGCAGCCAAAGATGTCTACCTGCAATGGACTGTCACCTGGGTCAATGCTGCCCCAGATGGCTATGAGAGACCAGTAATTGGTATCAACAACGAATGGCCTTGCCCACAAGTAGATGTCGATGTCGGTGATCGACTGATTGTGGACGTGACAAATGGCTTGGGAAACCAGTCTACAGCTATTCACTGGCATGGCTTACACCAATATACTACTGGTACTATGGATGGCACTTCGACCGTTTCTCAGTGCCCTGTTGCTCCTGGCTCAACTATCCGCTACGATTTCACTGTAAGTCCTGAAGTCAATTCTCTTCCTTCGTATTTGAACAGCTTGCTCATTCGTGTTAATGTATCAGCTCGACCAATCCGGTACATATTGGTACCATTCACATAACATGGGACAGTACCCGGATGGTTTGCGTGGCCCATTGATCGTCCATGACCCAAACCCACCGTTCCAGTGGGACGATGAGTTCACAGTCACTTTGACAGACTGGTATCATCAGGAGATGCCCGACCTTCTCAACCAATATCAATCAACGGACAATGCGCAGAACAATGCTGGAGATGAGCCTATACCTGACGTTGCATTGATCAATGACTCCACTCAATCCCAATTCAAGGTATTGCCAGGCAAGACATACCTGGTTCGCTTCATCTGTGTCGGGAACTGGCCTGGCCATGCCTTTTTGTTTGACGATCATGAAATGACTGTTGTCGAAATCGACGGAGTGTGGGTCGAGCCCTACCCAGTTGGCGAGAAGAACATTCGAATCGCACCCGGTCAACGTATGAGTGTTCTCATCAAGACCAAAGATGACGCAAGCAAGAATTACGCTTTCTGGGATACCATAGATATCAATATGATGTTCATTTACGAGAACAGGGCTATACCAGAAGGCTATAACCCTAATGCAACTGCATGGCTCGTTTACGATGAATCTCTGCCACTGCCACCGCCTCCTGTTATCAATGAATTCGACTTTGTTGATGATGTGGCATTTGTTCCATATGATCGTACACCACTTCTTGAACCAGTCGATCATCAGATAGTCCTCAACACCGGTCATACTACCATTAACGGAGTCAGCCGGTTCACCGTCAATGGCCAGACATATATGCCTCAGCAAGTACCCACCCTCTACACAGCATTGACGGTCGGATCAGAGTACTACAATAATCCAGATGTGTACGGCGATGTGAATCCGATTGTTCTCAGACACAATGACGTTGTCGAGATTGTAATTAACAACTACCACAACAACCTTCACCCATGGCATTTACACGGCCATCAATTCCAGGTTATACAACGTAGTGACGTTGATGGTGGTCGCTTTACAGGTTATTTCGCAAATGTCTCTGCCACTCCAGTCATCCGTGACACCATCATGGTACAGAACTACGGACATGCGGTCATTCGATTCCGTGCTGACAATCCTGGTGTATGGTTATTGCACTGCCATATTGAGTGGCATGTTGAAGCCGGCTTTGTTGCTACCATAATCGAGGCACCAGAGCAGTTACAAGATTTGTACAGGCCTGCTGACCATCTCCGTATCTGTGACGCCTACGGATCGCCTACCAGCGGAAATGCAGCAGGAAAGCAGGGTACAGATCTCCAAGGAGCAAACAACTACATCTATGAGGGTGATTCAGGGTAAGACTTTCCCTTGTTTGCCTATATGTGATTTTTATTTAATCTCCTCTACTGCGACCTCAAACATTATGTCATGCTAACTCCAAGCTAGGGCTATTTATCCTCCTCTTACGTTTCCGTAAATAATGTCAACTGATTCTCGTTTTCGGCTGAGAATCGTTCATCAATTGCCTCTAAGCAACCACAAAGCAATTTTTGATATTTATTTCTTGATTCAACGCAGATTTTACTTCAGTTCTTGTCTTTCCTTCATCCTCTTTGAAGTTCAAGAGATGTGGCACAGGGCCCAACATCCAGACCTATGTCTATTCTAATCTTCTCCACTTCAATTTATTTATGATGTATATAGTACTGCTAGATCGAGTGCTATTTTATTGATCTATAAATCCGAACTCCGGAGATATTCATGAAGTTTTGAAGATTTCCAACAAAGTACGTAATGTCGATGTTCAATACAGATTTCAACAAATAATCCACACGTCTCTAGAATACCAAGCATACTGTTTGCTAGCAGCTCGCAAAAAGTCAAATAAATAGATTAAGAGCGGGGACTAGATACAAGATTTATATGTTTTCCATCAGAATGATCTGGATAACTATGCTTCTGATAAGCACAAAAACAGTTGAGAAAAAGCAGAAAATAACACTACAAATAGAGAACTAGAGTTTCTTTTAAGAGTAATTAGTTCTTCAGACCCGGATTAGCACCCTTGGTTAAAAGGTTTTCCAGCCACTCGTAAGCGGTGACTAGGGTGTCTGGATAACCCATATGTGCCAATTTCTCGACAAAACTATGAATATTGTTAGTCTGTGGCGGAAATGAAGAAGTTATAGCACTAATAACCAAGAAATATGTGACTTACCGGCCTTCTTTGGGACTTCCATGGTTGAAAAGAAGTAAAGAATCTTCGATCGGCACCACTCCATCATCAACGCCCTATCAATCATGGTTAATCATGTATCACCAAATGGACTCATCGTCGGGACAAAGTCTTACATTCAACAAGAGAAGCCTGCATGAAGGCTTTTCGAGAATCCCATTATCGAGGAGGGAGAACTTTTTCTGTCCGTGTCTCTTGAGATCTTCCACACTCTGGAAGCCAAACTTCTCGGCCATCGCCTTGGATAATCTTTGTAGACTTGTTAGTATTTCTTAATACTCAATCAGGTGTCTATGGAGAAGCAGAATACCCACATAAATGGATATTCATGGTCATCAATTCTTTCCAACCACGCTTCATTCATAAAGTGGTGAGTACCCGGTCCGTGTGCCACACAGCCTAAGAATTGGTTACGATGGGTTGAAGCTGCCCGGACAGCATAATAGCCACCGGCACTCAAACCCCATGCAACGATCTTCTTGAGATTGAACTCTGGTCGGGACGCCATGTAGTCTAACACGGAGTTCCATAGCCGATCAACCGACTCAGGATCAGTCGGGTCGGCAGGACAATCAGCTGTACCTGGAATCTCGCAGATGACCACTGCCCATCCACGACCGACAAGTTCGTGAGTACGCTGAGAGTTGTCGCATCGATAACCGTCAAGACCGGTCATGAGTAGTACGACGGGGACTTGGTTGGTAATGTCTGCCATCTGTGGCACGCGTACCAGTAAAGGGATGGTCTCGCCATCGTTTCCTGCGCGGTACTTGTGTGTGATGACCACTTCGTTGATGGGCGGACTCCATGTAGAAGCGGCTTTGAGGTATACCTCTTTTTGGCGATCGAAAGCGGCACGTTTAAGCGGACTTGTAACAGTCTTTCCTTCTGTGGTAGGACTAACGTAGGGGAAGCGTGATATGCGATATACTACAGCGGCACGCCGGTAGTACTCTGCTGCCTTATCCGTATTACCGTTTTTCGCAGCTTCAATAGCCTTTGATTCGAGTGCCTTGGCTGTTGGCAAAAATGAGTTTGTGTACTCATCCGTATACGCATCATTGATATTTTCGGCAATGAGCTTTTCGAAAATGGGCTCAAAATCTTCGAAGGCACCATCATGGAAAGGGTAGACAGCTTTGATACACTGTTTTTGATTTATAAGTATAAAGTCGATCAGTAATTCCAAATTGGACAGAGATAATTTCTTACTGCTACTTTCCATTTTGACTCCCACAACCCCTTGATTGAGTTCTTGTGCGGGTAGACCGCATAGAATTTGTCGCCCAGAATCCAATTCGTCATTTTGCCGTGGGAAAAAAGAATGATCGTAAAATTAGTATGATGGCAAATTCAACTGAAAGAAAGGAAACAGGAAGTCATTTATTGTCTCGGAATCTCTCCCTATTCGCAGATTAAATTGTTCATGAACAAGCTCAAATTCAAAGCAAACCTAATCTTAGTCCAAATGCGCTTGTTAGGGCAGACAAATTCTGTCGAAGGAGCTCTTTAGATCGAGATATTGCTTCCGACCGCAGGTAGAACGTGGACAAAGGCCAGATTCTGCCCACTTTCTCTCCAAGCAAGGGGCAAATGCTGTGGGGAACATTGATATTTCGCATTCCAATTTCCGTATTCAACAATGATGAATCTATATATAGCTTTGCAAGGTCAAACAGAGGTATGCTGACTTTGAGCAATTTCCGAATGCGACCGCCCTTGGATTTAAGGAGAGGGCTGTATCCACATTACTCGAGGCATAATTTTATGTCGTGAGGGTGCATTCTACACGTGCGATTTCTGCAGATTAATTTACTGCGATAGAATTATGTACTGCAGCAAGGAAGTTGATCTCATATTGTGTTGAAGTTGCGTAAGGGCTGAGACTCTGGCTTTTGTCTCGCATGTCCAGAAACTTTCCGAAAACGGAAACTTTGTCCAAATTAGGAAACCAACATTCATCGTAGAATTTCCCTCAGACGACTCACAGCCAGCATGACCTGGGACCGCTCCGTGATTCTTGGTCATACCATTGGCTATGCCAACCGTAAGTCCATCTGCTTTTTGAATCTTATAGTGTTTTCGCTCACTCAGATTGGGTCTTCTACATTGAATTAATCCCAGCAATGCATGTTGTCTTGATATCGTGAGACAAATTTATGTAGATCAATTTGGATATTACGATTAACTAAAATGCATCACTTACACAAGTACATATAGGTTCTGATGTATGCTTAGGGCGTACAGCTTCACAACAAATTCGTGTATGGTACATGAAACATAGACATAATAGTCGATAGACCCGGTGAACATACTACCCACATATGGATAACGAAAAATAATTGATAATACATCTATAACACACAGCAGACGATAAATGCAAGATTCTAAGTTGAAGATACAAGACATGTTTGATCAATGTTTGATCAATGTTTGGAACAGCGCCCAGAATATCGCTCAAATGTGAGCACCCCCGTTGACTGGAATAATTTGTCCTAGATGCAGAAAGTCAATTATTAGTATAATGTGTAAGTCTAGGATTATTCACAGGGCGGATCTTACCATTAATCCATTCACTGTCTGGGCCGGCCAGGAAAGAAACAATGCGGCCAATGTCGGCAGGAACACCACATCTCTTCAGGGGACTGCCGCTCGCCAGAGCAGTTTCAATCTCCTCTAGTGAGGACGTTTTATCGCAGCCTGGAGCATATCGCCAAGCATTTGCCAACCACATATCACTCTTGATACCAGCAGGTGCAATAGCGTTTACCGTGCAACGCTTGTTGCCGAAATCAGCGGAGAAGCATCGCGTAAAGCCTTCAACTGCTGACTTGCTACCGGCGTATAGAGCATGACCGGGAACACTGACCCCGGCAGCGATGGAAGACATCAAAATCACACGACCGCCCTCCTCGATGTACTTGTGGGCAGTTTTGGCAACGAAAAACTGACCCCGAGTGTTGATGTTGAAGACCTCGTCAAAATCTTCTAATGTTGTTTCGCTCAAAGGTTTGAATTTTTCGACCCCCGCATTGGACACAACTATATCAATTCGGCCAAAGTATCTCTGTACACTGTTGAACAAACTCTCGATCTCGTCGATTTTGGTAATGTCGGCCTTGAAGGCCGCGCCGCGAGAGCCCTCGGCCTCGATGGACTGAACGACCTGGTTTGCAGAGCTGGCGCTAGACGAGTAATTGATAGCTACATAGGCACCTCTTTTCGCAAGTTCAAGGGCGATACCGGCGCCAATACCGCGTCCACCTCCAGTGACAAGGGCCACTTTCCCAACAAGGGTTCGAGGAATAGCATGATTAGTGCTGCCATTTGTGTCGTTACTCGGAGCCACCATCTTGAATAGCCGATGATCTTTTTCTTTTAAAAAAAAAAAAAATCGAAAAGGAATGATATTAAAAATTGCTTGCCTGCGGTAGTACTCAAAGGGCAGAGGGAAACGACGAATATTTTTGACTTATAAAGTAACCACCTATCTAGTACCTACGTAATATGTAGTACTCAGCAAGCTGGCCATCTCGAAGTCTCCTTGCATTAGGTGCGTGGAACATCAGCGACCGCGAGCGTACCTGGCAAGAAAAACTCTTTTCCCGAAGTGGAAAAACATAATCTCTCGCCCGTTGCCTCTACTGAAATCAGACAATCTAAACAACCCTGCAGTAATTTTTAATGAAGCAAGCCTCCATTATTGAGCACCGTAATCATGTGCCCTCTTCGATTGAAGGGTACACCATGCCGCCAGTTACATTCTTGACTTGAAACTTTCCGCTTGCGGATAATTCTCTCCCTGGTTCTCTAGGGTACGTTGCAATGCCAAGGCAGACGGCAAATAAACATCTGCTTCGCCTAAAATCGGATGAATTCTTTGGGATATTTGCGTAATGAACCTTATTCCTGGTGGGGGTGGCTTGCATATGCCTTTTCGTTCGATTGTATGTAGGTAGTGTACAAGCTGGCCAGTTTGTTAACATGACGGGTAAGTGCAGTGTTGGTTGCATCTAGGAGTTACAGAATGTTTTCAGTACTTAAATTTCATAAATCACAATATAATCTGCATAGCGTATCAAGTCCTTTTATAACATCTATCACAACTCTCAAAGGTTATCACCAGCTCAGAATCCAAGCATTGCTATCGAACAGTGTGAGTTACCGACTTATGCTACATACAGCCAAAGATAGACACTTGTGATCACTTCGAAACAGCCACACGAAAACCGTCCAAGTTCGCAATATGGCCCCATCCATAAGGAACGTTGAGCCTTCGAGCTTCGTGAGTTCCGGAAAACCAAATCTGGATATTAGCTTTCAAGGTAAAAAATTTCTCGATGGACAAACCTTGGCATCAGTATTTTTTAATTGACTTAATAAATAGATTTTCTTGAATTGTCCAAGGTCGTTTTTGACTGGGCCGACAGCTACGATTCCAAGGCATGCAAACTGTACTACCCAGATGAGATAGAGTTATAGGGACTGACACTAGACTTCTAGGATTGGGATCGTCTCAGGGGTATCATTGCTCCGACATTAACAGTACGTCACTAAGCAGTCGGCGCACACATTAATGGAAGAAAGAATGTGCGGTATAAGCTAACTATTATTACGCAGGTTGATTACACCGAAGTTGGACTCTCACGATGGGATTCAATGACTGCCGAGGAATACATGGCTATGATTACTGATCCAGGCTTCCTTGGTGACCCTACTGTTAAAACCCAGCATCTACTTGGTGGAACCTGGTGGGAAAAGGTATCCGATACTGAAGTTATTGGCCATCATCAACTACGAGCTGCGCACCAGGTTTACACAGACACAAGTCTGAAGACTGTCAAAGTCAAAGGCCATGGTCATGCTACAAATGAGCATTACTATCGTAAAGTGAATGGCGTTTGGAAGTTTGCCGGTCTAAAGCCGACAGTTCGCTGGAATGAGTATCAATTTGAGGATGTCTTCAAGGCTTGTCACCATTAAAAGCCTTTTTTGAATATGTATTTAGTTTGGAAACACGCAAAGCAAGGAGTTAGAGACGGAAATTAGATCCTGGTCGCCGACGCGACAGTGGAATGTCTGCTGGAATGAGAGCGAATAACTGGGTAATTATGTGACCGCAGGATAATCGTGTTGTGTTGCTGAATATTTTTGCGTAATATCTATTCATTACTGAAAGACTGTTATAGTCAAACAGTAGTTCGGTCTATCTCCTTTAAGACGTTGTCGATTCTCTTACAGTCAGAGTCTCACCGAAAAGATGAAGACCGGCCTGTCTTTGTTAGGCGCCACAGCGTTGCCGTTGCTAGCCCTAGCTACCAACACACCGGGATTCAGAGAAGCAGATGCAAGCCCCTTCACCCTCTTTCAATATTCTGATAATGGAACTTGGATTGCAAATATCGCCAACCGGCCAAACAACGATCTTGTCATAACACGAACCGATGTACCAGAAGTATGGACAGTCAATGTGGACGAAGGCACTGCTCAACTAGCCGCGACCATCTCGAATGCCAACAATCTAATTGGAATATCTTCGATTGATGACGATGAATTTGTTGTTATTGCCGGAAACCTCAACACTACCACGCTGGCACCAGAGGCAGGCTCATTCTCAGCGTGGAGGGTTTCTATCGAATCAGACGGCACCGGCACAACCAGCTTGATTGCAGAAATTCCCGAAGCTCAATTTTTACATGGAGTGGTGACCTTCCAGAAGACGAGAGACACAGTCAATGTTCTCATTGCCGACGCTGGTCAGGGAGCTATCTACAAGCTGGATACGACCACCGGCGAGTACCATATTGTGATTGAAGACGATGGCCTAGCTGGAGTGAACAACCTGCGGATGCAAAATGGTTATCTTTACTTCACCGCTACGCAAAATAAGGTCTTTGGTCGTGTTCCCGTTGATCTCGAGGAAGGAACCGCCGATGGTGCTATCGAAATTATTCTCAATGATCAGACACTTGTCCCAGATGGATTCGCTTTGGCTCCTAACGGAAGTGTCGCTTTCATGGCAACATTCGTCCAGAATTCCATTATCACAGTCGATCTTGAAAATGAGGACCACCCTACCAATATCATTTACGGTAGCATGAATTCGACGGACATTGCAGGGCCAACCACTGTTCAATTTGTCCAGAACGGACCATGGGAAACTTTGTTTATCGCGACGAATGGCGGTCAAACTGCACCTGTCGGAGGAAGTTTCATAGAGCCGGCTAAGATTGCTGGACTGTATCTTTTTTGATGTCAACTACGTGTGTTCTGGGTACGGTCGAGTTGTCGCGTTTTGATTTCGCATTCATGAAATAAGTAATACGAGGAACTTTTAATATCGACAATCCTTTGCAGAGAAGCTGAACACAGTCAACGTAGACAAACAAATAACTTGTTTCGCATCAGGAAGAATATTGTAGATCATAAGAACTGGATGCGATAGTTTAGTTGGCGTTTGGTGCAACCTCACGCCATCATTTCAAGCGAAAACGAGACTTTTTAAGTGGCAAACGCGTGATGCCAACTTCTAGAATCGCCTTCAGAACCTGCTGATATCACATGGAGCAAATCTCGCTGGAAACGGCGGCTCATTACCTAGTATACGGCAGAACAGCCATTCAAAGCTGATAGAAGACGGCCCGAAACGCCGAGGAATGTTGTCTTCGCGAACATCGTCCGGATATTTTGCTGAAGTTCGGAATATGAAAACATAAGATGCATATACCGCCTTCTAAATCCGGGTGTTTTGACGTCTGATTCTATTTTCTTTTTATCTTACTCGCCTTTGGATACATAGAAAATGTTCTGCTGTCACTAAACTTCCATGGACGACAAGTTATTTATTGTAGGTTAGAATGAGCAATTATCGTGTTATGCTCAATCGCTTTTCTTTTTGAAAGTTTTCCCTTACATTCTTTATTGACTTTGAATTGATTGAGTTCCTGATACACGCGTCTGTTCGGCTAAGTCGCGAGTATCCTTCATATGATGACACAATTTAGTCGAATGTGGCCATTTTTGGCCCTTCTAGTGACTTTAGTTTGTGGTGCTCGTGTCCATTTTGATCTTGACCTCACATGGAAGGTCGGTGCCCCAAATGGACAAGAAAGACAAATGATCTTTGTCAATGAGCAATTCCCAGGGCCACCTATGGTCCTAGATCAGGGTGACGATGTTACTGTGACCGTCACCAACCATTTACCATTCAATACCAGTGTGCATTTTCATGGAATAGAGTATGGGAATTACACCACTGCTCCTTCTACTAAAATAGTTCTTACTGATAACCACGTTCTCCATTTCTAGACAGAAGAATACAGCATGGGCGGATGGAGTACCTGGCCTTACTCAGTGGGCCATAGCACCTGAGAATACGTTCACTTATCAATGGCATGCCAACGAGTATGGTACTTATTGGTATCATTCACATGACATGGCTACCATGCAAGATGGCCTCTACGGCGCAATTCGTATCCGGTGAGCATCTCCCATGGAATATTATTTTCAGGATCTACCACCTGACCGGTATGACGCAGACCGTCTCAACAGACCGAAGACCCTTTCGCAATGATCACAACTGATGCAACCGAACTAAGCGCAATACGGCAAGCAGTTCAAAATGCCGAGCTTATCGTTGTCTCAGATTGGAGTCAATATACCTCGTTTGAGTACATGGATGCAATGAAACAGACCGGTTACGACATATTGTATGCATCTTCCATCCCTTGCTTGTGTATCAAACCCCGATTCCGAATGTGCAGATGAGGCTAATTTACCCTGCAGTTGCTCGGACAGTATCTTAATTCAAGGCAAGGGCGCGGTCTATTGCCCGCCACAGGAAGAACTAATTTCTTTGATGCCTCCTCCTGTCAAACAAGTGCTCCAGGCAAATGTCACAGACAAAGGATGTCTGCCATTTGTGACTGGTACCCAAGGGCTTTGGGAGCATCACCCGGAGAAGCTCCCGGCTAAACTCAACGCTGGCTGTGTTCCCAGCGAAGGCTCTAGGGCCACCGTGACAGTTGACCCAAGCCGCGGTTGGGCTAGCCTAAACTTCATTGGTGCCGCTAGTGAAAAGGCACTCGTTGTTTCTGTTGACGAACATCCCATGTGGATTTATGAGGTAGATGGCAGGTACATAGAGCCCCAGTATGCCGACACGTTCGAATTCTACAATGGTGAACGGTATGCTGCTCTGATCAAACTTGATAAGGAACCTGCCAACTACAACATCACCATTACCGACACTGGTGGCAACCAGATCATTGCCGGCTATGCAAATTTGCAGTACCTGGGTGCCGAGGATAGCACCCGAGAATCTACACCTTATATCAACTATGGTGGACAGCCCACATCATCAGATGTCATTGCATTAAATGTCTCTGTTCTACCCCCTTTCCCAGAAATACATCCGGCTGAAAAGGCAGATGACTTCTTCTTGTTGAATCTATCACGTATAAACTCCTCATGGGAATGGTCTCTTGATGGCACCTCATTCCTTCCAGCAGACCTCGGCAGTATGGAGCCTGTTCTATATAACAAGGTGTCTCCTGGTCTTGAGAATTCTCTCAAGATAACTACTAGAAACAACACCTGGGTGGATATTGTCTATCAATTACGATTAGGGAATGCCTCCATCACGCCAGTCCAGCCGCCTCATCCAATTCATAAGCATTCGAACAAGATGTTCTTGATCGGCTCCGCACAGGGAACTTTCAACTGGTCTTCTATTGAAGAGGGTGTCGCCGCAAGCCCCCAAAGCTTCTTCCTTGACAGGCCTCTCTATAGAGACACATTCGTTACCTCGCCGAGAGGAGAGGCTTGGATAGCGATCAGGTACTTTGTGCAGAATCCTGGGCCATTCTTGTTGCACTGTCACATGGAAACACATCTTTGGTCTGGTATGGGCATGGTTCTGTTGGATGGCTATGACGTTTGGGATCAGATTCAAAGCGATCATTGGGAAGAACCTTGCTAATCCTGTTTTTATGCAACTCCATCTCTTGTGCAAAGTAAACGAAGAGCACGGAAGAGATTTTTCACGGATAGAGCGCTACTTAATTTTAATGACTCTTTGCTTTTAACTTAGAATTCTATTCTCGAATAGGTTCCACAACATCCTATTGTAGTGGCTTTCTGCTAGTAATTTTATGTATCAATATATTACTGTAAGCATGCCTCTTTGTGCGCAAATGTCTGTGCTGGAATTCAAGGCCATATATTTCTGGTTTCTGAATGACCACAAGTAACAGACTTATCAGTGATTTATTCTTGTAATTAATTCTCATTTTCTGGTTCGAAGAAAAAAGAAGTCCTACTAATCGAGGACAAATTAGTCTTTCCTGCCTAGTACTCACTATGGCTTGTACTCAAAATATATAGTGAAGCATGTCCAAGCTGTTCTGAGAGCATTGCGCTTACCTAGGTATAATCCGACTTGGCCCTGACATGTTGATGTTGAATTCAATAAGGTCCTGAGTGTGTTTATACCTAGGCGCATATAAGTATATCTGTGCATCAGTGATTACGAGCTACGTGTTAAACATGAATTACAACTCCATGGATAATGAATAACACAATCAATTTTATCACTAGAAATATTATCTATCCCGTACCCAAACTACCTTATAATCCATGATATGATCGTTCAACGCATTCAATTTGGAAACAATGAGCAGATAAAAAGACGAGTAAGTGCATAGTTTGGAAAGGAATGACATCAAAGTAGATATGAGAAAGTTATGCAGACAAAAAGGAATAAGTCATACCATTAAGAATGAGACAAAGGAAGAGAAACAGCTAAAGTCAAGGAGAAAAAGAATGTCAATCTGAAGCAATCGTGTTTAAAAAGCTTTTTTGATGAAGCTGGAAAGTCCACTCGCTTTCGCGCCATCCATCATTGTGAAGTGATTTGCATCATGCAAAGCCTCAATTGAAGCAACCTTGTTCTTACCTACCAAGGTATCCCAGCCATTAGGACCAAAGTCGGTACGATCGTTGAGAAGCCAAAGCATTTCCCTTGGGTCCCGACTTCCGTCTTCGGGTGGTGCTGGGCGAGGGTCTCCCGGCTTACCGCAAACTCCATCTTTCGCCCAGATGAGATAGGCCTTGGGGAGGCGGCTTTCGTATCTAGGGTCGTTGCTCGGGAAGGGAACGGCCTTGTACATATCTAGCGCATCAATGAAAGCGAGGAAATGCGGCAACAGCCATTGTGGTGGAGGTGTCTTGCCATCACCGAAGATCTTCATGTCATCGAAGAACTTATAGAGTCTAGGAGGCAATTTCTCGAGACCGATAGGGAACGGCGAGTCGAGGAAGAATATTCTTTCAACTGTCTCACCATGCTCAATGACAAGCTGACGCACTGCATCGTAGGCGCAGATTCCTCCGGCGGACCACCCACCAACGTTGTATGGTCCCTTTGGTTGACGACGGCGGATTTCAGCTACATAAGAAGCAGTGAGGTCTTGAAGAGCGCAGTTGAGTTTTTCCGGAGTCTTCATGTAAGGACAGTTCAATCCATAAACGCAGACATCTGGAGAAATCTTGGGAATCGTTGCATATGATGTGGAGGAGCCAGAGCCATCAGGGAAGAGGAACAGCGTATGAGTAGCCGTCTTGGGGTTTCCTTGTAGCAGGATAGATGTGGCTGGAGGATGCTTGAGCTTAGAAGACAAATCCTCTGGTTTCAACAATGGTGCTGGGGTAGACAACAAGGCTGACTCCGGCTGTTGTACGGGAGCTTTTGGTTTCAAGTCAAGTGCTTCTTCGACTTGGCCCATTGTTGGATTCTCGATGAAGAATTCGGACGGCAAATCCAGACCTAGGTCTTCCCGAAGTCTTCCAAGCACAGTCAAAGAGAGTAGTGAATCCATACCCATCTCAGCGAGATTCGCTTCTTCAGTCAGCTCATCTGCAGACACACCAATCTCATCAATCAGAGTTTGGCGAATAGCTGCTAGAGTCTTGTCTTCTCCTGCAGGAGGGTCAGCTTTCATGGGCGGCGGGAAATCTCCTGGAGTTCCAGGAGTAGGCGGCTCGGAAGCTGATCCAGAATCATCGAATATAGATGACTCCGAAGAGGCTTCGCTGCTGTCCATTGGGGTTGCGGACTGCATCAGAAGCGCCTTGAAGTCTTTGACAGTTGGGTAGTCCATAAAGATACTGGACTCAAGGTCAAGATTGAGCTCTTCGCGGAATTTGCCAGTAATTGTCAAAGCCAGAAGGGAGTCAACTCCGTAATCAGAAAATACAAGGTCATCTGAAAGCTCCGCTTCAGAGAGGCCAACCTCGCTAGCCAAGATCTTGAAAGCTTGAACAAGGATACTAGGAGCAGATGACTTTGGTGTAGTAGGCTTGACTGCCTTTGCGATGGAATTTTTCTTGAGTACAGCGACTGGAGCGGGAACAGGGCTTTTAGCCGCGGGCTTCGTTGCCTGTGCACCCCCTGGTGGTGGAAGGACACTGTTGAGGATCTTTCGTGGTACTCCTTGGAACTGTAAAATAATAGTCAGTTTCTCTGTACACGAAGAATCTCACGTATGATTCTAAGAAGAAGAGTGCTTACCTTAACACCTCCATATACAGCTATAATCTCATCTTTCTCAAAAACGTACACGTCACCAGAATAAATGGTACCTTGCCATGGCTGCATCTTCACATAAGTACGGTACGTTGCATCCGCAGAGAACTTCGTAGCGCAACGCATCGAATCCCAGCCGTGATTGACATAGACAAAGTTAGCCGAGTCAGTAGCATCGTTTGCATTCATGGTAAATCCGGTAATGTGCCCTATGCTATCAATCCAGAAAGGATTGCGGTGGAAGTTGGCTGCCTCAGCCTGGAACTTGACTAGAGCAGTGGCCTCATATTGCTCGCTGTCCAAGATAACCTCTCGCATCGACTTGTAGTTTTTATCATAATCGACTAACGCACCAAACAACTTGTAGACCATTCCAGGACCAAGCTTGTTACTATCACCGTTGGCCGCACTTTTGAACAGCCCATCAACACTTCGTTGAATGAGGTATGCATTGCGCTTCCACTCCTCTTGTGCAGCCTCGACATCAAAGAACTTGATGATGCAACTTGCATGGTCTGTCATCTTCTTGCCTTCGGGGGTCACAGAGTAAATCGCCATGGACACCTGTCGGGCATCCCAATCGGCAGTGGCAGCAGCTCGGAAAAGTTGAGGCCCGGCATTTTTGTAGATCAAAGGTTTTGGAACAGCCATGTCAGCGACATCCAGCCCGACCCCTTTCAGTTCAGGTTTGAAGTTATCAATCAAGTACTCAGCCAGTGTCTGAGCGATATCGGCATACAAGGAGGAAGGACATAATGGTATTCCGTTAACCTTATGACCTTGAATTACAGGGCAAAGAAGCGGATCAGAAATATCGGTCTCAGTAATGACAGTTGCCTTCGTCGAGCCTCCATTACTTTCAACGACCTTCTGAGCGGAAATTGTGAGACGGGAAGGCGTAGTAGTATTGGAGACTTGCGGTACTGGGTCACCACCCTTGGTCAAACAGAAATCATTCTTGTAATCTAGCCAGTAGTTCTTGTTGTCCCAGCTGTAGGCTGGTAGGTGGAGAACCTCATGGCTCGACTTGAAGTCCTGGTGGTACTCCTTCCATTGTATATTGATACCAGCGAGGTATACAGCCGACAAGCTTTGAGAAAGCACCTTCCATGAGTCTTCGTTCCTTCGTAGCGAAGCGACTGTATTTGCCTGGGGACCGAGGGTAGATTTAATCATACCGGAGCAGATTGTGTGAGAGCCAATTTCAATCCACACCGTCTTGTCGGTCATGAGCTTAGCATGTCGGGAAGCTTCAATGGCTGCGAGGAAGTTGACTGTTTCCCGGCAATGGCGACTCAAATATTTACCACCGAGCTGCTCATAGTTCTTCTCATTAATGACCTCTCCGAGAAGGGGAGATACAAGAGGAATTGAGGGTTTGTGGAACTTGACTCCCTTAGCCGCGTTGATGAGCTCATCCAGAATTGGCTCAACCTGAGAAGAGTGGAATGCAAAGGGCACTTTCAACTTAGTAGCCTTAATTCCTGCGGCAACGAGTTGCTCGGAAAGAGCATCAATATTCTGGGAAGTAGCACTGATGACGGTCTCCCCAGGGGCATTAATGCAAGCGACTTCGTGAACCCCGGGGTTCAGGAAAGGGGTGATCTCACTCAAAGCAGAGCGGACTGCCAGCATTGCATGAGTCCCAACCTTGCACTTTTCTTCCAGGAGCTGAGCACGGCGGCCACATAGGTAGATCGTGTCAAAAGCAGTCAACGCTCCGGAGACATAAAGAGCGGCATACTCTCCAAGGCTGTGGCCCATCACAAAGGTAGGATGAGCATCCCATGAAACCCATAGGTTCGCCAACGCCATTTGCATGCAAGTTGTACCAAGCTGCGTAATCACAGGGCTTAATTCTTCAATTGGCACACTGCCATCAATCAAGGAGAGGAAAGACGGAAATCCTTGGCTCTGAGCAATTCCATTGAAGCGTAGAACATCGGAGCGGAATTGTGAAAAGTTTTCGAGAAATTGCTTTCCCATACCAGCGTATTGTGCTCCTTGCCCGGTAAAGACAAATCCAACACTTGGTGCAACAGATGGAGCTGGACTAATGGATTCCCTGGTTGCTGCTGCACGGAGAGCTTCTTGCACCTCAGAAACCTTGGTACCAGACACGATGATACGGAAAGGATGATGGATGCGCCGAGCAGTAGTAGTATAGGACAGCTTCGCTAAGAACTCATCTTCCTTCATGTTGGAAGAGTGCTTGCTGATCCATTCAACTAGATTGTTGATGTTATTCTTCAGCGAGGCTTGACATCTGGCCGACACTGCAACTGAATATGTTGAGCGCGGATCGTTAACAACAGGATCACTAAGACGATCCGGCGAATCTTCCACCAGCAAGGCAGTATTACCACCAGCTGCAGAGAAGTTGTTGATGAAGCATCTGCGCAACCCTGACTCTGGTTTCATCCAAGGGGTAGGCTTGAAGGCAATGTGGACGTTACGTTCCTTGAGGTCAGTAGGGAAGTTATGATTGATCTTTGTCTTGATCCCACAGTGCGGAGGTATCGTGCTCTTGCGCATCATCATCAAAACTTTGATCAAAGCGGCGACACCTGATGCTGATTCGCCATGGCCGATGTTGGACTTTGCTGACCCGAGGTGGAGGGTTTGCTCGGGCTTTCGGCTATGATCAGGAGCAAAAGTGTCAAGAACTGATGTCATCTCGACAGCGTCGCCAGCCTGTGTGCCGGTTCCATGCATCTCAATGTAGCTTATATCACTTGGCTGAACACCAGCCTCATTGAGAAGTTTGTCAAATATGAATGCCTGGGCACCGGAATGAGGCCGTGTCATTGAAACAGCTTCGGCAGAATGATTTGTATAGGCTCCTGCTATTACAGCCTGGATTGGGTCATTGTCTGCAATCGCATCTTCAAGTCGCTTGAGTACAACAGTGCCTACACCATCCGCGCGACAATAGCCATCAGCTGCATCGTCAAATGTGTTGCAGTTCCCCGTACGAGAAAGGAAATGACCCCGGTCCAGGCCAGCATGGTTGTCAGGGTTTGTCAAGACGTTCGTTCCTCCAGCAATTGCCGTATCACAGTCATTTTTCCATAATGAATTGCAAGCCATATGAATTGCAGATAGACTGGATGAGCATGCAGTATCCACGCTGACACTTGGTCCACTAAATTTAAAGTGATAATTAATGCGACCTGGTGTAAAAGCACGGTTGCCGCCAGGAATAAAATATGTGTCAATATCTTGGCCGCTGTTGATTTCACGATAGTCATCGCTAGTCATGCCGTAGAAAATGCCAACCCGATCTTTCTGTGTGGAAGGAGTGGAGTCGGGGACAAAGCCTGCCATTTCCAATGCTTCATAAGCGGTTACTAGAGCGAGTCGCTGACCTGGATCTGCCTGGAGCGCCTCTCTCGGTGACATGTTGAAGAACCGAGGATCGAAAAGGCCAGGCTCAGGAATCCAACAACCATATGGCACTTGACTGGTGTTTCTCTTTTTCCCAGTGAGGTCGACGTGGGTCTTCCAGTTCCACCGGTCAGGAGGTACCTCTCTATGAACATCGAGGCCTTGATAGAGGATATCCCAGAAATGCTCGGGGCTTGGTGCATCTGGAAATCTTCCAGAAAGACCAATGATGGCGATCTTTGACTGTTCAGTCCTTCCTGTTGTGCTTTGGGGCTTGCCTGCCTTCGCAGAATCAAGCAGCGCATTTTCCAGAACAACTTCAGATACTCCGGCACGTTTCAATGCAGACACAAGTCCTGAAGATGCCGAAGTGGCGACAGGGAAGATTTTACATGTCGAAATTGACGAACATTTGACAATAGATGAATAGCCATCCAGAACTTTATCCCAGCAAAGCTGCTTAAGAAGGATCTCTTCGACAGCAACCCTTAGCAGATCCTCAAAGTTGTTTGCAGCGATCTCGCGGCCGGTAGTACTTGACAGAACTGGAATGCGACAAGAGTATCCTTTGAATGACTCGCTGTTTGTTGTTCTCAAAGCCCAATCTACATCTTCCTTTCCGTAGAGATGTGGTGCGTGAAAAGGAGCATTAACTGCTACCCTGAGGGGCTTTGCATTTTTTGTTAACTCAGAGTCAATGAACTCTTCAAGGACAAGAGGTGGTGCACTGATAGTCAAACCATTGTAGCTGACGGCGCTGACATAAGGTCGAGATGACGGCGAAAGACCCTAAAAGAGTCAATAAATAGATATGTAGACAGAATCCACACAGGACATACCTTTTTAGAGGAAAAATCGGCAATGATAGAAAGTGCCTTTGCCTCACTGATTCCGGAGATTACAGCAGACCAGCTCTGAGACTGGCCGCCATATTGACCGACGTAGTCACGGACTTTATAGGCACACAAGCCAAGCCTGAGAGCAACAACGACGGCTTCGACAGCAAGAGGAATTAGCTCCCCGATGGTTCTGGACGAGGCAACTGCTGCAGATGCTAGCAGGCCAGTACAAAGCCCAATAACGTGGCTTTGTGAGCCTATGGGGTAAACTTGGCCTCCATCTCCATAGTAACTAATATCGGTCAGTGGCTTTAGATTTAGAGTCGATAGAGAAGATTTTACTCACCTAATGAAGGAACCTAGTTGATAGAGGGTAGTCAGGGCACTTTCCAGAGCAGGATTAGGACCCGATTCCTGATATCTGGACAGTAGGCTAATGAGGCTAGTGAAGCGAGGGAATTTCCGACGATCAGAAGGCGCAAGCTGTGTCACTTCATGACGCAAAGCAAAGGAGCATCTTTCTAGGAAAGATGTCACGAAACTGTTGCTTTTGTCTTGAAGCAAGCGTCGAAGTCCAGAATCAAATTCGCTCGTCTGGTCACCAAAGACATAAGCCCAGCTTGTGGAGCCCATCCCGGCTCTTCTCTAAGATTGTTCGAAAGCCTAAGTAACTTTAAAATACCGACTGTAGACCTGTGTTGTTGCTAGATGTTCAAGTAGGTGACTTCTTGCTTATCGAAGGGTACTATTGTAGATTGTGGATGGCGACCCTGGACGAACAGTTCGGAAGTAAGGGTTTGGTATGAGCCTAGAAGAATTTTCCTTTAAAATTTTTGTCCAGTAGGTCTTTATGTCCTTACCATTATGTATGGATGCATCGTTACAAATCAAGAAAATTTATCTATGACGTTTCTCGAACAATGTTGCAAGCGGTAACATCAATTAACCATACATCAAATGCTTGGAAAAGATTCTAGAATTGCTTTTCTCCTATTTGAGACATATGACAGGCCCTGCACATCTGAATCAGGAAAGTCAGTGACAGGCAGGGCCCTCCCAAAGCCCTCTATAAGCGCAGGTCCGATTTGCGGCGAGGTGGATAACTTCAGCGCACTAGATGCCACCGTTACGACGGGAAAGAGGAGCAAGGGAACTCGGACCGCTGATCCCTGGACCCAGTTTCAAAGGTCCAGATCGATGAGAGTATTTAGAATCTCATGGATCGTGATCTTAGCCGCAGCCACGGTCGTTTCAGCTGCATAATTGACCACATGGACGAGCGGGTTCTAGCTCTCGAGTCTCGACACGGACATAGATGATCTCGGATATTAGGGAGATCGCCATGCCTGACTTTACTAAAACAAGTTCATAGCTCGAGGCAAACGGCAGGAATTGAGGCTAAAGCGGACGTAGATCATTGTTTGTGTGGGAAAGGCTGTAGGAATCCGCTTGCGGCGAAGTAGAAAAATGCCAGGGAGGACTGATGGAGGAGTTGTTGCTAGGGAGAACGTCCCTGGCGTAAATAACGGTAATTAATACACTGGACTGTGCTAGTTTGTTAGCTAACCAATCCCTAATTACGATTCAAATACAGAACAGTAACACTGATGTCACGTGGAATTCAATAACCCTACTTGTGTATTCCCCCCAACATGCCCATTTTGACTGCAGAAATGTGATCTTTTCCTTCTGCATAAGCTAGATACATGGAGCCGGCTCTCCTACCTCCATTGACCACCTGATCCCCCATGTCTTGGCACCAGTTCATGTCGGTTCATGAAAGCTGCAGAACACAGCAGAGACGCCATCTCCTTACATGCCACGATGAGATGCCGCTTTTGATGGTAACTCCGCCAGATCGATGTAACAGGATGATTGTTCTGAATAGATTACGTCAATTTCTATTTTAGAATGTATGACACAGCTAGACTTTTCCCTTCATGCGAAGTACTTAAACTTGCACTGTCTCAGGCCTTGCATACCAACCAATTTTTTGAAACAGGGAATATTTAATATTCCCAGCACGAGCATTGGCAAAGGACCTCGGTGATTCCCCTTCAAGTTACACACGAACAGATGAAGCTTGCACAATGTAGGGTGAATCGCATCAATCATGGAACTTGCAGCCATTGGCCAATTACACAGCCTCGTTGTAATTGAAGGAAGGCTTTCTTTTTGCACGGTCATAGATGTGTACATGGGGTGACTTGCAACACGAGATGAGCTTCGATTTCTCGTCTATTTACGAGCACGCCCCTATTGGCAGTCAAATCTGTCTTGCTGGTGAGATATAAATAACATATAGGTGTAATTGGTTAAATCGCGATCGATGGAATGTGGACCGTTGCCGGATCTGGAAATGTACTCTGCAAGCGGCTGCAACAAACCCCGAAGGCGTCGGAATATTAGACCCCATCCAGCGGGCGACGGATCTAAAGTATCGCTCGTTCTCAACTGTTTTCATCCTGGATGATACGTTACATTCAAAGGGGTAAATGCCGAGTTGTATTTTTTATCCTAGAACATCGACCATCTTGCTGTTTCCTTCCGACCGATTGTCACTGTGATATACTCGACGCATCGCGCTCTTGATTCAAGCATGAGCTCATTAAGCTGTAGATTTTCAGTAGTACAAGACCTGCATCGTAAGACACGACTATGTTACCGGAAATTTCTGGTTCAGCGCAATAGCTTTCACTCAGGTTTCCTTGTTTTTCGTGTGCAGAAGAGCCTGGCTGAAATTGAAAACAAACAGCCTTGCATTTCACGACGGCTTGAGAGAGCCCATTGGCCGCGAGAATCGGAGCTTGAATTGCTCACGATGGAAGTCTCTGACGTGTCTCTTTTTATGTTTTAGGGCTCGTCCTTCGCAGAACTTCTACAACTGTGTATATCATCTTCGTCCCATGTGCTTGTCACTGCAGGTGAAGCGGCGAAAGACAGACAATCCGTAAAAATGTTTGCCATGTGTTCATTGCCTCCCCATTATCACCTATCGATTCTAGCTGTTGCCTTCTTAACTCTTCACACTGTCTCGCTGTAATGAGTCGCTGCCCACCGACCGTATAGGAAACCGTGCTTATGCCTATGTTTCTAGGTGGCATCCACATGGGTAGTCTAAAAGCATAAAAATCATTGACCAGAATGCTAGTATATACGACAATCGTAACAGTAGAAAGGTAGAAGAAGAGACTATGGAAAATAAAGCTGGAAAAAGAAGGCAGATAAGCTTATCGATAAGACAACGACGCTAAGCCCAAAGGAGTGCAGCGTAAACACCAGGCACAAACAATGGGCTGAGCCAAGCCCAACAGGGCAACCAACTCTCTCCTTCCCTCAAGACACTCTCTCACCGACTCCAGCTGCCTCGACACTGATCGAACAGTCTGTTAATTTTATATTTTACGTATCTTGAGCTTACTACTCCACTCGCTACATACACGAAAGACGATGGTTGGCTGAGCCGGCTCTTCGATCGCTCATTATTATCATTGTTGTTGTTATTACCGCCGCCCTTCCAAACCTCCACTCCGTTATCTCTCCAGATCCAAATACCCCATAGCAACGCATCTCGCCGGTCAATTGCTCCGTCTTGCATTCAGTATCTGGCGTAGGTCCAATTGTTTAGACGGCGGAACTGCGACGTCCTAAATTTTTTTAATCAGGTCGCGTCAAAGGCGTCTGTGACGGGTTCGCTATGACACCAGCACTGCCGACCAAATTTCCATGCTGGTGTCGTGCTATCTACTCTTGGGGAGGAGAGTCAAAAAGAGACCTTGGGTTCGTGGAAGGAGATTTGATAGAATGTCTCAATGCAGGTGACGGGTCATGGTGGATGGGACGTTTGCGCCGTGATAAACGAATGATGGGGCTGTTCCCATCAAACTTCGTGGTGGTCCTTGGGGAGGATTTTGTGCCTGTGACTCGATCCACTACAGATGCCTTGACACGAAATAATAGTGCGGATTCTCATACCCTGAAAAAACAACGAACCGTCTTCCGAAAGCCGTTTCAAGCGCATAGGCACGCAGTTACTCCAGGGGAGGCCAATCGTCGAGCTCGAGAGAAGCTGTCAGAGACACCCTCCACGGCAACATCACGAGAAAACACACCACCGCGATCAATTCTACCTCAAAAGCCTCCACGAACGCCAAATACTACACTTCGGACTCAGAGCACCGCACGATCACCATCACGGAGAGTGTCTCCCAATCCTGCTGAGAAAGCTCGTGCACCATCACCGTTGCCACCACAACGTGATGAATTTGTGTCAACATCGCCTTCCTATCCAGCACCCTCGGAGGTTACACATCAGGTCGTTCCTCAGCAACCTCGTGCGTCGTCACCGTTGCCCCCAGACCGCAACAAGTTGGTGGCAAGATCGCCTTCCTACTCGATGCCATCGGAGATGGCACTTCAGGAGCCTCCGTCTCGCGATCCATCGCCGTCCCCTCCACCCCCGCCTCCACCTCCTCATCGAATTGCAGTAAGGAGTCAGCAACATCGTATGAGTATAGCACCTACTCCGATTGAAATGAACGATCGTTATGCAGTATTCGCGAAAACACCTCCTCCATGTGACACATCTCCTTTGCCTCACAGAGTCTCATCGGGCCATTCGCCTGGGCACTCCCCAGGCGGTCGTTCATCGGTCGGCCATGGCAACACCCCCTCACCATTGCGAGACGCAATGGAAGATGTGATGACTTCTTTGCAAGATATGGGTTTACCCCGCGGCGCCCCATCTCCGTCTCCCACCCCTCAATTCTCTAATCCATGGTCACCTGATACATATAACGAAATTCGAGCAACAAGCCCACGACCAACCCGTGCTCGAGCAAACACATCTTTGGGTTTTGATTCAGTTCGTGAGGGAGATCTCAATGAAGGAGCGAATGACTATGATGAGCAACAGTCCTATGGTCAGAGATACCACGAAGGGCCCCCTCAGTTCAACAACTATGTACAGCGAATGGAAGATCGGCTGAGACAGCTTCATGACCAGTCAGATCAGTCAAGCCACAACAACGAAGATGATGTTGGACCGCCGCCACCACCGAAACAACATGGGTATCATGCTAGGCATGGTTCAATTGGTGTTCCCCGTCCTCAATTGCGGGCACGGAAATCTGCCGTTGAATTAGGTAAACAGTTCTTGAACCGTACCATGACAAACAAATCAAACACAACAAATTCCTCTAGTGGTGTGCAGAGCACGTTTACGACAGATACAACCAGTACAAATACTACCGTCAGCTTGATGAGCGGAACTTCAGCTGGCCAGTACAGTGCAACAAGTGCAGGAAGCTTTGCAAGACACGGGCAAGCAAAATGGGGTAGTTTCTCGGCTGAACGCCCCACCACGGCAATAGATAGCCTGAATAGAGGTGTTTTCAGTGACCTTGACCGGCCGATGACTCCAATCAGTGGTATATCTTACCATTCAAGTCACGGCACCTCAAGACAGGGAGCTCAATCCGCTGTACCATGGTCCCCCGGTAAAGATCTCGGCGATTCGCCTGGAGTTTTCGGCGGCCTGTCAACCCCCAAAGCCAAGAAGAACGGATTTCTCAAACGATTCCTCGAATCTGCCAAAACTGGAGCGGCAACTGCTAGAAGCAGCATCCAGGTCCCCAACGGAAGGTCCCCATCGCCCTCAAAGCATCGATTTACTCAATCATTCGGATCTTCTCGACGTCCAGAATACAACGCTTCTCAGGATGTCGATGTAGGTGCCAACAGTCCAATTGATTGGGTGCAAGTTCGACGGGATGTGAATCGTGCGAGCACGCCAAGTCGAAATGAGCGTATCGAGCGTGCAGAGCGCTGTCAAATGATGGACCATCCAGTCATTTATGCTGTTGAGGAGCTCTACGAAACGGCAGAGGGAGACGAGAGCATTGATGGCCTCCCACTCAGCGATCCCACCAACTGGGGAGCCATCAATCTTAGCTTAGTCGACAAGAGTGCACGTTTCATCAGCAGCCTGCCGCCCATGACAAATCCAGCAAGCTTAGCACAAGGTTACATTTGTCGACCGTATAAGAGCGATGTCCAACGCTTGAGAGCCATTTTCACTTGGGTCAGTGAAAAGATTGCGTGGGAGGAACCATTAGACGAGAATGAGGTTGATTTGAAACGCGTTATCAACATGAAGCGTGGATGCCCCCAAGAGGTTGCTTTTCTTGTTCAAGAAATGTGCTCAGCCGTGGGGTTACATGCCGACATTATTAGAGGTTACTTGAAGAGCCCCGGAGAGCTCCTAGACCTGACTGCACTGTCACGACCTAATCACTGGTGGAATGCCATATTGATTGATGGCGAATGGCGTCTTATGGACTGTTCTCTAGCTAGTCCAACGAACCCTAAACGAAGTCAATTCGTGACAACGAATTCTCAGCATGCCGAGAGCTGGTATTTCCTTGCTCGTCCTTTGGAATTATGTTATACTCATATTCCTCTTCACCCCGAAGAGCAACATATCTGCCCACCCATATCTCCTGACGTTCTTTTAGCTCTACCTGCCGTCAGCCCGGCCTTTTTCAAGAATGCGATGCAGATGCCGGATTATGACACAAGTTATATTCGCATCGAAGGTTTAGATGTTTTGCAATTACGCATCCTTGTTCCACCCGATGTTGAATGCGCTGCTGAAGTTGAAGCACCTGCGTTTGCTCGTGATGCCGATGGCGATTGGTTTGAAAGTGGAGATGTTGTACGCAAACGTGCGCTTGCTCAACCCGACTGGATTCGTGGTCAAAAGCGCTTCACAATCAAGGCACTTCTTCCTGGGGATGAAGGACAAGGCGTGCTCAAGATATATGCAGGCAAGAAGGGATTGATGCATTCTAGCAGGGATATTCCTCATCCACTTGCAGTCGCGTTACCAATTCTCCATGCCGGAGAGAACCCTCCTTACGAGTTCTTACTACGACATCCGACTCCACATGCGCAGCGCCATGATCTCTATGTTATCCAACCGCAGTGTGGAAAACTGGCCATTAATAATACGTTTGTATTTGCGGTCCGCCAACATCCGGCAGCGCCATTTTCAAAGTCCAGCAGCGGGGAGATTCCGAACGATGGGCGTGCGTCTCCATCCATTATGCGTCCATCCAGTGCTATGAGCATGATATCGAGCAGTTACGGCGGATCCGCAGCCTCAACTACGTCTCTTGATGGCTTTACAGCGAATACGTCAGTTGTGTCATCAAACAAGTCCACATCAAATCGTGAAAAGCCTGCTAAATTGGCTATACAATCGCCGTCCGGCAAAATTTTGCGTCTCATGCGCAAAGCAGATCATATGATTAGCACAAACAACAATAATCCTGACTCGTTAACCGAGGGCACTCCGGACGGAAGTGTATGGGAAACTGTTATCAAAATTGGAGAAAAGGGCGTCTGGCGCGGTCTTGTTTTGGCAGATCGTAGCGCGCGCTGGTGCGTGTTTTGCGAATGGGAGTCTTACTAATATGCATTTCCGGGTTGGTCAACCATATATTAGAATATCGACAGGTGTCTTCTTCTGGTCTTTCTCTTTGCTTTATCACACCTTGGTCTATCGTCGAACTTTTTTCCTGTCTTGTCCCGTTTTCATTTACCAGCGCAGGGACGGCGTTAATACAGTGAGCGTGTCTGTTTCCAAGTACATTACATCGCAACTAGCGCTTGGATTTTGTTTTGCTTTTGTGAAAATCTTGTTCTACTTCCATCTGTCTTTGTTGCTTTTCTATTGCATAAATTTTTTTCTTCGTCGCGAAAAAATATTCTAGCATTGGGATGCACCGGTATTCGAACATTTTTCTTTCAGACCCAAAGTCTGTCGTTATTTGTCCGTGTGTGTCTGTCTATAACGCTTGATCATCCATGATACCTAACAATAGAAATGAGAATCATTTCCATCTTCATATCGATACATTTACATAGTTCATGTCTAGCCATCAGCTGGTAAACGCCTCCCTGAGCAACGGCGCAACTTGCTTTCTGCTTTGAGACACATTCCCTTGCTGCCATATGTATAAACCACCAGTGTAATCACGGCTACCTTCAATTGGAAAATCATTCCACTTCTGAAGCCCTAATTGCTCTCTGGACGTCTCCGCGAATTTTGCGAGTGTGTCTTTGTAGTCATCTTTGAGACCCCAGACGAGTAATTCTCTTGCGAAGTGTCCTGACTCGTCACTGTCGTCGGAGTTGAATGCTGTCATCACCGAAACGACATCCAAATGCCTATCAGTAGCAAATTCCTTCAACATACCCAAGAATAGCCTCAACTCATCATCCTCTGCATTGGTCGACTTATCGCCTTGATCACTCGCTTTACTGACAATCCACTTCAACGGCCGCACAACACTTGCAATCCCAATAACTCTCTTTTCACCCGACGCACTTGACTCAGTCCAATCCTTATAATCGCGACCGAGAATCTCGTCGATGGTCAACCAATCCAAACTATGCGCTTTCGCGTATTGTATCTGTTGAAAGTACGCAGTTCGGTCCCAACCATCACCATCACCACCACTACCGGAAGACGAGGATGCAATCCTTTCCGTCAGAAACGAAACTGCGTCTCGGTCGACATCCGTCACTTTGCCTTCGGCGGTAAGGTTCGTCGTGTCAATTAAAATGGAGGCAAGTGCTAGTTTGGCTAGTTGGGCTTCCCATTCACCCTCTTCACTATCTTGATCATGAACCCGTTGTTTCTGTCGCTCTCCACCCACGGAGGAAACTGAAGGCCACAAACCCCGCTCCCGAATCTCACGAACAATCAAACTCGTACACGAACCCGGTCCAGATACAATAACCCGCGGACTGCCCTGCGGTAATCGTTCTAGGGGCGGCACAAAGTTTTCATCAGGGCGATGGTCAATGCAGCCGTTGACTGTGAACGTGACCAGATCCGAGAACCCATCTATTGACCCCTTACCCCCTTCTTCTTTCCCGTTGGGACCTGCTTTATGCGGGAGGTTATTCCAGTCTACCATTACACAATCGAGCTCCAATTTCTTTCTCTCCTCCGTCTCTTCTAAAGACGACAGAAGTCCCTTGCGCAAATCAGCAACGGTGAGGATGTGCTCTCTCAGCAACCCTACGATCCCATCTTCTGCCATTTCGCCGTCTGCTTTCCTCTTCTGCATCGACAATACAGACGACGATGATGACGAAGAAGAAATGGAAAGCTCCAAGGCACACGCAAACTCAGGTCTCAGTCTTCTCAGTTCAGTTCCACTGGGAACATCCGGTAAATTCACCAGAGGGACATACCCCCTTTTCTGGCCACCGCCATACTGTGAGAAGAAATATGAAAACAGTATTGCAGATATGATAGAGTCTAGATCTGCAGATTGGTTGCCCAGGACATAGATTGGGCTTTGTTTTACCGTACCGTTCCTGATGGTGGGTAGGAAGTGGCTGCGGGCATGTTTGAGGAATGGAAGGATACCCGGTGGGCTGAGACTCGATGGGGACAGGTTCAGGTTGAGGTTGAGGTCTGGTGGCATTTTAAGGGTATGTGTTGTTCGGGATTGTGTTTGGGGTTATTTCTGAGGGGAAAATTGTTCATGTCATTCCAACAGTTAAAGAATTTAAGAGCGGGAGCGTTGTTTATTGCCTGAAAAACAAGGCACCAACTACAGACTACTTGTTTAGGTGCAAGCAGGATTGGCAATGATAGTAATACAATATTGTCTCAGAAGTCTGCTTTAATCATACACACACCCACCATTCATCTTTATGATGACCGCTGCCATGCAACGAAGGAAGATGATTAAGCAAAGAAAAGTCTAACATCAAACAGCACAAGCAACAAGACATTATCATAAACAAACAATAAACAAGAAAACATTATCGCCAAACGAGTTTTGAACACCATAGGTATAATTTTCTAATTTCCACGCCCGACACCAACCGGAAAAGAATAATGAAAAAAAGTAACAGCACTCGTAAATCCATCTCTTAAATAGCAATTTCATCCCGAAGCAGGTCGAAATGTCTGTATCGGTAAGCTTGCGAAGGTTGCAGGATCAATCTAGAAGCCATCGCCGTCTCTATCGTGATTCTCAACGTCATCACCCGGGCCAGATATATCACCGTCGCCTTCATTGTTCGAGTCATGTCTTTCACTACCGTTGCTGACATCGAGAGCCTCCAAAGCCTCGTTAGCATGTGTGTTCTCCATTGGTTCAACAGCCTCCGGGTCGTCGTTGGTCAAATCAGCAAAGACATCTGTCATCTCTTGGCGTGGTGGGCTGCTACTGAACGGATTTCCACTATCAATACTAACGCCCTGCGCGCTTTCCTGTGGATCACGGAAAACAGAAGGTCCGCTAAATAGAGGTTGGTCCAACCCATGTGGCGATGCGCGCGACGGAAATGTTGTAGAATGACCACTGGCATGGGGAAGTAAGGCAGGACCAGGTTCTGGTGTGGATGATAGTCTGAATGACGGACTAGAATCCTGTCCAAGATTGGCGTAGCCACCTGAGAAAAAGGGTGTAGACGAGTTCTCTAGGCTAGTCCCGTTATCTCCGGGTGTACCAGGTTGGTAGTCCGTCGTACCGCTACCTCCAGACTGTTGTACACGGGCCGGTTGGGTTGCATCCATGGACTTGCGCTCGCCGGTTTTGCTAATCTTCGGTCTGAGGTGAGGAGGGAGATCTTCTACTCGGTCTACACCTAGTTGTGCCATGATCTTTTGACTCTTAGTGGGACGAGGCTTTCGCGTTGAAAGGGACTGCTCCAGAATTGGTGGAGGTTCAGGGGCTACCGGTGCCCATTTGTGAATCTCTTGACGAAAGAAGTTGGTTTCATAAGCAAGTAGAACTTCCGCCCCCTCGATTTTGCGAAGATAAAAGATCAGAGTGGGGACCTCCTCGCTGGTTGTACAAGCAGCATTCGTGAAGCTTTGAAGGAACTCCCGGAATTGTGTGGCTTGCTTCACAATGCTATTCAGAACCTCCTCTTCATCCGGCTGAAATGGCAGAGTGGCAATTTCCGCCTGCCAGTCTTGCAAATCTTCCAACTTAGGGCGTGCAGCATCTCGAGGAATTTTTCGTCGCCAATCACAGATCGGGCATGTGTACTTGTCGAACTCCTTGACCTTTCCTCGTGCGATTTTCAAGCATTTGCCATGATACCTAGATAACGTCAGCTTCCGTCCGTCTACTTGAGCCATGTCTTAGGGCAAAAAAGGGTAAGCATACCATTCATGACATAACTCGCATTCAATCATCATTCCTGACTCCGGTAACCTGCATATGCAAAAGACATCTCGCTTCCGCGATTTTGCCTCAAACCAGCTTGTGGATGGATTCTCCAATATACGGTCGGGGGTATTGTCGCGGGAAGAAGGTTCGACGGGTGGGCGGAAGCGATCATCTAAATCAAAACAGGAAGCATTCTTTTTCTCAACAACTTCCATATAAGATTTCAGGATATGTAGAGGTGCATTCGCTTTTCCGAAAAGCTTTTTCCCCTTCCGCATCCAATCCTCATGATGTTTTTGTTCGCGTTCAAGATCTATCGCACCTATCGGCCTACTGTTAAGTTGTTCCAAGGACTCCATCAATTCACGCACTTCTTTGTAGGTAGGGCGTTTGCGAATATCCGGGTCTTTGGAACGTTCGTACAGAGCCCGGATATGATTCTGTGCATCACGCTGCTTGGTCAAAATGGCCTCGACTTGAGCCAGAGTTTCGGGAGATACAGGAAACCTTGATGCCTGGGAGGACAAAGCTTCTAATTGCACATAGTGAACAGCCTCTACAGAGATAAGCTCCTTGGCTTTGGCTTCCCACGCCTCGCCAGACCGACGAAGTTCCTTGAAATGAGCTAGGTCCGGATCACTGTCGGTGAGACCCAATTCCTCGCCTTGCTGGACAAACTGATGGACATCTTCGAGTGTGAGGTGCTGCTCACGTTTGGCGCGAGATTGTTCCCTCCATTTTATTTGCTGAAGTACGGTTTCGAGTTTCTCGACCTCGGGCAAATCCACGTTAAAGTTTCGGCTGGTCTCGACTAACTCCTCGATCTGAGTTGCTGATTGTACGTTGGAACTAAGGGCGAGGTGGACTTCCAGGCGGAATTTTTCGATTTCGTGGGTCTTCTCTTTCAGGGCCGCCATCTGTGGACAGTCGAAGGACAGTGTATCAGCTTCTGAAAGTAGAGCGCGGATATTTTCCACCCTGCGAAGTTCACGATCGCGTTCTTCAAGCTGTGCGGCTTTGGAAGTGCCTTTACGCCAGGCTTTCTCATTCTTCCTGCGGTTCTGCTGCTTTCGAGTGATATAGTTGTTGGCTTCTTCTACCCACTTGTCGCACCGCTGAACGAAAGCCGCCAGGTCTTGAAGGCCGGGCAAGTGATAAGGGATCTTCTCACCTTCGCTTAGGAGGCTATGGAGGACCTTCAGCTGAGGTCTCGCTTCGTCCTCCAACACCTTGTCCAATTTCTCAGTCCACGCCTCGGGTATCCTAGCACGATCTTGTATCTTTTGTACCAGGGCTGATAACGAGTCATTCGTCATGCGATATCGTAACGTGTGATTTGGGCCTAGCATTCTTTGCTCAAGAGGTTCGCCACAGCAGTCGTACATGTCGGCATGGATTAAGCAGACGGCCTTCCCGGTATTGTCGCAGTGGAATTGGGTAAGATATGCATAAGCTTTGCAGTAATGGCATTGGTACTCTTCCTCTGGGAGATCCTCCTCCTCGACGATGTACTTTAATTTGCACTCTCCATCGCTGGACCAATCACTACCGCTAAACTTACATTGATGCGGAGTAATGCCCCGATGTCGATCAAGGAAAGACGCACGGTCTGACTCCTCACGAACGACCGCACGATCTAGTGCCGGTGCAAGCCATTTGGCGGTCTTGATAGATGTATCTCTAGCTGCGGCTGTCATTAGCAGTTCATCATGTGAGAAACACGGTTGTCTTCGGAATGCTTGCAACCGCTCAACCCCTAGTGCACCAAAAGGTTCCCAGTCTGTCGGAGCAAAGTTAACGGCCTCGTTGAAGTTGAAACCATGATTGAATCCAGCGTGATACGCCTGGGGGAAGGTAATAACAAACTGGCCAGCTCTCTGATCTAGCGCATAGACATTTACGCCAGCCTTCTTTAATTGATCAGGTGGTAGAAGTGTAACCAATTGGAAAAGAAGGTCTGGCTGTGTCTCAAAAAGCTCCGGGACTGCCTGTCGCATCGCTTCTTCGAAGGCTTCGGCATCCTTTCCAGGTATGCCATACCAAGTCTTGGTAGCACCGAAGTGTTGATAATTGGCAGAATAGGCATAATGATCCTCATTGTGCCAACAAAATGTAGAAAAGCACATTCCAACATAGACCCATGGTACAGTCATACCCGAAATGTCGGACTTGATATGCCTGAAAAGGGAGTCGCCGTAAAATGGCAACACATTCAAATTCCAAGGGTCTTGCGAATAAGGATCTAGCGGATTCCTCTCAACAGTCGGAAAACCACTGCCGTGCGTGGTGGAGTGAATATCAGCTCCGTACTCAACCTCCACGGTCTCAGTCAGGCTCTCAACAAGTCTCCAAAATTCGCGCTCCACGTCATCCTCGGTTTCACGGCGCTGAGTATTCAGAACAGGGTCGAACGGCATGCGAGGAGCGAAGTAGCTCCTTTTGAAAGCATTCGCTTTTTCTTGAAACTGCTTCAAGGAATACACTCCGCCCTCCTCGAACCCGAATTCGCCAGTACCAACCAGACATTTAGGACAGTGCCAATCATAATCCGGGTCAGCGTTTAGGGGATTTTCAAGGCAAGATTTGTGGTAGCCATTTTCGCAACTATCACATACGAAAATAGTCTCGGGATTGTCTGTTTTGCCACAGGCTTCGCATTTCTGATGGTAAAATGTTAGCTTCGTTGATCATCACGAAATGATGACTGAATCGCAGCATACCTCGCCAGTTCTGCGCGTCCCACTCTTTGATTTTACTTTTGGCGGTGTAGGGCGAAGAAGACTCATGTGAGAGCCAGCAACTGTAGGAACTCCATCTGTAGAGTATTAGTGAAATGTAATTGGTAATGGTGATATGACAGGAACAGTTATCTTCTGGAAAGGAGCAGGAAAATATACACACCCTTTCGAAGTCGTTTGCTTCTTCGGCCTGAAGCGTCTAATTCAAGAGAGTCACTTTGCGAGTCAGCAGCAAGGCTGTCATGGCTGATGGTACGTTTGAGCGGGTGCGAGGAATGCCCATTGGAAAGTGGAGTTAATTTGGCATCAACCTTATCTTTACCCGGATACGGAGCGATATTTTTCGGGGTGGCAGACCCATTCTCGTTCTCTCGTTTGATCGGCGGAGTGTTGTTTACCGCCGCGAATGACGGCGAGCGATTCACAGGAGTGAATCCTCCCGGCCGATTTACAGCAGTGAAACCTGGCGTTGGACGAATAGGAATGTCCGATGTAGGCGGTTGCTGTTCTGGTGGCACATTATCGGTCTCAATCGAAGCGTTGAGAATGTTGGAGGCTCGTATGGCAGGAGAATCTTGGCGCATATTGGATGGAGTAGCAGACATTGGTCGTTTTGCAACCGGCGAACGATTGGGAGATGGTGTATAAGGCCCGCCTTGTTCAACTTCAAGCTGCTGTTGAACGCCAGGTTTGGCAACTCGGAGGTATTCTTCGTAAGGCTGAAGCCACCGTTGATATGAGTTTTTTAGCGACGTGGAAAGTGAAGACATGATCTTGCCACTGTAGCCGAGATCGCGACCAATTTCGGCCCATTTTTTCAGCTTGCAGACTTGATCGAAGCCTCCGCGAACCTCGACCGCTTTCTTTAGTTTATATAGATCGAGAGGTCTTTTGTCGACACTAGGGAATCGATTGAGGTTGGTGCCATGTTGTTTATGGAATTTCGCGAGCTGGTCGAGATAATTCAAATTCGCGCGAGTACCTAGATTGAGTCAGAATATAGGTCTGGAGATCATCCTTGAAGACTATATTCCGTCGAACTCTGTAACATACCTCCTTCGACCGAATTTAATTCTTGACGGCGGGTCTTGAAGTGAAACCTCTGCAGTGGAAAATACTGTTAATACTGTGTTGCTTCATTTTGCGATGAATGCATGTGGCAGAGTTAGACAACGTACTTCTGTATCTACTGCGAATGGAGGATTCCAGTTTTCTGGAGGAATAATCCTGCAAATGCCATATTTAGATCCTTCTGGCGCGATCCTTCTGATATATTCATTCGGGTCTCTGAATTCTTCTTCGGTAGGACGGAACGTAGGGGCCTCCGGAAGGCCATGAGCACGGACACGGTTACTTGGTTCTCGAGCAGCACTTGGTTGACCGCGGCGTTCCACTGTCGAAAGATCCAAGGGCGCAGATCGCCGAGCGCTCAGAGGTACATTGTGACCGTACGAAGGGAAGGAGGCAGTCGGCCGTTGACGAGGATTGTTCAGTTGCGCATTCGCTGTGGTGGTCGCGGGGGCCACCATTCTTATTCTAGTCGCTCGGGCTAGCGCTCAGACTCAACGACGAGATGGTTGTGTAGGGCGACGATTTCCAGTTCTATCAAGACTGAAGACGTTGGGAGGACGGCATTGGACAATGCAATGCCGAGCAATCAAGGATCAGCGAGCGAAGGACGAGGCTAATTGATATATGCAGATAGAGACGGGGCACAAGGTAATTTTATGGTGGTGTTAGAGTGATTCAAATCAGGGAAAGGTGAGGCTCCCAGCCTGAACAGTTCCGCGAGGAAGGAAAGAAAGTGAGCAAAGTCGGGACGGGTCAGACCAGAGTGAGGAAGTCGAGTCTGGAATCGGTTTAGACTGGGAGAGAGGTTTGCTCGACCATGAAGGCTGCTGAGCTAATCTAGCAGGGCTGCAGGCTGGTAGACGATCACAGAGAGTGGTAGTATCAAGAAGGGAAGAAGACCGAGAGAGGGTGATGGGGCAGATGAGTGTTAGCTCTGAGGCTAAGACTAAACTGTCAGTTAAGGGTGCTCGAGAGGGCGTCGTTCCCTCATTGGGAATTTTCTACATGCTGCAATGTGATAGGTCGTTCCTTCCTTCGCAGCCCGGCCGGTACCGAACTCAGCTCTTTAATTCACACCCGTCCATCATGGGTATTACGGTAATCGCTTGTAATCGATCATAATAGTATTCTCGCTCTGAAATTAGACAAGGAACAATAATAAGTCTGTCATATTACACAACATGGTTCATAGATCAAGCGGTCGATCATCTCCCGCAGGCCATCCGATCTGATAGGACATGGAACCTAACTACCCAAATGGTTGTATCAGAACGTGCACTGCAAACGGAAGGTGAGTACAAAATCAGCAGTAGGCAACAAGTCGAGAAATGTTTATTGATGCTCTCTATGGTAAGACTTATAGCAGCGTCTGTCGTGCTCGAGTTGGTCCTTTTCTTTCTCCTTTTCCTTTGTCGCTGTAGGTAGTGCCGAAATAAGATGGGACGATAACACATGCCTGAGCGTAGAAAGACCCCTGATAAAAAAAATCGTCTGCCCTCTCGGCAACAATTTCATGGCAACATGTGATGCTGTTCTTGCGAGTAATACCATAACGATCAGGCAGGCGACAACAGTTAGTAGTTACTTACAATCATTGATTCAGTCAGTGCAGTCAATTTTAGCCCGGTTAGTGCCCCACCGGCCAACGAGACTATCTCGAAGGGCTGGCCATCCGCCAATGAGGTCTTGCGCTAGTCCCAAAGCGGGTGATTAGTGGCACATACATCACGTGTCCAACATCGTATTCTCGTCGGTACCGTACTATGATACGGCGGATTCCAGACCGGAAAGGGGCCGCCGAGGAAAGAATGCATAGGGATACTTGTAATTTGGTTAAATATTTCAGCATAATAGCGCCATATTGGGGTAGATTTCTGTACGTAAATTGACAGGCCGAGTCGGCCATATGTAGATCACGTGATAGCGTGTCATTCGGGTTTAGCGTAACGCGTTGTATGATCGAGGAAGGCGCTGAGTCCTTGGACGGCACCCGACAAAATAACATGCCTCAGGTCAGCCAGTGATGCATTCTCGAAAACTGCCCTCTGTCACTTGAGCAATGTCGTCGACAGCTCCAGAGCCCAGAGCTTCCACTAAACCCATCCCGGCCTTTTATTGCTGCTATCTCCTACGATCGGCCAAGCGGCCGTGTTGTCTATACATTGGCTCTACTCCAGATCCAGCAAGGCGTCTGGGGCAGCATAATGGAATTTCGAAAGGCGGTGCAAAGCGGACGCAGCGCGACACTTTACGACCATGGGAAATGGTTACTATTGTAGAGGGGTTCACGAGCCAAACGGGCGCGTTGCAATTTGAGTACGCCATCCTATCTGGTGCTATTCCATATACCTTGATCACATGCTGACAAAAGTCTTCCTTAGGTGGTCGTGGCAGCATATACACACGACCCGGCATATAGGTGCCGTGGAGACTGACAACTTGAACCGAAAGCGCAAGAGACCGCCCGTTGACCAAGGCTCTGGCCTGTGGACCTCCACGCCAAAAGTAATGGGTAACCTACACCAGTTATTACGCTCTACCTACTTTGGAGCATGGCCTTTAACTGTGCGATTCTTATCAACTGATGCGCATAGTCATTGGCAACGTTGGACTGAACGCGCGGATGGGTTGCTTCCTGATACCATACACGTTGAACTGGACTTCCAAGCAGAAGGTGCCAGTGTGCTCGACACCAACCTCCCCGCCAACGACATGACGCATATAAATGCGACGTACAGTGGTATACAAGAGCACCTGGAGAAGTCAATATCTCTTTTGACTACTAATACTAAAACATTATCATGTGAGGTATGTAAGAAGCAACTATCTCCGCTGAGCGATATCATTGTGGTTTGTTCGCAGCGCCGTTGCCAAGCCTCGTCACACATGAACTGTCTAGCCCACTTGTTCCTAAGGCGTGAAGGGAGCTCTGCTTTGGTGCCGACGCTTGGGGAATGTCCTGCATGCGAGCGAGAGATCAAGTGGGTGACATTAATGAAAGAGCTAAGTATGCGTTTACACGGCGCAAAAACTGCAACGAAATTACTGAAAAGAGAGCGCAAACCAAAAGAAAATATCGACAGCAGAAAATCATCGAAAGCTGGCAAGAAAGCAAAAGCAGTTGATGATATATTTGATGACGGCTATGAGGACCTTGACGAAGACTGGATGAATGCTGTGAATGTTGATATCATCCCGGAACCCGCTGGGCATAAACTCACAAACTCAAAAGGCTCGACCGGACGAGTAGAGATAGTGATTGAAGACAGTGAGGGAGAAAATTTTGATTGACATCTAGCGCTATTGAAACTCGATCTAATCCTTCCGGCCGGTTGAACTTTCTCCAGTCGGGATAAATGTCCATGGTCCAAGCTTTCTCAGTGGCCCTATTGAGTCGACGTTCTTCATGCACTCTAGAACTGGCTCCAATATATCTTGCGCGACTTCATCGACCGACTGCCCAGCATCGATGACACAGATTTCATCGTTATGCGGGAGATCCAACAGCGAGAGAAACATTTCTCTCACGCGTTTTTGCATGGAATCAGTCTCGTATCGCTCGACTCCAAAGCCCCCTCTCTTTGCCGCTTCTTCAGGAGATATACTAAGAAAGAGACAGAGATCGGGACGAGGTAAGCCTACCTCTGGTTGCCATGCCCAGTGGAGCGATAGATTGGGGTTTCCCTTGGCGGCGGAGTAAACAGCGCCAGAATATGAATAGCGGTCCACGATGACCGTGATTCCCTCAGCGATGTCCTTTTGAATGCTCTGGGCTACTTCCCATCTATTTGCCGAGAAGAGCAAATGTATAGAATGGTCATCCAATTGCGAGTCGCCGCGTAGATAGCTATCAATTTGTTTGCCAATGGGCGTACTCCGGTCTTGAAAGTCAGTATTGCATACACCATACAATCCAAGAAAACATTCACCTGGAAATCGAACGTATTTGGCCTTGTGGTTCATGCCCAACAGGCTCTTGTACAGCAATTCGCACTGGCTGGACTTGCCCGCGCGGTCTAGTCCTTCCACCACCACCAAAGCCCCGCGTTTCTCCTTATCAATTATTGATAAGTCCGCCATGTCGGTACGAAGTCAAATAGTGAACAATCAGGCGACAAGATAATTGTTGTCTTTATTCGTGGCTATTGTCAAAAGCGTGCAGGTGCTGGATACTATCCAGGTACCAGGTAGGCGGTCAATTGATAATCGTTCTGACCGACGGAGGGTGGTTGGCACAAAAAAAAATCCACCAAGAAATTAATACATCTCAAACTACAATAGTTTAACTAGGGATTATCACACCCTTATTATAACCCCTGAACCTTGGAAAGACAAGGAACAAAAGAAATTGTTCAGACAAAAATGGGAAATGACATCGACCAGGATACTACAGCAAATATGAAAAATCCGTTTACAACGGTGCATACCTCGCTGGGAGGTCTTGCTGCTCGCGTGGGCAAGTTGGTCCTGCCCAACAGGACACCGATTCAGACACCGCATTTTATTACTATAACGTCGCGAGGAGCTGTGCCGCATATGTCGCCGGATATAGTCAGGAATAGCACCACTATTGGAAGTCTCTATGTCGGATTGGAGGATTGTACGCCTAAATTTCTCCGGCTTAATTGACTACTTGCAAATACTGACTTCCGTCTTTTCTGGCCAGTGCAGTTCTAGACAAAGCTCCTCAATCAGTCCCCGTCCTGAATGTCCCTCAATCCCACCGTCATGAATCCCGACTTCGCAAATTCATCGCCGCGCAGGACGAGGATGTTCTCATTCTGGGTGCCCGCCGTGCTCAGCCCGTTATAACCCCGCAAGCGAACTCGGCGGATGCGGTTGCGGTTATTACTTCGTCTGGTTCGTGGATTCTAGAGCATACAAAATGGCTGGATATGATACAGAGACTGCGACCGGATATTGTTGTCGGGTTTGCAGATCTAGCGTATGGGCATGCGCCGGGTGTGAAGAGGAGGGAGAAGATGGTTGATCGGACACACGCGTTTACTCGCGATGCGACGAGAGCTTTATATCCCGAGCCGACCGATAACTCAGATGAAAATAGCGAGCTGAAGAATCCGTTATACTTTGCGCCCATCCTTCCGCTAGAGAATACACAGCAAGGCCTCTATCTTCAAGATCTGGAAGATGAATTACGGCCCCAAGTCTCGGGTCTGGCGCTCTACGAATCTTCTTCGCTGGCTATCATACCCAATCCCCTCGCTGACCTGCCGCGACTCTGTATCGGCGAGCCACGGGTACCGCAAGAGATCCTCCGTGATGTCGCACTAGGCGCCGATTTATTCACTATCCCGTTCATTAGCGATTTATCGAATGCCGGTATCGCATTGGACTTTGTCTTTACGCCGTCGATAACAACAGAGACGACTGCATCCTCACCAAAGCCATTAGCATTCGACCTATGGAATAAATCATACAGCACCGACCTCGCCTCCATCTCCGAGGGCTGCCAATGCTATGCATGCCAAAAGCATCATCGCGCATATATTCACCACTTACTGTCAGCAAAGGAAATGCTTGCCTGGACACTACTACAGATCCATAACCATCATGTCATGGATCTCTTCTTTGAGGCTGTGCGTCAGTCTATTACGAGTAATACTTTTCAGGCGGATGTGGCTTCTTTTGAGAGGGAGTATGAGTCGGCGTTTCCGAAACAGACGGGCCAGGGGCCTAGGTAATTTTCTTTTTCAACTACCATTACTCATTTAGCTTCAGGTATTGTTCTAACGGTATATAGGATACGAGGATATAGTAGCTACGTCTCGGGCGCGGGCGACGCCAAGCGGAATGCCCCCGCCTATGGAAGACTGAATGATGCACTTGAGAAATACGCCGAATCTCAGCAGTCTTCTGTTGCAACGCCGGATACAAATGCAGAGGGTCTGGAGAGGCATGGGTTTGCGGAGAAGAGCGCCGACCTTTGATACGTCGCTTTTTCGAGATTAGATATCGATAGGGGGACAACGTATCAAGCGTAGACATAGCTTTCTAATGAAAGCCTGACTCAGGCTGAAATTCATATTTACATATCCCCGGCAAGCACATTCCACAAGGTGTTCATCTCCGCCTTCTCTTCCTCCGAACCCGGTTCAGTACCAGCTCCATATCTATGCCCAATCACACAAAGTAACCATACATCATTCTTGGTCTCGTTCAAGAAGCGCTCCGTAGCCGATCCGCGAGGGTAGATGCGACGCCACTCATCCCAGATCCGGAAGGCCTCTTCACCCCAGGCACGGAAACTGACTTCTTCAATGATGGTGGGTGTTGTGATTTCGCGGCCGCGGAAGGCGCCCCATGTCACTGCCATGCCAGGGCTTTCGCGTATTTCGATTGGTTCTTCATCGGCGGCGACGGCGGGTGAGCCATCTTCAGGTTTGGGAGAGGACGAAGCAGAAAGTAAAAAGGATGATTCAAGGTGGCCGGCGGCGTTGATGGCGAACCAGGAGAATTCTTCGCTGCCGTATTTTAGGAGTGTGGGTTTGACTTTGTTTTGGTAATCGGAGCTAGGGCAGAAGAATTCGACAAAGGCCTTTTGGAAGACGAAACCCTCTCCGGGTGGTCCCCAGCCAAAGATGGGGTGGTCACTTCGTACGCCATTTACGGCGGGTTGTGATGCAAGAGTCCACCAGTTCTTCTTCTCGATAATCTGTAGAAGTTGTGGTTTGATCGTTTGTGTCTCTGCGTTTAAGTTCGCGTCTTCGGCTGCACCGCCCTCAGACCATGGGACAATGTACAATTCTCCGGATACATGTTTTCGAAAAAGAGTACCGATATCTTCTCTTGTCACTGGAAATCCCCATAACTGTTTTGCTACAGTGGCGTTCACATGTAAAGAAGGACCGTATCCGTCAATCTCACCGAAAGCAGGAGATCGGGAATCACCCCAACGGCCGTTAGGGAAATCATCCCACGTTGCTTCGCGGCCCAAAGATCCAATACCTTCGGAAATTTGCAGCTGAGTGCTCCGTGGAGGTGGATTTAGCGCAGGCACGCCGGCATTCGAAGCAAGAGTTTCGTATGTAGTGGATTTTCGTGATGAATGTTCGGATTGTTGGTCTGATGGTACATGCAGCTTGTCCACAATGACTCGATTGTGAGGACCAGAGTTGATAGAAGAGGCCCGACGGCGCGAGACCAGGGTTTTGAAATTTTTGTTGGTTGGGTCGACTTCTTCAATTGCAATATCATCTTCAATGGCACCATCATCGCTAGATGGTGGAATCAAGTCACAGCGTTCCAGTATCAGACTCACTGACTTCTCCAAATTCAGTGTGTAGAAGTGGTATCCCCGATGTCCCGGGTTGGGCAACGTTTTGATCTGGTTGACAATCTCGCTCACAATATCAACACCGACTTGTTTAACTCGTTCATCATCCGATCTGACTTGCTCAATTCGTGACATGATCGGAGGCGGGATATGTGCTCCGCTGAGTTTCGTCACTCGCGTGAGGATCTTGTAACCATGAATAGGCATGAGACCAGGGATAATTGGTATCGTCTTCATCGCTCCCGACGGGTGGTTCCGAAGCCTATCCTCAAATTTCTGATATGCGTCAAAGTCATATGTTAACTGCGTCATGATAAAATCTGCTCCTGCCTGTACTTTTCCCACCAGATATGGTAGGTCCTTCTCAGGATCTTGAACATCCGTCTGCGACTCGCCAGGGTGACCTTCAGGATACGCGGCAACTCCGATACAGAAGTAGTCGCCATATGTTTTTCGAATGTAGCGCACCAAATCTATAGCCCATGTAAAGTCCTTATTGCTATCGTCATCTCCATCCATATTGTACTCCTCGCTGCGGGGTGGGTCTCCGCGGAGCGCAAGAATGTTTCTGATGCCGAGCGCCTTGGCCTGCTCTAAAGCTTCGTCGATCAGACTTCTCGTCATGTTTGTGCATGTAAGATGTAGGCAGGTCGTTAATTGTAGTTGCCGCTGGCAAATCTCGGCCAGCTCGAGGGACTTTTCTGCTGTTGTTCCTCCGGCACCCCATGTCACAGTCACGAAAAGCGGGCGCAGAGCCTGAGCCATACGTTCGAGACGAGCTTGTAAATTCACCGAGCCCTATCCAGAGGTGTTAAGTTAGTATTAAAGCTCCTCGGAGTCCGTGAAAATAAAGCCCACCATCTGCGTCTTCGGCGGAAAGAACTCCAATGAGAAATAATTGGAGTCCGGCGGCAAGGCCGCAATCTTTTCAGTGATCTTTTCCATATTATATGGCTGCCTTGTAGCAAGGAAGGATGCTGCTAATACAATGAAAAACGTTTGAAGAAAAGGGAATTAATTGATGCATGAGGGACCTGAAAGAATCGTCGAGTGTGGGGCTCGACGGCGTCTTCCTTTCCCCGCAGTGAAGCATTCCCGATATTCCACATTTTTGTTCTCCTGTCGACTGAGAGCTTGTTACTGCTATGCAACGGGCTGATGTAGTAAACCTATAGATTGTCTTTGCGCTGTGGCCCAAGCCAGATTCTACCACTAGCTATACGTTTTATAATGATATAAATAAAAGGAGCGAGGCGATATCGGAGCATGGAGAACATGTGGGGTTGATTTGGTTGACAGTGAAGATCACGACTGATACCATTCGGAGTTCAATCATAGCGTCGCTGGCCCAAAAGGGCATTTTTGAGATGCTGAAGGCATGCTCAGACTTTGCACTTGCCTACTGATCAGTCCCTACCTACCTAGGTATGCTTCTTTGGGGTACGCTCCTGAGTGGCGGACAATCTATCATTGCTCTAATGAAAGTGGGAAATACACCATATCCTCCGGTTTCAAGCATCTGAATGACTTGATTTCGAAAAAAATTACTCGAGAATTACTAATCCCATCAGGAATCCATATCAATTCCGTGAACCATTGGACCAATGCAGACGTGTTCTTGGCTGTGGTCCGGCAATGCGTAGACTTAAGGGTAATATATATATGGCAACATTGGAAGGAAACTGATACCACGGGTGTTAAATTATTTGGGTACCCTCAAACAGGACCTTTCTTGCACGACCACCTAATCCCGGGTTTTTAAAATGGTAGATAACAACCCAGCACATTTGCGGGGTCTAGGAAATAATGCGTGTTTTGTATAAGTTACAGAACGTCTCATAGTCTAGCGATCAATTGATAGAGCTAAGATAGGCTCAATCTAATGCAAGCGCTGCTCTAACCGATTCTGGAATAGTTCCATCAGTTCAAGACAAACTACGCAAACATGTATGGTATGGACTCGGCTGTATTGCGCAGTCTCGACTCTCGAGTGCAGTGTTGTGTACACACTTGGCCTGTTGCTTAGGATGGATGGAAGGGGAAGGAATTAACTTTCAGCCAGCTAACTTTCGACTATACAAACGAAGCCCTAAGCCAAGGGGGAGCGCAACCAACCAGTACGTCCAATCCACCTCTCCCAAATCGTACATCGCATTGTGGCTAATAAGACATCTAGTGCCTCTCTTCAGAAAACTCCCCAAATTCTCAATAAACCACAATATACCCACAAGAAGAGCATTTTCCGCCCGACGGCGCCTCTTGAACTCCGCCTCTCCTCCTCCATCTTCAACGGAAGCCTCAGCCGGCCTCCGCGCACGACTCCAAAAGTTCAACGACCGACTCCCCTCTTTCCTCCGCGGCTACACAACGCCTCTCATCGGCGCGCCTACCACCCACATAACTTCATTTCTCATCCTGCACGAAATCACGGCCGTTGTTCCTTTATTCGGCCTGTTCGCTTTCTTCCATTACTCTGGTTGGACACCACTACTTTCCGCCGGCGATACTAGCTCGTTGGATGAGGCTATACAGCGATTCGGGAAATGGATGACCAAGAAAGGGTGGGTGGCTAGTGAGGATGTAGAGGCTGCACAAAGTGTTTCTTCTACAGCTTCAACAGAGGATGTCGATAAATCTCAAGTCCTGACACAGCAGAAGGGAGCGCAATTGGTTCTACAGTTTGCGGCGGCATATGTCACTACGAAGGCACTGTTGCCATTGAGGATCATTGCGAGTGTCTGGGCAACGCCGTGGTTTGCGCGAGTCTTGCTCGTGCCTATTGGGAGAGGTGTGAAGAGCGTTCTGCGAAGAACATAACCATCGCGCCTTTATCAAAACGAGTACACGGGCTGACGGCTATAGTAAAATGTACATAGGACATTGAGTCACATGAAAATATCTCTCTATTTGCATGGCTTTTGGATATCTTTATTTCTCTGCCGTACAAAGTACCGTTATTGACAAGAGCATTTAAGGCTTCTCGTAGATCCAGTCGAACTGGCTGTGCTTGTAGCTAATGACCTCGCCCTCCTTGAACCAGAGAGCGATTTCCTTCTTGGCGTTCTCGACGCTGTCGGAACCGTGGCAGACGTTGCGGCCGACGTCCTATTCATGTTAGTTGGCGGTAACGGTGCGATGTATATTAGAATTACTCACAATGGCGTAGTCACCACGGATGGTGCCAGGGGCGGAGGCAAGAGGGTTGGTGGCACCAAGAATGGCTGTAAATGTGAGTGGAGTTCTTCTGGCCAGTCAATTGATGGATAACGTACTACGACCGGTCTTGACGGCGTCGCGGCCCTCCCAGACCATGGCAACGATGGGGCCGCTCAACATGTCTGCATTTAATCAGCGATTGGCTTTGCTTGACATCAGAATAGCCACAGTTGTAGAAAGACTAACAGGTAACGAGACCGGGGAAGAAAGGCTTCTCGGAGAGGTCGGCATAGTGCTTCTCGAGGAGCTCACGAGGCGGAGAGACCAACTTCAAAGCGGCGAGCTTGAAGCTATCGATTACAGGATGGTCAGCATAATCCTAAACACGGCGTATCAATGGTGTAACTCACCCACGGGACTCGAAGCGAGAGATGATGGGTCCAACGAGGCCACGCTGTGTTTGTGTTAGTCAATCGGCGCGACCTGGGCCATTTCTAAGATTTCGATCGGAGGAAGTCTGTACCTGGACACCATCGGGCTTGATGGCAATGAAACTGGACGGAAGATTAGCACCGTGTTCAAAGTGATCGGATCAGTATAGGAGGGGTAGCAGAGTTTTGTGGGCGGTCTAGCATGACATGAATGCAAATGCAGAGGATTGCAGGGGACGGTGTAACTCACGTCTGTTCGGAAGACATTTTTGGATCTGTGAGGTATTCAGAAAAAGACTCTGAAGGCTGTGGCAGTGTTTGAGAGACAGAAAGTAAGGAGGAGAAGACGGGGGAGAGTCTCTTGTGCTTGGGAGAAAATTATTATGGCGGACAACAGAAGGAGCGGTGGGGCAGGAGGGGTACCGTGCTAGCCAACCAGTAGGTTAGTGTTCTCTACGTGTCCGACTAGCTGGCCTTCTCTGTCCTATGGAGGTTTTTGCATCTCAATGGTATACTAGCTTACAATTGGCACGGTCACTGGTACCTCGAGCTATCTCCATGTAGTTGTGCTTCTTCAATGCTCCTAACTCAAGATGACTAGATTGTAAACTTGTCAGTTACACCGTCGATCCGGGCTGTCTTGGCGGCAGTTGTTAGCGGCCGCAGCTTGGCTATTGTTTATCTGGCAGCTTCACTAACTATCCGCCCTGTCTCACCACTCCTTGATATCAATCACGAGCTGCATTGCTGACTATCGCAGCTTCTCCTTCCTGATCACATCTTACATAAATGGGGTCCAGTGCAAACGCTTTGATTTGCTGTTCTGCATATAGTTAACTTTCCAAGCCTCAATTGCTCGTTCACTATCATACGTCATGGTCGGCCATCGGCCTTTGAAGCAGCAGTTGATGCTGTTTCTGAGCTTCATTACCATTCTTGCTTGTTTTATTTCACCAGCTGGTACGTAATCATTATTCCCGGTTTCTAGCAACTACTAAGCGGTATCAGTCAGCGTCAAGCACGAGAACTTCAAAACATGCTCCCAGTCCGGGTTCTGCAAGCGGAACCGAGCCTATGCCGACGAAGCTATCGCCTCGGGAAGCCATTGGAAGGCGCCGTATGAGCTCGATCCTTCGACCGTCGAGCTGAAGGATGGCTATCTACATGGAGTCGTGTTAAAGACCACGGAATCCGGCGAGAAGGTCAGGCTACCTCTCACCGTATCATTCTTGGAGTCGGGTGTCGCCAGAGTCGTCCTGGACGAAGAAAAGCGAGTCAACGGGGACATCGAATTACGCCATGATCGTAACATTCGAAAGGAGCGATATAATGAGGCTGAAAAGTGGGCCATTGTTGGCGGGCTGGCACCAAACAAGGCTGTTGCTTTCAGCTCCGAATCAGAGACTGGTTTCACCAAGGTTCAATATGGTCCTGAAAACCAGTATCAAATGGTTCTTCGCCATGCGCCTTTAGAAATCAACTTCCAGCGAGACGGAGAGACCCACATCAAATTGAACGACCGAGGTTTGCTCAATTTGGAGCACTGGAGACCCAAAGTCGATGTCCCAGAAGGCGAAACCGCGCCAGAGGATGAATCGACATGGTGGGATGAATCATTTGGTGGAAATACTGATTCAAAACCCCGAGGACCCGAAAGTGTTGGTCTGGACATCACTTTTCCAGGATACGAGCATGTATATGGCATCCCCGAACATGCTGACTCAATGTCACTGAGAGAAACACGGTAAGCAATCCTTGTTAACTGCGCGCGAACCTCATAACTAACGTTTCGCAGGGGTGGCTCTGGCAACCACGAGGAACCGTATCGTTTGTACAACAGCGACGTTTTTGAATACGAGTTGAACAGCCCAATGACATTATACGGTGCCATCCCGTTCATGCAAGCTCACCGCAAAAACTCTTCTGTTGGTATCTTTTGGCTTAATGCAGCCGAGACATGGATTGACGTTGTCAAAGCCAAATCGACCTCTAATCCTCTATCTCTAGGGCTTTCCAGTAAGAAGACTACACACACTCACTGGTTCTCTGAGTCAGGTCAGCTTGATGTGTTTGTCTTCCTTGGTCCGAATCCGCAGACGCTTAGTAAGACGTATGGAGAGTTGACGGGATATACGCAACTTCCCCAACAGTTCGCCATCGCCTATCATCAGTGCCGCTGGAATTACGTTACTGACGAGGACGTGAAAGAAGTTGATCGCAAGTTCGATCGATACCAAATTCCTTACGACGTGATCTGGCTTGACATTGAATATACAGATGGCAAAAAGTACTTCACTTGGGACCCAATGACCTTCCCCGACCCAAAGGGCATGCATGATCAGCTGGATGCGTCAGAACGTAAACTTGTGGCTATTATCGATCCTCATTTGAAGAACGAAAATGGATACCCTGTCATCGATGAGCTCAAGAGCAAGGATCTGGGGGTCAAGAACAAAGACGGAAATATCTACGACGGTTGGTGCTGGCCCGGGTCGTCACATTGGGTCGACTGCTTCAACCCGGCTGCTATTACGTGGTGGAAGGGTCTATATTCCTTCGATAAATTTAAGGGCACATTCCGCAACACATTTATCTGGAATGATATGAACGAACCCTCCGTGTTCAACGGCCCTGAAACTACCATGCCAAAGGACAACATCCACTACGGAAACTGGGAACACAGAGATGTCCACAATATCAACGGCATGACTGTGGTCAATGCTACCTACCAGGGTTTGGTTGAGCGAAAGAAAGGTCAGCTGCAGCGTCCGTTCATTTTGACGCGATCATTCTATGCTGGCACTCAACGAATGGGAGCTATGTGGACTGGCGATAATCAGGCTGAGTGGGGTCACCTAGCAATGTCAATGCCCATGGTTTTGAACCAAGGTATTGCCGGCTTCCCCTTCGCCGGAGCGGATGTAGGTGGTTTCTTTGGGAACCCTGATAAGGATCTTCTTGTCCGTTGGTATCAGACGGGTATTTGGTATCCGTTCTTCCGCGCTCATGCTCATATTGATACTCGTCGTCGCGAACCATACTTGACTGGGGAGCCTTATATGCAAATCATCAGTCAGGCAATCCGTCTCCGTTACCAACTCCTTCCTGCATGGTATACAGCATTCCACGAGGCATCCGTTAATGGAATGCCTATTGTAAGACCTCAATATTACGTCCACCCCCAGGACGAGCAGGGTTTTGCCATGGATGACCAATTCTACCTCGCCTCAACTGGCATCTTAGTCAAGCCCGTTGTTTCCAAGGATCAAGACTCTGTCGACATCTACTTGTCTGATACCGAGAAATACTATGATTACTTTGATTACACGGTCTACCAGGGTAGTGGAAAGTGGCATAAGGTCCCTGCTCCACTAGATAAGATTCCTGTCCTCATGCAGGGCGGCCATGTCATCCCGCGACGAGACCGCCCACGACGCAGTAGCGGGTTGATGAAGTGGGATCCTTATACGCTTGTGGTCGTGTTAGACGAAAATGGATCAGCTGACGGCAAGCTCTATGTCGATGACGGAGAAGGTTACGACTACGAGAAAGGCGGCTACATCCATCGTCAATTCACCTTTGTCGATTCGACGTTTGTCTCCGAAGACATTGGAACGAAAGGACCAAAGACAGATGAATACCTCAAATCAATGGCTGGCGTGCGCATCGAAAAGATCGTCGTGGTTGGTGCGCCAGCAGAATGGGAACAGAAAGATACCGTCACGGTCATTGAGGACGGAGCCAAGGGGGCTGCCAAAGCTGCTTTTCAGTTTACAGCCAGTGCCAACGGTAAGGCAGCGTTTGCTGTGGTGAAGAACCCTAATGTCGGTGTTGGCAAGTCATGGAAGATTGAGTTTTAGGTGCAAGGCCTCCTACAATGTATTTGTATCTTCTGCCCCAGTATCCTCTACCATCTAAATGATCTCAGCCTTTGAAATATAAGCATTTCCTTTTTCGCTACAATTCTGGACGTGGATTGTGTGTCAATGTACTACATAGTAAGCTGTTGGTGGCCGTGGTAGATTGGGAATTATGATTGGCTCTGTCGGGGTGATCGCCAGGAGTCGCGGCCCACTCAAATTCAAGGCTTTTGCGGGCCGCATTCAGTCATTAGTTTCCTCAACTCCGTCGATTCCAGTCAAACTCGCAGTTGCGCACATTGAAGAATACAATGAAAATCTTCTTATGAACTGAAATAGTCTTTTTCGGTCCGTGATCGCCCTTCACCAGGTCTTCTGGGTTGCTATTCGAATCAGCAAGTGTCGTGAAAACGCCAGATTTCATCCGAAGACTCCGGTGCCAGATCAGCTTATAGTCCGTGACATTATCAGCCTCCTCTTATTCAACTGTTTCTTGATCTCTTCTGCCCCGATTTTTCATAAGTACAACACCTCAGTGAGGGAAGAGACATCTACCCAATCATGTGGCTTCTCGACATTATACTGGAATATGGAGCGCCATTTTTGTACGAGCTCTCCCTCGAAGCATCACTTGACTGATTGTCGCTCATTTCTAACACTGTGCTCCATGATTGCAGTCTAATTACCGCGCCCATCACGTCTTATGCCGACCAAATCTACAGCATCCATAAGAGCAGGAACTCGGCCGGTTTCTCGTTGGATATTCCATTGATCATGCTTATAGCGTCAATCTTTAAGTACGTCGTCATCCTTCGTAAACTCTACAGTAAACTAATGAAGACGGTTGTAGATTCTTCTACTGGTTCGGCTCATATTACGCGACTTCATTGTTCGTCCAGGCCATCAACATGATATTCGTCCAATTGGTATTACTCAAAATCGCTTTGACAAATAGACCGACCAGCGCAAAGGATAGCATTGAGCATACACCCTTTAGTGGACACCGCCAGGACAACACACTTATGGGCTTTACGCGACCATATAACTTTTGGCGCTGGAGGGATGAGAAGCCGTATGTCGCTCTCTCTGAAGGCTGGAGGGAAATTGTATGCTGACATTGCTTACGTATAGATACTGGAGCTTTTTGGGCTACTTCACAGGTGCCCTTTTCGTCATACACGTCTTTCTTCCATTCATATCCCAGACGGAGACTTACACCAACCTCCTCGGCGTCGCCGGGCTCACAGTCGAAGCTTTCCTCCCGGTTCCACAAATCCTCGCCAACCAGCGCTCTCGTTCCTGCAAAGGATTTCGACTCTCCGTCCTGGGATCCTGGCTTCTTGGTGACATTATGAAGATGAGCTACTTGTTCTATACAAAGGATACCATTCCTCCCGCATTCAAGTTTTGCGCCATCTTCCAGTGCATGTGTGATATGTACTTGGGTGTGCAATACGTGATGTTTGGAACTGGAAAAGCTACTTATGCAGCGACTGCGAATAGTGATCGATGGGGTGTGGATGAGAAGGATATTCATCTGGGTTGATCGTCTTGCATGAGAATTTACGATACCGGTTTGGGGGGTTTCAGGGAGTCAACATATAGTAGAGCATGATTGGATACATAGGCATATATACAGCCTTAATGTGCATTACACGTGAATAATATTTGTTTCACGTGTATCCATCGGTGTTTGTCAGCGTCTGGGATAATCCTTTAATCTTCTCATTCGGACGCCCAGGATGGCGGGGATTGACCCCGCTTCATCATCAACATCCCAGGAAGTCGAAACCAGAGTTTTTTCTCTTTGCCATTTCGAATAACTAAGTTGTAGCACTATACAGTAGACCGGCAACATGGCAGCTCCCAAGAAAACAATTCGCGTTGGCTACGTGCCAGGTACATTGACTCCATCCTTCGATTCAGAAAGGTTATTGTACTAACAATCTCAAGAACATTACTTGGCACCCCTTCACCTTGCCATCCGCGACCCCTCCTATAGCGACCTCCCTTTTGAACTGGAACTCATCTCATTCCCATCCGGAACAGGGCATATGATCACCTCTCTACGTTCCAATGAGATTGACATTGCTATCGGTCTGACAGAGGGCTGGATCGCGGGGTTGACCGGCAAGCAGCAATTGGAAGCCAGCAAGGCAGCTGGTGATGATGGCGGGTACAGAATCGTTGGGCAATGGGTTGAGACGCCATTGCGATGGGCGATTGTCACAGGTAGAAACAGAGAGGACATCAATGCAGTGAGTGATTTGAAGGACTCGCGTGTCGGCGTGAGTAGGTTGGGCAGGTGAGCATTATCCGCGCTGGAATATTTATAAAACACGTTCTGTACTGAAGACGAGATCAGTGGATCACATATAATGTCCTTCGTCCTCTCACAACAGCAGGGCTGGGCTGTTGAAAGCCTCAAACCCGTCATTCTCGGCCCTTTCGCCGATCTTAGAGATGGGGTCTCATCGACTGGCGCAGCCCCAAAGGCCGAGTTCTTCATGTGGGAGCAATTCACTACAAAGCCTTACTTTGATCCAGTCGTACCATCGACAACTCCGCCACCACTCAAGAAGATTGGTGAGATATATACGCCCTGGCCATCATGGCTCATTGTGGCGTCTACAAAGACGTTCCCAGTGCCGGAGAATGATGCAAATTTGCAGGCACTGTTCGGTCTGCTTGACAAGGGTATCGCTGCATTCGAGAGTAATACGGAAGACGTTATCAGGTTGCTTGGTACGGGAGATTTCAAATGCACATACGCCGATGAGGATGCGAGAGAGTGGCTGAAAGCTACTCGATTTGTCAAGACTACGAAAGGTTTGAGTAGCGAGATTGTGCAGAAGACGGTGGATGTGCTGAAGGTTGCGGGGGTGATCGATCCGGAACTGCCTTTCAGTGAGGCTGTCCAGAGAGTTACTGGTATTTCCAGATAGATTCAGATATTTGTGATGTAGCTAGGATTATAGGAGAGATAGGCATAGTACTGAATTCAGCTCATTTGAATGCTTCATTGAGACGCCTAGATCGTTCTACAAGCTAGCGGCACTAGATGCAGCAATAATCTCATCCCCAGCGCATAGCCATTTCCACTGCTATAGAAAGAAAAAATAAGCGCATTATTAATCTAGATTCCCTCTTCCGGTAAGTCTAGGGCACGTTTGACCGAGCTTCGGTGGAAGCCTCGGCGGAAGACAGCTCGACCACGATGTATCGCTCCTTCTCAATCTCGGAGTAGCTGCTACAATTCACGGAGAATAAAAATGACTGATTTATATTAGAGATGCTACTGTACCCTGCTTAGAAATTCCAGATTGAAGGGCGAGTCCCGGTCGATCATTGCATTCGGTCAAACCCTAACTTCCACCAGTATAAAAGGATATTTATTTGGCTACTATCAGACCTATTCATCAACGCCGAATACGCATGAACCTGAAAACATATTTAAAAGCTCATTGCGTACTTCTCCATCTCCCATCGAAGGTTCTCAACTCCTTGGATAAAACTGCATCGAAACGAAACACCATGACGGTTCCTCAATCCCCCAGACAAAGTCTGGACAATCCAGATGTGGAAAAGCCCAATGAAACAACAGATACAGAAACTATCACCAAGGAAACAGACTCTATTGATACTGCAACCGAAAATGCGGAGTATCCAAGTGCCTTCCACTTGGCGTTGATCACCATGGCTGTGATGTGCAGCGTTTTCTTGAGCGCTCTTGACCAAGTGAGTGTTTCTTTCAGGAAGACACCACAAATAGGCTAATACAGCAAATATAGACCATAGTCGGTACCGCGATTCCCAAGATTACGGACCAATTCCACAATGTCAGCCAAGTTTCATGGTTCGGGAGGTGAGTCAAATCGAAGCGATGCCAGAAATACCATGCTACATGCACTAAAAAAGAATCCAGTGCATACTTTATGACCTTTGGCGGCTTTCAAACTTCATGGGGCAAAATATACACCTACTACAACCTCAAAATCACCTTTCTAGTGTCAGTTTTCACCTTTGAACTTGGTAGTCTGGTCTGCGGAGTTGCCCCCAACACGATTGGTTTCATATTCGGTCGTGCCATTGCCGGCCTTGGTGGTGCTGGTATGTCAACAGGAGCCTTTACTATTATTGCATTGTCGGTCGAACCACGACGCAGACCAGCATTTATCGGTATTACTGGAGCCACCTATGGAGTTGCCGCGGTCGTTGGACCACTGCTGGGTGGCGCATTCGCCGATAAAGTTAGCTGGCGTTGGTGTTTTTATATCAATCTACCGCTTGGTGGAGTCGTGGCGCTTATTATTCTATTCGTTTTCCATACCCCAAGCCGGGCGAAACCCGTTTCGGCTACATGGAGGGAAAGGTTGCTTCAGATGGATCCTGTGGGCGTGGTGCTTTGCATGGCTTCTATCATTACTTTCATCATGGCCTTCGAGTATGGCGGACAAACTAAACCGTGGAGCAGCAGTGAGGTCATTGGCCTCATCGTCGGCTTCGTCTTGATTACTGCTGCGTTCATTGTCTGGGAATACTTCCAACAAGAACGCGCTATGATCGTTCCACGTCTATTCAAGAAGCGATCCATCTGGGCTGGCTCTTTGTTCCAATTCTTTTTCGCCGGAGCTTATTTCCTGATCCTCTACTACCTCCCCATCTACTTCCAAAGCATCCAGAACGTGAGCGCCATCGAGTCCGGCGTACGTAACCTACCTATCGTCATCACAATCAGCTTCGGAGTAGCTCTTGGGGGGTTCCTGGTCGGTAAAACAGGATGGACCGTACCATTTATGGCGGCTGGAGCAGCCATTTGTGCCATAGCATTTGGGCTTTTCAGGCTTCTTGATTTTGATACTAGCACAGATAAATGGATCGGGTATCAGATATTAGCCGGTGTTGGTGTCTCGGTCCCCTTTCAGATTACGATCAATATCGCTCAGGCCAATGCCAAAAATGCCGACATATCGAAAGTTACCGCTATATTGTTCTGTACGTCTTCCCTCTTTTGGCTAAATATCGGAAGTAGGCTAATCTGTCTTGACTATGCAGTCTTCCAAATCATCGGAGGAGCCTTCTCCCTCGCCGCGGCACAGGCAGCGTTCCTCAACACAGTCATCAAGACCGCCTCGAGCATCAACCCTAGTCAACTGGTAGCCTCAGGCGCAACACAACTCCGACAAGTCTTCACCACTGATCAGCTGCCTATCGTGCTTGATGGGTACTTGGCTGGTATTAGGGCGGCGTTCAACATTTCTATTGCCATGATGGGGGTCTCTTTCTTGGCTAGTTTCTTGAATTCTTTCAAGAACTTGCATGAGCAGAAGGCGGATGATGATGATGGGTCGAAGAGGGATATTGTTGTTGGTATGGCTTGATTGATAATACATACGAGTATATAGTCAATGGTCACGCAACAAATCAAGCTCTGTAATGCCTCCGTAAGAGCACGGTAAGACTACTATACTATAATATTACTAAGGTCTGTTGTATCACATTGTGCTGTTCTAGGACTGTGACATGTCATTGCTTTCGTAGTATTATAGTCCTACGAAGCCCATCTGAGTCACTGGTGCATGACGAGTAAAAGTCCGTCGACAGGCTGTTACACGAAACCACTGTTCGTGTATTTGCGGAGTTGTGATACTAAGGTACTTACTCTAACGTTTCACTAGTGATTTCACTACCTAGGAGGCTTCATTTACTTGAGGCGGGCTAGATCATCATTTCTAATAACTAAACAATTGAAGCTGCTGCTGACTACCTTACATTCTGGTTTCGATCAATTTGTCCTCCGCCTTCCCTACAACTACATACCGTGTGACCCTCCGGTTCTTAAGAACGACCTTCCTCCAAATTCGCCAGGTATTCCGTTCGGGTTTGAGGCCATACCATGTCTTCGCCTGTCATTGACTCAATTTCGGACTTCACCAAATCGAAGGACGTGAAATAACTTATATCGGGACGAACTTCTGATGCAAATAGTAGACCGACAAGGAATGGTTGGCAAGCATCGGCATGACGGTTGGCCTCCTCGGACGGCATTGAGACTCGATTATCATAGCCGGCATACTCCCAATCTGCTGCTGCCATGATAAAGGAACCAGAATCCCCTGGCATCGAAAAGCGGCTTACGGACTCAGATGAGTCGTCCAACATGTCCGATTCACGAGGCGTCTGGAAACGACGAGGGCTGAGAATAACCCACGCATAATGCTCCTCCTTTGTTTTGACTCCGTCCTTTTGCAATTCAAAGATGCGTGCTCTGAACTTACTCACGATGCCCATGCTATAGGCGCCTGACTTGGAGATTTTCGCAACCACATTGATATGTTTTTCTGAATTTTTCCCTTCCCCAAGTGAATCCACCTCCCAGGAGTTACATGTCTCGCTCTCCTCAATCCGAGGATCACTAGCGTTCGTCTTGAGAAAAATTTCTTCAGGTGACTTACCAGCCAAACAGCTCATTTTCACCAACGCAATATCAACAATGGCTTTCTTCGGTGAGGCTGTGGAGGTACTGTTTCTGACACCAAGTCTTGCATGGTGTACCGAGCCAATGCATGGATCTTGCTCGCAAAAGTGAAGGTCGCTTTTCAAAGACGCAAGCCGCAACTCATTGATTCTCAGCTTTTTTCCTAGGCGCTCAATCGTATTGGGATCGTTGATAGGATCTTCCGCCGTTAATGCCTCGACTATAGCTTTGTCCATCTGTATCTCTTTTTCGAGTGACCAAATATCCTTATTCAACATGGATATCTTCGTTTCGCGGAATTCTTCGGCCGGCGATTGCATAACAATTCCTGAACCGGCTGGTTCCTTGAAAGTACGCTCTTCGTAGCCTATCATTCCATGTCAGTGAAAATGCCATTCGAATGGCAACAAATGGAGGCTTACTGCCAAGCGCCACATGTGCATTTGTAACGCCGTATGCGGTTTTTTCCTTAGTATCATTGGCCTCTGTCACAATGTATCCGCCCATAGTTCCCGCCTTCTCCATATCACCCTTACGGCCGATCTCACAACCAGGCCTCGGAGGTCGTATACACATATCGGCAATGGCGGACCATCTCCCTTGACCAAGCTGCACAGGTCGTTGGGTAGAATCATCATTGCAGAACATTGGACGTGTACGCTGGTTGATTTCAATACCGATGCGACTTGGGAGTATTGAGCGGATTTTTTCTTCGATGTGATCCCAAGCTCTATCGTCTGCGTTCAATGCGGAGAAGTAGATGACCATTGTCCATTCATACACTCGTTTTCCTGCTGAGCACCGGCCCGTAGGTAACATAGCCTGAATCATCTGAGAAGGACTTTCGAACAACTGAAGGATTTGTTCACAATAATTGTATCCACGTTCCCAATTAAATGATAGGTCTTGACTCTCAGAAGGCGGGGGTGCACATATATGAATAGAACCCATGTAGTCCCTGTCAAAGAGCTCGACGCCAACCTCGACATCTCCTTCAACCAGAAGCTGAGTTGCCGCGTAAATCTCAGTTACCGCGTCTTTCCACATCGCGCTATGGGAAGCCTCCTTATCATACGTACAGTCGACAATAACGCGAAGGAGCCCAGAGGTAGGGCTTTGTCGACGTACCAGATCGTGAGGACAGCCTCCATGAGGAATATTATAAACCTCAAGGATGGAATCGATACGGGTCTTTAATTGCTCAAAGTTGGCGTCGGAAATCGGCCTCTCAGCCTCATTGAGGAAGTATAAAGACTCTACGGGTGGTCGAGAGAGACGTGGATACCCTGCACGAAAGGGCCAGCGAACGTCAACATCTCCAGGTGTAATTGTCGCTTGATGTGGCATGGTTGATTCAACTATCACAAATCTGCATATCCAGTCAGCACCTGTCTCGCTGCGAGTGACTGTTTGCGCCATTCTATTGAAGATGTAGGCGCAGAGAACTGATTGGAATACCAAGACAAATCAGGGGGACCTATTGATTGCCAGCATCCTGTTATATGCTTGTGGCAAGGAAGAAGAGAACAATGAAGCACCCCCATATCTCAATTAGTGCTGATGCTGAGGAATGTCTAAGCATAAAGAGAAACTGGAAGTCACAGATACTGGATATATCTAACATACCTAGGTGTAGTGTGTGATCTGATAGTACTATATTGTGAGTTTTATCAGTGCTAGCAGCATGTGAGTTCACATTCTGGGTTCTTATAACTTTTCCGATGGTTGGCACAAAGAACAAATATCGTCTATGAACTCTTACAAGCCCGGTTTCAATCCTTCATCGTACTTTGTTGGGAGCCCTTTGGCAATAGCAGCACTAGTACATCTTCGGGTCAGGTGACTCATAGCGTTTTTTTTTTTAAAGAATGTTGAGAACTGAGTTCAAAGAATATCATCCCACTTTGTCTACTTTTTTCAAAGAGAGCACAAAGTTATGTTTGGGCTTTGAGAAAGAGCAACAGGTGCATCTAGAAACCAATTAATATCAAACCATGACTTAGAAAGAAATATGAGGTCATCCTCCTGCAGCTCTCTGGGTATGTCTAGCAGAGAGCACCGAATCAATAAATAATTCTGTCTCAGAAGGAGCCAGACACCAAGCTGACACGTTACAAGAACAAAATATGCCACATGGCACGGGCTACTATGCGGCATGTATTCTAATCCTGACCGCCGGCCGCGGTCCTATTTTAGGCTTATATATGTAACATCAATAGACATGTCTAAATATAATAACTAGAAAGAAATCATTCTATACCATTTACCGGGTGACAGTACGATTTGAATGAATACACAGGTAGCCGGCCCGAACTAAAATTGCAATAGTGTTAAGTACCAAGCCTCAGAATGTAGCTGATACTGGGAATAGAACTCTGACATTGTCATCGTAGCCAAGAACTAAAATCAAACATGTAGAGCTATCAACCACACGATCATAAAATGCCATCAAATACCTCCGGACCAAATTCAAAGTCCCTCCCCCGTACCAAGCTATCAAAAAAGTCCAGATCAATATCCTGAAAAGATAGTGGATAATTATCACTTGCTGCAGCCAAGTCACCACCCAGATGTTGCAATGGTATTGAATCATATGCAAATTGTTCCGACACTTGGTTTGTCGATGACGAATGGTACACGCCCTGTCCATTCGTTGAATTTTGGCGTAGAGAGTCTATCATATCCGGGACAGCTGAGCTCTGTCTAGTGATCTTCATCATACCCAGATAAGGGAGGTTTATGCATACTGAGTCCTCGGTGTCACTGCTATGAGTATCGAAGTATTCAGACTCCTGTTGATAGTGGTTGGCGCCGGTCGTGATTATATAATTCTGCCCAGAGGCCGCATCAGCCTCGATGCTAAGCAAACAGCGTAACAAATTAATTCCCTTTCGTTGGGATTCTTCAAACCCCTTTGCTGAAGCCCTTTCCATATGACGCAGGATCTGTCTCATGGTGGCACGATCACTGAGGCGTTGATGTGGCGTGAGTAAATGTGGGATCGCACTTGACACTTGCGTCGGATCTTGAGGACCGCAATGATTGCTAAGGTAGACTAGCAGCAAAGTCATGGATGCCATCATGACGAAATAATCAACTCGTTGACAGAAAAATGTTAGGTTGTTTGAATTCAAGAGAATAATGAACCGGGTCAGGACCTCGCGGCTGGCTTGGATACAAGCAATTTTGGAATATTCATAGCTCTTGTCGCCAGAGTCGGACCAAAGTAGGTATGGTAGATGAAGCTGGTTGAGTAGGTTGTAATAACTCAAAACATCCATCAGAATAGCTGTATCTTCAAACCTGGCAATAACAACATCCTTCTCCCGTGAACTGGCATTGGGTGGAGATGTAAACCAGAATCTATTTGGCATATCGCGGGCTCCTTAATGCAGCTGCTTGTCGATCTCTCGAGTGGTTTCGTACTCCTCCGCGAATGCATGTCGCCTGTCGCGCTCGATTATTTGAGATGCGACCTGCACCTGCAGCCGCTCGAGTTGGTCGATTGATTTGTTGTCGGCGAATCTGTTGTATAATGCCGTCGGAGTGTTAATATTACTTTGGGGAAGTCCGAGAATCATGGAGTAAAATGTGTCGAAGTAGAGGATACGAAACCAGAGTTGATGCAAATCGACCTTCCTCGATGAGTCAATTATCGGCAATGGTGGAATTTGGGGGCGATCTAGACCAAGCAACTGCCCGAGAGTCAAGGCTCTCCGAAAGGCAAGCCATGCGCTTCGAAGATTCCCACCATTGACGTGAAAGCATCCTTCGAGAAGAACACATTGAAGCCCATCAATGGTGGTAACGAGGCTTTCCTTAGTCAAGACCAGAGTTGTAACTGTATCTATTAATCGATCCATAATTGTCTGGGGCGGCTCAGACATCCTGATATTACGATTATCCACATGGATGTCCTGCAGCAAAGTAGCCAACAAAAGCATGTGCCTTGCCAGAATGATTGGATGAGTATTGGCTGGTGGAATGTCGGCAACCTGTCTCTTCAATCTATCTTCATCATGATCCAGTTCTTCCCGTGGTCGTGTATGTAGTTGCAAGATGACCAAGAAGCAGCCCGAGTTGGTCTTGCTTATGATATCGACATCATGTTGGCTCGGTAAGGCTGAGTGAAGTGTCTTGGAGAGCTCAGCTAGCTTGTGCGCCTTGGAAAGCGCCTGATAATCATCATAGGTCGAACCTCGAGAAGACTCAGGTGTTAACAGAGCGGTAGGCTTTGGAATAGCACTTTTGTGTATCTTTTGAGCCTATACCAAACCTTTAATTATACTCACGATGTATTAGCGCTATACTTACCGAGTCTGTAGATACATGGTCCGGCACTACTTCAGAAGACGAGAGAGGAGTATAATCCTCCAAAAATTCCTGGCTGACACAGGGAGTGCGACGTCTCCGACAGGCAACACAGACTGGGGAATTATCGTCGACCGCAGAGAACGAACACCTCACTTTCCGGCGTTTGCACTCCCAGCAGCTGCGCGTCCCTTTGCGGACTTTTCGTTGCTTGACGGGATACTCGTCGCCCCCGGTCGAGCTAGAATCTCGGTGATGTACGGTATTCATCGCATTCATTCGACCCTAGAGGTGATTGGCTATCGACTGTTGCAGTAACTATCGCAACATTAATGTGATGTGTTCTTTCCTATTATGTTCCATGTTGGGAATTTTTCAAGTCCAAGTACAAACCAGTTGGGGTGAGGTGGACGTCGCGCTTCGACCGAGATTATGTCTTCCACCGAGACCTCGGCGGAACCTTCGGCCGAAGTACGAAGTTCTAGTTCAGCCTGTCTTCCTGCTCATCAATTCTACTGTCGTGTTGTACTATGTTATAGGGGAAAGTTTAGATCGACACAATAAGTTTATTAACGGCAGACTATATAGCATGTTTTGACGATGTCACGCGAGGCAGACATTCTGATATGACAGAGGATCAATAACAGGAGGATTCCAAGACGACAATTTTCTCAATCCAACCCAACGATTTGCTGTCCGCTGGGAATGCGAGTCTCATACTCCAGAACTAGCTTGATATCCTTGCCTGGTTTCAGTGTTATATTCCACTTTATCTGACCATTCTTTCCTAGTAGAACATCCCCTTTACCGTTTTCTCCCTTCTTCAAAAGCTCGTGCAGGTTTACCGTATCATTCTCCTTGTCCAATCCCCTTGGCTCAATAATGTTGATGCGGAGGTTCTCATCCTCACTGACGGGAACCTGATCAAAGACAGTAATCGAGACATCATTCTTCTTGGTGTTCTTAATCCAACAGCTACGCGTGAAGATAGCAGAGTCCTCCTTACTAAAGAATCCAGTGGTAGCCCGACGGGCCGTTGGTTTGGCATACGATACCAGTACAGACGGGTCAACGCCAAGAGATAGATCAATGAATTGGCGCGGCTCGCAGCTTGAGAGAGTTGTTGAGCCCAAAAACGTGCCATCGACAGTCATACCAGCCTTACCCCGAAGTAGACTGACAGATGTGGTGTTGGTGATTCGCGCTTTGAGGAAGGCTGCACGTCGAAGCTTGGGAATCAACACATGTGAGAGTGTGACTGACGTCAGATGAAGCTCGGCGATGACATGGCGTCGCTGGACTGTAGACGGCTCCAATGTACGCTGTCCCGGGAGATCATACGTTGTAGTAAGACCGTAGTCTTGACGAACAGAGTCTTGGTGTGCAATCGAAAAGTTTTCCATAATCATCGTCGCGGCATCACCGCCATCATCAGAATCATTATCTGACTCAGAATTTGCGTCTTGATTCGCCACTGCCACTCTGGAAACTCGGCTTGGAGCTGGCGCAGGGGCTGGTTGCATTTGTTGTTGTTGTTGTTGTTGTTGTTGTTGTTGTTGTTGTATCTGCTGCTGCGATGCTTCGGTTGCTTGGATACCAAAAAAGCTATTACTAGTCGGACGACTAGCCTGACCAAATAATGATCCGCCATGGCTGTTACTTGAACCAAAACCAACGACCGGTGCAGTAGTATTACCGAAAACCGTAGCGGCAGAACGCCGCGAGGCAGTACTAGCTAGTGCCATAGCTGGTTTTACGTTCCTATGGTGAGCGAACGCCGAAGGATTATTGGCCATAATTTCTTTTCTGCTTTGCATACTGCTGTCAGAAATACCGTTTTTTGCATTCGATCCCAATGCAGTTCCGAGCTTCACATGCCAGGGCTCGAGTATCGGAATCTTTTCTTCTAGCCCAGAGAACGAAGTTTGCGATGTCGAAAAGTTTATCTTGGCATTCTGCCACGTCTCGGAGGTGGTATTCTCGAACTCTGCGCGGTATACCAAGTCAGCAGAAGACTTTGGTGTGCTGATTTTCAATTCGTAGCGGGGTGCCCATTTAGCACCAGGTACGACGTATGTGAGACGAAGGTTGATTGAATCTTCGTCAAGCGACTTCGAAGGCTTGGAATCGATACTCGCTTCAGTCACTGATGTCATAGATTGCCTTCTACTTGGGCCAGGCGTATACTCCGATGAACGGTCAAGATGTACAACGATCTGTCCCACATTGTTCGTCCAGAATCTGCGACGTTGTTGAATGATACGTCTTTTTTCCAAGAGTTTTTGCTGTTTTTCGCGCTGTTTCTTCTCTTTTTGTCGACGAATATCGCGAGAGGTTGCATCTTTTGCTTTTTTGAAGGCTGTCTCAGCACGATTGAGCTTATCGCGAGCAGCTGACACCTTTTCGATCCAAAGAGTAATGTTTGCGGATGAAGTCTGGTAAATTTCGCTCTCTGACGACCGTTGCTGTCGGTAGACAGTAAGAAAGTCGGTCATTTTGGCAACTTCTACCTCATCTGGTTTTATGCTTTGACCGTAATGATCCAGAAAACCAAGAACTTTGACAGCAGTGTCCAGGCTGTTTTGGAAGCCGGCCAAAGTCTGCTCTGCCGCTTGTAGCTCTGACTTTGCAGTGTTTACAGCGCCCTTGTCGACTCCGTAGTCATTGTCAGAAAGCTTTGAGTCATTGTCGGAATCAACATCGGCATCAACTTCTTCTACAAGGTCGGGATATTGGTCCTCGAATTGCTTCTTCCGAGGGATGGTTTCTGTTTGAATGTCGGTAATGGTTGCTAGGCCATAACCCTCTACCCGGACAGAGTCCGGGTCAATATTGGGATCAAGTCCCACAATGGTGATTTCATTTGCGCCAGGCTAATCGACATCAGTTTGTGGAAAGTTTCTCTGGCTAAATTTGGGAGATACTAACCTTGATTCGGATGGCTTCAATCTCCCGAGTAACAGTGGCTGTGCTCGGCGCAAATGTCACCGACTTGGTCGGGAGGTTGGTTATGTCAATTTCAGTCGTGTGAATGGTGACTTGAGTCTGAGACATGCTGTCCTCCTTCTTTTTCTTTGGTTTGAAAAATAAAATTGATATAGAGTATGTACAGATGAAGCAGATTGTACACGAGAAAATTACGAAATAGCGTGAATCAACTATATACACAATTGACAGGCTATTGGAGACTCTCAAATAGCTAATTGCGACAAAGGTAATCAGTATTCACAGCATAATAGTAATGGAAAAGTGAAGAGAAAGCAAAGAGGGAGAATCGCGACTTTTGTAGGGCAATTGACTGTAGGCAGCAACTAGCGGGGTGCAAGTGCGCCTTGTCGCCTTGTCGCCTTGTTGCCTTGTTGCCTTGTTGCCTTGTTGCCTTGTTGCCCGAGAATATGCTATTACTGTCTAATTACAAATTTGTTTTTTCTTGCTTTTTTATTTCGGTAAAAATCTGTCGTACAGTAACTATAAGACAATGATGGATATGAAGGAAATTTAGACCAACGCTCATAAGTATTAATTACTTTGTACAATAATCAATATTTATATGGAACGCCTTGAAAGACATGTCATCAATGCCCTGTTAGACATCTCAGATGTATGTTCTATTCTTGAACGCGTAAAATCAAGGCCAAGATGACAGTGCAGAGTTTGATGCTCTGGAGAAGATCGTAGGGCTCCATCTGCAATGATTATCGAAGGGGAAGGAGTGAATAGCCCTTGGGACGCCCATGTGCCTGTGAGCGCCGGGCAGGGAGAGCGAGACCAAAACTGTCGTCGTTAAAGATCATCTGGTGCATTGGCTGAAGTATCCGTGGCCTTCCTTCAAACTTTCGTTGCAAACAGATGGTATGAAACAGTGGCTCCTGGGTCAATAGACCTGGTAGGCGAGTGATAGTCTTGAATTTTTCAAGAGCTTCCTGGTTTTCTCGAATTGTCAACAGAGTGGGATTTTCCGTGGCGTAAAGGCTTTGAACCACGTTGCGAATATCCAGATACCACTTTGGACCTAAGCCATGTGCAGAACAGTACTTGCCAAGATTGGCGAACACATCTTCCGCTTTCACACCAGTGGAAGCAAGTAGTCTGAAGACCATGGTTGCTGTTGCTCGGGTGTTGCCGTCAATAATTATCTTTTGAGGCTTCTTTGCGGCCACTGATGGCACAGAAGCAACAATGATGGGAATAATGCGACACTCCTCACTGGAAATGGCCTCTTGCATCATTTCTTGCATGATCAGCATGACATGCTCAGGTACACTAAACTCAGCCCGTGTGAGCTCGTGAAGCTCAACATAGGCATATAGTAGCTGCTGATGACCGCTGAAATGTAGGTAGGCGACATCTTCAATCTGAGGATCCGCTCGGAACGACGACTCTTGAGCTAACTGCGCCACGAACCGAGCCCAGTGTTCTTCATCAAGAGGCACATCCGCAATCTTCTGTATGAGAGCGGCCAACAGGTCCTGGAAGATGATAGCTTGATTCGAAAAGTTCTTCTTTAACCCTCCAATCGGATCGCGAAGAAAAGCATGAATTTGTATGTACTCAACTATCCAAGAATAGTCTCCTTTCGACGTAAGACTTGCCATTCTGCATGAACTCCGCCGGAATAGCTCCAAAAACAGATTCTCTGTCTGGTCACTGGGGAAATCATAGTCCACAGGCACAGTTAAGAAGTCGTCTTTTGTCATTTTCGAGTCAATCGGTGGCAGCTGGGATACCATCGAATGTACAACATCCATCAGAATAGCCTGCACTTGATTTCGAAGTGTTTTGGAAACCTGCCTCCACCTACTTAGGACACATGGGCTAGCCAGGATGTCGAGGACCGTGTCCGCGCAACGGACAGGAACCCCCCGCTCTGGAAAGGTGAACAGCATCCAAGACAGTCGTCCATATTCTGACTCGAGATCGCCAAACTTGATCCAATCCTTGAGGGTGAAGAAACTGTCTCTTGTTTTCTCTGCGGTTGGGAATAGTCGTGGTGGAGGATTGGCAGAATTTGGAACAGCAATTTCAACAAGACGCCACACCGCTAGGTCGAAGAGTTCTTGGAAAGTTGGATTTGACAGATCTTGCAGGTTTTGACGTGGAAGTGGCGCTTTAATAGCTTTGATATCTTCAAAAGAAGCCACGTCCAGATCTCTGCCACCAAAGTTGGGGTTATGATTCGAAGCCATGGCTGGGAGTCCCTTTATCATTGTGAGCTTATCTTTGCTCATAAAGTTTCTTAGGGCTGCCACGGTGGAGTAATGAAGGATTGATAGTTCTTATATGAGAAAGTTGGAACCGCTCTACCCTTTGGACGATTTTAGGTGCTTAGATTCAGCTAAAACACTTGGAGAAGGGACCAGCGGGTTCAAGTAAAAATGGGAGATTTGTGACTGATGCTTCTCCTAGTGAAGCGGAGCCTGCTTATATAGTAAGCTTCTCACAACAGACACGGCTAGATTATTCACTAATTCCATAAACAGTATCAAAGAAAGCAGGTAAAAAGTGGCTTAGCTTTCTTAACGCTGACTATAATTCTGTTCCGGTATCGGTAGGCCGATTGCGAGTCACTATCACACTGAAAGTTGGGCTTCTCCATACCAAAAGTAGATGGCTGTGACTGCCTTACGCATCATCATGCTCAAGAATGCTTTTACATTACATGGGCCATTTATATACAAATTCTCTAACATCAGACTTTGTGCCATTCAACATTAGACCGTTTCCTCTCCGCCTCCAACGCTGCTTTCAAATGACGTGCCAGGTACTCTATCTGGTCAAGGCAGTTATGTGCCTGTATCGAGAATCTGAGTACTCGCTTTGGATATTGTGGCCAGTTGTACACCTGGATCTCAATCCGAGCATGATCCATCAGGTGTTTTTGCAGTGGCAAGGTCCCTTGAGGACTTTCGGACCCGACGGTGTCCGGCAGAGGAATTGTAACCATCGAGCCAAGCATATCATCAGGGCATGCCGGTGGGATGCCCAGTTCGCGATGGATAATTTTCCGGACCTCCAAAGCGACCTGGTGATTGCGTTGGACCAATCCCGCATGTAGCCCTGGGCATAACGTAGACAGGAACTCTACAATGGTTGGTAAACAGAGATAGGTTGAGGGGTCGAAAGTACCCATCCAGTCGAAGTCATGCTCAAACTGTGTCCGAATATCCGTACAACTATCTCGGAAGTAACATGTGCGGGCAACAATGACTGGCTTAGTAATAGCAATCTTATCTTCTCGAACATAGAGAAGACCCAAGCCTCGCGGCGCGCACATCCACTTATGCAAACTGGCAACATAGTAAGGCGCATTGATGTCCCTGAGGTCGACTTCGATTTGTCCAGGACCATGTGCACCGTCCACCAACGTGACGATACCCCGGCTATCCAGCTCCGCAACAATACGCTTGATGGGGAATATCACCCCTGTTCTGCTGGGGATGTGGTCAACGATGGCAAACTTAGTTCTGGGCGTGACATGAGATAGAATGCTCTCAACCACCTCTTCATTGTTGTGCACTGGGAAAGGGACTTTGGCAATGACAACTCGGGCTTTCGCCTGCTCAGCTATTTGCTTTAAGACCATCAAAGCCGAGCTGTATGCATGATTGGTGATCAACAGTTCATCGCCTGGATTGAAGGTTTGACTGAAGGCCGCGACGTTCAACCCTTGCGTTGTCCCTTGTGTCAGCACCAGTCCCCTGATATCCGCATTTAAAAAGCCCGCCAAAGATTCTTTGGCGGTTCTGATGCCCGAAGCAAAATTTTTGGCAAACCAGTCATGCGGACCCTGCTCAATCTCATCGCCAATTTTGCGTTGAGCGTTCATGATCATGCGCGGACAGCCTCCGCAGGAGCCATGGTCCAAATGGACCACATCTGGTCGCAAGGACCATTCCTTCAGATATTCGCTAGGAGACGGAAAGTGATCTCCATTCACGCTTGCGACGCTGTCCATTCCAACGGGCAGCGAGGGCTTGGAGACTGTTGGACGTTGATGTTGCTTAGAGCAAGATCATCCCAAACTTGATATAGAAGATTTTGTTCGATAGCCCTAGCCCCCCTATGCGATCTTCTTGCCAACATGTTTTGACACGTTCATGGTCTATGAGACACACTCGCGCCGGCCATGTTGCAAGCAGGAATTATGTCCGAGGATCGGTGCATGTGTCTCTTTAGACCGTATTACCCTATCTTTCAGTACCCTTTTATTTCAGCGTCTTCTGCACATAGAGGCGAGGTCACGTCCAGAGTGCAGGAGGCTTACGCGACATGGAGAAGCAGTTGTACTCCTGCATGTGCTTTTTTGTTGCGGCTGCGGCGCTCCAGAGTCGCTGAGACCTCAATGATGGGCGTTATTCATTGAGAACTCTCAAGCACAGAAAATAAGTGTGGATACCCTCTGTTTAGATCTGTCCCTCTGTGGAGACATATTTCTCATCATCGGTTATACCGACAAGCCGTATCAAAACAGCGTTGTTATTTCTGTGTCAGGACGGGTACCGGTAATGTATGTTTGTATTGTGTATTTCATAAGCGTTGTCAGGCTGTAATTTTGACGACCAAAGCTAGAGGGGACAATACCAGCAGTTTGACCAATCAGCAAACCTTGATAAGATCGTCTCCGCTCCCGTAGAAAAGCCAGAGATGCCCTAAACAGGCAATCATCCGTGTCCCCCGTCTTGTCAATCGGTGAGCTTATGTTGGATGGATCACGGAGTATATCAAGTTTACTCTGAAGGCAAGCACTCGTAGACTCCTCCACAGAAGGCATGATTGGACACATGTCGCTCAAATGCAGCTTTCACAATGCATCCGATACCGCTGTCAGCTCAAGGAGATCAATAATCATTGGCTGAGAAGAGCATGTGTGACGAACGCAACATACTTTATTCCGAAGCAGACTCTTTGGCCCGTAAGCTCCATCAGATTAATAAGTATTGAATGAAAAATGTGCCAAATTAGCATGACCTTAGGCAAAACATGGTCAAAGAGACAGACAGCCGTGGCAGTCGAATCGAGGAGGCTCTTCAAGGATCTTTCTCTTCTAAGCTTCCCTGTGCTGTATTTCAAAATCGATTGAACTAGTCTGGTGAACGTTTTTTATCTCAAAGATGAACGAGAAACCGGCTGTCAGCTATGGATCGCTGCCAACGGTGTCACTTGCCAAGCTTATCGATGGCGATGCTGGGACGGTGAACAGGCTGATTTCCGCCTGCCGTGACATTGGCTTTTTCTACTTGGATCTACGCAAAGTACGGAGCAATATTCTGCAAGACGCGGACAGGGTCTTTTCCGTCATTGATGACCTGTTCCAGTTGCCTCTTGAGAAGAAACAAGAGTATAGCACCGAGAAATTCACAGTTTCCAAGATTTTGGGGTGGGTTTAATGAGACACTCTATGGTAGATTCCTATATTGCGCTCCGGAAGAACTCACTCGATTCTAGATACAAACCGGCGGGTTTGACCACGGGCCCGTATGGCGGGAAGAAAGATGGATTCGAAAGCTTCATGGTATGATCGATATCGAAATAAGCTGTGGCAGGGCCGCTGATGGCACACCCCAGATTCCCAATAATGCGCTCTTCGACCTCGACCCCAACATGCCCATGACGGCCCCCGAGCCACTGACTTCCAAGAGGGATCTTTTGGAAAACTTTGTTGGGGATATTCACGAGCACGGTCTTTTGATCCTCTCGACATTGTCTCGGGCATTGCAGCTCCCTCTCGATCTGAAAGACTGCCATCGCAAGTCGGAGCTATCGACGACGGGCCTTGGTCTACTCAAGTATCTGCCTTACGGCAGTAGTGATGCAAATATTGGCCACATTGCACACACCGACCTTGGGAGCCTGGCAATTGTCTTTTCCAAGACGGGTGGTTTGCAAGTATTCATGCCAGGCCTAGAGGACTGGCAGTACATTGCTCCCAAACCCGGGCACGCCATCGTAAACGTAGGAGACTCCTTGACTGCCCTTTCGAAAGGCGCTCTTCGTTCGTGTCTGCACCGCGTTGTGCCTCCGCCTGACGCTTGGGACCAGACCAAGCTCTCCCTCGTCTATCTCATGCGTCCGGAATACGATACCGTTTTCAACGCGAGCGATGGGAAGGAGTGGAGGAGCTTGGACTGGCACAACCAGAAGTTCACCGTATTGAGAGCGTCTCATTCGGTGCAGAGTCAAGACTCAGTCTTGACCGGCCGTCACGGCTTCATTGGCCTTGCCGACACACTGAGAATGGCCAAGCCCTAACCAAGGCCGTGTAAGAGGCACTTTCTCCATATGTCAGAGACCGAAATTCCTTGAGACGAAGAGAGATAATGAAGAGAGCGCTCCAAAGACAAGTACCTCAATGCGTAGACTAAAAGAATTCTACTCAGTCCTAAAGTTCATTCTTGCGTATCCCATCTGTCATCAAAGCAACAACGGCCTGCAACAGGACGTGAAAATTGGATCATGCCAGCATACAGGGTGTTTTACCCTCACTGGCCAGCAGCACGTGGTTCGAAGTCGAAGCTGGTACATGTACCTAGACCGGTATAGACTAGATAGCGCTAGTTCCGAAGACCATACCAATCCAGATCAATGCAAGCGTACAATTTGGTTTGACGGATCATCTTCGACGGATGCGTGTGGGTCGAGGGCTGAATCTAACTAAACCCCGGCGGTAGTACATATCCGGCGTGTTACGAATCAACCTGCATGACGCTAAAATATACTATAACCAAGAAGGAAAGGTCACTTCGGATTTGCGAGTGTATGAACCATACGATGACAAGACCAGTGGAAGGATGTCAGACTGAGACACCTCGGTATGGGACACGCACTAAATCACGTAAAGATACGAATAGTATACCGCTATCAGGGATAAGATAAGAGTATATGAAATAAAAAAGTATTATTAGAGGATACTATATACTTTATACTATATACTTTAAGAAGTATACGATATACAATATATAGAACCTGAGGAACTAGATATATAAGGATGCTTATTACCATATATTTAATTCTTTATAGTTATTTAATCTAAGTCACTTGAATATAATAGTGAGAATTAGTAAGGCATTCTATCTCGTATAAATATTAAGCTATATAGGGGATCTCTTCTATCTTAGTTACATTTAAGACTTCTAAATACTAGTTTGATTATTATTACTTTATTCACTTAAGCTACTCTATCGACTGACTGATTAAGGAACCTATATATAGTTTAATCAAGCCTAACATATCTCAACATACCTCTATTTAACTAAGATGGATCTAGGTCTATGATAAAACAACTATCGTCTTGACTCTAAGATACGCTAGGGATTAAGTACTATCAGAAGTTACTAAGTTAGGAAAGTATTATCTAAACTAGTAAAATCTAATGATAGTAGGTAATGTAGCGGCCCTAACTAGTAATACTAGTAGAAACAGTGACCTAGCTAGAATACAGATAAGAATCTAAGAATTAGAAGCTTAACTCAGCAGTAAGCAGCCAAAGATATTAAAACCCCAAGTATTCAATAGCAAAAGATATGAACTCAAAAACTTTCTAACCCAAATGGACATGCATATCGCAATTAACGGTAAATCATTAGGAATAGAAGAATCGAAAGTGGTCTTTATAGCAACATACTTAACTAGCGAAGCCTTCTAATAGATCGAATTAATACTTAGGGAATACTACAATGAAATAAAAGACGACTGGAGCGTTAATATCAAAAAAGTACTAGGATCTTATAAGAAGTTTAAAGAAAAGTTTAAACTAGCATTTAGAAACGCTGACGCCTAGCAAAATATTAAAAGATAGCTAAGACAAATAAGATAGACTAGATCTACTTAATAGCTAGTAGTATAATTTAAGTAAGTAGTAATACCACTTAACTATAATAATAACATATAAATCGCTATATTCAAGAATATACTTAAAGACGAAGTGCAGATAGAACTAATTAAGATAGATTAATCTAACAATATTAATAAGTTCATTAAACAAGCAATTAAGATCGATAATAAGTTCTATAAAATAAAATAAAAGAAAAAAGAAATATAAGACTAGAGAAAGTATAGAGAAATACTATCTAAAAAACTCTAGCATAATAAAGAATAAAAGAGAGAAAACCCCTATAATTCATAACTAATAGAATTAGACGCCACGGCAGAATAAGGTAAAGATAATAAGAAACCTAGAAATAAGAGTTAGATTAAGTGCTATAATTATCATAAGAAAGGATACTATACTAGAGAATATAGAAGCCCTAAACCAGAGAAATAATTAAAAGTAATAGGCTATAATAAGGAAATCTAGTATAATAATTATAATATAATAGACAATATCGACTATTAAAGTGAATATAAAATAGACGAATACCTAGATCTAGATAATAGAGGATTAGATAAGGAAATAAAGTAGATAATTAAAAGACATAATACTATATAAGAAATATAAAACGAACATCTAGATTGATTTATAAAACCAACGATTAAAGAATACTTTAAGATAAAGAAATTATTACTTAGGGATATAATTGAGGCTGGAGATGCCAAAAAAAATTTTAATATATCTATCTAGAATAGAGAAGAATAGAAGTATTATTCTAAGAATATTAATAAGGACTCTAGGAGTCAGTATTAGGACGCTTAGAAAGAATAGAAACTAGAAATTTTTATAAATAATAAATAGGAAATAAATATAAGACCTATAACAGAGCTTAAGTATAAGCTAGACTATATAAAACTATACCAAAACCCTAAACATCTAGAATATAGATCTATTACATTCGCTTTTTATTATAAAGATGATTACTATATATACCTAGAAGTAAAGAATAGGAGTGGGTACTTTTCTAAGAAAAAGAAAAGAAGAAGCTAAAAAACTATAAATAGCTAAAATAGAGAAAGGAACTTAGAGAAATAAGTTTAAAAGAAACTACAATATGCAGAGTAAAGTAGTAGAAAGAGGCTAGAATTATAAGAAATAACTAAATCTTATAAAAATTACTGAAGAAGCTAACTAGGAGATAAGCTAGTTTATAAATACTTAAGAAGTTAATTAATAAGTATAATAATATTAATAATAATAAAGTATAGAAAACCACAGTTAGAGAAGCTTTAAAGAAAATAAATAAATAACTCTTATTTAATGATTAGAAAAGATAATTCTAAGAAATACTATAATAATGGAGCTCCCTGACAGAAGAAGAAATTAAATAAGTAGAAAAGAATCTAAAGATTATAGCATATAGAAGACATCTTAAGGTAGAAGTAAATATACTAGAAAGTAAGATTATAGTTATAATTAATTTAGGAGTAATAGGAAACTATATAGATCTATAATATTAGAACAAACTATAGATTCTAGATAAGAAAAAGAGACATCTAATACTATTAAATAGACTTAATAGAGAAAAACTTAACAAGAATAAAATTACTAAAGAAACTGGATAGTTACTAATAATTATAAGATAGCACTATGAAAGAATTAATTTTAATATTATAAGTCTAGGATATAATAATGTGATATTAGACACTCTGTGGTTAAGAAAGTATAACCTAGAGATCTACTAAAAGAAGGAATAGGTATATCTAATAAGATATAACTATATAAAAGAAACTCAAACTTTAAAGACTTTTAAGATGAAGGAAGACCTAGAGATTAGTATTTAAAAAGTAATAGATACTCTTAAATAGGAAGGAAGAAAGCGTATAACCTTTATTAAAGTTATAGAAGAGGAATAATAACTTAAAAGTAGTATAAATATTACGTTATCTAAAGAATACAAACAATTTAGAGATTTATTTAATAGAATATACAAGGACTTACTAAACTATAGTGAGTAGGATTATACTATTCTACTTAAGGAAGAAAAGGAACTTATACCCTAGAAGATTTATCTAGTATTAATAAATGAAGAAGAAGCTCTAAAAAAGTATATTAAAGAAAACTTAAAGAAAGGATATATAAGACTATTATTATTACTAGTAAAATATCTAGTATTATTTATTAAAAAGAAAAGAATAATAGAATTAAGAATATGTATTGATTTCAGATAACTTAATAATATTATAATAAAGAATAGCACTCTTTTACTATTAATCACTAAAATTCAGAATAAGATTTAGGGAAAGAAATAGTTTACTAAACTCAACATTACTAATGCGTATAATCACCTTAGAATCAAGGAGGGTGAAGAATGGAAAATAGTATTTAAGACTAAATTTAGATACTTTAAATATCTAGTTATGTTATTTAGACTTACTAATACACCAGCAACATTTTAGAAATATATTAATCACATTATATCACTATACTTATATAATTTTACTATCATATATCTGGATGATATACTGATATTCTCAAACAACCTAGAAGAACACGTAAGACATATAAAAATAATATTTAGAAAACTAAGGATAGTTAAACTATAACTAAAACTAAGAAAATATAAATTTTATATATAAGAGACAGACTTCTTAGGATATAGGATTATATAGGAAGATATTTAAATAGAAAGAGAAAAAGTATAGGTAATCTAGAATTAGCCTAAATCAAAGAATATTAAAGAATTATAGTTATTTATTGGACTGATTAACTATTACCAACAATACATCAAAAAATACACAAAAATTATAAGACCACTATTTAAACTGCTGAAAAAGGAAGAACTCTATCAATAGAATAAAGAATAATAGAAAATATTCAAAGAAGTTAAATACAGGCTAATAACAGCACTAATATTAGTATAATATAACTTAGAATTACTAACAACACTAGAGACTGATACATTAGATTTTATAATTAGAGCAATAATAATATAGCTAGAATAAGACAGCAGACTAAGGCTAATAGCATATTATTTAAAAGGACTAATTAAAGCAGAATTAAACTATGAAATATATAATAAAGAACTATTAGCAATTATTAGACTATTATAGAAATAGAGGATCTATTTAAAATAAGCTAAATACCTAATAAGGATTATTATAGATTATAAGAACCTTACTTACTTTATAATAATAAAAGTTTTGAACAGAAGATAAGCAAGATAGGCAGAAATCTTAATAGACTATAACTTTATAATCAAGTATTACAAAGGGAAGAATAACAAAAGAGCCAACGCTCTTAGCTAACAACCAGATTATAAAGAAGGTGTAAGAACGCCTAAACCAGTATTACTATAGATAAATAAAAAAGATAACTTAGAGTATAATCTCTAAACCGCTATACTTACAGCTATAGTAGAAGCAACTATAGATTCTAAACTACAGAACTAATTAGTGGAAGAAACTACTAAGAAAGATCTAATTTAATCTTTAATCAAAAATAAAGACGATAGAATCATAGTAATAGGAACCAGACTTATATTTTAATATAATTTAATCTATATACTAAAAACTATAAGGAAGGAAATTATTGAAATAAATTATAATACTTTAATTAGTAGTCACCCAGGAGAAATTAATATAATAGAATAAATTATAAGAAGTTACTATTAGCTATAAATAATAAAAGACATTAAAAACTATATTAAGAAATATAATATATGCTAGAAAAATAAAATCAGGAGATATAAATTCTATAGATTTTATAAGAACTAAAGACATCTGAGTATCTATTTTAATAGATTATAATAGACTATATTACTAAACTACTAGACTTAGATAGACTAGATTCTATTCTAGTAGTGGTGGATAGACTTATAAAATACATATATTTTATAGCAATAATAGAACAGCTAGATGCGGAAGGAATAGTATAAAAATTAATAAATAAGGTCTTTAAATACTATAGTATACCTAAGATTATAGTATTAGACAGAGAACTAATATTTTAATCTAAACTATAGAGATCTATAATAGATCTAATAGAAGAAGAATAGAGATTATCTACCACATATTATCTATAAATAAATAGATAAACTGAGAGAATGAATTAGATATTAGAATAATATCTACGGCACTATATGAATAACTATTAAGATAACTAGGTAGATTTATTACTAATAACACAGTTAGTCTATAACTTAATAAAATATTTAATAATAGAGATGACACTATTCTTTATAGTATATAGAAGAGAAGTAAGATTACTAGAATAACCAAGGTTCGAATAACCAGTTAATCTAATAGTAGAGCTTAAGATTTAATAAATAAAAGTAATCTACTTCTATCTATAAACAGAAATTATTAACTAGAATAAGTGAAATATTAGATATTATAATAAAAATATCTAAAGGGACTAGAATTTAAAAAGGAAGAGAAGATCTACCTTTTATAAAAAAATATCAAAACTACAAAACTAAATAACAAACTTAATTATTTACGAATTGGACCATTTAAAATAGAAGAAAAAATCAGCAAAGTTAACTATAGACTAAAGCTACTATTAATAATAAGAATATACCTAATTTTTTATATCTTATTATTAGAACTAGCACCACAAAACGCTAAAACACAAGAGAAAGTAACAATCAAAGTAGAAATCTACAAGGTTAAAAATATATTAGTGAAAAAAGAATTACTAGATAAAAGATTATACTACTTAGTTAAATAAAAAGGGTTTAGTACTAGAGAAAGTATTTAAGAATCTATTAAGAATCTTATTAGAGCAGAGGAGGTTTTTAAAAAGTATTACCACTAACACCTATTAAATTAACAGGAAGTTATTTAGAACTAGCAAGCCATGTGTCAAACTCCTTAGAGATTATAGCAAGAATATAAAATTCTAGTTATTCTTGTATAATCTCTACATCAGTAATAGCCACCTCGGTCTTAGCCGGAGGATTTTTAGAATCTAAAATCTCTAATATTATTTAATTATAAGCTTGCATACTTATATTACGTTCATTATAAGATTCTTTAAGATGACGAAGACGCTTTAACTTGATAAATAGAGACTTAATTTGGTCCTTAGTTTTTTAGATCTTAGCTTTTGTTTCTTGGTGATTGGATTCAAGAATCCACTATTCTCTTTTACTATGAAACCGGCGCTTATAAGGGCGATTATGACGAGTACATGCAGCACACTTTTAATTTTTATCGGCTATTATGCAAGGATAATCATTGAAACGATAATATTCATAAGGATATTCGATGACGAAACCGCTCTTTTGAATCTTCGCAGATTGAGAAATACGCTGTTGAAGAGTATCAGTTTTTAGGTGTTTAGGATCTATCTTAGACTTTAGTTTTTAACGAGGCATGATAAAAACATGACAGGAACACTTACCAATAAGAAAGTAGGGTTATATTAGAAATAAGAACACGTCTTTCTATTTAAACCTTTGAGGACAAAGGCTCTCAGAGAGGAGAGATAATATTATAAATTAACCTATATAATGCTAAAATATATTATAACCAAGAAGGAAAGGTCACTTTGGATTTACAAGTATATAAACTATACGATAACAAGACTAGTAGAAGGATATTAGACTAAGATACCTCGGTATAGGACACGTACTAAATTATATGAAGATACGAATAGTATACCGCTATCAGGGATAAGATAAGAGTATATGAAATAGAAAAGTATTATTAAAGGATACTATATACTTTATATCATATACTTTAAGAAGTATACGATATACGATATACAAAACCTAAGAAACTAGATATATAAGGATGCTTATTACTATATATTTAGTTCTTCATAGTTATTTAACCTAAGTCACTTGAATATAATAGTGAGAGTCAGCAAGGTATTCTATCTCGTATAGGCATCAGGCTGTACAAAGGATCTCTTCTATCTTAGTTACGTTTAAGACTTCTAAATACCAGTTCGACTATTATTACTTTGTTCACTTAAGCTACTCTATCGACCGACCGATTAAGGAACCTATGTGTGGTTCAACCAAGCCTAACGTATCTCGACACACCTCTGTTTAACTAAGGTGGATCCAGGTCCGTGACACGGCGCTGTGATAAGCCCAACAAAGAGTTCTTTGTCTGCTGTTATTGCCCCTGGAACAGCCGAGTCAAGCTGGACCGTACCCGCAGTAGCCCAGTCGTTGTACCCACTACCTGACTGACTCAGTCTCCTGCTGCTGTTTCTCTGATTCACCAGTGGACTTTTCGCTCCGCACCATGATTTATCACTGTGCATCTGAACACGCGAGTGATCATAACGACAAGGAAAAAATCATACGCGGATCATGGCCGTCTCAGAAGAGAAACACGACGATAATGATCTCCCCGCGCCCACAGAATGGGAAGAAAATAACCTCAGACGTGTCTGCGATACGATCCCCTCGACAATATTCTTAGTTGCTGTGGCAGAACTGGCCGAGCGTTTTACCTACCGATGCATCACGGCTCCTATGCGTAAGCTCTTGCCTCGACGAGCCTCTGACGAAAGTATTAACAATAACTGAACGTATGTAGAGAACTATATAGAAAACGCTCACCATGACCCATTACGACCCGGAGCTTTGGGCAAGGTAAGTGTTTGGGCATGGCCGCGGGACGGCAGCTTTGAATGAGAAAAACTGACATGCGCTCAATAGGGACAAGGAGTTGCGACTGGTATCAACTACTTCTTCACTGGCTGGTGCTATATGGCGCCTATTCTGGGGGCTGTCATAGCGGACAGCTTGCTTGGCCGGTTTTGGACAATTTGTCTAGGGACCGGGTAATTGATTCCCCATTTGCAAGGTCGAGGAGAACACAACTGACAAACATATCAGAGTCGCGAGTTGTGGTGTCTTAATTCTTTTCGTCACTTCTCTCCCTGCAAGTCTTGAGCACGGTGCTGGTCTACCGGGCCTCATCGTTGCATTGGTCTTGATTGGTTTGGGGTCAGTGCTTCTCCATGGCTCGAGATTTAAATACTCCATCACGCTGATTTTCTATCAAAGTTTTGGAGGGATCAAGAGCAATGTTGCTCCTCTAATCGCTGAGCAGTACTCGAGGAAGCCTCTCCGAATTAAGACGCTGGAAAGAGGTGAAAAGGTCATTATAGATCCGAACGTCACAATTCAGACTATTTATGGACGTTACTACTGGTCAGTGGCCATTCATTGCGATTTACGAAACACAACGCACTGACCTTGTGTAAGGGTTATCAACATTGGCTCACTCTCCGTGATACCTGCATCTGTGAGTGCATCCATGTCTATGACTTGGCCTAATTTACTGACAGACATGCGATCCAGTGGTTAGAGTTGAAAGTTTCATTCTGGGCTGCATTCCTCCTACCGCTCTGCTTCTGGGTCTTACCAGTCGGCGCATTGGTCGTGGGCCGAGGAAGATATGGTAAGCGACAAATCCATCATCACGTAACGGATGTTACTGATTATTTGTAGTTGTTCAAAAGCCAAGCGGCTCAGTTCTTATCAAAGCGATGCGAGTCTTCTGGGTCGGTCTCAAGAGAGGCTGCAATCTCGACGCTGCAAAGCCGTCGGTCATGAAACAAACTCACTCTGCACATACCGTTCCCTGGGACGATGTGTTTGTTGAGGAATTGAAACGAGCACTCGTCGCATGTTCTGTTTTGTGAGTCACTTGAAGCGATACAAAACTTATCATATTTGCGCACTGACAATCTTCACGCATTTCGTCAGTTGTGTGTTGTAAGTTTCAACTGCCCATCAAAGACTTGGGTCGCAGCAGACTAAGCTGGAACGCAGTCCCATTTTCTGGGTTTGCTACGGACAGACCAACAGCAACTTGGTTAGCCAGGCTGCAACAATGAAAACCTATGGAATTCCGAATGACATGAGTATGTCAACCGGTGGTCCTTCAACGCTTCGAGAGCACTAATTGAGACCTATAGTGGGATGCTTTAATCCGATCATGGTTTTGACCTTTCTTCCAACCATGTACGCATCATTATAGGCTGCCTTATGCTTCATTTTAGACATGCAAACCAAAACATTCTTTAGGGAAAAAATCGTCTACCCAACCCTGCGTCGATTTCGCTTCAGCTTTAAACCGATCAGTCGAATCACCGCCGGTTTCCTGGTGATGGCCTGTGCCATTGGCTATTCTGCAGGGATTCAAGACTGTTAGTAGTATGCTGTTTCAACTCACTCTATCATGGCCTGTTAACCCAGGTCGCAGTAATTTACCGATCACCTCCATGCTACGACCATCCCCTCAGCGAATCTTGCAGCGACGGCGGAAGAACGCCAAATGATGTATGAAACTGCTCCTCTACCTTTTCTTTGCTCTGCCAGTAAGACCCTAACAAAAAGTACAGGTCAGTGTCTTCCTGCAAGTCCCCGTCTACACAATGACCGCCCTTTCCGAAGTCCTCGCGTACGTCGCCGGAATGGAGTACGCATACACCAAAGCCCCCAAGTCTATGCGCAGCATTGTGTCATCTCTCTTCCTCCTCACCTGCACCATCGGCTCGGTGCTAGGCATCACACTCTCACCCGTCTCAAAAGACCCCAAAGTCCTCGTGGAATACGCCTCGTTGAGCGGCGTCATGCTCGTCACGGCTGTCTTGTTCCTGCTCGCCTTCGGGAAGTATAACAAGATAGAGGAGAAGATGAACATGCTCAATAGCGACGACGGGCACCCTCTGAGTGAGACGGCGCAGCCGATGCAAACAACAGAGAAGGATTAGAAAGGTTTGCTGAGTACCGAAATTCGGTAACAGGGCCTTTGAAGGGTAGATTTGTCGTCTACTTTATATGAGCATTTTGGTTCCGAATGGTCTCTGCTGACTAGAAGCACTTTAGGAAATCTCGGTTAGGGAAATAGAAGTCACGGCGTCTGGAAGTTTTCAATGTGCTCAATTTAGGCTTTATTATTCCCATTTCAGTTTGAATAGAACAGCCTCTATGTACAGGCTGAAAAACGAGAATTGTTGTATTTTATCAATGAGAGAAAAGTGATGATGCACGCTTAACCTATAGTCTACTCTTGACTCCCCGGTCTGCCACTGCAAAGGCTTGTTCGAAATCGGCGATGATGTCGCTGACATGTTCCAGGCCGACCGAGCATCGAATAAGGTCCTAATAAATATCAACTCTAGATATCACAAAGAAGCTGTCAGGCACAAACCTCTGTGACACCACTTGCGATTCTTTCTTCCGGTTTCAGCTGCTCGTGCGTTGTCGACCACGGGTGTAGGGCAAGCGTCCTGCCCGAATTTGTTAGCAAGAATGAATTTGGGGCGAATAATCTCCAATGAAGTGGAGAGGAAATTGATTTTTATTGTTACTGACTTGGCATCTCCAACACTATAATATTGTTAGCCTCTTCACGTTATCCAGGAATGTGCTAAAACAACTCACTTGCCGACGTGGCTGATCAACCGGAAGCTATCCAGGACTTTGGTTCCAGCCGCAGCACCACCCTTGATACCAAACGAGATCACTCCACCAAATCCCCTCTTGAAATATTTCTTGGCCAATTGATGAGATGGATGGTCTTCTAGGCCTAGAATCAAATTCAGGTTAGCGCTATTTGATCATTTCGGGGAGTTTCCGAGGTAGGAGCGTTGTCATACCAGGGTATGAAACCCAGGAGACATGCTCATTACTCTGCAGCCATTTTGCCAATGCCATGGCATTCCTGACATGTCTTTCCACTCGGATGGACAATGTTTCCAAGCCTTGAAGGAGTAAGAAGGCAGCAAAAGGGTTCAGAGCGCAGCCCAAATCTCGAAGAATCTCAGTGCGCGCGCGAATCGCGAAGGCCAACCGGCCAAATGCTTCGGAGAATTTTATTCCATGGTAGCTAGGAGATGGCTCGTTGAAGTAAGGGAATTTCTTGGGATTTCTGCCCCAGTCGAAATTGCCAGAGTCAACGACAACACCGGCGATAGTCGTTCCGTGGCCGCCAATCCACTTCGTGCAAGAGTGAGTGATGATATCTGCTCCATGTTCAAAGGGGCGAACGAGATAACCTCCGCATCCAAATGTGTTGTCGACCTGATTAGCTGTGTCGATCAGTATTGATATGACTTGGAGCGCTTACAATCAATGGAATACCATTATCATGTGCCACTTTCGCAAATGACTCAAAATCTGGGACGTTGTAGCGAGGATTTCCCATGCTTTCAATGTAAAGAGCCTTTGTGTTTTCATCAATCAGTTTCGCAAAGTCGTCGGGATTGTCGCCGTTGACGATTTTCACGGTGATGCCCAGATGCGGGAAGAAGTTCCGGAATTGATTGCTCGTTCCGCCATAGAGGAAGGATGTTGCGATGATGTTGTCACCAGCTTTTGCAACCGTGGCGATGGCAAGGAACTGCGCCGAGTGCCCTGAGGAAGCAGCGACTGCGGCGACACCACCCTCCAGTCTTGTGATTCGCCTCTCCAGCACATCAACAGTTGGCTGGAAGATAGAATATCAGCATGAAATGACCTCTGGCTGATATTGAAAGGCTGGGGATTTCTGACGTTCATCATCCGACTGTAGATATACCCCGGCTCTTTGAATTTGAAGAGGGCCGCACCGTGAGCAGTGTCACGGAAGACATAGCTCTGTTCTCCAGAAACTCATTAGTCATGTACAGAATGCCACATCCCTTGAAGTGAGTCCATACGCTGGTTGCTTGAATTGGAACTGCCAGCGCATTTGTTCCGGGATCTGGGCGTTGGCTAGAGCACAACTCGTCAGGCAAATCCAGGTCAAGCTATAGAATTGAGGGCCGTCTTACCCAGCGTGAAGCTGAAGAGTCTCGAATTTCGCATTCTTCAGTCGGCCTGACATCTTGACAACTCTTGCTTTTTGTTATGGATAATGAAGACAGTACAAACGTTCACCAGATGCATCTCGCTACCCAGTTGCCAGCAATACCTTCGTAGATTTCACAATAACTCATTGCACATACAGTTTCGATTGCTAATCAGAATTACACATTCCTTACTCCATTTATCGGGGTGGAGAGGCATCTACTAGACTTGCTGTCAACATTTGAACGTTTAAACATCCAGACCATAGGCCGCCGAAGCCTGCCACCTGTATTCAACTTTGTTCGTATTGTTACAATACTCTTTCAGTAAGTACACACGTACCAAACTTCAATACTAGTATTAGGTTCCTGGTGTATACTCCGTCAAGCCTTAAGTTATTGACCGCATTCCAAGTTTAAGCACTTACGTGACGGCGTGCCCGCCGAGCTTTGAGATATTTGTCCTGAAGATTATCCACAGGGATTCATGAGCTATCGCATACCCCTCCTGAGAAGTCTCGCAGCCAAAAGGCTGTTAACGCTGTCATGCGCAGATGTCACTGTAGTATCGCTTCTTAGAGATGTGTCTGTACGTGGCAAATGTGATTGAACCTGGAACGAATGTGGATCATGCAACTTTTGTTAAGAGAAATATGGATGCATATTATTGTATTCTATAATCTGTACACACAAAATTTACATTCATACCGCACTTGACGCAGGCACTTCTCCGATTGCGGTGGTAATAAAGGCCTGGCTTTGAGCGTTCTAGTGGGAAGGCTAAGATTTACCTGTTCGAGACTTCTTATCCTTTAGATGGTCTGGAACCTTGGAAGAATTCAAGATTCGCTCGCTAAGATGAGGAGATAAAAGTATGTTAGCGGCCCCATTACACTAAATTAGGGCGGCGCGACAGGGGTCTTTCGTTCCTTGGAAGAATATCATCTTAAGCAAATATTGAGCCAGCTCGGTTATGGATACCTGTAGTTTCCTAATTAAGAACAAGAAATCTCTGCCTAAACAGCTTCCTTTTACAGATATTAGATCTTAAGATATCTCGGGTATAGCGTGGCAATGCTCAAAGCCGTGTTAAATTACTCTATCAATAGCCATGGACGTAACCTTGACTATGGAGCAGAGATAGACATGAATGATTAAACAGAGATCAGAAAGTTTCCTTGATAGGAAGCTTCCGCACATGCTCTTCTCGTCCGAAGAGATCGAACATTAGCGCAGAACGAAGACTAAGCAGTGGGCGTACTTATCCCGAATTACTGCCGATTTCTACAATCCGAATGACCGGAGCTGAATGAGCCGAATTGATGTGCCAGTTTGTCGTTTTAGTTACATGCCGTACTATTCTTCAAAAGCGAGCTCGGAACCTTGAATGTCGTGATAGCGAAAGACACGAGACCAGCGTAGAACTTGTGGGGCTTTCTCAGGCGGAAGATGATCATAGAGGAGTCTTGACAGCGTCTCGCTTGTTGGGCTCGCAAGGAGGAAAAGTCCTTGTAAGCGTGCATATCGCTGTCTCTGATACGTGGAGGGGTAGGCAAGTTGAGAGAAGGGCAAGTGATATCCTTTCTCAATCGTGTTTTCCACGAAGATGTTACTCGTCATTTGGCTTCATTTGTTCAACTACCATTCATCGCACCATACCTGATAGTTTTCTCAAAATGACAATACCACAAACTTTTCTCGTGTCTGTAGTACTGAGCATTCTTTATTATGTTCTTCAGATATGTGTCCGAAGACATAACAGATCAAAGCTGGTCAGCGAGCACAATTGCATGCCACCAAAGCGCTACTACCAACCCGAGCGATTGATAGGATGGGGTCTGCTGAAAGAAAATTTCCACAACTCTCGAAACAGGAAGATCCTCACTGCGGGAAGAGCACGCTTCGAGAAATATGGGTATACCTTCAGTTCGGTCATGGGCTTTGTCCACATTGTAGCAACGACCGAGCCGGAAAACGTAAAGGCTATCCTCGCTACAAGATCCAATGATTTTGACCTGGGTACTCGGCGAGAGAAGGCATTCCGGCCACTCCTTGGGTACGGAATTTTTTGCACTGATGGAGCACGATGGGAGCATTCGCGTGCTCTGCTGCGACCAAGCTTTGTGCGATCCAGGGTTGCAGACTTTGATATGCTGGAGATACATGTCAAAAAACTCCTCCGTCTCATTCCTCGTGATGGATCGGTAGTAGACCTTCAGAAAATGTTCTTCGATTTCACCATGGATACTGCGAGCGAATTCCTCGTAGGGACGTCTGTGGATCGACTGGGAAACCCAGACGAAAAGGAGAGCCAGGCTTTTGTTGACGCTTTCAACTACGCCCAACGCTGCCTGATCGATCGAACACGGTATGGTGCGTTTCTACCTTTCTACCGAAACAAGCAATTTAATACCAGCGTTCGGATATGTCACGAATGGATCGACAAGTTCGTTCACCAAAACCTCGAGTGTCGTGTGCAAGCGGGAAAAGGGAAACAATCCGAGGGCTATACTTTCCTTGAAGAACTATCACGGAGATCCAGAAGTGCAAAGGACCTTCGTGATCAGTTACTCTGTGTGCTATTGGCAGGAAGGGATACAACTGCTGGTCTGCTGAGCAATGTCTTTTATTTTCTGGCACGCCACAAGAACGTTTTGCAACGATTACAAAGCGAAGTCGCGGCGCTGCAAGGCCGTCCACCTTCTTTCGAAGAGGTGAAACAAATGAAATATCTCACCAATGTCATCAACGAATGTGGGTAATGCTGATTTCAAATCGCGATATTTACAATACTGATTATGCCTGTCTGATCACAGGCCTTCGATTATACCCGCTCGTGCCTTCCAATGCGCGAACTGCGAACAAGGACACTATTCTTCCCGTTGGTGGTGGTCCCGACAGCAAGTCTCCTGTCTTGATCAGGAAAGGTCAGATAGTTATGTATAATGTCTACTCTATGCATCGACGAAAGGACATTTATGGTCCAGACGCAGACCATTTTAGGCCTGAGCGCTGGGAAAAGCTTCGTCCCGGCTGGGCCTTTCTACCGTTTAATGGGGGTCCCGGTATATGCATTGGACGTGAGTTACTTTCTACAATCTAGAAACAATGAGCTCTGATCTGACTCGATGGAAACAGAACAATACGCCTTATCGGAGGTTTCCTATACCATAGTTCGTATCTTGCAGAACTTCAGTGGAATTGAAGCTGCAGATGATCGAGGTTGGGAGGAGGATCTGACCATCTCCTGCTGCAACTTTTATGGACTTCATGTTACGATGAAGCCAGCAGCTGAGACATGATTATTTCATAGAACTTGCACCCCAAATAATCATCTTGCATACATATTTAACAGGAATGAGTAGAGCTTCAATCAAGCATCCCAATCTCTAATCCAATGGATCCTAGATTTTAGGTAGAAAGTGGAGGGTATGCCTCTGGCCTGTAAGACATACTACGTGGAATTTCCCAGAGATATTTTCAGGTACTCCATGTGATGATAAACTAACGGATGGAAATATTATATTGAATTTATTAGATCTAATATACTTAGATGCTAGTCATCGGTTATGTCAGACAAGACTTCTTTCCGGAATTCCAATATTGCCATGTTCAAATATTGGGCTGCACTCGACAGGATTGCATCATGACCGTCTGAATTTTCAATGATACACAATCGACCGTTTGGTATTAACTCTGCGAGCTCGCGCTGCTCCTGAATTGGATGGAGGATGTCGGACGTTACCCCAACGACAAGGGTTGGCTGTTGTATCGTGGCAAGTGCATCCTGAACGGATTCATTTATAGACCGGCCGCGTCCCACATCATGTGTGTCCATTTTCCTCGTGAGTGAGATGTAGCAATTTGCATCAAATTGACGGGCGAAGAAGTCACTATTCTTGTGCGTATCTGATGGTGCAGGTAACATGATCTCGGACGGCGATCCGGTATCGCTAGTATTCCCAGAGATCAATTCGGTGCCAAATGAGGAATACCTGGATCTCTCAACTGCAATTTTGCTTCGACAAGTCAACAAGGAGCACATTCTGGCCGCTCGGAGGCCTCGAATCGGTGCCCTGTGCTGTGAATACCACCCATCTTGGTAATCTTTGTCGCTGAAAATGTTTTGTCGCTGAGCCTCTGCCCAGGCGATTCCCCAGGCACTCTGCGCACCTGTGGTTGCAATGGGAACAATTGACCGCACGAAATCGCCCTGGAAAGCCCATTCAAGGACATGCATGCCACCCATGGAGTGCCCGACTGCCATGCAGACTTGTCGCACACCGAGACTTTCGAGAACCATACAATGAATTCTAGGAGCCAGTTTAGTAAAGGAAAGTTGCACACACTAGCAAGGAAAAAAGCCCCCTACCTGACATCATCGCGAATCGTAGTTAACGGAAATGTTGGTCCTTTGGCTCCTTTGAACACGGTGCGCGGACTCGCGCTTCCGAAGGGACTCCCCATTGTGTTTATACAGATTACAAAGAACAGTCGAACATCAAATGCATGGCCTTCACCCCCCATCAGAGGTGACCACCATGACGACACATCCGTGTCGTGAAAAGCTGGATGACAAACAACAATGCAATTATTGCGCTCACTAGAAATGACGCCCCAGGTCCTATATGCTATTGGCACATTTTGAAGAATGACACCGGACTCGAGCTGGAATGATGGGATAATTACGAATTCTTGCTCCGAGCCCTTAAGAGAATTGGTAGTGAGAGTATCGCTCATGCCTCCGGAGCCCTCGCCTAATGATAATTGGCATTCAATTGTTGCTGAGTGGTTTGTTAACAGCATTAGCACAGGAAATTCACTCTATGGCCATTTTCCTTCCAAAACACTGCGATCTGAAGCCACGACTACTACGCGACTAGTTCGAACAGAAAATGAAAACTAACTAATATTCATACAAAACGATAAGAATTCATTCAGGTCAATACGATTAGCTGCGAGTCCGATTCCGAAGTCATCTCCGCAGTCACAATCGACAGTAACATTGATCAACTGCCTTGAATAACTAGTCGATATAGCGGGACCCATTGCAAAATTTCCCCCTTTTTTCGCCTCTTCTCCCCTCTCAGGGCTCGCTGAGTCAGATAGGTATGCAAGTGAGACGGCTACCTGTGGCCTTAATAGGTACATGCACAACAGCGACGATCATTTAGGCTGTACCATGCTTACAGTATATTACTTACCTCCGTCACGATGATAAATAACCGCTATTTATGTGCGGGCTGCGATGTATACAACCTTACAGGGTTCACTGCGGGACGGCCCGGAGTGGTGCCCCCGATCTGGCTGATAACGATCCGACATGCTCGTGGTCGACTTCGGAGTTGTTGCCGTAGCGCCAGGGACAATGTGAAGCAGGCGTGATGCAACATGATACTCGAGCGGACAAAAGCATTTTTGTAGGACTGCTGATTGTCGGACACGACTTGTGATAACAGTTCTTAGGCAATATTTTATCCTAGAGATAGGAGTTCTGCGATGTCGGCCTTGGAAGGTTGTAAAGCTTCATGCGAGAATAGCGCGGACCCAGCTTAGCTACATTCTCATTTACTGAACTCGGATTCGGCTTCTGATGCTCTTCGAATATTGAGCTATTCTTTGCATCATTCGTCATGTCTCGCTATGCAGAGCCGCTTGACCAGGACATTCCATGGTCGATATCCTCTTTGCAATTACACGGTGACGACTTCCTAGGGGACACCCAAGATATTGCGCCTCCGCTCCATGTTTCCTCCACTTACAGATATCCGAGAAAGACCGAAGACTTGGTGCCACTCTGGAAACTGAAACTGCCAGCTGACGTGAGACTCTACTTCAATATCTTAGACGGAACCAATTCTTTGTTCGCGATACTGATCAAATTTTGATATTACCCACGCTGCAGATATCATCAAATCCGCAGTCACACATTTATTCCCGAATCTCGTCCCCGACAGGAACGAGACTTGAGCTTCTTCTCGAATGCATCTTGAAAGGAAAGGTCGTCACATATGCGTCTGGTGTTTCAGCGTTCACCGCTCTTCTCGTATGTTCTTTAATATTTGAAATAATCCGATGAGTAGTACTAATAATCTTGTGCTTCTCATCAGATTCTTCTCAATCCCAAACAACTATGCATGTCACCAGGTTACTCAGGATGTGAGAGTGCCTCTGGAATCGTCAGCCGGCTCAGTGGCATGAGAAGGCTGCCATTAGATTGCGACACATCAGAGCTCCAGGAAGGCGATCTTTTACATCTGGAGACACCTTTGAACCCCACAGGCGAAGTGCTCGAGATCAAGAAATACGTCGACAAGGCTCACTCTGTCGGGGCATTTGTCTCGGTCGATTGCTCTTTAGCACCTCCTGGACTCCAGGATCCTTTCGCCTGGGGCGCAGATATTGTGATGCACTCTGGCAGTAAGTATTTGGGTGGTCACAGCGATATCCTTTATGGTGTGCTTGCAGTACGGCGCGATGAATGGTACACACAACTGTGGAAGGAACGGATTCACTTGGGTTCGATTATCGGTAACATGGAGGCCTGGCTTGCCGTGCGAAGCCTGCGAACCCTCAATCTTCGTGTCGAGCGACAGACGAAAAATGCAGACGAGCTGGTCTGCTGGCTGTCGCAGCTTTTGACTGCGAATCCCAAGGAAAACGGTGACGCTCGGACGGTACAGGCTGTTGTTGACGGGATGAAACATGCCAGTCTTCAAACGGAAGACATGGCCTGGATCAAACAGCAAATGCCAAATGGATGTGGCCCACTGTTCGCGATCATCATGAAGAATGAAGAACTTGCCAAGAAGTTGCCGTCAAAGCTCAGCATGTTCCATCATACATGCAGTTTCGGTGCTGTTGAAAGTCTAATCGAGTGGCGAAAGATTGCGGATGAAAAGGTTGACGGCAGGCTGCTGAAGGTCTCTGCTGGTATTGAACTCATAGATGACCTGAAAAGAGACCTGCTGACTGGGTTTAATGCCATCTTGAAGGATGCGCATTTATTTTCATGCATTGCTGTCTAGAATTGAAATTGAGGCCTCAGAAGCCTCTTTGATAGAAGAAGATGCCACGCATTTGTAATTTTTGTTAGCGTTGTTACAGAAGTCACACAACTGTGCCCCATATCGTATTGTCTTTGCAGTAATTTTCTTGGTCATTCAGTCACCATTATTGATCCAGACAACAAAAAGCCTCAAACCTTGAGCATCGCCATCGACAGAATACATGAGGAACATAGTCATTTCCAGCTTCTGAGGAACTAAACCATGTCCCACCTGTATAAGAAGGAATTGGTCTGTAGCAAATAGAATCGTAATTAATCGGCCAAAGCCTACCACGTAAGACTTACAGGCCATCGAAATTCCGAGAAGTTGCCCAATGAACACGGAAACTTGTACATTCCCTCTATACCCTATCGTCTATTGGAATCCACCTAGATCCCAATAAGAACCCCGCTGGTTGGCCTATATGGGGAGGAGCGGAGTTTTAGGGTTTATCCCCTCCATCGTATGGAATAACATTGCCATATGTAGAGATAGAATCCGAGTAACTTCAAATTGATAACTTGTTCCTAGAACTAACTATTAAAGAAGAAGGTCCTTATTTATGCTTGGTAATGGCTTCTCCCCATAGCCATAGAAATATCGGAGACTTAAAATAGAACATAATGGCCAGAACAATTGTCAAAGATATGAGGCTATTCGCAGATCAGGAAACACATATAACGGATCCGCCGCAGCAATATCCTTCGGATCAACGTATTATCCAACGGCAGATGACGCTCATGGACGGACAACATTTATCTGAATATATTTCTCGTAATAATTCAGTCTAATAGTTAAGAATATACAGGGACTTATAACAAGTTGACATCCTCACCCCATATTTTTCCTTGCAAGTCCTGCGTTTAGTTGATCCTCAATACCCCATTTAGGGCTTCTGCCTGAATCAGGCATGCTAACTAACTAACTATTTCATCATCTGGCTGATTAATTATCGGAAGGAACGGCTGCGGGGATTGCCTCCGCTCCCCGTTTTCTTTGCGCTCAGGTACATTTGCATTTTCTTCCTTTGTATTATCACTGCTTTTTACGTCCTTATATTATTAGTCAATTTAAACATATATTTTCTGTATAGAAGGACACTGCATCATGAGCAATTCAGATACTATCCTGCAGCTGCCGACCCCCGCTCACATCCAAGCGGACTCGATGCTGGCTCGACGCTTTGGCAAGGAGACTGTCAATTACTTTGGAGGTCTGTCGCATCCATCTGTTGGTGCTGAAATGAAGTATATGAGCTGATATATTGATAGGGTCTCCGTTAAACCGCCTTTCCTTTCTCCGAACCGACCATACCTTCCTCAGCGCTGCCGTGAAGCACCCATCCACGCGCTTCGTTCTTCTTAAAGATCTGGCGCCCTTGATTAAGGGCCCTAGCTCTCTATACCATGCCGAGTACAAGGATGTACAGAAACTGGTACCCCAAACAATATTTGACAAATCTGAAGAGGAAATGTTGAAGGAATTTGACTCGCGCATTACGAAGCCGCACTTGGTCTTTTTGGGCGTTGACGAAAGCGCGGCGGATACTGCGCAGAGTGACGAGGAGTTGTTGCAATGGACTATCTATAAAGGCCGGCCTTACTTTGCGCTGGATGTTAGCGAGACAGGTACCGATGACCAGAAGGCTGAGGCCAGGACGGTTGTAGAGGAGCTTGCCGCAAGAGGCATTACTCCGTTTACCACACGCCAACATCTATTGCGGCCGGCAAATGACGGTATGTACATTGTTTCTATTGATGGCTCAGGTACTTACGAGATGATTTTTAGGAGCCATTTATGCTCAGGCGCGCGCTTATATAGATTGGAACAACCGTAATAAATTCTGTGGAACTTGTGGTCATCCTACTCTCTCCGTCAACGCAGGCACAAAGCGTGCTTGCCCGCCAACTGATAAAGCCCTAGCCGCAGAGGGCAAGAACCCAGAAAAGGGACCCTGCTCTACTCGGACAACCATCTCTAACCTCTCTTTTCCCCGAACCGACCCTACTATCATCGTCGCCACCCTTTCTGCTGATGGCAAGCGACTCTTGCTCGGCCGCTCCAAACGGTTTCCACCAAACTGGTACTCGACTCTAGCCGGATTCATCGAACCAGGTGAGTCTGTTGAGGATGCTGTGCGACGTGAGGTTTGGGAAGAGGCCGGCGTAACACTATCGCGAGTCGTTATCCATTCTACACAACCTTGGCCATACCCCGCCAATCTCATGATTGGCGCGATTGCGCAGGTCAGCGACCCTGCACATGAAACCATTAATTTGGAGCACGACCCTGAACTCGAAGACGCAAAATGGTTCTCCATTGCCGAAGTCGAAGAGGCATTGAAGAACGGTGCCAGCATGCTCGGCGAGACTCCAAGCAAGGATTACGTCGAGGGCAATCTGCGGCTGCCCCCTGTGACGGCCATAGCTAACCAATTAATACGAGCGGCCATCAATCAGGATTATATTGGCGACAAGCTTGCAAGAATGTAGTCTACCAGATATATAAATGTTCTATAGAGAGCTTTATGATACCGAATAGACTGACTAACAGTATATAACCATTATGTTCAGGATGCCAGTATCTATTGATATTCGCCCACTCTATAAAGGTTCTAGTAACTAGAAGGCTTCGAAGCCAGTCTTCCCCCATCCGAAACAATAATCGCTCCATTAAGATATCCCCCACTCGCACCGGCCATAAACAACACCAAGCCAGCAATATCCTGCTCCGACCCAACCCTCGTCAACGGCACCGCATCCTTCGGCACATCTCCCTCCGTAATCCCATGCTGAGTGCCAAACTCTTCAAGTCGCGAAGTAGTCATATCGCTTGGATAAATCCCAGGCGCAATACCATTAACTCGAATATGGTATTCGAGTAATGTGGTCGAAAGGGTTTTGATGAGTGATGTCACGGCTGCCTTGGAGAGTTGATATGCTATGCCGGACATGACTTGCCTCATAAACCCTCCGATGGAGGAGGTGATGATAACCTGGGGCCTTGGGGGACTTAGAATACCGCTGTTTGGGACCTGCGGCGGACGACGCTTGTTGGCTGCATCTAGAAGGGGGAGGAACGCAACAACTGTGAAATGGGCGCCTGTAACATTGACGTGGTAGGTATTGGTCATTTCCTTGGGGTCAATTGACCAGAGCGCTTCCCTGTATTGCTCCAGAGGAACGGGTTTACCGTCCTCTGTGAAATTGCGAGCGTTTTTAGGGCCGATTGTCCCGCTGTTTGCGATTAGGAGATCGATATACTCTGTTTGAGATGCGACAGTTTTGTATGCGTTTTCTAGGGAGTCCTTCGACGTGATGTCTGCCACAACAGGAATGATCACATCTGGACGAGGAGAGAGAGAGGCTGTTTCATTCAATGCCTCGGCTCGACGACCGAGGACGAAGACTTTTGAGGCACCGTTCTGGGCCAGGGTCAGGGCCATTGTGCGTCCTAGGCCTGCATATGACATGTTAGAGTTGCCACATATGTGCTGAATGTGTAGATGCATCTGAATTTACCACTTCCACCGCCGGTAATGACAGCGACAAGGCCATTGAGGGCAAAGAGCTTGGAGGCGTCGAGATGGGACATCTTGAATAGGTTAGACTGATGTTGTCGACGAAGATCGGAGAAGTCTCGATAGAGGCGAGAGCTGTAGGTGAGTCATTAGAGATTTTTGAGCCACTCAATGTCTACCTAGGTATAGATTCTTACCTGTATGTCTAAACAGTGAATAGATTCAGCGGGTTATATCAATTGATGAAAACAAGTTCTGTGATTTTAATCAGACGGCGTGCTGTCCGGTATCTCCCCGTGACGTGCTTGTCCCACTTGCCTAAAGAGGCAACATGAATCGGCGAGAATGCGCCTGACCTGCCCTGAGAAGACAAGCTATCACAAGAATTGTAAGTAATTATCACAGTATACCATGGCAATATTGTTTATGTTGTAGGTATTATAACCAGGATAACCTCCTGATGTTAGACCCTTTGACTGAAGGAACTGACAGTAAGCAGGCTGGTAAGTCTATGTATATTGAATTCCTGGCATCTATAAACATCGGCAACCAAATATGTACAGAAAAGTGTTGAAATAGGTCTGCGGCAACGAAGAGAGCTTAAACAGATCGAGAAAATGACGATCTGTCTGATTTTGTGCTTACGTGCGCACGAAAGAATCGAAGTAATGGAGAAATGAACCTAGACGGACTGGCCGTTGTAGGCCAAATAGGCTGTTATAGCAACAGGACCAGGCGGAAGATTAGCACCAATTCCACCAGTGTTGGCCTCACTGGATTCACTGTAAGCATTCTCCGCGGACCCAAGGTCGTTGGTGATATAGGAAGTCACGCCATTACCAACAAGGGCCAGACCAGGGTAGTCAGTGTTACCACTATTCACAGCCACCAAAGCAGAGACATCAAAGCCACTCCAGCCGCCGTTGGCGGTGTTATCAAAATCCCACTCTCCCCAGAAGCCAGTCACAATACCGTCAGAAGGGTCGCGAGGGACGCCAACGGCGGTTGGAGAACCGACAAAGGCACCCTGGGAATCGACATCGATAGCGACATAGGCTTTACCACCGGTGGCAACAGTAACGGTCAGAGGGAAATTAGTGTCAAAGAATCCGGCAAGCTGACCATCTTGGTCGCAGTTGTTCCAGAAATAGGCAGTGTATTCCTGCTGGATGAAAGAGCCGTCGAGAGTGATGGTGTAATTGTAGTCAGCTAGTTCGTCCTCGGTGATTTCAATCATGTTGGAGCCATAGGGGGAGCCGACATTGCCGCAATAGGTATCTCCGGAGCCGGTTGGGGCAGTGACACCTCCAAAGCCAGATGTAGTGTTGCGCTTCTCTACATTCCGTATCTTGTAATGGGTATGGTCGTGGCCGTGGAGACGAGCTGCAACGCTGCCGGCAAAGAGTGCCGTCAAGAAGACATCAAGCCATAGGTAGTTTTTAATTTGCATAATGATCAATAGTTTTCGTTTTCCGAAAAGTAATATAAAAAGTAATATATACAGTAAGGAACGTGAAGTATGTAAAAACGTTTAGCTGAAGGAATGGCTATGAGAACAAGCTCAAAAATGAAGAAAATGAATGATATAACGTTGGGACAAACGACGAATACAGGCTGTCACTGACATGGGCACAACAGGCCTTGATATACTAAACTCAGCCTTGAGTTTCCTACGCATGTAGTATATGGCGTTAAAGGATCCGGAGCGTAGAATGGGGGCCAGTCCAGGCTCACTTTGTTGACTTTGTTGAGGTTTCATTATTGTTGATGGAAGATTTAGTTTGCCCTTAGGCATAAGGCGCGGCTTGACACATCAGCCAACGTTCCCTTCAGGAATTCGCATACGATGACCTGGTAACATCGTCGGGTGAGACTGGTACGTTGGCCGGCGCATCCGCAACGTGGCTTTGACAGCTCGTCTTAGAGAGCTTTCACTGACTAATGAACGTAGTGAGACCTCATATTCAGGCACCCCAGCGGAAAGTAGCGGATAGTCATCGTATGAACTGCAAACCATCAATTGAGGTCTTCCACGTGCGCTGGTACCTGCATTAGCCCTAACATACGAAATTCTCCACCCACAGGCATGGGTTATGGCTAATAGATAATTTCCTTTGAAAAGTCTAGGTACTAAATACGTATCAGTATAAGCTACGAGTCAGCGAGGTTGCATGCCGATGAAGCCCTCAGCCTAGATCCGCGATGTCACAGTCATCACCCACATTGTATCGAGAATAGTCACAAATCCTCCGAGTCTAGATTCACTCGAAGCCCGATCTATCGCTAACACCATACTGACCTTGGAATCGATTGACTATTAAATTTTCAGCTCAAGAGCGCCATCTCGAACCGTGAGTCAGCACCATATATCTACTAGGTATATAGTACGTTGGTCGATACCACATTCCCAAGCCACAATCGAATCAGATTTCCATTAGTGTCAGCCACTTGGTTTGGACCCAACCGAAACCGAAAAAGAAAAATAAGAGTTTTGCAACATCATGATTTAGGTACCTCAGTCAGCTCTTATTAGAAGTTACCTAGGTACTTCTGTAATATTTGTAGTACGTAACCAATTTCGTTTAATATCGATCAACGAGTAGGGAAGCTTGCTGAGTGCTTAGGATAAGTCAAAAGAGACTTATCGTAACAGCGGCGTAAGACATCGAGTGGCGAGGAAAGGACAGAGATGACTGCGCATTTCTTTTACATATATTGTATCTACATATGTTAGTTCTTGATAAACTGATTGTAATCATCCTAATATTAAGATCTTATAGTGAACCGTCTATATGGTTGATGGATACAACATGATCGGCTCTGTAGTAAAAGAAGACAGCAGGAACTCATTATTCTTGCTGTTGTGCACTATCATCGTCCTGACGTTGTCGCTTCGCATCACGCTCCGTCTCCTGGGGAGGTCCCGTGCTTGCCCTTCTCTTTTCTTTCTCCTTTTCCCTTTCTCTGTCTTTGCGAGCTTCCCGGGCTTCTCGATCTCTTTCCTTGCGCAGTGCTTTCGACTCGAATTCGTGCCAGTCTCCCTCAATGTTCTCGAGTCTGTGAATAACGCATTAGTACACTTGCAGGTAGAGGAGTAGAGGATATTAATGAGGGCATACTCAGTAGCCTGTTGTGGACCGGGCTCTTCAGCGGTGAAGTATGCATGAGCAAGCACTTCATCCGCTGTCGGTCGTTTGGCAGGATCATACTGAAAGATCTGACACATCAAATTGAGTGCACCTGGACTCAAAAAGTCTCGATAAGTATCCTCAAAGACTCGTTTCTTTCTTTCTGTCGGCCCCATCAATTCTACCCACGGCATGTCGACAATGCCAGGCCACTCGGCTCGGGTGGGCGTTCCAAGACTGCTATAGAGTTTATCCAGCTGGTTGAGCTCTTTTCCATCTCCCGGAAACACTGCTTTCTTTGTAAACATCTCCATAAACACACATGCGGCGCTCCAAATATCAACCGCCGGTCCATATCGTGTGTCGCCAAGAAGGAGCTCTGGAGGCCTATACCATATTGTAATAACACGATTCGTGTAGTCTAGCTGGCGACTTTTGGAAAAAAAACGTGCCAATCCAAAGTCTGCATATTTTAGCTGACCGCGATTGCTGATAAGAATGTTGGCAGCTTTGATATCTCTGTGAAGTACGCCGCGATGATGAAGGTACTGAAGACCGTCGAACATCTGTTTGGCAAGGTCCTTTTTGTGTGCTTCCGTAAGTGTGAAGGTCGGATGATTGATCAAGCCAGTCAGGTCATGAGACAAATATTCGAATACCATAAAGCATTCGTTCTTCTCCACCATAACCTCTAATAAGCTGACAACGTTGTTGTGTCGTAGGTGTTGCAGCAATTTGATTTCTCTTACTGCTGTAACAGGAAACCCATCTTTCTCTCCTTCCATCCGTATCCTCTTCAGAGCAACTTTATCTTCTGTATATATATGAATCGCTTTGAAAACCTTCCCATATGTGCCGGCACCGATAACAGACTCGTCACCGGGTTTGCGATAATATACCGAGTCAGAATCTCGAAATTCTTCTGGCAGAGTTCGTCGAGCTATAAGCCTCTGAACAATCCTTTTTTGTCTCTTTGTTTCAGGAGATCTGTCCCGACGACGGTCACGGTCATGTCGGAAGTCGGATCGCGGATCATCGCGACGTGGTGCTCCGCGGGGATCCAACCGGCGTTCGTTCCTCCTGGACTCGCGCGGGTTCCTCGGGTGAAATTCTCGTCGATCCTCCCTGCCTCGGCCACGGTGTGAATCTCGGTCTCGATCTCTCCTATCCGGTCGGTAGTCCTGTCTATACTTTGGCGGGGGCAGTGGTTCAGACAGTCTATTGCGAGATGGCTGTTCAGGCGTCCGCTGGGCTGGCCCTCGAGGAGGCTCACGAACTTGCATTCTCTGAGCCAAATCAGGAACAGGCTTAGCAGCAGGAGGGGGATTTGCTTTCGACTTGAATGCAAAGCTGAACTTCCCGCCTTCCTTTGCTGGAGTCGTCGACGAGGCGATTTCTCGGGGAGGTGGAGGCATATCATGGGCAACGTCAAAGTCTGCATTCGCCTTGGCTTGTACGTCTTCCATAATTCCATCGCCTGGGTACCTGGTACTAGTGTCGTGGTGGGTATCGGATAATGGTTCCTCGTTGAACTGAGGAGCTTGATATTGTGGCGTATTCGAACCCGAACGACTGGGGAATTTGGGAGACTGGTTCTGTCCTTCTCGGTCTCGCGGTCCTGTCGGGATCCATTGGGAGCTATTAAAATGGCCTCTACCTCGGTGCGCACCAGAGTTGTTGAAGTTGGAACCATGCCCGGAGAAACGACGATCTTGATACCCCCCTCGATGATAGCCCCCGCGTTGGGGAGTGCCTGCATAGTTTTGAGACGCGTTGCTATGGTCTGGATCTTGCATATCATTCCCTACTTGCTTGTTGCGACCTCTGCCATTTGAATACGGCGAGTTACTGGTTCCGTATTGAGGAGCATTTTGCCTGTCCGCACGTGGTCCTGTCGGAGCATCTCTCATATCAAAATCCTGTCCTGAAATCATTCTTCCGTGTCTGGGTAATGATTCAAAAACGTAATTATTATCAGTAGTGTCGTTACGAGCTTCAGCAGTCGGTTGAAATATGGACGGCGGATCCCGTGATGGTGGTGTAGCGGAAAAATAATTGTTTGATCCAATATTGCCTTCTCGAGTCGGGGATGAAGATGAAGAGCGCCTTGTGATTCTGGTCACAGTAGAATGAGGTGACTGGTTATACTTCTGGTCTTCGTACAGGGATCCTGGACTGAATGACCTTTGTGATGCTGAGCCCGGCGGGAGGTCTTGCCTTTTAGGCGACAGGGATAAATGAGACGTGTGATCAAACCCTCCGCTCGAATAGGGACGATTCCTGGAATTTCGCTCTTGATAAGCTTCGCGCCTTAGCTTTCCTTGATAATTTAGTTGCCCTCGACTCTGATTTGCGTTTCGACTTTTGCGATTCCGGTCTCGACGTGGAGGACGAGGAGAACGACCGCGTCGCAGTTGTGGGAAATTTTCCCGGTCAGCACCGCCGTGTCCGTGTGACTTTTCAATTGATCCGTCGTTCGTTTCTTGAGACCTTGGTCCGTCTCGACTCACAGGCCGTGAATGGGTAGACGTAAAGGACGGCCTTCGTGATGTCGGCAGTCTGGATGAAGATTCTCGATGTCCCACACTGTCGTCTTGCAGGCCTAAATGTGATTGTAACGGTGATCTCGAACGACGTTCACGACCACTAGGCCTGCGTCTTCCACGGTGTCTATTCTTGCCCCTCCCGTTTTCCGGAAAGCGATCGCGAGCAAAAGCAATATTGTCTTGCTGTTCTCGTGTAGCTCTCCACTCGTCTTTCAACCCCGGACTCCTACGAGGTCCAGCCATAGATTCTTCGATGATTGCATCGGGTGGCGAGAGTATAGAGAAAATTCCCGGAAAACTTGAATCATCCAAGGCTTATATTTATCGGCGGAGGTCCTTCAAAGCGAGCGGATACCGGTTCGTGTAGTGGACGTGAAATTTAGAGGGCACCGTCTCGTCACCACAAATGAAAGTGCTTTCTGGACCGACTTGGCTGGATTTGTCGTTGGCATTCTAAGGGCTGTTCGGAGACTAGCGCAGTTTGCCGGATCATTTGTTTTTCCGGAACACAACCGCGTCTGGACGAAGGCGTGCGGGAGCTATTTGGCTGAGGCTGCTGTCAGTATCTTGTATAATCTTCGTACGTACTATGCTTGTTTGAGGACGGAGTCATACGCACCTGGCGCATATTCCAAGCATACGGTACTTGCATCGCAACAAATCATTCTACAGTGAAATCTTTCCGCAGCAGATACTTTGAAGACGCTCTATATCCGCGTCATGCTGGCACAATCTCGAGGGGGATATGATCCTCGAGGGAAACACCTTTCGTGAGGGTTGATATTCTACGAAATCTCTGTAGTCAAAGCCAATCCCCGTAAAGAGTAGTATCCTGTACGACCACTCGAAGGATCCTCATGGCTCAAGAGCTTGCCCAATTGTCGAATCCACATGTCGAACTGACCTTAAGACCTGGCATCCGCCACGAGCCTATCGAATCCAATATTCATCAAGTAGTACGAAGATATCGAATGCATATTGTAAACCTGTGCGTTTCTCCAATGTGCTTGACAGGACGCAGCAGAGAGTGCTAGTGCCGTTCTTGTGGCCTGGCTTATTGCGGCAAGCTTTCCTAGAAAGACAGCCGGAAGCTGGATGAATTATCTACGAGCGACGAAGTATCATCGAAGAGTGGTTGTCCCACGATGCCGAGGGTCTATATTACCCTTGTTGCCGTTAACCCTTTGTTGCGCTAGAATTCCATCATGCAGAACGCAAGAAAAATAACGCAAGACAATTGCCACGGAGAGTTGTAAGCCGGTATCAATCGCACAATTTGACCTGCTTTGAAAACCAACATCGGCTGTCACGGCCGAACTCGACATATGTCCTAACCAACGCAACAGAGAAGCTAGAATCATCTGGTATCGTTCCATGCTCACAACAAGTCGTAGAGCTTAGTTGTATGATGCCAACGGCGCAGGCGGGATGTGGCTATATCAAGTATTTACTTGTGACCGTAGTTCGAGATGAGTCGATACTCGGGGTGAAGTGACCTCTGATGATAATAAAACCACACAACTACCTTCGAATCAGGGTTGACATGATTAGCTTCGCCCACTGAAACTTACCTTAATAGCCGGACTACGGGAAACGAACAGAGTATCGTCATCTCTTGAAGTCGTATCTTATGCCAGCAACTGATATGGAAGAGTTTAAAGCGAGTAGAAGAGTCATGGCGGTGAGGGTTGATACGCCACGAACCGGCGATCTCGGGAGGACAGAGATATATTTATACTTGGGTTGTAAAATCTGAGCTATCGGAGAGAAAATGTATTCTTGGATTGAATCGATGAATGGCCTGTGTGACAGGGTGGCAAGTCGATGGTTCGACCGAGACGGAGCGGGCAAAGTCTTGAATTGCGTAGCAGCACGGAGGGCACGTGACTGGTGTGTATCGCAGCCTGAGGCAGAAACATCTTTGATGGCCCAGAATGAGGGAAAAGCTAGTAGAGAACTACGAGACTGAGATCAAATTACAAAGACAATAAAGTGCTGGGTAATATGCTAGGTGATAGTCATCGCTTGTACAAGCCTCTCGTTCCTTTTCTTATTTTCTAGAACCATCATACAATAACTACACAACGATGAATATCTCACACTCCATATTTCAACGCTCATCGTCTAATACAATGCTACGAAGTATGGCTTGATCGTAAACTCTTGCAGGCCTAATCTACTCAGCAACTTGCGCAGGTTTTCTTCCTCTAGCCGGGCCTCTACCTCGACCACCCCCTGCAGGGGCATTTGCTCCACGGTTTCCGTTGGGCCTTCCGCGCCCTGGTCCGGAATTCAAGCTAGCTGGAGGCGGAACATTGTTGTAGCTTTTGGGCCGGAAGTTCGGGTTATTTCGAATCACTCCCTCATCTTGATGGCCGTTCTCTACGGAAGTATAACCTCCTCGAGTCTGGTGTTGCCCGCGAGGAGCAGAACCACGTCCGCGTCCTCTGGTCCCGCGGGAGTTCTGTCCATTCTGCAAACCATTTGCATTAGGGTAAGGGTGTCTGGGCTGAGTAGGTGCTCCATTCGGAGCGCCACGAGTACCCCGTGAGCTATGAGCCCCACGACCATTTGTCTGTCCGGCAATCGCACCGCGATACGATCCTCGTAGTGGAGCAGGGGGGGTAGCTTCTCGTAGCTGGCCCAAACCGCCAGGTCCTAGGGGGGCTCCGTAACCTACACTGGCTGGTGTGTTTTGAGCTTTCTTATTCGTTGCAGCTCGTGAGCCAGCCACAAGCTGTCGATCAGTCAAATTGAGGACAGAAGATATGGGGACTGTTTGCCCTCGGAATGGAGAGCAGCGGTCGCCCAGTGTGGTTCCGCTCATGAAAGGCGCGTCGAAAACTACGTCAAGGAAGACTGTTCGGGGAGTGCGAGTCAGCCCAACGACAGTTCCTCGAGTAGCAAGAGGGACCTTTCCGGAGTCTTGAGCATAGATGACACGATCTCCAAGAGCGAATCGCTGGTTTCCAAGTCGATGCTCGACATCGGCTGGCTTTAATAGTGCTTGTCTCGGAACGCTTTTTATCTTCTTGATTTCAGGTGCCGCCTGCGATCGCACTAAGCGGTCTGCATCGGCCTCAATGAGTTTCACAACGTCCGAATCAAGTTGCTCAGCATCGAGAGGGACTCGCTCTAGATGTTTGGACTCGACAGATTTCAACCAAGCTTTGATCTCTTTGATTTTATCCATCGCAGTTTCCTCCGGGTAAAAGTCCGTGGGCTCGTATTTGTCGCCTTGTGGGTTGCGTTGGATACCAGCAATAAATTCCGGGAATTTAATCATGTATTGCTGAATGAGGTCAACTGCCTTATTACTAAACTCCCAGCCACTTTCTCCTCGGCGGGAGTAGCCAAGGACTTTGAGTTTGCGAGCTTCAAATTTCAAATTCAAGCCGAGATTAGCCCGCTGACCATCAATTGTCACGGAAAACGATGAGGTGATTTTCGCCAAAACAAGAGGATTCAAGCGAAGGTTTCTTGCAATTGCGAAGGATGGTGTATAGGGTGCGAGTTTCTCTGCTTGTCGAACATGTTGTTTACCAAATTCGGGTTCCTTGCCCTTGACGGCAATCATCATTCCATGGACCTTTCCATCTTCGTGGGAAGTGACCTGCACTGGTGCTCCATAATTAAATTCTCCAAGGAAGAACGCCTTGGAGCCCTCGGGGAACTCTTCTTCAATAGACAGCGCTTCTTTCTCGAGAAATCGTTCATCTTCACTGATGACCCTGTCAACAACGAGCTGCGAAGCATAGTCTGTCTCTTGCCCTGGAATATCTGCAAACTCCTTGACTGTTGCACCATCATCGTTCTTTCTCAGACCCTTGAGCAACTGAACATGAACCATTGATTCAACCGGACCAATAATCGTTCCAAGGCGTTTACTATAGTATCCCTCGATCTTGTCCGACTTTCGAGTCCATTGTTCTATCTGAGGCGCGGAGTGTGGTATCGAGACGACATGTTGCTCTCCTTCTGGCAAGACGTAATCAAATAATTCATCCGACACGCGGACGACGAAGGCTTCCTGCAGGAACGGGTAACCAACATATACACGTTGCCCAAGCTTCTGCTTGGCCAATTCAACATTAGATCTCGCTTCCGGTCCAAGTAATGTAATGACCATACTCTCCTTGCGACTGTCCTGCTGGAAGACATTGACGCCATGGAAGGCAAGTTGCCCGGCATGCGGCAATGTCTTGAGAGTCGGGAATCCTGCCAGAGCGGCAGCTCCGAGCTTAACGCCATCAACGAGTCCAACAAAATGTTCAAGACCATCCATCGTTGGCAGATCATATATGTTCTCAATACAATGGCAGTTGGGGATATCCGGGAAAATTCCAGGGAGTGAAGAAGGGTAAACGAATTCGATAGACGGAGAGTAGGTGAACTTCAATGTGACGCCAAATTCGTTCCTCTCCCTCTCTTCTGGTGTCAAAAGATGGTCCCGCGTAGCCATGGCAGGTAGTAAGCGACTCTCATCAATGAAGGGAATTTTGACAACAGCCTCCCACTCCATTTTCTTCCCATTCATATCGAGCTCAAAGTCGCGAGGATAGAAGTCGATAATTGGAGAATCGGGAGAAGTCATCAAATCCCAATAAGCAGTGGGAACAATCTTTTTGCTGCGGTCAGGTAACACTCCCATGAGCTGTTGGAAGGGACGGAATGGTTGTCCGAGTTTGAAGTCAATGTTCGCACCGAGGCCTTTTTTCACATCTAAAGAGGAGCAATGAGTATACAAATGCGGGTATAATAGAAAGGAAGAACGAACCGGAAATCATCGGCGCATAGTGATATTGGAAATACCATGGCCAGGATACAACACCTCGATAGTAGTAGAATAGGACCCACTGAAGCCCCTGTACGTAGTTCTCGGTCAATTTAGTCATTGCAGCTTCATCTTCCAGACCATGACCAAACTTCTCCATGTAGTACTTGTTCTTCCACTCCCGGAATTTCTGCTCATACTTCTGCTCAGCAGCCATCTGAGCTTCTTCTGAAGTCTGTTCATGAACCTTTGCATTCTCGTATCTCTTGATCACACGTCGAAGAGCCATTGAAGCTTCTTCATCCTCGGACTCATCAGATTGGTCAGCTTCGCCCTCAGCTGCAACGGTGGAACCTGGCAGTTGAAGTCTAATGAACCGCTCCCCATGGTCATCTGTTATCGTCGTCCACATCAATCGTAGGTCATCTGCGAGTTGTTCGACAAACTTGCGATCTCTTGCGGGTAGGGTCGGTGAGAGATCCAATGGTTTAGCGTGCTGAATGTTAGAAGGCCGATTCAAAACATATTGTTTGATGTCTTTGAGGAGCTTCTTTTGTGAAGGAGTAATTGTAAATGGCTTTTGGCCGTCACTCAACTCCACTGCATCGCTGTTTGAAGTCTTTGACCGGATCCATTTTGCATCCGAGTACTCGGCTTCGAAGAAGCGGAACTCGAATTCAGAGAGATGATCAAGTAGAATACCCAGTCGTTGCAAATTAATGGTTCCATACTCGTTGATATAACCACCCATCTTTGGAAGCGCCTCCTTGTACTTGGTGAACATCAATGCGAGTGCGCCCTCATTGATGTGCATGTGTGGTAAGTTTGGTAAGAAATCGTTCCCAACAAAGAAAGCCATAAGAATGAAGTCGTCAATGATTCGCTCCATATCATAAACGAAACCAGAATTTTCGGCCATCTGTAGTTCCTGAAACTCCAATTCCAGATATTCCCTAACAATACAAAGATGCAATAGATAGAAATTTTGATGTTCTAGCTCCTTCGATTTCTTCTGTGCCTGCCTTCCAAATGTGACTTCTTCACGTAGGAGACAGAAGTATGGGTCGTGACTGAGAAGGCCAAGCATAATTAGATCTGCATCCAATCCGTACAAACAGTGTCGCACGTTTGGATCATAACCCGGCTGGGCTTTCGCCTGACGAATATATTCCATGATTTTATGTTCACCTTCTCCGGGCACTTCATGGCCGGAAAGAACAATATCGACGCCTTGCCAGTCTACGTCCTCAGAAATCTTTTTGCTGATGAAATATTTCAGCTGCTTGGTCAATCGAGCCATGAATTCAGTACCAGGAGTGATACAATTGCTGTCAAATGCGTCCTCCTTCGGCATTTCGATCCCCTGAGCAATCGCTTTTTCCTTCGCGACTTCGGCATCAAGCGCAGAACGAAATCGTCGGGCACGTTGCTGGTTCATCTTTGCGCGCGGAGCTACACCGTCGATAGCCATAAAGAAGAGCTTTTTTGGTTTTATTTTCCCGTATAGATGCTCAATGTAGTTGAAAATAGCGATGAACATTTGGTCCTCGGACATTCGATGCGTCGGCGAGTCTGAGTCATTGTGTGTGCAGTTGTGAATAATTCCATTCATGTCAAAGTAGAGGTTATCGAATTCGGGAATGCGATTCTCGGCGATTAATTGAGATATCGAGGGATAGCGCTCGCTCAGCCATCGAAAGAACTTAGGGACACCCATTTCTAGTTATAGCTATGACGTCTGAATGTATATGTAGTAATGTATGAAGAAAAGATCGAGGATACGTTGCGTCAAACCGCAAGGCATGAAGACAAGCTCAAACGTATGGTTGTTATAGAGGTGTCAATTGATACAATCTTTAACCTGAAAACGTAGCACTCGTAACGTGTAGTAAATCGGAAACAAAAATAGAAGAGATGGAATGAAAAGAAAGGAAGCGTTTTTCAGACGTGTGTTGGGGATGCGACCACGATCTTGAAGTTGACATGCGGGATGAAGCATGGATATTGCCATTTTCAAGAGTTCGCCGCCTTAGCCTTGATTCTAAGGCTACCGAAGCCAAACTGGGAGCTTGAGTGGGGAGCCTCTGGAACAACTATATTCCTGTCCGGTCACAGGTCTTTTGTAAAGGCGTCGGCCGGAAGAGGTTTAGTGCCTATTAACGCGCTCCGCGTGTTTGCTGGAGCTTCCGCTCCCACTACAGATTTCCTTGCTCTGCCATCCACAGCTTCACTTGTCGCTAGTCTGCAGGAAGCTCCCAAATCATATTCCTACTTGTGAAGTTCATCTTGCTTCAGTGGACAAATATTTGCACGCGATCAGCCTAGTTAAAAGCAATCATGGAGTCTTACGACGATGGTGAGATCTTACAGAATCCTTGTCAACGAAGCCGAAATTAACAACGACATAGGCTTTATCGAGGAACAGGAGGAGCAAGAAGAAGAGCGAAATGAGGAGAAGATTATCAACGAAGGTTTGTCTATTTTCAAAGAAACGAAGATTCTACGACTGACTTCTCCGCTAGAGTATAAGACATGGAAGAAAAATGCGCCGTTTCTCTACGACATGATCCTGAGCACTGCCCTCGAATGGCCAACCCTTACCACTCAATGGCTTCCTGACAAACAAGAGTAGGCATACTAATTCTTATTCACTGGAAACTATTAGTCTAACAAGCTCTAGGATCCCCGACAAGCCTTACTCGACCCATCGCTTACTGCTTGGTACTCACACGTCCAACGACGCCCCGAACTATCTGCAAATCGCGCATGTGCAACTGCCAAATCCAAACTATCCAGAAGCTGAAGACTATGATGAGGAGCGCGGCGAAATTGGAGGCTACGGCGGTGGATCGAAAAAGAGCGCGGTGGAAGTTAAATTCAATATTGTTCAGAAAATCGACCATAAGGGAGAGGTCAATAAAGCGAGATATCAGCCACAGAATCCGAATATCATTGCCACAATGTGCACAGACGGTAGGGTCATGGTTTGGGATCGGTCCAAACACCCCAGTATCCCCACTGGAACAGTCAATCCCCAGTTGGAGCTATTGGGACACACAAAGGAAGGTTTCGGTTTGAGCTGGAGCCCCCATGCTGAGGGAAAGTTGGTGACTGGAAGTGAAGACAAGACTGTGCGACTCTGGTAGGTAGCTTGCATCTCAAAATCTGTGGTAGCAGAGGGCTGACTGCAGCGGCAGGGACATGGAAACATACACTAAAGGCAACAAGGCTATTAAACCGACCAGAACTTATACGCATCACTCCTCTATCGTGAACGATGTTCAATACCACCCGCTACATTCCTCTCTCATCGGTACAGTGTCGGACGACATTACGCTTCAGATCATCGACATCCGAGAGTCCGACACAACAAAAGCGGCTGCTGTCGCAGAGGGACAGCACCGAGATGCTATCAATGCGATCGCATTCAACCCGGCCGCTGAAACGGTCCTTGCTACGGGATCTGCGGACAAATCTATAGGGTTATGGGATTTACGCAACTTGAAATCCAAACTTCATGCCCTTGAATGCCACACCGAGTCTGTCACCTCAGTATCTTGGCATCCGTTCGAGGAATCGGTGTTGGCTAGTGCGAGCTACGATCGCAAGATCATGTTCTGGGATCTCAGCCGGGCTGGTGAAGAACAGACACCAGAAGATGCTCAAGATGGCCCACCTGAGTTGTAAGTACTCGTTTTGGCTTGGTATGGGATTGTTGTATACTAATCGTCGTTTCTAGATTGTTTATGCACGGCGGCCATACCAACCGGATCTCTGACTTTAGCTGGAACCTGAGTGACCCATGGGTGCTTTGTTCGGCAGCAGAAGATAACTTGATGCAAGTGTGGAAAGTGTCGGACGCGATTGTTGGGAAGGATCTCGGTGATGTGCCGACGGAGGAGTTGGAGGCTTAAAGTGACAACGAAGGGATGTTAGAGTCGGCTCGAAATGTAGCATGGAATGCAACAAATATAAAAAAGCAGTCACTGAAAGAAAGCAATTACTACTTGTAGACCTGCAGCTGAAGAGATTCGAGAGCGCTAAAAAGCTGGGCTTATCGCCATTCCTTATCAGTAAGTCGTGCATCGCCGTTGTTAGAGCGGCAGCAGAGCTAATCCTAATGCAGACTGCTTGCTCTCAACAGCTGCAAGATCCAATTGGCTTATTGCCGCCGATTCTACTCGGGCAATTGCTCCCGCTGTTAAAGCGGCAACAGATTGGGTGATTCATCGCGGGGGATACCATAGAGAAAAAAATTATTATTATTGTCGTCGCTGACCGAAGGAACTCTCATTATTTCCGATGTCTAGCTAGTTCCGACTGTTGTCCTCCATCAATTATTTCTTTTCTATTTACAACAATTTCGTCAATTTTCTTCCTGCCATAATCATTTCCCAATTGAACGAGACCCTTTCTTTCGTTCGGTCATTCTATAGATCTCCACTCCCGAGGGACATCTTCAACTGAAGTCGCAATGGGCTCCGGCTCATCTCCACCTCTTGGTCCAAGGCCTCATTCTGCCCTCCCATCCCATCTTCTCAACGGCAGTTCACCACTGCATTCTTCAGCTGCTACAAGCAACAGTGCTCGTGAGCGTGAAAGCTTGAATTCATCTATCCGTTCGTCATTTCGCGGAGCTGTCAGCTTTGAGTCAGCTGACGCCGATGCTGAAAATGAGCCCATTGGGGGTGATAAACTCGGGCCTGTGAGTCCGTCATCACTCGTCAGTCGGCCAGCCAGTCCCTATACGCTGGTACCGCCAATTGACTTTGATGGTTTGAGCTGGCCATGTGAGTTGATTCAGCATATAATTTGCTCAATCGATATATGTGCTAATAAATATTTCAGGTCCCGGCACCAAAGAACGACTGGAGGAAACCCCCGAACAAAATGCAGAACGAGTGCAGAAATTAGCAGGAGCTGTAAAGACGATCCTAGAGTGTGTGGGCGAGGATCCCGAAAGGGAAGGTCTTCTGGGGACCCCAGAGCGCTATGCCAAGGCAATGCTTTGGTTCACAAAGGGTTATATGGAGAACGTTCGAGACTTGGTGAACAACGCCACCTTTATGGAAGACCATGATGAACTGGTTATTGTGAAGGACATTGAGGTTTTCTCGCTGTGCGAGCATCACATGGTTCCTTTTACAGGAAAAGTGAGTGCTCACCCATTTCTTGAACCTAAAAATCCAGTCATTATGGACGACTAACCATTCCTTATTGTATAGATTCACATTGGCTACATCCCCGATCGCCGAGTACTTGGTCTCTCGAAATTGGCCCGTCTGGCTGAAATGTTCTCGCGTCGTTTACAAGTACAAGAACGTCTCACGAAACAAATTGCCTTGGCCATCAAGGAGGTTCTGAATCCCCGAGGTGTCGGCGTGGTCATGGAATCATCACATCTTTGCATGGTGATGCGTGGTGTACAGAAGACCACCAGTACAACCACAACGAGCTGTATGCTAGGTTGCATGCGAAGCAGTGCCAAAACCCGCGAGGAGTTTTTGACACTTCTCAATCGCAGATAAGTAAATCTACAGCACTGATCATATTCTTCGCAAGTTGGGTGTATTTTAAGCGTTCTTTGTTTTCTCTTTCTGTCATTCTTTCTCTCTCAGCAATCTCTCAAGAAACGGAGTTATAGCGGGACCTCTCAACAGGATTTTTGGCTAGGCATTTTGCTTTCATATTTATATAACCCTCTCAGCAGTGGACGGTGTTGAGCTTGCCACTGAGACTGCATGATGTATTATTCTCAACGATTCTCTAGATACATACATGAATTCCGCGAGGAACTTTGATTTTGATCAAAAAGTGCTCAGTTCAAACCAAACTGCTAATGCGAGTTGATAGAACACAACCATTGACGGTCCAGAGGCCCCTCGAAGCTGAGAGGTGATTGAGCTGGAGAAGGTGACACCAGATGCTAGGGCAAACAAACTTGAACTGTATTATCACTTGAAGCAGTAAAGCATCTAATTGATGCATTTATCTCATAACACCCCCCTAAGGCTTTTGTCTACAAGACTTTCCTTGTGGAAACGAGGTCTCCCTATTGGATAGTTGCCTTAATGTGTTGGGTACTTGGGTAGTGTTGTGTTTGTCGTGGTATCCACTCCACGCTTTGTCTGATATTGGATTGTGAGTGGAAGAGTCCTGCACTTCCTCCTTTTGTCCCTTTCACACTCTCTTATTTTGCTCACTCAACTCCGCTAATATTCATACAACGCACACTCTGGTATCGCTTTTGCGAAGACTGTTCCCTGTCGTGCCCCTTAACTTACTTTCATCGATAGTCATGGCACCAAGGGCTTACACAGGATCGAGATCGGGCAATCGTCGAACTGCTGCCAGGGCTCGGACCAGATCCAGTGCAGCTCGTCAAACCAGGCCTCTGACACCTAGCTTGACTTCCGGCAATACTCCAGTCCTCAGTCCAAGCATACTGTCACGTCCTCAAGGTGTGACGGTGAACAACAATGAGGACGTACAAGCGCGAGTAGATTCAGCTTTCGAGGCTAGTATGCAGGCTAGAAACAGAGATAACGACTTGGCAGCAGCTGTCTCTGGGCTGTTGCTATTAGGTGCAACATCTAGCGCAGCTACAACAACCTGTCGAAAGTAAGTTACAATGAATAATTACTGAAGTACTCTTTGCTAATAGGAATGGTCTAGTGAAGCGGCTCTCTCTAGCACTACCCAGGGCCCTTCAAGGCCTACACGAAAAAATAAAGGTTCAAAACGACAGAAGCTCGACACTAGTCAATCCAGAACCACTGTATCACCAATGGCAGAATTATCTATGCAGTCCTTCAATACTCGTCAGGTCATCAATAGACGCACATCTCCCCAATTTAACATCTTCCAGGCTATTCTGCAACATGTACATATAGTCTTCCATTTCGTCACATGTCTCGACGTTGACACTCTGGTCTCTCTTTACGCCATATCGAAGGATTTACACAACATGGTCAACACATGTACTAGCGCAGTGATCCTCGCCCAAGCTATGCGATATGCTCCCAGAGCAGCGTCAACTTTCCCATTTAGATGCTACCGCAAGCTGTGCAATGACGACCCACGCGTCGACCTGGATGTGACTCGAGGCCAGTCCCGATTGATTCCTTCTTTCCGCTGGCTTCGCATAATCCACTGGCGTCACCAGGTAGCCCATAAGATCGTCCAACTCTTGAACGAAGAAGGTCTTTATCTACCAGAAGAGGGGGAAACAGCCATCGAGAAGATTTGGTTCCTGATGGATATTCCAGATAACCAGCGACGTCTGGCCACCATCCAGAACCCGGATCTGTGGACTACAGCCGATTTGTTCTACGCATGCATGTTCTTCATGAGAATCGACATGCGCTGCACTGACCCACTTTTTCCACGAGCACACGCTAACATTCGTCGCATGCTCATGGCTCAACCTTCTATGACCATGACCTGTCGCGTGCTTGAACGCAAATTCCTCCTCAATAAACATGAAGTGATTGAGACGTACATGCGCTGGAAATATACAGCTGTAGATGGCCATCAGCCTAACGTTTTTGGCGTCCCACAACGAGAACTGGGCCTGTTGCAGTATGAGGGATATGGAAAGGAAGGTAGTCGGGTCAAACTTCAGCGTCCCGATGAGTTGGTTCTTAAGGAATGCGTGCGTCGAGGAATGCAAATGGAGACTGCATTCTTCTGTATGCTGAATTACGTGGGCCCACGGCAGGCAGATGTTACTGATACTCCTGTCGCTGATGCTGCTCACGGTAATTCTAATGCCCAAGATCATGGAAGTGCCAATGCTCATGTCAGTGTTGCAACAGCAAGTGCTAATAACGACGATGATGATGTTACTATGACCTTGGATGAGGCAGACATGTGAGGTTGCTTAGAGTCTTACTTCAGTCTCAGTGTGATGTATTATTTGGATTGAGCTGCTATAGCCTCGGAACACACTGTATCTTTTCTAGGGCCTAGTTAGTAAAGAAATCAAATGGAGTTCAGTGATTTTGAAGACTTGCGCAGTTGGAACAGGGGTTAGGGTAAAACCGTAGATAGATAAGCTCCCCCGCATGGCTTCTTATCAATCACCCAGGCACATTGTGTCACTACAACAAAGCAACAGTCTTATGTTTTGGATTGGGGAATCATGTGTGTGTCATAGAGTGTGACAATTACAGTGAGGACCTTGGAACTGTCTTTCTGTAAGTCGTCGATGACTCTATCTAATATATTAGTTGCTTTTCCTCTCATCCCAGACAAATTATATAACTGATTGCTCTTCCGCCTTGTGTCCAATTCCCAACACGCCAGTAGCAAACTCCAACTTTGAAACATTGAACTGGAAAAGCCGAAGTAGCCTGGCTTTCTTTCTTTCAGAACACGTCTAGAACAGACCAACCTGCTTTAAGTAAGGCAACTATACCTCCATTCAAACTCCACGTTCCTGACTCCAAGTCGCAATCAGCAACCCCGCACCAGCAGCATCCAGAAAGGACATACAGCATGGGCGATCACACCTTCTTTTTCTACGGTAATAAATTCACTCCACTGGACATCCTTCAATTTTCTACATCCTTTTCGCTGACGAAGGAATAGGAACGCTTATGGTCCCCGCCATCCTCCACCGCATAATCCACGGCTCCTCCACGCCCGAACCCTGGCAAAAAGCGCTCCTTACCACACGGCCCGCCCTCTTACCAGGCTACAGACGCTACCGAGTAAAGCATGCCGACTATCCTGCCATTTTGCCATATGCACCACCTGAAGAATCTTCGGTTCTAGGTGTCATCGTTACGGGGCTAACGGAAGGCGATGTTCTTCGTCTAGATTCCTTCGAAGGATCGATGTACGAGAAACGTGCTGTTAAAGTCCGAGTTCTAAACAGCAGCTCTAAAGACGATAATGAAGACGATGGATCCCTGCAAAAAGGGTTGGATCAAACGGCCCATCTGACAGCAAAGGAAGAAGAGGATTTGGAGGAACTTGAGGCGACAACATATGTATGGACGGATCCCGAGCAGGACTTGGATATGGGCGCTGAGTGGGATTTTGAGTCTTTCAAGAGGGACAAGTTGACGTGGTGGATTACCGCGCCAGAGAGTGAGTTGTAACAACATCGAGAGTGGTTTACGAGGAAGTGGAGGTTGGATAGAATAATGAATCAATTCAAATGGTATCTAAAATACAATGACTCCTATAATGCTAACCCTGTAACGAACGTTGAATCCTCGCAAATCTGCAAATGCACCTCCCATCCATGCACAAATAACACGTGCTGAAAGTAAATCAAAGAGCATCAAATCGTAGTGACAGAGAAGTGAAATGGCAAAAAAAGTAACGTCGTAGATCAAAAACCATGTCATTGTAGCAATTAGTAGGATCAGGTTTTTTTCTTGGATCTAATCTGTCGTGGACTAGTCCGTTCTTTGCGAGTCTTCTTAGTAGGGGGCGTGTCCGGGACCTGGACAATAGGGACATGTACCTCTACATTGTCCGTTGGAGGAGTGCTAGCGAAATAGTCATACATCTCATCGAATATGTCTTTTTATCTGGGACGTGCCGATCACGAGGGGGAGTCTCTTTCTGTGCATCAGTACCAGAGTCCGCTATGACAACCGGAGAACTGTCAAGTAGCTCCGCATTCGTGTTCAACTCCCGTTCTGGCGTCTTGGGAACTTCAACTACCTCACCGGTATGCTGCTCGACTTTTGGCTCATCAGTTGCCTCTTGCTCAAGCTGAGGACCAGGTATGCCTTGTTGCCCTGAAAATTGAGTCTCTTGGATGACAGATTCCGCATCTGATACAACATCGCCCTTCGCTTCCTCCTTATCTTGAAAAGAATCTTGGATGACCTCTAGTTCTGCAACAGGACTAGCTTCAACCTGTTCCACCTTCTTAGCTGGCTGGACACTCGGACTCAATAGGTAAGAGATGGGCTGTGCATCAACCAACAACTCAGTGTCCTGTCCAGAGCCTTGTTCTTCGTGCAGCTTGAAGAGAAAGTCACGGAGTCTCCGTCGCAACAGCCCCGACTTTAACGTTGGCCAGTCAATCTGTGTATTCATTTCTCTCCGAAGGATCTTCCTGAGAAATTCATCTGGGTCCTGCACAAATTTCTCAAGATATGCCAGCAGATAGAGGCCACAATCAGAATAGTTAGGCTGTAGGGGAATTCCCTTGGCCGTCATGCCTTTGATATCCTTCAGATCAAATGATATCTTCGCCTTGATAGATTCCTCGCTGAGATACTGTTTCAAAACTTTGATAGCAGGCTGCCTTGGCTCGTTAAGAGAATCAAATGTAACAATTGTCGGTTGATCAATCGAGTAGACCGGGCCCGTAGACTTCAACTTCTTCCTCTTTGTGGCATCAGACTGCAAGGTCTCAGAAGGATTTTCACTGTGGAAAACGGCAGGTGGCGAAGCCTGGTTCTCCTCCTTCTCGGGCCATTCATCTTCAGAAGTTGGCCCATGTAGGGAATTTGAACTAGGCACCACGTCGTCTATCTTCATCGCGGCAAGTGAATCACGAGCCGTCTCCTCAGGGGTGGCAGCCTTTTCAGGCGGGGGCGTCTCAGGAATCTCCTTATAACTAGTCATTTTTTGTTGTACTTCGCTTCCCTCTTGCGTAGGTTCTATATCCTTGGCTTCCGAACGGTTCTTGAGAGTCCTCAGATTGCAAATAATAGCCAGATACCAATGCGCGCTTTCGTTGATAGGCACAACCACGTAGTCATGACTGAACAAATCGACATTTCTCGTCCACTTGGAGACACCTTGATAGTTCACCCCTTTTCTCCCTTTTACAGGACTGGTGAGCGTCGCGTAGAAATAGGAGTTGAAAAAGTAGACTCGTTTCGATACTTCTGGTTTGTTTCGTTCAAGGTAATACTCTAGAAAGCGTGCATAAAAGCCTATAAGATTGTCGTTTAAAAACTCTCCGTCGCGCAAGCGTTCAAGGTCGTAAATGTTGACTTCTGCCTTTTTCTTTCCTACAGTCGGGTACACGAGTGGCTTGGACCAGTGGCTACTAGTGTCTGACCTTGGACTGGAGTCGGGCTCATCATCGACCAACTCAACTAAACCTCGGCGAGACTTAGATCTCGTTTCTCGTTCTTTGCGAGATGCTTGATACGTCTTCACTGGAATCGGGACTCCATCACCGTCTCTAGGTGACCGAGGTGTCCTGAGAGCATCAGATGCGGAATGTGTAACCTGTAAAGGAATCCGGCGGGGAGGCTGATTGATACCCTTTTGGATTTCGTCTTCGCCTTGCAGTGTAGTCGATAACCTTTGTCGTTTTACTGATTCGGGCTTGATACTTTCACCAGACTCAATAATGTCAGGACTGCTGAACCGCGTTCCACGGACAGGCTCAACGATAAATGCATTGTCAAAAGCCTTATCCATCCACTCCCTAGAGCATGTAAGCATTATTCAATTTTTGTTTATAATGCTGCTAAGATGGATTGTACGCACCCAGTTCTTTGACGTATTTTCGCGGTCTTTGGTAACAAACTACAGAACTGGCCCTTCTCCAATTCAGTCGCGAATTCAATATCTGCGGTCACTTGATTCACAGCTCCCTCAATCTTGGAAAGAGTGAAACGGCACTTCAGGCTATCTTCGGAACCTAATAAGACCTGATTTATTCGGCGAATCGGTATGCTCACGGATGGAGTCGATTGGTTTAATCCGATAGTATCATCACCCTGGTCCAGGAACAACTGTCCGTTCTGGAGCTGGATGTTGCCATATCTAAAAAAGTTGACATCAAACAGATATTTGTGGGTTCGAGTAAATCGCTGATTTCGAGGTTGTCGTCTATCCGGAGTCTTGTTTGAAGAATTGAACACCGTCGGTCGAATATCGTTTGGTGAAAGCCTGCGTTTTACTCCTTTGCTTGGCTTCTGGTCTGCCTCATTCAAGAAGGAATATGATCCAATAGTCGGTCGATTTGAAGCGAATGATTCCGGGATTGTCCGAGATGAAATATCCCCCTGGAGCTCATCCGGGCTTTCACTCGCGTCAGAACGATGGCATTGCTCAATTTCAGCCTTGCCCGCGTCTCGAAAGCGTGCGCCGTCGCCATCTATCTCAACAGACTCAATAGGTTTGTTCGACCTAGGCTGCACTTTTGTCGATATCACCTCCACGCAAGCCTCCCTGGGATCGTCATCTTCTGGAAACTCGAATACTCGATTCGGGGTTCCTTTCTTTTTTCGGTCTTCAGGTGATTCCACACTCGCAACTGAGGGACTCGGGGGCGGAAACGTAATCCCATCGTCAATTGTGTGATTGTCGTCTTCATCCACTAAGTTAATGACTGCGCCAGACGAATGCCTTCGACGCTTCAGAGGTCGGTTATCGTTATCATATCGTGTCGGCGAGCTTAGTGGGTGTCGGGAAGCTACCAAGTTGTGCACAGAACCGTTGGTGGTGTTGTTTTCTCCCCAGGCACGTACCGGGCCGCTGTCTTTTCCTTTTGGCGTTATGCGATCGACTGGCATGAATAATGAATTACGCTGGCAAAATGTGAATTAGCGACGAGTTATCTCAGATGCGTGGGTATGCGTACATTGACCTTCGACTTTCTAGGTTTGGCGAACGATTGACCAATGCTGATGGGTACAGCATCTTGGCTTTTTCTAGATAAACGAATGGGTTAGGAGTGAATTCAGAGCTCTTAGAAAGAAGGTCGCTATACCTGTAGGTGGGAAACAATCTTTGCTCATCCGAGGTTTCGTCTACCCGCCGCATGTTCGCCCTGCCGTAGGGTCTTGTACTGGTTATGAGTCAACATCAATACTCCCATAGTCGCCAAGAGGAACAATGGAAGCTCACAAATGCCCCCGCGACCGAAACTAGATATTGAGTTAGCAACACTATTTCACACGGGGGCTGTGCGGGAAAGCTAAATCGAGTAACTGATCAACTTACAGTTGGATTTCCTCTCCGCACATTTGAAGATACACTGGTCGTCCTTAGCCCGGGCGTTCCCTCCAGGTTCTCCACTCCTTCGCCACCATGAGACGCGTGAATATTGGGGTTGGCACTGGAGTCTGAGCGGTTATCGGTAGTAGAAGGCGCTCGAGTGAGACGTTGGGCAATCCCAGAAAGAAACTGCATTTACGTCATGCAATCTGCCAGTGGGAAGTGCGAAGATGCATTATCTGTTTTGTCCATAGACTTGCCAAAGTGGTCCTGCTAGTTAGTAGTGTAGAATTATGATGAGGTAGGTGTTCGAGTGTGTTTGAAAGTAGTCGGACGGGACAAACAATAAATGTTCCAGGGTATGATGCGGTGCTGCATGACCGTTGCCCACTAAGAAGGCGGAGACTCTTTCTGCCCGCAACATGCCCGCCTTCCTCCCTTCCGATTTATATCTACCAGGTAGAAATTATAACATATAGCACATTTACAATCATAATACTACTGTTACATTTCCATTCAGTTCCATCAATCCACATAAGAATAAGCCTTCATAATAATGCACACCATATGGGCAGAATCTCTCCAGGAGCACCAAGTCACTGAGTCAAGGAAGAACAGGTATAAAAGAATAGAAAGAAAAGAGGAAAAAAAAGCCCGACGATTCACTCCACAGTTGCTTTGAACATTTTTGTATTTCCAAATCTTCCCACTCATTGTCATGAGATCATGGCTCCAACCCAATCAAAAGAATAAAACCATACAACCAAAAGAAGAAATGCAGGAATAGCCCAAACCCCCGCAGATAACATCAAAGACGGTGGTGTCGAGAAATTTTACTATACAAAGTTGCATCAAGAACAGATTGCCGCCTTATGGGAATACAAAAGCTCAAGACGCCATTCCTTTCCTATCTCCGTAGGACTCATCATTGGTCCCTGCCCTACGGCGCTCGTTGGCTCCGTGGTGGTATCCATGATGGTGGTGCCCGGGGTTTGCCGCGGCCTTCTCTTGTCGAGCTTGGTCGATGGCTGACCTCTGGGCGATGCTGTCATCGTGGCTCTTCCAGACTATGTTCGTGTCCGCTGGTAGAGCTAGTAACCGTTTTATTGTCTCTCTTTATACTAGTCAGTTGAAGAAGTTCATATTGAGTATACCAGAGACATACCTTATTTTGATATTCCGCCCTCCGTCAATTCTGGTCCATATACTGAGCACATCTTCGCCGCTTCGAACACTCAGGACGGTCCCGCAAACCTCGTCGCCCGCCTCAGCGAATTGGTCCCCGACTATAGCCAACAGAAGGTCCTCCCAGTAGCGATCCGCCACACCCTTCTTCAGGCGGATGATCCACTTTCCACCACGTTTGTTAGCCTCATCTTCCCAGACAGGGCGGATGCCCTTCTTGAAGATGTGATAATCTGAAACAGTGGGAAGAAGCGAGGGGCGTTTCAGATGTGAGTAGATGGTCCAGAAGCTCTCCACGGACGATATGGACGCAATAGCGACGGTCGATTTCTCGTAATCAGAGTATTTCGGAGTCGGAGGGCGATACCAAACAATCCACGTTGATTTTAATGGATGTTCCTTAATTGCGGAGGTAGGTGTGGTATCGAGTGAGGAGGAGGAGGTCTTTGATTTTATGTTGCCTGTAGATGATGTATCGTCGCTTGTGTCGCGTCTGTCTTTCGTGCTCGAATTGAGATCAAAGTTGCCCCCAGGAGTCTTGGGAGTCTTATTGGACGAGCCAAAGGATGCAAAGGCACCGGAACCGAGCCCGAAAGCGTTTGACGCACCAGCGGAGGGCGAAGATACGCCGCCGGAGAGGGGGGATATGGCGTTGAAAGGGTTCGAACGACCGTGCGAGCTGTCGGGCCCGAATCGCTTCGATGAATGAGTGCGAGGAAGCTCTGGTCTCGAGCTCCCTTCCTTGTCACTGGCCGTGGACAGAGACAATTTATTTGCGCTATGGTGCGCATGTTAGTATCCCAATACCACCGACAGAGCGGAGAAAAAGAAATGGATGTTGAACATACTTTGATCTCCGGGTCCACAGGTTTGCTTGATCCATCGAGAATGCGGCTACGACAGCTCGGAAAGGCCAACGAACATTCGGTTGCTGAAAAGCAAGTGTATCGAGCTTGGAGACTAAGAGTAAGCGAGAGGACGAGTAGGTAATATTGACTAGCGGACAATTGGTGGTATGGATGTTGTCGGAGGCGGGGCGGAATAATAGACAGATCTATTCGTCGAATAGATATTATAAAATAACAGGAACGTGTAATATGCGCTCGGAAGAAAGTTGGAGACGAGTGTGGTTTTCCTATTGTGAGAATGATGTTTGGAGTGGGATGGGATGGAGTTGGGAAGATTTGATTGATTATTGGCCTGAGGTTTTGGAGAAATCTGTAATTTACCCAGTACAGACTAGGCTGTAGGTACGGTAAATATAACACGCCGTTTCGCAGCAAAATTGTACGAAAACAGCTCCAATTACTGGCGCCGTTACTGTAAGCATCCCTGCCAATCGGCTTTTCTCTGCCGCCCATGGCCGCCTTCTCCACTCATTTATTTATTGCTTTTCTGCTCGAATTTTTCTTTCTCTTCTTCCTTTTCTTTTACAAACCCAAGACCACCGACTCAAATCATCGCCAGTTCTCTTTTTTCCGTATCCTACAGCGCTGGCGATTCCGATGTGTGTGTCGAGATTAACTGGCATTTGTGCCTACTATCGCATATAAAACCATCATCACGAGGGCTATTCTTCGAACAGCTTCCCATGATGCGTTGATGACCTAAATGACGGGACATATTTGCTACTCGTAGAATGATGCTTTCTTCATCTTGTACCTATAGGAGTGGGATTATATGGAATACCTCTGGTATGTGTAATCTTTTCTTCGTCTTCGTGTCGTCCCCTCAGATGAAGAATCATGAGCGTAATGGTAATACGACCCTCAACCGCAAACTTCGGTTTCTCATCCTTTCTATGAGGCTGCTGGTTGAGAATGAGGTGTTAAGGCAAAGTCTGATAACATATTGTTTGTTTGTTTTCAAAAGCCAGTTTCGCGCTCGACAATTGGTCGCTCACAGCTGACTGGGAAATCTAGAAATCGGAGCCCTTTTGTTTCTGTTGTTGACCAGCGCTGAGATTGTACAGCGAAAGGCAGGTTTGATTATGTACATTGAGTGCAATTATAATTTATCCTCCAAGAGACCACTACTGTCTAGTTCTGTCAAACGAGTGCGCATACACTGTGCCATCTCGCAGCTCATGTATGGAGTCACTATCTAGCCACCCAAACTCTGTATATCTTCGCCCGTCTCTCAATTCGTGTATTGTGACCCGTTGATGGCCCTTTCTCCTTCGTGGTCGACGTCGAGGGACTGGTCCACTCCTACTTGATTCTAAGCTGCCAGCATCACTAGATGCTGCGCTAAAAGGGGAAGGCTGCTTCTCTTGACTAATAGAGAGCTGTAACATATGGTCGGCCGCCATGGCAGCACCATCTTCTCTGAACCAACTTTGTAGTAATTTCACATATCCACGTTCACGCTCGCCAAAAGTCACGTTCAAATGGGTGACATGTGGCTGGTCAGCTGAGGGACTGATTATAGCCCAACCACTGTCGTCGGAGCTTAGTAGTTCGATATAATCATGATTTTGGACTTGGAAAGCATGAAGCAAAACCACGTCGCCTTCCGTCACTCTAGGTAGAGATTTTTCCGTTGGTTGCACTATTTCCACTATCACCGTCGTACCGGCCGTGGATATGTCGGTAACTCGTAGTCTCATTTGATACTCCTCAATCTTACTGGTCGAGGCTGCAGCAGGTGACACATCAACAGCCACAGCAATAACATCAACCGCCTCATTGGGCCATTCGCCAAGCATAGCAAGAGTTGCATAGATTGGAAATTTTGGCGTTTCGACGATGTTAAGCGTGGAATCAAACTGCGAGTCGGGCTGTTCGACTTCAGCTGATTCATGGGGTTGGTTCTCCACTGGTCTAATAGAATGATCCTCTACAAGAATAACCTCATCAAGCTTCTCTGATTGATCTTCGTCCTCATCTGCGAGTTCATGAACCACGTGTTCTTCCTTTGGCAGCTGTTGGTAGGAGTCTTGAAGATGCCGCTCATCGGGCCCATCAATCCAATGATGGCGATGAATATCACTGACCTCGGCCTCAGTAATGTTTGATTCTGGCGAGGAACCATGATCACTTGAAGTTGGGACCGTGCTTTCAGCATATGTGTCTTGAGACTCCTCGTTGATGGTTAAGGCAGGAGTAGGTATCGGAGCTGGCGACACAGTGCGATATGCTAGTCGTTGCGTGATACGGGTTGAGCTTGTAGATTCGTCTTGGGATAGTGGGTGGTCCTCCGGGACTAGAGACTGCTCCTCCTCCTCCTCCTTAGCATCAAAACTATGTTCTTCAACTGGCAACTTTTCCGTGCTTAACAGATCGCTATCTTCTTTCTCGTCACGCGTCATTATATCGTTGTTGACACTAGAAGTATTGCTTGTGGCATCGGGTCGTACTTTGGGCGTGTCTGCTTGTTGATAAGCTTTTCCAAAATCGCCTCGCAGAGATACAATCTCATCCATATCGCTAGCAGGAGCTTCATGTTCTTTAGTTTCTTCTGCCTGTGAGTCGTCTCTCTCCCCTAGGCCATACACCTCATCTGTGTACATATAGTCATGGTCAGCATTTTCGTACTCCGGAACCTTAGTCTCGCTTAGTGACATGTCTTGGTCGTCTTCTTCTTCACTGTGTGCATCTCTGTCTTCTTCCACGTGTTCAATGTCCTGACTTGCCATTTCATCTTCGTCGTTTTCATGATGTGATGAAACCCCTGTATCACTGAGAGCACCATTGCTGTGCATACTAGAAGGCGCATTGACTATAGGTGACTCATCTTCGCTATCGCTATCCAAAACGATTACTTCAGGGTGGATGACACGCTGCGGAGTTCTTGATGTCAATGTATCTCCGTAGTCCCCATCAGCACTTTCCTCTCCACTTCCAGTGCTTGTATAGGAGTACTCAGATTGCTCGGACATAATCTCATCCGCCTCTTCCTCCGCTTCATCAGACGATTCTCTATTTTCAACGTCGCTCTCTTCATCCTCATCTTCAGTTTTTCCAGCCTTTGGGCTTCCGTTTCTGAAACAATCAGGACTCGTACTGTCAACCTCAATGACCTGTACCTGTGAGGATGCTTCGTCATCAACAGCGCCTTCGAATTTCGAACCATTAGGATCAGTTTCTGTACCATCCTCAAATACCGACTCGTATGCGCTCATTGGTTTGCTGTCACCCTGACCACCACAGCCATCATAAATCAACCCTAATGCCGTATCGCCTGCGTTCCCTTCAGCTTCATTGACGCTTCCTAGTCCATCAACATCAAAAGCTGCTGGTTTATCGCCCTTTTCTACAGAAAACTCATTTATACTGGTGAATTCTGAAGATGATAAGTGCCCGTGGACGCTTTGTACCAAGTTCCCACCTTGTATCATATCAAGAGTATCTATTTCCAAGTGTTTTGATTCCACGTCTCGGTTGTCAATATTACGGTTTTGGAAGTCCAATTGGTCTGTATCGCCTGAAATGCCTGCTGTATTGTACATATCAGATGATATATTGAGATGATCGTCGTGGTAGATGGTTTCGGTAGACGGTGGGTGGGAGAAGCGCGGTTGAGAGGTTGGTATATCGGTAGACAATTCTTGGGGGACTTTCACAGTGTCTACAGGCGTTTGAACCAAAGGCGATGGCGTTGGAAGCGTGGATGATGTTATAGGATGGAGACGTGGTGTGGCGAATGAGAGTTGTGTAATTGGCAGGTTGGACTCAGAATGCTCTTCCGAGGCAGGCGCTAAGGTTTGAATTTCCTGGGAGTTGTCGTACGTATTATGTGCTTCCTGTGCTGGCATATCAGACTCAACGAGTCGAACTTTACTACCTGCAACATCTCCCACGGAACTCGTAATAGGTACAATCCCAGCGGACTTCTCAGCTCCGAAGGAAGCTTCAGCGAGCGCCTCCTGATTATTATTATCCGCATCTTGACCTAGCAGTTCCTCATCTGATTCAAACCAGACCTCATCATTTCCTATATTGTCTTCCTCCTGGTCGACAGGTTCGTCCAGCAATCGCCACTCGCTACTCGGAAAACTGAACCTCGGTCGCTTCCTGCCTATACCGGGCACATATCCATCTTCTTCCGCGAATATATCATATGCGGAAGGCACAGGACTGCGCGATCGAAGTCGTTTAATACGCAGAAAAGCAGGTGTGTCCCACCTCTCCTCCGAGAAAATAGGCGAGGGAAGGCGCCCAGAATGTAGTGCAGGAGTGGTAGGCTCAACGGATAGAGCATTTTCTCTGGGTGATTCCGGTTGCGAAAAATCGAGCTCAACGGTTTTTTTGCCGTTCCGAGTTGCCTATGGACTGTTAATAAGAAAAACAACACGTGTCAATCAGTGACTTACCTCAAGCTTGACTCGATGCTTGAACTGCAGTTCCCACGTCAACGATTTTCCGGGAGTTGACTGAAGTTTCTGGTTCTCTGTCCATTGCGCACCCTGCAAACTCAACGTAATTATGTCACCGATACCGACCTTGGTGCGGGCAACCTCCTCTGCGCAGCGCCCGCAGAATGTCACTCTGATTTGCCCATTCTGACTTCGAAGGCGAAAGTCCGGTTCGGCGAGTAGAAGGCTGAACAATCGATTCGAAGAGGAGAACGGCCACACAAGTGTAACAACAGCCTGAACGGAGTACCGACTCGCCTCTTCAAGATCTGGCGACAGTTGTGGTATAGATATTAGACTCGGATATTGACCAGGCTCGTGCGACTTTGAATCGGCGGATATTTCCATGTCGACAGACGGTTATTGTTGAGACAAATGTGTCGCTTGTTGGGCGGCTTGCTTGAGGTTACGCCATGACACCGGTAAGGATATTCCGCATTCATCGATCTCCAGGGGTGGTGTACAAAGAGGACATGATACAGGAATATATCAGCACCCAGCCATGTTAGTATGATGAATATAGACAATACAAAGGAAAATATCCTAGCAAGCTAGTAGGGAGAGAATGACAAGCAGTTATCGAAGAAGATCCAGGACTGTCGCGTGTAAGCAGAGCCAGAGAAGTATTGCTGTCACAGCAGCGCCAAAAAGATAGGGAAGCTATCCCATCTGGGCTTGGCGCCCGTGTCCTTGCCCGTTCGCGTTGCGCCTTCCGCTTTCCACAGTCCGTTCTGCTTCATCAGTGACTTTCGTGCTATTCTCACTTCGTTTGGCCATTTTCCTGGTGAGCCTTCGCCTAATATAACCGACATAGGGCGCTACAGACTGAGAGTCCTTCGCCAGTAGAATATCTTACTTGGTGGTTCTACGGGGAACTCCCGGTTTGATCGTTCTCCGCCTGCTGCTGGAAAGGCCCAAAGTTGTTTCTAAATGAGCATTACCTCTGTTGGCTTGTTCCAATATGGTGACTCATTTGCTTATGATAACAAGGAGGGATTTGTGAACTGATGGCCCAGTCCTATGTGAAGCTCACCATCGTCTGGGTAGTTATCTGCTAACTAAGGTTATTACCTTAATCATTGGACCAGAAAAACACTTGGCCTCATATATTCAGAGGAGAAAACACTGATGGATATCATCCTCTTCGTTAGGAATGGAGTATGGCAGTGTCACTCATAAGAGGCAGAGATCCTATGACTCGCGGAGTCTGGGAAATATTTCTTCATGCAATTGTGCTTTTGGTCTACTCTCTCAGACCATGGCTTGAACTATGATACACTAAATATTGCTACTCGGCGTACGGCTAAGAGCAAGTATACTGGCCGTAAAAGTTACTGACAATGGTAGTCGGCTCTTCAACACCGTGTATCTGGCATGGATACCTTGGGTGTCTCTACGTGCGTTCATATCACTGAGCAAATCTGAGACTTCCTCAGAGGGTAACAATACATTTACCTCTCGGTATCTCATATTTTCGGGTAAGGAATCAGGTAGTCTTGAAAATCGATTCGATCCAAGATATCGCGTGCAACACATCGCCTTCTTGCCATTTACTTGTTCACGCGCACTCGACTGAGCAATGCTGATGATACTCAAATTGGAGAATTAATAACGGCCCAGAAACTTCGATGCATTGACATTCAATCTCGTATCTCAACGTCTCTGTTCCATACTATATCATCCATGGTCATGCCATCAATTGATACCTTATATATTACATGTTGTAAATCCCAGCCACCCGAAATATATAAAATATTCCATGCACAGCAGAGCCACAACCAGCTCCATCTCTTTCGCAAAATAAACAATTATCTGATTGTAGCCAAATAAATTCAAATAAGCGGCAAAAATAAAATCTCAAGTTGAATAATGTCATTTGTAATGTGGAAATTGGTCTGTATTGCTGGCGTTCGTTATCAGTTATCACGTGAAAGGCGATCTTCTAGTTCGTCGATAAGAGCTCCAGACTTTCTTCTCCGCTTTTTACATCTCATACAGACCATTCCACCTGTGCTATGTTGACTGTGCCTTTATAACATTCCTCTTATGATTGGGAGTTCTTTCTAACTGTTCCGGATTCTAATTTCTACAATGTCTGCCTGCCATATTTCCTGGACATCGATTGGCGCTTGATACGGCGCGTAAACATCAGCATACATCCGCATTAGGTACGGCCGGATAACTGTCTGTTTAATCTCCATTAGATGCATATTATTGATTCAACCAAGTCAGGAGATTGTATCGCGCCAAGCCAGCAGTGTTATCGTTTTGCAAGCCTTTCAAACCAGGCAAGATTCTACAACTGCACCTCTTGCTGAACTGCAAGCTCCTATCTCAACTCTGGGAGTTAACTGTACCTCAAATCTGAGACTGTTCGTGTTTCACCAGATGAAAAATAGTCTGAAGAGCCATGGAGACAAAAAGAGAACCAACAAGTCGTCAAGGTTCTGAGTTTACAGGGAGATTCAACGATATTACTGGCTCCACTCCGAGAGAGAAGCTTCAAAATGCCCATGCTCGCCTGGCCGAATTAGGCAAAGCTGTGCCGACTTCGATTGCCGGCGACAGCGTGACACCGTCATCTGCAGGGGATATTGAATCCATTGTACCGGTGTCTATGCCTCAGACAACATTACCTCTAAGTACCCGAGCACCAGAACATACAGTGGATCTCGCTGCACCAGGAGGTGACGCAGATCTTGTTGTAATCTCTCCAGAACTACTGTTTACCGAACAGGCGGGTGTAGAGACTATTCAACCCAGTGCTATCTTTGAAAACACCGAACATATTCTCCCGGGCTCCCTCCGACTTGGCCCTTCTGAATTTGCTGTAACACTGCCCATGGATTCCATAGGGAAGGACAACTACGAAGGAGCGCTCGCTGAGCACTCGGACTCTGTGAAACTCCTCCTCTCTGGGTTCAAATCAGCAGACGGAAGTATTCTTCCTACAACTGAGCAGGCTCAAATACTATCGGACATCCGGCATCTCGTCGAAAAGCTCGATAACATTGCGGTTCATACAGATTTGAACATAGCCGAGCATGTCAAACGATCTCAATTGGATGTTCACAAAGAAGCATCGTGGGCTGAATATACCAGCGCCAAATTTTTGTTTCTAGGTCAATTGATAGAGATTGCCGGAGCACAAGACTTGCACATCCTGTTTGTACTGGGCAAAAAGGAGACTGCCGAGTTAATTGAACGCTATTTTATAGGCAAAGGTTTTGCGCCTGTCCGGCCACGAGCTGAAATGCATGGACACGTTGAGCTCTCCTTGACCAGTGGATCGTTGAGCGTGGGTATATTGTCTACGGAACATGATGGCACTGTGGAGACGCATAGATCGCCAGCAGTTATATTCGCACTTGACTCCTCTTTCAGTGCTTCAAATCCTGCTGTTGAACATCTCCGGAACACGTACTCCCGCGACGGGAATCTGCTTCCTGTTGTGCACTTGATTATAGCGAACTCCAGTGAACACATTCAGCGATGTCTACCCGATCTTCCGGAGGCACAAAGAATGAGGTTGCTCATTCATATTGTGACGAGTCTCGTGGATATGCTTGGTGACTTACAAGACAACGCTGTAGGCGTGCAGGATGATGCTGAGGAAATCTTCACTTGCCTTATGTCTGATGATTTTAGTGCCAGTTGGAATCTTCCTGCAATTGATCCGCTTCACATACTTGTGTCAGATGGACTGCAAAGCGGAGACCCTCTCGGTTCGCAAGTCATGGACCCGATGGTAGTGGGAACATCCGTCAATAAACGAATATTCGTAAGTGCTGAATTATCGTGTGTTTTGTCTTCCCACGGTCTGACTAATTTGTCAGGACACACTGGATACCGACGCGCCTGAATCAAAGAGACAACGCATTTATTCATCGCAGGAACTTACCCAGAAAACAACGCAATCTACCGCAGCGACAAGCCAGACCCTAGATTTGACGGCAAGATTACAGGCTTTGGAATCTCGTCTGGTCGAGATGAAGGCGGATCATGCCGCGGAAGTTGATCGATTGCAAACGACAATTTCTGAGTATGAGGCTCGGTCCCGGGAGCGCATTCAGGGTTGGGAAGACTTACAGCATCGTTACGAGGCTCAGAACAATGAGTTGCATAAAATACGAAAAGAGCGGGATGGCTTACTTGCAGACAAAGCAAAGGCCGAAATAAAAGCTGGGAAACAAGACGACGAGATCACGAAGCTCAAAGATGAGCGGAAACAACTGAAACAAGATCTACAAACTGCTAGAAACGAGCTCAAGGCCGAAGGTGGTTTGGTAGAAGAACTTGAAATATTACGAGAGAAGAATCGTAAATTAAGTGAGGATTACGCTAAACTCGAAAATTCGGTTGTGTACGAAAAGAAGCAAGCCGAACAGGCGCGCAGAGCATATCAGGATGCATCTCATCACGCCGGCATGTTGAAAAATGAGGCAACTACCTTGCAAGACCGGGTTGCCCACCTACAAAGCAAAGTTGATGCTGAAGCCGCTAAGTTAAGGGAACTCAAGACGCAAAACGACGAATCCAAACATCTGGCTCGCGTGAAAGAGCTTGAACAAATTCTAGAAGCCCGTGAGACGCTTCTCCGTAAGAAAGAAGAAGAACTACGAAGCATTCGCAACAACCGCCCTACGACACGAGCAACCAGCACACAACCTCGAAGCCCCAGAGCATGGGGCAATAATGGTAGTCGCCCGACCAGCCCTGGCATCAACAATGGGCTGGGAAATCGTAGCAGCGGACTTCGATTTAGCTCTGAAATGTCTCTTTGACTTTGACGAGTTTATAGCACGAGTTTTTACCATTGATTTATGGTATCTTCATATGACTATACGTAGAGAAACTGTCTAGCAGCTTTCTCGACCTATTTCAACCTCGATTACGTGTTCGTATGCGAGGAGGGGCCCCGATTTCCCCCTAGAAATCTGCCATCACGATGTTACGATTAGAATATTAATATACATATCTATCGTCTGTCCTCCCATCCCCGTTATGATAGAAAATGATGAAACCTATACCTGCCTTTTCGAGCCGATGAGCGTTAACGCCACACCCATACCACAGCCACATTCGTGGCTTAGTGATCTACCGGTGGCGCACAATACGTATCATACGTATTGTATAATACGCAATTTACTGTATGGCGGTAACAGAATACAACAGTAATGACATCATCGCTTGCATCAGGTCATAGCCTGACACCTGATCTGATGAGTATTTAGGTACCTTACAGCCACAGCTTGTTTTCTTTTCCTCCATGCCGTTCCACGCGAAACTTCGAATACCTTTTGACCTCCAATTGATCTATAAAAGATAATCAAAATGGCCGACTGCTCTGCGCTATGTGTTATCATCATCACTTTATTTAGTACGTGCATCCATACCTCTGCTCACAACCGTCGCGGTGAGTCATGCTAACAACGAACTAGTACCTCCTCTCGGCGTCTTCCTCATCTCTGGCTGCAGTGCTGACCTGCTAATCAACATCCTCCTCACTATCCTTGGGTACGTTCTCTGCCGATCTAGTCTCAAACAAACACGGTGGCTAATGCGTACAGATACTTCCCGGGCCATATTCATGCCTACTACCTAGAATACGTATACTACCATCGTCGCGGCCTCGCGGCTGGCGGAGCAACATTCGCAAAGCCCGCGACCGGCGTCTATTCGGAGCGTATCCAGACCGGTGGCCATCATCAGCAGACGCAATATGGGACTATACAGACTTAAAATGGACCCAGTTAGGCGTGCGCCTTTTTATTATGATGGAATGAAAGGTTGAAGATGGGGCATTCAACGCCGATGAATGATGGATGGATTGGTTTGGACGTGGTGCACGATACCCGTTTGCTATGGTTGGGTTTTGGATTCTTCCCTTGAGTTTGCTTATTTCGTATATTTATATTGCTCTAATACTATACGCTCTCTCGCCAATTGGGTATCTGTTGATTCGTATTATCAACTCAAATATAAGAACACAACTGTAGCGAGAAGTCCCTATACAAACGCCAGGATATATGCCTTGACATCCAAATCAGATATCCGTAGTCTGGGATGTCGTACTCGAACTCGATTTCGTCTTCACAGCTGGGAAATTGAACGATTTACTCCTTCCAACCTGTCCATCCGTCCGGGGCCATGCTCCCGTTCCTTCACTCCACAACAACGCTCCAACCCAGGGTTGTACATTCCAGCCTACTGTGAGCGTGACGTTCTCGCGCTCCGCGATCTTGCCTGAGATATCTGTGATTTGATATTTTGATTTCTGATTACGGAGGTGTAGGACGCCTGTCTGTTCCGGTTTTGTACTCTGAGGCTTTTTCTTAGTATTGGTCGTCTTCTTAGAGGCCTTGCTGCTTGGTTTTGTGGTTGATGGAAAGAAGCGCTCTTTCAAGTTGGAGAAGGAATATGGTGATTCCGGTGCGGGGATGATCATGTCCCAGATAATGGCCTCGGAGTTGTGAGGGTTTTCGCTTGCAGGAGATGAAGCAGGATATGAAGCTAAGACGTAGACGAATAGTTGTTTTGTGTTCCAGTTGAACAGGGGCGAGAAGTCTGGTTGGATTCAGTGTGATTAGCTTCCTGTTTGGTATACACTCATTGCGTATAGGGCAGTCTCACCTGCATCAAGGCCGAATTCGATTCGGGCATATTCTTCTCGTTTGGGGGAGTAGTAGTGCGGTCTACCTTTGACACTGTCGCAGCAGTTAGTATTCGTCAACCAAGTAAATGTAAATACGCATTCAATGCAAAGAAACATACACTTGGACACTGTTCAGATCCACGCTCGACTTAACATCTGTCGCAGGATGCAAAAAGACAGATAGAGCCGTAAATCCAGCAACAAAAGCTGCTACTGTGGTGAAGAAGCCGAACACGCCCTGCGCACGATTGCTTGTTGAATACATGGTTGATTGTCGCAAGTCGAGCGATCTGATGTTATGAATGAATTACGCCCTTAGGCGTTGCGTTGGCTCAAAGTACGATGCTGAAATGTAGTAATTGAATGAGCTCAGCAATTGAAATGGGATAAATCAATAGTACATGAGTCTATGAGACGTAAGATGTTCGGAGCTCGTTTGTTTGGTTGCCGACGGAAAGACACGTTGTTGTAGGACGGTTGAGCCAATCAGAGTCCTGACCGTATAGCTTACCTTTTCTTGTAGACAATATTACTTTGGCAGACCAACGATCCATATATAAGCCTTGAGCAGTATTCACAATTCGTCAATTTGTTGATCGGATAGTGCATTTCTTAACCATTAGTATTTAAATCTTTCAGTCTACGCTGCTAAGTAGACACTGCGGCTTTAGGCACATAAGTTCAAACTTCTTCACCAGATTCGCCAGTTTCCCTGCTTCTACTGTACAATGCATGTGTTGTGATAACAGGATATCTAGGGCTGCGCCGATATGCGGTTGTTGTAGGTCAATCTGTTACGATAAAGCCTGGTCACATGAATCCATACCTCGCTGGTAGAGTCTAGCTTCCGCACGAATGATGCTTATAGGCAGTTGAGATAACCACCCAAATGAAGCACAGATTCCAAATCGTTTCTAGCTCATACTAAGAGATCATACTGCATCAACTGAAGCTCTGGTAGTGACTTGTTCGTTTTTGTTGCCAAGCTTTGAGATTTGCAGGAAAGCGTCCACTCCGTACCCTTCCAAACTGTGCAGCTCCAAGCTTCCTGCCCAGTATTCGGCATAAACTCTACTCATGGGTAGCCCTATTCCCAGACGGAGATTGGGTGGGCGTGAACTCAAAGTAGATAAAGACCCCTCACGATAGCTGCCTTTGGTGCTAGGCTTCGATTCTAGGGGAACCTCGAGCTCCTGCATAGTGGCAGCTAAGGTGGGGACCTGACCGAGATTTTCCAAACGATCCTGGGTACGTGGGCCTTTACTGAAGGACCATAAAGTTGGAAATATCTCCCTAGGAACACCGCCGCCTCGGTCCGATATACGTAGAGTGACATACTGTGATGCTTCACAAATAAGAACCTCAATGGGTGGAGGATCAGCGGTGGAGTCTTGATACTTTTCCATCACGGCCTGAATAGAGTTTCGCAAGAGTTCTCCGACGATGTATTCCAAATGGCCAAGGATATATGGGAATGTCGCATCAAGATGGCCTTTGATATTAATCTCCGGAATTTTGTTTGATCCAGAGCTTTGACGCATTAACTCTTGGGCAAATTTTCCACATCGTTCGACGACATCCTTTGCATTGCATTTGAGAAAGACCTCACCGACAAAGTCAGAGTTTTGGTCAGCTCTGGGGTCGGATTTCTGTGATCGCTGTGACCTGTTAAATGTTTCAGTCAAGGCAAGGTGTTGTTCTGCTATCACGCGTCGGGAGATTCTCTGCATGTGTATGTTAGACATAATCACAATAACTAGCATATGAATTCATTCTTACTGCGCGAAGCATTGTATTCAAAAATTTATCAATCTCGTCTGGTTTCACAAGGCCTTGGCACTCAAGCACTCCCATGGCGAGGTTTGGAATGACCGTCAAGTGTTCCTTGAGCGTTTCTCGTAAAACATCGCAATAGCGATTATTATCATCTAAGGACTGAATTTCCGGAATAGTTCTGAACCTCTCAAAAGCCCTGTAGTAGAGTTCGTAGACTAATGATATGTGTGGATTTGCAACAACTACGTATGGTAGTGTTTGCATGTCACGCAGGCGATGTGCCAGTCTGGATGGTATCATTAGCAAATGGACACACAATTGACTTGAGCGAGACAACGCCCAGCGCACCTAGTGGGAAGCTCGGTTCGAACATAATTGGCAGAGCTCAGTAAGCGTGGTTCTGTCAAAGCTCGACCAAAAAATGTCAATTGGCGTAGACTGATAGGGCGCACTGATCGTTCCACCCATCTGTGAGTCATAGTGTTAGCTGGACTTGAATTTCTAGAGACTATTCATTTCTCACTCATCAAGTATAACAGCAGGTCTCCATGGAGGCGGCTTGTGTGATTGTGTCGAATATGAAGCCAAACTGAAAATTGACCGCTTATGTGGCTGGTAGCAGGTAGACACACGACCTCTAATCATGGTGTCTCAGTCATGCAATGGCTGATCCTCTTGGCAGTCTATCCCAATGAGACCAGGTATTGTTGACTGCACAATGCTGCCTGATGGGTCTATGCATGGCCATTCAGCAATTTTTCGACATGGCAGATTGGAGTGAAAGTAGATGGCAACCAAAGAAAGTTGAAGGATTCATGAGGAACCCTTCACTTTTCTGAATGATATCTGCCAAGGCGGTCTGGGAGGTGTTAGCGTTAGCGTGACATGTGTGAGCCTTGCTAGCCTTTCCCCGCAACTCTTTTTGCACTATCCTACATATAGACGCACTGATATTACAATTTCTCTTTTTATAGAGACAATTGACAAGATGCATATCATAATTCACCTGATACATAGCTTCCAGACATGTTAGTAAATCACTGGAGACCTTGTAATCTATCAAATATGCGAAATGGCAATAGATACAAGGAGCTTGGGCGCGTATAATGTAAGATTTGTAATTACCATACGGCCTTATCGCTATCAAGCCGATCGGCCGTATTTACCAAGCGATATGGAGTATATTATGTACTGAACAAAGGATGTAATTTGTATTAAGTGATCTTGATATACGTGATAATTGATGCAGTCAACTTATTAGATTAAAAATGGTGGCTTAAACAAGCCCCAAACATCATCTCCTAATATGAAGTACGAATCATACAAGAGTGATCTACAAAGTACAAATGTCCGTGTGTAATTCCAATATTACCCGACAGTATGGTACACTGCACAGTATGTGGTATTACGGACAATACTGTATGGCGATACACGGCTAACTACAAACATACTAGTGCTGAAGGTCTTGCCCAGATTTACTGATTGATTCTTTCCTGCGGCGTGCTCAATCATCGTCACTCCGCCTTTCCAGACCTCATCCTCCCACCTCATCGACATTTCTTCCTCTCTCAACTAGCCACCGTGTCTCTTGAAGTTAATTTTGTGAGATTCTCTTCTTGTGTTGTGCGCATTAGTGCTCCATAACTACGCGGAGGTAATATCCCCTCCATGGCCAATGTAAGTGCGAATGCCTCTTCAATGATGTCTTTGGCTTCTCCGCCGCCCCGGCATATCAACCATACGGCCTGAACAGCTTCCATCCTATTCAAGTCAATCTGTACTGATTTCTCACCGCGACGGAGCTATTGCTAATTTTTTCTCTTCCGTTTCGTCCGATGTAGCTTGGGGAGAGCGAGATGCTCTACGACGGATATGACCAATACAACAACAATGATCGGACCGATGTTATTGTCGTGTCTCGATCAGGTTCCGAAGATGAACCAGAGTCCGAGCCACTTGCAAATGACTGTACGTTTTCCCTCTTCCGGCGATACTGGAGGCCTCAGAACAACCCTGGTGGTCCAGAGTCATAAAAGCTTGAATCTGACATTCCTTGGACAGTCCCGGCCATGATGGCACGAGTCCTTCCCAAGGACCCCGAATTAGAGACCGAAGCCGAGGCTTACAACACATGGCACATTAAAGAATGGCGGAAGCTGAAAAAGAAGGAACATGGACCTATTTTTGAATGCGGAGGAGCTCCATGGTGCGTGCATTGTCTCGGTCATTTGTTTCCGAGGTTGCTTGGATCGTTCCTAACAAGCTGTTAGGCGAATCCTCTTCTTTCCCTACGGCAACCAGGTCGATCATGCCTCGTTCTACCTCGAGCAAGCTTGGGAAAAGGACCCTCCCGAGAACTGGTATGCATGTGTACAGTTCTCTTTGGTCTTGTGGAATGTGAATGACCCTTCCATACATATATCTCATGGTGCGTATTCATAAATATCCTATTTATCACTCGCTGACAGGGGAGAAGTTGCCACGCACCGATTCAACGCAGAGGAAGCCGACTGGGGCTTTACACGGTTTGCCGAGTTGAGGAGGCTCTTCCAGACGGGTTTCGAAGGCCGTGGGACTCCTCTGGTCCAGAATGACGAGGCTATGGTGACCGCCTATGTCCGGATTGTGAAAGACCCCACGGGAGTGCTATGGCATAGCTTCCAGAAGTAGGTGACAACGCTGTTGTATTGGTCATTCCTAGTCCCGTTATCTAACACGACAACACAGCTACGACTCGAAGAAAGAAACCGGTATGGTCGGGTTGCGAAATCAGGGTGCGACTTGCTATCTCAACTCTCTACTTCAGTCATTGTACTTTACAAATGCTTTTAGAAAGGTAAGTTGCCTTTCCACACATAAGGTTCACCATTAAAGGGATTATTCTGCAGGCTGTATATCAAATACCGACAGAGGAGGAGGCTACAAGAGAAAATAGTGCATGGACCCTGCAACGGTTATTCTTCAACCTTCAAACCAGTGAGAACGCTGTCTCTACCACAGAACTCACAGCATCTTTCGGCTGGGAATCTCGACAAATATTCGAACAACAAGATGTTCAAGAATTATGCCGCAAGCTGATGGAAAGGCTCGAGGAAAAGATGAAAGGAACACCCGCCGAAAAGGCACTTCCGGATCTATTTGTTGGCAAGACGAAGACATATCTCTCGTGTATTAATGTTAACTATGAGTCGTCTCGTGTAGAAGAGTTCTGGGATATTCAACTCAACGTTCGGGGCAACAAGACACTGGATGACAGCTTCAGGGACTACATACAAGTTGAAACACTTGAAGGTGAGAATAAGTATGATGCTGGCTCTCCATACGGTCTTCAGGATGCCAAGAAGGGCGTTATATTCGAGAGCTTTCCTCCGGTCCTACATCTTCACTTGAAGCGATTTGAGTACGACATCAATAGAGATGCCATGATGAAAATCAATGACCGCCACACGTTCCCAATGGAGATTGATCTCAGTCCCTATCTTTCAGCAGAAGCAGACAAATCCGAATCATGGGAGTACCAGCTTCACGGAGTTCTTGTACACAGTGGAGATTTCAATGCCGGCCATTACTACGCATTTTTGAAGCCTACCAAAGATGGCCATTTTTACCGATTCGATGACGACAAAGTCATTCGCGCAACCGATAAGGAGGTTCTCGAGGAGAACTACGGCGGGGAATATGATTTGTCCAACCGTTCAATGGCTATGAAGCAACAATACGCCAGAGGGTTGTCGACAAAGCGCTCGATGAATGCTTACATGTTGGTGTACATTCGGAAAACACGACTAGACGATGTTTTACTTCCTATTACCAAGGAGAATGTCCCATCACATATAGGTAGGGACTCATGCCGGTCATTCTTTCCCGCCAAATGGCAATGCTGACTGTACTTGTAGAAACGCGCTTATTAGAAGAACGTGCCGAATTGGTCCGAAGAAGAAAGGAACGAGAGGAGGCTCACTTATACATGAATGTCGGAGTGCTTGATGACACGACTTTCCAAGCTCACCATGGCTTTGATCTTACTAGTTCTGATCTTCCAAGTGGAGATGCCGCGCTACCCAAATCATATCGTATCCTTCGCGCGAAGAAGGTTAGCGAGTTCGCACAGGAGCTTGCCGAGGAGAAAGGATTGAACCCGAAACAGGTCCGCCTTTGGGTCATGGTCAACCGACAGAACAAAACCATCCGTCCCGACCAGGTGATTCAGAACACAGACATGACCATGGAAGAAGCCTGGAGCCGACTTTCAACTAAGAACAATCCTCTCAAAGTCTGGATGGAAGTTGGCGAGGTTGGGCCAGATGGCGCTGTATCATGGCCGGAGGCTGGCTCCTCCGTCCTCATATTTTTGAAACATTTCGACGTGCCCAATCAGACTTTGACAGGTGTGGGATCGGTATATGTTCGTAAGAACCAAAAAGTCGCAGATCTTGCACCCGTCATTTTAGAGAAGATGGGTTGGGCGCCAGGGACTGAATTCCTACTCTTTGAGGTATACGGCTGCAGAAGAACCAATCTCCGGACTCGACAGGCTAACATTGTTCTCTTTCCTACAGGAAATCAAACACACAATGGTTGACCCAATGAAGCCAAAGCAGACTTTCCAGCAGTCTGAAATACAGGACGGAGATATCATTACGTTTCAACGATCATATAAAGAAGCCGAGTCAGTATTTAACAACACGATGACATATATTTCCGTCAAGACTAACCAGATTCTAGCCTGCCCCCCACCGCACTGTATACCGAGACTCGCCAGTATTACGACTATCTCTTGAACCGCATGAAAGTGAAATTTGCTCCTTTGAAGGGACAAGGAGACGAGTTCGTCCTCACACTCAGTCGAAAGATGACGTACGATCAATTTGCCAAAAAAGTTGGCGAACATCTTGGCATCGATTACAGCCATCTTCGTTTCTGCCCTGTGCTCGCAACTAACGGAAAACCGAAACAACCCATCAAGCGAACGATAAACCAGACACTGTTTCAAATTCTGAACGGACAATATGGAAGCTACGGGTATAGCATGCATCTGCCGGATGCCCTTTACTACGAGGTTCTCGACACGAGTCTTAGTGAATACGAAACAAAGAAGACACTGAAAGTAACGTGGCTCATCGATGGTATCAACAAGGAGGTACGTTACTTCTGAATAGAATGCACGATTCTCTATGTACTGACATGGCAAACTGCAGACTACTTATGAGCTACTCGTACCCAGAACCGGCACCGTCAGCGATGTGTTGGCTGCGCTTCAGAAGAAGGCAGATCTCGACGATGAGTCCATGAAGGTTGTTCGAATCTATGAGGCACAGAATGGAAAGCTTCACAAGGAACTTCGACATGACCTTGCCATCACTGGATTGAATGAGTACGTGTCGCTTTACGCGGAGAAAATTCCCGAGGATGAGCTCAACATGCAAGGCGACGAACGTCTCATTACGGCATTCAACTTCGACCGGGAACCTACTAAGTCTCATGGCATTCCCTTCAAGTTTGTCGTGAAGCCTGTAAGTGTCGCTGTTTTCATACGAGATAATGAAACATGACTGAGACTTCTTTAGGGCGAAATCTTCGAGAAGACGAAAGAACGGTTATCGAAACGAACCGGTATCAAGGGCAAGCAATTCGAGAAGATCAAGTTTGCCGTTGTTCCTCATGGGATTTATCAGAATCCTAGATATCTAGAAGATGGTATGTTTTAGGCATTTGAAATGAAAAGAATATACTAACACAACCTGGCAGATGACATTCTTTCAGATGTGGCCACGGAAGCTAACGATACCTTGGGACTTGACCACGTGAATAAGAATCGAAGCTTTTGGAGAGGCGAGACATTCTCTATCAAATAATGGAATGCACATCGGCGTTGTGTGTATGTACGTTGTCAGTAGAAAGTTTCTCTGGAAATTTTGAAAAGACAGCTTTTATCAGAAAGCTGCGAGCTGAAATGTCCCCATAGTGCCATCATTTAATAAGACAGTTATGGTACTACGTGTATATGTTCTTGGGTGGTTATTTGAATTATAAGAACGCAAAACGACCCAAATATTGCAGAAGAAATACGGTCCCTATATTGTAAATATGACATTTAATTTCGAGCATGGTCTTGTAGGACTACGAATATGCCTTAGAAAGGGTAAGCACTCTCAAGCTCTGCATATGCATCATAACCATGAACTCAAGGTTTGAGTTTCGGTTGCGTCCCATACAGTCAAGGTCTTCCATCGTCTACCTATTTGATTAGAAATGCAAGCAATATCTTCATATCTATCCCACGATTGAGCTGGAGCCCTTTTATTTCTATCGTCATATTATATAACTTCCCAGAGGACGTATCCGGTATTTATCACAAGACAATGACAATGACTGCCTTTTAGGGTTTGATGGTTCATGCCTCAGGCAACAATGCAAACACAGCAAACATCGAACCCGCTAGCTGTCCAGTTCCGCCAATTCAGGAGAAAGCCAAACAACAATTAATCCGATCAATCTGTTCGCATCGCGCATCTTCACTTGCGACATCGCTTTGAACCACATATACGATGCGCGCTGTCAAAATTGTGGCGGGCCTGTTGGCTACGCTGGTGCCAGCTGTTTCAGCGACCGCGCTGACGTACAAACTCGATGCTCATGAGAAGGCGTGCTTTCACGCCGATGTGACACAGAAGGACGTCAAGGTGGCTTTTTACTTTGCTGTAGGTTGCCTGTTGATACGGATTCCCAATTAGGGTTTGGATTTACTGTGAATGGATGGCGCCTGACGAACGTGACAATCGCAATAGGTGCAATCCGGTGGCTCCTTCGATATCGATTACCAGGTCACCGGACCCCTTGACAAAGTGATTCTGGAAGGAACCAAAGAACGACAGGGCGACTATGTGTTTACGGCGCAGAGCATAGGCGAGTATAGCTTCTGTTTCAGCAATGAAATGTCGACTTTCGCGGAGAAGCTGGTTGATTTCGAGATTGCGGTATGTCCCTCGACCTATTGTCAATGAAGTATCGCACAGCTAATAGAGTCGCAACAGGTTGAAAACGAGCAAAAAGCCGAACTCCCATCCCGTCAGGGTGCGAGCCCCGAACAAGCCACCGCCGTCGAAGAATCCATCACAAAGGTGTCTCACCTGTTGTCTACAATTTCTCGAAACCAAAAATACTTCCGTACGCGTGAGAACCGAAACTTCAGCACCGTGCGCAGCACCGAGCGACGAATTTTCAATTTCAGTGTTATTGAGGGTTTGATGATGATTTCTATGGCTGGGTTGCAGGTGTTTATTGTGCGGTTCTTCTTCCAGGGGGCTAGGAAGGGTGAGTTTTCTCCACATCTAATATGTCCGGAAGGATAGATGCTCATATGAGTTGTTTCTAGGCTATGTATGATCATGAGATTGCGATATATGTTATATGCTTGACATCAATCAATGGGACGTGTGCTCGGTTTACGAACTTTGTGGCGTGTATTATGCGACATTTGCGGATTGCGAGGAGTGTCTTATATACAGTACTGAAAAGGGTTGGCTATAGCGTAATGAATATATGGATACACTTTTTCAACATGACAGTGCACGGCATCGTGTTACGCTATATATGCTGGCAGTTATCCCATGTGGGATATGTTGAATGCATTTGTTAATGATTGAGTCGAATCATGCGGCAGAGGGTCGATTTCTGTAGTTTTACACCCGTGATGGACCGCAGATGCTTCAATGAGGACCCCCTGCCTGGCTAAACAGATCTGGATCGGACCCACCCACCAATTAACGTGACGGGAAGTTTCAAAATGAACACGATACTTGGGTATCTCGTGAATTCTGACTCTACATAGTAGAAAGGAAGCAACGTATGGGTCATGACGGTGGTTCTTCAAACCCGTCCTAGTCGGCGACTTCGGACACACCACCATGGAACTAATGTCGACATCGCCATTCTGGGTCTAGGTCATGGAGCTAGATGAGAGCCACTGGTTCACATACCACGGGTCGTATTCAGCGATCTCACTATCTGTCGCATTGCGCGGCTTCCAGTCGAGAGTACACGGCAGCGCCATTCATACCACGCAGGGCTTCGAGATTAGGCTGGGTTTCTAGAAGATGCTACACAGGTTTTCAGTCTGCTCACCTAAAATATAGTAATTCGCCTACAGATCGATGAAAGATAGAGGGTGGGTTGGTGCTCGGAATTGTTTTTCCGTCCCCCGCTTTTGATAGTGCTAGTCGCAGCAATAGCGGCTATGAGCCTATTGAGTGGAAGCTTGCGCATTCCACCCCTGCTACAATGATTTTGTCGTTGTGCGGGGGAGTTATATACTACATGCTAATAATTAGTTGGTTTGTTATTGCATACATAGTAGATATCGTCCCAGAGGAATTGGCTGTCGGACCATGCGGCGAACGGTACCAACGGCGCCAGGACGTGGCTTGAGGCCCTGCTCCCAAAGCGGAAGCTGACAGTGGATGGGAGTCTATATCGGGAATAGCTCCCGGAGTGCGTGCACCCTGATGCCCGAATAGGCAGAGCGCGAAAGCACGGAGCGCAGGATGACGTCAAGCGTCGGGGTTTACCTTCGCTGTTCGAAGAAGCCGCAACGTCAGCGGATCGCCGAGCGGCATATATGTGGTATGCTCAATTGAATTCTAATCTGATACGGCGCTGTTATCAGATGTATCGCACTACGTAGAATCACCGCGAAAGGCACTGGCGCCGCCACCATCGGAGGGGAAACTCTGTTGCAACGTCGACTCCATTCCCCGAGATCGGGCTGGGCCAGGGTCAACGAGCCGGTGAAGATATGACGCTGTATGATTGTATGTCTGTTGTACAGCTGGGGTTGGACTTCAGATGCTTTCATCACGTACAGTCTAGACCTGCGTATGATCGCATCGTCCCATGCCAGACGCTGTTGCTGACTTCGCGTAGTGCGGATGTCCATCAGTTGGTCAATCAGCGAGCCAAGTGGGGCCGTGACGCCAATGAACGGGGTTTGGGACATGATGGAGACAAGAATGGATACAGCAGAGTGATGGTGCAATAGCATTGGCTGCCGATACGGTCATACTGGGGTATCGGACCACCATCAAGCGTCAATAGCACGAGAGCAGCGCTAGAGCATGACATGTAGTGGGCTGTCTGCGGGCCGGAGTGCATCGCTCCTTCCGTGCTATACTAGCACTCTCTGTAGGGAATGATCTCATGAAAGGAACGCTCAACAGCGAGAAACACCCAAGCCCCCCCTGAGGCCCTTGACCCACTAGCTTAGCGAGAGTTTGGTTGTGTATGGATGGATGCATCCTGTCTGTCAAGTGGAGATGCTCCTCTCTTCGCAGCGGCAAATAACGAACGCATCTGGTGCTCCACCCGTCGATGTACGCGAAGACGTGTGTGGCGATCGTATCTCTGCTCCTGGTGATATCATCGCCCTATCACAGACAGCCCTGGCGGCCGGCGTATAATATATCCCCTCTGGCTGGAGCGTCTGATTGGTTGCGTGCCTGCCGCAGCGTTGAGGGCACCCACCCCTTATTTAAGTCCATACCTTCCTTCCACCTGACTTGTCTTTTGATGGTTCGCAAACTGTCTTCTCAGCAATCATCTTTCACATTTCTCCTTGCGCACGCTGTACTCGGCTTGCATTCTACTATTTGTCGTGCAAAGTCCAGATCGACAGTACCAACCCTCCTCGCAGAGTTCGAAAAGCTCATGAGTGATTCAGCCCGCGAGTTTTATAGCGACCGCCAAGTGCATTAAGACTCCTGAACACTTCTTCTTCACCCTTCTCTGTAAGGACTCCAGCGTGTATTCCCGAGATGAGCAAGGGAGAGCAAGACCGCACGGGCAAGGGGTGGTGGAAATTGGCTCAACAACAGTTGTGATCGAAGTCCATCTTTACTGATAAGCTCTTAGATGTATCAGGCTATGCATACACTCCCAATGCCGATCGATCCAGCAGAAGGTTTACCCTCCGAGGATATCTCAGGCCGCACCGCCGGCATCGGTCCCATGGAGACTGCCCCCGGCGTCGATCCTCATTCCTCGGTTGATGACTATAACCGTGTGATGCTGCAGTATACTCAGCGCCAGATTGAGGCTTTCACCCAGGCCGGCGACAATGTGCTGGGACGCCGTAACAGCGGCAACAGCCGAAGCAGTGGCCAAAGCAATAATTCTTCGGTGACCAACATGGCTGGTGCTGGCACTGCTCTCCCAGCGCAGCAGACTGGACGCAATACCAGCACCCAGTCTCCTGGAGGGGCTCGCACCTAGTGCAATGTTCCCCGTCGACTCTGCTGGAGAGGCTTGTTCTGAAGTGGTACGTTTTCTTTCCGTTACATGAGTAATATTCAAGTATCTCATGTTCTTGCAGATATGCTTTCAAGATTGGCAAACCCCATATCACCACCCTTCGATCGGCTCATCAAACCTCATCCATGCATCTCACGAGTCATGACATTTACCACACTGGAGAGGAGGCGTTCACGTTTCGGCATCAAAATGGTTGGAGAGACGATTGACTCCGCCTCCTCATTTGCCATTTCTGATTTGCCAGCGTTGGCGCCTGGATCGGAGTTTTACGTTTACCTACACCTGCACCTATACACACAGACATCGATACTCAGACTTGCCTCATCACTACAAGTAGGTTGAGTCGTTTGCGTTTAAGCCTTTGATTCTTCTTTCGACGATCGGTTCGTATCTATCTACGTGCGAGATATGATATGCATCCAATCCGATTTGGTACTACATTGACGATCGTTTTAGCCCAACTCGAGCTGGTGAGAATCCTGCGTTCCACATGCTACGATTTTTATTTTCCCCAGCACAATGCCCATCCCCTTTATTTTTCACATTGCAGTTCGAGTAGTCGACAGTCTCTCCTTTTCTTGTTTTGGACTGTGAGATAAACTGGAAGACTTTACTTCCGACACTGACAATACAATTTATTTAAACACCCATCTTTCTCGTCTTGAGTCGTGTGTCGTTTCTGCTGTGTGTCATTGCAGGCGATTGTGTTTTGTTACGACGTTACGATTTTACGACTTGTATACTATGTTACTTTGTTGTCACCTCGCTGGATCGAGATGTATGTATCATCATGGGACAGGATCATCTTCACGTTCGGAAAAGGGCAAAAGTTGGTCAACTAAGGTTTTGCATGAATATGTTAATTTTCCAATCTCTGCTGAACAGTTGTTCGTTGCTATATTAAACCTAAGACCAGTTGACGTTGGTCATGGTAAGCATGCAACTAAGACGCTGCATAGTTCTCAAAGCAGCGTCCTACAGAAGATGATCCTGTCTCATCTCGTAAACTAATACCTTGTAAGTCGATGAGTAATGTTAGATTAGTCTATAGAATTGCTTTGATTGGATAACTTAGATTACAGAGGTGAGAAACAAGGATGCGCAACAAATGAGCCAAAACTCTTTAGCCTTCGTATGGGCTGGGCGTAGATAGGCATAATAGCATCATCACCAGCGTCATCAATCATTCTGTTTCTACTTAACAGCAAGCATATATCTAAAATAAATCTGATCGCAGACTCGGCGACAGATGACCCTGCGCTATATGTCGAAGTAGTATTGTACGAGCTGAGTTATTAGGATGGCGAAGTGACAACCATCGACAATGAAACGGTGGCGAGAGCGAGTGAGTGTGGTAGATGATTAGGCTCGTCTCTCTTCTGTAGAGGACAGAAACGTCGATAGGTAATCAAATGCCGTCATCTCCACCGCTATCACGTTTTGTTCGAGGCTCTCTATCAGGCACTACGATACACCCAAATCAATCTACAGACCGGCTCCAAATTAGGAAGTAGCTGAGACTGTACTGCCAGAAGATGGCCGAGACAACATTTCACGAAGCTAATTGAAATGAGGAGGTGGCGAGCGAGTGCGACGAATAAACCAGACCTCTGCTCTTCAGCTTGTGGAGGGCAGCAATCTAGATAAGCGAATTGGAACATTTGAATCCTTTCGATCGTCATCGGGTCCTCACCTGGTCCAGAAGAGCAGCATTGTTACACTCGGGTACATTTTTAACGGGTCAATATTATCATCGGCTCGACCTAACTACACAACTCCAGCCCTCGGTGGCTACGTATCAGCGTCATCTCACCTGTCTCGGCCTAAGCGAAAACAAAGAGCTATAGTTGATAGTGATAATACCCGGGCGTCAATACTGATGGAGAGATGTGCATCTTTCAGCCCCTTCCTAGACTACCAAACGCATTTTCAGCTATGCAGCCGGCCAATACAAGCATCCTTGACGTACATCACCGCTGCCATATGTTCTAAAGTGCCTCTAAATTTACGGGGACCATGTACGGATGGGTCCTGGGGGCGGACGATCATATAACACAGCAATGGATGGGATTAGGGCAAGTCTGTAACCGAGCCGACGACGTCAGACATGGCGTCAGGGGCATATCTTAGCTACCCGTTCCCCGTCTGTCTCTCTGGCTGTCTCCATCAATGACACACTTGTCTCCATCAATGCTGAAGGGGTATGTCTGTGCGTCGACAGCTGGACCTTCTGCTTCTTGCTTTATGTTTCTGTCGATTGCGGAGATATTAGACATCGTGTTATAGACTGGGCCGCATTGTGTCCCATCGTCTCCTCCTAGCCTGGGCGATAAAAGATATTGATCTTCCTTAAGAAAGGTCATCGACGACGTCGGAAGCTACCTAGGTAGGAGTTCTTATAGTATATATCATTCGTCTGTGATGCAAGAGCGTTACCTAGGTAGGGTTGCGGACATTGCTACCTAGGTACGTAGCAATCATGAAATAGCATTTGTTTTCAATCGAGCTCTAGCCTGTTCGCCAGTGAATTTACTCTTGTGTTCGTAGGTATTGCACGCGAAACCGTTCGCTTTTCAGTATGCTGAAATGTAGTTGTTTGCCTGATATAGATGCAGCTGTCATTGGGCGATACATTCCGCATTCGGAATAAAGTCAACACCGTTCGGAGTACGTAAGATAAGCACGGAATACACAACACTCCGTCCTATGTCTTTGTTTAATCCTCTGCGCAAAATGATGATTGAATTTTGTGATAATTACCATCAATGCAGAACTACTGTCGTGATCTTCTATGGCCGACACAGAACAGAGCCCTCTTCTCGGGGAGCGACCGCAACAGCAACCATACAAAAGCCAGTCATTATGGAACGCAACGCGAATATGCATCATCTGCTATATTGGCGCTCTTCTCTTTGATTCGACCCAAATCCTGCGCACAATGCCGAGAACTCGACTTTTCGAGTCGGTCATATGTCAGAAATACTACGCTTCAAAAAACGCCATACCAGAGCACATGTGCAAGGTAAACCCGGTACAGGAACAGCTCGTCACAACGCAAACATGGCTCAAAGTTGGCGAGAGTATATGCGGTGTGTAAGCCGGCCAATCTAGATGCATCTGCTTTTATGCTGACTGAATTTCAATGTACAGCGCTTCTCGTGGCACTCCCATTCGGTAATATGGCAAACACCAAGGGCCGGTCGATGGTGTTGGTCCTAGGCATCTCGGGCCAACTTCTTGCAGACGCATGGATTGTCGCGGTTTGCTTCTTCGGCGACACTCTGCCGCTTTCCCTCGTCTACGTATCTCCTATTCTACGATCGATCGGTGGAGGGGAGATGGTCATGTCTGCCATTATACATGCTCTCCTGGTAGACGTGGTGAGCGAAAAGGACCGTGCGCAGGCATTCTTTAATATGGCTGCCATGACGCTTATTGCCGAACTGGTAGCCCCCGCTATTGGTTCTATGCTGGTCAGTTGGCAGGGCGTGTATGTTCCATTGCTGTGTGCCTTCCCGCTACAGGTTACCAATATGATAATACTCGGTCTGCTTCCTGATACTAGACCTCCGGAAATTCCGGAGAACGAAATTGAAAATGAAAATGACTGCGAACCAGCTGAGGACAGAGGCCTGAATGAGGTTTCGGATAATGAGGGCTTTGCTGCTTGGTGGAGGTCTCTCAAGAAAAGCTGTGCACCCTTCCAGACAAAGGCAATCTGGCTGGTGACAGTCTGTTATATCTCCACCATGATGGCTAGAGATACAATTGACTTTTTAGTTCAATATGTCTCCAAGCGATTTGACTGGAGCTTAGCCAAGGTATGCATTTGCGCTTTCAATATCCTGTTGCTTGTTACTTCATTTGCTGACACAGACATGATGCATGTTAGGCAAACTACCTGATTTCGATCAAGGCGCTGGTCAGTATGGCACTCTACCTCGTCTCGCTACCACTTGTCAGGCGGTCCTTTGCAAAGAAACACTCCATGTCACCCCCAATAATAGATCTATGGGTTGCGCGAGGAAGCGCTTTGTTTGGTGTCCTAGGCCCTATCCTTCTAGGATTGGCCTCTAAACCATTCTTCTTGGTCATATGTAAGTTTACCAGCAAACTCCCCGTGAATCCGACATCTTGATTGATGGCATACAGCACTTATTCTTTTCACCTTTTCTTTGGGATACCCATTTTCCATACAATCATATGGCACGTCGTTAGTCCAACCAGTGGAGGTCGCTCCATTCTTTTCTGCGCTGGCAGTTCTTCGGATTGCTGCTACTCTCTTGACATCTCCCCTTCTTGCTATGGTATTTAAATATGGGTTAAAAGCCGGAGGCGCGGCGTCGGGCTTGATATTCGATATTGCGGGTGTATTATTCTTTATTGCTGCTGTTGGCAGCTTTTTGCTCGCATAGAACGTATAAATGGCCAACGCCATTGGTATAGAAGGTATAGAATAAGAAGAGTAGATAAATCATACTTGCATCATGCAATGACAACTGTGGAGGTTTCTGGATTAAATCGAACTCCCAACCAACCTAGAGACTCCTCACTGGCCATGTTGAATACATCTGATGGCAGATCACCTGTATCTTGAATAGAATTTCGATTGACTGATCGGTATCCAAGTCCAGTGCCAGCATCATCTTGCCCAAGTCTGATGGAGGCCGATAATAAGGGCGTCATTCAGTTTGAAATCACACTCTCCAATTCTAAACGCGCCGACCGTCAGAAGTCGATTTTCTGCAAGGGTAGCTCAAACCCAGGAAACCCAAAAGCTGAGTGTACGATAATTTCTGACCGGATTTTGCTTGGGGTTAGGGCTACTTAAATACGGTGCGTTGGTAAGTGGGAATCTACAAGAGTAACTTAGTACATACAAAAATAAAGTTGAAGCAACTTGCCGATACTCCGCGAAACGAGTATAAAGCGATCAATGCAATGTGTTTGTCTGCCTACTTCTTGTACCTACAGTGCAACTAGCCTATCAGTCAAGGTGCTTATCCCACGATAAGGATCTCTTGGAATTTTTATCTGGTCAGATGAGTTGTTCATTCTGTGGGCCTAGAAATGATTCTGTCCATTGAGACGAGATGGATAATGAAAGTTTGCTGCCGGCTAATCCTCGGGTCTTTGATTTGCAGGATCGCCGGCTAATCTTCGGCGCTTTCTATTGCTGGCTCGATTTGGAACTACTGCATCAGCTTATATCCAGCTTCTTCCCCTCCTTCAATTGATTACTATTGCTAAATCGTTCGCTGTGAAGACCAATACATCTGTCTTGCTCAAAATAACATTTTTATAACATCGGCATGGTGCAGCTTGATGTGGAAAAGACGCTCTCAGAGCTGGACTTGTTAGAGAAGATTGCTCTTACTGCTGGTAAAAAAACAATATCCTTTGGAGGGACAATTCGTCTGCACAGCGTATGACACTAACAATCCAAAGGAAACGATTTCTGGCACACAGTCCCCGTAAAACGTCTCAACATCCCCTCTGTCCGTACATCAGATGGACCAAACGGCGTTCGAGGCACTCGTTTCTTCAATGGAGTTCCATCGGCATGTTTGCCATGCTCCACTGCACTTGGCTCAACTTGGGATGTTGGGCTTCTTGAGCAGATTGGCGAGTTATTAGGCGATGAAGCCCGAGAAAAGGGCGTTCATGTTCTATTGGGACCTACGATCAATATCCAGCGCTCACCCCTTGGTGGACGAGGATTCGAATCGTTTTCTGAAGACGGGTTGCTTTCTGGTATCCTTGCGGGTTATTTCTGTAAAGGCGTCCAGTCGAAGGGGGTTGGTGCGACTTTGAAGCATTTCGTGGCCAATGATCAGGAGCATGAGCGTATGGCGGTTGATACGATTGTTACCGCGAGAGCGTTGCGTGAGATTTATCTATTGCCATTCCAGCAGGCATTGAGAATATGTCAAACAGCGTGCTTTATGACTGCATATAATAAGATCAATGGGACGCATGTGAGCGAGAACCCAAGTATCATTGATGACATTTTGCGCAAGGAATGGAAGTGGAATGGTCTCATTATGAGTGATTGGTAAGATGAAGCGTCCCTACTATATAAAGCAATTCCTGACCTTAAGGCCAGGTTCGGTACATATAGTACTTCTGGAGCAATTAATGCCGGTCTGGATCTCGAAATGCCAGGCCCAACCAGATGGCGAGGATCAATCCTCCACCATGCCGTAAATTCACGGAAAGTGGCTGACCACGTTCTCGATGAAAGAGTACGCAACGTCCTCAAGCTTATTGCATTCGCCCAGAAATCCGGCATCCCCTTCGACGCCGAGGAGAAAGGTCTCAATCGTCCTGAGGACCGGACACTCCTCCGTCGTGCCGCTGCCGAGTCCATTGTGCTCTTGAGGAACAACAACAGCGTTTTGCCATTTGACAAGACTAAGCCCATTGCTGTTATAGGACCAAACTCCAAGGTTGCTGCTTATTGTGGGGGTGGTTCCGCATCCCTACCTCCTTACTACACGGTAACTCCTTTCGAAGGAATACGCAACGCAAGCAAAGCAGACGTCAAATTTTCCCAAGGTGCTTATGCTCATCAAACTCTTCCGCTGTTGGGACCGTTGATGAAGACTCTAGACGGAGAGAAGCAGGGCTTTGAGTTCAAGGTATACCTTGATCCACCTGAACAAAGAACCAGCGACAGCAAGCCTGTTGATGAGATACATCTCGTTAGTTCATATGGTTTCCTTGCTGATTACAAGAATCCACACATCCCTGGCGATTTGTTCTACGCCGATATGGAGGGAACTTTTACACCGGAAGAAGATGGCCTATATGACTTTGGTGTTACCGTGGTTGGCAGTGGAAAGTTGTTCGTTGACGGCGAACTTGTTGTGGATAATGCCACTACCCAGAGACAAGGAGTAGCCATGTTTGGCAGTGCAACGGTTGAGGAAACTGGCGCCAAAGAGCTCAAGGCTGGAAAGACATACAATATTCTATTCCAATATGGCAGCCGTCCAACGTCGAAGCTGGAGAACCGTAGTGTCATTGACTTTGGTCTTGGAGGATTTTCTTTTGGTGTTGGGAAGCGCATCAGCCCAGAAGAATCGATTCAGCAGGCCGTTGAGTTGGCAGCAAAGACTGAACAGGTTGTTCTCGTTGCTGGGTTGAATGGCGAGTGGGAAACTGAGGGCCATGACCGTGAAAATATGGATCTGCCTCCTGGCACGGATGAATTAATTTCTCGCGTCCTCGATGCAAACACCAACGCTGCTATTGTCATCCAAAGCGGCACGCCCGTCACCATGCCTTGGGCCGATAAGGCCAATGTCATTGCTCAAGCATGGTTTGGAGGAAACGAGCTCGGAAACGGTCTTGCTGACATTCTTTACGGCGACGTCAACCCAGCCGGCAAGCTGTCTTTGACTATTCCTGTCCGTCTACAGGACAGTCCATCATACATCAACTTCGGCTCTGAGCGGGGTCGTGTATTGTATGGAGAGGACGTCTATGTGGGATACCGGTACTTTGAAAAGACAGGAGTCAAGCCCTTGTTTTCTTTCGGACATGGTCTTTCATACACCACGTTTACAAGATCAGATATGTCATTACAGGTAGATGCAGAGAAACCTGTCCTTGAGGACGGTGAGACGATAACCGCCTCCTTGACCGTCACCAATACTGGGCCTGTCGCTGGTGCAGAGATAGTACAGCTATGGATACAACCCCCTACACTCGAAAGAATTAAAAGACCGGTTCGGGAACTGAAGGGATTCACAAAGGTTTATCTACAAACAGGAGAAAAGAAGACTGTCTCGATAACGGTTGAAAAGAAGATCGCCACTAGCTTCTGGGACGAGATTAGACAGTCTTGGGCTTCTGAGAAGGGTGAATATACTGTTTTACTTACTGGAACTGGAGATGAGAAACTCTCCAAGAAGTTTACTGTTGAGAAGAGTCGGTACTGGCTTGGACTGTGAAGTCGCTCTGCGAGGATTGGCTAGGCTGACATTTCCGGCGGGCGATTTTCTCAAGTTTCTTCTATAATAGCACTATGCTAATTGAAATGAATAATGAATGATAACAATCGAATCTGGAGACCTTTGAGAACTGACTGTCTCGACGTTCTTTCGGGATACCGTGGAATGTAGAGTACAGTGTGGAATGTTAACCTCTCAATTATTCAACCAATAGAATTTGGAATGAAGCCACGACTTAATAAAAGTAGAGTTGACACATTCCACACATTCCTAATGCTTGACAGACACATTCTATTGGGCGAGCCTGCTAGATAGGTTGAGGAGGTTGGCATACATTCCAGAGTCCTTCTTGTTCTAGAACACCATAGGCACACTATCACTATGTACCTGCATAATTTCATGCCTAAATCAAAGGCTGGTAAACCTGGGGTATTTCGGCCGACTTGAAGAATGTTCCGAAACCCTTCTATTCGTTAGAGGCAGGAGGCTGGTAGGCATTTGAGGCGTCGAACTGTGGCACAAAACTGCCTAGATAGGAAATTTCCTCGACGACGCTCGGTTCTTGTAAGTGGTTGGGAATTTCTACTACTTGTCTATAATTCCTGTTCAGGGTAGCATGGATTTAGTATGAAGATCAATTCCATTATTTATGGGGCGATGATGTCCTCTTGCAAACAGTTCAAAATTCATCTTTTCATCCTCTCCTATCTCTAAGAACCTCATCTGATACGCGAAAATAGAACAGTGCAGATCCATATTCAATTATCCAAAGAACCCATTATTGCAAGGTACGTTTCTTACCTAGGTATCCGCGAAGACCTGCATGTGAACACTATAGACTGACATACTCGACTCTATTCAAAGGAGCAAACAAACAACAAGAAGCAGAAATGTTTCTCGATCCTACTCCACTGGCCATTTTCCTCGCAATCACCCTCTCCACATCCACTCAAGTCCTTGCAGTACCACATAGACGGCATCATAACCCGATCCTCGGTCGATCGGGTGAATTAGGGTATTATGGACAACTACATGCACATGAACCCATGCACACAGCGACGCTGCCGTCTCAGACCTCCTCCGTAAGAGTTCAGAAGGTCAAAACTATTACAGTGATTCCGACCCCGGTAAGGACGCCGATGCCGAGCCACATGCAGTTCCATTTGCCGCACGTTATGCCGCTTCCAGATGGAACTAGGAAGCCGGCTGAAATGAACTCTTCTACTACTACAACTTCATCATCATCGTCATCTTCAGCCACATCGGAGATGACATCAGAGACAACAACTACTTCTGAATCCACATCTTCATCATCCACCCAAGAATCGAAAGCAGCAGCAGCATCAATTACATCGGCGTCCGTAATTGTCGTTGCTCTTCCCTCAAGCTCATTCACAATCACTGTACCAGACCCCACGTCAGTCGCTATGCCATCGATCGCTACTCCGACGTTGCCATCTATTGCTACTATTGAGGACAGTGCTGCTTCTGAGGTTCTCTCGGTGCTTGGAATGAACATAGACCAATTAGCTAACACAGTCGCCACGATGACAACATCAGATACCACCGAGTCTAACTCTGATGGCACAGAGTCCACGAGCACAAATTCGGCTCAGCAATCAGCTGCAAGCAAAGTGTCCAAAGCGACATCAGCCTGCTCGACCGGAACGACCCGCAAATGTTGTTCTGCCGTGCATAACAACCTCAAGAACGTCGTGGGTGCTTTGGATGGTATCACAGGATTTGATCTCAATTTCCTCGCTCTTGATACATCGGTCGGACTTGATTGTACCGATATCGATAGCAATGACACCGCTGAAGATGGTGCCGTATGTTGGGATGTCGTGAGTTGTTGTGAGAATAATGCGATTGTAAGTGCCCGTCTGTATATCTCTCAGATCAATGTATGCTAATTTTCGGCTTATCTGCAGTCAAGCTTAGGCTCGATTTTCGTGGGCTGCGTGCCGGTTGTCTGAGACTGAATATTTAATTTAATTAGGGTTTGCATGGGCTGGAGTTGATTTAAGCATTTTGTCTGCGAGTATCGTTGTAGAGTCTGGCGAGGATATACCTAATTGTTAGTAGAATCATATTACTTTGTTTCTCAAGTAATAATAGTCTTGAATCGTTGAAAACAAAGGATATAAATTATAGTGTTATGCTCTCTATAGACGGTCCCCACCTAAACTTAGGTGAATCCGGGGCATCTGGGGTCTCCGTTGAAGGGCACGGACGGTCAGCTGACACCCTATTGCGCGAAGGAAGCCACAACCTACGATGTCAAACTTTCTTTATCCATCTCCTCCAATATTGAAGAATGAGCTATACGCGTAAACGGGCCGCGTTGGCCTGCGTTTTTTGTCGCAGCAGGTATTACTCTATCGTCTCTGTGTTATGCATCTGACTTTAGAAGGAAACGAAGATGTGACGCGCGGAAGCCGTCCTGCTCGAACTGTATCGACTTGGATGTTGAATGTCACTACGATGACACACCATCACAAAGGTTATCACTGGCCCTAATAGATCAATTAATTTCAATTTACTCACAGATCTAGGATTGATACATCCGGTGGCAGCCGAGAGATACTCAGCCGCTTGCGAAATATTGAGACGCTGCTTCATAACCAATCTGAGCGGATAACAGCTCTTTCGAGCGACACTCGTAGGTCTTCGTTGCATACTCACGATGCTGCAACACCGCGCAGCCAGCAATCACTTGCGATTGCAGATTCACACTCCCAAGCGTGGCCAGCTTCACATCTCAATGGTCCATCTGATTACTCAAACTTGCCACCTCTCACCATACCAGTCAAACATAAGACATCGTCATCATATCTATTGACTTTACCGTCAGTCAAGGCATTAATCGGTGACTATCCCACAGATCTATTCTTTAGGTTCGAACTTCGAAGTCAACTGCCTACTGAGCTCTCACTAGACCGAATTCAGCCTGCAACGCCCATGGCTGTTGAGCGGAGAATCACAGACGAGTTGGTATTATTCTTTTTCGCATACGTCCACCCTAACCATCCAATCTTGGACCGTGATGAATTTGAAATCTGCTATGCTCGGTTCCTGGAGCACGGGCCCGACTTTAGTGATGAATCAATCCTCTGCATGGTCGTTCTAGCATTAGGAGCCGTTTCCCCAGCGACTCCACACCCTGAAACATTCAAAGAGTCACCCCCAGGTATGGAATATATACAGTATGCTATGCCAAAATTGGCCTCAATTTCTGCATGGTCTTTTACTTCAAGCATGCTGGCGACTCAGGCCCTGGTTCTGGCTAGTGTCTACTTTGCCTACATAGTTCGGCCACTTCAGAGCTGGCGCTTGATTCACTCGACATCAACAATATTGCAAATCAACCGTGTTGGGTAAGTCCCAGCAAGTATTGGTAGATCAAATCTAACTTGCGACAGGATGGATTCACTTCGCAATATATCAAATGATTTCACTGACGGAGAACACCTCGCCCGCCTATTGTGGTCCTCCTTTCTTGTCGAATGTGACCGTCTCGCCGAGCTAGAGCTACCACGAAGCGGCTTAGAAGAGCTAACGGACAGTATCTATCTCCCAAATTGCACAAATCTCGGGCTCGAGGAGTCGGCATGGTACCTCGCCGAAATATCCATCCGGCGTTTACTTAACCGCATACACAACTCCCTATATCCCGGCAAGAAGCAGCCGCTTTCGCAGCCACCAGTTATATCTCTGACATTTGATGACTTTTCAATAGAAGAAGTAGCTTCTATTGATGCAGTTTGCAATGAGTTGCGCTCACAGCTGGAAACTTGGTACCTATCTATCCCGGAAGGTCTCCGGCCGATGTTAGAGGATACCACTACAGAAGATCCTGCCAACCGACAGGCAATATTGAAAATTCGGTACTTCGCTGCCAGACATATTATCTATCGTCCATTCCTACTTTGCATTGCTACGCACGACTCGAAGCGTGCTCCGCAGTCAATGATTGAGAAGGCTGTTCTGTGCATTGAGAGTTGCCGATGGTACCTACATCATATTTCGAAAGTTTTGGTGCGGCCCAGTCAATATACGTGGACATTTGCATTATCGTAAGAGCCCTGACTTTACTCGCGTGTTTAAAGCTTACTACTAACGATAATAAGTTCCCTCGGTGCAATTATAATTCTCACCCTAGCTTCTCTCAATCAAGACTTGCAAGCTTACGTTCCCGACGTCGACGAGCTGCAGACGATGACAATCGATAACCTTCGGCCATGGGCTTTTTCAAGCCTGGAAGCAGTTGTATCAATCTTAGAGGATATCAGGAAAAAGCGAAGACTTCTTTCGCAAGTATAATGTTGATATCCTTTATTGATTATGCGCCAGAATATTTACAGTTCGCCACCAGTTGGCTGCGCGATAATCTCTTTGCCAATATCACTAGTCCAAAAGCTGCCTGTGGGATACGTGTATTTCTCCAGCGCTTCTTCGGTATATCCGGTTGAATACCCAGGGGAGAGCGGGGTGACATAGTGAGCATCTTTAATCACGGAAGGATGTCTGAGGTTCTCCCGATGGCTATCAGCAGCCTCCAGCATTGACTTACGCCCACTAATAGCAATGTAGTCGATCGTACTGAGGTGAGAAGTCAATTCTGTCAATCCCATTGCTCCATTATGCGGCACGCAGGGTACATCAAATTTCAATGCCATGAGCATGACAGCCTAGACAGTCAGTTAGGTGTACAGAAGTGTGTCTAGTTCTACGGTTACTCACAAGGCATTCATTGACACTGCCGAGCCTGACTGCATCAATCTGGCATACATCTGTTGCCTCGGCTTGCAGCAGTTGTTTGAAGGTGACACGATTTTGTGCAGCCTCTCCAGTCGCTACTCCCACGCCATATGGCTTGAGAGCTTTCCGGATGGCTGCGTGGCCGAGGACATCATCTGGATTTGTGGGCTCTTCTATGAATACAGGCTTGAATTCGACCAACTGCTTCATGTATTCAATGGCCTCTGGAACGCTCCATACCTGTCCATTTATTAGCATTTGCCGGTCATCTAAGGATAGTGAAATACCTGATTGGCATCAATCATGATTTGATATCCCTTGTCGTATCCTAGAACTGCTCTAACTGCAGACAACCTCTCTCTATCTGCTTCAACGCTAGTACCGACTTTGAACTTGAAGACGGTAAAACCAGCCGCAATGGTTTCTTCTAGTACTTCCCGCATACGGTCCCCAGAAAATGCGAGCCACCCAGCAGAGGTAGTATAAGCAGGAACTGCAACATTGTTTAGGGCCTCCTTCAGCCGGACATCTTTGTTCTTTTGAGTTTCCTTGAGCATCTGGATACACTCTTCCGGTGTAATCACATCGGTGATGTAGCGGAAATCGATACATTGCACTATTTGCTCTGGGGTCATTTCGCAGACAATTTGCCATACAGGCTTGCCTAGTATTTTGCCCCAAAGATCCCAAACTGCATTAAGCACCCCGGCAACAGCCAGATGTGTGACGCTCTTTTCCGGACCGATCCATCGATATTGCGAATCCGAGACCATATAGCGCCATGTCTTGCCCATGTTGCGTGTGAGTTGGTGCATAGTCTTTCCAACGACACGGCGTGCAAATATGTCGAGGGCCATGCAAATCAATTCGCTGCCGCGTCCATTACTGAAAGCCTAGATTTTCTTAGATAGCACTTCTGAAGATAAGACAGCAGGACTCACAATGCCTTCTCCGACCAAGCCGTTGTTGTTTGTATTCAATCGAATGTATGGATGTGAACCGTTCGTACCAACGTGCATGGCATCCGAGCCAACACCATCGAGACTCGTTGGAAAGCGCAGGTCGACGACCTCGAAAGAGGTGATGGTCACTTCGTGTTCTGTGATTAGTGAGCCCATTTTGCATGTGTTTTGTCTTCTTCTAACGACGGCTTGTTGAAGGTACAAATAATTTTACCGCAGGCTACTCCTTTAAACTCTCATCATCGCACTATCGCTCGAATCAATTAAGGAAAGCGGAGAAGGTAGAACAATCTCCGCACTTTGGAGTATGCTGCCGCTCTTCCCCGGCAGACATTGATTGGACGAACTATGACTGTTTCCCTGCCGTCTCCCCGCATCGGATCATCTCCGAGTCAAGTATATCAAGCACGATCGTACACACCATATAGCTATTGCTTCTTCTGTCTAACTTACCATTATTAGGCAAAATGGATGTCAATTTTGTTCTTGTTACCGGTGCCACCGGATTCATCGGTGCTCACATTGTCGATGCTCTATTAGCTCGGGGCATTCGCGTGCGGGGTGCCACCCGTTCCCTAGCCAAGGGAGAGGCCATGCTACAGGCACGACAGAACTATGCAGATTTGCTCGAGTTTGTACAGATTGGGGACTTTGAGAACCCCAATGGACTAGTTGAGGCAGTCAAGAATGTCGACGGGATTATTCATACAGCCAGTGTAAATGATTCCGAGCTTATGATATCATTAGTCTAACATATACTAACAGTTGGTATGTAGCCCTTCACATATGACACGACCGACAATGAAAAAGAACTCATCATTCCCGCAATAAACGGTGTGAGAGCTGTTTTCGAAGCTGCCTCCACAAACCCGAAAATCCGTCGCATCGTACTAACATCCTCGTTCGCTTCCGTGCTCGACGTAAACCGTAAAGCGCCGCCATACTTCACCTACACGGGAGGCGACTGGAATCCGTTAACATATGAAGAGGCAGCAGACAAATCTACGAGTGCTGTTATTGCATACCGGGGGTCAAAAAAATTTGCTGAACTCGAAGCTTGGAACTACGTTCGCGACAAGAAGCCGGTATTTGATCTGGTGGCTCTTTGTCCTCCCATGACGTTCGGACCAGTGGTGCATCCTGTTTCCAAGATCAACGAGTCGAATGCTATGTTATGGCAGGTCGCAAGCGGTGCAAACCTACCTGTTGCACGGGTTCCATTCTGGATTGATGTGCGCGATTTAGCAGCTGCACATGTCGGAGCTTTACTTACGAAAGAAGTTGGTGGCAGAAGATATACGCCCAGTGCACCGGAAACTTTCTCTTATGCCAAGGCGGCGAGCATTATTGTTGAAGAATTCCCGCATTTGGCGGACAAGGTGTGTCGGGATGAGCAGAGCATTGATGAAAGCTATGGCTTGGACGGGGAGACTGCTAGCCAGGAACTCGAGTTTACGTATCATACTTTTAGAGACACAGTTCGTGACTTCGTGTCACAAGGTATCCAGATGAGTAGTTCCAAGTAAATGTTTATCCACTTGGCTAGCTGAGTGAGTATAAATAAAGTTGACACTGTCTTCAAAGATATGTGGTAAATGTCTCAATGGGGTTTAGTAGAATACACTTCCTTTCAAAGAATGGGCATAGCCAGATCCATGCCCCATGCCCTCGGATGCTGAACTCAGCCAATCTGAACAACTGATCAAGAGTCTGCCGCTCACCCCCGCATCTCATGGATGCCGCCTGCCCCCGGCCAACCAAACTGGCCTTTCAATAGCCCTAAGCGTAACTCCCCACGTTTCCCCGGCCTGTTGCCGACTCCCCATGGGGTCGTGCATCCAGATCTAGATCATTGCATCGTTAATCTTGATTACTATTTATTGTGCATTCCCATTCTGCTTACTGCTATGTATATATTTACCTACTTGCATTGCTAGCCATAGCATGCTTCAGGCAATCTTAACGTGAGAACTGCACACAAATAGATCGCCACCATGGGTCTCAAACTATCAGACCGTCTTACTGGACGATGGCTACTGACATTTGTAACCATCGCTAATGCATGGTACGAATCCCAACTTAGTAAATTGTGCTCCATCTAAATGATGAATATAGCTCAATGGCTTGGTTCGGCTACGACCAAGGCGTCTTCTCTGGCGTCCTGATCTCCGCCGACTTCAAAGCCCACTTCCCGGAAACCCTCAACGCAAACACATCTGGTATAACGTCAAGCTGTTTTTCCCTCGGCGCATTCTTTGGTGCCATCTGCGCATTCACATATGGAGATTACCTAGGTCGCAAGAAGACGGTCGCTATGGGATTGATATTTAATGTTATTGGTGCGATTCTGCAGGTTGTCTCGTGGCATTTACCGCAGATGATTGTTGGACGGATCATTAATGGGTTTGGCATGGGATTGACATCCTCAACATGTCCTGTGTATCAGGCTGAATGCTCTAGTCCAAAGTCGCGCGGTAAGCTGGTCGTTGTCGGATCACTGATGAACACAGCCGCGTTCTGTCTGGCAAGTTGGATGAATTACGGTCTGTATTTCCAGGGCAGCGCTTTGCAATGGCGTTTCCCGCTCGGATTTCAGTTGATATTCCCCATTATCGTTGCGACTGCGTTGTTATTCATCCCTGAATCTCCGCGATGGCTACTCCTCAAAGACCGACCCGATGAAGCGCTGCAAGTCATTGCGCGTCTCGAGGGACGAGACGTACCAATCGACGACCAGAACGTCATGGCGCAGTTTCTGTCAATTCAATCCTCACTGCAAGAAGAACGAAAAGACCGGCGACCCATAATGGACATTCTCTGCTCTCGCGACAAGACGCAGACTTTGCGCCGGTTGTTACTCTCATGCGGTACTCAATTCATGCAGCAGTTCAGCGGCGTCAATGCGCTTGGCTACTATCTGCCTACACTCTTGCAGCAGAGTGTTGGTCTGGGTGAGGAAATGAGTAGACTCTTGACTGCTGTTAATGGGACAATATACCTGTGCGCGGCGTTCTGTTGTCTGTTGATTATCGATCGGTTTGGAAGGAGGAAGTGCGTTCTTCTCTCTCCGAATTTTGGAGCCCGTATGAACTGACGATGAAACTAGGATGATGTTGTACGGTTCTCTGACCATGGGTTCGTGCTACCTGATTGCATCGATCTGTCTTAAATATGCGGAAAGTGACCCTTCGCGCAAGCAAATCGTTCGTCCCCTCACACCTGCCAGAAGAAAGAAACAAAAAGACTAACTCGCCCAGCTCGGCCGTGTCACTACCGCCATGTTCTTCCTCTACTACTTTTTCTATGGCACCAGCTTCGCAAAAGTGCCCTGGGTTTACAACTCCGAGATCAACTCCCTCGCCTGGCGCACTCGCGGCGCTGCTGCTGCCACAGCCACAAACTGGATGGGCGGGTTTATTGTAACGCAGTTCACGAAAGTAGGGGTTACCAATCTGCATTGGCGATTTTATCTGAGTATGTCCCCCTAACACACTTGGTTACTGTCCATTGGTTCTGTACTGACAAGGAAAAGTGTTTGCAATTATTGTCTGGGTCTACTTCCCCGTTGTGTATTGCCTGTACCCCGAGACATCGCAGCGCACACTTGAGGACATGGATGAAATATTCATTCAGAATCCGTCGCTTATTGTGTGTGGAAAGCGCGCTTTGACCCAACGCAAAAGGCCGGTGGAGTTTATCGAGGCCGAGGAACGACGGATTGCGGAGGAACAGAATACTTTGGGAGGAAAGGCGGGAACCGTTACGCACGTTGAGCAGGTTTAGAGTTCTGTGGTCAAATGTAGTCTTCAATGTACCCCATACTCGCAACACGGAAGTAATTGAACATAATGTTATACAGCAGATTCCAATTGTTGCGAGATTATGTTCGCGTAGACATAAACTATTCTACAGTATCTTATTACCTGTTCCCACCTTGATTGTAACCCCCTTGGTGACCACCCTGGTACCCTCCTTGCCACGGCGGTGGAAACGCTCCCATGTGCATTTGTTGCATGGGATATGAGGGTGGTTGGCCATATTGAGTGGGTTGACCTGCCTGCGGTTGATATTGCTGCGGGAAGTTTGCAATTCCCGGAGGTACCATATGCTGGCCGCCATACGCAGGTGTAGGTGACCCATGTACCGGCCACGCACTGTTGTAATTCATCGCAGATCCAGGAGGAATATTACCTCCGAATTGAGGCGGAAATGATGCGGCGCCATTATATGGATATGGAGGGTTTGAGACATTGAGAGGGGGTGGAGGCTGTTGATTATTCTGCTGAAAGACGGCGGGCCGTGGAGATGCCGGTCTAGGTGAATATGAGTTGGAACGTGACTGTGACTTTGCGCCAAGACGGGGCCGAGAAGCTTCGCGTGAGTCGTCGCTTGATAGTGACCTGGAATATCGTCGGCGATCGGGACTACGTGAACGCGAACGAGAGTCATCACGGCTTCTGCTGTCACTATAGTGGCGTCTTCGATAACGATCATCTGCACCAAAGCTATAACTCCGACTGCGTTGAGACGACCCCTTGGTCTTTCTCCTTTTCATTTGTTGACAAAAATCCCAGGACCAGCCGTAATAAGTATCTGCGTCAATGACCTCTCCGGTCTTCTCGTCCCGCAGAACGGTCTGGCCAAGCTCGTTAACATCTAATGACGTGTTCTCCGGGATATCAGATTCGACCGTCCCGTATATATGATCCACATCTTGGAAAAACTTCTTCAATACGCCAACAAGCTTTTGGTCAGCTGGTCCAGCCAGAAACTGTATCGGTTTGACGGTATCTGGCCGTATTGGAGTCGTAGAATCTGGAATAATATGGGGAACAAAATTGCCAGCGGGTAGGTCATAAAACGGCGTGGATGCATCACCATGAGTGGCTGGCATTATATACGGTGCGTCTCTCTTGGACCCCGCTGGTTGTATATCACCCGCACCTTCCGATAAACCGACAGAGGCCTTGATGGCATCGATAGAGTCTACATCATGCACCAACTCTCGCAGTTTGTCGATGTACTCGACCGCGTAAAATCCGTGATTATTCCAAACATCCAGCAGCTCACCTAATCGTCGGTGGTGTTTAGGATTGTTCTTGCGATCGTATGAAGCGGCGAGCCCAACAAGCTCAACGACATGCGGCTGTAGCGAACTGCTGAAGCTGACAAACGCGCCGACTCCGTCGTTCAAATGATATTTCGTATGATGCAAAACATCATTCATTAAATATAAGATATGCAGTCGCTTCCTTTTTCCTGACGGATTCGTGTTGGTAGCTTTTGGCTGGTCCTTGACTGATGGCAACTCATAGGACGTTGACAAAGCAACCAGGTATTTCCCTAGCACACCGACTCTGTTTGAGGAGAGGACAACATGATGAAGCAACCATTCCTTGCAAGTCTATTTTACCATCATAGGCAACATTTAGTATATCACGTCTCGACTACAGCTACCAAGGGACATAGCGGATCAGACCTGGACGTTGATGCGCGAGCAATGCGATAAAGCGTTGTCTAGAAGAGTATGGAACGCGTTGATGTCATCGCGTGATAAAGATGTGGGATCAGGCCGAAGTAGAGCTGCTGAAAAGGATGCCTTTGCTATAGCAAGCTGATGGGCGGCCATAGCGACAACTACAGAATGACATGATCCCTTCGTGTGGTTGAAGTTCGGCGGAGATGGAAAGTGATCGGAGCTTGCGATCATGTGGAGAAAAGTCACGTGAACATATTAATGATGGGCCAATTAAATTAATTATCGTACTCACCCATATAATATGGTCATGTACTGTTTTGTTCAGGGACACAGTTGAAATGACATCTATACCTAGACATTTCGATATGCTAGTTGACACTATATCCTCAAACAACCGATCTAGGAAGGTCAATCATGGAATGGCTTTTGCTAGCGACGTACGTACTCAATTCCCGCTCAGCGCATATACATCTACAGGCACATGCTAGGCCTCGTGACAAAAGTGAAATTGGTAAAGATGAGGGAGAGAATTCTGGAAGCCGTTCTACAGGGAGGAGTCATAATATTGCTAGCACATTTAAGTAGGCGGTCCCGAGGCGGGCTTAGAGTTAAGAAAGTACCCGATTGGGTCGACATATGAGCAAGACGTCAACCGCCAAGTGCTAGGACTCCTCTGGAATGATCACGCCGCGGATTATCACTCCAATATCCACTGATGGCATATTCAAGGACTCGATTCCAGGCATGACGAATCTAGTTGTAGATCTGCGAAAACGCACAGCAGCTAGTGAAGTGCTGAGCCATCTTGGTATAGGGAAGTTCGGTCACTTGAATGTAGAAGCCGAGTTTGGAGCTCCCGTGATGGTCTGACACTAGATGGATCAACGGCCGAGGTGGGGGGATCGCGTGGTGACGGTTAAAGACGGCGGTAGGTCCACGGAGCTCAGATTTCCGTCCGTTTGTTGTTGTGTGCCATTCAATCTTAGAGTACTTGAACTTTATGTGTAGATCCGTGACTGACGTGTACGAATGGCTAGGGGAAAACACTCTTCCGATCACCTCACATGTAAGTATTTCTCCGGGGCCGAATACACCAGTCTCCGCACATGTCACTAGCCTTATCGATAGGAGGACTCTTGGGCATTGTCTGATGTCCCCGGAGGCAGAATGCATGTAGATTGAGCAGAACTGAAGGACAGTACAGGCTGAGTCAGATGAATGTGAGGGTTCTTATTCAGCATTCCATAATCCAGCAAATGGCGTGACAAGGGAAACGGCAGTCGGCAGGTCAGTCATTGGTAATAGACAAGTGCTGATTGGGTGCCATCCTCCACGGAGCGTTCGGCCCCATAGCGTCGGGCGTTCCACTATCAACAAGGTGCCTGACTTTATATTGTGCGGTGCCTGCTCATGACACTTCGACTCTTGATTTCAATTCTACCTGCAAAAAACACAACCCGGCCACAAAGTCCTCTGAAGAACAGAAAGAAAGCGAGAGATCAGAATAAATACGCAAACAACTTGTCCAACGTATACGTCAAATCTAGAACATCATGGCCGTCGCAATCACAGCCTCAGGACTCCGCAGTTCAGTGCGCCATTTCTCAGCCCACCGTCCTCGACCTGATACTCGTACATCTCGCTTTGTGGCCTCGTCATGTCTGGTCTCTATGGTCGTTTTGCCGTTTGTCCCTCCAGCATTAGAGAGTTCGCGAGAGAAGAACACCGACTATCCTCATTCTCATAAGTGAGTAGCTTCATATAGACCCTCTTGCGCTTTGGTCATGGTTACTAACATCCTGCTCAGAGAGCGTTCCCATCCGCCACTTTGCTTCCATGCACGGTAGATCAAGTCACATCGTCACCTGTTTCATAACCATAACTATATTACGACATTATACCCGATCTTTCGCACTTTTATAATACCATTCAATACCCACTCATCCTGATTCACGACAGAATATCCGGCGCAACGGCACAAAGAGCTTGCATCAACGGGAACAGCTACGGCACAGCCTTTCCTTACAAAGACACGTCTACCCCTGATTTCATTTCCTATTCTTTTCGTTTTCCAATATATCAACATGATATATATATTAGCTCTAGCATTATTATTACATTTGCATATCAAAGGGATCATATTGAGGGCAAGGTTGGCGTTTTGAAATGGGAGTTGCTCTTTTGATATTAGATTGCACGTGAATAGTTGATTCAGAAATTGACATGATTCGCTTTTGAATTGCCCTTTTCATAGTAATTTAAGTAGGTAAGGACAAGGACCTCAGAAGACCACATCGAGTAAAACTTTTTATCATACAGCCTCAAATGTTTCGTTTCCAATCTACTACTATAATATACATTCACACGCACACAAAAACCGAGTCAAGCCAACTCAACTAAACCGATTTCCACGCGGCGGTCGGAATGGCTGTGTCGCTTCATATTTCGACTTCTCTAGAAGTCCCTCATCATCGGTCTCTGGCTCATGTCGGGTCGGCGCCGGGTCTTGACCTGCTTCTCTGCTCGGCGAAGCTACATCATCTCGCGCAGTGTATGAGAGTGCCGTGGCGTTCGCACGTTGTAGTGACGGGTCATCTGTAGGTTTCCGTGCGTCCTGTGGTAGTGATGATGCAGCGGCTCGTCGGCGATCTTCGGCTTCCATTGCAGCTAGCTGGGCCTTGCGAATCATGTCGGCTTCATACCGGGCTGCGCGGTCGGCGTTGACGGACTTTTTTGCGAAGTAGTAGGCACCTCCGCCGGCTGGTGATCATTCAATGTAAGAATGGTTGTGTGGTGGGTTGATTATATATAGAGAAGCCACTAACCGACGCACAAAACACCCCATCCGTACCTGCCGAGTGCAATCGTCTTCGTCAGTCACAGGTTGATATAGGACGGAGTTTTCTCGGCTTACCAAGTAGATCTTATCTGAGAGTCCTATCAGCTCCTGCTTGTTTCTCAATGAACAATTGACAGTATGTGATATACTTACCGTATTCATTTTGCCTTATAAGAACTGTGTTGGCTCTGATTCGTAAAAATTGACACCGCGGATGAGTGAGTTTAAGTTCTGAGAGCTCGGAGGGCCAAACGGCTCGTAATCTAGCTTCTGCCGGCAAGAGCCCGGCTAACCCTAACTAGTCAACTGGTCGATCGGCATTACGTAGACGGAGTAAATCTGACTGATCTCTGATTGGTTGATTGCTTACAAAGCAAGTGAGGCCAAGACCGCTGTGGCCTAGTACTTGATGAACAACTTCTTATGCATCATCTCATTTGACTCTCATCCCTCATCTCGCAGCGCGATCATCCTGATAGCTCACGCTGGCATCTAGGGCGCGCTGGGATCCGACTGCTGTCGTTAAAAGCCACATTTTATGGCTTGAGAGCGCTTCACGCTAGGGCACAAAAGGCTACGCCATCGACCGACCTTGCATCTCAGTATTCTTGCCACAAGCAGTACGATGGCCCCAAAACGCAAAGCAACCGATAATGCCTCTGCACGAGCGTCGAAAAGAGCGACCCCAGTCCCCGACACGCCGCAGAGCTTTGATAGCAGCGACGAATACTCCGAGTACGATGAAAAGGAGGATCGGACAGCACAACTAGTCGAAAAGTTCTCGCTCGAAGCCTTCAGCAGGGATAAGAAAGCCTTGATAGACAAGAGCGATCCGCATTACGGTTACAAGGATTTTTCATCGCTGCCACTAAAACCGGATCATGCGAATCGACCGTTGTGGATCGAGCCTCTCAAAGGCACGATAACTTTAGAGAGTTTCTCTCCTCTTGCGTCGCAGGCTGCTGATTTCTTGACGACTATCGCGGAACCGCTGTCCCGGCCAGTACACTTGCATGAGTACAGACTGACCGGTAATAGTCTGTATGCTGCGGTGTCTGTTGGCCTGGAACCAAAGGACATTATCCATTTTTTGGACAGACTATCCAAGACACCGATCCCAGATGCAATTCGATCATTTATCGTTGATTTTACAAAGTCCTACGGAAAAATCAAACTCGTCCTTAATAATAACAAGTACTATGTGGAGAGTACAGATCCCGCGATGCTACAAATGCTACTCCAGGATGACGTTATCGGAACAAAGAGAGTCCAAGGGTCAGAAGGTATCATCCAGCAGGCAGCACCCAAGATGGCAGGCTTGGTCATTCCTGGTACCAAAGATGCGGCTGGTGTTGCACAGGCAAATCAAGGTTCCGGAGAAGCAAACGGAGCTAATGGCACCACCAAAGAGGACGACTTTTTGGCTACTATTCGTGATGAGGATGACGACGATGATGATGCACAGGTGCACAGCTTTCAGATACCTAACGATGACGTTGAGTCTGTCAAAGCTCGATGTCAGGCCATGGGATGTCCGGCTCTTGAAGAATACGACTTTCGAAATGACAGGGATAATCCGACGCTGGACATCGACTTGAAGCCAAATGCTCAGATTCGAAGCTACCAAGAGAAGAGTCTCAGCAAGATGTTCGGTAACGGTCGAGCCAAGAGCGGTATTATTGTTCTGCCTTGTGGTGCTGGCAAAACACTTGTCGGTATCACCGCGGCTTGCACCATCAAGAAAGGTGTTATTGTACTATGCACCAGCTCCATGTCCGTTGTCCAGTGGCGGAACGAGTTTATACGGTGGTCAAATATTGACCCTGGTGATATTGCTATTTTCACATCCGATAATAAAGAGAAGTTTAAGCGGTCGACCGGTATTATTGTCTCAACATATTCCATGGTTTCTCAAACAAGAGCCCGATCGCATGACGCACAAAAGATGATGGACTGGCTGACGCAACGAGAATGGGGTCTGATGATTCTCGACGAAGTGCACGTTGTACCTGCCTCTATGTTTCGAAAAGTCACATCCAGTATCGCTTGCCAAGCGAAACTAGGCCTAACTGCGACCCTTCTTCGAGAGGATGACAAGATCAAAGATTTGAACTTCTTGATTGGTCCCAAGCTTTACGAAGCTAATTGGATGGAGTTGGCTGAACAAGGCCATATCGCCAAGGTTCAGTGTGCCGAAGTGTGGTGCCCGATGACCACCGAATTCTATTCGGAGTACATGCGAGAGAGTTCTCGCAAAGCAGCTCTTTTGTACATCATGAACCCACGAAAGTTCCAAGCGTGCCAGTTCTTGATTGACTATCACGAGAAGCGCGGTGATAAAATCATCGTGTTCTCCGACAACGTCTACGCTTTGCAACGATATGCTCTCAAGCTAGGCAAAGCTTATATTTACGGTGGAACTCCGCAGAACGAACGCATGCGTATTTTGGAAAACTTTCAACATAACGAACAAGTCAATACTATTTTCCTATCCAAGATTGGAGATACGTCGCTCGATCTCCCCGAAGCCACATGCCTTATTCAAATCTCGTCGCACTACGGCTCCCGTCGCCAAGAAGCCCAGCGATTAGGCCGCATTCTGCGAGCCAAGCGCCGTAACGATGAAGGCTTCAACGCCTTTTTCTATTCCCTCGTCTCCAAAGACACAGACGAGATGTACTACTCCTCCAAACGACAAGCCTTCCTTGTCGACCAAGGCTATGCCTTTAAAGTAATCACCCACCTCCAAGGCATTGAAAATCTCGAGGGCCTCGCCTACGCCACCCCTTCGGAACGCCGCGAACTCCTGCAAGAAGTCATGCTGCAAAACGAAACATCGGCCGAAGTCGAGAACGTAGTCGACGATCTCTTCGCCGAACGTTCAGGCGGCCCGCGCGGCAGCCGCGCAGGAGCCAAAAAGGCAATCGCCAAACGCAGCGCGGCTACACTCAGCGGTCTTGCTGGCGGCGAAGATATGGCGTACGTGGAATACAACAAGTCGCGCAACAAGCAACTCAAGGAGAAGACTCAGCATCATCCTTTGTTCAAGAAGATTGCGCGCGATCAGCAGAAGAGGAAGGAGGCTATGAAGGACATGGGGCCGAGAGGGCGGTGATAGCTGTCTCGGTTTACCCAGTGGTCTTTCTAAAAGCGGGCTTATATGAACTGGTTCTTATAAAGACATGATAAAGACTGTCTACCGGGTTATTTGATGAAATTGATGTCCATTTCATATAGAGCTACGGCGTTTGGTGGTGGTTCTCGATTTAACGTTTGTTTTCACCACAGCCGTGCATAAATTGGATATCAGTGAATATCATGGTAGATTTGTTTAGACGACAAACGCAGTAAACAGTTAGCTCTCATGCGAGTAATTAATATACTCTGAATATTCCAACACAACTCAATGGATATATTTTCACTATACTCTAAATATCACTCTAGATCATATCATCTACTTAGAGACAACAACTTGATGGTATTCAGGGTGTGCAAGCTCCTCCTCGGTGTTAAAGATGTTGATAGGCCACAGAGGGTTGTTGATGACACCGGGGACATTGAAGCGCTTGTTCTCCTTTCCGAGACCGTCAATCTCAGCAATCTCGTCGGCTGAGAGCTCGACATCGGTGAAGTTCTCGACAATTCGGGATGCAGTGACCGATTTGGGGATGACGCTGTGGCCGCCGACCTGGGCCCAGGCAAGACTGGATGGACTGTGAGTATGACGTCTGCTCTGAACAGATGGGCCAATGTGACTTACAGGACCTGAGCGGGGGTGACGGTTGTGCCAGTACGCTTGGAAGCGCGCTCTGCGACGGACTTGACTTCAGGACGAGTGATGATAAGAGGCCAGCCAATGGAGTTATTTCCGAAACCCTAATAAAGGTAAGCTTGTGTGGACATTACGGAATGATCACGGGGAGATTTATACCGAATAGGCAGTAATGTGAATACCCTTCGACTTGGCATATTCAATCAAAGGCGGGTTGGGGAGGTAAGGGTGGCGCTCGATTTGGAGGACGGATGGAACAACACCGGTAGCTTTGATGATGGCTTCAATCTAAAGTAATCAACGTATATTAGCTGAGAGTACCAGGTTGATAGTGGCTATACTCACGTGGTCAATGCTGTAGTTGGAAACACCAACAGCGCGGGCCTTGGTCTTGGGCAACTTGGTGACGGCTAATGTGTGTTAATTTAGCTATCATTCTATTCCCTACTCGTCAAGAACATACCGGTCCAGGTATCAATAATGGAAACATCATCGTCAATGTCGACATACTTCTCGTTTCCAGCTTGGAGAGGGAAAAGGTTGTTGATCTGTTTGTTTGACTTGAAGGCGACTGGCCAGTGGATCAGGTAGAGCTACGTGAGACTCATTAGTGTGGTTTGTTTTACGATTTGAATGGCGAGAGGGCATACATCGAGATATTCCAAGCCGAGCTCTTGAAGAGTGTCGTCTAAAGCGGCTTCAACGACATCGGGGTGGAATTGACTATTTGAATCGTGTCAGTGATGTCTGGCATTCGTGACGACACGTGAATATTTCAACGGACCTGTTCCACAATTTGGAGGTCTGATGATTGACCAATCTGGTTAGCATATAGGCGCCATGACGAGAGTTGTTAGTAGTCTTACAATGAAAACATCCTCTCGCTTAATGCCAAAGTCCTTGAATGCTCTGCGAATACCTTCTCCCACTTCTTTCTGGTTTTGGTAGCTGATTATATGTCAGTTGCGTGGTATGGTTATGAGAAGGTTATGTCGCCTACATCTTAGCAAGATCCTGGAACGATGGTAATCAGTACGACGCTCAATCCTTATGTCACGATACGAGTTGAACTCACGAGATGACGATAGCCGGCCTTTAACGCAAGGTAAACACCCTCGCCGACTTGGCCGGGCTCAGCTTGCCAAGTACCGTATCCTCGAAGACTAGCAATGTCAGTAGTGCGAGCAACTGGGACCTCGATGGCGGCTTACGGAATGGTGGCACCGGTGTTGAGTGTGGCTGTCTTTCCGAGAGACATTTTGGCGATAGTTTTTATGGATGGAAGGATGGGATCAATGGAGAGGGAGACGAAGGGAATGCAAAAAACCCAACTACGACAAACAACACAGGGGAGTTTATTTATGTACAGAGAGGCCGTGGGGAAGGGACCACCCACCTAGCCAAGACAGGCAGGAACGGCTGTGTACCCCACGAGGTACTTGCTTCTACTACATAGTATGTACTCTGTACTACGTAGTACAGCTTTGTATCGCTCCATTTGAATGCATTAATTTCGTAGCTCCGTCACGTCATGGGCCCCGCCATATACTGCCCCGCTCTAAACATGGTCGGACATGCTCCGAGGTATGATGGCACCGCTCTATCCTTTTGATTACAAGAGCCATTATACCATGTATTGGGTATCGAGGTCCGGCACTTCAAAGGCAATATCGTTGGCCTATATTAGGAAGTAATGATCTTGAGGTTGTACATGATTATCGTCTGAACGATCACGATTATTCGTCTGAGGCAATTGCACAAAAACACGGCACGGTTGGTGGGATATCCCACCCAACGATTCTCCACCAATAGTGTCGCCGTGTTGCTAACTGCGCACTAGCCGCTTACGGACTGCCCAGCGCGATGTTTCCTAATTAAGAAGGTGGCATGCTTGTACGCGACATCAAGTCCTCGTCTGCAGAACATTCACGGGGTCGAAATAGACTATAATCGGCACAGAGCGCCAAAGAAAGCATGTTGAAAGCCGGGTCGATCGCAGCAGAAAATTGAGCACGAATCGGTTCGGAATTGTCTCCGATCGGCATCAACTTGGTCTTCTTGAATATCAGATATACCTTTGGAATTCATTTGCTCACTTCATTTGCGTCGGCTCACGGATCGAAGCCTGCGGGGGTGTGAAGGGGATAAAGCTCAATGGTGTAAACAGCAAACATCCTCCAAATTTTTCTGGTGATTGTTTCGCGAGGGATAAACCGAGCAATGAGGATATTGCTATCCCTACCGCACGCAGTGCGGCCAACTCTACGCTGGAGAAGTCGCCCGGCACGAAGGCCTGTGGTGGAATATTGAAAGCGGAGAATAATGTGCCCTAATATCCTCGACGTTGGGGTCAACAAGCAGATGGAAGAATTGAAATCACGGACACACGTGAAGGGGAAATAGATATCATACAACGAAATCAACATTGAGGGTGAGCGCCAGCTGATGCACACTGCGAACTTTGTCGACTATCACGATGGCTTCAGGAAACTAGTCTGTGGAAAAGAGTTTGTTGGTATACTAAAAGCGCTGGCTGGTGACGCATGTCTGCCAGCCCATCATATGTCTTCACGTGGCTAATAATTCGTCAATCTATTAGGACATGCGTCTTCTTCAAAGACAAAATCAATTACAAGCAAACCCGCGGCAACGGCTTCCAAGCACACTTGAACACCCATGCATACAACCATACCGGTCGCATCAAGCACATCCCTGCCAACTTCGCCATTGACCCAGCAACCACAGAAAACATATGTCTGGAAGTCATTCCCGGAAGCCACAAGATGAACGTGCCGTGCATCGACGGCGGCCGTATTGATCCTGCCTAGGAAGACGCTCAAGAGTGGCTCACTGTGCCCATGGAAGCTTGTGATGTGCTGATATTCAGCTCACATTCGGCACATAGATCTGAGGAGAATGATATCGACAAGACACGTGTCAGCCTACATGCTACATTCCATGGAAAGAGCTATGGTTTGCATTTGAGACAGAAATATTACGTGCACCGACGCGCCAATTTTCTTCTCGATCATGGTATGCAATCGTCCCATTTCTTTTACCTTTCGTTCTTATTCATGATGGTGGCTACTGATCCTTTTTCCAATACAATAAAACTTGACCCTGGCAAAGGCTATTCACAAGCGTTCAAGACCTACGGTTCTGCAGGCCCATTTTCCAAGATCGGTGACGCGGCTCCAGTAACAGTATGCTTCTCTCGCATTTCTCGCTTGATTAACCGAAGAGATCATCATGTTCGTAGTTAGTCCGCAATGTACATAGCTGAACATGGGGAAACTCGGCCTATCGGCGTTTATATACTTTGCAATTTAAAAGCGTGCCCTAACTCCGTCCAGTCGCAACAAGCAGATTTCCGATCTCCCACCACATGATTTTTCTAGACCAGGCCTTATGTTTCCAATTAATCACCCAATGTAACTATCCATCGAAGATATCTTACTAGACCATAAATCAATAGCTGAGAATTACTAATTGGGAATCCGAAGAAAGCGAAGATGCCGAAGCAGGCCAAGGAGCCTCATTCAGGCATTGGCTGAGACGGCTGGGGACGTCGTCATCCTTCGTTAATCTTTTGCGGGGAAATACTTCCAGGCTCTAGGTGCTTGCTGTGTACAACCGATGTACAATAAATTCAGAAGGGCTGGACTCATGATATTTGTCATGTTAATGTTTTGAAGCTTTTTATTAGTTGGGGCCTGTCAGACTTGTGCCTTTTGCCTTACATATTTAATCAGGCGACAAGAAGTTGTCAACTGTTCCTTGGATTTATTTATCGATGCGCAGGGAACTATTCACTCTACCGAGTCGGCTAAAATTGACACATAAATCGCTATCTACTGTTAAGGTGTACCGTCGATTCTACAATATGGCTACTGCAACTCATGTCCAGCTCTCTACTTCGGATGCCGGCGTGTTCTCTTACAACCCGAGAGAAGACTCGGCCAAACGCGCCAGTGAACTATTGCAAAGGGATATGAAGGAGCATCATGTTTTCTTCAACGAGAAGAGATTTCATAGTATGATTATCATTATTCGGAATGCCATTCGTCATACTCTTGCTAACATAAGTTTATGTCTACAGATCATATAGTTCATCATCTACTTACCCTGTTTTCGCTAGGAGCTTCACCCGAAGAGATACAGGATGCTTATGATCGAGGACATAGCTATCAGCGAACACCGTATCCAGTTGATGATCAAGTCGTGCATGCTATTATCGAAAAACCTACATTCAAGAAATATTTAGGAAAGGAAGAGCATTACTCGAACTTTCTTGCTTTTTTCCAGCAAGAGATCAGCACTAAGGGAATCGAAGAGACTCTCCGAGAGCACCTTTTTGCAGAGGACGAACATGCAGATGAAATACTAGGAAGACTATTCTCAGGTAATTTTCCTCACTCGAAATTTTGGGTATATAATATCTAAACAACAGTAACGTTTAGGACTGATTCATCCTTTAATCCACCTCGGATTTGGCATTGAGTTTAATCAGCCGGCTATTATCGCAGAGGCGCTTGCCGAGGCTGCAGTACATGAAGGATGGGTAAGACCATTTTTGCAGGATATCGAGGATGCAGCAGGAGGTGTTGGGTCTAAACCCGGAAAATCTATAACGGAGCTCTTGCATGAGCTCGGCAAAGATGAGGAAATTTTGACTAGTGTCCGTTACAGTGACAGCAGTCAAATACGAGATGGAATACTTGAACGTGCCCCGGAAAGAATGAAACATTATGCCAAACAGTACACGGTATCTGCAGAGACATTGAACCAGCAGATGATTGAAATGGTCAATGCCCTAGGTACGTGATACAAACTCTTCACATCAGTCGAGTTCTAACGGTTCCATCAGTTTACTGTGCCGCGGCCTCCCAGCACCTGCCTAATGTGGTCAAATATGAGTTCATACTCATCCACGCCGTGAACTGCTCGATTTTCTTTTCTGCTATACTGGATCGACCATGGATCAGCACTCGTGCAAAGGTTCGCTTGTTGGAGTGGAAAGGACGCATGGATTTGGTTATATATGCTTCTCGACATTGTCCTCCACTCAACCTCGACGAAGTAACAAGCTACCCTATTACCAAAACCTGGGACGAAGTTATCCATGCTGGTAACATCCACCAAGAAGACGATGGACACGTCGTGAAGCTTCTTAGGGCTATAGCACATGGCGAGGAGATTACCAAGCCTATTGATAAGCAAGGAAAGGGGGTGAATTTGAAAATGCACGGTGATGCATGGCTTAAAGCTGCCAATATGGGTTCGTTCTCCAATTCTCATGCGTATCACATAGACAACAGACTAATTGCGTATTCATCTGTCTGTATAGCCATTGATTCTACAAAGACTTCCTCGCCTAGGTGGATCTTTGGAAGCGGTTTCGAAGAACCATGGGCAGATATTCCGAAGCGCTCACAGCTCTGATAATCAAACTTGCCATATATGAATGACATTTCAATTTTGACCCAGGAACCGTAAAGTTCCGTGTTGAATACTATTAGTAGACTGAATCGATTATATAGATGCTATTAGCTTGATTCTCGTTTCCCGTGATTATCTCTCACAGAACCTGTCGAAGGGTCGTATGAGTCGGCATGATATTCCCGGTCCCAATCCTGGTAAGTCACCAGCGGCCACCTATCTTCTCGAATATCATCCGGAACGTAAAATCGTTCAATCTCGACCTTTGAACGATCCGCAATCCAAGCACCAGCTTCCATGAGTAACGTCTCTATCTCATGGAATCCCTTCGCAATAGAAATCCGAAGGGCTGTATTGACACTTCGAATCCACTCACGAGCCCGGTAAACATCGCCTTGACGATACTGTAAGATTAGTATTACAGTGCCTTTATTACAGCCAATAACGGAATGCTCAAGAGGAGTTCGGAAGTTGGAGTCTAGTTCCAGAATGTCTGCTCCGGCAACAAGTAGATCTGATACCTCGCTGGCTGTCCCATTAGAACAGGCTCGATGCAAAGGAGTAAAACCAAATTGATCCCGCTGAAAGATCATATCTAGCCTTTGAGATATCAGCCACTTTGTTAGTTCCTCGTGCCGATGTCTAATGCTAAGATGCAAACAAGTTTGTTGATATAAATCCTTTAAATTGATATCGGCCCCATTTTGAAGAAGAATGGGCGGAACATCGGACACGCCGCTGCGGATTGCATGATGCAAAGCAGTTTGACCATACACATCTTTAGCATCAACTTGGCACCCTTTCTCTAGCAGAACCTTGATTGCTGACACGTTGCCTGTTTGAGCAGCACAGTGTAAAGGTGTACATCTCTTCCTATTTCTTGAGTTGACAGAGGTAAGTCTGCTCTCAACAAATCGTCTTATAACCGATCCATCGAGCCATAGTGACATTAAATGAATTAGACTAGAGCCATCCCTAGTCATGCCAAAATCACTACTCGTCAAGGACATGAAGAACTCGACACCTTCTTTGTAGCCTTCACTCGCCGCTAGATGCGCAGGCGTAAAACCTCTATTGTCACGCGAGAAGATCTCAACATGTGCTGCGATAAGCCAACGAATGACAGTCATGTTGCGCTTTAAAACGGCCAAGTGTAATGGAGTCATGCCGTCATTGTCGTTTTGATTGATATTACCTGCTGTTAGAATCTCAAGGTCACTTTCGGCTATGGGCCAATCGTATTCCACAGCCCAATGAAGCAACGTGCGATTGGCATGATCCTTTGCTATTGGACGTAAGTTGAATCTGGTCACAAGTTCTCCCACGATATCATGCCAGTCTTGATTGGCGCATAGATGTAGAAGATGATATCGCCCACTGCTCGACAAGTCCTTGATAGCGTTCTGAGGTAGACTAGTAACGTAATGAATAAAATCTGTCCGACGTCCGAAATAAGCAAGAGCGCTGAGAGGGTTTAATCCATTATGGTCATCGACTTGAAACACGTCGCTGCCGCTTCGACTAAGAAGAGCATTTTCTACTCGATCCCATTGGAACGCTCGGGAAACTTCCAAGAGCTTAGCATTGGGGAGCGCGGCTTCTATGGATCGCTTCCAATCCATTCTCATTATCTTTAACACCACATCTTCCCACATCGGGTGTCGAAAGCCCATAGTTAGAGCATTCTCATTCTTGTCATCTGTTGCCCAAACATCGATGTATGGTTGCTCTAGAAGCAACAGCGCCGAATGCAAACGTTTGTAATGCATGGCCTCCAGCAAAGGTGTCCTATGACCATTGCCACGATAATTCAGATTGGCTCGGGAGTCCTCCACCATATATTTTAGGAAGAAAGGGTTGGCGCTTGATGCTGCATAGTGTACAGCTATCGATTGAGATTTTCTCCCAAAGTTAACTGAAACTGTATCGTTGCGCATCAAGGCCAAAAATGCAGCTTGCCGATCACATATGATAGCCCAACTCAGGGGTGTGATAAATTCGGGACCCATGAAATTTGCGTTAAAGCCAGAATCAATCATTGCTTTTATGAGCCTTCGCGAGTCACCCCGTGTTATGGCAGTCAGCAGTGGATAATACGGAGTTTTGGCAACCCCCAGAAGGCTTGTTAATGTTAGGGGCAAAACCGTAATCCCAGTCCAGAGCTTGTGAAATCTTGAGCCATAAGGTGACTGAAGAAAGTTGATGGCTTCCATATCCAATGTCGTAGAGGGCGTCGCCTTCAAATAATGCTCAAACCAGTTGGTCAGGGCATATAGCAGGCATGACGTCCTACTTTTATTCTGAATCTTAGACTTTAAAGTCGAAGTCATCTTGATGAAGAATTTCTCCAACGACAGGCCCAATCCATGGGCTTCATGCTCCGATTGTTTGACCATGGAGTTTATTTCAAACTCTGTGAAGAAGATTGCCTCTGCTTGGAAGACCTTCATACACATCAGAAATAAGACTGAATGAGCATCGGATTCAGACATGGTGTATGCTTTCAGCACCTCTGCATTCGCCGGTAGTTGTGACTGACCGTTGAATAAATCCTTTGCGGATTGATGAGCAAAATTCACTAGGCCATTCTCGTTTTTGCGAACAATATACCCACAACGCTCGTGAAGATAGGTCTCAAAGTCAGACTGCTCATCTTCCACGGTCTTCAGATTGAAGTCTGAAGAATTACAATCGAATTTCCAGAGTGTGACAAACAAGGAGAGCTGTTGAGAATTAAGTCTTTCAAAGCTAATGCGCAATATTGAAAACGCTCGCCGAGCGTCCTCTCTCCATTTTAAGGGTAAATTGCTTAGCTGACCGCAATAAATTGTTTCCATATCGCGCGGCAATCTGTGTATCTCCTTCATTCGGAGTCGGATTGCGTCTCGAGACCAAACTTGAAGCCCATCCGCAAACTGCTTCCATGTAAGCGATGCCATGAGAAAGTTTCCCCCGGAAATTTCGATAATTTTGCTTTCGACTTCAGCTCCAGCCAGCGGATTGATCCGAGCAATTTCTAACCATCGTCTGACCTTGGCTCGAATATATCCTTCTACCACTTGACGAGTGCTCGTATTTTCAATATTGATAAGTGAAGGACTCACGCTTCGTAAAAATCCTTCATCGGGCACTTTACGGTCTGTAATTAGCAACCTCATATGGCCACTCACATCTGCAGCTAATAAGCCCTCAAGTCTCTCTAGTAGAGTAACACGGCTCGTTTCTCGGATCCGATACAATTCGTCTATGGCATCAACGACAAATTGGAATATAATACCGCGACTCCGCTCAACAATGGATCCTAGACATTGCCATAAAGTATCCTCATCTGGGTACAAGATGTTCAGATGAGTATTGTCTAGATATCGAATAACGAATGCCGTTTTGGGGTCTTCTAATATCTGATATAGGATGGAGCTCACAAATGTCGTGCTATCTTGGGCTTTGGGATCTTTGTCATCAAAAAAGAAATACACCGGCTTGCGTAAAACATCTGGGTCTGGACCGCTGTCGCTTATCTGGTTGAGATAGAGAACAATTGTTTTGCTTAAAACGGTTTTGCCCGAGCCGGGTCCTCCATAGAGCCAAAGCACACGAAGGCCTTGATATTCGGACCACGACTTGAATGATTCGTGGTTGACGAGCCACTCGTGAGAATTTCCCCATGACGAAGGAACTCGTTGAAGCATGTCTACCTCATTGATTAAGCGTAATTGTCTCATAAACATATCCTGGGATGGTGTGAAGACTAAATAATGAACCCGATATTTGTAAGTAAGGTGATATTTGATGCCCATCTGAGACAAATCCACCAATGTCCCTTCAGGAAAGAGAACGAAGACGTACAGGAACTACCAGAAGTTCTGGCAAGAGTCTCAATAATTTCATCAATGCAGTTGCGGACTACAATGTAATTTGGGTTTGAACTAGTCAAGAACTTGCACATGTTTTGATGATCTGCCTCCAGCGGAATTGCAGTCTCGCTAGGAAGATGTAAAATGGCAGACATTTCATCGACAACCTTTGCCACATGTGTTAGCATTTCCCCGGAGGAGGGAGGCTTCCAATTTAGAAGCGGTTTTGCTCACTAGTGTATTGACCGCTGGCATTGTCAACATTTCATAGAGACTAAAAATTTGCAGTCTCGTCCCTCGCTCTACAAATTGAGAACAGATACTACCAAGTTCGGATGACTTGGGCCGTAGATTTTCCAACAGGTCCTGTCGGAGTCTTCCAAGAACAGCGATATTGGCAACTTTTGTTAAGAGTCCCGACCAGTATGCGATATCAGAGCCTCTATGTGGAGTGCCCAGGAATATCACTCCTTTCACTGAGGACGCAACCCAACCGTAGGCAACGCTTCGTTCGTGGGCGACAACAAGTGCCTATCATGCGATTGGGTATGTCGGCCACGGTGCTTCTGTGTTCATGACTCTTTGTTATGCATTCTTACCTGTTTTACGACTATCCCTCCCAGACTATGGCACACGAAAATTGTCTTTATCTTTGGAAAAGAAACAATTGTTAGACTTTGCACGAATGACAGCAACAGTGAGCCTTACAGAGTCATTTGCCGTCCGGCGCCGCAGCTGCCGCAGGCTCTCTAATAACTGAACCGCGAAATCACGTATTGTAGATGTAGAATTTGTGAAAGCAAGTCCAGCATTATAGCCAAAGGTCAGGGTGCGGGTTTTAGGGACGTCTCTGGGTATGAAGTCTCGAAGCCATAATTTCTGTCCCTCGGTCCATGTCTTGTAGGCATGACCGCCTAAGCCATGGACGGCTACAATACTAATTGAATAAGATTAGTATATCACTTAAATAGCTACTAAAATATGAAAATAAAATCATACTCAACGTCGATCTCAGTCCCAGGAGAGCTCGAAGTCTCAGTATCTGGCCATAGCTGGAATAAGCCTATGGGCTGACTATCAGGCTCGGTATGTCCATCTCCGCTCTCCGAACCAGGAGGAGCTGGAGTACAGAGTCCAACTCGGCTCATTTGTCATATAAATAATGATGCAGAGATGTACTTTCGGGTATTTACAGAATAAGGATGAACATTATGGAAATAAAGTTAGGTGAAGGGAGATGTGAATTGACATACCTAGTGCTACTCTTTCCTCTAAAGAGGGGTATTCAATCTTAGTATTCTTAGCCTCGTAGCCTCGTAACTCCTGGCATAGCGTTGCGAGTCTGCATTGGCGTCTGTTGGTTCAAGAGCATCCAACCAATCATTTGAGTAGAGCGAACCGGAATCCCGATGTAAGAGCAATATACAGATGCTTGCGAGTGTTAACCATCCGATAATGACAAGGCTCATCCTAAATCCTGGCGAATACACTGAAATAAGCCTTGAAATATTAAGGGCAAGATAGTCAGAAGGAGAAGAATTCAACCATAGAACTCCAAAGAGCCGAAACCCCCCTACCGGCGAGGATTCAGCACAGCCTCCCAATTGGTCCTGCCCTAATCTCAAAATCCCTACCACATGCGAACTCCTTCATTCGTATAAGTACTTGAACCTCGGGAGTATGTGAGATTCCATGACGCCTGTACACCTTGGTCTAATATCCCAAGGTCACACATTCTGGCCTAAGATGCATCCATGGCGTGAGAACTTCGACGCGAGAGACTCTTACTCATTTATGATAAGGACAACAGCATTACCGATAATATGCATTTATTATCATTATCTTCTTAGAATGTACAGCTTCAGCAGAAAAAGGGGAAGGACAAAAGCTCTTCAAGAGTACGAACCTATGCCAATAGATAATCACGTAACTAGATGTAGTTACCAATCATAGTGCGTGGATCCTAGCACTAATCTATTTTGGGTACTGTGGTCACGTGGAGATAACAACATGTTTGTGATGCCGCTTTGCCGCCAACAGCACGAAACGACTTCCAACTCATCTTCTAAACTCTTCGTTGTCGACCTTTCAACATAGGCCATAATACAGTACATCACTGGGATAATTTTTAATACAATACCAATAGTCCGGAATGGCCAACTCCGATAAAGATCGCCGAACTAATCCAGGTACCGAAACACAACTGAATCCCGCCACGCCACCCGATAACAAGTCTGATAGCGAGAATCCATTCATCGCATTTCGACGATATGCAGATGAACAAATCTCATCCATGCTCCAGGCAGTGATGGGTCTGCCTTCGACATCCGTGCCTCCTTTCTCGGACAAATGGTTGTACTTTCAGAATACCGACAGCAACGATCGAGACTCCGACAGAGAATCTGACTACCGCGCCGGCGATCATAGGCCATCACGTAGATGGGGATTCCACAGAGATGAAGACTTCTTCAACCGCTGGCATAATCACCGCTATTTTTCTGATCGTGGTTTCCACTCATTGTTTGATGGATTCCCTATGAGTCTAGGCTCATTTCTGTTTCCGGAGACTATGCTATCAGACGGCGACTCGCATACCTGGCCACTAGCCTATCTTATATTTAGCCCTTACTCGCCCTTATATTTGGAGAGATCTCAAGGTCATGGACGCCATGAAGGAGTCTTCTCGTCATTATTTGCATCGCGCAAACCTGCAGAATTGGATCCCAACGAACCGCACTGGCGTGACGCGTTTGAGGATCTTCTGAGAGTGACCAATGGACAAGAGATGTTGGATCGAAGCACACGGTCTGAGCGTAGCAAGGAATCAGCCGATAAGTGGTTGAAGGGATTGGTGCAGAGAGGTAGCCTTGGAAATAATTGGCGGTTGCTAGGTCCTGAGGATACCCCCCGTGGGATAACTCTGGAGAGATTCCAGCAGCATGAGCATAATAGACGTGGCCAAGATCCACCACGGCAGCTGGAAGATACTCGCCAAGAGAAAATTGAACCAAACGACGCGGAAACCGAATTGGACCTGTATGACCGCTTTCTCGATGACATCATCAACGCTCATGAACGATATTCTCGCGCGTTCGCCGATAGTCCTTTGATGCGTCTTCTGGAAGAAGAACGAAGGCGGCATTTGCAGCAGGACAGGGTTACTCCTGAGGACACCAGCTCACAAAGCAAAGATTGGCTGGAGTATACTTCTGACGGAAATAAAAGTCTACTTGCTTCTCAGACCTTAGAAGATGATAACTCTTCCGAGGAGTCCAGAGTCGTCTCGACCATGACTCGCAGCGTGAGGCGTACTTTGGCAGATGGATCGATCTCGACGAAGACTGTCAAAACCAAACGTTTCGCCGATGGTCGCGAGGAGAGCGATGAAACAGTCGAAGTCACGCCTCCACCTATGAATGAGAAGAATGCCGAGCATACTCAAGGGTCTGGCAATGATAAAAGCTCTCATGGAGGCTGGTTCTGGACTCGTTGAGCTCGGTCTCATTCATAGTACTGGATTCCCCTATGCCGTCTCTCTTTGACACCTACAAAGATCTGTGGTTTTCTAACCTCGACTTTCTGTATATTGCACAAAGATCGTGCACAATGCGACGTATATGACCATTTCTCCATCCATACCATTTTGTTTGCGTAGTATTTCCATGACTCCCCACTCCAAGACTCAACCAAAGTCAGGTTTTCTTTTTTGAACTTTCCAGCGGTCAATCTTTTGTCTCTCAATTCTTTATGTTTTATTTATTTTTTTTATTTCTGAATATCAACAGGCATTCTGTACATATAGGTCCAGGGGTTCGTTAAATTCTATGCAATGACTATCGTCATTAGTATAAATACATGTCAATAAGCAGAGTCTTTCGGAATCTTTCCGTAGGCAAAATGGGCGGAGGAGTTAGGGCTAATGCGGCCTATCCGTAACCGGTGACAGGATCGTTTGGAATTGCGGAGAAATAGTACAAGGCGCAAGTTAGTAGACGTTGCCGATCAGCAATTATTTTCAGTTTAAATAAAATAGCGGTCTCGGCCATTAATCCTGGTTAAGAATTGTAGTTACCGAATCCCTGGGAAGGCTTAGGAAATGGTGACTTGATTTCACATTCCAATCGCATGATCCTGGCAACGATCAGATATTTGAGATAGAGTATTATCTACTTTCCGATATTAGCCTAAGATTTTACTTCTGTTTTATGCACGATTGTATTGCGAAATGCCAAATTTGGGGGCCTATGTACAGTTGAAGATGAAATATGTATCGTTCAAGTGCCAAAGATCTTTTGGCACATTACATACTGCTTTTTAAAATCATATATATAATGCATCTAGATCGACTCTACCAGCGAGTCAATCTTAGTCCCTTTTCCTGCCTCTAATAGCTGTGTTTACCAGTAAGGGCGGTCAACAAGGCGGCGCATGATGCGCGAAATGGTACCTTTGCTGCTGCTAGCCAAGTCCGAAGCGATACCAGAGATAAAGCCGCTGTTGGCATAAGCCTGGCTAGCATCCCAGATCATGACACCACCAAAGCTAGAGAAACTAGCAGAGTACTCAAGAACGGGCTGAAGAGCAGATGCAGAGAGGTATCCTGTTCCGGCAGCACCGGTGTTACCAGGGACACCAACGAAGACCTTGACATTTGGGTTGGCGGAGGTGTTCTTGGCCCAGGTGTCCCAGGTTTCGAAGTTGTAGTTTTGAGTGCTGGCGCCGGCTTCGTAGGCGTTGACTCCGCAGTAGTTGTTGTAGAATTGGACCCAGATGGCGTCGAAGCTGACAGCACCGTCAAGCATCTGGTTATCGGCAGCATCAGGGTAGACACATTGTGGGGCGGCGGTCAAGTAATATTTCTTCTAAAACGTTAGTAAACTTTTCGTCATGCTGGGGACTGTTTAGACGTACCTTGCTGGTGTCCGCGTTCATGAGAGAGCGGAGCTCGTTACCGAACGTGGCCATGTTGGAAACAGTGGCCTCAAAGTCAAAGTCAAATCCGTCAACAACGGCATCTCCGAAGGGGCGGAGAGCAGAGCTCTTAGAGTCAGGACCGAAGGTCTCCCAGATCAACTGGGCACCAGCAGTAGCGGCATCGGTAGAAGTAAACCCTCCTTCGGAGTATGTGGCACCTCCGATAGAGAGGAGGATAGTCTTGCCAGCTGCCTGGCATGTTTTGATGTCATCACTGGAAAAGAGGAATTGATTGTGAGTTTAAGAACTTCAACAAACATAGGATATAATCACTCACCCGACTTGAGGGCAATCCAAAAGAGCAGTGCCGTCAAAAGTAGTGCAGTTGTTACCAATGTTAGCAAAGTTGATCTCAGGGACTCCACCAGCGCCGTTAATAACAGTGACAAAAGCCAACTGGAACACATCGACATTTGTGTTTTGACAGTAATATGCCAGGTTTTGTTGTTCAAGGTCGCCGCTGGCCTGGTTGTATGAGTTTTGACCCCAGTATAGGGCAATATTGTTTTTGGAGGTCAAGTCAAGAGCTGCTTGCGCTCCAATGAAGCTAGCCATGGCGGCCGCTACGGACAGTATGTATTTCGCAGACATCTTGAGATCTGTATTATTTCCAAGGAATGTTTGTGAAAGCAATGTAAGGACTGGCAGAAGAAAATAATATAATGCTGAGTGAAGGAGAGAATGAGGTAGCTAAGCAGACCTTGACCTCCGTGGTTTGGATGTTGGCTGACAAGAGAAAGAAGGAATGTTGTAAGAGGATTTTGGGATGCCTTTATATCGTACTTGAGGCCCTCTCGAGGACTCCGCAATGGAACTGTCGTTTAGGGTTACGTGCTACCGGATCATCGTTCCATGGCATTCAACTGCGCGTGCCGACCGTAACGATGGGCAGGAGACACGATGGAGATCTAGATCTTTTTTTCTTTGATAGTTATAGCTTACTATGTACCATGAACTCGAGAGTGGAGTCAAGCCCTAGGTAGTACACAAATGCCAATGAGCGGCACTGAATTGCCTCGTTTCCTGTTCCTGACGGGACCGCTACATTCCAAGGACAGCTCACCCCCACAACCAGCCATCTATCAATGAATTATGGAATGTAACAGTGAAGTTACTAACTTCCAGGATATGGACGGTTGTAGGGTCACATGTAGGGCTCTGCTAGTCCGGTGTCTGTGTAGGTGTGGCTTACTGTAACCTGGGGTCAGTCATCACTATCATCCTCAGGATAGTGCATGGGGGAAGTTCCGATAATTTAGCATGTGTTTACTCTAAGCTAGTCAAACCAACAATACTACTACGTATTTCAAGCCACGAGTCTCCCCACGAGACGCCAAGCGCTGTCGATCATTTAGGAGCTGTGCAAACCTAATGGGAGATAATAGTGTGTTGAATAACATCTTGGACATTGAAAAGCCTATGAAAGATGAATGATCGTTACGGGATAGGTTCATATACAAGCATATGCAGAGTGCTGTGAGCATGTAGCAAGATCGGCCAGACATGCGAAGGAAACCGTAGAACTTGACTCAATTTCTCCAAATAAGAATATCAATACGTATGTAGTCGAGCATACGTATACATACATCGCCTTGGCACACTGTATGCAACATGGCCCTCTCAGGAACCGATGATACCGAAATGCAGATGATAAAATATCACATTAGCTGGGGTTGAGCTGCCCAAATCCCGCTAAAAGTACGTAGCATCATTCTGTTCAAGCATCAGCACATGGGAGTCTGTGCTACCGTGAAGCAGGTGCATGCATGCTGCTGATCAGCGCTGTATACTCATTGGGTATTGTTACTTATTATTTTTTTTTGTTCTTGACAATAATTACTCAGAAAATTACTAAGCCTGAAGAAATAACTATATAAATAAAATAAAAACCCAACTATTGGCTATTATACAGGGACTGTACTTAGTCTGAAGCCACAGATCGGGGGAGGTGTCAAGAGGCGTTCATACCACCAGATTCGGGAATCTTAGTCAACGGTTGGCTGAGTTTAGCTTTCTAGCTCTTGTTTCAAGTTCATAAATAGTTACGTACTTAGCTAAGCAGTGTTTCGGTTTCAAGATTTTTCGCACCAACACTAACGGGCCAAATGTCCCCTATCTACATACATCAATTCTCCAGGCGATGCAGCAAAAGAGCATGTCTAGATACAGGTTAAATCACATTCATACCCTGACTCTATGACAATTACAATTCAATATCACTTTAATATAGCCAGATGTGACAAAGATAACTTATCACCGCTGCGGGGTCCGGCAAGTCGAGGTTGAAGCTTGACGTTGCATCCAATATCAATTAGCTTCCCCTTCATACAAGCCATCCTTTTTAGCTGATGAAACTAACGACTAGCTCGATGGGCAAAGATAGGAAGGATGCTTATACGTTCTATAGATCCAGCCTTTTTGAGCCAAAATTGTGGGTTATTGGTATTTGCTAATAGAATCTTCTATTTGTACTTCATGTTTGGAGATCTGTGTGAGCAACAACCATATTGTAGGAAATGATACAAGAGATCAAAGCGTGACCATCAGGTACTCTCTGTACCTACGTAGCTAGATTGTCGATCAAACACGGTGTACGTGTGTAGTTCCGAGGTACAGGAAACATACAACAACAACATTACATTAACGTTGTCCCGGTACGGTTACATGCTCTCCGGCTTCATCACCAAACAACCCCGTAAGTGAGGATGTTACACCGATGAGTCCCCACGCAGCACATCACGCGACAAACAACCTTGAAACAGTGAAAGTTGTTTCTTCTCACACATGCGTACATATCATGACAAACTTAGCTACATGCCGTACCTCCTTTAGGGCCAAAGTGACATTCGCACCAAAGTAGTCCGTACAGCTTTAGAAGGACATCAAACAGAAAGACAGAATTCTATGAAGAGTCTACGGGCGTGAAATGACAGGGCTAATAAGAGCTTGACAGTTTAAATTGTCAACGTTGTAACCATGATGACTCTCTACACTCTTCTGATAACTAAACCGCCGATCATCAACGCTAAAAGCTGGGGGTCGTTTTTTCGTTCGTGTCTACTTTACGTAACCAAGAGGACTGGGAATTTCCTATTCGGGCAACTTTAGATTGTTAAGGCATATTTGTTTGAGGAGAGTGTTACTTTCGCCACTTGGCAATATCTCAGTATATTAACGCAATCTCATCGTATTGGCGCTTGCTGCGTATTCTCTAGGCTTTACTACGGCGCAGCTGTTGACGGGTAAGTTTTCTGTTGCAGCCCTGTTCCTTTAGGGCTTGAGAGCAGATATCGCAAATGTCACGACAGAGGGCGGAGCAAAGAGGGAACATATGAAGGAAGAGGAAAAAATGGGAGTAATTTTCGTGGTATTAATCTACCCTTGGAGTACTAGCATACTGAAATAATCTCGTATCAGTCGAAGTCGGAAAGACTGTCTGGGTATTTGGACACTGAGGTACTGAGAGAGTGTATTAGTATTAAGATAATTAACCTAGGTATAAACCTACCATGACTAATAACATGAACAAAAAAAAACATTTCCTAGTAGCATATTTTGCAAAGCAAAAGTCCCCACGCTTCATTTTTTCACCACTGCCGGTCTTTAATGTGGTATATGACTTTCTCTTTGAGAGCAACAACCGAATCCGGTGTTGAAAGTCATGAGCAATGTCTTATAAGAAGAAAAGAATACTTTGCGCGGGTGGCGACATAGATTTATAAGCATAGAAGTGGTGATCACGATTGATACCCCCTACTCTGCTTCCTCTTCCTCACGAGCCGTACTCAAACTATATCGACTCTCCACTTTTCCATGCTGTTCATGCTCTATGGTGACTCGAGACAAATGGCCGAGGATATTCTCCATCTGAATGTCACCCTTGCTTCTCGCCTTGCGACCGAGATCGTCTAGCCATGTGAGCTTGTTGAGCGTGAAATAAACCAAAGCGATGACAATGGTCACGCCGAGCGAATAACCCCATATCCGCACAACTGTAACTATGTCTGTCCATCCATTGTGTGTCTCGACGTACTTATCAGGAGGGCTTGTTTTCATATTCTGATTGGTGAACCATCCAAATAGACAAAAGATCGTAGCCAGAATGTCGACGCCAACAATCGCACCTACCAAAGGAAGGGACGGTAGACTGTCCGCGCCTCTAGTGACAAAGATTAACCAATTTTCGGTGAGCGCCACTTCGAGGAAGAGAACTTCTTGGATCGAGCCCCAGTTTTGAATTATGCCGCCGTCAGGTAGAAACATCGTTCCTCGGATGACCCAAGTTCCCAAAGCCAGGAGAATTCCTAATATGACCGATATGAACCAGATCTTTGGAAGCTGCCATTCTACAGGTCTCAGTTCAAATGAAGCGTTGTCGTATGCCACTGCCACCGTTGCCAGATCGGCGAAGAGCGCTAAAAAGACAATCAATTCCACTCTAATCGTTTCATTGAGAATAATCATGGTTGAGACCAGGTAAATCTCCAGATGCAAACACAGAGCAATCCGGTATTGAATGTAGGCTTTCATACGATGAAAAATTTGCCTAGCCACTTTGACTGACTCAATTATAGTGGAAAGTCCCGGTGCCAAAAACACGATGTCCGATGCCGACTGTGCTGCTTCGGAGGCTCCTTCCACAGCTATACCACAATCTGCCTTTTTCAAAGATGGTGCATCATTGACTCCATCTCCTGTCATTGCAGTGAGGTGTCCTCGTTCTTGAAGCATTTGAACCACTTGATATTTATGTTCAGGGAAAACTTCGGCAAATCCGTCTGCTTTTTCGACCAAATCATGAGCCATTGCACCACTCAGGCCGCCATGAATTAGTCGTTCTGAATTGTAGACCTTCGTTCCTAGCGCAAGCATTTTGCATGTCTCCTTTGCGATAGCAATGGCGTCACCTGTAAGCATTTTGACGCTAATTCCAAGAGCTTGGGCTTCGGAGATCGTCTGTGCAGTATCCTCACGTGGTGGATCAAACATCGGCATCATTCCGAGTAACTGCCAGTCTTCCCCTTGTTTCTGCACTGCTACTCCTAGCGATCTAAAACCCCGATGAGCAAACTCTTGCGCTTTCCTCCTGTACAAGTCCGCGGTCCTTTGGGAACACTTAGTCAGTACGAGCACTGCCTTTGGAGCTCCCTTTGTACAGGTGTATCGGACACCGTCACGTGTACACACTGTGACAATTCGTTTTGATACCGGGTCAAATGGGGTAAATTTTTCTGTTTTCCAACCGCTCCTCAGAATTTCCTTCGCCTTGGGATATTGTTTGAGTGTCAACAGTGTTACCTTGTCGATGGGATCTAGAGACTGTATATTGTGTGAAGACGCTAGAACAGCCACTGCCATCATCCAATTGACGTCGACTCCTTCGGCTACATATGGATTCCTTATACTCAATTTATTCGCAGTCAAGGTTCCTGTTTTGTCGGAGCACAATATATCGACTCCCTAGACATTTTGTTAGCTATATACCGTGTTGTGCTTCATAGCAAAAGAATAACGGATAGGCCTTACTGCAAGTGATTCTATGGCGGTCAATTTTTGAACGATTGCCTTTCTGCGTGCTAGATAGGCAGCTCCCACCGCCATGGTTGTGGTAGTAACAACGGGCAAGCCAACCGGAACACCGATAATCAGTAGGACTAGAGTATACTCCAAAAGCGTCTGTTTGCCAGGACTTGCAATAGGAATGTGCCGCCAGAAACCACCAATCCATGCTGCGAGGATCCACGCCATCACCAGAATCAGAAGAGACGTACCAATTCGATCCATGACAATTTCAAAATGACCTTTATCCCCCGCCCCTGCTACCATACTAGCAGTTCTTCCAACAAAAGAAGTCTTTGCGGTTGTCTGAACAACGGTATACGCCTTTCCCCTTTTGCAATTTGTGGTATAATAGACGACGTCACCCATATATCGATCGACGGCAAGGGATTCACCAGTAATGGCGGAATGATCACAAGCGAGAATTGGATAGCCCTTTCGATTCGGCTTTTCTTCGTCTCCTTCTTCACCGCTCGACTGGTCGCCTTCACCCTTGCCTTTTGAATCTTGTCCATCCTTCTCGTCTTCTTCCCTCTCTTGCCCGCCTTGCTGTTCCTTGTCCTCCTCGCCTGAGGAATCATCAAGCGCACCTTCTGCCAGCATTCTCCTGTAGTCTTCAAAGCCATTCGGATCATCATAAGAGCATATCACTTTGCTATCAGCCGGAACGACAGTCCCTTCTTCAACAATGACCTAGTTGCTTTAGCTTTGTCATCCAGCCAATATTCTTCACAGATACATACCACATCTCCCGGAACCAGTTCACGAGCTAGTATTTCGGTTTCGCGTCCATCGCGGACAACATGGCATCGTAATGCTATATCCCCTCTGAGGCTGGATACGACATCTGCAGCCTGTTTTTCCTGATACCATCCAACAGTGGCATTGAGAAACAGGATCCCAATAATGACACCAAAATCTACCCAATCCTTAAGACCAGCTGCAAGAAGCACAGCAAGCTCCATCACTTTTACCAATCACTTCCAGTCAGCCAGGGGTCTAAAATAAATTTCAATACTGAGGGTCAACTTGACTTACCATATAGAATCGGACCCTGAAAGTAGGACATGAACTTCGCAATAGGGTTTTCTTTGTGCGAGACCAATTCGTTCCACCCCGAACGACGCCGACGGTTGTTGACTTCAGCCTCCGATAGACCTTGTTTGATGTCGGTGAGGAGCCAGTCATTTGGAAACATTTGCCTTGCCTCTGCTGCTTCTGACGTGGGCACGAATTCCTTGCGCCACGGGGCATACCAAACCCGTTTCATTTCTCCGTCTTCCTTCTCCATATCAGTCGCCCCCGGCTCTCGGTAAACTGACACATATCTAACTAATCTTTCATACTCGTCAAGATTCTGGTCTTGGGCGACACTAACAGCTCGCGACATCCTTCTCTCCGCACGAGACATGCGTCTTGAGGTACGTGACTGTTGCTCATCGCCAGAAGCCCGCGGATTATCCGACATCCTTTCGAAGAACGATTGTGTGGATTTGATGACTCTTGGCAGCTGTATCAACGAGCATGAAGGTAGGAATTTTGGTGTCTACAGAACACTGGAAGAGCTGACAACATCTAGAAGAAACAATAACGGATGCTGCCGGCTTGATTCCGATGTGCTCAAACGAACGACATAAAATCAATGAAGGAGAATCTAGGATCTGGTTCTTCACAGTGACGTATTGTAGAGGTACTTCTCATCGTTCCTAGCTTTTCCAGATTTGACGGCATGCTGAGAAGATTTGGCCTACTCAAACTCAACCACATAATGGCCGAATCTAACATTTGGGGGATGTCAATTTTGCAAAACTGTTGCTTCGTTGGATGAACTGGGCATCCAGCTCAAAGACTCAATAGTCACTAATGAGCCTTTGATTCGCCAATCGACCAAATAACCTTGACAGTGGAGTTAGGGAGACAGGGAGACCGTGGACACAGCCTGGGTGCTACTCAGAAAGCTATTATAATTGGCGCGGAGCAACAACGCAACTTAAACTGAAAAACTGAACCTTGGAATATTTTCACAAACTTGCAGCTGAAGATGGTCCTTATGAGAACGAAGATCATGAGCCTTTGCAGATTGACTTTCCGGCCAGGCCGAGGACGAAATCGGAAACACGGATACCAGATTGTCTAGCAACAATGAAGGTGAGAAATATTTTCATGAATACCTAACATTCTTACAGTATAATTGTCTGTAAATATAAAAACGATAAGAACAGTACACGGAACACCCAAAAAAAAAGAGCGACCATGCTGGGGTTCGAACCCAGGTTCTTACCTGATCAACATCACTCTAGGTGAATAGGAGGGTAATAGTCTACCACTGACGTACACGGCCATCGTTGAACAATAATCCGCGCGAAACTAATGTTTCATAACCGGAAAGCACTGCACATCCTATATTTGTTAGCATCACCAAGGAAATCCCAGGAGTCTTGCTCTATTGGCCTCATGGCCGTGGAAAGGCTTTCAATAAGGGCTTTATCTGGTATACAGTTTGCTTCTGAATCTTTCGCTTATGGTACTAAACCTGTAGATTCTATATGTAGACATATATTGCCCACCGTACTTAGTCCGAGTATGACGGGGAGTTGAAATAGGAGGGAGGACAGGAAAATGAGTCGGTGGCAGACGGCAAGAGAGACAACATCGAACCAGTTGCGACTCCCCCTTCAGGAAGAGAATATGGGAAGAAGGAGCTTCCTTGGGACGCAGACGAACATAGTCATATTCTTGCAACACCTCAACATTGAACATCCATACTTATGCTTATTGTTATGCAGCCCCCATGATACTACAATGGGCTTATCCCTTATCCAGGTACGTGAGATAATCTTTCATTGGTCTTGAAGCCTCCGGCGCTGAATATGTTGTAGGCGTTCATAATAATCACAGTTCTATCCTTTCTATTGCTATTCCTTCACAAGCTTCTTTCGCCATGGGTAGAGCTTCCCCGTCTTCCCGAACAATGGCTCGCATTTCGCAGCGGCTTAGCTTGGACGATTTTCAAAGACCACGTGGGATTCTCTGAAGATATGGTCTTGGATCACGAAAGCGGATTCGCGATAATTAGCTCCGACCCGGGAAGGGTATCTTGGAACGCGTTGTGGGTTAGTAGCTATTGGTGTTTGTCTTTATCATTTTTTTACTGACTTGAAACACTAGGGCCGTAGCCAAACCTCTCAGCAGCAAGGCCGGTTATTGCTCTACGATTACGGCGACACTGGCACTCTCCGGGAAATCAAGCTCGTGAACTTTCCTTCATACTTCGGCTTTCATCCTCTCGGCATAGGTCTGTACCGCGAGAAGAAAGATACTCGCCCACGCCTATTCGTTGTTAACCAAGGCTATGACAAGAGTTGTGTAGAGATCATGGATATAGACTACGAAGAAGCACGTGCGGTGCATGTATGCTCTGTGACAGACAACAACCACACTATACGCTCTCCGAACTCCGTCTCACCCGTATCTTACACGTCATTTTATGTCACAAACGACCAGTGCCTTATTCGCCGCAGACACCCGTTCCTGTCTTTCACTGAGAGAGTACTTGGTCTCCCACTGGGATGGGTTACTTTTGTCGACTTCAGTACCCAAAGCAAACCGATCTATACCATTGTTGCAGGTGGTATCCCATTCGCGAACGGGATACTCGTTACACCAAATGGGAAAGAGGTTCTTGTTGCCTCGACAAGTACAGATATCGTTCGTATATACGAGCGTGACCCGGAGACTGGAGCACTTTCTGGCAAATATAGCAGTGTCTATATGACTTTTCACCCCGAAACTCTCAGCTTTGACAGGTCTTTGGACATGAATGATCCAACTGTGTTCAACTCCAATGGTAAGTTTCTTCGCGGAGTAGTCGCAACTGGGTCTCCGGATGCTGGGCGGTTGTTCTGTATGGCCAAAAACCCCTACGGATGTGTTGCACCGTCTGCTGTAGCCGAAATTCGTCGCGGACATGGCCTTGATCTCAGCCCGTTCCCTGGAAGCCTCTTCAACCTGCATACCAATTATTACGCTCGGACACTCTATGCCGGTAGGCACCTATTCTTCAGTTTGTGTGCCATGCACTGACTTGTAATCCAGATGACGGGACCAACTATCCAAGCAGCACATCAGGTGATATGGATTCTAAGAGAGGCCGTCTCATTGTGGCTGGGCTTTATGCAGATGGACTTCTGAATATTACATGGGACCCGAAAGAGAATCGTCGTTGATATGACCGCGCACTTGTATAACTAACGTCTGTCAATAGCCATGATACCCTTATTATTTCCTGACTTTCAGTCGATTTGTAACGGTACTACCATACCAATCTTCACAAGACTCAACCCTTGAATTGCCTAATTATCACACATTCTCACTCCATGGGCTACCGCCTGTAAGATGTCTACTTTCAGGGGAGCTGGCATCACGAGCATCAGGGTTAACAAGCGGGCTTTCGATTATCGGCGTTTCATCCTCAGGCATAACTGCAGCATCTACGGTTTCGTTGCTACCATTCTCACTATCGGTAAACGGAAGAAATCTCGGACCGGAAGAGTCACCATGGCCTCCATTCCTAACATTTGACTCATCGAACCAAACATGGCGTCGAGACCTAGAATTCGCGAATGCATAAAAGCGTCCGGAGGTGAAACCTCTCATGCTCATCTAGTAAAAGAAATCTTCAATCAGCTTGTCGATGTCATTAGCAATGAATAAGAAAAGGGACTACCTTGATCCCCCACCCCAACGCAGCAGCCACAAACACCAAAACCGCCACCCTTCTCTCCTGCTCACTCCACGGCTGTAGACAGCTCTGCGTATATCCCGTCGTCCTCTCACACGCATCATCACCATGATTCGCATCCTTGAATGGCCATGCCCTGTCTTTCGTACTCCGTAGCCCACAGCACTGTAAACGATCTTGTATTGCGCGAATGCTAGTTACATCTTTGTTGTGATAGTGTGACTGCCATGCTTGTTCGAGATGGCAGTTGTTGTCGCTTGGGGAGATATATGTTGCGGTTAGCGTGGCAATAACCACGGGAAGAAGGGAGAGGGATTGGTCGAGGGCAAAGTTTATGATGGATTTGACGAGGGATGAAAACAAGACTTGTGGTCTTTGCATAAATGCAGTGGTGCCGTTGGCTCCGGCCACAGACCTAATATGGTTTCCATTCTCGCTGGAAGCCGTAGGAGCTGTGATTCGGTTCTTGGGCGAATCATTATGTGCCGACTGATATCGAGATGCGAGTGTACTTGCTATCAAAGCCGAGATAAACGGAAGTAGTGGATAGAGTGTAGAGATTGCTCCTAGCAATGTTGGGAAGGGGAGGAACAGCGAGTTGATGCGTGACCAGGCGATTCTGTGTGTATCATCAGGAATCTAACCTGATTTGCAGAGGAGAATGATTTACTTACCCTCCCAGTGTGATGCTAATTACAGTACTCTAATCCAAAATTGATTGTTTAGTAAACTGTCGACGGTGGAAGCAATGAAAAAATTGGGAAGTACTTACTAGCAGCAGCAATGTAACAACCACACCGCTGTTGATGGCAGAGAAAGCGGTGGGCATGGTGATTCAATGATTTCCTTTTCGAAGTAAGTATTTCCTGACCGCAACAAATGTTTTCAGATATCACAAGATTGAAGAAAGAGAATAAACAAGCCAGGCCATTAGTCTGGGGAAGCTTTATACAAGACCCTAGGTGGGGCAGGCATAACATGCATGATACTGTCTACTCCAAAGCTCTATGATTGGTATATTGTTTGAAGGTGGCGCCACTATGTCTACATCGGAATGTCTAAAGTAGTAGTATTACTGAGAAATCAGTATGAGTATCCCATATGAGTAATGTCAATCAAGGCATGTTTTTATTTCTTTCATCTGAGCAGAAAATCGTCAGGAGCTGTTGTAGCTTCTAACCCTCTTATTTGTTACCAACGCTCTTCTCAACAAGATGGGAGTAGTGCTTCGGTGCGGGATAGCATGAATAGCTTTTTAGTTGCTGGTCTTTCCAGTCGGAATCTCGAAGAATACAGCTGGCTTTCCATCGGCAACAAAAGGACGATCGCAGCGGTAGAAAGTCTTTCGCTCAAACTGGATGATATCGCCCTCCCTGACGTCCGCAACGTTTCCATCCGCAAAAGCTAAGTCTCGCCATTCGGTCTTTGGGTTCAAGAAGTCTTCAAAGTTGTCATCCTCCTGAAGAGAGTCCTTGGTCAAGAGATGGTCGAAGCCCACCAATTCGACTGGAATAAGTTGTTGTCCGTCCTTGGACAACCAGGTAACCTTCTTGTCGGTCTTCTTGACATCTCCCTCGAGGTGCAACTCAAGTTCAAGGTGAGTCACGACATCGCCTGACTTCTCAATTTTACGAACTATCGCATTGCCCCATTTCATAAGAGTGATTTCTTCATCCAGCTTGAATAGCTTGGCGTCCTCTTGCTCCAAGATAATATTTTCACTGTAAGCAACCTTCTTTGTACCAAGCTCGGGATTCTTATCATGCCTAGGTTTATCTTGAATCAATGGGGCAGAGGCTGATGGAACAGAGTCTCCCGAGACATGGGCTGTGACCACACCTTCTTTCATAATAGCAGTGTGGCGTGGAGAAATAGGGTCAATATACTTCCTGTTTGTAGACTAGAATATTGTTAATTTCGGCTTTAGTAGGCTACCAGAGGTTCAAACATACCCAGAAAATAGTCCAATCCAAGTTGACAATGTTACGGCTTGGGCCCTGCTTGAGAATAAATTCTCTAAGTGCAGGAATCGTCATACCTCGTCGGCGGATACCTCTGATGGTAGGGAAACGGGGGCTGTTGTACTGTGTTAGCCAAAATTACCATGAAAGGGTTCTTGTTCAATGGACGTACTCGTCCCAGCCCCATACAGCACCACTATTAACCAACTTGGTGAGCTTCCGCTTAGAAAGCAATGTCCGCACAAAATTCATGCGAGCGAAGTCCCAGATCTGGACCTGGCGGAGCTTGAGGGCATTCAACATCCATTCATATTGTAGGTTCCTGTCTCTGTACTCAATCGTCCTCAACGCATGAGTGACTCCTTCAACCGAATCAAGGATGGGGCACGTGAAATCATAGGTAGGGTAGACCTTCCAGGTCGTTCCGGTACGAGGGTGAGGCGTCAGCTGGCATCTGTAGATGACAGGATCCCTCATGGTTTTGTTCTTGTGGTCGTAAGAAATTTTGGCTCGAATACACCATTTCTGTCCCTCTTCAGAGCCAGTTTTCATCTCCTCGAAACGAGCCAAATTTTCCTCAACAGTAGAGTCACGACGCTTGCTGGGGATTCCCTCCATTCGCTGATGTCCCATGGTCTCCTTGTCAGTGTCGTCTGCATATGCATACCCATCCTTAATGAATTGGACACAATAATCATGCAACAATTGGAAGTAATCCGAAGAGAATGAGATTTTGTCAGGCTTGATACCCATCAATTCGCAGTCGACAAGAATATTTTCCGTGAATTCCTCTTTTTCGTTGCTAGGATTCGTCTATTAGGGTTAGGGTTATGGTTAGTATAAAGGCCCTGTCTATTTGCGGTAATTCTGAACATACATCATCGAAACGCAGCAAAAGTGTACCCTTATATTTCTCATGTGCGAAGTAGTCATTCAAGAGAGCAGCTTTAGCATGACCGATATGGAGGTATCCAGAGGGCTCGGGAGGAAAACGAGTTACAACACCCTGATCAGTGTTCTTGAGAGCAATATCGTAACTGGCACCTGCCTTGGACGCAGCGGCGCGCTTCGCTTTAGCTGCTGCGTTCACGGCATCAACAGCAGCGGTGGTCCAAGGGCAAAGCTCCTCTAAGAAACGGAACCACCGGGTCAAATTGATCAGGGTGCCTTTCTTTACGGCTGTCACAGCAACACGGTTTCCACGAAGGGCACCCCAGATAGCAATGTCGGGAGCAGACAAGGAGTAGCCGACGAGGAAAGAACGCAGAGTAAGGTAAGAATCAAGAGTCTGAAGGGGCGCTTCAAGAGCTTTGTGGTCTAACGGAACGTATTGACCGACTTGAGACAACCATTTCTCTTCCTATGATGGTTCATAAGTAACGGAACTCCTGATGTGAGGGTTTAGCGGCGACATACCTGAGCTTCATACTTGCTCTTGAGGAATGGGAACTGAGCACGGAGCTCAGCAATAACAGCACCGAGGCCTTGCACAGTCGTTCCGCTGGCATCAGTGAACTCGATCACATCACCACTAGGAAGTGCAGGAACGTTCTCGTAGGTAATTTCAACAACGGGACTAGGTCTGGCCTCATTGACGGATGTAGCGATCAATGTAGCGGGCAGCAAGCCTGCTGGATTAGCGCCGGATGCACAAACCAGCTTACAAGACATGTTGGATTCTCTTCTCGACACAAATGCAAGACAAAAAAAGTTGTATGAGGGCGGGGTGTGAATCATCCCAAAAAAAGATACCCCACAGCCAATCTGCTGAGGAAGGACCCACAGTAAAGTAGTCTCGGTACCACTTTTTTCCGCTCCTTCCCAAGCTCCGAAAAACATTCGGCCAAGTCTCTCAGGTCACATCCATCTTTAAAAAACCTGAGCCATTGTTGCGCCGTTTCATAGCAGATGGCTTCCGCCCTTCGAGCCTTGCCGGTGACGGCAGGCTCTTTATCAGCGTCATGCCGATTGACCTTGCGACAAAATAGCGCCATTGCCCCTTTCCTCTATCCCCTAGGCCAGCAACAAGTGCGAAGTGCCATGAGCAATTCAAAGGGAAAGAAAAACAAGAAAGAGCCCACCAAAAAGAAGTCTAAGGGATCCCGGGACTATCAGCAGAAAGATTTGAGTCTAATTGATCAATATGCATTGTGCGATGCGATGAGGTACTACTTTTACGTTCCGAGAACTGTCTCGAATTGGCACAGCATACTTACAAGACGTTACAGATACATCCGTGCTTTTGAAGTTGGACGCGACCGCGAGCGATCAAAGTACGAGATCCATATTCGATTAAAATCAAGAAAAGACGGTCCAGTCATCCGCAACATGGTTCGATTCCCTCACGCCGTACAGACCGAGTCCCGAATCTGCGTTATTGCGCCTCCTGGATCAAAAGCCGCAAAGGAAGCTCTCGAAGCCGGCGCTTCGATTGTTGGAGAAAAAGAAATCTTCGAGGATATCAAAAAGGGTATTATCGAATTTGAACGGTGTATATGTCACACAGAGAGTCTCGATGCTTTGAATAAAGCTGGCTTGGGTCGAATTCTTGGTCCCCGAGGACTCATGCCCAGTGTCAAGACTGGTACTGTTGTGGACGACGTCGGTATTCGAGTGCAGATGCTTCGAGGCGGTACTGTCTATCGTGAGAGAGACGCCGTGATCCGTATGCCAATCGGACAATTGGGCTTCTCGCCGGATCAACTACGTGACAATCTGCGAGCCGCTTTGGAACAGATTAAGAAAGATGCCACCCAATTGAGTGACCGTGTCCCGAAGGAAGTTTATGAAATAGTACGCATACTCCACCTTATCCACTCCTCTAATTTCATGCTAAGATGTTACAGGTCTTGAGCTCAACCAACGGCCCCGGTTTCAGTCTCAACGGAGACTTCAAATCCGACAACTCCCCCGACCCGGCATATTTGGCTGGATTGTAAATCATCTTCTATCCTTCATACATGTATTGTTAACCATAAGTTTCATTCGTGGCGTTCTATGGTATCTATCAAGCATCTAGCCATTTCGGATTCAATTACCAACTCCGCGCTATGCAATGTATTATCAATGTCATGAACAAGTCTGCAACAACTATATAGCGAGCTGTTTGAGCGCGGAAACTGCACTAGACTCGGCTTTCAGTAAATCGTAGAGCCGTAGGACTTTGACTGTACGAGTCTCGTCCTTTGTTCCACCTTTTCGAGCCTGCTTGAGCGCCGTGTCCAAGTCGAGAAGTAACGTAGATCTTATTTTTTCCAGACGAGGCTGCTGGCCCACCAGAAAAGGGTGATCTGAGCCTATTCGATCAGACTCTGAGACTATGTATAGGTATTTCTGTACGTGGCTCTCCAATCTTTTGAGCGATATTATAACAGATTCGTCGGTGTCCTCATCCGAGTCGCTTTCACTCTCCGTGTTGTCAGAAATGAAGGCTTCCCGATCGGAATCCGCGTCTTCGGTGGCAGAAGGTAGGCCATTCGACGTGCTTGTACCGACAATCATCAATCGCTGTTCCAGTTCCTCGATTCTCTCTGCAATATCAAGAAGAGCCCTTCCAATATTAGTTTTTATCCTATATGCTTTCTTCTCTTGCAGAAGACTTTCCATCTCCGCTTTCCGAGCCTCGACTTTGGCATGGATTGCTGCAACATCGCGCTGGAAACCGAGGAGCCCGACGCTTATTTCTTCGACTTTCTCTTCTCCGCCTTGTAGAGCGCCTCCGAGCGACAGGAAGTCCTGGTAGTTCTCGTTGACCACATCGAGTAGTTCTTTATTTAGTCCTTGGCTCAGTTCGCGGAGCTCTAGTCGCAAGTCCTCGAGGGTCTGGTGTCGATTCGTCAGGGAAGAGAGGAAGGCAGCAGGGTCAAAGTCTGGAGCTAGGAAGGACGAGCGCGATAGTGGTTTGGGGAATGGGAGGTCTGTGGTGTTCTCGTCAAAGTCGGACCCTGAATCGGAGTCAGGAAACTGTAGATATCAAGTTAGTGTTGATCGCGGCGTGATATGAGAACAAGTAGTATGTACATATTTCTTGCTCATCGTGGCAACTCCCACATGAAGACGTGACTGAGATGTTTTGAGCTACTCAATAGAAGGTTGGGTGGTGTCACGGCAGTTGTGGTTGGCTGAGATTGCCATTGGCTCCGCGGAATGATCAGCTTCCTCCGATCAGACCGACCCCTCCTCTTCCTCAAAACATGCAACACAACCAACTTGATCTGCCAACTCATTCCACTGCTGCATCCCCATCCTTCCTGAGTATTTCCTACCTTGATTGATTGATATTTATATTACATTTCATGTCTGTTTCACTATAGTTCCGCTTTTGTGCAGGCTGAGTATGCACCTTGCGTCGACAACCAATCTAGTCCTGATACTGCCGTTCTAATCCCTGCCAGACTGGTGAATTCCCATGTCAACCATCTGTATGTCTCTGCACTTGAACCAGCATTGAATAAATCTATCTGCCTGCCTGCAAACGGGATCAGCCACCTTCTTCTGTACTACTGCGGTCAGCAGCCTCTTTTCTTGCGTGTTTCTTCTCCTTGTCACGTACGACTACGTAGGTAGCGTTTGAAATAAGTCTGTGGCGGTTTGAGTTACTCTAATCTTGGAAGTGCGTGTGTCTGTCCTGCAGCAGAACGTGGACAAGATGGAAGCCAGATCGACAATGATCTCGACCCACCGAAGTGATGGATCTCGTCTGTCATCTTCTCTACCCCAGCCGGGTTTGTCTAGGGGGACCTCTATATTGGCAAGCCCTTCTTCCTCTCAGTCCCGCCAAATTGATGAGTCGACTTTGGCACGGAGGACAACTGCTCACCGGCATTTGTATGGGAGTTCAAAGCCCCTATTACGGAGACTAAGAGAAAAGCCAGATACCAGACATATAACCGGAGGCTCGTCCACCACAACCACACAGCCTGTGTTGGTCAGAGCATATACTCCTCAGGCCAGCAATGCTTCGTCAGCTAAGAACATGTCATCAGACCAGGCAATGCAGCAAATAGATTTGCCTGCGGTGGAAGAATTCGGGATCGACGCTATTCTACGTGCTATCGAGCCGGATATCCGTAGTACCTTGGATTCTATTGCAGAGATATGTGGCAGGAGCAAATTAAGTCTTGCTAATGAGTATGGAAGCCATATTGCTCCCTTTGGCGAAATCAATGCTCCTCCGAGTAATCTACTAGCTATACAAGAGACGGCTGCAGATAGTACGGAGAGTTCGGCAGATGCAGATGGACACATTGTGATTGTCGACGATGACAATGATTTATATGGCTCCCCTTTGGGGTTGTTAGACGACCTGCGACAGACGGCTCTGGCGACTGGTTATCAACAGTCTGCGCGTGTAGAACGTGACAGTGATCGAATCGGGAACGCGAGTCTCCGGAGAACCTCCAGGAATGGAAAGCAGCCTTCAGTGGCGTTGAATGCAAGAATGAATGAATTTTCTGCCACAACAAAGTCAAAGAGTACATCACTGCTAGCAAACAAACCGTCAAGATCTAAAACGACCAGGCAATCAGCAATAACTTCTCCCGCTTTACTTTCCGAGACTCACCTTGATGCTCAAGGGAACAGGTCTTCTTGGCCATCTGTACCTCCTGATACACCAAAAGCCTCTCCTATGCTACATGCATCATCATTCACCGGAGTGGTTGGACGGGCCCAAAACACCGTTGCCGATAGGATCTCCTTCCTGACAGAAGTACAAGATTGGCTAAATTGGCTGAAGAATATTGTGCAGAGAGAGACTGCAAATCAGCAAGCATTTTATTCGCACTCGTATTCGGCAGAGAATTCTTTACGCGCATTACTCATCAAGGATCAAGATCGAGCTATCGCTGTCCCCGCGACTTAGAGGGGGTGCCTGCGATTTTTTGCACTATTATGATCGGGTGTTGGGGTTTGAGTTTAGCGATGAATATTCACCTCATTTATGGCTGTGGTTAACGAGTCTATGGTTCTATGATACCAATTAATATTGACTATTTACAATGATGCTCAACACATATTGGTATAATATATGCTTCAATCTATCTAACACAACCACCCACAATTACTGAAGCCCCTCCTCATGCCATGCACAAAAAACATATACTCCGAGAAACGCCATCGGTCTACCCCGACTCCACTTCAATCTTATCCAAAAGACCCTTTGTGAAGCCCTCAAAGATGGGATATGACCAGCAATCCCTATATTTTTCCACCAGTAACCTCTCATCATCCTCAAACGGATTCTTTTGCATCTCTACATCCTCATCATCGATATCGCTGTGCTCACCATCGTCACCCGCAATCTTTTGACTCTCCACAAGTTGACCAAACTTCACATCAACCGGCACGCGTCCGAGGAAAGGAATCGACATCTCCGCAGCCATAACCTCACCACCGCCACGAGAAAATAAATTACTAACTTCTCCACAACAAGGGCATGTGTACCCAGACATGTTCTCGATGACGCCAAGAATGGGGATCTGAGTCTTGAAGCAAAAATTGATTTCCTTGCGTACGTCGGAGGTTGCGACGGCTTGGGGAGTTGTGACGAGTACTGCGCCGGCGAGGTAAGGGATTTTTGAGGCTGTAGCTGTATTGCGAGAGGTGGATGACATGGTCAATAAGCTTTCGCCAATAGCAATGTGTTCGTCACTTGTACCCTGGATCGTTCATTTAGTATGTAGTTCCAAATTCTGAAGGCGGAGCGAGAGGGGATACCGGAGGCGTATCAACAAGCAAGTAGTCTGTCTCCCCCCAATAGACATCCGACAAAAATTGCCTCACCATAGCTGTCTTCTTTGGGCCCCTCCAAATCACCGCATCCCCACGATCGCGGAGCAGGAACCCAACGGACATACACCTCAACGACCCACGGGTTTGCGTATTTCCCTGCTCGTCATGATTTGTTTCAGATGGGTAAACTTCAACCGGTATCCAGCCGCGCGGCGACTGTGTGATTTTTGCGTCTTCTTTGCCAACGAGACGTGGGATGGATGGCCCTGTGAGATCGATGTCAAGGATGCCGACTGATTTTCCCTGCAGAGTGAGGGCGAGGGCGAGCTGGAGGGTGACGGAGGATTTGCCGACGCCTCCTTTCCCTGATAGCACCTATACAGCATTGGTGAGTCACTGTATCGCAAACCAAGACAGCGAAAGAGAGGGTTGAAGATTGTCCCTGCTGTTATCGATAAGCAGCGGGGCAGTGAATCTCGACTCACCAGCACAATGTTTTTCACTCCGTCGAGGGGCATTGCATGGAATTATATATATGATCTTCTGGTTGATACCTTAGATGAGATCATATGGATATTGAAGTCCTGAGTAGTAGCAGGTGCTTGTAGACATATGACATGGAGGTTGTTGAGAAAAGTAAAAAAGTTCTGCGTCATCGGAGATGATTGATAAGCACGAAATCTCCCTCCGCGGACTCCCTCCGATTTTATTGTTAATTTTAAATACTCAGCTCCTGCTATTCACAAACAATAAAACTATGTATTCTACTTTTTCTTGTAGGTTTCTATCCATATCTAGAGAAGGAGCGGGCAAACAATAAGGTAGCTAGGGCTAAGACACGAGGAAATGGTAGTCACATATTCGTCTAGTTACATGATAACTCTTGCATCCCTAGCTAGGATACGCGCATCTGGATCTTGGAGCCAACATGCAAGCTCCATCGCGGTTTCTTGTAAAATCAAGCAAGGCCGTGCAAATCATATAGCCTAGAGCATTATTGCCACTTCTGAACAACGACACCACCCCGCTTGAAGTCGGGTAGTTCACCCAGAACAGCAGCCTTGTCTGTCAATTCCTTGCTAGGGAACGTGGTCATCAATATCCAGGCACGAGACTGGCTTGCTGGGCTAGCGGCTGCCACGAATGAATATACGTCGCCAATAGTATGAGTGGCGTTGAATCGAGAAGTGAGTCGCGTTCCGTCTCCAAGACGGATCTGCAATGTTACCACTGGTTGCGACTCGTCTATATCTGGCTTGGCTGGCTCTGAAGCGGTGGGCGCAGCAGCGGGCTCGGGCTGAGATGTGCGAATAGCAGGCGTAGGGCTGCCCAGTCTATGTCCCGAACCAGAAAATGGCTTGTACTTTGGCTTTGGTCGTGTATATTTCTCGTCATGCTGCTTGATTTCCACATCAACCTCCTGGCCAGGTGCCACGTTCATGATCGACAAAGGAGCTCGTCCTCGCCGGATGCCCTCCAGTATGCTTGCATTTTGAGGGTCATCGGATCGGTAAAGGTCGCCATCATCGACTGAGAAGCCATCGTTCCAGAAGTGTAGCGTGCGGTGTACTCTAGGTGGTGGTGTAGGACGATTCTCATTTGGGTCTTGGACCACCTGGCTTGGGGTATCATCTCCTCCTAGGGTGCGTGCGGCTCCAGTGAAATGTGATTTGCGGGTCTCCGAGTCGTCACGTTGAGGTGGCTTGGCTCTACAGGGGCATTAGTCGATAGTCTTCACTCCGCGTCAGTAAAATCTTACCGCATAGCCTTTTCTAGGATTTTCTGCTTAATGTCATCCGGGTTTTGTACGGCCAGACCAGACTTTTCACCACCAGCGAAGAAGTCTTGGTTATCGTCATCTTCGTTTCCAGAATCTCGTCCACCTCCAGAGCTCAAATCGCCCAAAGTCGCAAATTTCTTAGCTGGAGCACGTCGCGAGCTTGATTGTCCAGAGGTATAGGCTGCTGATCGTGAGGGGGCTGGTTCCTCGTCGCTCGAGTCGGTTCCTAGCCGGCGGCCACCCCGAGCTTCCGTATCTTGTAGGAGCTCCTCTTCTTCCTGGTCAGCGAAGAATTCGGTAACAGCAGCATCGAGGTCCCATCGATTTGTCTCGAGAAATGGGCGGGCCTAAATATTTGTTAGATGAATAAGGTGCACGAGAGAACAGCGCCGGTGATATCAAGACCGAGACGTACCTCTGATGGAGTGACACCAGTCATGGCGCAGAATTGGGACAAGATCTCATCTTGACTGAGGTTAGAAGCCATTTTGGCGTGGCGGTTATGGAGGGGAACGATGTCAAAGTAGTCGATCTCTTTTGGTCTATCTTAAGTATGGGCTTTAACCGAAAAGGAAGATATGGTTGAGGTAGTTGAGTTTGGGCTACACCACAAAGCAATAAGAAGTCTTAGATGGGTTGGAGGTGAAAGAACGTAGCTGGGTGAATTATTGACAGTTGACAATAGACGGGACAGCTCCAGTACGTCACGGTTGCCTGATTGGTCATCCTAGAACCTTCGGCCGCCGCTGAGTACTACAAAGAAAGATTTCGGGAGGAGAAACATTGCTATTTGACTGTATACCTACTGTTATTAAAGATCAGATTCTTATAGAATATATCAGCACCTCGAGATCTCCATACCCTCGTCGACTAACTAACTAGAGGCCATGAAAACAAGACCTCATTACATAAGCGGCTGTTCCCCACATCCAAAACATCTTGCTGAGCCCAAGGCAGAAGACGGCCGGGGAGCTTGACGTCGAACTACCTACATCACATCGAAAGATAAAACGAACCCCGACTTTCACAACCGGCTGGCGGAATATTTCAACAAGTGGCTACAAAACTATCTTTGCTATCGCATCTGGCAAAGTATATACATACTATGGCTGACGACCGATCGACTGAGCGGATTGAACTGTACGATTCAGGTATTACGGTCCCTTCCGACTCTGAAAACTACTCCGCCAACAACGAGCTCTCTTCCTCACCACCGTCCACATCCAGCTCGCCTGTGATTCTATACAAACCGCCGACATTATGGGGTCTCTTGCGCGGGACAGCAATTAATGTTCTTCTGCCGTTTGTGAATGGGCTAATGCTGGGTCTGGGTGAACTACTCGCGCATGAAGCTGCCTTCCGCTTGGGTTGGACCAATACAAAGGTAGGACCCGAATCATAATAAACGGTGTATGGAAATTAACATATCGTACAGATTTTCCCTACTTATAGACGCACAACACCTGTTGGTCCTGGTATCGAATTAAGAGAAGTTCGTGACCGACGGACGGATCCCCATGTCAACGTAAGGGATGCAGCTTCCCTCGAGTAAACGATCTGGAAACTCCAAAACCACGTTTCTCTCGCTAAAACCTCTTGGTCCTGCATGGGAGAACTTGAAAAAGGCAGGTGGCCTACTGTTCACATCTGTTATATTGGCTCAATGATTCCTGGGATACTGTACATAGAAAGGGACATATTTGGTTGGCGTTTGGGCATTCTGTATTCATGACACAGCACCGATGCGTCAATGCTTTTATAAGATCATTATAAATACCGATTCACAGCTATATCATTGCTGCATGCATGTGGTTCGGAGTAGCGAGTTGTAACAAGGACCTGTGGCTGACCGCCCGGCAGAACCTGTCTTGGCATTTTGCGGAACAAAAATATTGATTTGTCTTCCGCAGCTGTTGCCGATGCGGAGTCTCAAGGACTATTCTTCTGCAAGTTCTTTCAATTATAATTGCCAATATGTTTGGCACTCGCAGCCTAACGAGGGCTGCTATTAAGGGGAATGCCAGGAATATTGCTTTAACGAAAACTATCTCGCCGGCTCGATCCGTATGTTTTGCCTGGAGAATCATGTGTGCTGATCAAGATTGAAACTAAATCTTTGCCGATAGTTGTCGTCCATTGCCTCTCGTCCTATGCTAAACAACAGCCGAAATGACCGTTCAAGATTGAAAGCTAGCTCGTATTTGCCGCCCGCATCCGTCTCGGGTTTGTTCGCTCGGTTCAATTCGACGTCTCCAGAAAATGCTGCTGCACAAGTTACAGAAAATGTCACGCCATTGGGAGACTCACAACTTCCCAACATCGAAGAGATCCCCGAGAAGATTGGATATTTGAAAGAACTCGGGCTCGACTATGGCTGGGGACCATCAGCTTTTATGGAATGGTTGATTGAGCATATTCATATCTGGGGTGGATTGTCTTGGTGGGCTAGTCTTGCCGCAGCTGCCTTGATCACGCGTATAGCTCTTTTCCATCCTTCGCTCAAGGCAGCAGATAATGCAGCCAAGACCGGCCCGATCAAGAACGAGATGATGGCGCTCAGAACGAAGCGAATGCAACTCCTTTCTCAGGGAAAACAATTGGACGCCGCCAAGGCCAAGATAGAATTGGATGATCTTTTCGCAAAGCACGATATCAAGACATGGAGAAACTTTGTACCTATGCTTCAGGTTCCTCTTGGTTTTGGTATTTTCCGAGTAGTGCGTGGAATGTCCGAACTACCCGTTCCGGGTCTTGCGATGGAACAATTTGCTTGGGTTCACGATCTCACGAGTTACGATCCATATTACGTACTTCCTCTCCTGGCGACGGGTTTCATGTATCTCTCTATGAAGGTGACTTGCTCTGTTTTTCCATCTTTTCGATTCAATAAGCTGACGTTGTACTTTCCATCTACAGAAAGGAATGGACACAGGTCTGAATGAAATGGGACAGACTGCCCTAGGCAGATCGTTCATAATAGGACTGCCGGCTGTATCTCTTTTGTTCATTGCATGGCAGCCGGCCGCATTGCAATTGTATTTCGCCGTCTCCGGCGCCTTTTCGCTAGTACAAGGATATCTATTCAATACCGACGCGACACGCAAAATGCTCGGAATGGCCCCAATCTATCGACCTCCCCCTGGCGAAGGCAAAGATAGTCTTCGGATGATTCAACAAGAATTCCTGTCGCAAATGCAGAAAATGAATGAGAGGGGCGAAATTTCAGGAACCCCCAAGAAAACCGAGAATGTCAGCATGGTGGACAAAATGGTCAACAACGCTAAGAAGGAGTATTCAACCATGAAGAAAGAAATGGGTGAAAAAGTCAAGAGCTTTACGGACGCGAATGCGGATAAGAAGAATCATGACGGAACCCCGGCGGCGGCACCTCGGTTGTCCGCTGCAGAGAAACAGAGTGCTGCATCTTATAAGGCGCAGAGAGAGGTTGAGGATGCACACGAATTGGCCGAACGCAATCGACGACGGACCCAGGAATATGAAGCATTCATTGCGCAGCAGCAGATGAACGCTAGTCAGGCATGGAAGCAGAAGGGCAAGGAAGCTTTGAAAAAGACGGCGAAGAAATCTAAGCCCAGGAAATAGACATTTTTCTTTTGAACTTTGCGTCTGCTCGTTGTGTTCAAACCGGCAAACTCATAGCATGTATCTGTTCATTCGGGACTGTGTTATTAACATAATTTTTTGGTCTTTATTTTCAAGTCTCTCCCAAGAGATCATCGATCATCTGGTGTCGCTGGTTATATCTTGTCCACGTTTATTCCTGTTGAAATTCTGTTCGCGTGTATTATATATATCTTATTCTAACCTTCTTCTTTCAGCCCTTCACCAGGATGTATTAACAGTCTGTCTCTAGATATAGTCTCAAACGAAAAGCAGCAACTAGGTGTGAAAGATGATATGTAGAGACATATAACCTAAACTAAACAAACAGATGTTAGGCGGAAGTAAACCCAGTAATGTACCTACCTATTACTTCCCAAATAAATCATGACTATCATATAGCATATACACAATTTGTCACACACAATGCTTCGAAATATGGTATCCGCGAAATCCGATCTCCTCAAAATAAAATCCCGAAACTCCTGACACATCCCAGGAAGTACGAAAAAGACAAATACATCAGTCGTACAGCTTACTTGAGTATAAATACTACATGTCGGCGTTCATGGGGATATCGCCGCCTAGTACGTAACGATCGAACTCGGCCTGTTGACAAGTAGCGGATTAGCAAATGATAGACAGTGATACTTCTGGTAGTGGAAATGTACCCAGTCGATAGCTCCAGGGGAGGCGACAATTTCCTCGAATGGGACTGTAAGACTGTACTGATCCATTTGGGCGGGTATGAACTGCTCGGGTGAGATTTCGGGCTTGGGTGAGATCTCGAGGGATTCCACTGATGGTATTGATACTTCAACATGTTAGTACGTTTCCAATGAAAATGGGAGACTGATTAAAGGGGGTGGCGAAGGAATGCGTACAATAGGTAGTTTCCGAGCTCTGTCCTGAGCTTTGTACCGTGCTTTGCACTGTGCTTTCTGCGCTTCTGATTTTAGTAAGCATGACGGCAACAGCCTCACTTGCACGGAACGCATCGATAGAGGTATCCTTCGATGCGCGCCAGACGTGGTACGACGTCTCCAGTGCAGTCACCATTTCTTCTCTTCGGTCACGTCCCCAGAGGGTAATGTCGCTGGATGCGGGGTGTGTCGTGACATCCATACCCTGGCGCAAATCCAGACATATCAACATCGCAGCGAGAAGGTAATCATGGCGGATGATGGAGGTTGTGAGCCATTTATGGCCGGCCAAACGACCTGTTGGGGCGCTTTCGAAGTGGGTGATGGCTTGGTAGCTGAGCAAAGTCAGGGCTGCGTCGATGGCCATCTTTCGAGAATGACTGAATTGCGGATTGGAACGAGCAAGTGGCAGAAGGCGCCGGTGAAGAACGCATAGACCGCTGTGCAATGTCTGGTCGATTGACAAGCGCCGAATGATCATAGCAGGATGATCCAGGAGAGACTCCTGTAGGGGCTTTACCTTGAACATGGGAGGAAGCGAGTTTCGAGCAGCGAAAAGTTCACACTCTAGTATTGGGATATCCGAGTCCCTGGGATGAATGTCTTGTATATGTGAGGCGATTTTAGTAAAGACTTTGAAAAGTGGCGCTTTGACCAGGAAAGGGGATATCTTTGTCATTTCGTTCCATGGTCGTGGCTGAGGTAGTGAAGTAGAGTCTTCGTCGAAATCGTCCTCATGGAGATTCTTCGGAAGCGCTGTGTCGCATTGACCTGTGGGAATCATGCTTGGCAGTCCTACTTGCCACGACAGAAGAACATCGGTCTGTACGATTGCCAGCCAAAGACGACGGCGCATTTCACATTCAAAGACTGAGAGATTACTATCAAAAGAAGGCTCGCGGTGGAGACCGAGTTTCATTGCCATACGGACTGCAGTGGCCACGTTGATCCAGACAGACGTGCTTGCGTCCTGGCACTGAATGAATTCGGCATCAAGGTGCAGTGACAATAGTGTAAGTCTCTCTATTGTTGGCGTGGCATTCAACTCCGTGATCAGTATTTGCTTCGTGCGCATACGGAATAGTGTTTGAGTATCCTCCATGTTGCCAAGGGTAGCTGAAAGATCGACGCCTGCTGATCGGGCTGTGTGTACTGCTGTTCTCATGATAACAAACAAGGTACCTAACCAAGCTTTTGAAACGCTATGTTGGTCTTGCCAGAATTTTTCATACTGACGGAGGAATTTCTTGGGGTGAAGGATAGCTACGAGCGTTAGCCATGGAAATACACCTTGGAGCTAGACCATACGTACGTCTAATAAGACTGGATGCACCAAAGTAGTTTGCGACAAGCAGATCGGCTACTGGACGTGGTGGCAGATCATGGGCGAATGTATCGATATCCCACTGACCGGGACTGCCTTCAAGTATATAAGGTTCTGCTGGAGGATTCCTCGCATCCTCAACCTTTCCGAGTTGCTCTTCAAACTCAGTTTCATGCTCTTCAAAGTACATTTTAATCTCTCCAATCTGTTCTCGGTCAGAATCTGGATCCCCGAGTTTATCAATAACTGCAAACTCACATCCTGAAGGACGGTTTCCCAAAGAGAATGCGACGAGCTACTAGCAGCCAAGTTTGACACTCGGCGCACTGGAGGGACTTCTCTCTGACCAGAGTTATTGTCCGTCTCATGGCCATTTTCCGAGTGCTGATGGGGCAAGTGATAATGCACATTGCTATCGGTCTCACTCGTCGTTGGCGGACCTTCTGACACAGCTTCATGGGTTGAGGCATTTCTATCCAACAGTTCCATAACGAGCAACTCGAGTCGCTCAATGCGCTTCTTTGTCTTCTTGGACTCGCGCGTCTGGTCGCGAGTGGCGGATCCATTGACGGGATACACACAGGTATCTGCTTCGCGACGTTTAACACAATTGTCACAGGGCCTTACTCTGTCGCATTTGAGTCTGTCCATATTTAGTGCAATTCAATTTTGGAGAGCCGTTAGATGCGACGATAGTCCGGAGCCAGGATGGGACCTACTTTCTGCGCTTGCATGGTGTACATGACAGCTGTGGCCGGCCACGGATGGGGGCGTTGCTGGACGGGCGCACTCCAGCATTAGGATGCGATTCCATAGTTTGAGCACGGACTTGAACGAGAATAGCCGGTTAATCTAGCGGAGCGGTTTCTGTTGATGTCCCAGCGATGCATAAGACTGTTGTCTCTCGATTGATTTGTCACTAGAGTAGATGCAGAATGGGCACAGCTCCTTGTCCAGTTCCTGCTCTAAGAAGAATTGGTGGGGCACGCTGTCGATGAAGGGCTCTCTTACCTGTATTCTGTCGGTAATACAGGCAAATGTAGCACAGATGTCGCCCTGAGTCGTGTATTGGTCAGACCATTATTACTGGATTTAGGGTGTTAGCTCTTCTGATTGGTCAGGAGATATGTCAGAATTCCAAATCCCCTAGCTACTTTATCTCCGAGTAACTCCATATGATGGCATACCTAGCTTACAACTATGTATCACTATCGACGTCGACTATTTAGCATACAGTGACGGTAAGTTTGATTATTTCGGTGGAACTGCAAAATCCAAAGAACAGAAAATATGTCAACTGGTGAATTGAGAGAGCGGCATAGACTGTGCGCAGAAGATTATATAAAGGAGCGTACCTAGGTAGACAGCCTTTGATGTCCGTCAGTAATCTGATATATTTCCAATCACCTACCTATCTATGCAGGTAGATAGCTGTCGCCTTATCAGGCTTTCCAAATGATTTGCATCATTGTTGCATAGATTTTGACACTTGGACCTTTGGCCAAATCCAATGTTTCTGGTTTGATAGTCTACATGTCAGCATTGACTCGCTCAGATGTATTGATGCCCAGCCAGTCGCAACTGGAATTGATAATAATTGTAAGAACTAACGTGGTCACTATTGGAAGAGTATATCAAATACCATCGCTTCATTGCTGTTGATTGTCAATACCTTCGAGTAAACATGTCGATCCACGTGATTGGTTCTGAGCCCTAAGTTCTAGTATGGAACGATCACGAAAACTATTAAAACGGGTAGCTTGAACTCTGTTTCGACTTCACCCTCTTTGAGAATATATTTACACCACTGAGATATTCTAATATAAATCAATGTGGACGCTCTGTCTACAGTTTCTATCTTGGACCTTAGAATTTTGTGTGGCCAATGGTCCATTCATCTGCAGATTTGGCACAAGCAGATTTCATTCAATGTATCTACTTATTTAATATGTATATATACTCCTGTAAACCTTTTGAAAGATCTTCCAGGCAAAAGACTGTACAACCGTTTGTATTCACTACGCTAACCCCTTTTGTGCAGCAGAGCATGATGTTCAGCTTATTGCTACAAACGACGGAAATGATCGGGCGCAGAGTCTCTTTCGTGATTCCTGACGACTACTTAATGGAAAATCCAGCCGTTTATACCTCTGCATATGCTCCTAGAGACATCATAAAAGTTGGTGTGGTTTCATCTGGAAGTTGAGACTATACATACGTATTTCTTTATCTCCGAACCTGCCCAATCCTATGCCTCAATCCAGCTCGCTAACAAGCACAAACTTCGACCGCGAATGGATCGGTCTGAAAGTTCACATTGGGACCCCAGAAGGAACGACTGTGGAATGGACCCTGGACCAGAAGATCTACGAAAGAGAGCGGATCTCTGATCATCATGGGAAGGAAGCACGAGCAATTTTTCGATGCACCGATGCAGACAACAAAAAATGCATCATAAAGACTCGAATGCTGTACGTCAGGCAATCACCTTCCGCTCTTTTTAGGGTCCGCACACTAACAAGAAGACATTCTTGAACAGACTCGACTGGAAACACCTACACATATCCCCCTTTCTAAAGAACATCGAAACAGAAATCCAAGTACTGGGGAAACTCACTAAAAACAACTGCCAGTCAACGCCTCATTTCTATGGCTCAATGATCTGCATTCAAAATATACCGGATCCCCGTCCTGGAGCTGTGACTAGCTTCATTGCAATGGAGGACGTGCCCGGTAGGGTGTATGACTGGGCGAGATATTGGTCAAATACAACGGTTTTTGAGCGAGCAGAGAAGCGCGCTGCATTTAGGAAGGCTTATCAGTACGTACTATCCATTAGTGGCCTCTACTGAAGTGCTGATATGTCTAGTGACTGTTTTCAATGTGGATATTGGAATCTTGATGCTGGACTCCGAAATCTCGTCTTTGACGACGCCAATGATAAATGGTTAGACTATGACCCTTAACCTGTACCTCAATAACTACAATATTGACTTCTTGCCAGCTACATTATCGATTGGGAGGCAGCCGTCCCTGCATATCCTGGCGCAGTCAAATGGAACGGTTTGATGTATGGAATGTGGGAGATGATCAAATACAACAGAGAAAATCCTGAAGATCATACTCAATGGGAGTGGTAGTTGAATCCTCTTGAAAATGGCAGATTTTTATAGGAGACTCTGCTCCTGCCTAGCCAATTCGAGTTCTTATGAAAGACCTTTCTCGGAGCCAACAATGTTCCCCGCTCATTATTCACATAGAAAGTTGCCAATTTCAATGGCCCCTAAATTTGCTCGAGGGAATCACCAGATTCAAGTCCTAATATTATCAGTAGGTAGGCCTGTTTGTATCATCGACACTTTCAGAACCTGACGTTCAATTCCAAGCGGTAATTCCCATCAGCTTAACCAAATAAAGAATGTCTTTGTTTATCCTTCCGCCAGGAAAGGTAGCATGTGGTAGTCGCAAGCGCTCCAAGCTGCTACACAAGTATTTCAGGGCGTTAGGGGCAGTATATGATTCGTAGCTGTGTCTACCTAGGTAGACAAGACCCGTTTGTTACCTTATTAGGGAATCTGATATCACCATGCAATTTATGTATTGATAATATTGTTTGTCAACCAACTGTGAGCCTAGGACCTGCAAGCATAATATTCAATGACAGAGAGTTTGGCTGACTCAATAAAAAGTGACTCTACTCCTTCCACTATCCACAGTCGCTGTCTTGCCAACTTGAGAACTCATTGTACAGTCCGTCCGCCCTACAACCACTCAGAGAAGATCTCTTCTTGCGATCCTTCAGTTTGCATAAGCACTGGGCAAGTCGAAATTCGGCCAGAGCATTCGCCAGACGAGAAACATGTCGAGTCCAATGACACTCACCCTGAAAACTAAATCCTTGACGCGCCAAGATGGAGCCAAAAATCCAATGAGACACATCATCCTGAACAGACGCCACATCTTCACTGAATGCAAACACACCATCGAACGCGATCATTGCATGTATCCGCCCGACCACACAGCCAAAGACATTCGCCAAAACTCCCGCCTGAACTATGTCGTCCGATTCCGTGGACTATGCAACATTTGCGAAGAAAGACATTTGATTTCCAGGTCTATCGTGGAAGAGACGAAAAAGTTGGTCCAGAGTCATATGGCGGCATACTTGGACGAGGAACAGACTAGCTCCCTGACTGAAGGATCCGTGCGATGGTCCAAGAACAAAGTCGTCATAGACTTCAAGTACAGGAAGACGGGACAGTCAGAAACCAAGGAACAACATGACGATGACGAATGGGGCGTGTTTGAGGTGTCAGTCACACCTTCAGCCTCAAATTCATTCAAGACTCGTGGAAGCCAGTGGGAGGAAGTATACCTGGACATCCCAGAGAGCTCAGACTTGATCCATGCTCGACTGGATCTTCAATCACACATAGACGCATTTGAGCAGAAATGGAATGTGCCTGCCGAAGGATCGGGTGGTGCTCGAGGTAGCTTTGCGAGTGAGGCGGATCTCAGTTCGGCTTTCCCGCCGTTTCCAGAATTGTTCTCCCAAAGTGGGAGGGTGCTTGAGAATCATTATCGGTATGATGATCCAGATTTGCTTGAAACGCTGCCTTTTGCTACCGCTGAGGATTCCAATGAGGAACTTTAAGCTGCATCTGTAGCTCGGTCTTGCAGTTCCGTCGTGCAAAACAATTAGCCTGCTAGTTGCAGAGCCATCATATGTATAACTGTTCATTGCAACTGTGGCTCGTGAGGTTTATATTGTGTCTTCAAGATTTCTGATGCTACTACTCCCGAAATTTCACCATGCATATTCCAGGACTGGATAGAAGATAGAAGATAGATGATAGATGATAGATGATACTACTAGATGAATAGAGTGAGTTGCAAGTGGGGAATGTGTGGCTCACTGTCAGCGATCGAAGGCCCCCTGGTGTGGTCAAGTTCTGATCTTCATCCAAATGTTTGTGAGAGTACGTGTAAATATAGAGTCAGGCTCCAAAAGCATCTACTAATGACTTTGGCAGTCCGAATTTCCTTTTAAAAAGACTTTGTGGAGGGTACCAGTATCGTTTGAACGACAAGATTTGATGACTGTCTCTAGATAAAAAGAAATACCGGTGATGATCAGCTAGCTCCCCGTAACGCTCCAAAACAATGCAGATGGTATAAGAATAAGATATTATTCATAAATAAGCAAGATTTGCCCCTTAGTCGGCATCTTCATCGAAACAGTCGTCTCCCTCCAGGTCCGGCCTGCCATGTGAAAGCACCTCTTGCTCCCATCATCGGCTGGCTCAACCCAGACATACCGGTTCCTCCGCCCTCGCCATCACGCCTGTAGCGTCGTAGAGCTTCGCGGATGTGATCTGGTAATAGCTGGCCGCGATGAGGATTTACTGGAGGTATGAAAGTTCGATTGGCAGGAGTCATCTCAACTTTGATTCCATTGGCCGATTGACCTGTATTCGGAGTCGGTGCATAGGGAGTCAGACGATTGCTAGGAAGGCTAGCTGCCGAAATCGATGCCATCACGGTGTTCGGCCCAGGCGGAGATTGAGATTCATGCTTTAGTCCGTTGGCTGACTTGTCGGCTTCTGTGGCCTCTGTTGGACTCGCTGATGCTTTTGCCGAGCCGCTGTTGTTTTGTGTTTCCTCCCTTGCCTTGGCCTCTGCTTCTTCCTTCATCTTAGCTTCCGCTTCTGCTTTAGCCGTTGCTTCTTCCTCGGCCTGTGCTTTTGCAGCCATCGCCGCCTCAATTTCGGCTTGTTCGCGTTCCCACGCCACTAAAGCTGCGAGATCGTACGCCTTTGCCCATTCATCCTGCACGGTTCGAGCTTTCTCGATGATTTCACCAATGAAAACCTTCGTAAAACCATTCACCACTGTTACAACGCTCTGCGGAACGGACTGCGAAAGAGCATGGTTGACAATTCGACGGAGGGTCTCTTTTCGTAATCGTGTTCGATTCCATTTCTCATATCTATCGGCTTGCAGTGGTGTGAATGAGCCCGTCAAAACACTATGATCGAATGGTTAGCCTTCAAAGCGGTTAAAACGGCATCCATCAAACATACGCAAGATTTTTCTTCTCAGTAGCAAGGTCCAGAAAACCTTCTGTACCACCAAGCATATCACCTTCCATATCCTGCTCCTCTTCTTCATCTCCAGCTTCTTCATTGCCTCCTCCTGGCCCGCTCGCTCCTCCCCTGACAGAGCTGCCATCAATATCGGCCGATCCCACTCTCGTACTTCTTCCGTCCGCGCCACCTCTGATCGAGGCATCCTCCCGCTCTTTGTCAGCTTTCTTCTTCCTACCTCTCTTCTTCGGCCCATCGACTACACTGCTCGCCCCCCCCAAACTTCCTGTAAAACTGCCTGTTACACTCCCGGCATCGCTGTGGGCTCGACTGCGTGGATTATCAAACTCAAAGCCCATACCAGTCGGAAAGGATGTTTGCCGGAGAGGATGCATGCGCGGTCGTTTCGCTTGACCAGATGCTGTGGATGATATTGATGGCCGCTTGCGCGGGTTGAGGGTATTGGGAGTGATAGGGGGCGGGGAAGACATCTTAAGTTGATTTGAGAGATTGTAAATGATGCGATACTGATCGCAAGGATTGATTGTTGAGATTCTGAGAGGCAGCAGAGTCACCAGCGCTGTTGAGAATATGTGCAGTTAGGCAACATTCATTAATATACCTAGGTAGAATCGAGGCTAAAAGTGAATCGAAATTTGGCGCTATATAGGTGCGTAGAAAACAGGCGCTTCCCTATTGACGTGAATGTGAAAGAAGACTGAATAGTTGCATAGTGAGATGCATTGATTGAGGCAAACGGAAAGATGAAGCCCAAGTTAGAGATCCACCCATTGAAGTTCCCCACTGCATAATAACGCTAACCTATTTATGACTAGTACCATAGTTTATTCTGCCTGAGGCTGCAATATCAAGACGGTCCTTGGCCTTTCCGCGGCGACAGAATCGCTCTGGTTGGCTCCTTCTTCATCAAGCTTGACTCAAACAACCCATCCTCCCAACATATTTCATTTCACTTCTTGCTACGACTCAGAGAGTAATTTGTGGCAATAGTGGAATGCGACTACAGCATGCGCTCTTCTTCTTTTGACTGAATCTCTTCTTTGCCCTAGTCCATCCGGCCCGTCAAAAGTTCGCCGAATTGCGCTCATTCACGATCAGAAACACTGACCTATCGCCGAACCACAAAGATGTCCGTTTGGAATCCTGATAACATCCGCGACGTGGCGGAGTCAGTCGGAATCTCGAATTTGAGCAAGGATGTAACCGAAAATCTCGCCCGGGATGTTGAATATCGCATTGCTCAGGTGTTAGAAGAAGCTCTGAAATTTATGCGCCATGGACGACGGACGGTGCTCACGACACAAGACATCTCTCATGCATTGCGGGTTCTCAATGTTGAGCCGCTATATGGCTATGAGTCGACTCGGCCGTTGCGCTTCGGAGAAGCATCGCTGGGTCCTGGACAACCTTTATTCTACGTTGAGGACGAAGAAGTGGACTTTGAAAAGTTGATCAACGCTCCGTTGCCAAAAGTGCCTCGAGAAGTCACATTCACCGGTACGTTGTAGTTTTAGGGACAAAAAACGTGCAATCATTGCTGATACTTGATATAGCGCACTGGCTTGCTGTCGAAGGTGTACAACCGTTAATCCCCCAAAACCCTACATCGAACGAATCCCGCAATCTTGAACTGGTCTCCAAGGGCCCTAATGCCAACCCAAATCTAGCTGCAATGAGTGGCAACCAAAACACCGCCGTTAAACCGCTCGTCAAGCATATACTATCCAAGGAACTGCAGCTCTATTTTGAAAAAGTATGCAACGCTTTCCTTGACCCGACGAGTGAGGAGTACAGAACATCGGCATATTCAAGTCTACGGGAGGACCCCGGCCTACATCAGCTTGTACCATACTTTGTGCAATTTATCTCGGAGAAAGTGACACACAGCTTGAATAATATTTTTGTCTTGACGCAAGTGATGCGAATGGCCGAGGCATTAATACAGAATCAGTCTCTCTACATCGATCCTTATGTGAGTTACTCTTTCCCCAATATCTGAGATTCAGTACGATATGGTAGCTAATTGTTTGATAGATCTCCGCACTGGTACCACCGGTTCTTACGTGCCTCGTCGGTCGCCAATTTGGCGGCGGCAATAACGAATTATCCGAGCAGTTCGCCCTACGTGACCTAGCAGCAGCTCTATTAGGCATGATCGCCAAGAAATATTCCCATGCATCCCACACCCTCAAACCCAGGATTGCTCGATCGTGTCTTAAGAACTTTTTGGATCCTGCAAAACCGTTTGGAACCCATTACGGAGCTATCATGGGCCTACATTGCCTTGGCGGTGCTGATGTGGTACGCGAACTCATCTTGCCAAATCTCAAACCCTATGAGAAGCTGCTACGAGACGCCATTGCTGAAGAGGGACCACGCCGACCCGAGGCGGAAAAGGTACTTGGCTTGTTGCTATCGGTCCTCTCTTCATTGCAGGAAGACCACGTACACCTCACGAATGGTCACTCGGCTGTTGTCTCCGATGAGCTCCGTGAGCAGCTGACGGAGAAAATCGGCCAGTTGCTCGCGACTAGGATAGCGGATGCAGGGGAGGTACAATTAGCGCGTGCAATTTTGGCGCAACATTAGGCACACCTTCTCTTGTATTCTTCTTATGATTCCCATATTTCCCAGTCTCCCCGTTTTAGATATTTGAAAGTTTTGATTGGAGGAACATCCTGTCAAAAGCACTGCGGGTGAGGCATCCTCCTTTGGCGTTCTGGTCCTTCCATGGGCGGAATCACGGACTTGGCAGGCGTTTTCTTTTTCTGTTGCATTTTCTACTTCGTCAACAAACCCATCTTACCTGCAAAATGTGGAGGACATGTATTTTAACCTGAAGGCATTAAAATAATTCTGGTGTTCTGTTCCTGGTGTCGTATAAGATTGCAGGAACAGTAGACAACGGTTTGGTTTTAGTCTAGGCCTGACTACTATCAACACTAACGCGGAGTGGAGGCTAAGCTACGTCACTGCTGCCCAACAAGCAAGTGAATCTATATTCTACTATGCACTTATACCCTGAGTACGACAGCTCCTTAGGTTGCTGTACACACTACACAGCTAACTAATTTAATTATCCTGCATATGCCTAGCAAATCAACGTCACAGTCCGGCCCAGTTGGCCTTTTCACCGCTCCAGCCTCCTGCTCGGTCCTGCATATGCTGCCGGAACTGCCGCGTCTGCGCGAATTAACGACCACTGCAGTGAGCCCGGGAATATTAAGGTCAACAGTGAGCAATGCACCGTAGTTTGACTTATTGCATGGATAGTAAGAATCAAGTAACTAGACTGCGAGAAAAGAAAACAAAGCAGAGGTCGTGTGGTGGCTTGCCCAAAAAGGTTCCAAGCGTTTTATAGGCCAAGCAAAGCAGTTGCCCCCCCGCGCACTGCTCCTTCCTTAGGCAACTCTTCCCGCGCAAAAAAAAGCCCACTTGCCAATCCGGACCACAACCACACAACAACCACGTCTTGCCCTCCAATTTATTCTTTGAATCTTCCTTTTCTGACATTCTTCAAATACAAACCCCAAACTTATTGATTCAATCAAAGTCCCCCCGACAGTCTCTCGCAGTCAATCGATCATTGCTCGATTTTTGGTGCGCCCGTCATCGATGAGTGCTGCACCCACCTCTTTTTAAGCAGATTCTTTGCTTGCCTTCCATGAGCCCGAAGGACCTACTACGTTTCCTGTCTAAGCCTGCAAAGTAAGTTCTTCGAGCGACTCAAACAAACAAACAAACGAGCGGATCTTCCACACAATCAATTGCTCACAACTCCCCGTTTGACTGGTCCTCTCCGTCAAACGTCATACCGAAAGAAAGAAAATTTCTAACTTCATTTTCCAGGCCTCGATAACGGCCCTCGTGCTACTCGCATCTTCCAAATTTTCACCTCTATAAATCAATTCTGAGCAGATATCCTCGTCTGCTAGACCCGATACTCTGAACGGTATCGGTATCTGTCAGTTCGAGGACTAAACAGATCGCCACCATTTCGTTCGATCTGTTCTTCGTTCTCCTGTCCGCGCGCCCTCCCTAACGTCCCTTCACTGGGAATTTTTGAAAACCAAATCGTCCTTTTGGCTGGCTGATTAGCCGGCTTTTTTCTCTTTTCGATAAACGGGCCTTCTCCTTCTCAGGCGGACACCGCATTGTCCCCTGGGTGGCAGATTGTGCTTCATACGGCTTAAGTCGTCCCAGCTTAATCCACGTCGTGTTCTATCTTCGTTGAAGAGTCATACAACTTCAAAAGACCAAAAAAATCGTTCTCTCCAATCAGTCTTTGCTTTCAAGTGCACTTCACAACAGCTTAACGCTTAATCTCTACGGATATGGTGTTCATTGGCATCCCCAAGAATTATACAACTTCGCCGTCCTCATTTATCGGGACTCCGTCTTTGACTATCAATCATGAAGCTGTCATCGATCTAGATAGCTCCAATGCATTCGAAGGTGAGTTTTTCCTATATATGTCATGAGACTGGTCGACTAACTTCCGTCCATAGGTCCCGAGAAATTGTTAGAGGTCTGGTTTGGTTCGGCCGCCGACAATCTACTAGGTGGGACTGACCCTCGTGGTCTCAAAGCAGTCCCTGCCGAAATTTGGAAGGATATGCTTGATCTGGTGAACTGCAAAGTGCTGTCAATCGTCGAGTCGGATGATGTTGACGCCTACTTGTTGTCCGAGTCCAGCATGTTTGTCTGGCGCCACAAGCTTATCCTGAAAACCTGCGGCACTACTACCTTGTTGTCAGGCCTCCCACGCATTCTGGAGATTGCTGCTTTGTTCGCTGGATTTCCCAAGTCCACTGCGCCCCCCTGTCGTAATCTCTCTGTCGCAGCTGCCCCCTATCGCGTCTTTTACAGTCGGAAGAATTTTCTCTTTCCCGATCGGCAGCGTGGCCCACACAGGAGTTGGCGCGATGAAGTCAAAAATCTCGACAAACTCTTCGCCAACGGCAGTGCTTACATGATTGGTAAAATGAACGGCGAGCATTGGTACCTTTACCTAACTGAACCTCATACGTTGTTGACACCGCCAGCGAGCCCGCCTCATAATACGGAAACGCGAGTGCTCAACATCCCGGAGGATCTTGAAAGCAAGAGAGCTAATACTGGGTCTCACGAAGAGCATGACGAAACTCTTGAGATTCTGATGACGGATCTGGAAGAGGAGAATGCTGAGCAATTCTACCTCGACCATGCGAGTGCGGTCGCAGATATCCGTTATCGGAAGATCGAGAAGGAAAAGGACGAACTTGTTGACGTATTTAGCAATACGTCTTCAGACATGAGCGATCTCGACTCCGATGGTGAACAGCAGCGTACTCTGCCTCCCGAACTGACGACCGAGGGTCATGCCCTTGGCACTGTCGTCTCAGAGTCGTGCGGCCTGTCCGATGTCTACCCGGCCAGCAAATACCCCGATTCCCGTATCGACGCTTATCTTTTCACACCGTGTGGCTTTTCTGCCAACGGTGTGGTGCCTGCCCCGGACGGTAAATCTGGTACTCACTACTTTACTGTCCACGTTACCCCTGAACCTCAATGTTCCTACGCGTCCTTTGAGACAAACGTGCCTCACGCACAGAGTGGCAGGGAGACGGCGGATATAGTCAAGCATGTCGTCGATATCTTCAAGCCCGGTCGCTTCACCGTTACTCTATTCGAAGCGAAGCCGGCGATGGTCTCTGAGGAGTTCTTGAGCGAGAAGAAGTATGACCGCTCAGCAGTCCTCCGGGCCCAGAAGATGGAGAATATTCCCGGATATCGTCGTGTCGATCGCATTGTCCACGATCTGGACGGGTACGATCTAGTCTTTCGCTATTATGAACGTAACGACTGGAAGGGAGGTGCTCCACGGATCGGAGAATATTAACCGAATGATCTTGCCTCGGAGTGTTTACTAGTGGATTTCTGATTTCTCATAGCACGTATCAGTCCTTACCGCTCAATGTCTGTTGTGTCGATTGAGTTCAGTTTTCTATTTTACTTTGATTTTCACTTTGTCCATACTGTCACTATGTCTAGTACGTACTTCTGTTTTTGCGGTATTCGTGTTTATGTACCTTTGCCCTCCTCCCAGTTATTGTGTTGTCAGAGTCAGTCTTTACTGGATACTGTATCAAACAGTCAAATCAATTAAGTTATACCTCGATCATTGTCGTATCTACATAATTCTGACCAGCTTTAGTGCAAATGTAACCTTATAGAGGTCTATAGCTTGATTGAATAGTGTTTGGTTCACTAAGAATCCGATTATTCTAGAAAACTACCTACATTCTTTATACTAACGAACTATGTCAGCACGGCTCAACTGGGTATAACTTTAATCCTCCGCCAGAAAACATGCTAAAAGTTGTAAAACTTCAGCTCAGAAAATGCTGACAGGAAAATCGAAACAAAAATGATAAGGCAAAAAACAATCAGTCCAAGCACGCTCGGGATAGGGTATCTCGATTAATCACAGGGGTATATGTAATGGTTTGAATTTACTTGGATTCTTCGGCGGCAGGTTCTCCTTCTTTGGCGGGCTCGGCGGCGGCGACTGGCTCTTCGGTTTTGGCGGGTTCCTCCTTAGGTGTTTCTTCCTTGGGTGGTTCTGCCTTGGAGGTTTCGGTTGCTGCTGGGACTGGGGCAGGTGCAGCTTCAGCTTCAGCCTTGGGCTCTTCAGCTTTCTCGGCGGCTACGTCTTTGGCGGCTTCAGTGGCTGCTTTGGCAGGTTCACCGGCAGGAATGTCATCAATAAGAGGAACGGTGCGGCCGGCATCCTTGAGCTCAGCGCCCTGCCCACCGTATGACTTGGGGAGGTCTTCCACAAAAGGAAACTCTCTACCGAGGTTGGCACCGTTGGAGATAGGGTGGAACTTGCGGATGGTGTTCTTGCTCAAGAAGATCTTCATGGCACCGAACATCCAGCCCATGATGGTAGGAACATTGACAAAAAACTTCTCTCGCAACAGTTCTGGGTAAGCGGTGGAAAAGACTTCAATCGTCTTCTTGGAGGCGGCCTTCACAGTAGGGTCTAGGCGGAGGAATGAGACACCCTTGTAGTCGTGGACCTGTAGCATCTGGTAGCGGTCCTCGCCATCGTATTCGATGACTTCGGTTGCCTCGTTCAACTTGAGCTCCTGGACACCCCTCTCCATCAAAGCTGTACGCCAGCGAATGAATCTACACATCAGTCAGCAACAGTCATCAGACGCATCATTGCAAGAGAACAACGTACTCATCCAAGTCACCAAAGGTGCTGTGCAGGTCCTTGACACCACCGTAGATGTTCCAGGTGAATATCGTCTCTCCGTAGTTAGGGTCAACGTAAGATGTGATGTATCCTAATCCTTCAAACTTCTTTGCACTGAATTTGGCACTCTTTGCAATTTCCACAGGGTTCATCTCCTTTCGCCATTTGAGAGCCTTGGTAAGTTGTTCCTCGGCTTGTTTGACATTACCCTCATTAGCACGGAGGAACTTTATTAGGACGTTGACGGTAGGAATGTCGTTGGAATCCTTCAGGGGCACTCCCCACATTTCCGTGTGATCTGCCTTCTTGAGGATTTCGGGTAGACTCTCGAAGAACTTGCTGAGACCAGGAATCTTTGTCAAATACTCGGGCTGTGCCGGGGCTTCAGGCTCCTTCTTATCGGCTGTCTCATCCTTTGCCTCAGTAACGGGGGCTGGCGCTGTGGTCTGTTCAGCAGGAGCTTCAGTGGGAGCAGGAACGGCCTCTGCTGGTTTGTCTGTAGGGGCGGCGGCGGTCTCCTCCGGTTTGGACTCTGTGTTGACAGCGGCAGTGGTAGGCTCGACAGCCTTCTCAGTCGTCTCGGGGACAGACTGAGGGGCTGGCTCAGTAGCGATCTCGGAAGACATTGTGTATGTGATTGGTTGTATTTATAGAGAAACTAAGGTCTCGAAGGATGAGTTCGGGGTATGGCCAGATATAGAAGATGAAAGAACAAAAATATGAGGAAAAGTGGTTGACTTTATGAGGACGACGAAATGCTACGACGGGTGGAAGCATGTGAATAGCAGGCTGAAACAGAAAAAGAAAGAATGCATTGGCAGTGGGACTTACATCTAAATATCACAAGGAGGCAACCCCCTGACTGATTCGCTCGCTACGATGGGAAATGATTAGGTAGGAGATGGAAAGGGGTGAAGCATCTGGGGAAGCTTGAGCAGTTAAATGGACGGTCGAAGCAATAATAAGAGCTCGGATTAAGGAATTGCCGTGTCTCAAGTAAACCAACTGCCTCTTCCGGCCAAGCTCTGCCTTCTGGCCAATCATACAGCAGCTTTGGTGCAGGCGGTGAGCAACAGGGACGTTCATCTTGACTTTCTTCCCTGAGATGAGAAGAGTATGGATTATCTTATATTGTGGTCCAGCCATATTGAGATCCTCTTTTCGACGATCTGTATGGCTTGCTTCAAGACCATTCCATAAGACGGCAATGATCTGACGCAGCTACCAGGAAGTACATTTCCGGCCCGCGTCTACAGCTCAATCTCCCTGAGCAGTCTAGCAATACGTGTAAGTATACAGTTCAAGCTTCCGAAGAGATCCCAGCAACTTTGGCACTGCAGACATCGTCTCTTCTCTTCATGATGGTCGAACATGAATGCCAAGACTGTGGATATGACATCACCAATCACAGACAAGGAGAAGCGCCCGTGTCGTTAACTGCTTCCAGACCCCGACCCGGCAACATTGAACGCTCAGAGATTGTCCGCAGTACAAGGTCCGAGAAGGAGACTTACAAAATGACATATAGTATGCCCATCCAAACGACAATTGTTGAAGCGTAGCTGGCTGCAGGCTTTGCTGAGCGCTTCGGGCAGCTTCGCGAGACCGCGAAGCTGTACATGTACAGCCAACATCATGGCCATGACCATGCGCGAGATTGTACTCTGCGCAGCCCTTATATTTGTGATTGGCGGTATGCTTCATACTTTGTTAATCTATTCTTCAAATTTCTTCTAACAATAATGCGCAATCAGTCTCTGTTCTAAACCAAACACTGAATTCAACATCCTTCTCAACCCAGGTCATCCAAAACGACCAATCCTCATTATCATCTATGTCTCCCTCCATCCTGCACCTCCACAAAAAACAAAAACAACACACCCAAGATCAGACACTACGGCTAAACAACATCCAAGTCATCGGCACACACAACAGCTATCACCGCGAAGTCTCTCTACCGGAAAGAGTCCACTTCCCCACGCTCATGGCAAATGTCGACCCTCATTACGAAGGATACTACTACTCGCATGCTTCTGTGCACGAGCAACTTGAATATCAACTTGTCCGCAGTTTCGAGTTTGACGTTTACGTCGACACACACGGCGGACTTTTCGCAGATCCGCTCATTCGTCGGTTGGCGAACATGTCTGAATCAGATAAGGCACATTACGGTTTGCCGGAGGAGGTGATGCAGCAACCAGGTACAAAAGTGCTACATATTGCCGATGCAGATGTTGGATCGATATGCCATACGCTCGTCGAATGCCTGACGCAGGTGAAAGCTTGGTCTGAGTCGAAAAACGGGCAGCACGTGCCTATACCTATATTGATAGAATTCAAAAAGACGGAACCCGGCCTTGAAAAACAGGGGGGCGTTGTTGCGGAGAACTGGACGGTTGAGGCTCTCGATAGAGTTGATGCTGAGATCCGCTCAGTGTTTAGCGACGACCAACTCATTACACCGGACGATATTCGCAAACAGGCAATGGACAACGGCGTCATTAGCCGCATCAACGGCAACACTAACAAAAATAACATCACGCTCGAAGAAGCAATCCTCGCCTTTGAGCATGGCGGTGGCTGGCCCACTCTCTCTTCCTCGCGCGGGAAGTTCTTCTTCGTTATGGACAACGAACCAACACATCCCATCCAAATCCGCGACCCCTACCGAAGCAACAACAGACTCAACCTCGAGGGGCGCGTGATATTCACAAACTCTTTTCCCGGAGAACCAGACGCCGCATTCATCAAGCGCAATGATCCGATCACAGGCAACAATCAGCATGAGATTCAGGATTTGGTCTCCAGGGGTTATTTCATTCGTACACGTGCGGACGAGCCGATCCAGATGCTTCTCAAGGACGAAGTACCGGCTATGCGAGACTCGGCGCTGGCGAGCGGCGCGCAGATTGTTAGCTCGGATTGGGTCGGGGCTGGAGTGAGTGCACGATATAATAGTGATTACTTCGTGGGATTGCCACAGGGAAGATCTGCGAGATGTAACCCGGTGAATGCTCCGAAGGCGTGCGAGGATGAGTATCTCGAGTTGTTGATATAATCAGATGGTATGGAGCAATGTACTTCAACTGTGATTAATCATATTTAAAGTCCACAGCGAGCACGGCGGAACACTCCTACACTGCAGTCTATATGAACTTGAAATATAATCAATGATAAAAGTTATATGCTGTAGATTATCTAATGACATGCATAGAAAACTGGACAGCCATCGATCGGTAGCATACTACAGCACAAACGTAAGTCCTTTCGACCTCTAGACTCAGTATAGTCGGCTCGATTAACCCAAGTATCAACAGCCAGCAAGTGATATAAATCTACAAAAACCATCCTCGTTCTTGAGATATACAGGGGTATCCACCTCACACGGTGTCATGTCATTTCATGCGAAGGAAGCCGGGTACTGAAGACCCACCGACCAAAAAGGGAAATGGAAAAGCAAAACAGCGTCCAAGAATGGAGAATTCAAAGCATTTTCGTAATTTCGTAAATATCATCCATGCAGCTCGTGTCTGAATTTATCGATGATTCTGAAGCAGGGCATGTAGACTACTTAAGACAAATTCTGGGGTATCTTGGGCATTGCCGGTGGCTCGACGGCGTCATCGTCGTCCATTTCGTCGAGTTCTTCAGGATGACTACACTCTCGTTAGTTTTGCTGTCCAAATCGGGTGTAAGAAAGGAAGCATACGCCAGGAGGTCCTTGATATTCTTCATCTCATAGTGCTTTTTCCGAAGCTCCTCAAACTGACGATGCTTCTCTCTTGCTTCTTCAGTTGTGATCAAACCCTCCCCATGGCCACTGCCCTCCTCATCAACGACAACATCGACATGTTTATCACTGCGATTCGAGTTCTGACTGAGACTACGCTCACGAGTGATCCGGCTTCCACCCGCCGCTGCCAGATTCTGCTGAGCGTGGATATCTTCCTCCGGTTCACCAAGCTCAAAATCAGGGATTTCGTTGTCGCGTACGGGACCAGAGGCTTTCTTTTGTCGAGCACTATTGACCAAATCAAGCTCATCAACCACCAAGTCATGTGCATCAAGCGTGAGATCTTCAGCTTCTCCCAAATCCTCGCGCTCATCTCGCGCGGGGTCATAGCTTGGGGCCCATGGGGTCTTCGGTTCGTCGATCTTCATCTTTGCCGTCTTTTCCTGCTCGGTGAGGTATAAATTTGCTTCGTCCCATTTTAGATGCGGCGAGCGGTCATCTTGCTCGCCGTATGCAGAACCTGTGCCAGAATGACGTCTTCCGGACGAAGTGCGACGTGTACTAGACGAGCGCCGACCGGCATTTTGCAGAGTATTTTGAAGGGTGATTTCTTTGTTTTCCTCCGTATCAACAGGTAGGGGAGGCGGTGAAATAGCGACTTTTTCAGGTGATGTTGAATGTTGGTGGATGAAGGAACTGGAGTTTTTCAAGATACCTATGACACTTCAGTCAGTTTGTCGAAATCTAATCCGTTAGCCAGGATAGAGCATGCCTTTAGGTCGCTTAGGTATATTCTCGGGGCTATGGGCGTGAGGCGCCGTCTCGTGAGAAAGAGTCATGTTGGATCTTATGTTCGGCCGGTTGTCGCAACAACAGCGGGGTAGTTGAGACGGAAAGAAATGTAGAAATCAGAACTTCAAATATCCTGAGAATCTCTCAATATCAGGCTGAGAAATAGGTGGTTTGATGTTGCGCTGAACGCCCAAACAAGCGCACTAACCTAGCTATTAGTAATGTTCAGGCGTGGGCTGAGCTGAGCGTAACGAAAAAATACGAAGTAGATCAGAAGGTGAGAGAGTGGTTTTGTTATCTTTTAGTACCCGAGCGTTGCTGTTCTTTGCTGTACCTGATGGAATGTTCTGTGGATCCCTTTCTGTTTCTGATGACTAGAATTCTGATGATTGTGGAGATGTCGTGAATTCAAAGAGCAGTTTCGTTCGCTGGAAGTAAAGAGAGGAAGGGGTGGAGCGTGGTGGAGGACTTCCAAAGTGAGGGAAGGCTATGACGCAATAGGCCTGTGGCTCTCCAGCTGCTCTCTCGTATATAGAAGTACGTCCATACAACAACAAACAATCTGCTCTGTGTTTATCTTTTTGGTTATGAAGAGGATTTTACATTCAGCATCCAAGAAAATTCCAAGGGTCCCATTGCATGTGTATAAACTCTGCAGTACCACCGTTTGATCAGCATCATCTCTCCCTTACGTACCGAAATTCTTGGGCTGGTGAGTGAAATGAGTGGCGGGCATGTGTCAATCAGCCATTAGCTGAAATACTATCTTGCCAGAGATTTCAATACGTGGGCGTATCTCTATCATAGCTGACAATTGCCTAAAAGGGGATATTACTTTAGTGGGACTTTCTAGTGGCCATGGTGCGTACGCACTTCCGCATCTTTCAACGTATATATGCTAATGGAGACTTCCCTAGTTTCAATTCAATATACTTGCCAGTAGGTGTTACAGAGATGGGTCTCCTGAAGATTAGTATCGACAGCCTGCTCGGCAATAGCGTAGACTGCCGCTTGGATATGACATGGCAGAGGTATTGGAATCTAGAAGCAAGAGTTAGCTAAGACCGACTGGTCGTTCGGGCTTATTCACTTTCCACACTAGCGTCGACAACCCTCAGTCCACGCCTACGTCGTACCTTCCAGGATCCGTCGACCACACTGCCCATGCTAGCCGTGCCTGCAAAGTGGGAGCCGGTCAAGCCCCATCCGAATGCGCGTGCCGATAAGCTCGTCTGGTGCATCAGATTTGAGACATTGATGGCCCTCAGGTCCTTGCCTTCGGGTGTCTCAAGCATAAGCCTTGATAGCAGCCTCCAACCCTCACTCATGACAAATAGGTCGGCTTCTGTTGCGAGGAAGTTGGGTCGATGACCGGCGAAACCACGGGGTCTGCAGATTTCAACGTAATCGAACCGTGAGACGTAGGTAAGAATCCCATGTGAAAGCTCATTATCACGCTTCCATCTAGCGCAATCCCACCCACCCTACCCATACCAACCGCTGTACTCTCAGATAACCCCTTCTCAGCCTGATAGTAAATCTCCCTCCCATACAGATTCGCCTGCGCAACAATGGTATATTTACAATCAGCGTCAGAGCCCAGAAGCAGTGACGCCGTCTGTGGTGAGTAGATGTTAGGCTTTTGCGAGAGGTCTCCTCCGGCTTCTAGGATCAAGATCTCGATAGGTGTGGTTTCCGTTGGAGGAGTCTTGACGCTACGGCGCAGCCTGCTGTGCCGCCGCCGCCGAAGATGATGTCGAATGCTGGAGAGACCATGCTAAGTCAACGTATTTCTCTTTAACTCACTTGAAAGAGCGAGAAAGAGCTTCCTCAACAATGACCAGTTGACGGGTTGGAATGGACCCTTTCGTAAAAGAGGACCTCGATTTACTTACATGCGACAGTGAGCCAATGTCAGGCTTATCAATAATTCATGCCAGATATTTTCAGCTCCGTGTTTTCAGCTCGTACACATATACCCTGCTATTATGGGGCCAGTGTTGTTAGCTACGTTTTGCTTTATTCCTCAAGTCTGTTTATCCCATTTTGATGCGCGGATGTCTTTGGACACTCCAGCCTTGATGCTTCATATATACAATACGTAATTACCCGTAATCTAGCGACGCTACGAATTCAGCGTAGTTATCTATTCTTTTATCTACGTTTGGTAGACATTTGCAGTATTATCAAAAATGTATATAATGGTATATAATTAGAAAGTTGATATGATGCCCCAAGTGTATTCCGGCAAAAGATATCCGTCGACGCCCGTCTTAAAGAGCCAGAACAAACTACATAGTTGAAACAAATGCTTTACATCAGAGCAATAGTTACATGGAAAGCACAATTAACTTCCTGGATGCGCCTTTTCAGCAAGTTTCCAAACTCCTAAACGAGAAAATTCAGAATTCATAAAGAATGAGAGCATCAATGTAAAAAAGAGCGCATGAAAAGATGAACCACGCCATTTGCGATCAACGCAGACAGAACGAAAACATAGTGCCATGAAAGCAAGCACAATAAACGATATGCTATCAAGAACTCACTCGCTTCTCATGCCAAGTCGCGCGTTAATTGTAAAACGATATCAAAATAGATGATAGCATAAATCAGACAGTAAATAGAAAGGGGTATAGGTAAAGATTAGCAAAACCACATAAAAACCAAAAACAATGACAATAAAAGGATGGAATAAACAATAAAAAACTGGCATTCAAACAAGAGATTCAAACTCTTCGCGCTCACGAAGACGATTTCTAGCCAATTCGTCTCCGCCGCTGGCTGACAGCTGCATCCAGTGCAACGCCAAGCACATACTTTGCGGATCGAATTTGGAATCCCTGTCACGACGATACATCATCTCCGCCTTGAAAGTATCTCGTGGAAGGGTCAAAGGCAAAGTTACCCGCGGAAGTAATTCTGGATGTGTAAGATACAGAATGGCAAGCTCACGTTGTGCCACGGGATAGCCCTCCTTGGCGGTGATGATCCACATTTTGGCTGCATCCTCTATAGGATCTTGCGTTCGAGACATGAAATCAAATGCTTGCTGTGAATGACGCCGATTTAGTTCTTGAGACACTATCCTGTCCGCCAGCTCAACCATGCTGGCACAGACATCTTCCTTGAGCGACAAGGCTGCAAGGCCGAATTGCAAGAACGCTGTTCCGCTATCCGTCTTGTTCAGTGTTTCGCTCGAAACAAATGCTGAAACAAACTGAAGATCACGAAATAACGTCTTTGGTGGCAACTCTCGCAGAATATTCTTGATCGCCGTAATTATGCGGCTTTCAGATGTGTTCAATAGATCATATGGATGAGAATCAAAATCGACAGACTCTGGGGCTATTGAGGTAGGCGTTCGGAAAGTGTCGTCTTGTCGTAAAAGCTCTTCGGTAAAGCTGTGACGGTGTAGCCTTAAATTCTCTGCAGCAGCCATGCCTTGAGAATTGATCAAATTCTGCGTTGGCGTGGGGGACCCATCCCCATCTCTGTCTAAAGAGGCCACTATCAGTGCTCTCAAATCCCTCAAAGCCCCAAGTTTGACATAAGGGTTGGCGTTTCGTGAAAAGACTTCTAAAAGTTGAGAAAATGCGGATTTGTAGCTGAAAGCTGACTCGCTGGCTGGCTGCACGCCCAACGCGTTGCTGAACGGTCCCTCAGTGTTATTCTTATGAGAATCATGCACGCTCATCAGAACCGGATCAGCTGATGAGCTTCTCCGATGAGGGATGTGGTCTTCACCGTGTCTGCCTCGCCCAAGGCGCCGGTGTATTGAATTTTCAGATTCGGCTAAAAACTTCTGTATCCGAGCTTGCTTGTCCATCTGTCTCTGTACCCGGGGCTGATTGAGGTAGGGAGAGAACCACGCATCTGTCTCGCTACCGCAGCTCCACACAGGTGACCCCAAATCACTGAGCAAGAGGCTGGTCAGTGTTTGTCGAAGATCATCCAAGAAAGCTGTTTTGCCGTGGACAGTCCGCTCTGTGCGGCGAGGTGCGGGTGTATCGCTTAACATTGACGGAGGGCGAGACGGAAAACTGGAAGCGCTGGCGGCAGATTGCGCTTGTGTTTGAATAGGTGACCAAAAGGTAGTATAAGACTCAGTTGTAGAGCTGGATGCTGCTCTCCCGCTCGAGCCACCGGACGATGATAAAGTATCTACTTCAAACTTGCGCGTGTACTTCCACTTCTCTGGCGAAATACCTTGGTTTATTAATGACGGCGACTCTGCCGGGCGTAATGAATCTGCGCTGCGAAAACTCAAGCTGGAGTAAGGCATGCCAGAAAGTGCCTCCTCACTGCTGATACTGGACGGTCGAGCTCCTGGCGTTGGCGGGATGTGTGAGTAGCTCCTATTGCTAGGGCCTTCAAATTTGGTCCGCTCTCGCTGAAACAATTCACTGGCCCACAGGACTGGTGTTTCCGCCATTGAATCGCCGACGAGCTTGTTGATACTAGATTTGACCTCGTAGCAAAAGCGATGAATCCGCTCCTCTCCACGGCAGAAATTGTCGATACCATTATGAGAAATCCACTTTCGCGTAAGTTCAACCTGCTCGTCACTCAACTTGTTAGGACCACCTTGACTGCTGGATGCTTTCATCACATTCATAACATGCATTTCCGGTTTTTGCAAGAAAGATCCGCCAAGGTACCTGGATCCAGTGCGGGGGCGATAATCATTTGTGTTGTCGCGATGGAAGTTCGGGTATACCATCGTCTTCAGCGCTAGAGCAACGTGTTTCGCGTCTTCGTATCGCATTGAGTTTTTAACATCAGTCATATACCACATCTTGTTTCTTAGCTTGGTCATGCCAGCGGTACTGTTCCTGCAATTTTCCCTTAGTTGTTCCACTAGAGGGCTCAAAGTGAAAAGACCTTCTTCGCATTCGTGAATAATCGTATTCCACTTGGCGAATGAATCGTGTGACGACTGCAACATAGGACCGAGGATCCAAGAGTCATTGCGTGGCGATTTGATAGACTTGGAGAGACTTTGCATTAGCTTATTTGATGCTGTCCACCAGTAGTGAGCCCCCAAAAAGTCCGAGCGACTCTCGCATACTGATCGCGCGGCATCAAATCTTTCTTTTAACGATGAACAACGGGTTTGGCGAGCGAAAGAGGTTCTTGATCGGTTCAGAGTCTCTGATTCGTTGGCCAGTTTTTGTATAGCGGTATGGAGTGCTTCCTGGTCCTCTCCCGGTAGTACCGTTCCGGACCGATCGCCGCTATCAGAAAGACCTTCAAAGATGCCATCAGAGTAGTTCCCGCTGGGCGTATTCCATGATAATGATTTTCTATCCGTGGAAATTGCAAACAAGGTCCAGTCTTCAGAAGATGGATGGTCCAAAACTGGATGAGCTTCTGTTTCGCCCAGATCAGACAATTCGAAACGAATGGCATCTGCGCACTGATGGTAGTGAGATTTCCGTGTGTGTTCCTGTTTGACTGGTTCCAGTGGGCTTGGCCGTTCAAGGACCGTCTCAATCCTACCAGACCAGTGAGCGGGAAGAGCCGCTCGTCGCGGAGTGCTATATTGTGTGTAACTTGGACCTGGATGGGTGGAGTTGGGCGAAAGGGAACCAGAGGAATTGCAGGCTGTTTTTGGAAACAAGGCATTCAACAGAGTAACAACATCTGCTGCACACAACATGAGGAAGCTGGGCGCATTATCCAGCTCAGCATCCTGCTCATTTTGATTTTTTGACCCCGCGACCGGCGCTGGGTTGGACGAGTACAGGCATCTCTTGATCATGCTGTCGACATGTCCTCTCACCTGTAGATTAACGGTAGAAAACTCTGGTCTGCAAGAGGGTCAGTTATCATCGAGAAATCTTCGGATAATACACGTACATCGAATGCAAAACTCGATAGAATTGAGACTGGGCGCGCAAAGCTATTTGACTAAGAAGTTTCTCTCGAGCTTCTTTGCTAATGTGAAAGTCGAGCAGTAAACCCTGGCCCTGTAGACTATGTCAGCGAAATTCATTGCTTTCGAATGCGTGGAAATCTTTTTGAGTGTTACCTCTGGAAAAGTCAAAGCGTAGTAAAGATATCTAGAGAAAAACCACTGAACAAAGAAGAACTCCAAAAAGCGATCCCGGGTTTCAGCATCATCCAGATTATTCAGGATAGCATTGCAAAATTCTAGGGCAGCGGATGGAAGACCAGCATCCAGATCATCAAGGACCTCAAACAACGTCTGAACAGCAGATTGAAAGAACTCCTCTGCAGCATCTGTCCGTAATGGATCCGGGGGCTCAACTCCGAGGGAATGGGCAACCGGGCTTTCAATATTCTCCAGGAGGAATGCGCCTTTCTGAAGAACATCCATAAGGTAAAGCTCAATCTTTGGACGGGCTCGCCAGTCGCTGACAGTTGACCAGTAGGACAGAATCTGGCCAACAAAGTTCAAATATTTGTTATCGCCAGTAGAAAGTAGTTTTGCGCAGACAGAAGACCAAACATCCAGGCGTAGTTCTGACTCCTTGGGCTGCCAATCCAGAGGGAGAGCAAAGACATTGAAAAGAAGCGCAGAAAGTGGGTCGGATCGCTCAAGAGCCCAGGCATGTTCTTTGAAAGGTATAGAGTTAGGGGTGGCACGTTTCGTGAAGGTAGAAGAATTCCGGGACCGAGCAGTCGAATGAGACGAAATGGTCTCTCCGTAAGCGGAAAATCCAACCGGAGTTGTGAGTAAAGAAAGTTGCGACGGAAGCAAACCAGTAATGCAATTAACCAGGAACTGTGAATTTGTCCGGACTTGGGTTAGGATATCCAGAAGATCTCCCCTGCTTTGAGAACTAAGCTGATGCATGAAACTGGCAGTACGAATCCGAGAGTGCAGCGAAACTGAAGGTTCTTCTGGCAAAGATTGTTGACGGTTGATGGAACGACTGGAGAGTAGATCGCAGACCTCCTGGACATCATGTATCGTGTTGTATATAGAAACAAAACCAGTTTTATCTCCATGTTTGAAAGCATCAACCAGACCACGCTGTACGGTCGCTCCAGTCCTCAAAAGCCGGGAAGATAGACATATTGAAATTTTGGTGGACATCAAACGGTGTTCCAAGACCTGTTTCTCACTCTCCGCTTGCTGGCAGCGTCGGTATTGTGTCGCAAATTGATCAAAAGAAATTGTGCTCTCGGGGGCCACGGACAACGGAATGTGAACAGTAGAAGCCGGAGACGTAGTAGTGGATGGAAGCTCGTCTTTTGGTTCCGGAGAAGTACATATTTCCGGGGCCACCACGGGTATCTCACAGCAAGGCTCACTTACATCAACAGCCTTTGGTTCAGACATTGGAACGGGAACAGGTTCGCAAGTGGGAGTGGGAGTGCGCATGGCAGGCGCAAGTGGTACCTTGAAAGAAGAGCATTCTGCCTCATTTTGTTCAAATGAGGAAGAACATTCTATTGGGGAAGCCACGGGGGACGGAGGTAGAGCTAGAATAATGTTAGTTATGTATACAATCGAATCCGTCGCAAGGACTGTTGCGACGGATTCAGCTCGATAGGGTAATTATTGTCAATTTGTCCACGGCTGCAGAATGCGACAAATTTCGCAAAGAATAGATGTTGGTGAAAATAAACAAAAAGGAGAAACACATACGAATTGTAAACTCCAGACCCGGTGGGGAATAGGCATGTTGGGCATCGATCATCTTGCCATGGCCGACCTCCTGGCGCCGTTCCCGAGACGATACTCGAGGATGCGCAATGCCCGCGGCGAGCCACAAGCCAATGTAGTTCCTAGCGCATAGTTTTTATTATGCGCAATGAATGATTGATGCAACGACCTCTCTCGCTAGATACTTCTTTCCTAAATTCTTGCTTCCCTTCCAAATTCACAAGCTGAAGGTAAATTAAAGAGGAAAGAGATTTCGAACAACTTTCAGGGCGGAACAAGTTCAGAATGTGGCGGGGAAGTAGTACGTAGGTTTTAGTATGTTGGACTAAGACCAACAACGTAAAGTCGCAGAAAAGTGGAGTGAGTTGCTGGTGTGAGATTCGCTGGCGGGAGGATGAACAGGTTCCGTGGTTACCAAAAGCTTATTGATAAAGCAGTAAACAAATGAAATATCGAAAGAGATATAAGAGATATTCGTTATAAAATGGAAGTCGACGCGAAAGACACGGCGCCGAGTAGGCGTGCTTGGTGAGAACAAGTCGGTAACAATAATTTGACCAGCTACTACCTGATGTCAGGAGGGGTCACGGTATGAAACTCGAACAATGATTTGCAGCTGCAAATCGGAACGGCAGTAAGGGAGACTGGCGAGTGTATAACTAAACAAGGTCGGTCTTGACGAGTGTAGCGTAAGCCTCCTGGATGAGTCCGACACCTCGAACAATGAACGCGCAGGAAAATCCAAGTCTAATCAAGATGTACCAGCTCTAGGCATGTAGCATACATGCAAGCGCGGTGTCTGAATAAAGCGACTGGCTGGCTAACCTGTAGCTGCACGAGTCCTCAAATTCGGTCTGCTGCAGATTCAAGTTGGGAGGATCTATTTGCTGGACGAATCAGATAATCCTTTCGCGCAAGGGAAGTGTAATTTGTGGTGTGTGTTGTCCACCACCAAGGCTAGACTCAGCTAGGTCTGGAGTCTGGACGCTGACGATAATATAGTCTGAGGAATTGGTATCGATGATTGTTTCAAGGTTTATTTTCTTTTTTTTCTCCCCGATCGACTCGACTGGAACAAATTTTGAGGAATAGAATAGCGGAACTATAACGAGCTGATGTAAGAGAGATGGAAGACGAATGGTGTCTCGGTGATGGTGTGTGTATGGATGGATGGACGCTTGAGGGATCACGGGAAGGAGCCTGCGGGAGGTCACAGGGCCAGTTCTTGCCTTGTCTCTTTCTACATCTGCTGCGTATACATACTTATAACCCACTCCATCCTGCTATGTACGATACTGATCACTAGATTCTACGTATCTCGCCACGTCTTTAACCATATCTTGAGGCAATGCCTTCAGCTGGACATGTGCATTTAGTCAGCTTTACGGTACTTGGCTGACCCTCGGTGAAACCGTCAAGGCAAAATCAGACAAGCCGAATAGAGGCACATCTGGGTCTGGTTATATATGGATAGCATGCTTTCCAGCAAATACTACGTACATACTCCATACTGTGTACCCTGGTGACCCACGAGGAGCAGCCATTCAAACCTTTTCGATGGAAATCTGACGGTTCCATGGGTGCCACGTCGTGGGCATTAAGCGACCAATCAGAGCGATAAGTAAAGTATTGCATACATTTTCCCTGATGATATATGCAGTTGTCCTATTAGAGTATGTACTATTGCAAGTCTGGAGGGTCGGATGTGTTGGCACTGCACAATGCGCTGGCGTATCTAAACCGCTACGAGTTAAGCGCGCAATCGGCTGTTTGCTTACATGTTATTGGTCCGACGGGGTCAAAGTATTACTAGTCTTGCTATATCTATATGAGAGAAATGTAGACAGCTTAGATTTTGTCTTGAATTTGATATACCCAACCCCTTTCTTTTCGCATTTGCTTGCTTGTGTTCAATCCGGGAACTTTGCTATTGCCACTTTTCAGTGGTCTGACACAGCGAATCCACATTTCTGAGCAGGCCATCCTTGGATACGTTGATAGAAACACAGCGACTCAGCTGAAACATGAAAATCCCGGGTCGTTGTGGGTTTGACTCTTCACTAAGTGGACCTATAACATAATGTCTAGGTATACAGCTCAAATTTGACAGTCTTGTTGTCCTCAGTGTCTAGCGCTATAGGTCATGGTATGTCGTGTATCTCATACAGATTTCGTAGGGAACTGAAACATCCTCGTCCTACGTTGCATTTATATCTTGCTAAGATGATGACGACTGTAGTCAAAACATCGATCCTTGCCATACTTGGCAGTCGTGTCCTCAATTAGACAACGACTCGTATGACAATAGCGTAGCCGGATTGGCGGGCATGCCACGTTTCCAGGGACCAGCCACATTCCCGGAACAAGGAACCATAATAATAAATAACCCTGTTGGTGATCTCGGTTGCGCGCCAATCGGACTTCGCGTCGAGGATGACTATTAGTCTGTACCAGTAGTCATCCTGATTGGGTCAAGAGAGACTCCGTGGCTGACTACTTGCAGAAATGAAATGTAAAGACTTGCTCGTCTCGACAAATTGAGGAGATCATTTGCATGTCCATTTCTTATCTGCTTCTTTCTGACCAACGCGAACAGCAACCGCATTGACAGTGTCTTTCAGTGTATCCTTAGAGACCTTAGGAAAGCTAAGCGGCAGAATGTTATTAGCATAAATATAAATATTCACCTAGGGGAAAGAACCAGTAGACTTACCGCTTCTTAAGTACCTCAATCAATCCAGCCTTACTCAAATCACAGCCTTCGACAGTTTGCTTGAACTCTTCCATATGTTCAGGAGGGAAAGGCTTTTTCACCTTCGACGTGTTTTTGCTATCTGCAAGAGAGGCAGAAGAGACTGGCGGTCCTAGCGGGGATGGCGTATGAGTCGATGGTGAGGGATTTACACCAAACGCGTGAAGAGTAGCTCGGGCAGGGGGTAACGATGAAGATGCCTTCGGTGCCGCCTGTTCCACTGTCTTTGGTTTGGGCCAGTAAGTCATCGAAAAAGGATCTATGGGAAACCGTATAGTATCTGTGTAGTCGGTGTTAGAGTAGGCTTGTCCTCAGAAAATGGGAATAGAACAGATGTATACCTGATAAAATCTCCATTCGATAGACTTCAATGTCTGGATCCACATTTTTACCATCTTCCCATCTGATCCCTGTGCAAATAGGCTCCTGATCGCCAACAATGAGACGTCTTCTGCTGTCCATCTGCTCGTCCTCATCATCAAGGAATCCATCCATATCATCATCACCGTCGTCGCTTGCATCCTCTTCGCCTTCGGAATCTAAGTCTTCGCCTTCCTCCGGCTCCTCCCATTCAGCCTCGGAATCATAGTCATAATTGATCTCCGGTAGGACACGAGCAAATGGAGTACGGCAGACCTTATGAGCTTGGTATTCTGAAAGCTGTTTCGTAAAGGTGCCGTAGTAGGGGGGTCGTACGTCTTCTCCGAATCGTAGACTTTTCATAGTCACTTTCTTGAGCTCATCTCTCAATGCTGTGCTCGAGATAGAAGGGTCCGCGTTCTGAGCCTTGGCCAAGATTGTCTTTACTGGAACGACTTTCAACCCTTTTCGGCGTCGATATGAGATCATATCAAATAACTCTGAGCCGTGATATGCAGGAAGCGCAACTGGTTGCTTCAAATAATTGTCCAGTTTCTGCTGTATATGGGTCAACGCCTCGCCATCGCGCTGGAACTGATGCGGCGGAGAAAGATGTGTATGGCTTTGGAGAAAGAATACTGGAAACTCTTTACGATAGTCGGACTGTGTGTTCTGTGGCTTGGCCGGTGATTCTTGGCTTGCTGTTTCTCGAACGGCCTCCTTCTGAGGAGACAAGGGCACTGGACTGGCTGCTTTTGTGACGGGGGTGGCTGGTTTTGCAAAGAAAGCATTGAGTCTCATTTGTGACTGCACCATGTTAGACAAATACCATTCCGATCATAGTAGATGAATAACTCACTCGTTCTTTCTTTTCCTTTTCCTCCTCTTTCTTTCGCTTTTCCTCTTCCTTGGCTTGCTTCTCTTCTTCTTTCTGCTTCTTCTTTTCCTCTCGCTCCGCCTCGCGCTTCTTCTTTTCTTCTTCTTTCTCCGCCTCCTTCTTCTTCCTTTCTTCTTCTTTAGCCTTCTTTTCTGCGTCTTTCTTGGCCCTCTCCTCCAGTCTGAGACGATCCTTTTCTTCTTTTTCTTTCCGTTTGGCTTCCTTAGTAGCTGGGGACAATTTTAACTTCTTATTTGGAGGGTTTGCTGCAGTGCCAGCAGCATTGGGTGGTTGCGGTTGTTGACGAGGCGGCGTTGAGGGGACAATAGAAACAGCCGTAGTAGAAGGGATGTTCATTGATGAAGGCGATGCAGTTATGGCCGTCTGCGCGGGCTCGTTTCCAGCTACAGGTATGTCTGTCGTCATATTTGTGGTCATGTTGGCAAGCGGTGGTGTAGGCTTGTCAATATTCATATCGTGCTCATGGCATAAAGGGTCCTGGTTCTCTTGCTCCCCGTCACCAACCCGCTGCATTTTGTGTGTTTCGGCTTTTGGTATATTGTGGTCTTCGACCTCGCTGAATGCCCGTTTTCGAGCATGGGCGTTCGTTGGTGATGACATCGGGGGTGGAAGGTGACCGAGGGTAGAGGGTTGGAAGTCCATCGAAATTTCCATCATCAGGTGAATGATGTTTTGGTATGAGGTCTAAGTGAATTTATGAGAGAAGATTCTCTCCGGGGTGGTTCAAGTGGCTATCATCAGTCGATGGACGGTGGTTCAAAGAGGTGAGACAGAGGACAAGTGATGGTCAAGAGTAATGACGAGAAAAGTGCCCGCAATTAATTAGCGAGAGGTTGATGATCGAAATCGAAGTCAAAGAAAGAGGTCGAGTGTGTGGTTCGAGTTGTTGTGGCCTGAATGCCTCCTGATTGCTCCTTCCTTTGTTAATGCAATGAATTAATCAATGCGACGCGGTCTCGCGACCAACACGCGTAACAGCGTTAATTGAATCACGTGCCTATAGTTTGTTCTTGGCGTTCTATCGGTAAAATATCGGCGATGCTAATTATGCCAAAAGAAGCCTTAACCGTACTACGTACATGCTCAGAATTTCGAAATCATCAACTTAAAGCCCTTCCAGAGAGTTGCATACATGGAAATTATTTCGAATGCAGGCTCAGGGCTCGTGGGAAGTCGCCGAACATCACCACAGTACTGACGGACTCGCTTCGGAACTATGCATGAGTTTGTAAAAGTTTGCTCCATGGAATAGAAGAGGTTGAAGCGCCCACACGTAAAATCAACAATGTGTCATTCTCCTGTTGGGATTCTACAATAGTTTGTGCTGTGTCAGCATGTATGCTTAACAAGTAACTGAGATATCTACATTATGGTAATAGTCATTCATGCGCTTTATATAGTCCGCAATCTGGTCCAGTATCTTAGAGCCGTTGAACTAGAGCCTGTTCAACCGCGGGGTAGTCATACATATAATGTACAATTCGGAGTTCCTAGATCCAGAAGACGGAGCTAGAGATGTAGATATAGCTACTATATGGGAAGGAGCGGTTAGCAGCATTCTGGGAAGATAGCTGCCTTTCTTCGCTATTAGGCATTCCAGTTTGCAATGAACGCCAGTCCGCATTCAGACGAGTCTAATATTGTCCCAATTAGTGAGCAGTTTATTATTAAGTATAGAGCCGGTCAAATTTGCACACAGAACATGGATACATAGAAGTAAAGGGATTTGCCAACACCAACAGAGACACCGATAATATATCAAACGATCACCGCCAGACCGGTCATGCAAACCCGCCCACTGAAAAGAAGCAGACCAAAAGAACGCAGAAATCCAAGCCAGTGCAAGATTGAGAATAAGTCAAAAGGGTATCCGACTGAGCTTTTTCGGAGGCGAAAAGTAATAGAAACAGGAAACATCGACAGACTCTAATCGTCTGCGTCCGGATTGGCGACGAACAACCTCACACCTGTCAGGCTTGTGGTACGATCGTCGACACTGCCACGGCGTCGGAGATCGTCGGCCTTCTTGGCCTTGTTCATGGTGATATTGGCGGCAGCTGGAGCATTCATTTCACCCAAGTTCCCGAAATCGTGTTCGTTGTCGTATTCTTCTGCCGGTACATCAATTTGCGATGACGATGAGGAAGTGGTATTGATATTGTCTTGGAGGATGTTGTCATGATGAGTTGTCGCGGATTTGTGTTCGACAACTTCAGGGATATCGGCCTGTTCGTTCGGAGGCGTCTTGCCCTGGGGGCGCTGATAACCACTTGGATAACGATGCATGCTCCCCAAAGAACTTCTAGCACTTCCTGTCCGACGATGATACGGCGCCCCCTCGCTGGAATGGTCATCTCCATCATCGTCGCCAATCTCATTCGCACTGAGGCGTGGAGGCACGGTAGCACCAACCAGCGTCGAAGGCGAGTAGCTCGATGTCGTTTTGCCGCTATGACGAATCTTCCCACTGACAAAAGTGCTGGAGCGTCCCGAATGACCATGCAATTCTAGGTAGGCTCGTTGTTTCGCCGCACGTTTTTGGGCTTGTAAACGCGGATCTTCGGGTTGTGCGCGGTCGCACCATACGGTGCCCTTTTGTCGCCTCATGAGAGCGACATAACTCAGTGCGCCGGCGGCGGAGCGCGACGAGGCACTGCGATGAATGTCGGAGGAGGAAATGGTAGACATTGTTTGAGTTACTAGCTGATTGCCGCCAGTTGACGAGGTTGAAGTTGTAGCATTCGAGGAACTGCGGGTGGGGACGGGTCCCGCGGAAGAGGCAGGGTGTTGCGCGTGCTGCTGATGCGGCTGACGTTGAAAAATATGTTGATGATGTTGATGGCGGGAATGCTGAGAATTCCCGGCATGCGGCAACACAGTCGATGAGGTTGTGCGAGTTCGTGTGTGGGATTGGACGTGGTCTAAGTTCGGGGCAGGTCGTGGTGCAGGAGAGGAAGTCTCCGACGGGTGCTGAAATTGCAGCCCGGCGTGGTGAGGGTTGCCCCCAACGGGTCTGCGCGACGGGACCTGGTACATGCGATAGTCCGTGGGATTATTACTCTGTTGCATCTGCACTCTGGCGGCCATTTTGTTTCTGTTCTTGATTATTTCCTTTCCCTTTTTTTTCTCCTTCTTTCTCTGCAGGTGTGTGACTGAGAAAAATGAGGAAACAGAACACAAAAACGTGGGTTGTGTTCGATTAAGTTCTGCGGGTCAATCCAATGGGCTCAGGCTTGGAATTCTTGGAAAGGCTTGAGGCTTTCAAGGCTGTTCCGCTCGACGTAGTGGAGACGGTGGGTAGCCTCTGGACAGTGAACAGTCGTAAATCGGAGAGCGACAGGGGGAAAAAAAAAGAAGCAAGATGACTCTCAGCCTTAAGAGGCAACGATAACGCTATTACTTTGCACCAGAGATGACGAATTAGTCAGGGGCGGCTGACTGGATGTACCCCGAAACAGTAACCTGCGAACGTGCTGAGACCAAAGGAGGAATGAATAAACTCGTCATTGACAACAAAGCGCGTCTGAAGCTGCTGTTGTCTGATCACTGAAGGCTGAAATGCTGCCCAGTTTATGTCTGATAAGCAGGCACAGTAATTCCTTGGTATTACTAGCTGAGTCGGTGACACGCTCATAGAGGGCACGTGCAACCCCAACCCAGCGGCTATGAGAGGCTGCTCACATCTTCAGTTTGTTGCTTACGGAGGTTATGTTACATGCTCGTGCCTGATAATCGTAACCGTTTGATCGAGAAGGAGCCAATCAGAAAACAGTACACGCACCTGCCACCAAATAAGACAACGGACTGACGGTAACTTAAGACATCTGAAGCTGTCAAGATGCTCGATTCAACAGATCCGAGTCAACTGCTGTCTGTCCGTACCGAGCCACGTATGTTCGATACGAACGTAAGTTACGCGATGAGACTGTGTGACGTCGTCAGAACCCCCACCTTGCCTCGTTAGTCAGCAACGATGAATCATCTGTTTGATGGTTCAGCCACGTTTGAAAGCACCCGCGCCACAGTACTGTTACGGTTGGATGAAACGTCTCGATGTTACCAAACCACCGATTGGGTACGGCTAATGATGCGCGTCATGCCATTGGTCAGACAGTGTATATATATTCCTTTTGGTATTAAACTAGGTCTCGTATATGACATATATATGGGCACTCCGGCACATACAAAAGGTAGATCACAGCTTGGATACGTGCTTGGCTGAAACCAAAACCCCATTGTTGTCCTGGTACTCTTTACCCTTGGTCCAACCAAACCATTCCTTCAGTCGCATTTCACCACCGTCGCCAGCAACCAGGCCGCTGCTCTCCCAGCCTGCTTCGCCTGCTGTGAATGGCTTGCCAGGTGTACTGACCAGAGACACGGGGAGTCTCTGATCAAAGCCCTTCGCTTCTAGTTCATCCTGCTCCAATACAGGTGTTGCACAGGCATCGGTGCCGTCGAATACCTCTTCCCATTCCGCGCGGGTCTTTTCCTTGAATCTCCTGGCAAAAATCTCTTTAAGCGCCGGCCAATTGTCTCTGTCTTCTCTAGCGGGGACGTCCTTTCTGCCGAAGCCCAGTCCTTTCAAAAGCGCTGCGTAGAATTGCGGCTCAAGCGCTCCCACGGCAAAGTATTTCCCTTTGTCCTTGGTTTCGTAGGTGTCATAGTAAGGACATCCACCGTCCAGCACATTCGTGCCCCTAGGTTCACTCCAAAGAGGGGTCTTTCTATGCAATCTAGGCCAGGTTGCCAAATATGCCGCTCCATCCACCATATTTGCTTCGACTACTTGTCCTTTGCCTGTAGCTGATCGAGATAGGAGAGCTAACAGAATACCCAAAAAACACATGGCACCGCCACCAGCGAAGTCTGCTAAAATATTTCCAGGCGCAAGTGGAGTGTCGCCACTTCGTCCCAGCATGGAAAGCACACCAGAGACGGCGAGATAGTTGATATCATGTCCGGCCATATCCTTGTACTTTCCATCGCGTCGGAAACCACTCAGGCGAGCGATGATAAGGCGCGGATTGTGCTTCAGAAGAACGTCGGTAGGTGAAAGGCCAAGTCGTTCGAGCACACCTGGCCGGAAAGGATCGATCAGGACGTCAGCTTGCAGAAGTATGGAGAGCAGTAGTTCCCGAGACCGCACGTCCTTCAAATCTATACATATTGAAGATTTGTGCCGTGTAAGAGGGTCGCCAGCAGGAGGAGTGGATTTGCTAGCTGCGCGGTCTATACGAAGAACAGACGCGCCATAGTCTGCAAGGAGGAGACCGGCAAACGGGCCTAAGTATAGTGAGGTTAAAGGTTTAGTACTTTGGAGTGGGGAGTAAAGTATAGACGAACCAGGTGCAAGTCCAGCTAGCTCAACAACTTTGACGCCATTCAATGGATGAGATGACCACATAATCAATCGTCAAAAATCATGCAAAACAGTTCAAATAGGGAGAGAATTGGGAGATTCTGGTTGTCGCAATTGACCGCGATGGAAAAGATACATGTGTAGGCCGCGGTAACTCGGCAAGTCCAGCCGATGCGGGGAAACAACATATCTCCGAATTCCTTCCCCAAATCACTGCCCGTCGTCACAAATCAGAGTCATCGACATGAACTGGATCATTGATTCTACTTGTCGTCTCCGAGCAGACGATATACTCATTTTGCAAATTGACCTGGTTTTGATTGGCCACCATCTCAGGTCCACATCTCGTACTTGACTGGCGCCTTGTCTAACCAGGATATGGAACTTTTCCTGTTTTGGGAGTAAATTTCTACTCATTTGGCTTTCGTGCAAAGATACAAGAGGGCTTGACACTGAGCCCCTCACCAGAGCAAGATACTCCACAAGCATGGAAGTCATGGCTTAATCAGTGTTGAGGCCTTAAAGGAGTCACTAAAGTTTGAAAACGACCTGTCGGAGACCACCATAAAGGTGACGTCTGGAAGAGAATGCACTCTGAATCAAAGTCCGAAATTTCTATTTGCTTTCATAAGACAAACTGGCCGTGAAGCACTTCCACACCCGCCTCTCGCTCCGGGTTATACTCCGCCCTGTTGCCGTTGCGTCTAAATCGTCGTTTTCGGGACCAGACAATTAGGGTAGCGATCATGGCGAAAACCGCGATAACACACGCTACAGATATGATAGCCACATTCTTGGAGTTTTTGATGGAATCTGCTGTTGCAAGCACTTGATGCGGTTCTCCGAATCGTTTGTGGCCGTGCAATAGACCGGGAGAAGTTTGGTTTTTGAGAATCATCATGCTCAACTTTGAAGTTGCGGATTTACCTCTTATTTCGAAGTTAGACGTGGGCAAGGAATATTGAATGAAGTCTACTGACCTTGTCCTTAAAACAGGAGATAACCTTGGTTGGTGTTATCGTCTGATAACTATACCAGAAAGACGCTGCATTATACGGCATCTTGATCCTTGAACAGAGGAAATTCAAGAGACACGGATCCTAAAATATTATTCTTTCTTCTTTGGGAATTGGTTCCGACTCAATCCATAACGATGGGACAGTGTAACCACGAGGTGGTACAGAATAAGGAATCTTACGATCTTGCACCATGACACGTGTATGAGAATCTGCATTTCATGCATAAGATGAACAAGAGTTTAGAATATTACTGGCGCTCGATGATGAAGTGAGGCTGAATACGTGGATCTAAGCAGTGTACAACCAACATGGAATTGAGCTCGTACGACACAAGTCTTACGATGCCACAGCATATCTCTCTCTGAAGGAGACCGAGGTAGTAGATATGAATCATTGCTTTCCAGGGTTCATAGGCGAGTCTGATACATAAATGAAAGCTGCTATACATTTGCTCATCACCATCCATCCCTGCCCTCGGCTCTACCTTCATCATAGGCATAATCAACCTCATCGCCGAATCGCTCAACACTTCCCACTTTGTCTCCTACCCATTCGGCAGCATTCTCTGGGAAATCTTCGACATCGTCCTTGACTCTGTCGACGTCATATTCGGCTTCTCCGACCTGTGCCGGAAGGGTTATGAACATTAATTTTTATATGGCCGGTATTATTAACTGACCTTGTTGCCGACCCAATTGGCGGCGTTCTCGGGAAAATCTTCAACACGATCCTCGATGCGATTTTCCTCGCCCTTCCATTCATCGTCTACAGTAGTTAGTAATTATGCGACGCCGGTGACTGATTCTGCTACTTACGAATCTTCTCACCCTCACCCATCAAAAGAGCTCCTCCCACAAGACCAGCAGCCGCACCCGCAACACCATAAGCAACTCTGTGATCGCTGCGAGGTTGTTGTTGCTCTTGAGCATAGTAGCTTTGTTCATAGCCGCGCTGACTTTCGCCATAATATCCGCCTCCGGGAGCTCCGCCGCCATATGGCAAGTTCCAGCTTCGTTCGCCGGTTTCTTGATTGATGTAGAAATAACGACCTTCACGCTCATCCCATTGAGCGATCCAGGGACGGGGAACAGGAGGACCGCCAGGGCCACTGGAATAGTATTCTTGTCGCTGCTCGACAACTTCTTCGCGACGTCCACCGCCGGAGCTGAAGCTCTCGACGACGTTTTCGACAAATTCCATTTTGATGTAAATTGTAAGTATGAAAAAGCAACTCGAAAAACAAGAAGGCAAAAAATAAATAAGTCAGTACGAGCACGCTGCGATACTTTTCAATATAAGCAAAAATATCAAATATATTTAAAGGATTGATTGACGATTAATCACTCATAACATGACAGCTAAGCCCCTCTCACCCCGCCAACGGACAGACAACACTGTCACGAAACACGCCGCAAAGTGGACACCGGTGATTGAACGGCGCGAATTAGTTGGGTGGTGCGTGTCGCCGTGGCCCTGATTTAGCCAAAAATAGCATGGATTGGAAACATTGGAGTCAATGGAATCTAACCCCTTTATCCCTGAATGTTTCGGTCTTAGCCTCAGCGGGAGCTTTCTAAGAAGTTGAAGCGCTTAAATACGGTAGTACTGATCAAGTTTGCAAGCGGCCAAGCCAAGCGGATGGACTGCAAGGGCCTATGAATTATGTCTAGATATGCAAGTCGACGGAATTTCAGGAATTGTATCAACTGTAGCTGCTCAACATGAAACATACTACACCGCCACATCTGCAAGTACTACACACCAAACTTGTCCATGGCCGTCTCAGCCACACTCCTCCACTGCGCCACTCGGTCACTGCTCTGACCCCTTGGACACACCTCCGTAATTGCGCGAACATGATTGACCACCTTCTGCATTGAATCTTGCAGTTCGCTCATTTTCATTTCCTCCAACATCCACTCCGCCCCCTTCTCGCGGCACACCTGCTCAAACACCTCCTCCATCCGCGTGTGCTCCGCCTTATCCGCCGGACTATTCTTGTAGTTCCATAGGAATGCGCGCGGTGGATTCCATCGCGGTGCTGGTACGACGCCGCTGAACTCCCAGTCTAGTATGGTGGTGATTGGGCATCCTGGCTCGTTGGGGTCGCACATGATGTTTGCAAAGTGCAAATCTTGATGCGCCAGTACGTAAGTGACGCGATTCAGCTGGTCCATAAATTCAGGCTGCTGTAGCGTGATGATCAGAGATTGCAGACGTGGTACCAAGTCTCGGTGAGGTTCAAGAGCAGGATGGGCCTCTATCGCGTGGATGTACCGCTCCAGGCAGCCGACGTTGTATGCTACATAACTGTCGAACCCCTCAGCAGGGATGGGATTGATCGTTTCTAATGTCTCATGCAGTCCGAGAGACGACCAGTACTTCTCGAGATCCGGCACCAGCCAAAACCATTCATCAACGGGTGGCCCGCGAGCGCTCTCTCCATTATCATGGGGGAAAATGCCACCCACGTAGCCGTCCTTCCAGGGATGTGAGTGCAGCTCGATCAGATACTCTGTCAGCTGACGGACCATGTTGGTTTTGGTTTCTGTAGACAGTGTGTCGTAGATCTTGTCGACACTGACACCGAGAGCCTTTTCGAGGAGCGTGAACTCATATCCGATAAGTTTTTCCTCAGTGGCATCATACCGCACGACTGCTGGCACGGGAATGTGTGTGCTCTTTCGCACCCAGTTCATCGCTCCAACCTCATTTAGGGTCTTGATACCTGGCAGCTGCCGTCCCGACACGCGGAGAACCAGAGTCAGCGAGCCATCCTTTTCAGTGCGGGCCGGGATGCTTGAAGCGTCTGAAGCAGAAAAATGAATGAGATATATAGAGTGGAAGGCGGCGGAAACCTCTAGGGGCTCAATGGAAGTTGGTCTGGGAAGATTGAGGGAGATAATGAGACTAATGATAGTCTCTGCTGTCAAGGCAGGAGGGAGATAGCTGGTTGCCATATGTCAGTTGGTTCCGAGCAGGGCTAAAGATGATCCAGAATCTGCGTAGCAACATCTGAACAGCATCATAATGCGTGATATAAGTAATTGAGCTGAAGATTGACCAAAGTGGGGCAGGATGGATACTATCGCAAATACCAACAATCAGTATTAAATGGGATCATCTAAATGGTTAGTCCATATGACTCATTGTGACTACGGAAACGTTCTGTTGGCTGCATCACGACAAGCATTTCAGGGCAACTCATTAAGAGAAATTGTGCTTGGCCTATTTCTCGAAGGTGGCAGGTTCCAGTATAGTATCGCCTTATCGAGGTACTCCCTAGTAGACCTTTGAAGAGTCAAAATGTTCGGTAGCTTTACCGAAAGCTTGCCAGAGATGATTAAACATTTCCACTTCTGATGAGCTTAAAGAGGAGCTAGCTGTACTTGGACCCACCTGCGGACTCTGGCCCCTTACATTTACAGAGACGGACATCTACAGCACGGCGTGAAACGACAATGAGAAACTAACCGACCATCATCAGATACCATTATTACTGATTTGGAAAAACCAGGATGGAAGGTTAATTATTTCTCCATCACCTCATAGGCCTGCTTGGCGCATTACGGATATGTCTGCCCTGGAGGTCCGTCAAGTCAAGAGACCTCGATTATCACTTAGCTGTAGCGTCTGTCGAAGTCGAAAGGTCCGCTGCGGTCGTGAGCAGCCAGAATGTACCAATTGTCTTCGAATGAATAAAGAATGTGTTTACACGTCCTTGGTCCGGGACGAATTGACCGGTCGCCTACGACAGCCATCTGCTAGCGACCAAGACAGAGACTCCGCAAGGATTGACCCCGACAATACTCTGAACTGGTCTCAGGCAAACACCTTTCCTCAATTTGGGGATAGCCAGCCGACACCGGTCCACTCGGATCAATATAATATTCCAACTGGAATCAATAGCAGCAGCGATTCGAATCCGCCTCTGCCGCAAGAACCTCAAGCACAGCTATCTAAGACTCATCCAAAGGTACGTACATGGGAAGAAGCCATACAGGAGCCTGTTAACGGGGATATCTCCGGGTCCGGACTTTTATCGACAGCTCTACCAGACCAGGGGTTGTCCTCGCAGGGTCACCGGCCTGATATAATCTCCGACTATCTCAGTTTACGACAAGGCGGGCGCATCCGGTATATTGGCAGAGCCTTTTGGGGATTCATTCCTGGACAGGTAAGGCCCATCTATGCAACATTTCGATTCAATCCGACAGGCGATTTACTTATCAGCATTGGTGATCTCCTTGTAGGAGAGTCTGAGTGACGACTTTTTTGACAAGAACTCCAATGCTCAACCTGGTCTACCGCTCCCACATATTGCAGCCGCAGATCTGGCCAATCTGCTGAAATCTTTGCCTCCCAAGTCCGTGTGCGATATATTACTTGACAATTTCTTCACCATGGTCTGGCCTCTTGCTCCACTAGTGCATCCTACCACACTGCAAACAGACTACGATGAATTCTGGGACTGGTGTCGAAACAACGACACTGCGCTTCCTCCGGCCAAGATAGTAGATAATCCGACATTTGTTTGTCTTCTTTTTGCCATTCTACTCTGTGGCGCTTCTACTGTCGCTGCGGCAATGACGAAATCGCACCTCCTGGACATCCTACGAATGGAGACCCAGCGAATCGAGACGGTAGCGAACCGCTTGGAAATGGCTTATATGGCGAGTCTCTCTATGTGCCGACATCTCGAGCACCCAACATTCAATACTCTTGTCTCAACACTTTTGACAAGGCCATTCGTAGAGCGCCCTTCTGAGCCAATGCAGAATCTACTCTCTCTTAGTACAGTTATTCGACTCTCACAAACAATGGGGTTGCATTGTGAATCAACATGGTCAGCGCTGGACTCAGTAACCCGGGAGATGCGACGTAGGGTATGGTGGCATATCGTGTCACTAGATGTGCAATCAAGTATTTCCACTGGCTTGCCGTTGTGCTGCACCACGACTATGCAAGATACAGTGAGCATGATAACATTTATGCAGAATGAAGAGATCGGCAGTACTTCTTTGCCACCTGCTGAATCCTTGACGTTAGGAACATCTGCTGCCATGATTTATACCATAGGACGGTACGAGGCAGCCCGCCTCGAATCAAAGATTATCACTCGCTTGGAAAATGCACAAGGACTGGATCATGAGGGATTTACAGAGTTGGCTGCTGCCACAAAGCAACTTCATCGAAAGCTGGACGGTCTCATAGCTAGGTTAACGACTGAAGGGTTCCCAGCAAGGGGTTTGATCCCACCGAGTTGGAAAAAGGCAAGCCCGTTGACGCATCCGTCTCTTTACAAGAGCGATACGACCGAGCCAACTGTTTTTGCGGCCTGGGTACGCGTTTCACTAACGCTACTCAAGTTTGAAGTGGCTATTTTAATGCAAAAACCACTCTTGCAGACACATAAACATGAGAAACCACATGAACTAAGAACATGGATAAGGTATGTTATGTTGAGACTTAGGAAATATAATCCCTTTTCAATGTAGGCGCTTGGCTGAACCATGTCTATAGCATGATGTATCTTTGCAGCAGCTACCTGCACATTTACTTGAGTCTACACCATATTCCTGCGTTTGCTCCCTATGTATGGTCCTACCGCACCTACTTTGGTCCACTTCAAAGTACATATATTCTTCTGACTTATCTATTACGTTTCCGACGGGAACCTCTCAATGATCATCTTGTCCGACCTTGTGTTGACGGGGCGATCAAAATGTTTATGACTCAATACCAGTCAATGGATTCCGATTCCTCGTTGGCAGACGACAACCCAAACACATCCGAAACACACCTCCCTGTCGCCATCCAGGTTCTTGTCAATCTCTATCAGCGCCTTGACTCGCCTACAGGGAATGGTGAACCGACTGCGTCAACAGTGGATATTAGCGACTGGAGAGCTATATCAAAAGGGGGAATTTATCGCAATGTGCCTGATTCTAGCCCAGATAGAGCCTTTATAAGCAACTTGTACGACCTGCAGGATTCGTTAGTGCAGCTGGTACAGGATTCGAAGTGCTTGTGGCTTTGATGACTCGAAGCATGCAATAAGAACCAGCATCAGTGCACCCAGAAGTCTTGTTTATCTCAGATATGTCATTCAGGCTGCCTTGTTCGTGGAAGGATATTTCGACTTAAATACCACTTTGGTCTGCTATTCAGACTGGCATTTAGGCTGTTATTGGCCATATTATCTTAACTTTTTTATCATCTCGACTAGGCCGCGTAAGAAAATATTAACACGTTCTCCTACTAGAGACAGGTCGACTTATCACTGTGTTTACTACTATAATACTTCGATAAAGTGTAGAATTTCAATTAAAACCTAGTCTTGTGTCTATCAAAGAGCGAGAATCCACATAAGACATCACTTCCTCCTGGCTTACTTGTACTCTGATGGAAGTGTAGTGAGCTGGCTCAGCTCCGCAAGAGTCTCCTCCCAAAGCTTCTTCTGTACCTCCTGACCTGCCGCAGATGACACGTACTCGTTGTTACTAGTGGACATGATAGCTGTTAGTTATGCATACAATGTGGAATCTGTGTCAAATTGCGATACAGAAATCTTACCCAGCGATATCTTTGTCGACAAAGAATTTTCCATGGGATTCCGGCCCTACAACTAGTGCAGCATTCAGAACGATCCAGCCGCCCACCTCCACCGGGCGAGCTCGTAGAGCTTTGACGACATTTGCCACTGGCCGCAAATAGAATGGGAGAACATCACTCATGTTTGTTTGAATCATTCCGGGGCACAACATATTGATAATGACCTTTTTCGGATCAAGTCGAGGCGCAAGACTGTACATGAAGAGGAGGCAAAGTAGCTTGGAGTCGCCGTATCGGGTAAATGGGGAGAAGAACTCTTCACTATCCATATGCTCCAGAACTCCTTCGTCGGGTCGAAGAGGGGTTTTGCGAAGGCTTGTATTTGCGTATGTTCGACTACCAACCCAGGTAATGCGGGCAGGAGAACCTGTCTTTTCGGCACCGGCTTCGAGGTACGGCAGCAACTCGGCAATGAGGAGGGCGTTGGAGCAGTAATTAATCTGTACGATTCGGTCGTGGCCGCTAGAGCTACGTTCGAACTTGAAGTATCCGACACCCGCGTTGAGAATGAGGATGTCCACAATGGGGACTTTGTCACGGAGCTGCTTGGCGAATCGCTGGACACTGTCGTATTTATCGACGTCCAATTCCATGACATGGATGCTCGCTCTGGGATTCGCAGACTTGATGCGAGGGTCATCGCGTAACTGTTTCACACAAACCTCGCCCTTGGCTACATTTCGGACGGCGAGGATGATGGTGGAGATGTTCAATTGCAATAATTGTCGAGTGACTTCTAGCCCCAGGCCAGCACTAGCACCGGTGACCACGGCTGTTTTGCCTTTGAGGTCAACATCCGTTGGTAGGGGGCTTACTTTGGGCTGGAAACCTGGCATGACCATGGTGGTTGTTGTGATAGCGGTGGATAGACAGAAGTACGAAATGGAGGCAGAAACGGATGATAATGAGGATTTCTAGCAGGTCTGACAGATAGCAAGACAAGTCCTGCTTTTAAACTCCAACTCAAAAACGGCCCATAAACCTCCCAATAGCTCAGATGAGCTTGATAATCATCTCCTGGACTTCTCATAGTTGCTTATTGAGCAGACGTCAAGAACCAATCAGCATCTGCTGTATGCTCTCGTTCGGCCGAATCTAAACCGAAAATGGACAAGTGTCGCGCGAATGATTACTTTTGCCCTAATCGAATCATTTCATTACATATCAGGAGCATTCCTTCTCTTCGAGCTCTACATAGTATAGTGTCTTGATAGAGAGTCCTATGGCTAAAAACATGATGAAGGCCATATACTATGGAATTGTCCTTCTCAAAGCATCCAAAAATAACCAAAACATCAAATGGCAAATAATGAGGCCTTGGCGACATGCATCATAACTTTCAGAGATAAAGAGAAGTGGCATCAGAACAGTAATATACACGCCACATGTTGGAATCTACTATGTAGTAGAGTAATTGGATAACTGATGCCAATTGTAGATTAGGCAAAGTTACCACATTAGGTCTAGCGCCTTGTGAGAAAATGACACCACCTGAGATCAGACTGAGCTTGATACTTTCTATCCACAAATAGAACTTAAACGAACGCTCGCATGAATTTACCATCGTTCCAACAGCTCTCAGACAATGGCGCGACAGTCCCGCGGGCCTAGTCAGAAAGTTTGCATTGGTTGCGCAAAATCAAAGCGTAGATGTGACCAAAAGCGTCCTGAGTGTCAGAGATGCATAGAGAGGGACATCACTTGCATATATCCACAGCCTAGAAGACAGAACAGGTATCTTGCTCAAACACCCAGCCAAACTGAAGAGCCTCCGGCTATCCAGATTTATGCCGAAACGAATGCTCTAGAAAGCAGTTTTAATGTGGAGGAATGGGGCACATTAGGAGCAGCAGATCTTGATCTTGATCTATCGGATATAAACATACCTTACACTGCAGCCCTTTCGGAACCTCTTTCCGGTCTACAGGCACAAGAATTTGGATATGATAATGATAGTGTCTCGAGCACAACACGCCCCTGGTTTCTTCAAGAGGAGACTTGGAGCATGCAACATTGTAGCTCAGAACCGGGTTGTATTCTTCTTGGAATGGAGCATTTTATTGGGGCCGTAGATGAAATGCTACGCTTCTGGATCAAGAATGGCTATAACAGCTTCATCCATCAACGGCTATACGAGAATGGAATGCCCAGCTGTGTCCAGGACGCATTTACCACACTCGCGACATATGTTGGTCGAGCTCCAGCTGTAAAGGAGACTATATTACAGATTGTCGAAGACCGTTTGTCTGATCTTGTCTGCAAGATCACACCTCCAATTACTTGCGATGCACAAGGCATCTTAGCTCATCTCGCGCGGGTACAAGCCCTATTCGTTTATGAGTTTATAGGCCTGTTTGATGGCTCCGTAAGTCTGCGTGCATCAGCAGAAAAGCATCTCCCCACTCTTCGGCAATGGGTGATTCAAATGTGGCAAGTCGTGAAACAGTATCGCGGCGAGGATTTCTCTCTTGGCCGCCGTCCACTTCAATGGACTGCAACAGAATTCGACCGAGAATATAACGATTCTTCCGAATTATGGCATTTATGGATTCTGACCGAAAGCGTTCGGCGCACCCACATCATCGTTGATAGTGTTGCCAACACATACGAGACCATGGCCAAGGGGCCAGTCGATTGTACTGGAGCCGTGATGTTCACTGCACGCCATGGACTGTGGGAAGCGGACTCAGCGGTGAAATGGTTTCAATTATGTTGCGATAAACCTCCGCTTTTGGTGCCTTCTCTGCAGCCTGGACCGTTGATATCACAGTACCCGGCGGAGGAATTGGATGACTTTGCCAAATTTTACTGGACGTATCTGGTCGGGACGGACAAGATTCAGTGCTGGATTGATAAAAGTAAGACCCGCTAGCTGTGGAAGTTAATTTACCACAGACGGTGATGAAGTATGCGTAATTTGTTACGGTGTTGGTGATGTGATGCGATTGGCAGTTCGTTTTGAAGCGGAAGTTCTTGCGGAATTATTTGCGGGAGTTATGCGGAGGTATGATCTCAGTGATGCAAACTCGCTTTGTAAGAAGCTATTTAAAGACAGTTCCAACCCTTCGAAGGTGCACTATCAGTAGCTGATTCCTCTAGATCAAGTCAAGTCATTGGTCATCTTCTTTGCCACCATGTCTCCTCAAATTCCCGTGAAGATTATCCTCGGCACTCATACGGTATGCACTTACTGTATCCGGCAATCTACGAATTTGATCTAATAACATCAGATAGGTGACCCCGCTGTGATGCCTGGAATCATCCATTTTGATAGTGAAAAGGATGTACAAGGTCTCTTGAACGAATTCTACAACGGCGGCTATAGAGAGCTTGATACGGCTAGGAACTATCCTGGCTCGGAAGCACGTCTCGGCCAAGTCGGTGCTGCAAGTCAATTTACAATTCATACAAAAGTCCTTGGTCGGGGGAATGGAGACTCTGAGCCGTCAAAGCTTGAGATGAGCATTGAAAAGTCTCTTGAAGACCTTCAAACTTCAACCGTAGAGACTATGTTTCTACATTCGCCCGATCGCCAGACCCCGTTTGAGGATATAGCAAAAGCGATAGACAACGCTTATCGCCAGGGCAAGTTCAAGAAATGGGGGATTTCTAACTACAGTGCTGCCGAGGTTAAGAAGTTCATTGACATTTGCGAGGAGAAAGGTTACGTCAAGCCGGCCGTGTACGAGGGACATTACAATGCTATCGTCAGAGGAGCTGAAAAGGAGTTATTTCCACTCTTGCGTAAACACAACATGGCCTTTTTCGCCTACAGGTATACAGACCATTTTCTGAAATAATTCTGCCCTAGGCTAACTTCCTCATTAGTCCAGCAGCAGGTGGTCTTTTCTCGGATAAAACCAGCACTACGGCACGCTGGAGCAAGGATGTAAGTTGGCAGATCTACACTGCTCGTACTTTTGTTCAAGGTTTTGACCGAATATTTAGAACCCAGTCGGGAACATGTACAGTACGCTTTACGGTAAGGCCCCTGTTCAGGCCGCAGTAGCTACCGTTCGAGATTCTGCCGCAAGACATGGTATTAGTGGACATGCAGCTGCACTGCGCTGGACGGCGTTCCATAGCAATTTGGATGGAAAATATGGCGATGCAGTGATATTTGCAGTGTCGAAAATGGAGCAACTTTATGATACTCTCGATATTTTCGAGGCAGGCCCGCTTCCCGCTGATCTTGCAGAGGCTATGACTGCTGTTTATGCTACAGTTGAGGGTTCGGAGCCCTCTTACCATCTGTAAAAGAGTGGATAATATTTTATCATTTATAAGTGGAATAATATGTTACTCGCTTCTGCCTTCCGTATTATCTAATTACTTCCATTAGTAGCCTCGCTGGTTGGGCACGGATTTCACTTGTGACGCCGTATAAGATACAGCCTATCTCAGCCATGCGTCTTCAAATTCCATGATGCTTCAGGACCAGTTATATTCTCAGCGCAGTAGGCAGCGCGCCAAATACGAGCCATGCATGATTGTAAGGCTGACAGGGATCATGTTTTGTTCACTCAACCCTAAAAATGCCGCGACCGTAGCTCTAAATTCCCTTAAACGGCAAGCGTTAGGGCTTAGGCTAGGATTTGGGGCTGTGCGAGGCCAAATTCAACCGACCTTTCAAATAACCTTTCTTTTGCGTCAAACCATTTTGTATTTTAAAGTTAGTTTCTTTTTCGATTCGACTGTTCCATCAAGGCATATTGCGTAGGAAACTAGGAGAGTGTAACCAATGACAGTGCCATTTATACCGAGCGGTCGAACAAATTATTTCTCTCGCGTACGGTGCCTAAATTGATGCTAGCTGCGAATATGACAGCCAATCTCGTTGACTCATAGGATTTTACGAGTCACAAGCAGACTTCTAACAGGCCAATTGCAAAGAGATAAACTATAAATTATTTGCATGTGAGCGGTTCGTCAAGTGTTCAGAGCATGAGCCTCATCCATTCAGCCTTGTCAAGTTGTATTGTCGGTGGTTCAAAGAAGATGCTCGGATTGTAGCCATCGTTTATTCCACGCAGATAAATAAAGGAGAGATTCATAGATTCATTCACTTCTTTGCTCTCTTTGTTCATTTTTGTATCCTAATCAAAACAAACCACTCACTTAAGACAATCCACAACAGCCCATCAATCCCAGCTTTAAATATCGCTGAAGACCTCTCAACTGAGAATTTTCTGCACAGCAAACCCGCCTGGCTGTATCCGTCTAATATCGAAATCACAATGCATCTTATCAAGCGACCGCCGTCCTACACAAGCGACACAAACAATCCGTCGTTTCCTCCTCCGGCATATGCCCCCAGAACCAACAACGACAACGGATCCAACGAAACCTCAAGTTACCGTCGTCTCGAATTTGGCGCTTCCCGACGCTCTGATACCTGGGTTGAGCGCATGTTCCAGGTCGACACTCGACGTCATTACACATTCAACCGGGTAGATACTCAAATGGGGAACTGGGGCGTGGTCTGCATCGCAATCCACTGCGTGGCCACAATGATTCTGCTTTGCGTCTCTGGTGTTGCGATCAAAACTTACCAGAATCCCTGGAATCAACCATCAGTCATTGGCGGTGCCACTCTATCATATGGTCTGGCCGGCTCAATATTAGGAGCCATCACGGTACGTTCCTCCCCTTTTATTTCTATCTCTGTCGATTTCCCAAGATTTTGCTAATGAGTTATGCAGGGATCTCTTGCAATCTGCTTCGGTTTCTGGGCCTATCTCAATCCCATCTTTGGCCTGATATTCCACACTCTCATACTATTGATGCAAATCGGCAGCGGCACTTTGCTGGGGTATGGCTCTTATATCACGCGCAACAACAACATATGCAATGATCAGTACACTGGTGTGGAATTACATGATTGCTACAATATCCGTCTATCGGCTGGCTGGCGATGTGGGATTGTTGTGATCGCCATGTGTGCTATCAACGTGTAAGTTATCCTTGGTCACAAAACAGGCTTCAGCATAAACTAACCTCTTCGCTTGAATAGTATCACGGCATTGGCATACTCACTGATATGGTTCTTCACATGGCTGGACCTTCGAAACAAGCGACGCTCTCATGCCAATGGAGTCGTCTAAGCCACTTTGGATCTGACCGATGCGTCGGGAATTTGGATTTCTTTTTTCTTTTCCCTTTCCTTTCGTATGATAGCATTCTATTTACAGCGACTGGCGTTGGTGGGCTTATTTGATTTTGCTTTAAGCGATTAGATACACTACTTGTCAATTTGCAATGGCCCCTTCCTCTCGTGAATCCTTCATCAATTTTCATCAATTCATGGGAGCTTTCCATACCAGTGTCTATTTCCATTAAATATGTTAATCACTATTCTCTACTTATCCTCATGGGCAAATCCCAGCCGACCATCTTCTTATACCACCGGCTGCATCTTGAACTTCCCTCCACTAGCCTGGACATAGCTATATTGTGTGACTGAGTCCTTTGATGTTCACATGTGCATCTGTGCTTTTGTTCTAGGTAATTATCAGTATTTGTCAACTACCAACTACCTTGGGAAATATGGTGAGTTGTTACCAGGTATAAGATGAAGAATGATACTACTATTCTTATTTGTGCTAGGATGTGTTAATTAGGCAATATATTGTTATAATAACGTAACTTCACTAGTAGTATGTCCAAGCCGCTTGCTATTAAGATCGTACTGCGTATGTATGAGGTGCACTATGCTCAATCTAGAACCTTACCCTCGTTGTCCTGACAAATGATCCATTTGTACGGACGTGCAGGGCAATGATGCAGTAGCTTGTTGTAGGAAGGTTTGTTTAGTCGAGATAATCGGTCTTCAGAAACGGTCACATGTATAGCTTTTATGGTTTTGCTTTCTTATTTTTCTTTCTTTCTCTAACACAGATTTTGCACTCAGTCCAGTTCTTGTCTATGATCCAGAGCTCTATTCTCCACCTGATATCTATCTATCTATCAACAATACCTGATCCTTAGAAGACGTTCAAAATCAACTGCATATTCTAGATATCGCCACCTTGACAGTCTCATGAACCATGGCCAGCTTCCTTGACCTCCCTGGCGAGATTCGCAACATGGTTTACAATCATTTGCTCATCGGCAATGAGACTGAATCTCGGAAATGGCGACCCTACGGTTTATCATGGTCAAAACCTGGAATTTTCTACACGAACAAGACAATATATCGTGAATTCAGCTCGATATTTTACTCTCAGACCTGCTTTGATTTCAGGAACACCGGTGATATGTCGATCTATAGATTCTTTGACCGGATTGGACCGACTAATGCACGGCGTATCCAATATATCTGTATGAACTTGCCTCTTATCATTCGTTTCTTCGATCTTGTATTTGTCGATGGAATCAACGCTCACATTATGGCTGAAATCCAAGAAGTATGCATCAATGTGAAGACGATTATAATAGATCCAAGCAGCGCAGGTTATATAAAGTATAGGCTTTCCACGAGAGACCCTGAAAGTGTCACCACGATTTTGTCATTGATTGACACTTGCCTTGGAGAAGGGTTTCCCAATCTTGAGACAATCGTCATCTATTTCTACTGCATTCCAACAGATGATGTTTTCATGGGCCAAATGGAGCGTCTGGGATGGATAATTCGCAAGTGGTGATCTATGACGGGCGGAAGGTTTATGGCGAGAATTATCCGGATGGGCCTGGTTATGGCATGAGTGGTGGTGTGTTTCTTTGGAATGGTGACTCGATTAGATTGGAACCAGGTCTACTGTGAAATCTCGGAGGGATTGGTAGATCCAACATGCACCGAAAATCCTTCGGTTATGGGGAATTCTAGAATGATGCAACACCCATTTCCGCGATGATTTGCCCGCTGGGACTTAGTGGACCGAGGCAGTGTGTATGGTCATGGGACAAGTTTGGAATATTGAAAGGTTTCTAATAATTTGATGTGTTAAATATTTGATATTCTTTTTACTACTAGCTGGTGTTGGCCGTCACCTCAAAACGCTTAGAAACGACTATACCGTCGGCCAACTCATGTTCTGAGCCACTCTCCCTCATAGAGGCGCTAATGATGTGTCTCTCATCACTGAACTTGTCTGCGTCGATATCGGTCCGGGATACAGAGACAGAGTGGTGACTCTTCGACGGTTGATCCCGCCAGTAGTTGTGAGTGGTAGTTTGGGAAGACGGCAAGTCCGTCAGGATGTAGCCTCTTCTAGTTTCTCTTCTAGCACTTGGTCCAGCAGACCTTCCATTGCCGCCGGTGCCTCCGTAGTAGTTCGATGTACCATTGGTACTGCCGAAGAGGTAGGGGAAGATCCTCCCAAGCGGCTTCTTGAGAATGGGCAGACAGGCACTTATAATACCAAGATTGGCTTCCACCGTCGTCCAAATGCCACGATTGACAAAATTGAATGTCTCGTCCGATACGTTCTTGAGTGAGTTGGAGACGGACGTGACGCGGAAGATAGACGCAATGGTGACGCTAAACAGAAGAGGTGAGCATATTAGGTTGATGAGCCATAAGAGTGGGAGCGTTTATTGTACTTACAAGCATCCCAGCAGAAATATGCCACATAGAAGCAGTCTGGTACGGAGGGAGAGCTGGAGCTTCAGGATAAGCGGTATGGGTAGAGCCAAGACCATGACGTCTGTCAATATGTTGATGACCCCGTACGATATCCAGGTGGCACTAGAGTCGACACAATGGCCTGCGATGTGTTTGTCCCACGACTTAGCAATTGGGATGCACTGGAAGATAGTGGCAAAGATGGCGCCCAGACTCCAGCTCACGACGATAGCCATAACGACGAAGCAAGCGATGCGAAAGTTTTTGGTGGGGAATATGCGCAGATAAAAAATCAGGACGGCAACCTTATTACAGCAGATGGTGACTTTGTATGGCGTCTGGGCGATGTAAAAGTATTTCATTGCCATTATGCGGTCTGCGCTCGACAGTTGCTTAATGTGCGCGCCGTAGCCGTACTCAATCGACATTATGATGGCAGAGGCCATAGCAATGGAGAATATCTATTGCACATTGTGAGCCACATCTACTTCATTGAAAGACAGTCTTGTGCATAGTCACTGTGTGCACTGAGTGACTTTTTTCTCTTTCGCTTTTAGCAGCACATACCAGTCCAATGGTGACAACAAGGTCATCCCAGCCAAATGTGCCATAAAAGTATCTGGTGCACAGCCTAGCGACCACTGTGAGCCCTGCAGTAATAATCATAACGAGCAAGACTATGTAGTACTTCCACCCGTTATCCTCAAACCCGGGAGAGGGAAAGCCCATGCCATAGGGCCCCATGGCCGATGCTGGAGCTGGAGATGATGCACCTTTTCCTCGCAGAAGCGCGATACACCTGCAGATAGGCGCTAAGCAAAGACAGCACGTAAAAATAGCGAGGCAGAAAATAGGTAGATGGGTCAGCTTTTGTGTGTCTTTGTGACAGAGGAATGGGCTGTCTCCGATAAGATGCGAGGGACTTGCTTCGCAGATGGCCGAAGGCACTCAACATCGAGATGGCCAACACAAATAGACCCTGCGATACGGCACTTGGCTTTGTTGGTTCCACTTTGGAAGGATTTCATCGCTACATGCATTAGTGCAATCTTGGACGAGGCCCAATACTATGGTCACGCTAGTGAATACCGGTGGAAGAAAGCACTGCGAGAAACTAATCTCGCATATTGATAGTAGACAGACACTATTTCCAGGAAGGGCAATTGCACGGGACATCATCGAGAAAATTGCAACCTTGAGAGTCTACTACGTAGTAAGTCGGAACTCGGCTCAATGAGAGTATCATATAGAGCAGCTTCATTGCCACCGGTATCTACGGCACCTATGGAACCCTGAACCTTGAACTCTGAAGCACCTAATACTAATGCAGCGAAGTGAATGCTTATTATATGACACGAGTGGAGAATCTCCATAGTGCGTTGTTTCCTTTCTCCATCATACAGCACTCGATTTTTATTCTACCACACAATCTTTTTGTGAAGATATATTTACTATTTAGGATGCCGCGTTAAGTAGACTGTTAGTTCCAGATACAGAGATACGTATAATGATTTTGTGTGATCTATGACTCGATCCCAGGAGAGGGAACTTGGCACGATCCACTAACCAACAGGCTGTAGACACGCAGAGATGAAGATTGGCTGAATGTGGTGGATAGCAGATAATTCAACCAGGCTATCCGGAATCCCAGATGCAAGACTATGTGCGCTAATTAAATAAAGGGGTTCGTATCTTGCTACCCAAAACAGCAAGTGATATCAGGGCAATTGTTTGGAATCATCTAATTGTTCTGCATAGTTGAAGAGGTCTCATGAAATCACCTCTGTAGCACAACAAAACTAGCCAATTAGTAGAGGCATTTCATGTGAGTATCCCAGTTGCGCAAAGTCCCTATAATTGTCTGGATAATGCCACAAGACTCGCTAGTTCTTTCTTTGATTTCAAATGGTCTATACCTGAATACAAACATATGATTGTATGTAGAGTTCGGAAAGCTTCCGGTCCGGACTGGGTTGGGGATGGTTACATGCAAGTTCTTCCTTAACTCCGGTGCTAGGACTTAACCTAGACTAAGTAGTCTTTGAATTCAACAGCGCTCCGAACCGCCTTCTCCATGTGCCCACCACGTGGATAGGTTCTGGGAGCCCACTTCAGTTTGTTTATGTTGATTTGCTGCGCATGAATTCTTTTCGTTACTCTAGTTGGTATATATATAATCCTTGAACGACTCATGTCAGGCGCCGTATTCCGAGTCATTCGCTGTTGGTCGTAACAGGGCATTGAGGCACAATATGTATGCGCACGCTGTGCTCGCTGCCCTGACTTGGCTGACCTCGGGTCTCGTCACTGCCACTGCTTCCGACCTGTGCGAAATTCTTGCCTACGATTTCCTCTGGGTTGAGACCACCAATGGCTTAATTGAGGGCCACATCGCCGATGATGCGCCCTGCGTGGTTGAGTATCTGGGTATCCCGTATGCGAAGCCCCCCGTCGGTGACCTTCGCTTCGCCAGTCCTCAACGCTATGAGGGCTACCAGAGCTACGAGGCCAAGAACTTTGGTTACGATTGTCCGCACAGCACGTTCCCGTATATTAACTATCCTGGCTTCTTCGACGACGCAAACCGCATCATTGACTATTTTGCTGCGAGCGCCAATACGACACAGAGCGAGGACTGCTTGACCTTGAACATCTGGTCCAAAGCTACCACTCGCTCATATCTCGCTCTGAAGCCCGTTCTCGTCTTCTTCTACGGTGGCAGTGAGTATCCCTATGACCTCCTTGCAGGGTATTATGGCTCTGGTGTTGTTGCTACTTTTGTCCATTTATTTCAAGGACATGCGATACTAATATGCTGTCTCCTCCCAGAGTTCACATTTGGAAACACCAACACGCCTTTCTTTTACGGCGTCAACTTTGCCGATGCCGAGGACTTGGTTGTGGTTACGGTCAATTACCGGACCAACATCTTCGGCTTCCCCGGTGCTGATGGTCTAGATACCAACCTAGGTATGCGCGACCAGCGGCTAGCCGTCGAATGGGTTCGAGATAACATCGCGTCCTTTGGTGGTGACCCATCCAAGATTGCCATTAGCGGCCAGTCTGCTGGAGGCGTTTCTGTCGACTACTGGACCTATGCCTACCGCGATGACCCGATTATCAGCGCCGCCATCAGTCACTCAGGCAACGCGTTCAGCTTCCCGCTGCTGGACCCTTCTACGCAGCAGGAAAACTGGGAAACTGTTGTTGACTACGTCGGCTGTGGCAACGCGACCGATACTTTGCAGTGCATGCGTAGCGTAGCATGGGAAGACATCAAAGCCGGCGCTGCCACGGTGAAGTCGGGCCATAGTAGCAGCCCATTACGGACCGTTCCTGGCTTCTATCCAACGGCAGACAACACGCTTGTCTTCACCGACTACCTTGAGCGTACCGATCAAGGCGAGTTCGCCGATGTGCCTATTCTTTACGGTAACACGGATAATGAGGCTGGCTTCTACGCCGTCCCTGTCTACCCCAAGGTCATCCCCACACAAGAACAGGACGACGCATTCAACCTGGAGTCTTTTACATGCGCCGTCGCCAAGCAGGTCGAGAGCCGTCGCGAATTCTGCACTCCTGCCTGGGCTTTCCGTTACATGGGCGATTGGAATAACACGCGTCTGTACCCAACTAGCGGTGCCTATCACGGCAGTGACATGCATATGTTGTTTGGCAACTCGGCCGCTGTCAGCGGACTTCCCACTTCCGAAGCGGAGAGGGAGCTTACCAAGCTAATGCAGCAGGCCTGGTTTGCCTTTTTGGACAACCCGCGCACTGGCCTGTCTGATTTCGGATGGCCTGAGTTTGATCCTAACGAGAAGACGCTCATCCGCCTGGGCAACGACAACAAGCCGGAGTATGACCTTGTATATCCTTCTTCATACGACGCCCCTTGTGTGAACATCACCCTGGGCTCCCTTGGCTAGAAGATACCATCCTTGGTGAGGTTTGTTAGCAAAAGTCCATAGAAGCGAGTGTTTTATAGGATGCTCCGAGTATTAATTGCATGTTGATAGATAATAATAATCCGAGATCGCATACTCAATCCAATTTCCTATGCCTCTGATTTGTTCTCCGATAGGGAGTTCTCTAGGATTTCATATCTGTAAGCCGCCAACGACAGGCCTGCCCGTCACCTGACTACCGCACTACTTACACCGCAGTTGTGACTACTCGACCCTTTCCCTACCGTTGTGTAAGATCCGTTCTTACAGAATATCACACAGGAGGGTGGACAGGGTTGTTCGTTCGCATTCGTTCGCATTAGTTAGGACAGTTTATCGCTCAAGAATCCTCGACAAGGATATACATTTTGTTGGTCAACACGTGATTTAGGTCATCGGGCGATGCGCGATACTCCCCTTCACGGCTGCACGTGCTTGAATGGCTGGAAAGACCAAGGCACGCACAGACACGGATCACGTGCTTGGCATCGCTCATGGCTAACCCTAACCCAGCCGACAGACAAAAGAAAACACAAAAATAGACGAGGTCGGAACCTTCTCCTGGATGAAAAAGCCGACACACACGGACTTTTGAAGCGAGTCAGGCACAAGCACATGAGGCTCCTCTTTGGTGCGGATTCTGTATTCCTTGGGCCCTGATTGGCTCAGCAGCATCGTCGCTCAGACCTAGTTCCTGGCTAGCGCACTGGTAAACCGTGGGAATGCTTTGCCGATGGAGCCCATGTTGGCATTTATGGGTTTATTTCCTGTTCGAGGCATCTACTGGCTCGCTTATTTCCGCGTGTCTTGTATTCATGATACAGCGCGTCGCTGATGTGCAATTGTACTCCGGACGGGAACAATAAAGCCAGACTGCGCTGATCCGGGCATCTCACCGGTCAGGATACATACTCTGTAGTGCAAAGTAAAGCACGTGGCTCCGAACAGGAAAAGACCCTGTTGATCCGGTCAGTGCCGTCTTAGCCATCGCCTGCTATACGAAGTGACCTAAGCCGAACTAAAGTAGCGTCTGGACTAACGGGTGTAACATATCCTGCGCCGCAAAATGAACAAATTTATCCGGCCAGAAGCAGCCTAGCTGAGGCTCTGCAGTCGAATAGCGCTCACAGATGCTGTAACCAACAGTCCCTCTCATCTCTTATTCGTCGCTCATGGACGACTATGTCGTACCGCAGCTGACCTTTTCATTTATCGCAACCAACACAACCCCACCATAAAAACTCTCCCAGGGTCCAGCCATAATACTACCAACGACACACCAGCCAATGCCAGCCCACAGGCTTGATTGCTAACACTGGGCGCAGCCAGCAGCAGTTCTAATTCGGCCAAACGACAAAAGAGCCAACAGCGCCATGGGCGTCAGATTTCCACGGTTCGCCCATTTCGCTGCGTCTTGTAGGTACGGCCGTATACACTACTGCAGCGTGCCTGCAGTAGTGGCACAGCGCCGTGAAATACGACTCAAAAGAACACAAATCCGGGACGGTGCCTCGCACTAGACAAGTATCTCAAATTTGAAGCCAAGGACGCTTGTACTGTGAAGCCGGACCTTCATGTGAGTAACATCGATGGAGCCTCAGGTACCACTACCAAGCATCAGAGTAGAATTGGACCCTCTTTGCGTGTCATGCTAGTGCCGCCAACTCGCTGTAAACGATATTAATCATTTCCTAGACTGTTGGCACGCTTGGCCTCTGCAGTCTCTGATCGTAGACAGGTGGACTAGTCGGATATTCGGTGAAATGCCCCTTAGACTGGGACCGTGATGGCTCTATCACCACTTGCCTAGACTGGAAAAATTAGTGTGCGCTACTCTGCTTACTCACGAAAGCTGCATCTCTTTAATTCCGCCACACCCTCTTTCCTCCATCTCTACTTCTCTCCCTTCCTCCTTCCTCTCCTCGTCCTTAGGCTCTTCCCGTCCCTTCAGGCGTCACTCTCTTTCCAGTAGACACTTGGTCTGCGTCCTTTCGTTGAGCTATCAAGCTTTCGTTTGCTTTTCTGGGTTTGCCAGATTTCCGTTCTTTAAGAGGAGGGATCGAGGGAGCGGTATCAATTCATTCATTACTAATAATTGCATTAATTTGAGTACCCTCATTTTTAGCCACCATGTCCGTCTCTTCTGCTGCGGTGACCTATGCCGGTCTCACCTCCGTTGCTACTTACTATGTATGTTCTCATCTGCCTCTTGAAGGGACCGCCATGCTAACTGTCACTAGGGCCAAGGAGCATACCAGCCGCGTTTGAGCACATTCTGTAGTGAGACGTCTCTGGATATTATCAACATTGGTTTTGTCAACTACTTCCCGGACGTTGGAGCAACTGGATGGCCTCAAACAAACTTTGGTAACCAGTGTGACGGTACTTACTACATGCACAACGGCGAAACAAGTGGCTTGCTCGCAAACTGTCATCAGATCGTCGAAGACATCCCCCTTTGTCAAGCCGCGGGAAAAAAGATATTTCTTTCTCTAGGTGGTGCTTACCCTGCGGAAGGTCAATACATTGCAAGCCAGGACTCTGCCGTCGCTTTTGCCGAGTTTCTTTGGGGTGCTTTCGGTCCCGTCGATTCTGCATATGCAACTCCTGATATTCCTCGCCCATTCGACAGCGTAGTGGTTGATGGTTTCGACTTTGATATTGAGTGGGGTGTTGACTATGGTACGCAACTTGCTGATTTTGTGTTCAACTTGGCCACGGCTAATTACAACAGGTTATGGATACATGGCAAACCATTTCAAGCACCTTTACGACGAGTACAATGAGCAAAAGTCTACCTCGAGGAAATGGTACTTGAGTGCCGCACCTCAATGTGTTATTCCTGACGCACACCTTGCCAACGCTATCAAGTATGCGCCCTTCGATTACATCTGGGTTCAGTACTACAACAGTGATCTCTGTGCCGCCGCCAACTATGTAAACGGTCTGCCCGGTTTCAACTTTGATGACTGGGTCAGCGTCATCCGAGCCAGCCCTAACCCCAATGCCAAATTGTACGTTGGCTTGGGTGCTGAAGAATCAGAGGTCCTCCCTGGTTTCTACGTTAGCGCGTCCAGTGTTGGGCCTTTGATCAATGAGTACATGAACAAATACCCAACGACATTCGGTGGTGTTATGTTATGGGAAGCTACCGGTTCCCTCAACAACACCACACCTGATGGCAACACCTACGCACAGAATATCAAGAGGGTCCTACAATCCAATGCTGTAACCATTGCTCCCCCGCCTACTTCTACCCCTCCACCAACCTCAGCCGCTACCTCAGCCGCTACCTCGTCTAGCTCTTCCAGCTCTTCTTCCTCGGCTGCTGTTTCCAGCGTGGCCTCGAGCTCGACTCCATTCACACCGACACCGACACCAAGCGGAGACTCCTCTTCGTCTTCTTCCTCGGCCGTTGTTATTCCAACCTCAGCTGTCGTTTCCAGCTCGGCCCCAAGCTCAACTCCAGTCACACCATCAAGTGGAAGCTCCTCTCCATCTTCTTCGGCTGTTGTTATTCCCAGCTCCGCTGTCGTCTCCAGCGCCGCGTCGAGCACCCCAGTGACGCTCACATCAAGCCCAGCGGCAAGCTCCTCGGCCGTAGTCATCCCAAGCTCTTCTGCCGTCGCCAGCTCTGCCTCCAGCTCAGCTATTTCCTCATCCAGTCAGCCTGCCATCTCCAGCTCCTCTGCGATTGTTCCATCGTCTGCTCCGGCTATCTCAGGAAGCTCCAGTGTTATCCCCGCTGCTTCCTCATCCGCAGTCCAATCGTCCTCTCCGGCTGTGCCTTCTGCTTCCTCTTCCGCCGTCCAACCGGCCACCACTCCATCTTCGTCCTCTTCTGCTGTAGTTAGCAATTCTGCTTCCTCTTCTGCTGTCCGCTCCACGAAGCCTTGCACAAAGACCCCAACTCCCTCGTCACCAGCCGTGGTTAGCACTCCTTCTGCTAGCCCATCAACCAAGAAGCCCTGCACCAAGTCGTCTTCTCAGGTTGTGGTGCCGTCGTCTTCTGCCGTTGTGAGCCCAACCCGCACTCGCAGCTGCTCTGGCAAGTCTTCATCGACTGCTGTTCCTCCTAGCGGTGGATCTACCAGCACCGGAAGCGCTACTGCATCAACATCTGGTAGTGGTTCTCCTTCTGGCACGGGAGCCACAACCGTCGGAATATCCACTGGATCTGTCGGACCTACTGGAACTGCCTCTGGATCTGTTACTTCCGGTGGCTCCGTCCCTACCACCACCGGTCCTGTTTCTGGCACTTCTACCGTTGTCGCTACATCCACAGGCACCGAGTCCTGGACCACCACTGTCGTGACAACCTCCTACGTCTACGTCTGCCCTACTGGTCTCGCTACCAGCACAATCACCATCACTGAGTCGTACTGTCCTTGTACAGCAACAGCTGGCGCATCCACCGCTTTGCCCACTGGCTGGACAACCACTACCGCCGTCTGCACAGTCTGCGGTCCTCAGCCTACAACAGTTACACTGACTCTGCCTCCTTCGGTCAGTGCCACTTCCACTGCCCTTCCCGGATCTAACCCTGGTTCCCTTCCCGGCTCTGGTTCCTCCAACCCCAACGGTAACGGTAACGGATCAAACCCTGGTTCTGTTCCTGGGTCTGGCTCCTCCAAGCCGAACGGCAATGGTAATGGATCAAGCCCCAACACTGGTTCCGAGACTGGTCCTGCCCCTGGCTCTGGCTCTTCGCCTTCCGAGTCCAGCGGCCAGCCCGGTTCTGGCCCAGCTCCTGGTAACGGTGCTAAGCCATCATACACCACCACCGTCGTCCCCGGCGCTGGTGCCATTGGCAACTCTGGCCCATCCCCATCATCAACAAGCACCGTTACCACAATCACCGTACGACCCAGCGCGTCATCTTTGCCTAAGCCCAGCGGCACTCAAACCGGTGTCAGCCCCGCCTTCACTGGCGCTGCTGGTCGGACAAGCTTCAGCCCTATCATTGGCGGCATTATTCTCGTCGCAACCATGTTCGCCCTTATTTAAAGGAATGAATGATTTGGGTTTTTTGATTTTGTTAGGCTGGAGGACTACTTAATATAAATGATATGTCTGCGATTGATTAATTATGTACAATTCTTCTCACTTCATGTTTCATCATCCTTGTCAGGAATTTTCTTACGACTTGACTTTTTCTTCTTCACCTAACGAGGTTTTTGCTGGGTGGTCATTGTGTACCTACAACATTTCGTCAATTGTATGTATAGACAAGTTTTACGTGACTGCTTGCTTTTAAATTCGATTCTTGTGCAACATATCTAATGATTGACATGTCTTATCTTCAATAAATTGGAAAATGTTTTACAGTGATACGCAGGGGAGTAGTGACGACTAAATACTTCCTCCAGGAAGGACGGAGAGGTCTAGCCCTACATCCCTGCTTTAACCCTAGACAGTTATTATTGGGCCGACATTCAAATTTATCCATAATCAGACGAAAGACGTCATTGAACCTATCGTGTCTCAATCTCTACATTTGAATCTAGCAAATTTGTCAAGGGTCCCAACTTCTCGAAATGTAGACAGAGTGTAGACCCCTCCTATGAGGCTATGGCAGACCCCTGGATAACTCACCCCTGCACGAGACTAAGACAATCGGCCTCGGTAGGCACGATTAGATGAACAGATAAATTCCTACCTTTATTTTTTATCGCGATAAACGTGGATACACTATGCGCGCCGAGTCCGAGGAGTCACTGTGCACGCGCCCCTTTGCACTGCGGAATTCATATACACGCCCGAAACATTCCTCACCACTCCCGTCGGCAGCACGGAAAATCCCCGACCCCTTTGAAGCACCTGCTAGATGAATAATTAATTGGAGTTTCATAAATATCATTGAGTCGGTGCGAACCCGCCATTGAAGATGATGGCATTCCCCGCCCTTCGTATTTACCATCGTCCATTCTGTCCAGCCGCGTTAAGTGGTTTTGACGCGTCTTAGCCCTAAGTGCCATCGTTTATATGGGAATGTGCCCCCTCTTCTTCCTGCTTCTTCCAAGTCTAATTGCTTGTGTTGCTGGGCTTGGTTATTTGATACTCTAGCAATATAGACAGTAGGGCAATTTGTGTGATCGCCCAATGTTTCTGACTGAGGAGGACTGCTAGTTGAGCTGTCGTTAAACCAACAACATCCTTGATATCTCACAATCATAAGAGCACCATGTTCGGTCGTCCCGCAGTTTCGACGAACAGAAGCCGGCAGGCCTGGGTTCGTGCGGTGATTTTCGTCGTTCTATACCTCATCCTCTTATTATCGTTTACGCAATGCGCGCTTGTACTGTATCTGTACGGCACTGCGCAGGTGGATGGATTGATGACGCCTAGTTTGATCATTGGGTTGATTGCTGTACGTCCTTGTCTCTCTGTTTAAATTGATTTCGAGATGCGTTGTACTAATATCGGATGAATAGTCATTTCTCTCAGTCCCCTTTGTGGTCATCCACACCATTCTCTCATGGCAATACCGACGAGCCCCTGGACTGAACATTCCGCGCAATGCGCTACACATGGCCTGCTCACATCTCCCTCGCATAATGGTCGCGATGTGGCTCGCGGCATCGGTTGCGGGTTTGGTCATTGTCTCTAAACAGGCGTCGTGTCTTGTGTCGACGGCAACGCAGCAGTATTGGAAGGCTGGGCTGAGTTGTCAGATTCATAGAGCGACTGTTGTTTTGGAGATAGTAGCACTGTAAGATCATTTTCACTTATCACCTAGAGAGTTTCTCTTCTGACTGGATTAGTGTATCCACATCAGCTCTTTTTTTCTGCTTCCAAGTCTGCGAACGCCCCTACGACTCCTCCCTTCTCGGCTTGTATGCACCCCAACGCCCGCACCGAGACGGCAGTATCTTCTCAGAATCAAGCTGGGAGAGTGAGACCCTCAAGAACGAGATTCTTTATCTATGTCGCCACCCGGACGCCGGACCCGGAAATGGGGAATTGTACTGGTCACCCAACGATAGTTCTCTGTTCGAGTCACCCGTTCGACCGCCGAGTATTCGGTATCCGGGGCCTACTAGGGTCAAACCTCAATTACATCTGAATACGCATACGAATTCGGTTCGGCCGTCGATCATAGCTGCGACATCCGTAGACACGAACAGCTCGCCTAGAGTGTCACCTGTCGATGAAAAGGCAGCTCGTTCCATCAGTTTGAGCAGTGATAACTCCCCTTTATCAAGAAACCCGTCCCTCACCTCGACTCTACAACCTGGTACGGAGGCAGCGCTGACAAGACCCTCCGCAATGCCGCCAGTACCGAAGATTCCTGATATTCCTGAGCTCTCAGCACCTTCCAAAGCAAAGACGAAACATACGAGGCAAAAGTCTTCTGTTTCGAGCCGGAAATTCCTGCCGAGAGACTGGTTGTTGGAGCCCCTGTCGGAGGATCCGCAAATACGTGCGCTTGCGTCTCCGCCAGGGTCGCCGGAGATTGAGGCTACTCCTCCGTCTATAGACGGGGAGAAGGAGGTAAATCCGAGTGGTGGTGTTTTAATACCCAATCTACCCTCGCCGCCAGCACCGACAGCGTCGCCGACGGGGAGAAAATCATCCGACGACACTCAGTCTGGATCAAGCAATAGTAACAGTTCTGGCGTACGAACCAGGCGTCGATCAATGACCGCGCCTGGAAATCCCCCTCCTGTCCTCCCTCCTGTGCCGCTGACGGTGCGCAAGTCGCGGACGTCGATTATCAATCCGACCCCAAGGTCCATACATCATCCCCATCATCCGAACTACGTGCCTCCAGCGGTTACACCAAAGCCATCTACGGAGGGACTCAATAGGCCCTCAGCAACCAGGACCAGTCCGGCTCCTGCAAGCAACAGCAGTCGGAATATCAATCATAATAACAGACAACCTCTCCAAAGACATAAATCAACATCAACATCAACATCCACCCGCCTTCCTCCTCGGCGCCAACAGAGCATAGGCCACCATCGCCCCCATACACGCTTCTCACCTCCTCAATCCTCATTAGCCGCTCACGGCTCTATCAAGGACCTACAACGAGTCCGCTCGTCTTCTTCATCCTTTCGAAACTACCAGTTCCCTCGCCGGACTCCATCTCATAACCAGCGATTACAGCCACACCCTGAACATTACCAAAGCCAGCACCAATTTTATAATCAACGTAACATGACATACAACCACCTTGCACCGGTGCCAGCACCAACCAGACCACCGTATACACGCCGCTTCCACTCCAATGATGGGCGCGGCTTCGACCCAGCGCACACCTTACCACCTATCCCCCGCAGCGATGACACCGCAACTTTGTATCCAAGTACACGACGACCGCGGAGCTCGACTCATGGCGGATTTTCTAATGCCACCTACCCTGGTAATACTGGCGCTAGTAGCGCCCAAGAACGAACGAGTACAAGACGCACATCCCTGAGTCTAGCAGATGGTGGTGTTGCACTAGAAGGGGACAGTGAGATTGTAGAGAGGCGGAATACGTACAGAGGGGCTGAGAGGACCAGCTTCTGTGGGCCATCTTCTGGGATGGCGAAGAGTTAGGAAGAGAAGGCATGGGATGGAACGATTAAATGGCGACTAGACTTTTTGGTCTGAAGCCGAGTTGTAAGATAGGCGATATGCATCAGTTTGCGGGTTTGTTTTGGCGGATACCTTGCATCTTTATATTTTCCGCGTATCATGTATGCCTTGCAGAGCAATATACGTCTTGTGAGATGGAAAAAAAAAAAAAGACATTATCAACCACTTAAAACTAGCACAACACCAATGACCAGAACCTGGAAATGTAAACATTTGCAAACAATGAAGAACCAAAATCAATGCCCGATTGACCTAATCCAACCCATCCACGATCCCATGATGCTTCACAAAAGACAACACAAGACTATACTCCACTCCACCGTACCGTAACGTACCGTACGCACTGAATATGCAGATAACAATGAAATTTAATGAATGATAGTCGAAGACCAGATCATGATCTCACGACATATTTATACCGATACCCCTGCCTCGCTCTCTTCTCCTCCGAACTAGTCGCATCTCCGGCAGTAGCATCACCACCACCACTAGTATTGCGGCTCTTCATCCGTTCAGAGGAAGAAGGCTTACCAACCTCCTTCTCCCCCCAAGCCCACATCAACGCTTTACCCATCTTATCCCTCTCCTTGAGCAACAACTCCGTCCTTCGCTCCCACTCCCTTTCACGCTTCTCGATGGATTTGGCGATCATCTTGTCCATTTCGGCCGATGTCTCCTCTTTAAGGGCGAGGGTTGATTGTAATTGTTCGATTTCTGACCTCAGCGAGCGGATTTCGGTTGATTGGGTGGTCATTGTTGATTGGGTCTCAAGAAGTTGATCGTGTAGCTGGGTCGCGCGCTTTTCGGAGGTGGAGAGCATGGCGCGGAGATGTTGGATCGTGTCGTTGTAGGAGGCGCGGAGGTCGTTGATGGATGCTGCATTTATTTCGCGTAGGTTCTGGACTTCGAGGCGGTGGGCCTCGCGGAGTTCATTCGCTCTATCCGGAGTACTGGCGGTTGGTTGGGCTGGTGTTTGCTGAACATTGATAGATGCTAGCTCATGTCGATGTTGCTCCTTCAGACGATCTACTTCCTCGCGGGCTTTGGTGAGATTGGAGTTGAGCTCCTGTATCCGCGCGGTCAATCGAGTATTATCTCCTTCAATTGTGGTAATCAGACTGCGGGTTTCAGCGAGTAAATCCTTTGATCGCTGCCATTCTATCTCAGTGGCTTCCTTTTCAGCAACAGATCGTTGCAATGCAGATTGCGCTTGGTCTAATTGGTTTCGAAGTTCCTCTTCTGTTTGGGAAGGTTTGCCATGATTGTGACTGGTCTCCTTCATTGCTTTCAATTGCTGTTGAAGACTATGGATAACGTCGTTATAATCCTTGCCTTGGACATCAATCGACAAGTCAACCGCCATCGTCAAGACGGCGTTTCTATGTGAAGCCAGCTCTGCTTTCACACCACTCAACTCTTTCTCTAGTAGAATGTTTTTCTCTTCAAGAGGACTGTTGCGTTTCTCCAGCGACTCAATTCTGTCTCTGAAAATATCATATTGCTGTTGTGCTTCTGCCAGCTCCTCATCCGCATCTGCGATTTGTAGTTGCTTTTCATCAATTTGAACTTTGAGATCGTCAATTTCGGTGTTTTTCTGGCGCAATTGAAGCTCGCTACTTGCAGCCAATTCGCGTAGCTTTTTGCTGCTATCTTCCAAAGCCTCATCTCGCTTTTCCAACTGCTGTCGCGCCTCTTTTAGTTCCTCTTGAAGTGTCGCGATTTTTTTCGCATCATCCTCGCTAGTCGTAGCCTTCTCATCGGTCTTTCGTTGCAAAACTTTAAGTTGCTCTTGTAGCACCTCCTCCTGGCCCAGTCTAGCGTTAGCCTCCGACAACAAAGAGTCCTTGAGCTGCAGTTCAGCTCGGAGGCTCTCAATTTCGTCTCTTGCAGATTTCAATTGCTTCTGGTTATCTTCAATCCTTTTGTCCCGCTCCCGTCGCTGCTCATGCAAATCCTCAATCTCTCGAAGGACATCAGTAAAAGTCCGACTTTCCTCCATGCCGTTTTCCTTGCCATTCTTGGACGGACTATCATCCTTCTCAGGAGAGCTAGGCATGCTTTCTTCAATGTCTTCCAGTTCCAAGCGTGTCTCCTCTTTCCCCGAGCCGTAATTCTTCCTCCACATCAGGTGCGACGGCGTAGACATGTCTACCGGTGGTCCGAATTCACTTTCTTCCGCTTCATCTTGATTATGGCTATGGTGATGTCGGGCCCTCGGCGAGGGTGACGGCGAGTATTCCGGGAGTGCGTCTTCTTCCGAATCTGGGTCGTCCTCATCCTGTTGTTTTCTATCTCCTTGAGATGCTGTTCCGTTCAAGTACTGATCCAAGTTGAGGGTAAAATCTTCCGGCCCGCCAAATTCAGGTTCCTGATCTTCGTCTTCAAACACATCTTCAATCTTTTCTTTGCTTCCGCCAGGAAACTTGTTGAAGTCAACGGTGTATTGTGAGAGTCGTTTGTCTAGATCTAACGTAGCGACGTCATTCGACGGGGGCATCAGTTGCTGATTCTGCCCATTGAGATTGCCATGATCGTTGTCTGCGTTTCGGCGTGATTGAGGTGAAGGCGACGGTGGAGAGGATGGCACTTGTACCGGAGAGCTCAGTGTCGACGCGCCAATTGTATCGTGTGTAGTAGGGAATGGCGACGTGTGAATAGGCATGATATGCGAGATCGACTCCAGGAGTCTATGATCCTTGAACAGGTTCAGCTGTCGACAATCGATTCTTTCGACTTAACATCTATATGAAGAATCGGAGGGAGTTCAACAATTCGCGTGTAGACCTGACGCGAAACAGATAATAGACGATGTTGATTGGATCACATTTTGGCACTTAGATAAAAGGCAGAGGTGTTTATATTCCGCCAGATCGGGTCTAGCGCAGGTGTCCCGCCGAGATAACAGCGACAACTATGAAGCTCGTTGACTTTGATACTATCAATTCGAAGCAATGAAATAGTTATAGAGAAAATATTCTCAAAAAACATGTTGCAAAAATAAAAGTGCAAAAAAGCAGAAAAAATTGCTCTTACTCGGGATCGAACCGAGGACCTTGTCATTACTAGTGACACGCTCTACCACTGAGCCATAAGAGCTGATTGGTGTTGTGAGCAGAAAACTGACATAAGATTATTTTGTCATTGAGCCATCTTCAAGATAATATGTACATCAGCTTAGACCTGATATGCTAGCTGATTTGGCACATAAAACATCTATAGACATAACAGTAACTCCTCCGGTCATCTCCAGTCTCAAACGAAGACGTCTTTATAATCTTCATAATCTTCTACGGAGCTTGGCCCCTTGCGCGGTCTTCCTCTCTTGCGACCCCCTTCACCAACGGCCTTGGCCTCTTCTGAGAAACGACGTGAAGCTCGTCCACCTTTCGATGCTATCTCGCGCTAACAAAACCCAAATATCTTGTTAGTATGACGCTGGACCACACTTTCGGCTCGACAGCGTCCGCTTCAACGCTTACCTGTTTCTCCGGATCCATGTTGTGAAATCCACCAACTCCGGTAGCTCGGCCTCCTTGCTTACCACCCTTTTCGCCAATTTTCCTCAGCTCGTCCTTGGGGCGATTTGCAAAGTTGCCTGGGTTGGGATGGGCAGCTTGCGTTGTGTGTGTAGATGTGGCGTAGCCTCTAAAGCCCAGACTAAGGAACGTATAGAGTGGATTTAGAGACCGTGGGAAGAATGATCTGCTAGTGCTCCTTTTCCAGGGCAAGACGTGCTGCGCACAGCGTGCGTAGATTTGGCGGCTACCAGACATTGTGCAAATCTTCAAGATAGTAAGAACTATACAGAGAGAGAATAAATGCTGACATAGAATGAACTTAAGTTAGATTCCCAGAGTCGAAATATTATACAATCTGTTGTGGCGCGTTATGCTATGGCCACTCTGCGGTCATATTTTCATCAGTGTCCAAGTGTTGCCGCACCATATATGCCAAAAAGCATGTCTCTCTCTCGAATGGACGACGGTTCAGCAAAACTTCAGTAATTCACGCAGAAACTCTCCATCACGTCGACAAAAATATACATTAGGGGTACCCTTTTATTGTTCCATGTACGTTGGCTGGTTCTCTGAGCCCTGACATAATTCAACCCTAAGGGTCTGGAATCTCTGGATCCGCAACTACATCGCCATTAATGTTATTGATGTATCGAGTCGTATAAGCGTCTGAATTGGCTAGAATACCTGATTAAGCATTAAGTAAACGGGCCAGCGACTTCAAGATGGGTTGAAATTTCACCCGTCAATACCCATTCAGGTCCTCCACAGCATCAGGCAGGCCTGTAGATTGTAGTCAGTCCATAGGTTATACCAGATCTGGGAAGTTTGAAAAACACGCAAGACCAATCAGCAGCATTCAAGGAATTTTTTCTGGAAATCATGTGACCATACGACTAACAACCGATGCTCAGCTGAGCTTTCGCATCAAGGGTAAAGTAACGGCTAAGTCTATAGATAGAAGTATAAGGACCTTACACATCGAGACAAAGCGGATACCAAGCGCTTTTCAGCCACGGGACGTACCCGGCCTGTGATAGTATCGGCCATGATCCGATTGGACATATTTACGCAGCCTCTCTTCACTCTGAACTATTTATGTCCCTGGCAACTTCGGACTTCCGACCTAATGGACACAATGACTACCACTGTTACAGACCTGAAGCAAGCCAGGGATTCCGGCAACCTGACATGACCAAGCCCCAACTGCCGCGCAGGCGGGCCTTCAAACCCAAGGTCCAAACCGGTAAATCTCATTCGTCTGCCACACAACGGGGTTGTTGATCCACTAACATATGCATAAGGCTGTGTTCAGTGTAAAGGAGTTCGAATGAAATGTCCTGAGCAGCGACCTGCGTGCGCTCGTTGTCAGCGGTTAGGCCTCGATTGCTACTACTTGCCGCCCAAATCTAACCAGGATGGTCAGAACCAAAAGCGTGCGGGCATGCGGCAAATACTCCCCGCCACAGCATCCAAGATAGAAATGCTACCGTCTTCGTCATTACTTTCGTGGTGTAATCTGGAACCAGGCGGAGGCATATACTTCGAGTGCTTTCGCGATCAACTGGCTCTCATGGACCAGGATCTGGATATGACTGACTTTTTGGCTCCGAACAGTGCTCCGGACCAGCCATAGCAACGATAGTGTTACATATGCCATCGTCGCGATTGGAGCCCTTGCGCATTCACGGATGCAGTCGAGCCGACCAATCCCCCGTAATGCAGATCCCTTCAAGCAGGACGAAATGACGCAGTATCACACCGGTGTCAAGTACCATAACAAAACCATCAGCACTTTCCGCAAATACATTGCCAGCTCTAAGCCCGACGACGCGGGTGTCCATCGGACTATACTGATTAATACAATACTGTTTGTCGTATTCGAGATCTTCCACGGTAACAATCGAGCAGCTGATGCCCTGACGAGTACCGGCATCCATTTACTCAAGGACAAGATGTTGCATACCGTAAGTAACAGTGCTCATGCGTCGAGGTCGTCCCTAGCAGGTTCTATTGATGATCAAGGTATCGTCGAAGCCGAGATCTTCCTGGCTCGATGTGCTGGTTTATGCGCAAAGGCGTTCTACCTCGCTCCATATGCGCATGCGGACGGCGCAAAGGCTATGTTGATGATACCAAGCACCGATCTTAATGTACCGCCGCCGCCGGATGGTGATGCTAGTATCAAGACATTCTCGTCTCAGTGGCTCAATCTGCTTGCTGCTATTCTGGTCTGGCATATCCGTGTCCGAGCGCATCGACAGATGAATATTTCTTTCGACAGTCACCCAGAACTCTTAGATGGGCAGAGAAAACTACTAACCCAGCTGCAGGGGTGGACAGATTCGTACGGATCGCAGCTGAAAAGGAGACATTCAACCAAAATTCTACACTACTTTGAGCGGCAGGTCCTCATGAGCAAGCTGGCGCACCTTACCGTCTTTTGTGAGACGGATCCCACGTCAAACCTCTGGGACACCATGGCACCCGACTTCGGCGAGCTCACAGCGAAGTTTCGAGACCACCTAGATGCCCAACTCGATGACCAGTTGAATTCCGATGGCTCCTTGATCTCTTTGGAAGATACTTTCACCTGGGGGATATTTCTGACAGCCGCAACTAACCTAGCTGCACAATGCCGTGACCGGAACGTGCGGCTTGCCTGGATGGACTTGGCTGAGATGGCCTTAAATCTGTCCTTCTTGAAACATCTGCGCGGGAACGTGACTGCTACCGCTCTGTTCATTAATGCAGAAGAGGAGGGCAGAAATGAGACGGGTGTGATTCCACAATCGTCGCGGTACGATCTGGATACTGCCACCGTAAGTCACTCTATCGTCTAGCGTGCATCGCTCACATGCTTATACTTTATAAAGTGGAACGAGGACTCGGGACAAGTTTGCCTGAGGCTCGTAGCGAAAGAGGCAGATCATGATGGGACACGGAAGATGAAAGAGGTAATATGTAACATAAATTAAATGTACAGATGAAGTATTATACATTCATTACCTTACCCTAGCATTAACCCTAATCTGATATTGGTGCATTGCCAAGAATTCACGCTTAGTCATCGAAAGATCAAAGTTTCAGCTCGTCGACTTTCCATCGCACTGACATATGACAGCTCCAGACTGGCCAGTGACTGGCAAAGAGGGGTACCAAGTAGTTTGCTACCATATGAATTCAATCTTTTCTTTGTTTTTCTGTTTCTTGTTTTACTGGCGGCTCTCCTTTTGAACTACCAGCCTATTTCCAAGTAACTAGCGAGTCATTTGTGTAACGAAAGGGTTCCCCAAATGCCGCCTTTGCCTCGCTCCGGAATCCCCAGCCAGCAGCGCCGCATAGTGCTTTATCACCAGACAATAGTGCCTCGCGAGCGCGGCTATGTGCCCATGTTACCCTTGGTAGAGAATTACACCGGTGCAACACACATCATATTAGCTGCCTTTCACATCAACGGCCGGCCAGGCAACATCACCCTCAATGATGACCCACCGGACAGCCCCATATACAGTTCGCTGTGGGAGGAGGTACCCCAAATACAGCAGACTGGGATTAAAGTGATGGGTATGCTGGGCGGTGCTGCAAAGGGTACTTTCCAGCGGCTCGATGGTCTGCAGGAGGAATTCGAGGCCTATTACGCCCCGTTGCTGGCGATTGTGCGGCGATATGGCCTTGATGGACTAGATTTGGATGTTGAAGAGGCCATGTCGCTGGAAGGGATAATTAGGCTGATTGATCGGCTCAAGGCTGACTTGGGCGATGGGTTTATCATCACGCTGGCGCCTGTCGCGGCTGCTCTGGTGGATCTAGGGAATCTGTCGGGTTTCAATTATCGTGAATTAGAGCGCAGCAGAGGATCTAAGATTAGCTGGTATAACACGCAGTTTTACAATGGCTGGGGCCAGGCCGAGGATCCGCGGATATATGGCATTATCATCTCTCGCGGATGGCCACCCAGCAAAATCCTTTTGGGACTGTTGACGAATCCCGGAAACGGGAGTCAGGGATATGTCGCATCAAAGGATATCGGTCCTGTAATTGCCTTTCTGACTCTACAGTTTCCTGATTTTGGAGGCGTCATGGGATGGGAGTATTTCAATTCGTTGCCGGGAGGGTTGGAGCAACCCTGGCAATGGGCTGCTGAGATGTCGCTCAGTATGGGCATGGCTCAGGTATTGTCCACGGCGCAGATGGTTGCCGGAATGGGGGCGCTGAGAGAAGGGTTAATGGGGTTTTTGAATAATATACAGAACCAAAACAGACAGCAGTGATGCTGCAGACAATATCTCAATGACATGATGAAATGATATTCACGAATATTCAGCTGAACTTTGGCCTTCTTCAGCCGTCAATACCTCGTACTCAGCTCCAGCTTTGTCTCCATAATGCAATAGGATTTGAATGTCGAAAAGAGACATGCAAATAGTGGTAGACTCCTCGTTCACGTCAATTGGAGAGAAAAGGTGCTGTAGATGGGGTGGAAACAGTTCATAAGATGGTCTGGTGTTGACGTCATAGTCGATCACAAATTAATCTCGGCGACGCGACATCCCGTCATCCTTCAATCGCGCTCACTGTTTAACGCATCGTGAATTCTGCTGGGCAGAATCATTCAGCAGCCTTCATGATACTTTGTCCTGAGAATAGTTTTATGATACCACCAATTCTGTCAGAATGAGCAATTGGCTCACTATCGCAACGGCTCTCAGCTCTGCGCTGATCCGAATCGCGAGCTTCATTTTTCTTCGATGGGTACGTCTTTCACCTACCTTCAACCGGATTTTTAAAAGAGAGGATGCTGAGAAAACACGTCTAGATCCCCGGTCATCCATTTCCTCCTGCCATCTTGACATGCTCCGGAATCTACTTATCTTCAACCTTTCTGTTGCTCGGGCCGGCGAGTGAAGAGCCGGCGGCGGAAGCAACACAAGCCAAGCCAACAAGTGAGTTATTTGACTACAAGATCGCGAGCCGAATCTGACTCCTTCGTAGCGGATAACACCCGTACAAAATCGCACAAGCATGGCTCTGCAGAGAGAGGCTTTTTATCAGCACTTATAATAGGCGTCCCATCGAAAAAGAATGTGTTTGCAACAACGCTCAACATCCTCATAAATCTAGCATTGACAGGCTTTACGCTTGACTTTCTCTATCGTGGCCGGATTCTGTACCCTACAGATGACCTTGCATTCTCTCGTATCGGCTATGTTTCTCCGACGACTGCAAATTTACTGGTTAGAGAACCGCACGTCGCCAATTTCCCTGTGACAATCAAATACCAAGAGGCAGCACAGTCCGACTCGGATTATTGGACTGAAGAAGGCAAAATATATCAGCTGAATGCCGTCAAAGATTTCACCTTTCCAGTGACGATCAAGAATCTCAAGCCCTCAACACAGTACCGTTACACTTTATCAAACAATCAGACCGGTACCTTTATTACCGCTCCGCAGTCTGGAACACAGTCAGCAAACAGATTGTCATTCCTAACTTCGAGCTGTATCAAGCCGAATTTCCCATATAACGCGTTGTCACACCCTTTCCGCATATTGGGTCTTGAAAAAATATCGCACGCAATCAAGAAGTTGCCGTCCTTGAATCGGCCGTCATTCATGCTCTTTCTCGGAGACTTTATCTATATCGACGTGCCGCTTAGACATGGGTCTTCTTTGGAGGAATATCGAGCCGAATACAGACGGGTATACTCGTCTCCAAGCTGGCATGAACCCGCCGATGAACGTCCCATTGATCTACCCTGGATCCATACCATGGACGACCACGAGATTGCAAATGATTGGGACAAGGGTAATCTGACACATCCTTACCCAGAGGCTGCTGACCCTTTCAACCTCTATCACGTCAGCGTGAATCCGCCTATCCCACCATTGCCATATGCCACCCCAGAAAACACGACATATTTTTCTTTTATTCAAGGGCCCGCATCCATATTTATGCTCGATACCCGCACATACCGCACGACACCAAACCTCCCCAACTCCACAATCCTAGGATACGCACAACTTAACTCTCTGTTAGCATTCATCTCCCGTCCCGAACCAGCAGAAGTAAAATGGAAAATCATCGCCTCCAGTGTGCCCTTTACTAAAAACTGGCGCGTCGGTACACAGGATACATGGGGCGGCTTCCTGGACGAGCGCCGGCTTGTCCTCGAGGCGTTGTGGCGCGCTGAGCGCGAACTCGGCGTTCGGATGATCCTGCTGAGTGGTGACCGGCACGAATTCGGCGCAACGCGATTCCCAGATCCGGGCTATGAACTAGCATCCAATGAGCTTGCATCAGATGCAGCTGAAGCATATGGTATCCACGAATTCAGCGTCGGCCCATTGAACATGTTCTACCTACCTATCCGATCATACCGTCAAACCGACAGCGAGGATATAATGGTCAAATACATCCCTGATGGGAACGTGAAATTCGGACAGATCGATATCGATTTGTATGATGGTACGGGCGGCGTATCTGATGTTCTACTCGATAAGCTAGAAGGGCCGCATTCGGTACTTACGTATTCCTTGCATGTTGATGATAAGGTCGTGTGGAAGTATCAGCTCTCCATTCCTTTGTTGCCCGACGAGATCGGTACTGGTGCAGAGGCGCGTTTACCCCCTGGGAAGGTCCTGTTTGATGAGGCGCGTTTGCGTGGTTGGGGGCTACAGGACCAGATTGGGTTTTTTGAAGAGAAGGCGAGGATTGTATGGGATGATTTGAAGGAGAGGATTGCGCCGTTTTTGAATTGGGAGAGAAAGGAGATGAGAGTTGATTAGATAGAATTTTTTTTTTTTGGTTTTTATGAATGTCGTTATATCGCGTAGGAAATGGTATTGACATCAAGGGAGGGATATATTCTTCGATGACTTGGTACAGGCTACAATTCATATGAAACGCCGAACTCCAAACCCCATCGATCCCCTTATGCATCATGCGAATAAGCAATCAAACGAAAACTTCAATAAAACTATCGGCCCCGTCCCCTGCTACCTCCTCCGCCCATACCGCGCATACCACCACCTCCCATCAACCCACTCATCTGACTCATCATGCTTTGCAAATCCATCCCTCCAAAGTTCGGCATTCCGCCTGCACCACCGGCCCCTCCCTGGCCGCCTTGCAACATCTGCATCATTTTCGCCATATCACCCATACCAGGCATACCGCCCGCACCACCAGCACCACCCATTGACTGCATGCGTTTCTGCATCGCGGCCATTTGCTGCTCTTTATTTCCACCCTTGAGCATATTCTGCGCACGTTGCATCTGTTTGCGTTGCCCACCGACGCGCTTGGCCATGCCGGCCATCATGCGGTGTTGCGAAAGCAAGTCTTCGACTTCGCGGACTGTGGTGCCGCTGCCGCACGCGACACGCACGATGCGGCTCGGCTGTTCGACGAAAATTTTGCCGTCGCTGTCGAGTTCTGCAGTTGTCATGCTGTCGAAAAGATAGATCATGCGCCGGAGCTTCATAGTTCCGTCTTCATCGTCGAGGCCGGCAGTGATATTTGACAAGCCGGGAATCATGCCAGATATTTTCGAAAGGGGACCCATTTTCATTATCGAGGTGATGTTTTCACGGAAATCGCGTATTGTGTAAATTCCCTCGGAGATGTGTTTGTAGGTCTCTTTTGCGCCGGCGGAATCCTTGGTTATGGCTTGTACGTGCTCGACTAATCCAGCCATGTCTCCCATACCGAGTAATTTCTGAATAAAAGCCTTTGGTTCGAATCGTTCCAGGTCCATCATGTGTTCTCCGGTACCTAGGAAAATAATTGGTGTGTGCGTAGCGGCGACTGCAGAGATGGCGCCACCTCCAGCAGCATGGCCGTCGGTCTTGGTAATGATAATAGCCCCGAAATCTGCCGTTGCTTTGAACGCTGAAGATTGTGCCTCAGCAGCTTGACCGATGGTACTATCAAGGACCAAAATAGTTTGATCTGGTCGCACTGCATTCTGAATCTGTGTCATCTCCTCGAACAAGTCTTCTTCTTGCTTGTGACGACCACTAGTGTCGACAATGATAATATCGAATCGTTCCTTCTTGAACTGTGCCACACCCTCCGCCGCCACAACGACAGGGTCAGTCTGCGTCAGACTACCGTAGTATGGAATCTTTGCTTTGATGGCATTCTGCTTCAACTGATCGAAAGCGCCTGCACGGAAAGTATCCGCGCAGACAAGCGCCGTCTTGAATCCGCGCATCTGGTAATGTCTCGCCAATTTGGTACAAGTCGTCGTCTTTCCGGCACCTTGTAAACCCACAAACATTATCACATTAACTCGTCCCTTTTTGGGCTTGAATGGTTCCGCATGCGGATTGACGAGAGCGACTAGCTCATCGAAGACGGCTTTTTGGATGAGACGTTTCTTGTTGACGGCTGAGGGGAGGGAGGAGAAGTTGACGCTGTGTTTGATTGACTTCCGTAAGTTCTGGACAAGGCGGACGTTAACGTCGGCAGACAGAAGAGCGGAGCAGATTTCTTTCAACATGTCGTCAAATGCCTGAACGTATAAGTCAGTTGAGATACTCAATATATACACCAGCAATCGTACCTTCTCGTCTAGTGTGCTTGACCTCGTAAGATCGTTCACGGCGGCATTGATGCGCCGCCCTAAATCTTGCAAAACCATGACTATAGTTTATGCTCTGTGAAATGTCAAAACAGACAGCGCAGAGTATAATGCGCAGTTCCAAATGTCGTTGTTGTCGAAATATGGAGAGAGAGTGGGATGAACTAATTGTGGCAAGTCCAGACTACGGAGGGTCTCCACCAATCGGAGCGAGCTGGTTTTCCGCCTATCGATGGGAGAAAAAAATAATCCGCTAGGATATTACTTTGCAACAATCAACATATTCAACGAATTCTCGACACAATGGCACTCACAGCAGCTTCAAAGAAAAGAAAAGTCCAGGATGGGATGGCTGGCAGGATACAGCCGAAAAAGAAATTCAGAAAACAGACCGAATATCACAGCAGCACCGAGGAGGAGGACGAGAGCGATAACGATGCTTCGACTTTTGCTGCTGTGAATTTGCTCGACTCGGATGAGGAGGAGCAAGCTTCAAATCACAAGGCGAATAAAGATAAATCGTCGTTCAATGCGGCATCAAAAAGTTGAGCAAAAAAGAAGAGACTTTCGATGAGGATGATATAGAGGACGACGAACCGGATGTCAATGCATCGAGCGGAGACGAGGACGAAGGCGGAGACAGAGAAGACAATGACTCCATGGCCGATGATGACGACGAAGAAGGCGGACTCCGTATCAAACCAGTCACAAAACGTCACGATCCTACCGCATTCTCTACATCTATATCCAAAATCTTGTCCACCAAACTACCGACATCCGCCCGCGCAGATCCAGTTCTCTCACGAAGCAAAGCAGCCGCTCAGGCATCATCCGAACTCGCTAATGAACGTCTCGAACAGCGCGCACGCTCCAAGCTCCGCGCCGAAAAGAAGCAAGTGCAAGAAAGAGGCCGAGTCCGAGACGTCCTAGGTATTGAACGCGGAGAAGCCGGCGAAACAGCCGAAGAAGAGAAACGACTACGCAAGATTGCACAACGGGGTGTTGTTAAATTGTTCAATGCGGTTCGCGCAGCTCAAGTTCGCGGTGAAGAAGCCGCGCGCGCAGAACAAAAGAAGGGCACGATTGGAATTGAGGAGAGGAAAAAGGCGGCGAATGAGGTCAGCAAGCAGAGTTTCTTGGAGTTGATTAATGGAAAGAAGGGCAAGGCATTGAATATCGAGGAGGCTTGATTCTATGAGACACGTGTTTCGCTATTGCATATTCAGGCGTTCTGGTTTCATAAAAGTTTTTTGTGCTTGTTTCTTGTTACATACCAAGGATTATAAGTCTATCTACAAATACAAGCTGGCGGCTCACCGAGCCCATCCATAATCACGTCGTAGCGTTTGAGTAGAGAGCTGACGTTGAAAGTCAAAGTTGAAAGAGCGAGCAAGCAACATAGATTTCCCTTACTTGGGGTTCTATTTGAAGTCGCTTGCCTGCAGATTCCTAGTCATCGCGGGCAGTCGAACGACTAATCCATCTAAATCTTTCTTCATCTTCACCTGACATCCGAGCCGGGATGTCTCTGTAAGTCCGAAAGCGAGGTCAAGCATATCATTTTCGTCATCGTCAGGTTCCGGCATTCGGTCGTAATATTCAGGGTCTTCGACGATTACATGGCAAGTTGAGCATGCGCAGGAACCTCCACAGGCTCCTATAGCATAATCAGCTGGGCACAATTATATATTAGCAGGGTGACGCAGAGAACTCACCCTCCATTTCCAAATCATTTGCCTGCGCAATGTCTAACAGGTTGTCACCTTCGGACACTTGAAAGTCGTACTTTTCCCCATCCTTGTCGATGAATGACACATTTATCCTTTTCAGTCAGTATTTCTTCTTCCGAATTGTTGGGTACTGACTCACTCTTCGCCGGGCTTGGGTGGAGTGATATGGCCATGGGCTGCGACAGACGTGGCGGAGAAATGCCTTCTGGGCTGCGCAATGGCTTGTAGGTGTGATTCTTGTCGCACAGTCTGGCTTATTTTGGTCGACTGTAAGAGCTGCTTCCTTGCGCCACTAAGTCCGCTGATATGCCGACGGTCGACAGAGACTGTCCTTGATGCGGCTCGTCGGAGCTGGTGGCCAGCTTCTCTCCAAAGCGTCATGTTGTATGGGATGTAGAAAGAGCAAACCCTACTCGGTTGTGATTCCTCAGACAACCAAAGGATCACAAGTGGCACAGGACGAAAAATTGGTTTCAATGTCCGAGCTAGACGATGGCTCGGGCATAATTACCTTGTGGAGACAAGAAAATAAAAGGCGGCGGCGGCAATAATTTTTGTCAGATTAAGCTCGTTCCGCGATCTCCAAACAACATCAACTCCCAACTTACATATTACTAACCGGCATGCTCATTGCTTGACAACAGAGCTCATTTTTTTCATCTGCATCGAATGTCACCAAGATAATAACGGAGTTTCGCTCCATAAACCTCATCAGAATATGGCCTCGCGCGAAAACAACCCATTACGTCCGTATTATGTCCCTCCTATTGGGCTCTCTCCCAGCGAGAGCCTCAACGCATCCTCTGCTGCTCACATTGCCTCCCATGCCTCGTCAAGAACAACAATAGGCGGCTCAGCGAGGGATCTGCTGTCGGACTTGGATTGTAGTGATTATCTAGAAGCATCGCCATCGGTGTCGGAGTGGTTTAGAGAGCTGCTCGATCGGGCAGTATGGAAGTACTCGAGTGCTCTGCTAGCGCAACCCTTCGATGTCGCGAAGACGCTACTTCAGATATATGTCGTTCCTGGCGAAGAGGAGACTCAGGATATACATGCTGCTCGACGAAGACAGAGCCAGCACTTTCGGGATGATACCTCCGATCAGGTATATGTTTCTTACTTTGCCAATCTTTTCAAGAGCTAACGATTTTTAGGATTCTCAATCCTCGGATGACGAGAGCCACTACTTCACCAGCACTGCTCCAACAACAACCTCACCTTCTACACCACGGTCCCGCAGATCCCGTCCGCAAATCACCGACCGAGCTGGATACATCCAGCAGCCTCCTACTCCCAAATACCGTCTGCAGATCAAGAACCCCTCTTCCTTGATGGAAGTCATCTCCCGCCTATGGACAACAAGCGGACCGACATCAGTATGGAAGGCTACAAACGCGACATTTATGTACTCACTCCTTCTACCTACACTCAACACCTTCCTGCGAAGTCTCTTGTCTGCAATCATTGGTTTGCCAGAAATCGGGGCCGCGTCGTCACTCACCGAAGATATTTTAACGGTGTCTTCGCCCGGTGCTACATTGATTATTACATTTGTCGCATCTGCGATGTCGTCTATCATCCTTGCTCCTCTCGACACAGCGCGAACATTTCTCATCGCAACTCCACTGACACACGGTCCTCGATCTTTATTCCGTGCGCTACGACTTCTTCCATCCCCGAACTATACGATACCCACTCACCTCGTTCCAATCACGGTCCTTCATTCTAGTCTACCCAATCTGATTGCCATGAGCACGCCTTTATTTCTCAAAAACTATTTCTCCATTGATCCCATTCTCAATCCTTCTGCTTGGAGTCTATTCAGCTTTGTGTCGAATGGATTAGAGCTTGCCGTCCGCTTTCCTTTGGAGACTGTCTTGCGACGAGCTCAAATTGCGACATTCACATCACCGGCTTTGCGCCAACGAGGCCATCTTAACGTCAAATCACTGAAGGCCTCAAAGTCTTTGGCCAAAACTGATTCAGAGAGCATTGAAGTCGAAACAATTGTGCCTACTCCAAAGACATATCGCGGCGTCATTGGCACCATGTGGAGTATCGTCTACGAAGAGGGCGTGACAACAGAATCGGAAGACGAGGTATCACAAATAGTAGGCTCACAACCAAGCCAAAAGCGACGAAGGCCTGGCCAGGGAATCCAGGGCCTCTATCGCGGTTGGCGAATGGGTATGTGGGGTTTGGTGGGTATATGGGGAGCAGGCTTCATGAGCGCTGCAATGGGAAATGGCGAGGATGAGATTGTAGCATCTACGCCTGGCTTTGAGTACCGCAAGGGGGGTGTTGCGCGTCCTTTTTAAACCATAGTCCCGTGGTCTTGGTGCGAGATCTCTCTACTCTCCTTCAGCGGATCTATCGATATTGACGAGTTTCGGCGTTTGTACATGATGAATAGAGCGGACTGGATCGGCGACTTTTTCTCTTTTCATTTTTAATGTACTCTTCTTCATATACCCTCCACACGAGTAAGAAGAGCACGATGATTGATTCCCATTCTTTCAACTTGTGTGTGCGGTTTTCATGTTTCTGTCTGATGATTCCCACTCAACTCTGCTATAATATTCTTCTACATATTCATAATATTATTACATACGTATAGTGATCAATATCAACGTAATATGGGTTTGTTCAACTTTCTATGTAAATAGTTAACGGCGCACCAGAGCCGTCATGTACAATCTACAACTTGCTCTGCAAAGCCTCTCCAGTATAGGAAGCTTGAGTTCGCTTCAAGGTCTCAAGTGCCTCCTTCTCGATACGCGCAAGTAGTACTTGGCATGTCGGGATATCGTGGATGAGACCAATTACTTGTCCCGCGGTCCAGACCTAGACCAAAATTAGCAACACGTCAACCGAGCAAGAGAAAGTGAGAGAGGGAAGCATACTCCAAAGTCCGGATCACCATTAAGAAAGACCTGTCTGCCACGCTGTCCACTCACGAACGGCGCAACCTCTTTGAATTCACCGGTTGTGGATTCCTTCTCAATCTTGATCGCTTCCAGAGAAACCTTGTTCTTGAACAATCTGGTAGTATTCCTCCATCGCCGCAACACAAGCGCGGTGTCTGTCTCCTGAGCTTTAACGATTGCCTCCTTGATATTATTGTGAATGGGCGCCTCGACGGTACACATGAATCTGGTGCCCATATTGATTCCCTCCGCGCCCAGCGACAAAGCCGCAGCCAGACCTTGTCCGTCGGCAAACCCACCAGAGGCAATAAACGGAACCTTGAGCTGCTGCCTTGCGCGACTCAACAGGATAAAATTCGTAATGTCAGTCTCCCCAACATGACCGGCACACTCGAATCCATCAATAGACAAGAAATCTACTCCCAGCTTCTCGGCGGCTTTGGCGTGTCGGATGGTCGTGCATTTGTGTAGGATGATCGTTCCTGCTTTTTTCAGCTGCTCGATCACAGGGCCGGGACTGTTGCCGGCTGTTTCGACGATCTTGACGCCTTCTTCGATTACGACGCGTGCGTAGGCGGCGTAGTCGGGAGGAACCAGAGCGGGAAGGAGGGTTATATTCACACCGAAGGGTTTGGAGGTCAGGCTACGCGTTTTACGGATTTCTTTGCGCAGGTCTTCCGGGGTTGGTTGGGTGAGAGCTGTTAGCTGGGGGAGCAGGGTATGTTAGCTGCTTGTTCTCTCAACTGAAGCGACAGGGGTGGGAAGGAACGTACAATCCCTAGACCGCCAGCATTACTGACTGCTGCAGCGAGTTCGGCGTATCCGACCCATTGCATTCCACCTTGGACGACGGGGACTGTAAAGAAGTAAGTCATCTGCATTTCTCCATCTGAAAGGTAGGGTGAAGTGTCGCACCTGCAATCCCAAGTTTCCGGGTCAGCGCCGTGTTGAAAGGCATCGTGACTGTTTTTGACACTATCGGTATGTAAATATGTAAAGCGCAAATGTTCAAGCTAAATGATGTTAAGTAGAGATTGTCGAGATGAAATAGATATGCCAGGTGTATTGCCGAAAAGGCCCCGGCGGGGAAGAAGCCGAGGCTTGATCAGTCAATTGGAGCGAGTTTAAGTTTAGTTAACTACTCACGAATCAGCCAACGATATTACTTTATGCATTTCTGAGTAAGCTTCACTGAGCTTGTACATTTCTGCAAATGAATGCATAAATCACGAACAAAGCAATATGATTACGGCCGTAAGTCGCAGATGCGAGACTCCAGACGCTGATGTGACCTGCGATCCTTATCGATAAGGGCAGGCTAACCCAACTGGGCAGTGGCCTCGTCCAGTATGTTTCTTAGCCCTAAACGGGTGGTTTTCGGCTAAGTAAATGAAAAGATCGATGGCTAGCTGTTACATGGTAGTCTGTTTTTGTTACTCTATGTGTCGGTTTTGGTGTGTCAACTGGGTGGAGCTGATCAGTTGATCTGATGTTGACCCGATATTGGGGTACAAATATATATATATATATACATCCGCAGCACCACGCATCAATTGATATAGAGAAAACACACTGCACTAAGTCCATAAGGGTATCAAGCTTGTTCAATTTGGCTCAATATCGGCATACTACTTGGTTCACACGTGTCTGATACAAAAGTCCTTTCTCATGATGCTAATGACTGTTTAGTACTCATACTGTGTATTCGTCAAATGTGATTGCAGAGCTCGTAATTGCATCCAATTTCGTCAATCTTTTGTACATTACTGTTGATCCGTCTAGTTGCTGTCGAGAAGGGATACATAAGGAGTACATGTAGTGAAAGAGATGGTTTGGTAGACTCATGATCCTATTACCATGATGTATTGTGTAAGAATTCAAGTTTCAGAAGATGCATTCCTAGTAGGCAAGCGGTAGTGAAAACAAAACAGAACTTCAAAATCACATGTAAGCTATATGTACAAAGTTTGAAAAGAAAATGTCAAGACAAATAGACGGATATTGCTATTGTTTATGGATATAACCCAAAACTTACTAAAAATTAAACTCAAACATTCTAGATTAACAATTATGCCGAGACAATCTTTTATTACATTTATACCATCCTTCACCGCACAGGCCAGGATAACAAAAGACAAGTGATAGAAACAGAAGTATAAGTGAAAGGAAAACCTCTTAAAAATGTATCAGCCCGAAATCCTCCACATCCCTTTTCTTCCAGCAACGCGAGATACATGACAATCAGCTAGATATGATGACAATTGACAGAGACAGGAAAGAAACCAGATAATTATACATAGAGCCCTTTACAAAAGAGAACCAAGAGCGATACAAGGAACGTTGAGTCCGATAAGGTCGCCAGAGGAGTCGGCAGTGTTGCCCTGGCAGCAAGCAATGTTCTGCTTGCACTGGCTGTTGATGAGATCGGAGATACCGATGAGGACTGTAGTATGTTAGTACCGAGAGTGATACTGGAGGAAAGCAACTGAAACTTACTATCGAGATTGAGCTTGGAGCACTTGTCGAAAAGACCGAGACCCTTGGCACCGTTCTTGCCTCCGAGAAGGTCCTTGAGGGCACCAGCGAGAGGACCAGACGCAACCTCAACCTGGTCGCCGGTGAAGGTGGTGTCATCGCAGCAAGCAATTTGGTTGTCAGTACCACAGGCAGCCTTGGCCTCCTCGACGGTAACGTCGTCGCTAACAGGCCAGAAGGTCTGCTGTCCGCCAACCTGGGAGCCCTTGGCAGGAGCAGGGCCAACGTTGGGGAGAGCGACTGCGGTAGCAGCGAGAGCAAGAAGAGCGGTGGTGAACTGCATTTTGATTTTTTGATGTTTGAAACGAACGAATGTTCTTCGAAAAGTTGGTAAAAGTAAAGAGTGCTTGTCTGGAAGACTGCTCGGCAAAGAAGAGAATGCTTGAGAGAGTGTGATTGTGATGATGGGAAGAAAAGTTGTGTTGAGTCGTAGATTCAACACCCTTATATAGACGAATGTGGAGAGGGTTTGGCCTTGGATTGTTTTCGACTAAGGGCTGTTGTTTATGCGAAACTCAAAGTCAAGTGTATACAAAGCTAGCTGCGGAATGTAACATTCATCGTGATTGCAGTGAATTGTTGTGTGCTTGGACGCTGTGATAGGCCTTGGAATGGGATCAAGGTAAATTGTGGAATGGATCACCTTCCAACCACCCAAGAAGGACCCTCAGCACGAGCCTTTAGATTCAGGAACACCACTAATATGCCGCAGAAGAGGTATGCTAATTTCAATGTTGCTTATCGCATGTGGACTTCTCATTCATGACTGGGATCTTCCCCATCTCTAACGCCGCGGAAACAGGTTACTGCAGGATCGAGACCTAACGATCTTCCTTGTCCAGGCTTGTTCAAGGTACTGAGTCCTTTGAGTTTGACCCATATGGTGTGGATAGTTTGTGCCTTTTGACCCATATGTGGACAGGCATACCCTGACGGTAGCATTATTGCACTTTGTGACATAGTACTAGATCCAGTAGAACTCGTATTGCTACAGAAGCTCGAATTCCGCTATAAAACTTGATTCAGTAAAGGGGTAGACTTTAGATGCTGCAGATGTTTCCCACTATTCGATATGTGGAATCCCTATGCTAACAGCCAACGAAGTAGACATAGGATTGAGCCCATGCTTCCTAGTAAACATAGTCTTCTGCTTAGCCTCGCTAACCCAAACTCAAATGGTGGCCAAGGTCACGCTTGGTTAATCCTGTGATGTACGTGGCGCGCCAAGCATCCTGGAATGCATTGCAGGGAGGCTCATACTGTTAGAATGGCTATATGCAAGGACTACACGAGGGATGGCAGGATACACCCAATCAGTGACTCGTGCACCATCCGCCAATTTTAAGCATTGAAACTGACGAATAAAGGCCCGGATAATGCTAAAAGCCGATTTCGTGTTTTGGTCAAAACTCCTCAATCGTGTAAGATTTATCAGAAAAGGTATGTGAGGATATTGCTAGCAATGCGACTGAAAACGTAAGCAGGTTTAGTGTTTTCGGCAGGGAATGATCGGCCCCATTGTAGGAACAAGGAATAGCAGAATATTGTGTTATGAAATCGGTAGCTGCTATAGACATCTATCCCGGTGTATTGCTGATAGTCTGTAATCATGCTGATCCGGTACCAAAAGGTTCAATATTTCTTCTAAGCATTTGAGATCTAAGGCTTTTGGCACACACCGTGACTTCGGGTAGCTCCGTGAAATTGGTCATCGGATTGCTCCCATGTATGTCCTGAAGTTAGAGTCATTAATACTGACGCTTGCTTGCAGTTCTGCCGGAGCACTGGGGACAAAATAAACAAGGCACGGGCTGTCGAGAGCAGTGATGATTTATCTTGGGCCTGTTTGGTTTCATTTTTCCTGGAGAAAATCTGACAATCAAGGTATAGTTGTGTATGACGAACCAATCCTTCTCATGTGAACACGGCTTTAAACACATATCTCGTGGCATGGGAGGCATATCAGGCCTGAATCCTTGGAATCACCCCAGCACTATCCTGGAGTCCATGTCGTTGAACAGCATCATTCCCTTTGCAAAATTTAAGTATCCCCCGCTAAAGAGATTTACCGTCCCGGAAGAAAACTCGATAGCCTAGTGATTTAGAAATAGATATGAGGGACAACCTCCTCGATCTTATTCCATATGCACAGTAACGCGTAGTCTCTCGTTTTCGGCTGCTTCGTGTTAGTATAATTTATGACGCGTAGCTCCCATAAGGTCGTAATACCCTCTAGGAGTATTCTTAGAGCATACTAGCAGAAGAGCTACAAGAACAGTGATTAGCTCATTTATATCAACCGCTTTCCAAAGACCAAATACCTAAGGTTCTGCCATTTGCTTCTATTACGCGCACTAGGCAGTGGAAATATCTTTTGGAGAGAAATCCGGTTGGATTCATCCAGTAGTAGTTTATCTCGAAAATGACCAAGATCTAAGTGAACATAGAGCCTGACATGATTGGGATTTTCCATGTATTCAAGAGCTCCGCAGTCCACTAGCTTAAGTACCTCGAATAGTGAAGTAAATAATCATTTATGCTATCACTAAAGCTAGTAACTGCCGCCCATTCTCAAGGCCGTAATCCGTTCATAATGTATGAGATGCCTGGTAGTCATATACAACTCTTCTAGGAACAGTAAACACGGCGGTAGTCTGCCACAGAAAGTAGCAACCGCCTTCAGTCTATCACAGCAGCTTGGAAAGTATTTCACAACGAAGGCAATATATGGCTATTGAAACTTCCAGAAAGACGTGCAGCTGACGACGAGGATATGGCGAAGTCGAAGGCGTCAACTCGGTCCAGGAAATCGAGCGCGCGTTCCGCAATGATGTTTGCGTTAAAGATCGATCATTGATCTGAAATTCAGATTTGATTGAGACTCTAGAGACGCGCAACTTGCTTACATGTGCGGCGCAAACGGCCAAAGCAGCGCTGGAGCGAAAAGAGAGTCGCGGGAGTCTTGCGCGAGAAGACTTCAGCGAACGGGATGATGATACTTATATGAAGCACACTCTGACGTGGCAGAGCAAGGAGGCAGCGGAGATTAGGGTGGGCTATCGGGATGTTGTGTTCAAGACGTTGGATCAAGAGGAGTGTGCAGCGGTGCCGCCAGTGAAGCGGCTATACTAGCATTGGATGCATATTAGAAGATATTGGTGGAAGAGAAGATGTGACGTAGAATATACAGACATCCTAAAATGGTTAGCGTGGTGACTCGATCTCCACTCGCCTTTCCCATCTAGCACGAAGTCAAGCATCCTCTCGCTCTCCCTCTCTCTTACTTCATGATTCAGGGACTCCTGTGTCAACTGACTATATTTCATGTGGCTATCTAGTCAGTTACAACTGATCAGATATGCGCGAGGCTGGTATACTGATTTAGCTCACTCTGTGATTTTCCTTCGTGCTGAATAATTTTAATATAGATTGAGAGTTTTCTCCACTGCTTCCAAGATTGTGCTTCTACTAATCTCAAGGAAAATGGCCGAAGGCGATCGCTCGGCCGTTGCGACTACAGCGGATACTTCACCTAAGAACGCATCGAATATACAGCAAGCTAGCGCTGAGTCGCCGAGGACGAGGCGAAAAGAGGAGGACGGTGGAGTAGAGGATGACGAAGAGAGCAGTCCGGGAGCCAAGGCTGAGAAGCAAGGTGATGACGGTCTCGAAGAAGAAAAAGAGGGGGAAGAGAACAAAGTTGCAGCAGAAGATGCGCCACCATTACCAGACGAAGAAGTACCGCCACTTCCCGACGAAGCACCTCCTGGCCAAGACACAGAAAGCGACGATGGATGGGAGCCCGTCTGGGACGCAAATGCACAAGCATTCTATTTTTATAATCGGATTACGGGGGTATCGCAATGGGAAAACCCTCGTGTGCCGGATGCTGCTGCTGCTCCAGCAGTGTCGGCACTCACAAATCAAACGGAGGTCGAACCAGTTGCTCGCGGAGGTTATAACCCCGCGATCCACGGCGATTACGACCCTACAGCCGCATACGCGCAGCAATATGAACCAGACGCACTTCAATCACACGCCGCGACAGCAGACCAACTAGAATCCTATGCTGCCACGGGCGCATTCAATCGCTTCACAGGCCGATGGCAAGACTCGACACTGACCCCGGAGAAGTTCAATGATGAGAATAAATCGCGACGGCAGATGAATGCTTATTTTGATGTTGATGCTGCGGCGAACAGCCATGATGGGAGGAGTCTCAAGGCTGAGCGGAGCGGGAAGAAGCTGAGCAAGGCTGAGGTCAAGGCTTTCCGGGAAAAGAGGAGGGAGCGGAAGGAGGAGAAACGGAGAGCTTGGTTGAGAGATTAGCCTTGTTTCTCGACTTGCTAGGCTCAATTACGAAGCCATACTGCTATGCTTAGGACGTGATACCATTGGCGACTGATGTTTTCCACCGCGCTGTACTATTTTGTACTATTTTGTATCATTTGGGGCGTTTTAACTGAAACTAGTTTTGCATTGGATTGGAGTTATCAACAAGAGAGAGCTCTTGTTGATTTTTCACATAGCTAAATATCAATTATTTGCACTTGGCAAAGCTATCTCTCTATTCAATAGGTCAGCCATATGGACCATAAGCTCAAAAAAGTCTCTTATCAACACTTCATTTTTCGAAGTCACGTGGAGATACCCGCGATAGCCACATGCTTTTATCGCAACTTTTTTTCCTTTCAAGATCTTGGTTTGAGCATACATACAATTCAAAAAAGGTCATACACTCTCTTCGACTTGCAACTTGAAAGGTAGGTTCTTTTTCAAGCTATGTTATTATTTTTCTTTCCGCTAGATGCATCTCAAAACACCAATGTGGATATCAGTTTCATTCCCCTCATTTTTATATATCTACGCCCTGCAGCTGCAGAAGAGCTCCATTGTTCGACGATTCAGCCGAAACATTATTTGGAAGAATTTTTACACTCTTTCTGATCAATTATTTTGAATTGACAGCCAAGCTAATTATAGCTTTTTAGACATATCATTCAACAGTCTTCTACCAGAGACCAAAGTCACAACAATAAGCCGATCTAAACACCCGGAATCAAAATGTCAAAGTCGTATACCACCAACCCCCCGGCCCCCGTGGCTCTCTCCTTTGACGAAATCGACGAACTCATCTACAACGCCCGCCTCGGAGATGTACAGGGCTTGAAAGACGAAATCTCAAAATCTGCGGCGGAACACAATGTATCTGCTTCGACAATCATAAGATCCGCGCTCGACACCGAGGATGAGAATGAAGGCGGGACCGGGGCGTGTCTTTTGCATTGGCCTGCTGCAAATGGGAATGTTGGTGCGTTGCCCTCCTGAAAGAAAACAAAAATGGCCAGAGAAATTGACGATTTGGACGGGTAGAACTTTTAAGTTACCTCTTGCAGACCCTCACGGCACCCTCAGCATCTCTGAGCTCAGAAGACTTGGCATCATTCATCAACTACCGCAATTATACAGGTAACACACCTCTGCACTGGGCCGCCCTGAACACGCACCTGGACTGTGTCAAGGCGCTCGTCGAAGTCGGTGCGGATATAAGCCTCAAGAACGATGCGGGGCATGATGCGCTTTTCCTTGCTGAGCGCGCCGACTGGGAGGTAGTCGGGGAGGACGATAATGAGATTACCGAAAATAACAATGACGAGGAGGTTGAGATTGAGATCAAAGAGGGCCAAGATGATGGGAAACCGGCGCCGCCGCCGACAAAGGCGCGGCTGGTGGTGGAGTGGCTGTTGAGTTGTGATAAGGGTGCTGGACTTGAAGAGCCTGTCAATAAACAAGAGGATACAAACATGGAAGATGCTGCTTGAGAAAAGAAATTGAGGACTATAAGATACCCGGTAGATAGGATAAGGTGTATATAGAAGAGGAATGCAGGGGATTTTGCCTCGTAAAATTTGTTCAATCATGACGATGTTGTATCTTTTGTTTTGCAGATTATATGTACAGAACGTCATTCTCACATTTTAAACCCATAAGCCATTATCAATACTCATAAATTAGTATATATACCCCGAAATAGACCATATAGCACTCCCAAACCCCACAAATCAATCCTTTCGAATCTTACTCCTCTCCACTATCTCCGCCATGGAGGAACTCGATGTCGATGAGGAAGAACTCCGACCGACAGTTGTGGTACTTCCATTCGAGTACGACGAATCATGAACGTTCCGCAACATACCATGCTGTTGCAGATTAACTTCACGCGCTTTAGTGTCCCAGATAGAGACTTGAAAAGATCGATTGCGCCATGTCACCGTGGACCCGCCGTAGACAGCCCAAAACCAGATGGGGAAAGCTAGTAATTCGCGGATCGTCCATGCCGCAAGCCATTGCAGAAAGGGGCGTCGAGAGGTTTTGTTCTTGGATGATGTTTTCAGTGGTCTTGCGAATGGGGGTGTGTTTTGGTCAATTTCGACTGTGGCACCTGAATGAAGTTTGAGGTATAATGTCCAATCGATCGTGCACCAGATAAATATGCTCGTGGCCCACAGCAAAAAGAAGGTAGGCCATTGCTGGAGGTAGGCACTCAAGTCAGTGTAGCCGTGGCTTTCGAGGTGTTTGGCGACTACCGTACTGGTACCAAATGCGCCATATAGTGAGCAGACAATTGATTCAGTGCCTGGCTCGACGAGCGTAGCCGCCAAAACCGTATACTTGCGTACGCGCAACCAGCGAACTCGTCGCGCAATATAAGCCTTGACGCTCATGTTTGCAACAGGCTGAAAGGCAAAATCTCCAAAGACCATAGCATGTTTTCCGAGACTCTTTTTCGATTCTTTCTCTTCACGCACTTTATTTCTCCATAGCCAGTCGCCGATGATGTGGTCTTCACATAGCTGGTCAGAAACCCAGTCAATGCCGGGGTTGCGAGGTGGTCCTTGAACGGGTGCTGTATCTAGACTCTCGGTGAGATCATTCAGATGGGATTTGCGGAACATATTCGATTTGCCCACGATACACGGTGCGATTAATACAGTGTTGATGGCCGTATACATCTTGGCATGTGACGAAGACAGAAAGAGCTCTTCGAGACGACCGCCTCCTTCTTTGAGTACAGAGTTGCTCCTGTTTGCACCAACTTTGTGTAAACCATTCCCATTCGAAAGCAAAGGCTTCGAATTCCCTGTCAACGCATCCTCTGGGTCGACATTGACTGCAATCGGAAGATGGTGTACGAATTTGTATCGTTTCCCGCTATAACCACATAATTTATCGACCATACGGCCGCCAACCCCAGTCCCAACCCAGACGTTACAATCTATAATCCAGATAATATCCCCCTTAGCTTCTCTGTATGCACGACTCATGTTTCGGATCTTTGGGTTTGGGCCCATGGGATATGTGCTTTCATCCTGGAGAAGCGGGTCTTCTTCTTCCACGTATATGCGTACATCGCAATGCCGCGAGAAATCGTCGACTAGCTTTTCGAGTATGGGAAATGCCGGGTCGGCTCTTGTCGACACACAGAGACACGTCGTCAGTTTGTCGCGTGGGTAGTCCTGTCGGAGTGTTGACGCGAGACATTCGTAGAGGTATGGCTCGATGCCTTTTACGGGTCGGATGACGGTAATATGTGGTGCATCGGACGACCCGGCAGACTTTGACCCAGGGCGCTCATTGGAATAGAACCTGAATCTATATGTATGGTATAATTAGACTACCGTACATAAACAAAGAACACACGCCGAACAAAACTGGATTAATCAGCACTCGGTACTTACATCTGCACATATCCCAAAGCACACACAAACACCACCAGCAGATACCACGCAATGGCCAGCCAGCCGACACTCTCAATCAGCCATTGGGTATCAATAGTCGAACTTCCGGCCGCCGTGCGTTGGAAGACAACGGAGGAGCTCAGCGGAATTGCTATCATGAGCGGCGGGACGGCGTAGGACACAGCAACAATAAAGCGATCATTTGTACGAGATAGATAGTGGCGTGCAGCATTCGCCTGAAAACTCGAACGGTGGAGACAAGGGGAGAAAAAAAAGGAAAAAGAGAGTTTAAATCCAGGCACAGACAATATTGTTATGTATTTTGTGGTTGACGATCTGTAAGGTTGAATGGTGGATCCTTGCCGTACCTCCCGGAGGAACGCTTTTATAATTTCGGATGCTTCGGTTCGCTGTGCTTTTCTTGCGTTTCAGCTCCTGACCTGACGGGAAGTTGGCACTGCAATCTACCTTGGCACGTATCAGCGCTGCAAATCCGTGGTCCGGCAGGGCCGGCAAATACTAAATACAGGTAGGATACTATCTACTAACTATACGGAAATTACGGATACGAAATTCCTAGTTGCATTGACTTGGTTGCTTTTGCTTTCGAGTAGATTTCAAGCTATGTCTTTTTCTTTTTTCGGACAAAACTGGCATTCAGGACATTGATACCTCCTTCTTTCGAGTTTTGGGGAGCTTCCACCAGCTTGTCTGCACCGTTTCTATCCGACGGCTCAGCTTCTACGCTGGTCGTCGTCGGCGTAGACTCAATTTCCTTCTTCCGCTTCCGAACAATGAGCCCTGAATCGATCGTCTGCATCGGCGGTGCTGGCTGCGTTGTCTCGATGATTTGTTTCCGGCCAGTAACCTTGACCCCCCACCAGAGAACATCAGCAACTGATGCCACTTTGCGAATCCAGGCCATGGTGCCCTTCATGGCAAGCTCTTCAGTCTCAAAATCTTGATCAAGTAGGACTTCATTCGCAAGTTTGTAATCTTCCTCACTCAGTATAATTTCTCCTCTACCTGCTTCAGGCCAGTAGAAAGCGCTGCGACCTACATCTGCTGCACCCGTAGATGGCGGTTTCTCCTGTTGTAAAGCGGGTAATGACCTTTCATCAAGTTTCGCTTCTGCTGAAGTCGTAGCACGAGCAACTTCGTCCTCCTCAGATTGGGCCTTCTCTGGACCAACAGCCACTGTTGCAGGACCCTGGCTCACCAGTTTATCTGTACTGCGTAAGCCAGGTGGATTAACTACCAACCACAAAAATCCAACAAGTCTACCCGCAGAACACTCCTGCCGAAAAGACATCATCTCCCAAAACATATCCAAAGATCTAACGCTCCGCCAATGGCCGGGCTTTTTGTCCGGTTCAGGAGCACCATCACCGCCACCGCTGCTTGAAGCGCTAGGTAGTTCATCATCCAAATCATCCAAAAATCGTGCTTTGGGATCATCCGGAAACCGAGGCACAAGACATCTCGGCGGTGCATCGGGATGACTACATATCTGACTCAGGGGGTAAGACACACGCCATCGGGGATGATGCTGACTATCATCAGATCGCACTGTAGGTGGAAAGAAAGCACGTGTCTCGTATTGATCACATCCGGGCACGAGTAGATATGCCGTCGCGGAGCTTTTCACGCTTTCCGCATTCCCATCCTTTTCGTTTTCTTGCTGCTGCTGTCGAGATTCAGCAGCATGTTCACGAAGAAGCGGATCGGCTGCCCGACACCACCACTTAATCAGCCCTCGATCATCCAGAACATGTTTCCGCTCGTTATCCACACTGCCCGGAAACAAATACTGATTCTGTGCTCGCGCGAACAGTGACAGAACCAACCTCACACCGGGCCTTTGATACGAACGTGCCAAAAACGATATGAAAGTCGTAGTCAGCAACCTCAGCAATGAAACCTTCGGAGCTGTTGTTTCTTGAGACGCACTCGTCAAATGCACGTATCCCGTCGAATCAGCCTTGGATACAAACAGCGTCGTAAGACGATCAGTCGTATACACATAAACCTCCACGCCCAAAATCGCTACTTCGTCATCCACCACAGTTTCTGGACTATGATCCTTATTCACCGTAACAATGCAAAAATGAGATTCACAAAAAGTAAGCTCAGGCTCCTGACCCGGCGGCGCCGAGAAGATTGCCTCGCAACGTGTAGGCGTTGTGGAGACGTGACGGACATTGAGCTGGAGGCCTGAGGGTAGAACCTCAGCTAAGAGGTCTTCCAGCCGTGATTGTGAAGCCATTGTTATGGTTAAAAGTGAAAGGCATTACTACCGGTGCATAATTGATATATAGCTGGCTTGGTGAAATACTTACGTAGTTCTCTTTCGTTGTTGTGGTTACTTCCAAGGTTGTGCTTTTTTTGCAAGGCGTGTGATTGGGCGGTTGATTTGAGGTCACGTGGTACATATCGAACCGCTTGACAGTCCATGTCAATGTTTACATTCTTTGCGCACAATCCGAATTCACTTTTTGGTGTACTTCTTGTAGTTTGTTTGGCTTGTAAGCCAAGCTCCGGGGATCTATACTATTAAGTGCAATGACGATGACGATTAAGATATTTATATCCAGCTTACATGTTTGAAAACAGCACTATTTGAAAAGATACATCAAATCCCAGTCCTGCGATATAACTAGTCACATAACGCCAGCCAGGCTAACACTGCAAGGATATGTACAATCAATCAATCCACCTACTTCAAACCTCCCGCGTCGTAGGCGAATGGACACCATTCGGGTTATCCTGCGCATTGCTATTCCGCCCCGGCAGCCTTAAGTTACCTATTCGGTTAACCAGGTTGCTTCCCACCGCATCAACGGCACCCTTCGGAGCTAGCAGTGACGGTCCTTGAGCAGCTGTTTCTTGGACCTTGAAAAGCTTGATACCGGTTCCGTTCCAGACACCTACTGAGCCTGGGGTAGAATTGCTGGCAGATCCAACAAGCATTTCGCTTGAGAAAATGAAGCCCCATAGTAGTGACTCGTACCAGCCCAAGGCGAGTGCAGACCATTCGAACGAGTGAACTTTGATGGGCGATGGATCCGCTAGTATAGCGCGTATGTTGGGCTCTTCTGCGAATGTGGGGAGATTGTTAATAAGTGTTCTTGCTTCAGGGTTAGAAGATGATTGTAAGGCGGCGTCAGGTATGTGAGGTAGTATCGACGAGATGATAGTCAAAACTGTATGTAACGGGAGCTCCACCACCCATGATTCAATCTATACAGTAATTAGTAGTTGACCAGGTTCTTGTCCATGGTAGACGTACCCATGCAGCAGTTGGAGTGAACGTAGCTGGCGTAGAATGAATTGCAGCGGAATAGCTGCTTAGACTGGTCAGACTGTTCTGTCGAGAAAAGCCCATTTGGCCAGCCGGCATCTTTCCTCTAGCCTTTTCAGACATGCCTCTGACTTGTAACGGCACGCTATCATCAAGAGAAGACGAGATCGAGGGCGCACGTGAAGTTCGCAGAGAAGGAGAAGATTGAGAAGGGGTAGTTGGCATTTCGCCATCATCATCAGAATCGTCACCTCCAATAGCGAACTGACTGTTCTCTTCTGGTATGTGAGTCAGCGGTGATCGTGCACCACTAGATCTTCGTAGGTCTTCCATGGAGTGAGATGCCGAACCGGTGAGTCCGTCATTTGAAGAAGCTGCTTTCTTGAGCTGGTTCTGGCGTTCTATCTCTTGTTGTCCACTCTCTAGCGTAAAGGTTCGTAGAGTTTCGAATTTCTTTCTCGTCTTCAGTATACCATAGACCAGGAACGGGTTTCCTAGAACGATTAGCCTCTTTTACTTGTCAAGACATGGACAAGCATCATACTCGTGAATTGATGTTCTAAAACGACATTGATAAATTCAAGCAAAGCCGAAAGAAGATAGTTATTGGATTCGTTCGCAAGCAAAAAGCTAGGAGATGACATGGACGCAAAAAGCTGTAGGACTTTCGAGCAGGCGGTTGATGACAATCGTTCCAAATACGCTCCGATATTCTTAAGAATAGCCATGAGTGCAGGATAGACTGCATCGAGCTTTCCTTTACTGCTGGTCATCAGCGTATGTATTGACTGCAACTGTTAGTAGAGTCCGGGTCATAAATATTTGCATACTTACAATTATAAGATAATCAGCATAAGTGCCGCGGAACCCAGCAATGCGGATACTTGTTGGTAACGTGTCTTGTGCCTCAAATTTCATATTCAAACGTTTCCCGAAGCTCTCTTCGACGCTGAGAGTCTGAAGAATGAATATACACATCTTTACCAAGCCTTGTTTTGATGGGTCATTCCGATACTCAGTTGCATAGAAAAGGCAAAGTATGACAAAGTCGTGAGATCTGTTTGATTCAATGATGAAAGCTCTGAATCGCTTGTTGCATTGAAGGGCTTCCCAGAACAGCATAAGCATCTCCGGTGCCCATTTGACGGATTTTTGGCTGCCGGGGAGATATGAGCTCGTAACTTGCATCTAGAATATGTTAAAAGGCGAGTCTTAAATTTGTTCAGATCCACTCACTGGCTGGTTAAGGATCCTAGTCATGCCCTCAACGAGAAATTGAAAATCCTGTGGCCGATGTAGTCGTCCAAAGTAGTGACGATAATAGTTCTTGGGAGGTGCACCGCGTCCATCTTCTGGAATAGGATAAAGGAGGATTACCAGCAATAGCTGTAGACAGTAGATGACCAGTATTTGCTTTGGATCTTTCCAGACAACATGGTCATAAGGCACCCTCCAGATGGCCGGATTATATTTCATAGTCTTGACTCTGATCAGCAATGCTGTCACAAGCGACAAATGAGTAGAACTTACGGTATTTAATAATGAACAGAGGACTGTTAGAACAATCTGCTTATCAGAGCATGTGGCAAGGTATGTAATAGCCTTGACACCTTTGACCGGAAGGAGAGCTATTCTGGGTCAGTCGTAACTCACGTGTCGTTAAAATCAGATAGAAGGATACTGACTGGGAGACATGTACATAGATTTGCCAGTCAACGTGAGCAAAAGCCTCAATATCTCCATGCGATTATTCTCATGTTCCTTGGTCGATACCATTGCCGTATTGCATCCAACTCCACTCTGCCATATCGCATACGATACTTTTCCATCTGCAGTCGAAAGCCTTGGAATGCTAAAGCCCTTATAGAAAAGAAGGTCCGTAAGCGTATCGATCAGCTCCTCCGCCAAAGGTTTGGCATCTTCGCGGTCGTCGACTCTGGGCCGAGTTTGTGCTTCATCGGTCCCCGCTTGGGCTCCATCGAACAATACTTCAGCGGCGACTTGGGCCTGGCGAGTCTTCTTCTTGCGAGGCGCCCAGAAGAATTGTTCCTCCCATGCCTCTAGATGATCTGCTTCATATATGAACGGGAGGACCCTCGTCAGGATGCGAATGCAGTTCAAAGCATGCGTGTCTGGAGAGAGCTCCGGATCTGGAAATGAAGGGTGGTTCTTAAGGACAATCAAGCGCGAGCAAATTGCGAGCAGGAGCGTTTCGAGGTTGGGTAAGGATGAATCGCGGACACGGCGTATGTCTGCTGGGGTGAATAGACTAAAGACATCTTCGGTGGATTCAGGTAGCTCCCAAAACTGGTGATCAAATAGATCAGTATAGTCTTTCGAAGCAGCGATTTGTTTTTCCCACCTTTATCCAAAAAGGGTCGTCCGCGGGTATGTTTTGATCCTCATACAAGCGGAAGATGCCTTGCTTGAAGACAAGTTTCGACTCCGAGGCTCCCATCTCCGAAGCGAGGCGACTATTGTTGCGTTGCCGTCATCCACAAGGAAATGGTTTTTTAAAATTGTCTGGGTAAGATCCTGGTCTTTTCGCTGGAGCAGAGCCAATATTTCAGCACTCTGATGTGGGTTGAGTTAGAATTGAGCAGATGCGGGAGGGCCTCGTCTGGACCCCAGAGCTCCTACGATTTATCCCCCACATTTAAGTTTCGCGCTACAATAGTCTTATCAGTCTCTACGAAAAGACAGAGAGAAGAGGATACCCTCGAAATCATCGTATAGATTATCACTAGAGTTGTAAAAGAAGAATAAAACTATACTAGTCAAAGGATATCACAATCGATAACCATCTTTACTTGTTATGTTACAAAACGCAGAAGAACGCCCAGAAATTAAATCGCTTCAACCAGCGCCAGACTCCAATTATCCATGGGTATGCGATTATGAACCATAGCCTTAGATTAGGCTATTTCCAGCAGAATGCCTACGACTTTTCTCGTATAGCCACTTGTTGCTCAGCCCCAATTTATTTCCTTTGCCAGCTGGAGGCGTTGGGGTTGACGGAAGGGCGGAAAGGGACGATGATTCTCGCAAAGAAGCGCTCAATGTAGAAGAACCAAAGCTTTGTCGACGGCCGCCATCGCGACTTCCGGGAGCCATGGCTTTCTGGAAGAGTGGGCTGGTTGTCGTGGGAGAGTAAGACGGCTGGCGACTGACAGGGCTGCCACTTGCTAAAGGTGAGGTACCCCGACTTGCAGGGCTGCCAGCTCGCGAACCAGAGACAACTCGGTATCTTGGCGGGGTGGCATACTGCGTGCCGGGTGTCACAGGAGGGCCGGAGTTGGGGTTGAGGCCAAGGAGGGAGCGTTGGGTGGGTGTTAATGGGATATCAGAAAGATCGTCTTTTGGGCGAAACAGCGGGTAAATAGCAGTCAGGATGTTGACGATGAAAAGTAGTCGAAATACGACCAGAACGACATCAGCTTTTGCTGTGATACCGGCGACTGCAGCCAGCCTGTATAGTGAGTTAGAATTGATTAAATTCTGCGACGGTGGGCACCAAATTCTCACATTGAGTTCAGCGGCTTCTCGGCGACGAGAGTGGCCAACATAGCGCTAACATTTACTGCTATGGTTTTGACATTGCGACTATCAAATGTGGTCGCATTCTGCCGCTTGACAATCTCTTTCAGTCGAGGGTGTCGCCATTTCCCTGGTGACTGGCTGTCGATCGCAGGAGAAGCAGCTGTCCTGGGAGTGGAGGGAGTCGCGGCCGATGCCATTGACGCGAAGCGGTATAAGCGAAACCGAGATGGGGTGAAACAATGAGGGTGTTGCTGTGGATAGGCGAGCACGTTTGAGCTTAGTATGACTGACTCGCAGAGGATCCGAGAAGGAAGGCTCACCTAGAAATAGTAAATGATATACTTACCGAGATACTTACCTGCTCAAAGAGTCATGTTGTGGTCAGTGACAGAGGGACGCGTTCATTATTGTCGAGTGTCGAGTATGGTGAAGGAAAGTTGCTGCTTTGGTGTTTGGTTTGGAGTAACGGCTGTCCCAGTGACCGACGGCGAGGGCTAGCACCAGTCGGGTTAGGTGCCACGGCTTCCGTCATGCCGTTGGTTAAGCTCGTCCTAACTATATAAATAACTATTCGACCCCACGCCAGCTTGCTTCTTGCTTCCATTCTTACAACTTCCCATCGATTACCAATCCAATGTCTACTGCTATCAGCAAATGATCCAGGAACTCTGTGCCGAGTTGAATGGGACATCAGCCGATAATATCACCTGCATCCTCCCTGCTTTAAAGGACCGTTCGTTCCTCAACATGGCAGCAGAGGCCACGGGATTGGCCAAGCTGGATGCCTTTCTGGCCGGTATATTCGCCGACTGGGATATCTCCTCGACCGTCATCACCACCGTAATTGTTCTCTTCATCACATACTCTTTACTATCGTCAAAGGACCCTGATGTGCATCCCTACCTCCTTGCTAGACAATCTACGGAAGCTCCTGTCAGACAGCCGGGTCAATCCGCTGCCTTTAGAAACCTAGAGGTGCCCCATGGCTTTCCTTTGAAGAGCGGTCTTAATGTCAAGGACCCCGACGCTCCGAAATGGACAGGCGGACGCAATGGCGATTTGCGTGATATCTGGAAGACCGCCATTCGTGGTTCAACTGGTGAATTCGGAGCCACTGCTGGCGAGCGAGGCAAGATATTCAGTGTTCTGGGAAAGACCGCTGTGGAGCGCAGCCTAGACGAGATTACATCAGAGATCAACGTAATTGGTAGATATATTCAGGAATCTAAGGCCAAGGTTGTCGCTATCAGCTTGTCTGATTCTGTCGAACTGTTGGCTTCCCTGTTTGGTAGGCTTTATTTTCTGAGAAAGAGTCCTGGGTTTTTCTTACTTACGAATTGCAGCCAGCGCCTTCTACGGCTTCCAGACTGTCTTGATTCCACACAACCTTGATCAAAAGCAGCTAGGAAGTTACCTCAAAAAGGCTCAGGCGGAGTTACTTATTGCAGAAGCCGGGGCTGTCGATCTCACAGTCGTTACCTCAGGTAACAAGCAGCTGAAAGACGTTATCTGGGTTACAAAAGAGGGAAGCCGACACATGGATTGGAATGAGGTTCCCGCCCAACTTGCGGGCAACGTCAAGGTTGCTGTTTGGCATGAACTTGTTGAAGAAAAGAAGAAGCTCGATGATACGGAGGTTCCTGCGTATGATCCCAAGTCTGCAACTCCTTCTATAACTGCTTTTTGGCCTACCACCCAAGAGTTTATTGAATACAAGCCTCAGGTTAGTATTCTGGATGCCGTGAAGCATTTGATCACTCGCTTACTGGTATAGAACATCGTCTCTGCAACCGGTGCGCTTCTCAGCTCATTGCCTCGAAACCAACGATTAGACACTAAAGATGTGGTCCTCACGATCGACTCGCTTATCCGACCCTATGCATTGAGTTGGATCTTAGCAGCACTCTACTCTAACTCGTCCATTGCCTTCAACTCCGTCGCTGGTGAAGGAGTTGACTTTGCTCTGGCAACTTCGGGAATTTCCCCAACCGTGATTATATCTTCGGCACGCACGGTGTCTGACTATCACAAGAAGTTCATGAAGCCCCACACCGGCCTCATCTCGTCTATAGGCCGTTCGGCCCAAGCGCGCGCACTCGATGCCGGCCGAATGCCGTCTCAGAATTTCCTCAGTCGATTGGCCAATATTAGCCCAACTGCAGAGTTAGCCTTGTCGAAGCTTCGCTTCCTTGCCATTTCCTACCCTGTCGATGGCTCTCCGGAGGATCTTTTGAGCTCAGAGTTATTGACTGATCTTCGAATATTTACCGGTGCTCGCATAGTGTATTCATTGACTGCGCCTGGTATTGCAGGTGCTATCGCTCAGACACATTTGTTTGATTACAGACGACACTCAGGACCAGCCCATTTCGGTGCCCCGTTGAGTAGTGTTGAAATTGTGCTCACTGGTCACACCGAGGACACTGGCATTGAGCGAGCCGTTGAGGGACAGGTATGTCGTATCCCCTCGAGATTATTTCTCTAGACTAATAGATGCAGCTTACAATAACTGGACCGGCGGTTGTTACGAAGACTGTTACGATTCCTGTGCGTGCACGATTCCGCGATGACAACACGCTACAGTTACTCAATTAAGTTGATTCTTGAGTATAAACAATCCTCTATGGCATCAGTACATCTCCAGAATTGTATGAATAAAATTGATATCTAGCTCTGAGTGCAGCTCAAACCAAGTTCCTCAATACGTATTTTACATATCTGGTAATTGTTCCAGGCCAGTAAGATATGTTTAGGTATTCAAGTGATGAATCTAAAAGTACACGAAGTTATGATAATACAGTATTGAAATGAGCATCCCAGATCATCCACTCTATAGAACAGCTTGAATCTCCCTCAGCCCTAGTGTGGGCGCTTCTTTCCTGCTTTCAGGGGCCGTCTCTGCGGCACGCTCAGTAACAGTCCTCAATTGTCTCAATCGCTGCTCAATAGTCTTGACCAGGTCCTTATCCTGCGCCACACTCTTAACCTGCTGTGCCATCTTCAATCCAGAATATATAAGCGCAATCTCCCGCAACAGCGTGTCCGTCTCATACCATGATTCCGTCTGCCGATCTAGCTGTGCAAGATCCCACGTACCCAACAACTTTTGCGTGTACGAAAGCACCTTTCCGTCTACATCTTCACTTTCTGCCTGATCAATAGCACGGGCGGCACTCAACTCCGTCAACAACCCAAGAAAGAACGGCTGTCTTTTCGCATCCTGCGAGATGTCCTTGTTGGTATGCTCAGGCCGCTCCATTAATTGGGCTGCTTGCTCCGCATATCTAAGCGCGGCATTCAACGCATCGCCAGAGAAACCAGCTCTTTTAGCTTTTCTATGCAACTCAAACGCAAATGTGGCCGCGACATCGCGATTCGCAAACGAGAATCCAGTCTTGCCGAATTGTTTCGCAGCCTCCAGGATGAAGGGCAATGTATCTGATTTCCCGGCCAACCTCACCCATTTCTCCGCATGATCTGGCTTGAACTTGTATTTTGAATGTAACGATCCTATCAACAATGGCACGAAATTCTTCCAGTCCTGTGTGGTCCGCATGTCTTCTACGGCGCTGATGACTTCGTGTTTGTTTGGAAGGGATTGTCGATTAGCAGGTTTGAGTGTGAATTCTTCGTTGCCAATCGTTATTTTTACTTGTTCTTGGTTTAGACGCTCGCGGTACCGTTCGCGGAAGACGAGGCGCTTTTGGTGTTCGGCAAAGTACATGGGGACGAAGAGCTCCGTGCGGATGCGGTTGAGTTTTTGGTCGAGGGCGACGGAGGAGCTGGGGGTGAATGATGGGACGGCTATAGCACCTTTGATTTAGTTCTTGTCGCATAGTTGGGATGGTGTAAGTATACCTTTGGTGGACTGGCATCTTCGCTGTACCAGAGGACTTAATGTCTCTGTGCCAGAACGAAAGAGCCTTTTTCCAATGGCATTGTGTGCCATTTTGACAGCAAGACTCAAGTCGCCTTATTCTAGCAAGTATCGTATCAAGCTTACATAAAGAGTTGAGTATCGTTTTGAGATGGAGAGCACAAAAGAGCGATCAATTGTTGTAATTGTTGGCGAGTAACAGACAATCCAGATTGAGCAGCGGAAATTCTGCAAACGCTCGGACCACCCCGACCTCCGTCGTCTCGCGCTGATTTCTCCGCCGACATAACTTGTCGTCTTGCACAACACAACACAACACAGTCAATGGCTTCATTCCTACAGAGCCTGCGGCCGCTGGCTTTGGCCAGGCCGAGTAATCGCCTCTTGACACAATCGCGACCAACCATGCGATCAATTACGACCAAATATACCCCGAACCCGAAACCGGTTCCATTGCCAGAAAATCTACCGGAGCAATACTATTCACAACTTCCATTACACCTTCGTCCACAGCCAGGTGCGTCTCTAGGAGAGCTCAGAAGAAATTATTCTGGGATTTGGTTTTGTGGACATATTGGGTTGGTGATGATGCTAACAGTCAAGTAGAAAAGAAAAAATGGCGAATCCATCCCTCACCCCCCTCCGAAATGAACAAATGCAAAGACCCCGTTGCCGCCGTCTCAGGCCGGCAAATGACTATGCTCGACCCTACAGGCGAACGCAAAGCTCTGTTTGACTACCGCCGAAGCGCCCGCAGTGTGAAACCGGGTGACATTGTGCGAGTGACATTCAAGAGCGGTGATCCCTTTTCCGGTGTTTGCCTGGCAATCAGACTCCGTGGCGTGGATACGTCGTTCTTGTTGAGGAACCAGTTGACCAGAGTCGGGGTGGAGATGTGGATTAAGGCATACAGTCCGAACGTGGAGGGTGTTGAGATTGTGCAGAGGACGGAGAAGAGGAAGAGGAGAGCTCGGCTCTACTACTTGCGGTATGTTCTAGCTTTTCGGGGGGATTACTATACGCTTTATCTTTTATGTTCTTTACTGACTTTAACGTGATGTAGTCAACCCAAGCATGACATGGGCAGCGTGGAGAATATCGTCCGCAATTACCTCCGCCAGAAGTCGGCTATGGCTGGTCGGAAATAGAGAGTTTCCAGGGCTAGTCATCCATCTTTATCCATCTGTACATTAGAGAATCGGCACGGAATATTTTCTTGTTTCGCATACTTGCGATCTCTCTCCCTTGACCTTGTGCTCTCCGATTCTCATATCCCTCCGCCATTTGGGGTCCGTGCCATACTCGGTATATGTGGTCGGTATATGATATGCAACTGCTACGTATGCACGGCATGTCGTAATTCACAGCAAGTGAGTACGTAGTAATTATTATAGTATTGTACAGTCGTCGATGCGCATCAGTTAGGGGGATGGAAATCGAGGCCGTACGTGGGCTCTGATTGGCCGGAAAGCTCAACCCTCTCGATAAGTGACTATAACAAGACGACACTGTGATGTCAGACTAGCCCTATATACAGAAATGTATAACATCTGCCTCCTTCGTTCTTCCCACTTCTTCCTTCTTACTTCCCTACTTCCTCCTACATTCATCCTACACAAATACAAATTCAACTCTGGAAGTAACTGATCATGGCCTTCGCTCAATCTGCTAATCTGGTTGAGAAGGTCCTGCCTCATGAGCAGCAGCCCATCACAGACAACGTTGCCAATTATGCTGGCGACAACTATGGCGACCGTGGCCAGCTGATGAAGGCGGTGACATGGCAGGGAAAGTACTCTGTCAAAGTTGGTAGGAATTCTGTCGCCCCAGAGGAACCAAGGAACACGTTCTGATAGTAGACAGTTGACACCCCCGTGCCAAAGATTATCGACGACACGGATGTCATAGTCAAAGTCACTGGTAGCACTATCTGTGGCAGTGATTTGCACCTTTACCACGGTAATTACACTCACTCCACGTCGCCAATGGGCGTCAGTTGACCGGTGTCTAGGCGTAATCCCTGAAATGAAAAAGGGAGACATCCTCGGCCACGAATTCTGTGGTATTGTCGAGTCCGTGGGGCCCAAAGCTACCAAATACAAACCCGGTGACAGGGTTGTGGCTTCTTTCCAGATTGCCTGTGGCCAATGCTACTATTGTCAGAGGAAGCTATCATCGGTCTGTGAGAAGACCAACTCGAGTGAATTGGAGAAGAAGTTGTATGGCCGACGGACTGCCGGTCAGTTCTTCTCACTTAGTATACAGAGAAAGAAATTAATGATGATATAGGAATATTCGGCTACTCTCATCTTACTGGCGGTTTTGCCGGTGGCCAGTCTGAATGGGTGCGCGTCCCCTATGGAGACGTGAACCTGCTCAAGCTGCCCGACAGTGTCCCCGATGAAAAAGGCCTCTACCTCTCCGACGTACTTGGCACATCATGGAACGCCGTTGTGGATACCGGTGTCGAAAAAGGCGATACAGTGGCCGTCTGGGGCGCCGGTCCTGTCGGGCAAATGGCCGCCGAGTTCGCTTTTGTCAACGGCGCCAAGCGTGTGATTCTAATTGACGGTGGTGAGGGCGCCTGGAGACTCGACTTCGTCAAGAAGCGCGCACCCAAAATCGAGACGATTACTTTCACAGACTTGCCGAAGGGAGAGAGCGTGATGAGCCAGTTGAAGAAAATGTGTGATGGTCGGGGCCCGGACGTGGCCATTGACTGTACGGCAGGCGAGTATGCGCAATCCTGGCAGCATTATTTTGAGAATTTGTTGGGTTTGGAGACGGATACATCTGAGCTGCTTAACGAGATGATTACGTCTGTGCGCGCTTATGGTCGTTGTGGAGTTACTGGTGTTTATGCTGGATTTGTTTGTTTCCCCCCATACCAACCTGGTTATGCTCTTAAACTGATACATGACAGTGCAACCATTTCAATATTGGCTCTCTCATGCAGACCGGCGTCCGCTTGATCGGTAACGGTCAGGCGCCCATCCACAAGTACTGGGATCATCTCCTCGAGCTTATCCAGGCCGGCACAATCAAGCCCTTGGATATGGTCACTCATCGCTTCGATATTGCCGACATGGAGCAAGTCTACACTTTGTTTAATAAGCGAGAGCCAGGTGTTCAGAAGGTGTTTATTCAGACACGCCATTCGGCCCTGCCTGCTTCTGGAGCGCCGCAGTTGACCCGATTGTAAACGAGTGTTATGCCGAAGTAATGCACGGAGTACGGTATATGGGTTGTGTTTGTCAAAGCCTTCGTTCTTTGTTATGAAACCGTACTATGTGTGCTATGTGTAATGTGTGTATTGTCTGTCTTCCACATTGAGAATGACAAAGATTATATCCATGGACCTTTAAAATGAGATGAGATTCTCTTTACACTAAGTGCTGTTGGAGTTGAGATTTTGCAGAAAGATGTTGTCAAAGACACTGGGCTTAGCAGTATTTCACATGAAAATTCTAGTTTCATCCTTTGGGCAGTGTGATAATTCCGCAACAGCGGCATTGGGAGATTCAGATCACAGTGTTGCTGTAGAGCAACCCCATCCTAGATAAGAATGCATGAGTGAAAACCTCAGTGCTCGAGGTACTCAGCGAAAAATTTGGAGACAGACATGACTTCACAGCAACTTGCATAAACTCTCAACTGGCAGTTCATATCGAGACCCATCAGCATATACGTCTTCTGCCTCCTGCTCTCACTAAAATCAACCCTGGATGAAGCTTAGGTAGGCACCGTAATCAGGAGAGTAGACCTACACATCCTCTAACCTGCTTTCTCCACTCTCCAGGAGAAATTTGATGGCGACTACTTGGCAGAAATTAGAGGCGAAGGTTGACACTGAAGACGCATTGTTCGAGATAGGATATACAAAGGCAGAAAGCACCACGCAAACCACCCCACAGCGAAAGAGAAGTTGGCAGAGCATGCTAGATTCGAGAGGGCTTAATATATTGCCGCTTTTTGCTCCAGTGGATGACCAAAGCAAAACATAGGTGGTCAGCAAGTAGAAACATGTCTGGGAGAGGTTGCTCCAAAACCCAGCGTCTGAAGGTCTCCAAAAAGAAAGGGCCAGGAATACGCCGCTAACGCATATAACAGTAGAAAAGATGATGGTATCGATATGCCGGCCTCTGATTGATTTTGAGATGCGCCTCAGAAGGAGTATCTGTGACTTGAAGTGAACGCAATGGTCCCAAAGTGACGATGCAGATCCGATAGTAGAGTTATTGCCATAGCGGTCCTTCCCGGTTGAAGACTGCTCCTCATTGAACGAGTTATATGCCACAATTGCGAGCTGCTGTCGTTCTCGCCTATTGGGTATGGCTCTTTGACGGAGATTGGTGGGCTTGCTCTGCTGCAATGCCCTTTGAACATTTTCAGAGTAGCTTGCTCTGAATTCTCGAATACCTACTCACAACGTCGAGATCGAGCGTCAGTTGATTTTCAAATCCAGGGTTCCACATTCTCTAACTAGCGGACTGCGTATGCATACTCTGAATAGTGTACTTGGAACCATACCCAAACTTCTTGTGGTTGTAATCGTTTCGTTTCTGCACAGTGTCGTAAAAGTTGAATAGAGCAGCCTTTTTGGCCATCAAAGACTCTCTCACTGCGCGGCTATCCCATACCTCCCAGATAGCAAGGTTGTCTCCCAACACACTCTCGATTTCTTCAAGCAGCGCGAACCCACCTGTAAAGTGAAACGTCTTTTGATATCCGATCCAACCTTCAGCCTGCTGTAACTCAATCAGAGTCATCCAGTTGCGAAACTCGTCGGACCACGTTTCATGGAACGTAATACTATGAAAACAGCGTTCGAGGTTATCATAATCATAAGAATATCCACGGCCAATCACTTTCACGCTGAAGTGGTATGAAGCTTCATTGATCTGTATTAAGCGACCTACTTCGGCTGGATAGCGACAGAGAAGCGCACCAAAATCGCCTTTTTGAATGGCATCATCAAGGCTTCTAGGGCTGCGGCCTTGTGCGAGCTCTTTGGTCTTGGCTTTTATACGCCGTATAACCGTCTCTTCCAGTCTCACATAATCGAAAACCCATTGTCCTAAATCTTTTAGCTCTCCCGCCATCATGTCAGATAATCGCTCCAAAGAAATGTGGTAAGGTAATTTAGTTCGATGTTACTAGAATTGAGATATAGCAGGTCAGGGAAAATAATTCTTGTCGATCAGTTTACACGAGACAAGGCTGTTCCAGATTTCAGCCTTGCGCAACTGGGAGTATCGGACTGCGCTTGCCCTCGGCTGTGATTCGTGGTTGGCGCGTGCAGATTATCTCACTATATCAGTTGCATCTAGCGATGTTACTTAATTAGACATTCTCGTCGATAATACTCTTCATCTAAAAAAAGGCTAAAGCTTACAGCTATGAGATGGCCATCTCGGCCAACACAACTGTCGTATCGTCAATCCCGTTCAAACCAGTTGCCCGAACTTCGAAGTTGCTTATGTTGGGCACGATTTGCAGGTCTACCAAGTCTCTGCATCACACTGTTTTCGAGGACAAGTATGTGAGGGCAAAGATGTGGCAACCGCGTTGTTATCGCTAGTTGATAGTCGTTTTAAGTAGTCGGTTGGTCTCGAGATAGGCCTACTGAGTCAGCATTTTGAGCAAGCATTTGATGTTGCGATTTGCTCGATTAATGTATAGACTTCAAGGATCGATCATTTTACCGAAGTGTGACCTACGAGATGTTTTGTGGTCGCTTCCGGGATCTATACGATATGATTACTCTGCTATCCTCGGATGCTGACCGGCCATCTTAAGCGTATTTAATTCGTGGTATAAACCCAGCCGCCGAGTTTCAGCGACTAAAAGTTAAAGGACATCAACATAGATGTCATATTCTATATGTCGGTGGTCATTTCTCATCAAGACATGAGATGAGCGTGCATTGAAAAGCCTGAGCCATGATAAAACGGGTCATGATTCCAGAGCAAGGCTGCGGGGTGGCCTGACACAGCAACTTGTTCGAGCTAACTATTCTGTACAATTCTCCCTTGCTTCATACCGTTACATAAGTCTTTCAAAGACTACTTCAAACCATGTTTCATTGGAAGCTTCCTGTTTCCACATTCGAAAGCAGGGAGGATCTTCCCAGCTAGAAGAAGTGCAGGACTTCTACAATACCGTTCGACAGCTAATTTGTTTTTGAATCTCCACCGCAGAAGAGACAGAGTAACTTCTTTTGTTGTTTCGCAAGCCGAGCCAAAAGATTTGGAAAGAATAGACACTTAATTGGCCATTCCTTGCAACTGGTGGATCGTTGAGATCCGAGACTACCATGATGGAACACCTGTGTATTACGTTCTGAAGTATAGGCCAGAAAACGCTATTGCTTTTTCTTCCGGAGCAGATACAATGCGAATCAAGGGACAGCATCTCAAGGACCCAAAACGAAAGCTCTTTTTCAGAATCCGAGGGTAGAGACTTGTACTTGTCGGAGAGGGGAAGTTCCAACCGAACCAAATACGTAACCGGCACAACAGTACACACCATCGAAGCTGTATTATCGTTGGTCAGCGGTCCGGACGGCGGTGTGATATGCTTCGCTAAGAACTAAAACGACGACTACACTACAACCAGGACGTACTTGTATGGTTGATGTGGGCATGGTTTAGTCAATTCCATCTCGCACATTTCAACGTGCGATACACGGTGTGGGTCGGTAAGCACATGAAAGGAAAAGGAAGAAAAAAAGGTAACGATCCTCTATTTCGTGCTGTAAGAAATTGCTCAATAAGGAAAAATGAGAGCAAAAGGCTTGGCTAGTATATGGCTAAGTGGAGCGCCAACCAATGAGAAGCCGTTTCTCGATCAGATAAGATGATCGGAACCAGAAAGCGCACGCAGCGACATCGGAAAGTTCACGTGACTCGATCTAATCAATCAGATAACCGGGTGTCCCCGCCGTTTTCTCTTTCTTTCTCCTTGCTCACCCCATCTCGCACAATATCATATTCTATTGTCGATTGATTGAGTTCTATGATCATTAAAAGCACGACTGACTGACTTGCCTGTCCGCTCAGGAGTCAGTGCTGCACTTCTGCCAATCCCCATCAGCCAATCCCCATCAGCCATCTGCCCTGGCTCGGAAAGGCTGTGGGCATTTCCCGAACTTCCGCCGCCACTGCAAAGGCTGGAAAGACATTCACCTTCACCATGTCGGCAGCCATCGCACCATCACCAATAGCTGCCGCCTTGGCTCCGGCCATGCAACCAAAGCAAATGAGTCCTACCGATACTAATATGTCTCCGAGCCCTGGCTTTACAGGCTCGTTAACCAGCAAAGAATGGGTCATCCCTCCAAGGCCAAAACCCGGTCGAAAACCTGCTACTGATACTCCGCCTACAAAGCGCAAGGCTCAGAACCGCGCTGCACAACGAGCATTTCGTGAAAGACGGGCTGCTCGGGTTGGTGAACTCGAAGAGCAAATCAAGAAAATTGAAGATGATCATGATGCTCTGGAACAGGAACTCAAAGATCAAATCGCTCAACTCACCAAGAACCTGGATCAGGCCCAGAGCGACCTGTCATGGTGGAAGGATCGATGTCGCTCATTAGAGCACGAGCTTACTCAGGAGAGGAGCCAGAGAGTCAGTGTGGCAGATACTGTGCCTATCAATATACGGCGGAAGACAAGCAAAAGGGCCGACACACACATTATTGAGCAACACACGAACCCTGGCAACAATCAAGCAGATCTTGCTGCCACAGGCTGCGGTAGTTGCTCGACAACTCATTGCCAATGCATCGAGGATGCTCTCCAGGCTACAAGTTACAGCGACAAACCTGATGAGCGCTCAGCACCTGAGCCAGCTATCAAATACGACCCAGATCAAATGGAGATTGATTTTACATCGCGCTTCGCAGCCTCACGAGCCGCCACCACGGTAGGACCAGTTGATACCAGGCCGACAACCTCAACTCCGCCAGCAGAGCGATGCGGATTCTGTGGAGACGGCACTGCATGTATCTGTGCCGAAATGGCGGACCAAGAATCCTCAAGACACCACGACAACGTCTTTGAGCAGAATCGCTTGGCTCCTATTCAGAAATATTCACAGTTTACGCCCCCTCCTTCGGATAGTGATGCACGAGAGGTGACACTACCATCTATCTCGCAGGCTACCAATCCATGTGCCAATGGGCCCGGTACGTGCGCACAATGCAGAGCCGATCCTCGAAGCACACTTTTCTGCAAGACTCTGGCTGCGTCTCGAGCTGCCAGTGGTACACCGTCTGGTGGCTGCTGCGGTGGTAAAGGAGCTGACGGCGGATGCTGCCAATCGCGTCCTGCCCCTCGCCCATCTATATCTAACAACCAATCACCTTTGACCTTGACTTGTGCTGATGCATTCACAACACTTTCACGCCATCCAAATTTCTCTCAGGCCAGCGATGAGTTGACTAGTTGGCTGCCGAAGCTGCATACCTTGCCCAGGCCCCGGGAACCTTCTTTAACCGATGCTCTGGGACCTGCGTTATCTGAACGACCTGCTATGGAGGTTGAAGCTGCTAGCGTTATGGGAGTTCTGCGGTATTTTGACAGGCGGTTTGCTTCTAAGTGACGATTGACGAGGAATATCACATAAATCTCAACTCATCCCTACTCGAAGAGCCGAAGAGCTACATGGCTTGTGTTATAGCCTCGTGTATCGCGAAAGATTGCTCCATTTGAGTAGTTACTGTCTCAAGACATCCTCGCCCCGAGAGTGGGTTCTCAACGATGTGCTACGAGTTACAGGAATTACGACAATGACATGAATCCTACCTATCAGTTCAGCGCATCACCTTGTACATAAGCGAAACGCTGGAACTCGCCGAGTGTACATTAATGATCGGTATGTTAGTCCTTATAAGCTACCAAGTATGCTTCTGTATATACTTCCAAAAGAATAATTTCAATGATTATATTCATTTTCTATTGACCTGAACGAATGTGCTTGTTCAACTTGAAATTCAATGACCAAGTGTTTTAAATTAACGTATGTTTCCCTGATATGAAACCCAGCCATTTCATTGAGAGAAAAGAATGGGCGATTAACGACGGGAATAATCCCTCTCAGGACCTCTTCGTAAGTTCTCTGGCGATAACGACAGAAAGCCGCATCAATGAGAATTTGTCCACAGACATGGCATCTTGCAAAAATTCGAGCTGTGGATATGAGGCCCTTGAAGAGAAGAAGAGAGGAAAGGAAGTGAGGAAAATATTCGTTAGGTGAAATTAAATGTTCGGGTAATGTCTCTCCGCCTACTATTTTCGGACCCGGCATTTTAACACTCTCTGATTGGTTGGACAAGGGGAAATGCGGGAGAAGTAGCGTCCCGAGGTTCCCCGTGACGGCTTCAACTCTTTGCCGGACTGCCAAACCTAGTATTCTTCCTTTCGTTCTCCGTCACGACCTCCAGGCTTAACTCTCCCCTCTTTGCGCGAAGTCCAGGATAGTTCAACATGATCTCTCAAAAGGTTGCGCAGCAATCGCTGCGGCGATGTACGTTATTCCTCTCAGGCCTTCGGTTATTCGCTAACTCGTGTGCTTCTTGAATAGTGGCTGCCCCCTCGGGCATGGCTCTGTCAATGGCCAAGTTCGCTACTCCAGCCGCCATTGCAACTGGCAGATATATGCAGACGAGGTACTTACCTATTTCCCGCTATCTCTTTACTTCTCTTCTCTCAATTATCTCTCCTCGTACGGTGGTAGAGGGTCGAATATGAGGAAGCAGACGACGTCATCCGGAAATTGAAACTTCGGCTAACATGCTACCGAAAAATAAATAGACCAACCTCAACAACACCCACAACAACAGATACCAGCAAAATTCTCGCTGAGCAACGTCTCAGGCGCCCGGTCTCTCCTCACCTGAGCATCTACCGCCCTCAAATCACCTGGTACGCCAGTGGTCTGCACCGAATTACGGGTTCCGTCGCCTCCGGCGCTTTCTACACCTTTGCCGCTGCTTATCTCGTCGCGCCCGTTTTCGGCTGGCACCTCGAATCCGCCTCTATTGCAGCTGCATTTGGCGCTTTGCCCTTCGCCGCCAAGTTCTTCATCAAGTTGGGTCTTGCCATGCCGTTCACCTACCACAGCATCAATGGCGTGAGACATTTGGTTTGGGATACCGGTCGCATGTTGACGAACAAGCAGGTTATTCAGACTGGCTGGGCAATGGTTGGGTTGAGCACGATTAGTGCGCTTGCGCTTGCGCTTTTGTAAAGATTATTATAGTATATTGAGAGGTCTATCTTTGAAATTTTTTTGTCTGTGTCTGGATTTGATAAAGTATTATAAAGGTTGTATAAGAGGCTAAAATCGAATATCAGATTGATTTCCAATGATAAACTCCGGCATACATTGGCTTCTAGATATGTCCTAACATGAGCAACTATTCTAATCTACTGGACCTAGAGATGCCCATCTTTCCAGCGGACGGAGTGCTCGTTTGTACTCAATTGCATGGAAATCTTCAGCCAGACAGCTCTACACGTAAATCTTTGGATGTAATTGTCTTCTACGTGCATGAGCTAATTCGATACTGGACAGTTCCAGGGTTGGTAAACTGGCCTATAATCATGAATAAATAGTTAGGTTTCTGGTCACAATATGATCACCACTACTATTCAGCATTCACTTTGTTTATGATTTGGAATATCTTCTCTCAAATTCAATCAATTAGTATTTAGCAGGCATTGGTGATTAGAATGAAATATCAACTCATGACGCTGCGTAAAGCAGGAGAAAGAAAGGAAAGAAATTACTTCCAGGTGCCCATATTTTGTATTGATAGGTATACATTGAAATAACCCAGCCCATCCTGTATCCACCTACGCCGGTATGAACCATGGCATCTCCAGATTTTGACGGACTGACCGTGATATTCTGAGGGTTGTTAGAATGAAATGTACGTATCAAGAGGGGACGGTGTAGAGAAAGCATACATTCCAAATATCTCCAGGTTTCCACTCAACCTCTCCCCTTTCCCCCCATCATCTTTTCAATTTTGATTATCCATCAACGCCATGCACAGGACTTGGAGGCGGATTCGGCGGATAAGGAGGCGGCGAAGGCGGATATTGAGCTGATTGAGAAGATACGGTAGCGTAGTTGTGTGGTGTGTCTATTGTTGTAATGGTCTTGTATGGATAAGCGCGTATAGGGGTGGGGCTTATAATGTTCGTATCCATATCTGAGTCTATTGGTGATTGATAAGAGATGTGAAGGTTTTGGAACTATACGTAGTATATGGTTGAGTTGGAGAGTTGGTATGTAGAATTGGCGGAATTAGGGCTCGGCTGATATCGAGTTCGACTTAATTTTCAAAAGACAGAAAAGTATAGAATACCTAGGTAATAATAGCTATAATAAAAATGAATCAACGATAGTTGAGAAAGTGTTTAAAAATAGTGATTTTGCTGATGAACGCTCACACTTGAAAGCAACACACAAGTCAACTTCGATATTCGGAAGCGACAGACTTGTAGCTCTGTTTATATTGTAGATGGGAGCATCCCAGGGGATTTTAATAGCCACATACCCTTACAAACTTTGGAAATACCACGACGTCGTAGATGCATGTACTTCTCCACAATTGACATTTGTTATGCATCTAGGATACCTGCTTTCGCATGCAGGCCTGATTGATTGGGTTGTTGTTCCTTCCAGACCGCCATATTGCAAGCACGGGCAAGCAGTGTATACCTTTGATCCTGGTCATATTTATTTTCTTCTGTCTATTGCAGCCCAACCGGTTGAAAGCCGTCTACCTGTCATCTGGAACTTTCTTTTTTATGCTCCCAACTGCCGTCACATTCTTTTCTGATCGTTTATGCTAATGCTCGCAGAGCTAAAGCTAGCTGCCTGAATAGAACAGCCCGTTCGAAGACGACATATTGAAGGTGAAAAGGAACATTCCTCCTATTCATTGTATACGGTCTGCCTGTTGAGTCGACATATCCACGGGTAGAGTTGTACTGCAGATGTGTTTATACCTTAAATGAGAACAGTGTTGTCTCATCTCTACACCGTTTCTTTTGATCGTGATGATTGGTGAGCGTGATGGTCTGGCTACCTGATCAATAGAGCATAGCATTGTTCGACAATGCGGATTGTCTGTTCAGTATTTCCGTAATTGTATTCCTTCTCGAAGGGATCGGAGTTCTCTCCTTGAGCCTCCGCTTTTCAGCAGTGATCTGTCTGATGTTGACAATAGAGGTAAGCCACTACACTTCTACACTGAGTCAGCATTCTCGTCGACGTAAAATTCAATAATTGGTCTTGTTTCTCGGTGATGAAGTGGACACTTGGGCATAAGCAGAAGAAGAAGTCGGCATGCCATACAGAACTGTACCCTCATTAAATCATTCGAGTGTGCTGTCTGGCTTAGACCTATCAGTCCCGGCCAGGGTATGCAAGGAACCGTTGTAAATAACGCCAAATGTAAGTCAATATCAGCTTCGACTAATACCAGGTTGATGCCCGTGTGTAACTCTATGCCGTTGTATCTCTTGTTTCTCCACGCTGTAGTTACGAGTAATACTACATGACTCGGGGTCGCTATTTGGAATTGATGTCTTGCTGCCGACAGAGCCTGAAGAACTGCTCAAGAGTGGTAAGACTAGGAAAAACCATAACCCAATGGCGGCTTGAAGTCAAGCTTGGTAGCTGTCTTTATAATTTGTATCACGTAGGGGATGATTATATACCATGATACTGCGTATGTCTCATATATTTCGCCGTATATTAGCAACCACGTATTTTCTGCAACATCTCTATCACCACGAGTTCGGTGTATAAACCCAAGACCCTTTTCTTTGGGTACATTAATGTAACGATCCAAGTTCATTGTAACCTTGACGACCCCATAGTATCCACAGGTGATTGCCGAACTAGGTATATTTATCAACCACCTACGAACCAGTCATGTAGGGCATCCAAACGAAATCTGACGTTTGAAGTTAAAGTGAGGTCGCATTGGGCGCCTATACCTGACATTTAGTGAACGTCAATCGTGTAATTGGGTAGATCGTCTCTTTGAAGCATATCGCTGGTTTACATAGACGGCCAGAGCTCTGAAAGCCTGGCGCCTTGCAAGTCGACGTCGTCGGCGATCTGGAAGCTGTCAAGTGTTAATGCTAGCCAGACTCTGAGTGGAAACCAAGGGGGCCAGCCTATCTCATCAATTTGAATTTAGGGTAGAGAAAGGCCAGGAAAATGAGGAGAAAGGGACAAGAGCCGCTTGGCACCTTCCGTGATGTCCTTACGAAAAGGGACTAGCGCAGAAACAAGAACTTTAGTTCTGTCCAAATTAATTTGAGCATCATCACCAAACATTCGTTCGCAAATCCTTCCAACTCTCTTTTCTCCGGCTCCTCGTATCCCGGATAAGCGATTGCTCCCGGCGCAATTGCTTATTCTCTCTCTGCTTACACAATGACGACCGCCATCCCTCGCCAGACGATACGAGTCCTCTCGTCACGAGCACGCTCCTCCCTCAGACCGTCTTCCCTCTCCTCGTCGCAACGCACCTTTTCCAGTTCGTCGACCTGCGCCGGCGAAAAGAATAATGAGTATGCAGATAAGCCGCGCTGGTCGTACACTCCTCCCGGCACAAAGGCGCCTTTCAGTCTTCGTCAAATCGACAGTACCCGAGAGCCTTACCGAGCAAACGAGGACCCGGCAGTCTTGGACAAGTTCTATAGGTCACTATTGGGCCCGAACGGAGATAAACTGCTTTCCGAGGAGATTAAGTGGCTGGCAGTAACGCATAAGAGCTTCGATCAGGGTCGACGAGGTTATAATGACCGTCTAGCGCTGCTTGGTATGCTCCTACATCTTGATCTTGCCGAAACCGCGCTAACCCGGTGTCCAATCAAATAGGCAAACGAATCGTACAGCTACAGGCTTCGTTACTTCTCGTCCAGAACCCAGGCAAATACAAAACCGAGGTTCCGCCTTTGAGCAAGGCAGACCGGCGTAAAACCATCAAACATCCTGCTCTAGAGGGCCTCGAAAACCTCACACTGGATAATCGTGGATGGTTCACCCACAAGTACAACGTTGCGAGAGTTGCGGAAAAATACGGTTTGCTGAAGGTTCTTCGATGGGCGCCTGTGAAGGTAAGTTAACATTTTGCAATTTTCTTTACAATTGTCCTAATAGACTAATGTGTCCCGGACCAGCCCAATGATTTGGAACACTCCGGTCTCAACGTCGTCCTCACCCATACAATGTACGCTATCGTCGGAGCCATTGCCCTCGAAAGAGGTGGCGTTGAAGCCAATGAATTTGCTCGACAACGCATCTTGGCTCCCCAAGGATTGGGAAGCAATTGATTGTTCATGGGGCTGGGCTGTTAGCGGATGGAGCATTCAAGGCGTTCACCATATTTATGTCTTCTTCTCATGTAATTATATTGGGTTATGCGTGGTCGTTTGGTTGGTGTCTTCTACTGTCAATAGTTCAAAGAGGAATATATGTAGAACAGCATCTTGTATTATAAGACTTTTGACCGCTCCGATCATCTCAAAGTATAACTGTATGATGTTCTGATTGACCGCTACCTTCGCATATACAACAACCAGAAACGAAATAGGCGATGATGTATGATTCATCTGACACCGCCTGTGCAACGGTGGAGACTTCGCAAGAAGTCATTACACAGCCAGCTCTTATAGAACCGATGATAAAAAATATCCTACTCTCCGCACCTCAATATCGCAAGGGTCAGCAATAGAAAGCCTGATAGTTACAATTGACAGAATGCCAGAGTAAAGCAGGTGTTGTCTTGCACTGTCTTTAGAGAGCGTTGGTACGAAGAGAAGAGGGAAAGGAAAGAAGCAAAAAATTTGGAGAGAGAAAATATATGGAGATGAAGACGCTAGACTTTTTTGGGCCTGGACTGCGGAACTCCTGATGAGGTGGGCTACGAAGGCGCTGATTGGTGGGAGACTATAAGGGCCACATGTAGGCTCAATCAATATTATGGAGGAGCAGCACGATGATGTTGCCCGCAGTCCACGAGAACATCTACTTCACGACCTCGAATTGCTCTTTGGTTGTTTAAATCGATCGCCAAACGGAACTGCCGAAGATACTCGTCGAGATGTGCTTTTAATTAATTGCAATTCAACCTCCGCCGACGACACAACCTCCGAGTATCCCCCAAGAGGACCTCGCACAGCACTCACATCATGGCGTCGGCTGTTTTCTTCTTAGACTTGAAGGGCAAGGTACGGATATTATGCCGAATGTTTGGTCGTAACTCATGACTGCAATGCTATCTGAGCTGGCAGCGGCGATAATGTTGCGCGGTACTGACTGTGTGCATGCAGGCCCTTCTTGCCCGCAACTATCGCGGTGACATCCCCATGTCAGCCGTCGAGAAATTTCCTATCCTCCTGAGTGAAGCCGAAGAAGAAAGCTCAGCCGTGCCTCCCTGCTTTTCGCACGAGGGCATCAACGTACGTCTGCTCATCCCACGCCACTCGAAAAACACAAACTAATAGACCGACTGCAGTACCTGTATATCCGCCATAATAACCTCTATCTTCTAGCGCTAACGAAACGAAACACCAATGCCACGGAAATCCTCCTCTTCCTTCACAAAATCGTTGAGGTCTTTACCGAATACTTCAAAGAGCTGGAGGAAGAGAGTATTCGGGATAACTTTGTCGTGATTTATGAATTGTTAGATGAGATGATGGACTTTGGGTATCCGCAGACAACGGAAAGCAAGATCCTACAAGAGTTCGTCTTTTGAAGACCTGGGTTCTTGCGTGAAGGCTAACTTCGTTGACATCAACAGGTATATCACGCAAGAATCACACAAACTGGAGATTCAGGCCAGACCACCCATCGCCGTCACAAATGCCGTTTCCTGGAGAAGCGAAGGCATCCGCTATCGAAAGAACGAAGTATTCCTCGACGTGGTTGAGTCACTCAACCTCTTAGTCTCAGCAAGCGGCAACGTTCTGCGCTCCGAAATCCTGGGAGCCATCAAGATGAAGTGCTATCTCAGTGGTATGCCCGAATTGCGCTTGGGTCTAAACGACAAAGCCATGTTCGAGACTACGGGGCGAGCGACTCGAGGCAAAGCGGTAGAGATGGAAGATGTCAAGTTCCATCAATGTGTTCGTCTGTCTCGATTTGAGAATGACCGCACAATTAGCTTTATTCCGCCGGACGGAGAGTTTGAGTTGATGAGTTATCGTCTTAATACGCAGGTGAAGCCGTTGATTTGGGTGGAGTGTGTGGTAGAGTCTCATTCTGGTTCCAGAATTGAGTATATGCTCAAGGTACCGCAAGCAGGGCAATCCATTCCTCCATATCATACTAACTATCTTAATCAACAGGCGAAGGCCCAATTCAAACGCCGCAGCACTGCCAATAACGTCGAAATTCTTGTTCCCGTCCCCGAAGACGCGGATTCCCCGCGTTTCCGCACTAACATAGGATCAGTCCACTATGCACCTGAAAAGTCAGCCATCATCTGGAAAATCAAACAATTCGGCGGCGGCAAGGAGTTCCTCATGCGTGCTGAGCTCGGTCTGCCTTCGGTCAAAGGCGATGACGAGCACGGCGGAGGTATGACTGGTGGATTTGGAGGCAGTATGGGAGGAGCCGGCCAGACTGGAAAGGGGAAACGTCCTATAAACGTCAAATTTGAGATACCTTACTTTACAACGAGTGGTATACAGGTGCGATATTTGAAGATTATTGAGCCGAAGGTAAGTCTCTTGGAGAATAAAGAACAGGAACGAAAGAGGAACACTAATGTTTCTAGTTACAATACCCATCTCTGCCGTGGGTACGATACATTACACAATCAGGCGACATTGCCGTGCGCTTACCGGATGTGCAATGATTAGTTGAGCAAGGATGGAGCAGAGTATAGCTGTATTGAACAAACTATCTAAACAATTAGATCCAATATTATAATGAGCGTTCGTATCGAGTCAATGTGTTGTCAGCTTGTAGTCTTGGCGGCACTTCACGCCTTCCTAGATACAAAAGCAAACCAGAGTCCTAATATTATCAAGATTATGTATCATCAGGATTGTGAATGGTGGGTATGGTACCGTCTTCAGAAATTTGAAAAGCAACTCCGCCATAACGGCAGCCCCTGGATTAAGTAGCATGACTGAGGTGCCTCTGTCAGAAACCCTATTATTTGATGGGAGGCTCAACTGCCATGCATAGGTCAGAAAAACATACAGGGATAGTAGAAATAATATCTGCATACTTGATGCAAAACAAGTCTTAGAACTAGCTACCTACCAAACTCAGCCAAAGTTTGGCTAATCGCTAACACGCATCTCCTTAAAATCCGACGTTAACCCACATGAGGACGCTTTAGTCGAGCCATTCTTCTCCAATGATTTCTATAGCAATCACCAACTATCAACACCGCTTCTGATATGACTTCTATGACAGTCAAAGAAGCATCTCTCGCAGTACATTGATAAATCAAAATGACTCTGCAAAGCCTGCCCACAGAGATGATACAATTGATAGCCAGCTATCTGGGAAAAGAAAGAGACATCAATTCATTATCTCGCACAAATAGCCACCTATACGCTGTTTTGAATTCATATTTATATCAATACAATCGTCAGAACAGCAACAGCTCAGCCCTCTTATGGGCTGCCAAGCATGGGAATGAGGCTGCTGCTCGAACCAGTATTCGCGAAGGTGCCAATGTCGAAGCGTCCGAGAACGGCAGAACATCGTTATCATTCGCTGCGGAGGGAGGTCACATAGCAGTAGTGAAGCTTTTGCTTGAGACTGGAAAAGCGGATGCTAATTCTAAGGATGAGAATCTCACAACATCATTATTATTTGCTGCACAGAATGGTCACACAGCAGTAGTGAATTTTTTGCTTGAGACAGGAAAAGCTGATGTTAATTCTAAGGATAAATTAGGTCATACACCTTTATCCCTAGCTACAATGGAGGGCCACGAGGCAGTAGTGAAACTACTGCTTGATAATCCAAGTCTTGATATTAATTCCAAGAGTGGAGCGGGCTACACACCATTATTCTGGGCTGCAATCAAAGGCCATGAAGCGTTAGTGAAAATTCTGCTTGATAATCCAGGACTTAATATCAATTCTAAGGGTTATATTGGTCACACGGTATTGTCCTGGGCTGCGCAGAACAATCAAGAGGCGTTAGTAAAACTACTGCTTGAGACCAGAAATATTGATGTCAACACCGGGAATCGTGATAATCGTTCGCCATTGTCATTCGCGGCGCAGAAAGGCCACACAGCAGTAGTGAAGCTTTTGCTTGAGTCTGGAAAAGCGGATGTCAATTCTAAGGATATATCAGGCCATACACCACTATCCCTAGCTGCAATGGAGGGTCACGAAGCAGTGGTAAAACTACTACTTGAGACTGCAAATGTTGATGTCAACACTAAGGATCATCGTGGACGAACGCCACTTTTCTGGGCTGTATGTAAGGGACATGAGGCAATAGCAATCCTGCTGTTCAAGGCCGGGGATGTGGAGATCAATCTCCGGGATAATACGAATCGTACCCTATTATCCTATACTGCACAAATGGGTCAAGAGGCTTTGGCGAGACTGCTGCTTGAGACTGAAAATGTGGATGTTGAGTGCACGGATGATAATGGCCATACAGCATTATTGCATGCTGTCCATCGCGGCCACCTAGTGTTGGTAAAGCTCTTGCTAGAGACTGGGAAGGTGGATGTCAATATTAGTGATCGAAACATCGTTTCACCATTCTTCCTCGCAGTCTACTTCCGTCAGAAAGAGATCGCAAAGCTGTTACTCGCGACTGGAAAGGTGGATGTCGATTCTAAGGATTACCGTGGCAGCACATCACTCAATTGTGTTGCAGGAGAAGGTGATGAAGATATGGTGAGACTACTACTTGACACCGGACAAGCGGACATCAATTCTAAGGATATTTGGGGTATCACACCACTTATCCATGCTGTTCAGCGTGGCAAAGAAGCGGTGGTAAAGCTCCTACTTGAGACTGGAAAATTGGATGTCAATGCTGTAGATAATCAAGGTCATACAGCATTATGGTGGGCTGAACAAAACCGCCATCAAAGACTGATTGAGTTACTATGTAGTTTAAACTAGACACTTTCACATTCATGAATGTAGATCAGACCTGGGATTTGCTCTCTGGGCCGTGACTTCTTATATATAAAAAGAAAATAATTAGTACAGATAGCCATATATGACATAGCATAAACCTGTGTACACTATATAAAGTCTTCCTTAGTATACCTTGATTTAAGCGAGGACTCATACTTAAACTAAGCTAGTTAAGAGGCTCCTAACAGCGGCAAAATCAAAATTGAATTAAGTGGGAATTCCCCATTTAGTCCGCCGTACTATCAGACTCTTCCAGTAGAGGGGTAGAACTGCAGAATGTTTCGCAGAACATCTCGACAGCAGGAACCCCCTGTTGAGGCTAGCAAAACCCGAAATCTTTGAAACCCCAAAAAATCAAATCAAAATGTCGTCCACATCCAGTCTTGCCCGTTTGCCTGTTGAACTTATCCATGCAGTGATTGGGTCTCTTCCCAACCGCGACATCAAGAGCCTTGATCCCCAGTGAACTCGCTAAAGTGAGTGACCATCACATCTCAGAGATCGTTGCCGATGCCTATGTCCTCAAGACCGGATTGAACTGCCGTGGTTTCGATCAGCCAAATGAAGAATTCAATAACCTAACCACATTACTGGGGCAGCCGGGATTCAGCTACCTCGACCTAGCTTTCATCGCCGATGGACAATACAGGCATTGGCAGGAATGGTCATCTATACGTAGCGGCTACCTTAAACGTGCTCTCGGCGTGAGTTCGGATCTGAGGCACATTAGCCTTCGCTTCATAATTAGCTATACCCAGATAAGAGACTGGGCGTCCGGCGGGAGGTACCGGTATGCTGAACACTTCATCCCGCTTCGCACGATTTTCCCCATTGACAAATGGAAAAATTTGCAACACTTTGGACTATCGGGCTTTTAGTCAGCATAGAAGATTTACTCTCAGTTCTCGCAGCATTACCGAGAACTCTGCGCTCCGTTGAACTGAGTTTTTTATCCTTCGCCGGAGAGACGGTTGACTATTACCATCTTCTGGAGGCAATGCACGACACGCTAGACTGGCATGATCGTGCCGTGAACGAGAGACCAGTGGTGACCATCCATATTCCTGAAAACACGGGAGACAGCTATCGGTGCATGGATGCCGCCGCCAGCAAGTTTCTATATCATCAGGGGCCGAATCCATTCATAGCGCCACACTTAGCAGGAGTAAAGCGGACTGGATTTCGGTATCAAAATGATAATGCACCGATGGAGAAGCTTGAGTGAATGATAGCCTATGAAAATAAAGCACTGAATTGAGCTAGTTTCCTACTATGCTTTCGTCGACGCTATTTCGGCATAACTTTGTATGTTGATTAGTTTACTCAATCACCCTTTATTATAAGTAGTATGTTAATTGAATATTCTAGTATTAATTTAGAGTAAATGAGGTATTTCTCATGAAGTTTCAGTGCAGAGTGATGCAGAATCTACTGAACCGATTATTGCTCTGGATGAGATGCCATCTGTGTAAGTCAATATCATCTTTGTACTAGATTACGGTGAGAACGACTATGTGTTGCGTATACCTTCACGTTCACTGCATGAAGTTGCCAAACATGATTACGCTTACCAAGCTTACGAAGATTTTGCGAATGGTGCCACTGCCAATACGACTAAATAAAACGAAGTTCATTCTGATCAGATCCGATTCTGAGATCAGCAAGCGAAACATTCATACCACGCAGTGACGCCAAATCGCCCTAGGACCCACCAGAAATATGTGTATATTTCGATCTCTTGATTATTCTACCCACACTGCGCTCCAAACCTGGAATAATAGAAATTCATATAATCATTTGATATTACAAGCACTATATTGTACAGGAAGTCGGTGCAGATCTGACGTAATAATAACCTGTATACCATCCGGGCCGTTCATGGACACTATACAATTATTAATAAGAATAGACACAATCGATCTCAAGAAGCCTCCGCTAACTCCCAGGAATATTTGCAAACATATCTTCCGTCCCGGATACGTATTCAGTATCTGGATTAATCCCATAGGTCCCCCCTCTCTAAGCAGAAACCAGAGGTTTTTAATAGCATTCAGATTCGGTGAATAGGGTAGCCAAACCAAGGGTTTTATGCCACTAACCGCAAACCACTGCTTTGGAAATCGTATATAACTGTCTTGAAGAGTCATATCCAAACAAAAAATCAGACTAGAAGCTGTTGGGCAGGGGTTGCTATAGAATTTCCTAATTAGGGGGCCATTAGCCCTAAAAAGCCTGCGCACTAAACCTATCTCGGAATCCCATCGTGAATAAAGCATCCATCACATAAAACATTTATTAAATAGACTACATGAGAGTCAAAGCAGAATGTATAAGACGAGCACAAACTTAACCAAGAATACGATCGATTCTTCCGCCCTTTCGAAAATCTTTAGTATCAAAATTTTGATGTGCTGACTACAACTCCAACGGACCTCCAACACCTCCTATCCCGGGACAAACTGACCAGCGTCCAAATTCTACCAAGATATTCTAAACGAATCGATCACCACAAGCTCTCCCTCAATGAAGTTGTTCCGCTCGCGCCGCGCGGGAATGTGCTCGCTGTAGCTGTAGCGTTCGACGCGAGCCCCTTCCACCAGAATCCTATTGTGCTCAAAGATAATTTGTCACTGACGTCGCAGCTGGGACTGAGCACCGAAAAAGAAGGGCACAATTACGCAACTTTTGTTTCCTACAGAGTTAATCACTGCAGAGAAGGGAATACAACTGTTATATCCTCTCTCTTTTTCGTCCATTCCTAGACTTGATGATATGGAATTAAAGTCGCTTGACGAGAACCAGTAAGCCTGAAAATGACCATAATGATGCCCAGATAGTCTACACACAGTTGTCAGACACTCTCGCCGTCGTGCTACTTTAAGATAAAAGAGAGGATAATGCTCAATCATCCCGTATATGCATGAATACACTCACTGTTCGCATTTCAATCTATTGGCCGGTTTTTTTGATACATAATAGCTTATCAAGTAGTTTTATAGTCTTGGTAGCGAATGATCTCGCTCCTGAATATAGGTATAAAGATAATTGACCCCATCATTACCACTATGATATCTGTGTACGCTCTCAAACCTACTGTTAGGCTCTAGAAAACTAAAAGATTGTACTGCATAGCAGGATCTTTTCGAAGTCCAGATCTACGGCAGCACCGGCTACAGGCGTGGATATACTGACGGAGAATCTCCTAGGAAGGAAGTCTAATGTATCTATAGATACAGAAGGGGATCGGGATAGATTCTAAAATATACGGTCACATAAGATGATGAATGATTTTTATAAACAGAAAACGACGGAATAGATGTCATACCTATGTACTATCATTTATATATACATTACAAACAAATTGGCATTCAATTAGGTAGATGACTATGAAGAGACTGGGCAGTTCTTAGTCTATAGTCACAGCTATTCAGTGAAGTATCCAACCAGTCTGAAGGATACGTCAAATGTAAAGGGAATGCTTGCAATTGTAAATAAAGACCCATGCCATCCACTAACCACTTATCCCCAAATTTTCCCGTTAAAGTATATGTATACCTGCATTGCTCAACTCACTCGACGAATGCCCCGTGAGCAGCCTCGTGGATACCACCAGATGCCATTTATTTCCATGCATTGGTTCTTCCTCTCAACTGCCCTCAAGTATTGTTTAACGATTTATATAAGACAAATAGCGATGTCCCAGTGAATTTGTGGTTTTTTTCACAGATGTAATTCTCCAAGTATCACGATCTTAGAACTCGATCAATTGTAAGACTGACTAACAAACTGACGGACCATACTTATGAGTTTACATTCAGTGAAATATGATTAGGGTATCTGTTCATTTTGGCTATGTACATGAGGTTTGTTTATATCATCAAAGCATCGGATCCAGATCCGTACCGTCATTCAAATAGATTTCGCAAGTAACAACGCCTCGCTCAAGATAAATCGTCAAACCACCAGGATCGTACAATCCAACGGACGATGAAAGAGCCGCGCGAACCTATCAAATCTATGGCATGACGCCGGCAGTTCATACCACTCATTCCCGCAAAGACCCATATTGACTGCCATTCTGACCCTTAGAATGTGACGCGGCAGACGTGGACATCGGCAGAGGAAACCCATCACCACCGTGACCCGCCGAAGCTGCCTTAGCAAACCCTTCTCTCGCCAACATCGTATTTAGCACCGCACAATTATAGGCAGCTTCGCCGGGAGGCACAACCACAAAGATATACGTGTTATCTGTGAACCTGCCAAGAAAGACGTTGAATTGCGGCGTCTTGGTGTGCATGACCAAAAACCCCGCAGAAGCCGGAGTAGTATGTGTATTGCGAGCTGCGCAGTGTTTGAATGCCTTCATGATATTGGATAGTCGTTCATGACGGTCATAAATCGGATTCAGGCTTCCGATCTCAGATGCAAATGACGTAACCGTTAAGAAAGTCGAGCGCTCAAATAGGATTACTTCTTCCGCATCGATCTTGGTCGCAAACGCGCTCAGAAAGCGCTCGATAACATACAGATTCGGAATGAGTTTGTGCACTATCCCAGCCCACGCTTTGTACAGTGATTGATCCCAGATACTGCTGCCAAAGGTATCGATAGCGAAATGTTTTGAGCGATGGCGGATCAGTGAGGACCTTTCCTCGTAGATGCGTTGTCGATGCTCGGCTTGTATTAGATCAAGCTTGTGGATTAGACAGAACACGTGGGCGCTAGGACTGTGTTGGTGCAGGGCTTCAATGACGGCGTTGTAGGTATCGAGGTCGCGTTCGACTTCGCGGGATTCAATGTCGAACACATAGATGAGGACGGCGACGTCGGAGAATATGTTGCTTCGTTGACCGCCGAGGTAGGTTTCCATAAAGGCATCTTGTCTACAGAAGTCAGTTCTGCAAGAAACAGCAGGAAGGCAACAAATTACCCTCCACAATCCCATAGATTCAGGGTCAGGTTCCCCATAAACTTCACATGACTATGTTCCACATCAATGGTTGCACCTAATCGGCGCACGTCCTTTGCAACATAGTTGCTGAATATAATCGATCGCATTGATGACTTTCCAGAGCCACTTTTGCCCATGAGAAGGACCTTCCTCTTCTTCTTGCGGTGGTCCATGCTGGATATGGCTGGCTATTCTAGCCGTGTAGACGCGATCTGATTATGCGGTAGATAACTGAGGTGGTCGTTCTGAGTTGATGGTGTCGCATGGACAGTGGTCCTTTGCTAGAACTGAGTGGACACTTCCATACAGGTGGGTATTTATGAGTATCTTCGATAACCGAATGAACAGGTGCAAAAAAAAAAAGGAAATATTAGTTATATCAACTGCTCCGCGCAGTGATTGATTGAATATTGTACATCAGTGTTGGAAGAACAATTAGTTGGATGAATGAATGAGGTGAACAATGAAGCTAATTGGAGATACGGCAAGGCAGGAAAGCCAGTGCGTCATTACTAAGAAACGCCGCTAATAACTAACAGCTCAAGTGGGGTAAACATGTAAAGACATAAGGAATAATATTCTCTACAGGTCCGAATATGGAGTAATTATATGCTCAAGTATCTAGGCCACTATTACATCCCGCCATATGCCCAAAAAGCGTGCAAGGAATTAAATCAAGAGACTGTAAAGAAGCGAAAGGAAACCAGACAGACTGTTGTTTTCTGCCAAGAATTAAATCGATCCGTCGGTGGTATCGATTTTCTGATATTATTATGATGGTAGGTAAGCTGTAGTCATGCAATCATATGTCGCACCATCAAGGAGGCATCTTTGCTGTCGTGAGAGGGGAACTCATTCAACCATTGGTATCATCATCAATCAGCGTCTCTGTATTCAATTAAAGGTGAGAGCGGAAAAAGTCATGGCGGACAAATAGAAGCGAAGTATATAAAAAGTTCGTCATATTTGAAAATGGACATGCCGAGATATCGCGGAGCCGATTAGAATACAGTGCCATCGGATATGATCATAATTGGTGGTTCTTTGGTATTTGGTCTTGAGACTTCTGCAATCTCGCGTCCGCCCTATTGTTTAGTGGTTAAAATTTGTTTCTAGAACTGGGGAGAAGAATGGCTCACCTTCCATGTGCCAGCTTCAAGCAGCTGAGCCAGAGATAGAGCGTCATCACCACGGAGACCGAGCTGATGATTGACCTCCTCCAGTAAGTCGTCCAGGAATCCCACAGTGGCAGCGCGCCATTCAACAATAACGTCGTCATCTGCGGAAAACACCGGAACAACTTCCATGCTCGGTTGGCCCGTCCTTCGAGCATTATCTGCATAAGCCTCGAGACCCCTCTTCATCTCCGCATCCTTAAGGGTCAACAGTCCCAAATCAATCAAAAGACCGCCGTTTCGGTACTCCGGAAGACCTGTTAGAAGCTCGGCGCCAGCGAAGTGGATATTCATCAACCGCGTCATAGGCACCATTATAGAATAGCATAACCATTGTGTCAGCTTATGGAACGGTGCAATGCCCTCCCAAGGCTTGGCTGGCGGTTGTTGTGGCAAGGTAGAGCACCTCCACGCATCGCCAATAGAAACTCCGTCGATTTGTGTCCGTGATGGTGGCCAGATACCAGCTAGTCCGTCCATCAGCACGGCCCATAATGTGGGTATCGACACGATTGGAACTGATGAGGCCAGTGTGGTTGGGTGAGAGAGTAGGTAGTCTATATTATCACAGTGAGTCTCAGTCTTATTCTGAGGAGAAGGAAAATATACCAAGCATATTGCCCGGCCGGGCATCGACTCCAAAAAGCTCTTGATCGTTCAGCGCCTCGGAAAGTCGTTGCAAAAGGCCCGCTCGACCCTCTAATCCTGCAAGCGGGTTCTGCTCCGAGTGTTGCATACCCCTAGCTAACGCTTCAACAGTCACTTTCTTCAACCCTGCACCATCGACCTGGCATGGCTCAGTGGGATCACTGCTGAATAAACCCGTCTTGAACATTTCCAGACTTGCCACGGCAAGGCCCTCACTCCGCGAAAACACCTTTCCGGACTCTTTGGATTTGTACGTCCACTTGTTTCCTGCTCCTGCATCCAGCAAGACTGATATCAAAAACAGGTCGATCAGTCTTCTCGTTCGTTCTGTGGGATCGATTGTGCTGGGCCATGACTGTAAAAGTTGGTCGATTCGTGGTCTTCCGCCGACTTCGAAATGTTGCCAACGACCGTGGGGGGGAATTGACGAGTAATCAGGGGCATAGTCTCTCTAGAATTAAATTAGGGAAAGCCAACATAGAGACCGACAAAGGGCACACCTTTATGATTGAAACGACGTATGATGCAGTCGCTTCAAACTTGCTCATGTCCACATCAAAATGCGTCAACTGATCTGCTCTTGCTTTTTGAAGCACAATTCTGGAGCGCTCTCGGACGGCATGTATACTTCGTAGGTAGGCAGCTGGGTCAAGACTTGGGTCGGGAGGCTTGGAGATTGGAACCTCTGGAATCGAGACTGGTAGATATCCGGTTGATTTGATTGCGGACGACCTTAGGGAGGCTGTAGAATTGCGTGTACTATGCGCCGACTGAGCATCTTGATCCTCCTCGCTGTGAATTGAATGTTTCGAATCTTTCCTCTTGAATAAACCCATTCTGGCTGAACTCTATCTGAGTTATCTGGGTATGTTGATGGTATTTGACTGCGCGCCTCCCGGTATAAGAAAGATAGGTCGAGAGCGGGGAAGGGGTGAGGGGAGAATCAAGGGAATTAGATGACGCGTGCTGCAGGCATGGAAAACCCAACCTTTCACAGGCCAGTTGGTCACAACGCAGTTGGGTCGTATAGATCACAGCTCGATTCGAATATGGCCTTTATTTTCGCGGTTTTGAAGACTGGAAGCGGCCTCAGAACGAGGTATTCGAATTCATAGTACTTTTTTTGTCAAGCAAGGAGCCGTTCGTTTAGTCGGCGGGACGACTATCTTAGTGCTTATCAAGAAACAGCTTTTGGAGAAGAAGAAAAGCAAAGGAACGGGGAGACAAATAAACAACAGCAGAAACGAAGACCAAAAAAGAATCAAAGCAAAGTTGAAGGAGAGAAAGTTTAGTCTGGGGCTCCTGAGTCCTGACTAGCTAGCTACTGGGAGCTAGAGCCTGGACCCTGCAACAACTGAGTTACTTTGGAACTCACTGAACCCGCGGAGTAATTGACTGTATGTAATTTGACTCCGAGAAAACTAGGTTTAGTTGGTAGTAAGGGACCATTGCACATACTACCAGTCGTATCAGTCTATTGCTATCTGGGATCTTCTCCGTGGTGTTATCCTCCCCCCTACACAATATAGCCCGCACGACTCGAAGCTGTCTGCATGAACCAGCTGCGCAGACCCTTATTTCCCTGGCCCGCGCAGTGTAACAATACATTAGCCTGCACCCCCTCATGGAGTTAGCCCATACGCTACTGGACGGAGTGTACCGTCGGACTACGTGGATGTATATCAAGCTTGCATGCCATGATTTGGCATATGGATAACACATTCAACACTGTAGTTGATTTACTACAGCAATAATACAGAGATAGCCCTATACGCGGAGTCTGTTTCCTGGGCCTCAATTTGGCCTGTGCTGATTGTGTGCGCGTGTCAAAGCACGGACTCCCGCCGACCGGTACATGTTTACAACCATAGAAGTACATCTACCTGTTCGCTGCGGACACGCGATCAGAATAGGGGCAACCCTGATAAGCTGATCGTTTGTAACTAGCCAAATAGTGATACACAGCCGATCCTTCTACTATGTGGTAGTCAGAAATATGCATCCCCGCAGTACTCCTCCCATGCTCCCTAAAGAGCTATAACCCGTCTCGTCTAGTCGTGTGTTATCTGATTACTTGCTGTGGCAAATTTCACTTGCCAATTCAGCGACGAGAGTCAATGATCCTTTGACTTTTGATCGGAGTGCGTAGCTAACGGCATTAGGACCGTGAAAACAATCCGATTGTTCCTTAATCTAACGTATGTCTTAATACGGAAACTATTGCTCTGTTAGGAAAGGGAGAGTAACGATCGTGCTTTAGCGTGTTGGGTAAGAGTAAGAGAGGGAAAACAGAAAGCAAGAGAAAAGAAAGGAACAACAAACTTACAGACGCAAAAATAAGCACGAACGAAGCCTCGGTTCCAAAACCTTGACACTGGGTCGCATATACAGTCTGTGATTCGTGTGAGTCAGAATGGACCACGGGGATTGCGCCGAAGCACCTGTTAAATGACTCGAATGGATACGACTAATACGTATGTATCGCGACTCTGCAATAAAACATGCTAATATGATCATAGCCGCGTAGCGTGCCGTAATTGTAGCGGTGTTAGAAGTAGATTCTTGACAGAGCACCAGGATTAGCATCAGAATTGCTAAACTGAACATACGTTTACATTTGACATGCTCTCAGAGCGAAATGTACTCGGCCCAAATTGAAGACAATTTTCACATGGCATTCGACTAAGTTTCGCCAGTGTGCTATCAATAGTATTCAATGGTCATTAACGTTCAATAGTCGAGTAGGTACCCCGGATATTGAGCAGGGATTGGCGGAGACATTGTGTGCTCGACGGGAAGACTTCCGATGCGTTCAACCAAGACGAACTTTGAGGTTGAGGCCCACACTAGGTACAAAAGTTGGCCCATTTGACAATGTACTACATTGTACATGACTCCACGTACTGTATGGAGAACGATTGGCACTCTGGATAGAGTCATGTGACGGTCATGGACAAATCCATAGTTAGTCGGTAATTTCATTAATCTGTTCCTTGGCATTGGCGCCTTAGGCAGAAAACGGGGTCACCTCACCAGCCACAGGACCAGCTCTATTTCACTGCCACTGTGGCACAGGAATACTATGTTTAGCCACATATGAGTGGCTTTCGATATGTAGTTCACTCTCTTGCACAACATTACTGACAGCACTTCGTTTCAGGCATGGATTCTCTCCGATCCACCATATTATCACTTGGTTAACATCGTTTACTTGTATGGCCATTTATAGTCTTCATGAATCGACCCCTGATACTGTGTGCCCCTCCAAGTATCCCGCACAACCTTGAAGCGCCTCCTTATCGTTTCTGCGCCGCCTAACGAGAATTACTTCACGATGGATGATCTCGCCGGTCTGAGCTGGACTCCCAGCTCCAACGAGACGAACAAGAAACCCCTGCCCATGAGCTCTGGTTTAGTGAACACGATGAGCGTCCCCTCGATCCAAGCGCGCCCAACGCCACCGCCATCATCAAACGGATATTCCTCCAACCCGCCATCGAAACCTGCGACTCCGGCTAACGACAGCTTTGCTAATTTGGTATCTTTTGGAGCGTCTAATAATAACAAGAATCTGTCTTTGCTTGAGCAGCAGAAGAAGCTACAGGAACAAAAAGCTACGCAGGAAGCCGAGAAACGGAGTCAGTACGAAGCACAATACGGAGGCCGGAATGCTCAGTTTTGGGATACTTTAGATCAGAGAGGGAGTGCAAGAATTGCGTCACCAGCGTCTGCGGAGAAAAGCTCATCTCCGGATGAGGACGATTTACTAGCTGCATTCAGTTCGGCAGCCCCTGTGGATGCATCTACGAACTTCCCTATCCCTTCTACCAATACTACCCGGTCAGCGACTCGAAGTCCGTTGAACGGGACAATAAACGAACCTGCGAACAACATGGGATTTGATGACGATGACGACCCATTTGGTCTAGGGACAATGCAACCTTCTAGGACAGTAGCGGTTCAACGCACAACGCAGGATAACGATGATGATGATTTTCTTGGATTATTGGGAAAGCCCGTGTCTGAGACAGCGCCTGCTAGGGCCAAGTCAAAATCATCCGCACCAAGTCCTCAAGCTCATGTCGATGATCCACGGGACCGCGCCGTCGCCGAATTGGTTGACATGGGATTTCCGCCAGAGAAGGCTGCAGAAGCTTTACAGAGTACAGATTCCGGTGTAGATGTGCAGGCTGCGGTTGGATGGTTGTTGAATCAGGCGCACTCAGAATCACGGCAAAAAGCGAGATCTAAAGCGGGACTGCCACCTGAAGAACATCCGCCGCGCAACCGAGAGGAACAACGACCACGTAAACAAAATGTCCCATCATGGATGAGAGAAGGGGAGACACAGGCACGGCGAGGAGATAGCAGATCGCCGCAGCCACATGAGCGAGATGTCAGTGAAATGGCTGCTAGCTTTGGCAATTCGTTATTCAAAACCGCAAATTCACTGTGGAAGCAAGGAAGCAAGAAAGTGCAACAGGCTGTTCAAGAGTTCAATGGCGAGGCAGATGCAAACCAACCTAAATGGATGCGAGAAGCTGCTGCGGCTCGAAGTTCAGAAGAACGCGGTGCTCGTCCTACAGTTCCGTCGAAAGGTGTACAGCGAGGTCATGTACCTGAACAGACACCAAATATGACGGATGAAGCCTTACTATTAGAGTCAGGTGCTGGCCGGCCTACCCGAAGTGCTCCTCGAAGACCTGGCTCTGTAGAGCCGCGTCATCAATCTGTGCCTGCACCTTTCACCGAAGCACCAGCTGAGAGGCGAGAGAATAAGAACCCCTTTCGGCAACCTCACACTCAGCAACAGCAAAAACAACCGCGGCCACCTCAAGATTTCGGCAGGGACGTCAAAAGCCGGCTTTCTCGAAATGCTTTGGAAGAGGAATCAGCACAGGCATATGTCAGCCCAGCTCGACGTCGGAGACCGCAACAGGCTGCTCCTTCGTCATTCGCTGAGGATAATAATGTAGATTTACTGGATAGCACCAAACCCAAAATGCCAGCCTCCGCAGAACCACCCGCAACAACTCCAGTTGCGCGAGCTTCAAAACCATCAACAACTATCCCATCACGACCCAAAGCCCCCGCGCGCACAATCCCTCCAGTCTCACAGTCGGCACTTTCATCATCTCACAAGGACCGCGAAAGTGGAAATGATGCATATAAACGAGGGGATTACGGCGCGGCTCATGAGTCCTTTACGAAAGCACTGTCCCATCTTCCTGCAGGCCATCCAGTGACCGTATTAGTACTCAGTAATCGAGCCATGACTGCTTTGAAGATCGGCGAACCGAAGGTAGCCATCTCTGACGCAGACACGATTCTCACATTCATCGGGCCTGCAAAAGGTGAAGGGGAAACCATTGAACTCGGGAACGGTCAACCCGCAAAACCAATGAAAGACTTCTTTGGAAAAGCGCTTATGCGCAAGGCTGAAGCCCTCGAGCATCTTGAGAGGTGGGCCGATGCGGCACAGACATGGAAACAGGCCGTTGAAGCCGGCCATGGCGGTAGCACAAGTATACAAGGTCGAAATCGATGCGAAAAAGCAGCTGGTATCAGCAAACCTGCTCCAACTGCCGCCGCACGGACTGCTGCATCACGTCCGCCTTCCAAAAAGCCGTCACCAGCGCCTCGTACATCTGCTCTGAGCGATCTTTCAGACCAAAAAGCAGTCCCCACAGCTGAAGCAGTCGCGCGTCTCCGCGCCGCCAACGAAGCTGCCGAGCGTGCCGATGAGGAGAAATTGGCTCTAACAGATAGCGTCGACGCGAAAATCACAGCATGGCGAGACGGCAAACAAGACAATCTACGCGCTTTGTTGGGCAGTCTAGAAAATGTCCTGTGGCCCGAGTCGGGGTGGAAGAAGATTAATATGTCCGAGTTGATTATGGCGAATAAAGTCAAGATCCAATATATGAAGGGGATTGCGAAGGTGCATCCTGATAAGGTAGATCTCTCTCACCCTTCCAATATTTTGCTTTGGCCATAATTTGCTGATTTGGATAGATTCCTACGAATGCCACCACAGAGCAACGAATGATTGCAGGAGCGGTGTTTAGTACACTCAACGAAGCATGGGACAAGTTCCGGCAGGAGAATAATCTATAAATATCATCAACTTAGAAGAGAAACAGAGGAGCATACATAGCGTTGAATATTGCATATCCATACGGCACATCTAGTGTGATACCTTTAGGCATCATGAACATATTACGAAGAATTGAAATGATACATAGATACACAGAGAAACAAACCATAGCATAATAAATCATCTCTCATAGCTTCTAGCGTTTTTATTTCTATAGATATAGACAATTCATGTAGGTCGCGAAGGCCACAACTCCCTGGCCTTCCGCTCATCCTCCGCAGACCACGAGCGAGGCAACACTGCAAAGACGAGGTATGAAGTATGCGTCTTGAGATCAGGCTCGGTGCGATGAACCAATCGCCCCATTTCGTATGAAGGAATCTGCGATGATTTTTCCTCGGTCTGATTGTTCGGTTGTTGTACATCCGATTCTTCTGTTTTGATATGCTGTTCACTTGACTCCTCAACTTTGATATCGGCGCTATCAGTGGCTTCGCCATTAGCAGCAGCTGCCGCCGCAGCTTCAGCCGCCTCTCTTTGTGCTTTCTGAAACTCCTTTAATCGACTCTCAACAACCCTCAACTTGCCCACAGCCTCTTCCACCGACTTCGGATACACCATCGCCCTTCTGACGCCCTCGGTGTCAAGACCAACGACTTCTCTGCGGACTTCGATCCGTCGATGCAATACCTCCACCATTGATATCTGTAGCCATCCATGTTGCCGGAGGACGCTGATTGTTTTTTGGACTTGCTCCATGCATGGCGAAAATGTACATATGCGGACTGCGCTTGACGGGTCGAGCGGGGATATAGAGCCGTTGGAGGGGTGACGGGTGAGGTGCTTGAGAGCTAACCAGGGAGCTGGAAGATCCAGAAAGATTGCGTTCGCTTTAGGTGATGATTTCTCAGTGGAGGGCCCATCAGGAAGTAAAAATCCATCATTGTAGACGTCACGGTGCGTGACGCGGACGACGTCTTCGAGGCCATGTTGTTTCAATTCCTCCTGGACTTTTGTTGCTCTTGTTGCGTGAAATTCGAAACTGCATACTTTGCCGAATCGGGTCTTTCGCTTCTTGTTTGCTGGTTCAAGACTTGCATAGCCATTGAAAACTGCGCGAGCAGCGGCATGCGTAAATGAACCACTCCCCGCACCAGCTTCAATAATCGTTTTGCCAGGCGCAGCACGCAATCTGTGCAGAATATAGCTATAATCCGGAGTATATACAACCTGCGTTCGATGCGGCAAGGCCGAAGTCCACGATTCAGGTGTCGGCGGTATTAAATGGATAAACCCACTACTCGCAGCTTTTGGAGACGCAGCAGCTGCAGCATTGCTGGTAGTAGTATCATCACCACCATCCGCCAAAGCAGCCGCTTTTCTTTTCCCTTTCGTGCGCGATCTTTTACCCGTATTGACGTCTGACGCTAGGATCTGAGACCCCCATGGTTGATCGATTAGTGTGCTGTGAGGGAATGAGCCGAAGCGTGTGTTTACGACTTTGCCTTCGTCGTAGCCTTGTTCTTCGTCATCGTGGGTGCGGAGGATTGTCGGGACGAGGGCGTCTCGTCGGAGGTGGAGGATGGCGAGTTGGTCGGCGGAAGACGTTGTGCCGGGGTTGAAGAATGGGGACGGCATGCTTGAGAAGAAAGCGACTCTCCAAATATTAGAGAGTCAATCGTGTTAGGAGAGTAGACATGATTGTCGCATGCAGGTTGGTTGAACTTTTTTTGCGGCCCGTCGTAGAGCTCACCCAAGGTGGTTAGACTAGGGTTAGCAGGGTTACTCACCCTCTGTGACTTTGGGTGGAAGGGGACTCTGTCAACTTTTTTGAGTCACAGCCCCTCCTTGCGCCATTCTCCAGGTCAACAATAATAAAGCCCCCTCATCCATTCTCATTTTACTTCTCTCCCTTTCATTATTCCCTTTTAGACAGCGCCCTCTCTCTACATGAAATTGAGCATTTCTCTCTCTCCCATATTACCATTGCGTCTCAAACCATATCCCCGACAAACATTCGTTTCGATCTTGTCCAGAGGCATGGCGACTGCTCGCCAGCAGCCAGCATGGCAGCAGCCCGCCGTCCAACCAGACGCAAAACTGCCGTCACTCAAGATCTATAATTCCCTGACCAAGACCAAAGTACCGTTCGTGCCGATAGACCCCAATGGGCGACGAGTAACATGGTATGCGTGTGGACCGACCGGTCAGTCCATCCAACCCAGCTCGACAGAAGCATATGCGCCGGCACATGGCTGACTTTGTTTTGCTGCGCACAGTATATGATGACTCCCATCTTGGTCATGCGAGAAACTACGTTACGACTGATATCATTCGTCGCATTCTCCGCGACTATTTCAAGTTCGATGTACATTTTGTCATGAATATTACCGACGTCGATGATAAGATCATTCTTCGTGGTCGCCAACAATATCTTTTCAACAAGTTTGTCACTGCGCATCCTACAATCGATGCAACTGTGCTTGAGACTGCAAAAGCAGCATACAAGGCTTACTTGACCAAAAATTTGCGACTGCTCGACCCCGAACTTCCGCCGTCGAAATACCAGGACGAGGTAGAGAAGGTATACGCAACTGTATTGAATGGAGGTCCTCTTCCCGGAAACGAGAAGCCTGGCGATGATGAAGCTAAGATGAAAATGCACATTAAGACTCTTGCTTCGGCGGCAAAGATGATTGCGGAGGCCGAGGTTGTAGCTCCGGCATTGAGTGAGACGTTTTACGCAGAGGCACAGGACGTTTTTCTTCCATACCTTGATATGCTCGAGGGATCTACGATCGATGCGAGCGATTACTCCATCTTCACCAAGCTTACGAGGAAATACGAAGAACGGTTTATGCGGGACCTGCATGATCTGAATGTCTTGGATCCTGATGAACTCACTCGCGTCACCGAATACGGTCCGCAAATCGCCCAGTTCGTTGAGCGCATTGTGCAAAACAAGTTTGCATACGTGACTTCCGATGGCTCGGTGTACTTTGATATCAAGGCATTCGAAGAAGCAGGCTTCCCTTATGCCCGACTAGAGCCATGGAGTCGGTCAGACGGCAAACTCGTAGCAGAAGGAGAAGGAGCTTTGACCAGCAAAACAACCGAGAAACACTCGCCATCTGACTTCGCATTGTGGAAGGCCTCCAAACCAGGCGAGCCCAGTTGGTCCAGTCAATGGGGCAAGGGTCGACCAGGATGGCATATTGAGTGCTCGGCCATGGCTTCAGACAGACTGGGCAAGTCAATTGATATTCACAGTGGTGGAATTGATCTAGCGTTTCCCCATCACGATAATGAGTTGGCTCAAAGTGAGGCTTATTGGAACACTCATACACATGATCAGTGGATCAACTATTTCTTACATATGGGACATCTTTCGGTAAGTTAATCTCTATGTGCCGGTGTCAGGCTACTGACACTATATTCAGATCCAAGGCTCGAAGATGAGTAAGAGTCTAAAGAACTTTACCACGATTCGGGAAGCTCTTGAGCGAAAGGATTGGACCTCTCGAAGTCTGCGCATTGTATTCTTACTTGGCAACTGGAACAGCGGTATCGAAATTACAGAGGACGTCATCAGTTTCGGTAACGCGTGGGAGGATAAGCTGAACAACTTCTTTCTCAAGATGAAGGATCTCGATATTCTGAAAAAATCGACTTCAGGAACAGATCAGTCCTTAGGCGAAGCCCTTGAAGCCGCCAAGGCAGCTGTAAACGAGCACCTTTCTGATTCATTCAACACTCCAGCAGCCATGGCCGCTATTTCTGACCTCGTCACAAAGTTCAACTCTGCAGACAAGGCAACAGTCAATCCCGATCATATCGAGCAAATAGGTAGATGGATAACGAGCATGGTCAACATCTTCGGTTTGAATGGATCTGCCTCACCTGAAGATTCTGAGATCGGCTGGTCTGGAATTGATGTACCGGAAGAGGCGAAACCTTACTTGTACCCTCTGTCTGCTTTACGCGACTCGCTGCGAGAAAAGGCTCTTTCTAAGGAAGGAATTTCCGCTGAAGATGTCAAGAATATTGTCAGTAGCCAAGCCGAACCCGAGACAGTTGTATCCGAATCAGCCAAACCATATGCAAAGGTTCTATCAGACTTCAAAGATACAGTCTCCTCCCTGGACAAACCAGAAATGATCGGCAAAGAAATTCTAAGTCTCTGCGACCGTCTTCGCGACGTTGACCTTTTCGACCTCGGCGTCTACCTTGAAGACCGAGAAAACCTTCCCGCTCTCGTCCGCCCCGTCACGAAAGAATTACTACAACTCCGCGAAGAAAAAGCAGCCAAGCTCCGTCAAAAACAAATGGAGAAAGAAAAGCGCGAAAGAGAAGCTCGGGAAAAGGCTGAGAAGGGCCGTTTGAGTCATTTGGAGATGTTTAGGACGAATGAGTATAGCGCATGGGATGATGAAGGTATTCCGACGCGGGATGCTGCTGGGGAGGAAATTACAAAAAGCCGTGCGAAGAAGCTAAAGAAGGACTGGGAGAGGCAGAAGAAGTTGCATGAAGCTTGGTTGGTGGCTAATGGTGCGAAGTAGGAAAAGAAAATGCATTTCTGGGTGGTAATTAGGGTTATTTATGAAGTAGTGTTGATTTGAACAGCTGCATGGAAGGCGCTTTTACTAGCTTGTACTGTCATATTTTTAACTGCGTTATGTAGGTTCTCAGTAACATCGACAGAGAAAGTATACCCAATCCAAAATTATCTCTTTCGTGTATTATCTGGTTTGGAGCTCTTATTGTCAGTTTGGCCGATCAAGCTCCCGTAGTGCGGAGAAGGTCGTGGAATCATTTCTAGAAACAAAGAACATCAAACACTCCTTCTATCCTTCGCTATTATAAGGCTTTCGAATTCTGGGCTCTAGCCATCCGAATATTTCTTCTTCCAACTCAAAAACCCTCGGAATCCGATACATCCTCATCCTCATACAGAACTTTTATCTTACCCCGCACTACGTAGGCAGGCGTCCGCGATGAACGAAGCAACCCAAGGCGACAAATCCGCCTCCCAGTCCAACTGGCCCCTTGCAATAACGCACTACACAAAGGCACTCATCGAAAACCCCCGCGCACCCAGCTACTACATCAAGCGATCCATCGCCTATTCTCGCCGCAAAGCCGTGGATGGTGGACCGGACCTAACCGCCGCTTTGGGAGATGTCGAGCTCGCTTTAGCCCTGGCAAGAGAGCGGGGGAAGAGAGAACTCATTCTTGAGGCACAGCTACGTAGGGCGATCGTTTTGTTCCAGCTTGAACGGTTTGGGGATGCGGGGTACTTGTTTGATCTGCTTGAGGACAAGTTGGGGATAAAAGATGGCGCTGGTGGTGCAGCCGACAGATCCGCGCAGGTGCAGGCTGCAATGTCCGCTCAGAAAGGGTCGCAGCAAAAATTGGAGAATGAATTGAAAATCTGGAAATTAAAAATAAAGGGAAAGCTCGCCAAGTTGGAGGCAGGTGATGAGAAACTTACAGTGTCGATTAAGGAGTATCCTAATGTTAAGATTCCGTCCGAGGAGGAACTGAGGATGCGCCTTAAGGAGCAACTTTCTTCTTCTGGAGGTGCGTCGGTCGTGGACAGGACAAAGGAGAGTAAGTTGGATGTGTCGGGTTCGACTTCTGCTGCGCCCCCGTTCACAGCTGGTCCTGGGATAGCTGCAGCTACTTCAGCACCTGCCCCTGTATCTGGACCGGCCAAGGTTCGACATGAATGGTACCAGTCACAGGACACTGTTGTCGTTACCATCTACGCCAAAAATGTCGACAAATCCAAATTAGAGACCAATCTTCAAGATAACTCTGTAAGTTATACCGCCCTATTCTCACAATATTATTATGACTGATAACATCTTAGTTGTCCCTCGAATTTCCTCTCCCATCCGGATCAACATACTCCTTCAACCTCGACCCCTTCTATGCCCCCATAGATACTACCCAATCCAAAATTAACGTCCTGTCCACAAAAATCGAGATTACACTTCGCAAACGAACACCGGGACAGAAATGGGGTGCCCTCGAAGGCTCCGCAACGGCTCATGCCGTGTCGGATGCTGCAAACACTACGATCACGGTAAACTCAACTGCTACGGTACCAATCACCCAGACCCCTTCTCAGATCAGCAATGTCAGCGGACCCGCATACCCGACTTCATCCCGACACGGTGTCAAGAACTGGGATAAGCTGGCTGAAGACCTAACAGCTAAGAAGAAAAAGGCCGAGAAGAAGAAGGAATCTGAAGACGATGCTGCCGCTGAAGATGACGACAACGATGCGGCATCCGTAGATTCTGACTTTGGCGGTGATGCAGTAGACTCCTTCTTTAAGAAATTGTATGCAGGCGCAGACCCGGATACGCGCCGGGCCATGATGAAGAGCTTCTATGAGAGTCAGGGGACGGCGCTGAGCACGAATTGGGATGAGGTTGGGAAGGAGAAGGTAGCTTTTGTTCCGCCTTCTAACGATTAGCTTTCCCTTCAAGGACAGGGTAGAGTTTGCAAGCGATGTGATTTGCTTTACAGCTTGACTACTATCTGTTTTCTTAGCATTTGACAGCATGTTGGAGTTTTCTAATTTACAAAAGGGATATCTCAGATCGGGACGTATGATGGATATCATGAAGTCCTATTAATGGCTAGCTATCTGGTTAGATGCAATCAAAAAAATCATCTCTTAATTGTAGCACTTTTGTTTATTGGTTTCATGACTATGATCAGTAATCATCGTCATCCTTCTGATACAAGAAAAATTGCACAAAGATAGCCATATCCAACAACAATGTTCCCAAACTCCCTATCAACCACGAACAGTTCACAAGTATATACCGCCCGTAAACCGCCGAAGCCTCACCTGGCTCGCATACATGTGATCGACAGACAGGCGAATAGGCGAATATGGAGAGTACGTAAGTAAGATTACCGATGCAAGCAAACAAGAAGAATAGTAAAGAAACACCTTCAGTAGATTTTCGTTGGTAGTTGAGGAGGAGTTGCGGGATGCGTGAGCCGAGATACAAGACGGCGCAGAAGTAGCCAAATACTTGGCCCCAGAAATCGAATGTGAGCGGCTCAGATGGGTTGTCTGGAAGCTCCTCGTTTGGGTGTTTGTTGGATACGCGAGAGCTTACATACCATCCTAGAATGCCCGCCGCGCAGACAAGGATGATGGCGAACGTGTTGAGAAGAGCGGCTTGGAGATTGGAGATTGATGAGCGGGGAGTATCCTGTGTGTTTCCGCCCTCTGTAGACAGGACTGCGTCAATGAATGGAGTCGCTGGAGAAAGGTGCGTACCGTCCACTTGGACGGTGCGTTGAGACTGTTGCGCATGCCCGTTGCCATATGAATGGGCATGTCCATTCCCACTCCCATTCTCTTGATTCAACAACGCCGTGTGCTCAGTCGGCGCTTCTCTGTCGACTTCTCCCTCTTCTAGTGTCCCATCCTGTACATCCTTCACATACTTCTTGTCTGAAAACCAAATTCCACGGTAATAAAGACACTGCCCTAACAGCACTATATCTGCGAGTGTATAATACACCGCCAGAATAATCATCGTCGGAAGTACACCCTGCAGCACTGCTCCAAGGATATTAAAGACATCGCCGGCAAGCCAGACGACAATAAACAAAAGGGAAAGTCCATCGGCTGATCCACGTCTGAAATTCTCTATGATTTGCGGTGAAAATACAACAACCCAGCAGGCTATTGAGATGGAGCTACAGAACAAGTCAGTAATATGTGTCCCAGGTGGGGGCGGTTAAACGTACCCTAGAATACCACTAAGGGCTTCGATATCTAGATTACTAGATTGTGGAGGAAACATTCTTGCAGAAGGATTTCAATCCTTCTTTAATCTATACCGGAGAGGTATCCGGGGGTTTTTCTGCGCGTGGTTATTCGACTTATCCAACATCAGTTATATATGACGACATAAACAAAAATTCAAAACCTGGTATGAGTTGCACAGTTCAACTGATCGTCACTTAAGCAAATAGCGAACAACTCAAGCCTGAAATAAAGGTAAAGAGCGTATATGGCACTATCGTAACACTGGATAATCTGACAGGTGAAAGAGTGAAACTTGAGATGGAGTTCCAAGCAAAAATTTATGTCACTAGGTCACGTGCGACTTCTGATTGGAGAAAAAATCTGGGGAAGCTCAGCACGCTTACTTATTTGATACTAGTGCAGTTCCATGGTCTATCGAATTCATTGGAAAAAGTTGTTGCTCTTCATTACGATGAAGAAAATTTACTCTGACTTTGACTTGATCAAAGCAATCAATTTATCTTGCATATCACAGAAGATGTTAATGGCCTGCACAAAGTCTGGTTAGGAATGTATCTTCGTAATTTCTGGTTTATGACATACCTGCGTCAACTTCTCCTCACTTGCCCCTGAGAGATCTCGCGTAAATGCAATCCGATAGGCTGCTTCATCTTTGAGATAAGATGTCTTTGTAAGTGCCAAAATACCTGTGGCATCACGATCAAAGAATGATGGGGTTATAGGACAGTCTGGTAGGGACAGAAGTTCCAACAGAGGCGGAGCAACCGTGATATGGTCCACACCAGCGAGAGCAAGCACCTCGTCTGTTGATGTAAGACTAGCGGGTAAGACTTGGGTGACAGCGCCAATGGATTTGTAGTACTTCTGGATGGCGACGCAGAGGGAGAAGAGTTTATTTGGGTCGACAAAACTGTTGGAGCTGTTAGTCTATCTACCGAACGCAACTTGGAATGGACAGGGAGACTGACCCAGGCTCAAAGTGTACTTTCAGTTGATTCACGTACGGGGCTATATATGTGCATCCCACCTCCGCAGCGAGAATTGCCTGGGGAATCGAGAACAGCGTAGTGGCTAGGGTATGCACACCGGCCAGTTGCAGTGTCCGACAAGCGAGCATACCTTCCCAAGTACTGGGTATCTTGATGCAGATTCTGGAACTGTCCCAATTAGGCGCGAATTCTTTGAAGAGATAAACGATGCCTATATAAACGTCAGATACGAAAGTAGTCACACCAGAGCAGGATTGAGCTTACGAAAAGCATTTGCGACTGTCTTGTCAGTTGAATATGCATAGTATGGGTTAGTTTGAATGTGCATTTTGCCCTGAAGATGGGGTGTGATCTGTATGGCCACTTTTACAGTCTAATCGACCATTAGCGAGATAAGCCGACAGCTTCAATGCGCTACAGTTACATACCGCGATTTCCACAGCTAATTCATCCACTTCAATACCAGCAAAGCGAGGATCTTTGGTCTCTGCCATGGACTTCAACAGTGTTCCAGCCCTGAGGTGTGACTCGGCAAGTAATTCTTTGTGCTCGGGTTTTGATAGCTCAGAGAGCGCGATAGCCTATTAAGACTCATAAGTACGAACCTTAGAATACTTGTCCTGAACGAGATGAGGTATATACCTGATTAGATGTACAGTCCTGGAAGGGTCCTAATGTGTGTGCCACTTTTCGGTCCTTCAGTATCACTTCTCCTATGTATATCTTATTTCAGGATATCCAGGAATAAGTACCTTTAGCATCAAGGGTATCACAGTCAACCAAACTTCGGGTGCGGAGATAACCCAAAGCGGAGCCTGAGGTCACAGTCATGTTGTTGGACTAGTGTCAATGTTGAAAGTCAAAGGTACAATACGTTAATGAATCCTGAGGCTTGAGAGAATCAAGAATAAAGAGTAGCACCGGTTCCTCAGGGTATATTTGACGAGTGCAAGAGAATGGCGGTGATAGTTTGACTTTGAATGTTTTCGTTCGCCGATCGTGCAGTAGCCGTCCGCAAAGGGGAAGGTATGCCGATATCTCTGATCTTCCCCGCACGAGTCAATTGACTTGAGGCTAGTCTTAGGGTCATCTATATTTGTCGCAACGTCTCCTGTTGCAATATCAGAAAGTGGAAGGAACATGCTAGTGCAGAAAGGTGCGAATGTCGGATAACGTTCTAGATCCCATCGTCCAAGCTTTGAATTGCTCTTGATATAGGGCAAGTGAATTATGATTATTATTAAGACAAGATTATATGATACATTATGCAAGAATCCGGGCATCATAACAGCAATATCTTAAAACAGAGCCTCATTGCCAAACTTTTGAGAAAACAAACCCAATGCTCGGATGGGCCAGTAGAACTTGTAATTCGGATATGAGATCATACTTTGCAAAGTCAGTCATGTTGTCACCTTATACATAGGCGAAGTACTTACCAGGACATATTGAAAACACCTTCGATAGCCTCCTGAAGCCACTCGCCATTCGCTTGTTGTCGCGACATTAAGAGCTTAATTCCTCTGCGAATAGGCTCTGGGTCAGGGTAATCAGCTTCCATCAGAGCCAGACAGACCCAAGCTGTTTGAACAACCTGCGACATCTCATGCTGGGTGTAAACGTGCAATTCGCTACTAAGATATGACTCTCCCCAACCGCCATCTTCTTTCTGTTTGCTGAGAAGGAATTCGCAACCTTTGCGGGAATACTCGCTCTTACTATAAGTCTCTCCAACGCTGGAAAGACTTTCAAGCGCAAATAGGGCCGCATAAGTATAGCAGATACCCCAATTACCATACCAGCTCCCATCTGGCTTTTGGGAGCGCTTGATATATCCGACTGCCTTGTGCTTTGCAGCTTTGATCTCTTCGGCTCGATAATCTGGATAGAATCTGCTGAAAAGTGACATCGCTGTAATGGATGCGGTCGTACATTCAACATGATCGTAACTAATCATGATCCCGCCAAAGACCTCTGCTGCGTTGAGTAGCTCCAAATAAGGAGAACCTCGTCTTTTTTCATACTCACTAAACCCGCCAGTCTCGTTCTGCATCAGAAGAAGACAGTCGACTGAATCTTTCAAGCGATCTGCAGAGACGAGTTTAGGATATCCGTATATCTCTTGAAGTTGCAAAACTGATCGTAGACCCTCTGCAGTGCAGTCACTAACCGTATAACCTTGAAGCTTGTTGCTGAAAGGCCAAGCCCCTTTTCTGTGTTGACGGTAGCATTTGTCTTGGTTAGGGACGTTCTCTCGAAGTTGGTGATTATCCAGGAATTCAAGAGCTTTGGTCAGCATGGGTCGCCATTTGGGATCTTCTGCAAAGCCAGCCACAGAGACAGCCTGCGTGATAAATGCTGTGTCCCAGACCTGGGCGCCATTGGTGCCATTGCAAAGCATGCCCTCATTTTTCATCCACATATATTCGTGTAGCGCCTCACGGTGTTTTCTCACCGACTCACTTCCCTCGCCGTCGTGAATGAAGCAACAAACAAAGTTTAGAGGGTTACTGACGGGAGCAAGTCCTGCATAGCCAGTGTTCTCATCCTCCATTCGAATCAGTTCCCATACCCAGTCTTCGGCTTTTTTGACCAACGCTGAAAACCGAAGCACAGGCGTCCACACGTTCACGAGGAAACTGTTGACGATATTGAGCAACATTGTCTTTGGATAGTAGTTATCCTCTTTAGCAATGGAGTTGCGGTGTGAAGCAAAGTTTATACTTTCATAGGGTTGGGTGTAGATCTCGTTTCTGAGCTGGCGCGTCAATTCATTCTGTGGAAGAGACCATTTTTTGGACCACAAGAAGGACATTGGTAAAAATACCATTCGCATGTGGATCCACCATCTCCAAGGAGCGATTGGTACCCAGTCAGGAAGTAGCCTAGAGGAAGTCAGAGCTTCCATAATTATTATAAGATTTTAGTGAGGTGGGAAACGTACCAAAGCTCTGGTGGAACGGGGTTAACACAGCTCCAATCCATCACACCTAGAGTAGAAAGCCAGAATTTCGCCCAATGCGGCGTGTAAAGTGCACCTCCTAGTTTATGAGCAAGTCCTCGTGCTTTGATCATCCGAGGATCCTCTTCACTTGCCCCTAGCAAACGGAGAATCACATATGTCATTACTGTACCAAAAGCCGAGCTATGACCTTCAATATGCAGTCCCCAACCGCCATCGACCGGATTTTGTCGCGCAAAGAGATATCGCTTTATCTCTACCGCATACTCTGGAGGTATGGGTGTGTTGGTGACATACCAGGTGATGACTACACCTGGTAGAAGAAACATAGGACCCCCATACTCGCATGCCCAATGTCCAGATGGCATCTGCAACTTGGAGAAAAACTCTAGGCCATTGACAGCTGATTCAAGAGGAGTCTTCGCTTTTGGCAGCTCGGGAGCTCCCTAATCGCTATGAATAAGACGATACAATGACTGTGTACGAAGGTTCCAGATCACTTACAGTTGGAAGTCCCAAGTTGTACTTATCGTAAAAGGCTTGAGGCCATTTCTCATTTTCTTCGTCAGATTCTAGATAGCGCCACGTCAAGCGGCCGTCATTATCATGCAATCTCCACCTAGCATAGTCGGTTTTGTCGTCTCCCTCTGCATCCTTCGTCAGGTGGCCATTGGCTTTTGTTCGCCAATTGGCAATGTGCTGGACGTTGCTTTCTTTCGCCATGATTACTGCTTCTAATAATCAGCGAGCTACAGAGCAAAAGAAAGCCAGAGTGAAAGAAGATGATGCAGCTGTTGATCGAAGAAGCCTGGACATGCCCAAATTTCCTCGATCAAGTTAAGGAGTCAAGAAGACCTGACCAATAGGAAAGTATCTGCTCCGATCCGTAATCACATGACCTGCTCTCATTGAACGCTAAGCTCGTTTGGGCGTATGATCGTAAGCGCGGAGATGACAGGGGCAGACCGTCTGTGATTGGTCAATTAGCTTCCTCACATACGACGAATAAGTCTGAAGGGACTCCGTGAGTATGTTTCGGTGATGCGAGTGAAGAAGGATCATATGTTCAAGACTCATATTTATGGCTGAGATGTTGAGTGGCTATTTGGTTATAGTGGTGCATAATACAGAAGGAAGGCTCGAACGATGGCAGCGTGGAAGGCGCAGTGAAGGCAACCTGGTTGCACCTGCCACAACACAACACAGTTTAGGAAAGAGCTGAGAGACTCCAGCTTCAACTCTGCAATATATCTGGTATCTTAAGCATGGATTTGACTCAGGATGTGTCCATCGAGAACGCTCTTGTCCGGCAATTCTTTGACCGGCTGCAGCTGTCATTCCTTGACGAATTCGACAAAGATGCCGCACAACCAGCAATCACTCTGAAGAAAAGACGGTCACAATTCCAAATCACTTCTCATGACCATGGCCGTGAAGAAGCCATCTTGTCGACGGAGACTAATGGGTATGATCGTCTGATAACATATTCATGGCCGGGGAAATCTCCTTATGAAGCCTGGAAATTCAGTATGTGGCCCCTGAGAGCACACCTGAAAGATGCTAAGTATAAAAAGCTTGTGTTCTTCGAGTACTGTCCCTCATCATCGAGGCAATCCAAGAGAATCTATTGATCACGAAAAGGCTTGTATTCTTGCCAAGACCGACTTGGAGATTGTATTTATGCTGACTTAGTGAAGGAGTATATATTACGATAACCCAGGATTATTTGGCACCCAGGCCGTAGTTAACGATATTGTTGATGATGTAGCTTACACTATTGGAGTTACCCGTGCGGCTCTTCATGTTGTATGACTCCTCTGAATGGATTTTAAAATCGATTCTCATTCAGTAACGACTCAGATCGCAGTTGGCAAAGGATTGGCCGTGGGAGCCGTTCGGATCAAGACCAAAAATGGCACTGTGCTCGATATGACAGCTGAGGTACGGTGATTCTAAGTTTCACCTTTTGAACGAGCTGACCTTGAGTCGAAGGATGCACTTATACCCCGTCTCACAGAAATCAGCAGCGTCGATATGTCCGAGGTCAAATGGGTCTGTATCGTGGAGAAAGAGGTAGGCTCCGCCTCAGTACCGATGGGTGACTTTATATCATATTCTCTCGATTAACGGAGACAGGCCGTCTTTAGAAGACTTGTGCATACCAAGTACCATTTGGAATCGACCGCCGGCAAAGGCATTCTGATCACGGGCAAAGGCTATCCTGACATCTGTACACGTGAATTTGTACATTTGATTTCAGTTATTGCATTCAAAAGGCACAGCCCGTCTCTCCAAAATCTTCAGATAATTCCATCGCCGGCGCCACCACGCTTCTTCGCCTTGGTGGATGGAGATTGTGATGGAATAGCCATCATGTCCACATACAAGTACGGCTCCATGGCTCACGCTCACGCAAGTGCTAGTCTCAATGCTCCAAAACTTGAATGGCTTGGGACACGACTTGAAGACGTCATTGTTAAACAGAACGGACTTCAAATTGAAGATGAGGACTGGGTAATGATCTCATTGTCCCATAGAGATGTGAAGAAAATTCGAAGCATGTTGGCAAAGAATCCAGTATTTTGCCGAGGATGGGCCAGCGCTTGAATGGAGGGCAGCGTTGCAAACGATGATGATGCTTAATACGAAGATTGAAACCGAAGTTTTGTATGGGGCTGAAAGTGGCCTTGAAGGGTGGATTGATCGTAAAATGCAGACTTTATCTCGATGAATGAGTACCGTTTCATGCTCTTTCCATGCTGGCTTATTTCCAGTCATAGTCAGCGGATTCAATAATGCTCAATTCAATTGCTTCATAATAAAAATACCTATGCATATATATCTTGAATCAGACTCTACCCAGCGAAGACTGAGCGCCTTCCTCTGAAAATCAATAATGCCTGCCGCAGAAACAAATGCGCCAGATAATATAAGACGTAACAACAACATGCCACTATGGCATTTTGGCATCATAATCGCATTCTATCTCGCCCCTTTCCTTAACGATAAATTCGAGTCTCAAAGACCTAAGGACTTTCTAACTTCTTCCCTGACGCGCTTCTCATAATCTCCTCTTCGTTCGCGCCACATCTTTGCGGCCTCGACGTTCGCAGGGCTCTCATCGTTCGGTTCAGCCAGCATACTCATCACCGAGATGAGAATCTTTTCAACACTTTGAATCGGTGACCATCGCTCGGAGGCGTGCTCGTAATGGTTCGGGTCGTCGCCGGGTGGATGAAGGATTGATATACACACTGTGCCATTGGGGTACACTATCTCCTAGTAAGCATTACATCCCCAGAATTTCTCCAGTCAATAAGTAGCATACCATTCGGATGCCAAACTCCACCCAAAAACTTCATGGTAGGCGGACTCAACGGATAATCTTTGGGGAACTTGAGCTCTGCAGCAAACACTCCTCCTTCAAACGGCGTCCCCTCGGGCCCTTGTATGAGAGCTTCCCAGTGGAACATGTCATCTTCTGTGATAGGACCGGCGGTGATTCCTTCCGGAGGGTTGGTAGAGAGGTTTTTGTATTCATGGAAAAGCCGCTTCTGCGCTACGTTGGAGCCCATCGTGCTCTCTATAATTCTCGTAGATCTATCTGATGGTTGGATATGGGTAGTCGGTGTGAGGTATGAGCGGTGGCGTCGAGTATGGTTATCTTTGTGAGATGAACGCGTCGAAGTGTTTAGCAACGGGTACAGACGATGCGTGTAGTGTCGAGTGACCGTTTCTTTATTTGTACTAATTTTATGTTGATGTTCTAGATCAAATCAAGAGAGAACCATAGATGGAGATGGACTGACACAAAACGGTCCACGGCTTTTGCCCCTCACGAACGAACGGTGGGTCGTTGCTTATCCGCCGCCCAAACACCGAGTACAAGATCACCTTACTTGTTCACAACAATGCTCGTATTTTTATTGGAGATGTCATCAGAGGAACATGCGCTATGTTTTGCCAATTTTAAAGAATAAGTCTATGAAATAAACTATGCTTGTGTTGAAGTGGACAGTCAATGTTCGCATGCCGTTAAACAAACTGAAAAGCAACCAAATAACCAAACAATGCTAATCGCTAATATGCCCCCAAAGGTACTCTCTCCGGCTTCATGATAGAGACTTCAAGTTATTGAGCAATCACAAAAGACCCTTGCGAGCAAGTTCAATCTTCCTAGCAGCTTCCCCAGCCGCCCATCCTCCTCTCGAGACGCAAACAGCACTTCCTTCACCCAATTCGACTTTCTCTTCAACACTCGGATGCGCACATGGACAATGATGCGGGAAATGAACGCAGGCCAATGTGTTCGGACATAGATATCTCGTGCAGTGTGCTATTCATCCCAGGAGATTAGCTCAAAAATACACGGTGCGTAGTATACCGAACTGTCGAGGATTTGCCTTACCTCCTTCCCATGTTCTTTGATACCAGGAACTATCGCTAGAAGCTTCTTGTTCTTGTGGGTGGCCTCCTTGCGAGCCACCGCCTCCGAACATGTGTTCAAAGAATTGGAATTGCGCTTGTGCAGTTGAGATGAGGAGCAAAAGTGTCCAGATGGCGGTTAACGGTTTGGTGAGCATGTTGCGGGATTTGACTCAAGAGTGTTAGGTATTTTTATTTTCTTAACGTTATCACGAATCATTAAGGGAGACAAAAAGCTCCTAGCGCAAATAGTTGGTTTGTTTAATTGTATAATGAAGCCAGATATCGCATCGGAATAGTAGCAATGCTGACACGTGACTTGTTAACTACCGTCGTTGGTCCGTGCGCTGATTGCTCCCCCGAGAAAAAGTTCCGCTGTCCGCAAGCACTTAGATATAATTCCCTGCAACAGCCCATTGCACCCGGACCACGCGCCATAATCGGCCATTGTGCTCTCAGGAGCAAAAACACAACAATAATCCACAATGCAGCAAAGTATAAGGACATCATGGCGGGTCCTGGAACGCTCGTCGATTCTGTCAACCTCACGCTCCAGCCTTTCGTCGTCAACACTCAGATCAACGCCCTCCATTTTCTCATCTAAATCCACTAATCTACCATCAACAACACTTTCGTCACTCTCTCGCTCCACAATCCTATCTGCCCTCCAAATTCGCCACGCCTCACACGCAACTCAAGGCCGCGCGAACGCCAAAGCCCGCGATCCCGCCGGCAAACGTCTCGGTGCCAAAAAGAGCGGCGAGCAATACGTCGTCCCCGGAAACATCATCTTCAAACAACGCGGCACGCTATGGTTTCCAGGCGAGAATTGCAGTATGGGCAGGGACCACACAATTTATGCTACTGAGGCCGGCTATGTGAAATATTATCGGGACCCGGAGTTGCACCCGAAGAGGAGATATATTGGGGTTTGTTTTGAAAGGGACGGGACATTGCCGACGCCGAGGAATGCACCGACGAGAAGAAGGTTGAATATGATTGCTGTTCCGCGTGTGGAGCCTGTTAGTGAACAGGCGGATCTGAGTGCGGATGTGGACGGCGACAGAACAAAGGTGTTTGATGTTGAGGGAGCGGCCAGGACTACCCTTCCACTTCGCCCGGGATATATGTACCGTGAAGCCAATTGGCAGATTGGAAGGGCCGGTGATGAGGTTGCTGCCACTGCTGAAACGTTTGATCGCAAGAATCGATGGTTGGCGTGGAGGAAGAGACAGGCTCGTGCCCAGCGTGCTGCACAGATGAAGAGTTTGAAGGGCAAGAAGAAGTCTGGCAAGAAGGCCAAGAGGTGATTACTCCGTTAAGGTCTGAGTCTGGTGATTCGGGTCTCGTTAAAGCGTCTGTTTCTATTTTGTATTCTATCTGTCATAACAGCAATCGGTCCAATCTCATTGTTTTGGCTGAGTGCCACAAGTGTATTTTACTACAAGCATATTCAACTGTACGAAATTGATCATTTATTGAATAACAGTATTAGCGAATTTTCATATTCTTAAGTACTTTGTAAAAGGGATGGGTATCTTTTCAGTAAATAAATGATATCTGGAGCAATGACATGAACAGGAAGCAAACATATATAACACAACTACTTGCAAATCTTACCCAGAATCAAGCTCTGACAAACAAGGTCATTGCTTATAACTCGTGGAGACGCTCTAACATCCCCCTGACTTTCCATGAACAAGGTGGAACGCTTCCTCTTCTTGCCGGTATCGGCCGTGGCTGTCTCGTAAGGGTCGCCCATCATTGTCTCTGCTATAGATTCCTCACTGTCATCGACATAGAGCCAATCCCATCTGGACCCATTTTGCGACTGTTTTCGAAGCAGCGTCTTTGCAGACTTCAAATCAAGAACACGAGCAATTTTTGCGACCCCTAGAGCGTACATGAGAAAAATATATGCTTTGTGTCGTTCCTCTGTCTTGCCACGTCCCAGTACCAGAAGCACTGATTGTTTATCGAGTAGTTTTGATCGTGCTTCGAATGTTCTTGCAAATAGAGCCTTGTCCGCGGCGACTGGACTAAGTACCCTGGACTTGATAGCTCCATATAGAAAGCTCGACTCACCAGCAGGAAGAAGATAGTGCTCCCAGTTGACAATACGATTATGCTCAACGCAATCTTCGATCCACCTTCTGGAGAGGCAAGGCACATTGAGAGCTAGAGCCTGCATATATTTGGCACGACGAGAGTGTTTGTCGGCAATCAAGCAAGTAAATCCTGTATTTTCATACTTGGATGCTAGACGAAACTCGATTGCTTCTTCACCAACTTCAGTCTGTGACAGAGTCTCGGCTTTTGTGACTGCAGGCACACTAGCCGGGTAATCAAACAGTTCCTCGAATCCATCTTGAAGTATTTGACCGCCATTCAAGGATATCATCTTCACGAGTCGACTCTTATGAGTATCTTGGTCGCCCAAGGAGATAGCAAACACCATTCCTGAGAAAAGACCTAACCGTATAGTAAGATGGGTACGTGAAAGCCGAGATCCAGGTGATAGCGGTGTTGAAGTGCCACGACTTGGAGTCTGTACTGCGGTCGGAACTGATTCTGTTTTATCAGGGACGACAAAAGAGCGACCTTTCATCTGGTTCCACAGTATCATGTCCAGGTAGACACTATAAATTGGAACTTCGATCGTCTGCTCACTCTCCAACTGGGCGCCACCCGGAATGCTCTTACGCTGCTTGGCGGCAACGATAACAGTTGAGTATCCATATATATCCGTGACTGGCAAATAACCGTACTCATTTCTCTGCGTCAACTCTTCGGGCTTGAGTTGCTGGGAGAATCCGCGAATGATATGGGTGACCTTGGGCACCTTAGGGAAATCAATTTTGACAGCATCTCCAACACGTAGTTGTAACTTCTTGACAGATCCAAGAGCAACGTCAACAGGCCCGCTATCTACAAAGGCTACCACGCATCGTTGTGGTTCGTCCGCATGCATGAAAGTGGCAGGGTAGTAAGCACGCTTGCGGCCATTCCAGAAGGCCAAGACCTGATATGGAGCAATGATCGGCTGTTCTGGCTCTGGAGACTGAATATCAGATGTGAGGTTTTCCGCCTGCGCATCTCTTACCGATACATTCGTGCTCGTAGGAACAACAAGGCTCCCTTGAGCGATCGGCTCCACAAGCTTTGTCTGAAATTGATTGGCATTCGTCTCCGTAGCTGAAAGCTGTGAGCCATGGGTTGATGAACTGGGTGGCTGTACGAGAGTAGATTCCCGAACCGTGTCTTGCGGGAGAAGAGTTTGAAACGGTCCAGATACGCGAGTTTTGGATATCGAATTGCGAGCTCGAGGTGATCCATCCATCTCATACAAGTCCTCGCCAAGCTGTGACGGTATGGCGCGCTGACGGCGAGCCACAGCACGCATGGGTGGAGACTCTGGATATGAAGGCTCTTCCTCGGGAGGCCCAGACAGCTCTACCCCCAGAGTGTGAGTTGATTCCACATTTTTCAACGGAGAAGAACCGTATTGTGAATTGACATAGTCTTGGGTTGTTCGAAGCCTTCTCCTTGGTGTATGACGACTAGAACTTTTGAACACTATGGTGAGGTCTTGGTCTTCATTATTCAAGAAATCATCAAAGTTGATAGGTTCGCCATTAGCTGATTGAGGTGACATCTCAGCAGATAGCTCTGATAAAGATTTGATAGATCCTTTTTCTGGACTAGAGCCGATTAAAAAGCTCGGCTTCTTGTTAGGTGAGGATCTAGAGGCTAGTAAACCACCATTCCGTTGCCGTATGTGACGTTGAGGAGGCAAATCATCATCTTCTTGTTCGGCCTCCTGCATCGTGGGAAGTTGATTGAGTGGCTCTAGTGCTAAGCTAGACTGCTGAATGCGATGCGGGCTAGACTCAGGGATACATGTTTCGGGATTGGTATCATAGGCGACCTTGTTCAATGGAGTGTTTGCAACAAGTGAAGGCATAGAGGATGGTTTCTCTGTGCCATTTTGGATTGAAGAGATGGGCTCGTTAGAAGACACTTGATGCTGCGCAGATCGAGATGGAGGTCGCACAGACGCAGCTGGTGAAGTCTGCTGCACAAGCTGCTTGCTGGGTGATAGAGGAGCCTTTTCTGCGAAATGAAGTCGACGCCGCCTTTTCGTGGGCGGTGATGAATCGTCATAGGACGATTGAATATGTACAGATTCAGCCTGAGATAATAGACTTGTGGTCCTCTTATGTTTAGGGCCTTGTTGACTCGGTGACGGTTGAGAGTCTCGCACGTTGATCTCTTGTTGTGAACTTTTGACATAAGTCCCGACTGCTAGGTCGTTTGTTTCCGCCGGAGGAGTATCGGTCATCGTCAAGTCAGTTGGGATATCTAGAGCCTGTGACAGACGGTCATGTGCTACACTAGTTGCGTGTGCTATATCTGCGTAAGGCCCAACATGATTCTCCTTATCCTCGTCGGAAGATGGAGCCTGGCGAATTTGACTCTGAGGAACTTCATTGATGTCTTCTTTATCTGTCTCTTCTTCGCTCACGCCCTCGCCATTAAGGGGGACCGAGGGCTCTTGTGTTTCATCCGCTTCCAGTGAGACCTCTCGACTAAGAGGCTTACTTGAGGCTATTGGTGGTTTGACTGCAGAGTCACTGGATGATCTTCCATGAGTTACAGACGCCAGACGTAAGCTAGTTTCTTGGTTGATGTCCCTTCGACGATTCATCCGCTGTACAAGACTTGATTCTTCTTCCAATTCCTTGTCAATTGGCTCTGCCGAGTCAGCGTCCTCAACTGATCTGGTCCGTCTGTCATCCCTTATCTGGGCACGTCGTTTCTGCGACTCGTCCATGGAGACGTATGCAAAAGGATCGGTATGGGTTCGAGCCAAATTAGCTCGAGGTGTGCGAGTAGGAGAAGATGTGTACCCGTTTAATGGGCGAGCTTGTATGGGAAGATCAGGAGAAGGACGATCTGATAGCGGGCCGGAGTGTAATCTGTTTGCAAAAGGCGATATAGGGGTTTGGGTTGCCTTGAACAATTGGCTCATGGAGAGAATTCCCCCGCTGGAACTCATATCAGCGGCAAGAGGATTTCGGGGAAGGGACGGGGTCGTAGCTGCCATGCTGGGAAGGTCTCGCTGCTTCTCCACGGTGACTGGGGTCTCCAGGAATCTTTGTGACTCTGGGAAAACATTATGGCTTGGGAATTGTGCGGGAGAGGACTGCCCATCTTTTGAGCTCATTGCCTCGTCGTCTGAACTATAATTCTGGGCAGTTGCTTCTTTATTCGACTCAAAGTCGGCTAGTAGATTTATATGACCAGCTTCTCCTTCCTTGACTGTCATCTGAAAAGATTCCTGACCGGCATTGTATGCATCTGACAATCCATGTTCGCTGGTTTGCGAAGGTTGGAAAGATTTCCCGCGGGATATGATATTTTCGAAAATCGATTGCGAGATCGGTTGAGTATCACCGGCGGCGGTATCGCCGGCACTCATCTTGGGTATATTTGAATCAGGAATGGTATTGCACAGCTCTTCTTGCGTATTTAGAACTCGTTCGGTGATTTCGTGCACATCGTGGTTCGTAGATGAAATTACATGGACGGCGACAACAGACTCGACAAATTTCGTCCGAGAGGGACTTCGAGGGAAAGATACGCGGTCTTCGATATTTATACGGTTGGCAGTAAGAGTCTGGACATTGAGAGGGGAAGATTTCTGAGATTCAGCCTCGCTCACAAGCGCTTCAGACACATCAATTTCCTAAAAGCGTTATATTAGCTGTTAGCGCGTTTAGCTAGGATGCCGGAACGCCACCGTCATGCAATCGGATCAGCGCAAGGTGGGAAAAATAGCACATACGTCGAAGCCTAGCGCAAACCGTTTCAAATCTGCGATATCAAGACTGTCCGGCTGAGAATCCATACTCTGAAGGGATTGATCACTTGAGAAGGGACATTGGGTGGGGTATTTTCTTCGCGTAGACAATCTTCTCCATGTGCCTCTTTCGTGCCGCCGTCCACTTAGTCTCGGAATCCATGACGCGAAACGCGTCAATGCACGTGACAGTTTCGTGTCTAGTGGGCCTACTAATAAAGCCCTCGCTGGCTAGCGCCGTTTCGCGATTTTATACAATTCAAAATCTTAGGCATTCAAAAAGATTGAGGCAGTTCAAAAATTTTGGGTATCATGCTATCGTACAATCATCACGCATTTATATACAGACAAGGGAAATGCTTGCTCATATCTAACTGATAAATCAATCGCGCGACCGATTCGGCAACCATCGTCGAAGAAGAATCTCACGGACTTTATACCCACGTAGAGTCTCCCCTAGGTTATCCAAGGATCGTGATGCTGAAGGGGGCGGCACATCAACAAAACATAGAACAAGCGTTTTCTTGACTTGTGCCTGTACACGGTTAACGCCATGCAGCCACCACCAGCTCCGAGATTGCTTCTGGGTCGAGTACTCTAAGAGCTCGGGGGTAGATTCCCAGTATGAATTTTCATAGGAAGGTAGAACAAGGACCGCGAATTCTGCATGTGCAAAAACTGGCCCACGATTGTAGAGCAGGTAATCAGTGCCGAATTTGATACCAGATCGAACTACCCAGCCAAGAGAGCGGAAGTGATGGTAGGCCACGTAGGAGATCAGGAACGGGTCATCTGGAGCGATTGGCTCCGATTCGGACCGGGCGGGAAATGTAGAGCTCTGGGTAAACAGTTTGATGAGAGATGGTGTTGGAATGACCGTGTTGGTGTCTCGGTCGAAGACCCGAAGGGCTCCTAATCCATATACAAGAAAGAGGGTCTCTTCATTCGTCAGCTGAAGATGTTCCTCGTTGATCAGGGCATCCTCTGCGATTTTTGTTGAGCCATTGGTATGCCTGTATTTTGGCTCAGGCGTGAACTTTTTCTCTTCAACCACCGGTGAAAAGCGTACGGTCTTGGTTGTGCTCGAGTTTTCGCTGGACGAGACAGTGATGTTTTCAGCGGATCCATTCAAAGAGTCATTTGTGTGCTGTTCATCCAACGCATTTTCGGATAGAAAAACAGGCTTGACGGCAGATCCGTTGGAAGTGCGATTCATATGCTCGCCAGTAGAGACAGCCAATATATCTGGCTGAAGAGCAGCGCTCGCTTGCCGAGCTGCCTCTTCTTTCAACTGCTGAGCAATAGCCTCTTGCTCCTTTCTCGCTCGCTCAAGTTTCATTTCACGACGCTCTACTCTGCGCTGGCCCGTTACTTCTTCATTTGTCTTGTTGGCTAATAAGCCTCTTCTCTTCTTCTCACGCTCCAGCCAGCTAGGTTCGCTTCTGCTCAGGTTACCTCTACCGAAAAATCCCATCTCCCACAGAGCTCTCATGGTTTTTGGATCCGTCACTTGTATGGATGAGGTGGATGCATCAAAATAAGCGGAATATATTTCTTTCTCTGGTGAAGAGACTAAGTATGTTGTGAGATATGACAGGATGACACTAATGACAGACAATGGATTGTGAGGGATCAGAGGTGGTAGTGGATAGACTGTAACAGGAAGTGGGAAGCGATGGATGTGTCTGTAATTCGGCCTTTGTGGTCGAGGATGCTTGTTCTTGCCGCCGACCTGCGGCAGCGGTGCCGTCGAATCCACCATGTTTGATGAAGCCGCAATATTTATCTGGCTGTACTCAATAATTACTACGACAAGTTGTTAGCCTTGCACGCGTTAAAATAACTCAATGTAGTTACAAGAATAACGTGAGAGTTTCGCTTGCTCAGATACCGTTGTAGTCTATAATCAAACGCCAACACTGACAAACAGCAAGAAATCAAAACGCCGTAGGTCTAGGCATATATGATATGGTGTCATCACCGAAGCGAGGGTCGTACCAGAGGGAAGGCCAGGGGAGACAGGGTAGGTAGCTTACCAGTCAAAGCATGTGTAGGAACGAAACCCCCACAATGGCGGTGCTTTTGCAGTATTTGTTAGATTGCTGTGTTAGTTCATCGTTATAATACTCTCTCATCAAACTTAGATGCTTGAAGCTGAGAAGTAAAAATAGTGGTGACCAAGGAAGAGTAGATGAGAATAAATAGAGAAAAAATAGCCGGAGAAGAAATTTGGTTAGCAAAAATCTCTGTCAGCACGGTTGCGGACCAATTATATGCCGACGTCAAGGAGCTAGTGCGGTCTGGCGGGCGGTGAGGGAGTACACCAAAAATTTCTCCGATAGAAAATTGCTTGGTCTGTCAAATTGAATATCGTTACTAGCCAGCATATTTATCTCGAAGCATCCGTTGCAGATAGAACATCTACACTGTCAAAATGCATCTTATGGTATGTCTCCAGCTTGTCTTGTCTTTTTTGACTGAAAGCAATGGCACTAACAATGAGGTAGTACACTCTCGACAAGGATGGCAAGCGCATCTGTTCGTCCCCCGTACCGAGTTGAACAGATGATGGGATCGAAGCAACAGTCACTGATAATGATGAATACAGATACGCTGAAGAAAGTTTTGAGCGGCGAGGTTACCAAGTCCGCGCACCCTGCGCGATTTTCTCCGGATGACAAGTACTCGAGGTGAGGCCCGAGTTTTTTAACGTCTTGAGATATGACTCGCCACTAACGAAATTTCCTGTATAGGCACCGTGTGACGTTGAAGAAGCGTTACGGCCTCCTCCTCACACAACAGCCCGATAAGGTGGCTGCCAAGATGTAAAGTCCTTGCCGCGCGGAGAATGGGAAAAGCAGGTGTTAAAAAAATGATACCTAATCGAATATACGGCGAACGGTGTTTAATTTAATTTGGGACGTTTTTTGATATATTTGGGTTTATTATATTCTTAGAGGAAGAGCATGTCGACTCCGTAGCTGGAATGTCTAGACGATTTTTACTTTTGGTATAACGTTAGTATAATTCTATACTTCCACGTATTTTCAAAGCGCGAAGTAGATGTGTTTTCTTGTAGTTCATCAAAATCGTAAAGTAAGAGAAATTTGACATATGCCTAGAAAGTATGTATATGTTCCTCCCAAACGCCATCATATGCAACATCATGCGCGGAGTCAACATCATCTTCTTCTTGAGTTGACATTACGACCAGCTCCAACTTTGACGCGACCACCAGATCGATGTCTTTCGCCGGTCAAAATTCCCGGAAGATAATCCTCATCCATAAGATCATGCTCTCTCCGCTGTTGTCGCTTTTCATCCGTCACTGCACGCACATATTCTTTTTGATCCTCAGCGAGAATGAGGCCATTTCCCCAACCTCCTTGTCCACCACCACCTTTCCATTTGCCATTGGCAGATCCATGTGTTGGCTTGGGGACGCTAAATACGTTGCCGCGATTGTTCCATTGCATGTTTTTCTTGAGATGGAGTTTGAATTGACCGCTGGCGTCGGTCGAGCATGACACTCGTGTGAGTGTGTCTTTTCCACAGCGAGGACAGAATTGCTTGTTCATTTCTTTTGTGATGGAGAAGCATGCATGGCAGCGCTTGACGAATGTCCTCAGGTGACGAATTCTTTGCAGTGTCGTTGTCGATAACAGATTCAAGTTCATCTGTAGTAGAACATTTTGGCACTGCCGAACAGTTAGTCGATGGAATTCCAATTTTGACGGACATAACTTACAGCAAAATCAGTTGTCATAGTGGCAACTTGCATGACTTTTGGTTCTGGAGTTCCTGATATCCCGGCTTCTTCATCGCGAGCTTGCTTCTTCTTGATATTCGAGGGTGTGATCCATTCACCGCCGCCATCCGAGTCTTCTCCTTCATCGTCGTCTTCAACGACTTCAACAGAGATCTCCTCTGTGCTATCTTCCGCTGTATTACCAATGGCAAGGGGAATAGTATTCTCAGGCGCTCCTTCGGGTGCTTCGATGCTTGGAGCGGCGTCCGCATTGATTGTTGTTTCGGCCAAATTCTCAGCAACTTTATCGACATCTGCAGTAGGGCCTGCACTCGTCGGCTCTTCTTCCTTTTGTATTCCTTCGGCAGCCCCATCACCTTTCCCAGCTGTGGTATTTTCGGCAGATATCTCTCCCTCTTTAACCGGCGGCTTTCCATTCACTCTCTTTTGACCAGGCACACTTCTTAACCTCCAATCACCACCGTTCCTCTCACACTCGATCTCATACGCAAGCGCCAAAACCTCAATATCCACTTTACTCAACACCGCGCGATCTCCTGTCTTGCGCGCAAATTCGCTTATGATCTGTACACTTTTGGGTGATGGCGTCCTTTGCTTCATAAATGGAAGGTATAGTGTTTCAACGCGAGCGCGAGCAACCGGGTCACGAATTTCGCCTACCACTGCGGGCGTGGTCACTAACTCTTCGGCTTGGGCGAGTAATGTCGATAGCGGGGGAACGTTTTTTAGGATGGGGCCGGCGTCGAGCACGATTGTGTGCACCGGTTTTGTGGGAGCAGGCTGCTCAGTCATATTTGCGGTCGGTATATCTTCTTCGTGTCTAGCGGCTCTAGATCTTATCCATAAGATGACACGACTGCGTGGGCCAAAAGTTGTTGTACCTTGGACGTTGTGGTCGTCGAATTTCTTCCACTTTTTCTGTGGATGGCCCGTGCACGGTTGTCCTTATCTTATCGCCGACTGCCGAATTTGGCAATCATCAGCCCCAGTTGGATGCTAATCACCAGCTCTGATTTCGTTTTCAAGTGCACTGAATGATCATGGTTGAAGAGGGCCAAATGCAAGCTCGTCAGCATGTCTCATTAGCGCTCTTAGTACTGGCAATTGACAAGACATGGCATGTCATCTGACAATCTTGGATGCGATAAACCCACTAAAGAAAACAACATAGACGTTTCATTCGGTCAATTGCTGTTCGAAATCAATCGATAGGTATCCAACTACACTAGCTATATGCTGCCATATTGCAGGGCTACATGAAATTTGTAGGCTACTATTTGTTCAGTCAAAGTACGTTTTGATGGACCTAATACAACAAACTGACAGATTGTGTACGGAATCGGCAGTCTCAATCGATCTTCTATAGACTTTACATCCAGCGACCAATAGGCCCTGATATCGGATTTGACAGGGCACCGGTAACTTGCATGGCATAGACTGATTGCTTTCTGCTGAGATGGTTGGCCAGCAATAGAAATCCGTATTGTATACCTCAACATCAGACGGTCTCGTAGGAGCGACTTCTTTCACAGCCCCAGCCCCTCATTTCAACCCGCCGACTCCAGGCGTGACAAAGCTCTTTACAGTCCGGGCGTAATTTGAAGCTACTTGCTCTAGCTAGAGACGATAGACTCTGCCTGTCAACAAGTCTAGACATGTGACCTGCCTCCTCCCTCAACTGTCTTTCCTTTTTAGGTTCGTTTGGTTCTGACAACGACATTAACAACATCTTTCCATCACGAGCTGGCCTCAGAAGCTTTTTCCTTTCCTTGAGTTCTCTTTAATCTTGACTTTTCGTTCCATTCTTGACTACTTTCCTTCGTCAGACTATTCTCTCGCTCGAAATGGGCACCTCTGAACCTCACGTCTTCCCTCTGGATCACGAGGCTAAGCATGCATTGACTGCGAGTCTCGTTCTCCTGCTAATAGCCATTTCTTTGCTATTTGCGCGCTTCTATACTCGACGCCATCTCATTGACGCTGTGCAGGCGAGCGACTACATGGCTTTGCTTGCTTCGGTAGGCGTCCATTCTAGATTTTTTTCCAAAGTATCAGCTAACTCCAAATTCCTGGTAGATGTTTGCCGTGGTATTCGTTGGGATATTTATTGCCGGTGAGTCTACTACTCGCGTTGATATTGTATTATCAGCAGCTCGAGTCTGATGAACATAATTGATAGCTGTCATCTACGGCGTTGGAAAGCATGAACCAGAAGTAGATCCATTGGATCGTATCCAGCAAAAGAAAGTGAGAAAATTAGACCTGCAAACAATCAAATCGATGGGTATACTGATTCCGAAATATCAGCTCTACTGGCTCAGCACCCCATTCTACAACGCCGCCATGGTCACCGCTAAAGCCTCAGTCGTCATCCAGTATTCCCACGTTTTCCCAACCAAGAAAATGCGCATTGTCTGCTGCATCATGGGCGGAATTATCACCGTATACGGCACTTGGGCCATTTTGAGCGCGTTCTTGAACTGTGTCCCCGTCGCGCGTTTCTGGGACCCAACCGTTCCAGGCCATTGTCTCGCGTACAAGCCACTTTGGTACTCGAACGCGTCCTTGAATATTATGACTGATATCGTGATCCTGATCATGCCTATTCCTGCTTTGAAACCGTTGGATTTGCCGCTGAGACAGAAGGTTGGGTGCTGCTGTGTCTTTGCACTGGGTGGTTTGTAAGTTACCTCCCCTCAGCTGCTTGGTGATCTTCACCAAGGTCATTAAGGTGCCGTTTATTGACCGTCTCAATTCCAGTGTATGCATTACCAGTATATGCCGCCTCTACAGCTTAATTATACTGTTCGACTCCCGTGACCGTTCTTGTGAGTCTTTTACCCCTGAATCCTCATAGCAGAAGCTTATATATCCCCATTTCCATATTCAGACCATAACCTAGACCTGATGATGTGGTCGGCCATCGAATGTAATACAGGAATCATCTGCGCCTGCCTACCAACTCTTCGTCCAGCCGTCGCTCGTCTCTGGCCCGCATTAGCATCGGTCCTTGTCCCCGGTCATCGACGGGGTCGCACCGCTTCCGATACTATAACATCTTTCTACGGCCGAAGCAACGAAAGTGCTGCTGCCCCAATTGTCCATGAGACACTCTTCGCTCCTCGAGAGCTCGAATCGAACCGCGGGTCTGTCGCTACAACCAAACCTGGAAGCAGCGCTGGTGGCAGCAGCATGCAGCAGCCTCCGAACGTTCGTATGATACCAACGCCAGGTAATGGCTTTGCGCAAGACCTTGCGCGGAAGGGGTCCTTTTTTGAGCAGCAGCAGCGGCCTAGTAGCTATGTTTGATGGTGTGGACTCCGAAGTTACGAATTTGTGATGATGTTTATATGACGGACCATGGGTCTAAGAGAAAGCAGGTGACGATTAGGAGGATTAGTGGTGTATTAAACTTCGATCAGTGGCACTCAAAATACAATGAAAAACTGGTGGTTTTCATTCTAATGGCAACACCGTGGAATGCTTATATCTAAATCTATTCACCCATCAAGCTAATTCAGTAAGCAGGGTAAATATGCAAACAATGTAAGAGTACTTCTCAGACAGATGCTACATATCTAAAAGCTTGGAAAGCTCTTATCAACCTCTTCGAAATGATCAAAGAAACCTTTGAACAACTTCACGCCTAAACCGGGATCGAGACTTCCCGTCGTTGCCCGAATACTATGCATACTCAATTGCGGAATACCGGCATCGATGGTTCTCAATCCGATCTGGGCACTGGACATGGGACCGATGGTGCCGCCGGACCGGGAATCATTTCTGATCTGGAAAATTTGAAGGGTTGAATCGCACTTTTCGGCGACTTGTTGTAGGATTGCATGGCTGACCGCGTCGGTGGCCATGTGGCCGTTGGGGTCTGCAGAGACAGTTACACCAACATTCAGACGGGGCATGTGATTTGGAAGGTAGGCATTGAGGAAGTTGGGGTTCACGGCGTGGATGACGTCAGACGATATCAAGAAGCTGTTGGCGACGGTTTGGTTATAAAGATTTGGTCCATAGTTGCTATCAGCGAATGCCTCGACGATTCGCTCAATGACGCTGCTAAGATAGGTTGACCGTGCGCCTTGTCGGAGGAGAGAGCCGACTTCCTCATCGTCAAACATACCAACAAGCTTGACTAGACCCGGTGACGTGGAGTCAGGAGAAGCAAGAAGAGCCTCCTGAGCTGCAAAGCAGCAAAGCTTGTCGTCAATGCGACCAGCAAAAATAAGATCTTTTTCAAGGCCGCCAACCTGTGCAGGTTGGCTATCATAAAGCTCCAATTCCCAGTTGATGATATTGCTGTAGTCGGTAACGCCGAGTTGGCCTGCAATGATCTTGACTAATTTGGGAGGCTGGGTAGCTGCAAAAGTGCCGACCTTGATTCTCTCTACCGTCTCATCAGAATCACTTGAGCTACCAAAAATATCGGAGTTATCAACTCCGATGATTGGGACCATATTGGTCTCTGGGTTTGCGGCGGTTGAAGCTGCGCCGAAATGAGGAGCTAGTGTCGGGATACGAGCGATGGGCCAGTCGAGCTTGACCAACTTTGTCTTGACAACGCCATCTTCGCCCTTTACTAATACGCGACCACCAATACCCAAGTCGCGATCCCACCAAGTCTTGTTCAAGGCACCTGCGTATGGAGCAACCGCCAGCTGCTTGAATCCAACCTTGGTTGGTAACGTTGGCACGGGCTTCAATTTTGCGGTCAACGCATCGATGTGTCCGGCAACAAGAGCAATGCCATTACCACTCTTATATTCGCTACCAACTGCAAATGCGACTAAAGAGCTGTCATTGCGAGTGAGGTAGTACTTTCCACCGCGCTTCAATTCGGAGGTCCACGTGTCTCGTTCGGATAGTTTTTTGTAACCTTGAGCTTCGAGCTGCTTGCTGAAATGGCTTACGGCGTGGAAGATAGTCGGGTTCTTGCTGATAAAGTCGATGAAAGGCTGCGTATAAGCTTCTGGAGAGAAGGAAGTGGTCGGTTCTTGCTGCGGGGAAGCTATTGGACTTGGTTCCTCCACAGCGACGGGCTCGGATAGCTGCAGTCGCGAGACTGAGGAGTGAAGGGATGAAATTTGTTTTCTCGTCATGTTATGTATGCGTTCAAGTATGCAGAATGCAGGAAATAGAGCTAACAACGATCTGTGAAGCGATGACAGGGAGCAGGAACTTATGTATAATCGGAGAGGTATGCGAAGGAGAGGCAGCGACTAAGCAAGGTACCAGCTCCAGGAACGGGCCACTATCATCAGCCGCTAGGGTCACGCGCCCCTCTTATCATCAGCGGCGGTCACGTTGCATCCACAGCCCTAATTATGCACTCCGACGCTTTACTCCGAGACTAAATTAAAGGAAGCAAGGCACACCGACTATTTCAAGTCATGGAATGGTCTGAAGAATACGTACATGTAAGAACTAAAAGACGGAGTCTAAATGTATGCTTCCAAGGTATCTTAAAAAAAAAAAAAATGCCGCACCGAATTTGTACAATTCATTGAATCGAAGGGTCATCCCATCTAACTCGACCCGACAACTGCGTTCCAGTTGACCTTACCATCAACACAATCAGTGGTAATAGCTGGACCCTCGGCATATGCAACCTCCGTCTGGTTTCTCACAATCCATAATGTGGTATTCCCGGTTTGCCCATTGAAAGGGACCTCAAACGTGCTCAAGCCAGCTTCTCGAGCATAAAAGCTAGTAATGTTATTACGGCCAATCCGTACACCGATCCAACTCGGCTCCTTGATCAAGACAGCAATGTAGATCTTGTCTTCCGCAAGGGTAGCTGGATCCATGGCTTGTTGGCCCTGTTGCGGACAGTTGCCGGTCGTACCACCATTACTACCGGATTGATTTGGATTCGGTCTGTACCAGTAGACCAACGTGTCTCGTGTGATGCGGATTCTGGATTTGTCGCCTAGTTTATAGGACGCAATAAAATATGGCAGCAACTCTCGCCATGCATCGTGGGAATTGTTCTCCACGTATCGTGCCGCCCCCTGCGGTATACCGTCTGCATGAATGGGGCCGATGTAGTGTGATTCGCCGTAGTCATTCCACGAAATTATCTGAACAAAATCCGGCTGAAAACGATAGATTTGTTCCCAGCGATATGTCCAAAGCTGTGCGCCTTTCCACAACCAATTTTTATTCCATTGCGGGAGATTCGTGTAAAACCATGGCGAAACGGGCATCATGTACGGTCTACCATGCGTAGCGTTTCTCCATACTCGGTCACTGTTGATCGTTTTATCATCGGTACCAGCAGGCCATGCATCCCAACTGAAGAAGCCGTCGACATTATGTCGGACTTCTGCAAATCGCTGTGGTCCTACACTCGTCCAATCTGGCATGGCAAAACATTTTGTCTTGTTGCGTATAGTAGGCCAGTCATCGATGTTTGCCACACCTTCAAATGTCGATACAAGTGGTCTATCTTGATAATAGAATTGTGCCGGTAACTGCTTGTATTTGTTGATGGTGTCGACTACTCTATCCAGAGACCAAGGTCCGCCAGATAGATAATCGAAGGATAGGAAAAGAGAAAATTTACCAACACTTCCGGCTGCCGCATATGCTTTTTGTAGGATTTGGTCCGTGTTTGTGTCTTGCTGGGCGATGTTTAACGCAAAGCCGTCGATCAGCGAGTGTCTGGCTAATCTGATTTCGGATTCCCATTGCTCTTGTGTGAGAGATGCCGCATTTCCCACCTTGAGAAAATCAGCCCTAGACATTGATTATCGGGTTTGACTTTGGGAACCTTCTACTTACGATAAAGTGTGCAAAAACGAACTTGGGTATAGCAGCCGTGACATGGCCTATGAGAGCGAAAATGAGCAGTACCAAGAAGACGTTCATATTGAACGGTTGTAGAATCAATTGCAAAGATAAAAGAAAGAAAAGAAATCCAACTCGAACATCCAGATCATATGTAGCAGAAGATTGATACGGAACTCCATTATCCACGTAATGCCTACAAGCCCTGACCCTTCAACATTCTTACGTTCCGCCAACAATCTCAATTCGTCCAAGGACAATTGTAGCATTTGAATGGTGAAAAAAATATCAAAAGCGCAGTATGCACGATTACTATTACTGACATGGATACGTAATCGGCTTGAACTTTCAATGTTGTTGTCTTGCTCTGGTATGGACAGGGAGGAGTTTCCACGTGTTGGAATCTCGGAGTTTAATTACGCATCCGATCATTCACGTTGATCTAGATATGTAGGAGCATATCATATGTCGGAAGAATTTTTAAAATTAGTCACTAACGAAATTCAGCCGGCTTCGAGAAACCAGCCTTACACGCTGTGTTGTCTACTCAACCCTTAAGTCTACTGCTTTTAATTCAGCGAAAATTGAACTATGATAGGCTTTTTAAGCCAAGTGCGAGATGAGAAATGTTCCATTCACGAGACAATGTAGTACCTGTCCGAAGAGTTGTAGTATGCGTGAAGCTATCCGCAACTTCCCAACCATCTCTACTGTACTTACCTCACTCGAAGCGATTTGTAGTAGCTCATAAGATTTATTTGATATGTCCGCATTAGCCGCTAAAATGCGATTGATTGAAAGAATGGTTCGGGGAAGGAATCTGCCAATATTCTGAAATCGACACAAGTAATCGGTTGATTCTGTAAGCCGTTGGATTAGACTTTCAAGATCGTGAGGTAACCTATATGATATGCCTATGTCTTCATATCCGCTTTAGTAGATATACCGGAAACTAGGAACATATGACAGTCAGCTTAATTCTCATTTACACCACAGAGAGACCGGATACGTACTTCAAGTTCTCCCGATCAGTCAAGTCCAAAAATGCAGTAGCATCTAAATCCCTGCCTTCCAATCCACCTTCCATCTCTGATTGAATCTTATCACGCTTCTTGTTCTCCCATCTCAAAAGGAGACCGAGAGTACAGACCAGCACAACTTCAATGAGATGAGACCCGATCATGGACCAGATTCCGAGAGAATATGTTGGTCTGCATGTATTAACTACACAACTCAGTCAAGACAGAGATGAGAAAGGGGCATACGATTGATCGGTCTTGTAGAAGAATGGACCTGCAATATTTCCTGTGCAATATCCGAGGAACAGCACAGCGTTTGTAACGACTTTCTTGGTATGTCCTAGATGCCTCCACATTAGTTATTCTCGACTTTCGGACACAGAGACGGGACCGTACCGGCAGTATTAGCAATCTGCATACTAAGCACCAACACAAACGCCGCATTATACGGTCCCGTCAAATAATAACAAATCAGCCTGCCCACTTTCCGATCCAGAGGGACAAATCGTAGTCCAAAAGCGCCGGCGATATTAGGAAGCAAAAAGAGAAGCACGAATATGCATCGCTTATTCTCGAAGCGATCGTTGAGGAAGACACAAAGTAGAATGGAAAGTGCAATGATGACGCCGTAGGGGATTTGCATTAGTGTCGTGACGAGGGTTGAGAACCCGAAGCCTTGGATGATGATGGTGCCGAAGTTGGAAATTCCGCCGTTGGGGACGTTGCCTGTAGATTTAGTACTGGTAGTCTTTGCGAGCGAAGGAATGAGAACATACAAACGACACCGAGAAAGAAAAACATGTACAACTTATAATCAGTGAAGGCTTCCCAAATCTGGTATGGTTTCAAGTGTTTATTCTCAATGCCAGTCTGATTTTCGCGCAAACGTTCCACGGCGATACGGCGTTCTCTCAATGTCAGGCCTTTGGCTGTTACTGGGCTGTCAGGGAGGAAGATGAACATGATGATGCCCCAAGCCGAACAAAGGGCGCCACTTTTGTGACCACGTTAGTGATTGATCTGAGCCAAAGAAAGCTTAGGGTCATACATGATCAAAAACTCATATTTCCAAGATGGCAATGCACCTCGAATATGGCCAATACCGTAACCAAGAAGTCCACCGAGAGCAATCCCAAAACCGTTGGCAGTATACCAGAGACCAATACGAACGGGCTGCTCTCGTCTCGTATACCACATACTGGTTACCAGCATGAAGCCTGGATCAGAGCAAGCTTCAGCTGCACCGGCAAGGGCTCGAAGGACTCCAAGAGTAGCGAAGTTATGGCATGCAGCTTGGATCATGAGAAATACGCCCCTATTCCGTCAGTTGGGTAGTGATGATACAGCGATGGAAAGACTTACCACATGAAGATATTGAAGCCGAGATATTTGCCTCCATCAAATTAGTGCAAACCACCAAACTAGACTTCATGAAAGAATACTCACCAATCGGCAACCTCTGCAATAGAAAATTGGTAGGGAAAGCCCAAACCAAAAACCCAAAATAGAACAAACTACTCAGCCAACTGTACTCCGTCCCAACGAGATGAAGATCATCCCGAATCCCGAATATAGCAGCATAGCTCAGCGTCGTCTTTTCCCCAGTATGACATGTCAACACTTAACCCACACGCGCGCACACCCGCAGAGATTAAGAGGGAAACGAACCTTATCAATATAGAAAAATGCATAACAAACCGCTAGGTACGGCAAAATCATAAAGTCGATTTTGCGTAATACTTTCTTCTCATCTTCAAGACTGACGTGTTCATGGAGTTCATCGCTGTTTTCGAAAAGTGCGAGCGCTGCGTCGCCGTCGTGTGTATTCCATTTTTTGGCTTGAAGGGGGTCTTCGACTGCAATTCCTGCGTGTTCTCTATGAGTGGTCGTCGTTGCTGTTATGTCGTTTGATGAGGGCTGGAGCTCGGCTCCTATTGTTTTTGATTGTCCCATTTGGACTATTTCATGTATTGAATACGTATGAAGCTGTGGTTTAGCACTTGAAAAAAAGAAAAAAAAATGTAAGCAGAGGCGGAAGATGAAAATGGATCATCGACGCAGCGCAGTGATATATGTAGTACCAGACCAGAGCACAGACACATCAGTCCACAACACCAAATATGGCAGCTTTGCCGAATATGTTCTCTCCAATTAAGCGTGCCTTTTTACCACCAGCGCCACAGGAGACCTCTCCGACCCTATGGATATGTGCTACTGCGAGGAGATAGTACTATGTAGTACATCATCCCGGAGTACGTGCGAAGCGGAGAGATAGGGTCTGTAGATCAAGAGGAGCACATACCCCCAACTTTTGCGGGAGGTGGAACACAAAAGTATGGGGAAATTTCTCTGTATTTGCGGGGTTGAACTTCTAAACTTGATAGCTTAGAGAAAGTGGAAAGTCTATTTCTGCGAGATGTTGAATTGGTTGGTGGAAAACTTGATTGGAGATGATGTTCTCGAGTATCGGAGGAAGTCCGATTGAGTTACTTCCCTTGAATTGAGATTCGCAGTATTGTCCGAGACTGTGCATATGTTCTGCCTAGGTATTCTGGAAGCCGATTGTGCCAAAGGTAGCAGCGATGTTTTTCTAAGCTGATTGGGCTGGTTACCTAGGTAGTCCTGGCAAGGTATGGCAACCCTAATCGACCTGAATAGGAAAGTACTATTCAATAGCTCTTGGAATTCAACACTGAGGTGAATATCATTTACTGCGTATCCCAAAACCTCTATTCCTTATCTAATCTATTTGCATCTCTATATTTCTCAGAAAATGAAATAAACCGGATCTAAATCCCGCTTTTCTCTATCTTCAATGCCCGAAAATCACAATAAACCTCTGAAGTAAAAGTTAGAATTAAACAATATAAGTGTATAGTAAAAAAACCAAACAGAGCTTAGCCGCTCTACCGTTTGTTGAAATTCAGATATCGTGCCTAAAGAATCATATTAGTATTCTTATATCAAGAGACTGACAAAAAGGTGTACGCACCCCAAGGAAAAGAATGATGACATTGCTGACAATGAAGCAGAGAAAGATGCCCAAGTCTCTCCAACGGTTGTCATAGCTCAAGTCAAGGGCGGAATAGAACTGATCTCCAACCTTGTACGCACAGTATTGACAGGCGCTTGTTGCATTGTCAACGATATAACCCGGAGCACCAGTTGCAAAATAAGGGGCCATGTATTCACCACAAGTCTGGCCGTTAGGCGCAGAGAATGTGTTTAGCTCTGAGGGTTTGCAGACGACTGGACGATCATGTAATTCTGTCACCAACATACCACCGATAAGCCTGGTAAAGGGATCAAGCTGGTACAGCCATGCTCTCCAGAATTTGGGAATCTGGGGTTTAGGAATTGCGACACCACAGAACAGCGCAAACACAATGATAATTGGAGGATTGAGTTGTGAAGAGATGTATGAACTCGGGGTAATTGCAGCAACCATTTGACCCAAGGTGACCGAGAAAAACTCCGTAATCAGAATCATAAAAAACTGATATCCGGCACGGTCAGAAGCACTTTGGAAACCTGGAATATAATAGATTGGCAAGAAAAAGGCAACAGTGCAAATCAAGCTGTATGGAACCTCAGCAACAACCATGGCAACTGCAAACGCAATTGATTTATACGTCTTCGATGCACCTTCCCGATAAGAAACCAATCGCGACATCTCGTATTTAGGCTCTACCTGTTGAATAATGATGGCCGGAATGACGGTAATCTGGAACAAAACGAAGACGCGGTACTGAAGAGAAGATCGTGAATCGTCTAATTGGAGGAACATCAGACCGGTGAGAAGCGCAATGACTGCGTGTACGAATAATCTGGTGAAGCCGTAATTCGGTGATCGCCAGAAAGACAAGTTCGTTCGTCGAACAACAGTTCTAATTTGGTACCAGGTAGGTGTTGCGTATTCGACTTCTTGCGGCACAGAGCTCTCATCCTCCTTATTCTGTGCGGCGCGTTCAGTTTTCATTTTGGTAATGTCTTCCTTGATTTGAGCCAATTCTGGAGAATCACGCCAAATATCGCCCCAATCACGATCTCCAATCCGAGGAGTTTGACCAGCACCAATAGCATCGAGCATCCACTCAGCGGGATTTGCGTTGGGAGGGCATTCGGCTCCGTTGCGTCGGAAGTAGTCGATCAAAACACGACTGTCGTTTCCAATATCACCAAAATAGACGCAATTCCCACCTTTCTGTAGTAAGAGCAATCGGTCAAAGCTTGAAAACAGGGCTGAGTTAGGCTGATGGATCGTGCACAGAATTGCTTGACCCGCTGCGGCTAACTTTCGCAGGAAACGAACGATGTTGAAAGCAGATTGACTGTCAAGACCTGACGTGGGCTCGTCCAAAAACAACAAGAGCTCGGGTTTAGCAGCAAGTTCAACGCCAATGGTTACTCGTTTTCGCTCCTCGACGGATAAGCCAACTTCTGGAAAACCAATTACTGCGTCTGCCAATTTTTCCAATTCCAGAAGAGATAAGATCTCTTCCACATAGGCATGCTTTTCGGCTAATGGCACATTATAGGGTTGACGAAGCTCGGCAGAGAAACGCAACGCTTCACGTACCGTTTGCGTGGGCTCGTGAACGTCCAACTGTTCTGCGTACGAAGTACCACGTTGGAAGGATGGACCAGGTTTATGGCCATCGACCAGAATGTCCCCCGAGATGACTCCAATATTCTTTCGGGCTGCCAATACGTCTAGCAATGTTGTCTTTCCGGCTCCAGAGGCTCCCATAAGAGCAGTCAGTTTGCCTGGTTGGACATAACCATAAACAGAGTTGAGTAGTCGGCGAGTGCCAGATGGTACAGGGACATCATACTTGACATCCTCCCAGGTAAGCACGGCCTTTGAGGTGATGTTCAGATTTGAGGAAGAGTCGTCGGCTTCTTTGTTCTGACGTTTCTTCTTCTTGATCATCAATTCCTCGTTCAGCTTTTTCCGTTCCTCGTTTTCCTTCTGGAAAAAAGTGATGGTCCTGCCGCCGGCTCCCCAATTTACAGACTCTCCGAGATAAGCATTAGTAAACAAGAAGAAAACAATCAATGCCACAATAATGCCGAAATTGCGCCATAGATCCCCAGTTTCGTAACTGAAGCCGGCATCGATGTAGGCAGAGCCGGGAATAATATTCGAACCCGGAGAACTCCCTTGAAGGGTACATGTTTGGTGAGCACTGTCACCGTATGGAGGCACCAAGGAGGACTCAGAACAGGTCAAGGTGAGCCGTTTGAATTCATTTACCATCAAAGCTGAAAATCCCAAGCCGAGCGCATTGATATAGAAAATCCATCGCAACCAAACCTGCTCGCTTTGATACTGGATAAGATACCCAGCAGTAAGCACATAGAGTGTGATGATGGTAGCAGCAAATTTCATCGCGTAGTCGAAATCAGGACAAATGCAACCAACTGTTCGGAAGAACAAAGTCATAGCAAGATAACCAGACACGATGATTAAAACGAAGGTGAAAAAGGCACCGGCGTCAAGGACTAGCCCGCACATGAAGTACACGATTATGCTGAAGACTAATATCTGCACAGCAGCGAAAGCAGTGTCGACCAAAATTTGAGCAATCCATAGAGCACTCGGGCGGTGGAACGTAAAGGCTTTGTGCTTATTCACGATCGGACGGCCAAGCATAGTCGAGCCCAATTCTGCAAAAGCTTGGAAGGCGTTGAAAAGTAGCGAAATGAACAGTAAGCCACCACGAGTAAAGGCGCCAGAGCTGGTAGTTGGCAATTTGTACCAAACTGTTCCCAAGATAATAGCCGTAATGATAGATGTAGCCCAAGAGACTGTCAAAGTGAATTTATCCTGCCATTTCACAAGAAATTGGCGTTTCGTCAAGGCCCAGATCTGGAGATAGAAAGGAATTGAGTAAACCGAAGACTTGGGGGTATGCTTGCGTTTTGCTTCGCGGTGAGCAAGCTCAAATTCATCGTAAATGTGCTTCTCTTGTTGAATTTGAGTACGGTAGGCGGCGATTTCCTCGTCAAGCATTGTGCGGTAGTTGGACTTGTCGAAAGCCTTGACCAGTTCTTCCGGTGTGGATGGCACATTTTCAGAGCTGCGGCCCTCCTGATATTCCCTTTCGAATGGATCGGTACAGCCGGTCAAATAGTCGGGCGTTGTCTGTCGAGGTTTGGGCATGAAACCGAGGCCTTCAAAATACGCTCTTGCTTCAGCCGCGGGCCCGAAGAAGACCTGACGGCCTTCGTCGATAACCATAACTTTGTCAAATTGTTCATAGATGCTTTCCGAAGCCTGATACAAAGAAACAAATGTAGTTGTCTTGTAAATATTGGTCATGATCCGGAGTGACTTTGCAAAATCCAAGGCAGTAGATGCGTCCAGACCTCGGGTTGTATTGTCCCATGCTAAGACAGTAGCAGATGTAATCATCATTTCCGCGATACTCACTCGTTTGCGCTCGCCTCCAGAGACACCTCTGACAAATGCATTGCCGACAACGGTGTTTATTGTATGTTCAATGTTGAACATCTTCAGTAACAGTTGTATGACCTTCTCCTTGAAATCCTTTTTCGATACGCCGGCGGGTCTTTTGCCTGGAGTCTTGGTGTCAAGGGCGAACGAGAGGGTTTGGCCAACGGTCAAGGTAGGATGATGAATATCATCTTCTTGATTGTAAACAGCTTCGCCGCGGAACCTCTTTGCAAAGGTATCGCTATCGAAGGGTCCGTATGTGACTCCGCCGTCAAACGATGTGTATCCATAGCGTTGATTTGTGATGACTTTCAGAAACGTAGTACAACCGGAACCGGGTCGACCTAGGACCAAGACCATCTCTCCGGGCTTCATGACGCCGTTGAAATTATGGAGAATGTCGACTTCGGCGCCGTGCTTCTGCAATCCCAGGAGATTTTTGAGCGTCTCATATACGTTGAAAAAGCCAATCACAGCATCGGGAAACGTCTGTACAAAGGTCTTGACTCCACCGTACCCTCGGACTGTAAGACCATCCCAGATAACACCTACAACATCGTCAGTTTGCACTGAAAGCCTTCATACTGAAATTGTAAACCCTACCGATATGCTTCGGCTTGATACCAGCTTCAATCTCAGCAGCTTTGGAGCCATGGAGAGCAGATTCCAGATTCCACTGTTCAGTTGTAGATGCCGGTGAGCTTCCAGTCTTTTCGACATCGTGCACCGAGACGCGTTTTGATTGTCGCGATGTCTGCTTCGATAGTCGTCTCGTTTGCTGAGAGATGTTTGAAAACTGTCTGTTGAGCTCCGCGAAGTCCTTCTCTGCGCGCTCAACATCGACGCCGGATTGAATGCGCGTGAGGCCGGCAGGATTAGAATTTCTCACTTGCTCGCGACCATCTTCGTAGGTGAATTCAGTACGCACACTTTCGTCTTCCTTGGTCCAGGATTCGGTCAGGTTAGGCGGCGACGACATTGTGCCTGCGGGATTCAATGCTAGCGCATGCGCAGAGGTCTAATGTTCTGTTGGACTAGAACCTAGGACGAGGGTAACGAGAATTCAGATGGTATTCGGAAGTTGATAATTACGATTCATCAAGCACCTATTGAAACTTCGGGCGAAAAGGACAAGGATAACACAAGACCGGGAATCGTTTGCACAAGGGAACGTGCAAGGTACCCAGTCTGTGAAGAGTAAGAACCCAGGCGAGGTCGAATGGAAAGGAGGATGAAATCGAAGAAGTGAGATGAAGAGCCAAGTGAAAAAAAATAATCTGGAGACGGCGGCAGTCGGTATTGCCCTTTTTAGCTGGTACTTTCCCAAAATGGCAGATAATAGCTACTTCCCGCTCTGGGAAATATGGCAGACCCATTGAATAGGCTGGCCCCATAGTAAGTAGTACAAGCCCCCACCTGCGATTTATCTACCAAGACCTCGCTCCAAAACTCGTCCGTGCAAACCAACAGATAAGTGGCAAATTACAGTACTTAATCCAGATGATGCAAATCACACAACGCCCAATGATGATACGAAGCAACCAACGGTATCATCGCCAGTTTGTGATAACAGATGGCTCGATACCACGCAGAAACGGAGTATTCCCGTGGAGAATTAAATCCGCCCCTAACGCCGTGCCGATGCCGACTCGGCGGTGCTCTGGCCTACCATGTTGTTTCCTCTGTGCAGTGTGCACCCTGCTGAGTACGCGTCTAAACTTGGCGATGTGCTAGTAAACTAGAATATGAATCATCTTGACTCATCAATTCAAGATACAACTGACTAGTTAGGTATCGACTGATCTTGGCACGTAAACCCTGAACGACAGGTCATGGCGCGACAATGCAAACATTGCAAACATTGCAAACAGGTAGTCAAATTAGGGCCTCGGCTCTTTAAGCGAGACAGAAACAGCCTCTACCTGTACTTTTCAAAAATGGCCAATCAGTGTGCTTTTTCAACTGCCCGGCAATTGTTGACATATCTACAAAGGCGGTCTACGATTGTATGAAACGAGCATGTAGTACTCCGTATATCAATTTGAAACGGCATGGATTGGTAATCCGGGATGCACGGAACAAGTTATCCGTGTCTCGCGCCCTGCCCGGATCACGGAAGACGCTGGCTTCCGAAACCACTAGCCAATCCTGATCCACCTGAATCCTGCAGGAGACCCTCTAGCGTTGTAGTTTTTTCCGGGCTTGTTTGCTTGTCGATCTATCACATCGTCGCCCCCATGTATCAGATTCTCCTTTTAATCATCTTCTCGATGGCTCCAGCGGCTTTATGTTTCTACGTACGTAAGGCTTCGTCCGTTTTGCTCCGTGGCAGATCGGATATAATGTCGCATCGCATTCCTAATCTACCAGATCATACGCTGTTTCTTATTGCGAGTCCCACCTCTTTGTGACCGAGGAAAGCTTTGTCACTTGGGTCAAAAGATACCTAGGCAGGATTTTTCGTGCCTTTGTAAGGAAAGTCAGAGCCTCGATTGATTGAGATGGAATATCTTGCATGCTTAGCGTGGTGAGGGTTTTCTCTCTAGGCCTACCCCTAACCCTACAACCTTTATTTGAGAGTTGCTCAATATGTAAGTCCGTCAAGGACGCAACCATCATCGCCGCCAGACCCGGTCTATCACTTATTTCGTAAAATTCGACAATTGATTGATGCATTGATGCCCTAGGTTGTCTTTGGCCCATTCGAGCTCATGCGGTGCTGAAGAGCAGATGCGGTATGAACGGGCTTTCGGTACGCGATGCAGCACGTTTAGAGCATGTCGTTGGCCCATGTAGTCTAGCCTTAAGAGGCCGATGTGGGGTTTTGGGGGCATTATTGTCATTTGTGGTACTTTTCTTGATAATTCTGGTTTATATTCTCATGAATAGCATAATGGAGCATCTATCAAAAGTCAACTGGAAAACTTTTCCTGGAAAGTACTTCGCTCGCATCTATATGCATAGCCGGCCGACGCTGGGTCACTAAGCCTTCCGTGCAGATTACCTAGGTATCTCGGATACCATTTTCCAATGAGCAAGGCTATCTCCATACGATAATTCAAATAGTCATTGACCGACAAAGGGACAACCTAGTAGCTTCTAATTTTGTTCGGCCGTCCAGTATCCACTACGTACCGATCGATATTCACCAAGCCATTACCCTGACCTTGTCGAATAGGAGATCCAGGCGATCTTACCAAGCTACTTTTGCTACAGGTCCAAGCCACATTGTCTGTGATGGGTAACAGGAATCATGTTTACACCGCATGTAGACTTCAATGTTGACTCGGGAGTTTGAATGTTGGTTATACGTAGCTATGAAAATTACCATCCAAGATCTTCGAAGTTTAATGCTGCTGAGACCTGCATAACTCAGGCCAAAACTAGATAATTGATCAACACACCGTGTTTAGTTCTATCTGTTTTACCAGATGAGAAGCGGTGACCAAGGCTGTTATCGATACCATGTATCTAGTGGCCTTCGTAGCCCAAATCTGTAAGGCTAGAGTGACGGCTTCTAGCTCGCTGAATCCGGCAATTGGTAAGAATGCGGGGAACCAGCCAGCCAACATTGCCTCGTTTGCTCTACAACATGTTACGATCTCGTAGTATGTACTTACCGTAATTATTTCTCCGCGCGCATGACAGACAAATGCGACATAATCGAATTTACAGTCATTAACAGAGGGGATTGTTACCCTCGAATGCTCAAAAACAGACGGCATGCGCACTATGTAGAGCCTTATCGATAAGGCATCACGATCTGCTGTCCCTGCAGTAGGCTCTCCGACATCGGTGGTGCTAATTTCCAAAAATTACCCGCTCAGTGGTTCACACATGGGCGAGACTGATCTTTTTCGCGGGACTTGCGCTGCTTGTTCCTCGTGTAAGTTAACTGAATAAACGGAAGAGAAGAGAATCATGTCGTCTGAGCATTGCCTAGATGTAGTATCGCTACAATTTGGGGAGGACAGCTTTTATCCGTACCCAACAATGTACCACAAAGTACACCGTCTAGAGAGCACCTATTGACATCCTTGAGCAATGACAGCCATATCACTCCGAACCATTGAATAGAAACTTGACCGGTGTTATAGATGAAGCTAATGGTACGGAAAGCGAACCGGCGCTGACTTCAGCAACAGCTTCAAGCCGGCTGGACTAAGGGAGACAGTCTTCTTTTATACATAATATCCCAGTCAGGTGTCTCATCACCGAGTTATCTCATTCCGTAGAAACTCGGGTAAAATTATGTTAGGGTGATATATTTCTCCGACCAAATCCGTACGTCGATGGCCGGCGATAGAAGAAATAGCTCGAGATAACGAAGGGAATTTGACGGTATATAACGACAATTTGATATTGAAGTCTTCATAGTGGATCGACAGAGGGATAGACAGCACAATTGAACAGTGCAGGCCGTATTGTAAACACACAGTCGAGCAGAAAAAAAAGAGCATATGGCGCAATACGGCAATATCTTTACACTTGGTACCCCGCAAACTCACCGCTTCGGTTTTCCGGGCAACCACTGGACGCCACGGAAGGAGCGTGCTTGCCTGAGCCCTGAGAGAGCTCCTGCTTTGGCGGGGCCCGAAAATTTCGGAGGCCGAAGAGCAAAGTCACCTATCTTTTTCCCTTCCTTTAATACAAGACTCATCTCTTGTGTCTGAAGCTTTCAGTTTTTTTTCTTCATCTCACAATCATCAATTGTCGCTGATAAACTTGGTTTTCTTGTCTTTCAGCGTAATTGTACTGCCTTGTGAGGCCACTTGATCAACTGTTTCTTATCTTTTTTATATAATACACAAGTCACGATGGTTCAATCCGCAGTCTTGGGTTTCCCCCGTATGGGAGCCTTGAGAGATCTCAAGAAGGCCACTGAAGCTTACTGGGCCGATAAGATCTCCCAGGAGGATCTCATTGCCGAGGGAAAGAGACTCCGTCTTGCTCACTGGAAGATCCAGAAGGATGCCGGTGTTGATGTCATCCCCTCAAACGACTTTTCCTTCTACGACCAGGTCCTGGACCACATCCAGCTCTTCAGCGTATGCAATCCACCGCTACCTGTCGGTAATCCATTCATACTGATGATATCCTCATAGGCCACCCCCGAGCGCTATGCCTCCCAGAAACTCAACATCCTCGACGAGTATTTCGCCATGGCCCGTGGTCGCCAGCGTGCCGGTGTTGACGTCCCATCCATGGAGATGGTGAAATGGTTCGACAGCAACTACCACTACACAAAGCCTTCTTTCAGCGACTCCCAGACTTTCGCCCTCGCAAAGGATGCTAAGCCCGTTCGCGAGTTCCTCGAGGCCAAGGAAGCCGGCTTCGTTACCCGTCCCGTCATCCTCGGTCCCGTTTCCTTCTTGGCTCTCGGAAAGACTGAGCGTGGTCACTCTGTTGAGCCCATTTCTTTGTTGAGCAAGCTTGTCCCCGTCTACGTCGAGCTTCTCAAGGCCCTCAAGGCTGCTGGTGCCGACTCGTAAGTCTTTGTCTGCATGATTAAGCGCGACGACCAGTTCAATAACTAACAAAAACCTTTAGTGTCCAAATTGATGAGCCCGTCCTAGTTTTTGACTTGAAGCCTGAAATCAAGGCTGCTTTCAAGCCCGCCTATGAAGCTCTCGGAGCCGCTGGCCCCGAGCTCACTATTGCCACCTACTTTGGTGATATCGTACATAACATCGACGCCGTCTCCGCTTTCTCTGGGCTCCACGCTCTGCACGTTGATCTCGTCCGTAACCCTGAGCAGCTTGAGACCGTCATCAAAGCTCTCGGCCCCAAGCAGACTCTTTCTCTCGGTGTCGTCGACGGACGTAACATCTGGAAGAACGACTTCTCCAAGTCCCTCAAGATCATTGACACTGCTGCTTCGGCCCTTGGCAAGGACCGCATCATCGTTGCCACTTCCAGCTCTCTTCTCCACGTTCCTCACACTCTCGCCAGCGAGAAGAAGCTCCCCGAGGAAGTGTACCAGTGGTTCTCCTTTGCTGTTGAGAAGGTCAAGGAAGTTGCCATCCTCGCCAAGGCTGCCACTGAGGGCCCCGCCTCTGTCCAGGCCGAGCTCGATGCCAACGCTGCTGCTCAGAAGTCTCGCGCTGACTCTAAACGCACCAACAACCCCGAGGTCAAGGACCGCCTTGCTAAGATCACCCCTGACTTGTACAACCGTAAGTCTGGCTTCGAGACCCGTTATGCTCAACAGAGGACTCACTTGAGCTTGCCTCTTTTCCCCACTACCACCATCGGTTCCTTCCCCCAGACTCAGGAGATCCGTGTCCAGCGTAACAAGTTCACCAAGGGAGAGATCACTGAAGAGCAGTACGATGCTTTCATCCGCAAGGAGATTGACTACGCCATCCAGGTCCAGGATGAGCTTGGCCTCGATGTTTACGTCCATGGTGAGCCTGAGCGTAACGACATGGTCCAGTACTTTGGTGAGCGCTTGGAGGGTTACGTCTTCACCACCCACGCTTGGGTTCAGTCCTACGGATCTCGTTGCGTTCGTCCCCCCATCATTGTTGGCGACATCTCTCGTCCCGCTCCTATGACCGTCAAGGAGAGCAAGTACGCTGCTTCCATCTCCAAGAAGCCCATGAAGGGTATGCTTACTGGACCCGTCACTTGCCTCCGATGGTCCTTCCCTCGTAACGACGTTCACCAGTCCGTCCAGGCCATGCAGCTCGCTCTAGCTCTCCGCGACGAGGTTATTGATCTTGAGAAGAACGGTATCTACGTTATCCAGGTCGACGAGCCCGCTCTCCGTGAGGGTCTCCCTCTCCGCTCCGGCAAGGAGCGTGAGGCTTACTTGGACTGGGCCGTCAACAGCTTCAAGCTCTCCACCGCTGGTGTTGAGGACTCCACTCAGATCCACTCTCACTTCTGTTACTCTGAGTTCCAGGACTTCTTCCACGCCATTGCTGCTCTCGACGCTGATGTTCTCTCCATTGAGAACTCTCGTTCCGATGCTAAGCTCCTCAAGGTCTTCATTGACGAGGCCTACCCCCGTCACATCGGACCTGGTGTCTACGATATCCACACTTCTCGTATCCCTCCTGAGGAGGAGATCAAGCAACGTATCTCTGAGATGTTGCAGTACCTCCGCCCTGAGCAGCTCTGGATCAACCCTGACTGTGGTCTCAAGACCCGTACCTGGGAACAGGTCAAGCCTGCCTTGGCCCACTTGGTCAATGCCGCCAAGCACTTCCGTGAGCAGTACAAGGCTTAAGTGCTTTGGTGCACTGGAGACTGGTCTATCTTGAAATCTCTATTCCCTCTCATTCTTCATAGCTCCTCACCTCCTCATCTCCAGACCAGTGGGCTCGTACTCTGTTTCAGTTGATATCCCATTTACGTATTTCCTTTGTTTTTCCTTTGTTATTATACCTTGGACTCGGTATCCAAAAATATCTTTGTTTCAACAGCATATGCATTTACCGGAGGGGTATGGGTGAAAATTTTCTTTTTAGACGAGATGATGTGATGAAATCTTGAAAGCTTACAAACAGGCGCCATTCTCAACGCGGCGTTTCTTTGGAGGCATTATGTGTTATAGATAGGGTACAAAGTATCCAGAGAAAGACCTCAAAAAATATGAGTTTGTTTTCCTCTACACGCTTTAAAGTTCCTGTAGAATCTTAGCTCCGGTTTAAACTGGTCCCTATACGCTGTCAACTGGTACCAGAGCATCGCCACTTAGGGAATGCTTATCTTTTTACCGTTCTAACAACATTAGTAGTGCTTCCACGTCTCAACTTTTTCTGTATTCCGTTTTCAGTCATTGATCTTTTCCCCTCAGAGTATTATACCGAGTTCTATTACTACACTGTCGTGGCTCGCATCATTTGACGAGGAACTACTGGGCTGCCCTACCGCCGGGTTTACGCGCAGTGACCGGTCCCCATAGCACGCTGGAGCGTCTCACTTACCTGGCCTGGCTGATTTGAGTTACTGGATTGTGTGAACTCCGCATGCTCTGGAGGCTAATAACGAGTCTTGCCCGCGTCCTAGGTGATTCATCCATCTGCGTGCTACCTAGGTATGTTTATAGGAAAGTGCATGTGGAGGAGTCTCACGAGTGTTAGATCGATAAATAGAGAGGGAATTATGTACAAGCCCGATTCAATAGTTGCAACATTGAAGCAGTCTTGACTTAAAATGCCTTGGGTACTTAGGTGGCAATATCAAGCATAAAAAGTAGCATTACAAGGTCCTACCATGGTGTATAATGTGTCAACGAATGGAATGAAGGAGAATTGGGCTCCGGCGAATAATAACCACAAGAATGATTTTATGTAGAAAGATACAAATAGGCACCAAAGAGAAAGCAGATTCGATTTACATGCCAAAACAGTTCAAAGGGGATACTAAATAACATCCCTACTAATAGATTCACACAACACAAAGGCAAATGGTCGTTTCGGGTTGATATTATATGGCTTTTATGTATGTATCATCTTTTTTACAGAGCAAGCATGGCACCACCGCTGAGAACAGCGGCGAGAATGTAGGCGCTCAACTGCCACGTGCCGACAAAAACGGCGCTAGGGGAAGCACCGGGGTAAGCAGCACCAGAAGAGCTTGAAGAGCTGCCGGTGCCAGTGGCGCCAGCTCCAGAAGCAGTACCGGTACCAGCGGTGCCGACGGCGGCCAATTTAGTAGAGCAGGAGCTGCCGGAGGTAGTGGCAGCCTGGGTGGTGGCAGAGCTGCTGAAGTCACAGGCATTGGCACCATTACCCTTGGCAGACTGGACATTGTAGTAGGCGTTCAAAGCCCAGGAGAGCTGATCCTTGGGCTGGCACATACTGTAAGCACCGTACTCTCCGCTGGTGGCGTTGGCAGCAATACCAGAGACATAGTCAGAGACTCCGAAACCGTAGATCTGGTTGAAGAGATCGCCGTAGTTGTCAGATGAGACGCTGTCAGAAACAACACAACTCAGAGACTTGACCATGCAGTCACAAAGGTCCTGGTCAGGAGTAGGAGGAAGTTTGGAGCTGGCTTTCCAGAGGTCGTCAATGGTGGGGCAGGCCTGGAGAGCAGTATTGGTGACACTGTAAGAAGCACTGTTGACACCGGTAGGAGTAGCCTTGACAATCTCAGTCGAGAAGGCACTGTAGTCAGGGAGGGTGCTGACTGAAGAGCCCTGAAGAGAAACCAAACCATAGTCGTTGGCTTCGTTAAAGTACTCGTAGACGAAACCACCGTTGAGCATATCCTGCATTTCAGGACCGTACATGGCACCAATGTTGGTAAAGGTACGAGGGTGAACAGTGTTGCATCCGTATTCGGCGAAGAAATAGGGGACAGAGTAGTTGGTAAAGTTCTTGACGATTTGGTCGTAACCAGATCCCGTGAATGTAGCAGGACCACACCATTCGTAGACATTGTCACCGTAAAAGTCAACAGACTCGTCAGCGGAGTTGCAGTTGAAATAGTCAGCGACCTGAGTACGGATATCAGAAGCATCAGCAGTAGCGTATCCGATACCCTTGTTGTAGCCCTTGGACTTGACGTAAGCCTTGGCGTCACGGACAGCAGCCTTAACGAAGGCGCTGGCTTCGGTGTTGGTGTCGTTGTTGGTGACTTCGTTTCCGGCGAAGAAACCGATCACGTTGGTGTAGTTGGCGAAAGCGTCAATAACAGCGGTGTAGCGTTGGTAGAGAGGAACCTCCCAGGAAGGGTCAGCACGGTTGATCGAGTCAGTAGGGGAACCAAGATCGATGATCATGTAGATGTCGGCGTCAGCGAATGCGTTGACACAGCCGGAGTGGTCGTTGGTAGGGTCAACACCGTAAACACGAATGGTGTTTGTGTCGATGGCAGTCAAGTAGGGGATATCACGCTGGCAAGAGGACAAGTCGGCGAGAGGGTCGATAAAGCTGTTGGCGCTGGTGGCAGGCTCTTGGTAGGCGACACCTTTGATGAAGAACTGAGTACCATTGGTCTTGTAGAAGAACTTGCTTCCCTTGATGACGATCTCATCGACACTGCCAAGAGCATTGCCGGCGAGAAAAGCGCCGGCGGCGGCCAAGGTTGAGAATTTCATGGTGTGTCGGTGTATCAATTAGTGGATGTCGTAGGAAATAGCGAATGTTGTGGAAGAGCTGGAATGAAAAGTACGCGCTCTTGCTAAATTAATAAAAGTATAATGATCGACTAGAAGATGCAAAAGGTGATAAGCGAAAGTTTTTTTAAAAAGGAAAAGAGTTCATTGAGCAATAAGCCTCAATGAAAGAAGATGAAACTGGCTTGTCGAAGACAACGAACGTCAAAGTGAGTCTTGGTATGTATGGAAGAGAAGAAGAGAAGGAGGAGAGGGAATGGAACGAAATGCCAAGGAGCCAGGGAGCTTAAATTACTGTTTCACCGCTGTGGAAATACGGGGATTACGCACTAGCGACTCGTAACTTCGCGCTACCTGGTAAGGGCCAGCCCCCGCTGGGCCCATGGGTGGAAGCCGGGGGGTCCGAGAGAGTGCATTGGCTGTCCAATCAGACGCTGAGACAGCACCAATTGGCGCTTACTACTTCGTTCCGGTGCTGAGCCACCCTCCATGATTGGCTCGGCGTGGGGCGTTTTACCCTTACGGCCGCGTATTCTGTCTCGGAAATGTATTGGCGCTAAACCCAAAAGGATTGACCCCTTTTCGACCAGATTCATCACCGATTCGTATTATCTTCATGCTATTGGCCGTCTAGGAGTATGACTTCCAGGAGTGATGATCAAACTGGTTATCATCATAAAACGGGTAAATCGCGCTCCTGAAGGATGAATCTGCCACACACCAGTGGTTTGATCGTTCGATGCAATCCATAGCAAACTCTTTGCGTCTCAGAACGCTATTTTTGACTTCGTACTGCTAACTTTCCCGGTGACTCCCGTACCAGCAAACCAATCGGCAGGCAAGGACTAAGGCATGCAACTGTCTCGCTTGAGTTCATAAGCTGGTTGCTAAACGAGGCGTTCAAGAGTCTCACTAGCCAGTCCCTTAGCCTAGTCAGCGTTGCGTCGAAGAGCTGAAACTATGATTACAATCAGCTAGTCAGACTAACAACCAACACTTTCTCATTCAATTCGTTCACGACTCATGAGTCTATTCACTTTTTGAAGCTGATAGGCTTAAAAAGACCCTCCTAGATCTAATGCAGGCGCTGGGAGAACAAGTATTGGATCTTATCTTCGGAATTGCCGTTAATTACGAGTTGAAAGGCGCTTCTCACCCAGCATACCAATGAGAAACGAACAGATTGCACTCATCAAAGAGGAATAAACACTTCGAAATCTGATAAAGATAAACACTTACTGTGCCCTGTCGGTATCAATAATATACGGCTTTAGGGCTGAGTCTGCCTCTATACTGCTCCAACTTACTGGTAGTTACGGCTTTAGTGTAATCACGTGTAGTCGTTCGCCATACTTCCAAATCTTATACTGGGGACACGATAAATCTTTGAATCAGGCTTTTGTATGTCCTTTACTGAGAGCTCTTACAGGCTCTTTTGATGGTGGCCAACCTTGAGACGAATATTCTTCTTAAAGAAATGCATCATTCACGTTAAAAGAGTTTGGTACTGTATGGTTCTGAGATTTGCCGTCAGTTCCATGTCCTTCTGACGGCCGCATATCCAGAAGCGGGATGTCACTGTAATCATCGACGCATTCCCGTATCGATCTGCGGCAGTCCGAACTGAGCTCCATCACGATAAAGACAAGGTATTGGCAAGTCCGCATAACCATACTTGTCTATTTAGACGAATCGGTATAATCCTTCGGCGTACTGTTATCAGAAGGATCTGAAGGGATAGCAGAGCCTGCACCAAGTCCGTGCTTGCTTACAAATAGCATGGTTCGCAGATGATTTGTCAGGCTTCATGGTTTAAAAGCTTGATAGATCTACACGTCTTGCTTAGTCCCTAGAATATTCTACAAAGAGTCTCAAAGCTGATACTTTACTAGTAAAGAAACATCCTGACCATGTCTACTTCTACTGCTGCCCCCGCCGTCATTGTCGTAGGTGCCAGTGGCAACCTTGGCCCGTTCATTGTCCAAGAGTTGTTAAGACAGAAAGACAAGTTTTCTCGTATTGCAATTCTTTCTGCGCCAGAGAAGAAAGGCAAATTCGATACCGCTGCCAAAAGCGGGGTCGACATTGTCCTGGGGAGCTACAAAGAAGCAAAGTCTTTTCAAGGTGCTCTGAACAACTTCCGGGTTGCCCTTCTATATCATTGACGTTCTTAGGGTTTGATGTTGTAATATCCCTTGCCGGCAATGCAATCATGATCGACCAGCCGCAAATGATCGACGCAGCCATCGAAGCAGGTGTTACTCATTTTTATCCATCAGAGTTTGGAACCGATATAGGCCAGCCGGCTTTACTCCAGGAGCGGTATTTCCGAGACAAACATACAACTCGAGAGCATTTGCGGAAAAGGGCAAGAGAGGTTCCCGGATTTGTCTTCACGGAGATAATCATCGGGGCGTTTGCGGAGACATTCGTTTTGTCAGATGTCTTTGGGCTTGACAGGCAACATAAAACATTCACCTACTACGGAGACTATGACGATGTCAAATCCATCTCCTCCATGAAAGAGTAAGCTTAGAGCTATTACCGTCTTCCGTTTCAGCAAGTTCTGACTAGTCCAATATTCTAGTACTGCGAAATATACCGTTGACTCGATTTTGTTGCCTGTCGAAGCTGGGATCACCGAGCGCGCATTGAAGGTCCCAAATGGGAACTATACGGTTCGCGAATTCATAAAAGTTCTGAGTGAACTTGATGGTGCTCAATATGAGACTCACATATTTCCGGTCAGTGAGGCTAGAAAACGGCAAGAATCAGCTCGTCTGGCCGGATCAACAGATCTTGAACTAGCATTCTCCTTGAAGGCCGTGTTATCGAACCCCGCCGTGGTTGTTCCCCAGCCGTGGCAGAATGATATGTTCACATTCAAGCCGAAGAACCTAGTGGAAATGATCCAAGAGTGTTTGAAATAGGGATCAAACTTTATTCCGTCGGATGTGTTGTCTCTTCGTACTTGAGCAGTAAATTTGCCTGTCGCTATTAGCATAACTAGTCAAAGAGCCTAACCGCTAAGAGAACACCTACTACGTATAGAACTTGTCGTTGTCTAAGGGAGGCATACCATACTAGACGCGGATTTACTCCGTACTCACAGATAAGTCACTCGAATGCTAATAGGAAGATCGACCTTGACCTGAGGACTGAATGGAAAAGCTTGTGATTCCTACGGCATGTGAATGTCAGTGGTGATCTTATGTAAGACTCCGCAAAAGCGGAACAGGAAAGGCCTGGCGCGTCAGGAAGAATCAAGTACGGCGTTGTCGGTAGCATTTCATTGGCCGAAAGTCAATCACACCTTCAAAGACTCTGTTTCTCTCAATATATGGTACATGATCGGCACTCGTCGTCAAATCACTCGCGCAAACTCTCGACGATATCCAGGTATACCAAGTCGACATGCAACGTGACTCGTTAGACGGGTCAAAGTGTCGGCTGTATGTGCTCCGACGAGTCCACGGTGTGCAGTAAGTGATGGCAGCGGCAGAACGACGCCGGACTTCTTAGCGAAACATTGGACTCAACATATTCAGCTTGGCGTGCTTTTGTCATGGACAGCAAGTGCAAATTGCGAGAAAGCGAGTTCACAGCAATAGTTGTATGGAATCGGCATTCCGTAGAATTCAGAGAAAGGATTCCGAACACTCGGCCCGGGACTTTGACGTCATGCAGTCGCTCTTCATCTTTTCAGTCTCTGACTCTCTTTCTCTACATCAGACCACACGTTCGCGACAATGGATGCCATGAGCTTCTATCGCATACAGACATAAACATGGACATCACCCGATCAACGCAAGAATATCCTGGCGCCTCACTACGCTTCCCAGTTTGACTACCAGCATTTCATAGACCCACCTGACTCAACTCGCCCACCCAATCCATGTTCTGCGAAGTTTTGCACGTAGCATCGAGTATCCATTTATTTTCTCTCGAATCCATAATAAATCTACTATTCTCGCAGCCAATAATTCAGACAGGATGAGCCACCAATGACTGTGTGTTTGGCTGGTGGGTCGTTACCCATCCCATCCATCTTCTTCATAACCAAATCGTCATAGCTGGGTTAGCTACGTCTTTCTTCATCTTTTCACTTTCTCTTTTCTTCGTACCCATAGACTAAGTGGCTTTGTATTTGATTTGCGGTATTCTTCTGAGAGATTTAATTTTGATACTTTTATTACCTTCTGACGACTAAGATGGCTCCGGTCAAAGTGTTGCTGATTGGAGCAACCGGAGAGACTGGCCGATCGATTGCAAACGGTCTCCTCGAAGCCGGCGGGTTTGTATGTAACCTTCTTGTGGATTTCAGAACACCCTTGCCTAGATATTCTAATGCTGTGATGTAGGAAGTTTACGCCTTCACCCGCGCCGCCTCTGTCGCAAAGCCTCAACTCGCCGAGCTCGAAAAGAAAGGCGTCATAGTCCGACAATGCGATCTCACAGCTCCGGAGGAGGAACTCGCCGAGGCCCTCAAAGGAATCGATATCGTTGTCAGCAGTGTCGGCCCGTCAGACCAACACATTCAGATTAACATTGCGACGGCAGCCAAGGCAGCCGGTGTCAAGCGATTCATTCCCTGTGGCTTCATCACGGTTTGTGCGCCGGGGGGGATTATGTGGTTGCGCGATGAGGTAAGTTTTTGCACTCTTGTACAAACTGGATGAAACACACTAACAGGCGCGTAGAAAGAAAAAGTATACAACCACGTCAAACAGCTCAAACTCCCCTACACCATCATCGACATTGGCTGGTGGTACCAAATCGCAACTCCGCGCCTCCCATCCGGCAAAATCGACTATGCCATGACCACGTCCAACGACGAGCTGATCGGCGACGGCAAGACGCCCAGCGCATTCACTGATCTGCGGGACATCGGGAAGTACGTCGCCAAGATCATTGTTGACCCCAGGACGGAGAACAAAATGGTCTTTGCGTACAACACTGTCATGACGCCGGCCGAGATTTTTGATACTGTGGAAAGACTGAGTGGGGAGAAGGTTGAGCGGAAATACGTATGTCCCTGCCCTGTTATCGAAATTGGTCTTGTATTAATATCGAATTAGATCCCCGAAGAAGAAGTCCACCGCCGCGTCGCCGAGGCCCGCACCTCAAGCGAAACATACCCCTTCGAACCAACCAAATTCACCCCTCGATTTGCGGCCGAGTATCAACTTTCATGGGGCATTCGAGGCGATAATGTGCCGGAATATGCAAAGTACTTGGGTTACCTGGATGCGAAAGAGCTGTATCCGGACTTTAAGTCGATCTCATTTGAAGAGTATGTGCAGGAGTTGCTAGGCGGGGTTGCCACGGGGGTGTATACAGATCGCATTTCGAGAATCTACTAGTCCCTATCAGAGGGTGAATGGTGCGTTGCATGAAGCAGCTGGTTTTGCTTCCAGATAATCAATGCTTTGAGGTCAGGTAATGGTTGTTGTGAGATTCCCATCAATGAATGGTCTACCCATCATCATTGCAATAAAAGTCTCTATCGTAGGAACTCTACAATTTACAAAACACGCATAAAAATATTCAACATTTGATTCATTCATTCCTATTCGTTACACAACCCATCTGTCCACCGAGCAGGTGATTTACCATCTCTGAGGACGCTCGTAGTCAGGGTGCCACTGGTCCTGTCCACCGTAGTGCTGGTCGTACATACCCTGCACGTTCTCCTCGGCATGGCGCTTGGCCTGGATTCGGTCGTATTCGTCCATGCCCTTGGTTTCGGCAAGCTTGTCGATTTCGGCGCCGACGAGGCCGACAAGGGCCTCTTTGGCGAACGCGTGGGAGACTGGCTGTCCTGTGTGAGCGTCAGCAGGTATTCTTTCTGATTTGTGCTGCTATCGAGATGGGCTGGTTGCAAGACGTACCCTCTTTGCGGCGGTGGTCTTCAAAGGCCTTGAAAGCCTCGAAGCTGGCAGCACCGGCAATCAATTCGTGGGAGAACTTGGCCTCATGCTGCTGCTGGCCGTAGACCTGCTCGTGGTAGTTTTGAGAATCGTCTGTTTGAACAAGTAGTTAGCAAGCTGTTAGTTCTTCTATGCGTCATATATGCAAGCGTGTATGGCATATCGAAAGTGTGAAGGAGGGAAAGAAGAGTCATACCCCAACCGAAGAAACCCATTTTGTATGATTGTGTAGAAAGAATGCGTGTATGTCTTTCAAGATCGAGTCGTTTGATGATGGAGTAGAGCAAGACCAGTTGTGCAGGAGAGGGGGGAGAGCTTCTTATAAGCTGCGGGGGACTACCCCTCGTCACAGAATTAATTACGGTGGCAGCCAAGCCATTCTATTTCTGGTCTACTACGTATGAATCATTGGATACATGTTTCGTTCTCTGTGGTGAGAGGACTCGTCCGCAAGCTTCGGCCAAGGCACTTGGCGAAGCTTCGAGCTTCGATATCGTGGGTTGCACGTCCCCACTGCCGTGCCACGCAGCCAGTAACGTGGACTATGGACATGGCTGAGGGGGACTATTGGCCCGATGGAAGGATACAGACTGACTCAGCCTCACCACAGAGTCTGTAACGTACGGTATCACTCATGGACAGGGTCAGAATCCATCTGATAAACGCCGAGATTTGGTACTCGCCCTGGACAGACCACTCAGTGGCAACGGCATGCCCCTGAGCCAGAAGAGCTGAAACAGCATGGCGCGATGGTGTCATTGTCTTGTCTTCCAAGGGAGAGTCATTGCACATGCCGTCCAATTGATCCCTCCAACCACAGCAGCCACTGTGAGTCCGCTAACCAGTCCTCGGTCTTCTGAGTCGCTGATGTTGTATGGTAAACTGACTGCAATAATGTCGCATGGCGGGGCAGGAGGGGCTCCCCAGCCACAGTACTGGTATGATGTGATGGCTGTGGCGGTGCTATGAATCGCACTGCATACAACAAATATAGAAAACGCTCATACTAGAAGTATGTAGTAGATTGACCATTGGAATTGGTTGGAGCAGTGATAAAAATAGTACTTTGCAGATTGATCAAGTCAATAGCATCATATCATAGGATGGTCGTTCTGCATATGCCAAATCCACGTCGGCGTAAAACTCTACCTCTGTTGAACAACCGCCTACTACGTACGTCAATACGTAACCAATCTCATCACCATCAAAGCGGCCCATAACATCAGACACAAGATGGCACCCAGGATCCCAGTCGCAGACGACTTCCCCTCCAACGTGACCGTAGTAATCTCCTACCCGGGTTCGCACGACACCACGCCGCCTCCCCGAATTAGCCCTCAAGGTACGGTCACAGTGCCAAATATCCTCATCCTCCTCCACGGCCTGGGCGACACAGCCACCAAATTTGCCTCATTCGGCCGCGCTCTCAATCTGCCCGAGACAATATGCATCACTGTCCAGGCACCCACGCCCTTACCGAGCAGTTTCATCGACATCCCCGGCGGCGGCTATCACTGGGGCAATGACGTCGTCTTCAACAACGACAATGATGCCCGCACAGAGGGTGTCTTGGCTATGGACGCGGGCTTTGACCGTGCACGGAAACTACTCGTGGAAGATGTCGTGACGGACACCCTTGTCAAAAAGCATGGGTACAGGTTACGGGATATAATGTTTCTGGGGTTTGGGCAGGGGGGTATGGCGGCGCTAGATGCCGCGAGGCAGTTGGGTCTTCATCCGCCGGTGGAGGATGAGATGCCTGTTGCGGCAACAATCGAGTCTTCGACGGAGGTGCCCTGGACCCCGTCGAGTTCGGCCGCGAAGGAAGGGAGCGGGAAGGTGGGTGGTAAACAGTATCATGCTTCGCTGTCGGGCGTGGTCTCGTTTGGTGCTGCATATCCTCTGTCCGCAAGTACCGTTGCTGGCGGTGGGACGAAAGATAGAACGCCGGTCTTGTTGCTGGCGGGAAGAGATGATGGGTCTTCTGCGGTAACGGATACAGCGCTCAAAAGGACGAGAGACGTCTTTGAGTTTGTGGAGATACATCGGTGGAATAGGCGGGGGGATGGCATGCCGAAAAGTAGAGAGGACATGTTGCCTGTTATGCAGTTTTTTGCTAGAAGACTAAAGAGTAGGAAGGGTGTGCCGGATGGAGCTATTGAGTTGACCTGAAGAAAAAAGGAATGGCTAGTTTACAATAATCTACTGTACTAATACAATATACATCATTTGCCAGGGATGTCCTCGAGCGCCTTTCTAGCTCGAGCGATAACCTGCTTCGCCCGAAACTCAGCAGTTTCTTCTCTAGGCAACGAAGGACCATCCCGAATCAATGTACGCAACACCTGCTCTGTTTCACTCAAAGCGGTACGCCCCTTTTCGCGCACTTCGGCTTGCCACAACGATCGCGCCTTTTCCCATTTGACCTGCTGCCGGCGTAGAGAATATATCAACCCGACTGCAGCAACGGTGCAGGCTTCGTACAGTCCGGTTGACGAAGAGGTGTATAGCAGTGCCGATAAGGCAGAGGTTAATCCCGTAGTTGAGGCGCTGAAAAGGACGAGGCCTTGCGAGAGTGCTTGGAGGGATGGGATTGTCGTTTGGAGCATATTGAGACGACTGGTAGCGATTTGTAAAGGCCAGGGAGGCATCTCGGTTTCAGGCTGAGCCGACCCTGCCTCGGTCTGCTGTGTATCCTTGGTTGATACCTCAGTCAGATCCGGAGTGTTGGGTGCTCCATCCAACAGACCAGTCTGTTTGACCCGTCCTGCCGTCCAAATCATCTCTTTCTCAGATCGAAGCAAGAACCTAGTCTGCAGGATCTCCGACATGACTGAGCCCACGTCGTCGACGCGCCAAAACAGTTTCCACCACGACAATCCCTTCCATCTTCGACTGGCAAAGCCTTCGTCCAAGGAATTGCGAAGCTCAGTGTGGGCTCTCTCGGCCCAAATGGAGACTGAACGGTCAAGAGCTTGACGGGTTTCGGCAGATATGTCGGTCGACTCGAATTCTCTGCTCTGAGTAGCTTCATCCGCGGCCACGCCTTCTTCGGCTGCATCCAGCAATGACTGAATGACGGTTTGCAAGTCTGTACTCAGTCCATCAGTAGTGGAATTCGTAGATATCCAATCTGCCACCGACTGAAGCCCGCCTGCAGTCCAGCCACGCTCATACTCCGATGCAAATTGAACTGATTCGCGAAATTTGGCTACTGCCTTCTCCGCCACTTGTGTATTCACAAATGTCACCGCATTTTCCGTCTGTGCAGCTCCTTCAACATTCAACTCAATAGCACCGTGCACCAACTTCTCCGAAGCCTTCAAAGCAGCACGACCCAGTAACCCAGAATAAGCCAATAGACCCTCTGTGCCCGCACCGCATATAATCGTCTTATGTACCGGGTAACGAACCACTTCGTGCGTACCACCCTCTGTCGCCGGAACAGTGATTGTCGGTACGAAAAAAGCCTCGTCCGTGACGGGCCCGTGATCTGGCTCTGATCCCGTTCCGAGCGTGCTCACAAACAGTTCAATTCTGCCTTGTTTCAACAGTGGAGAGTTTATCGATATAGTAGGGCAGAGATTACTTTCGACGATGCCTGATTCTTCACCGTATCTGTTCACCCCGTTTTATTAGCAATCGCCATTGTTTGTGTGTTGGCTGGAATAGTGACGAACCGAATCAACAGCCCGTTCGACCCTTCAATCCCATACGAATCTATCAATTCCTCCCACGACTGTTCCTCGCTCAATGGATCCGCCAAAAGTAACCTCACAAGCCGACGTGTAGAGCGTGCATCATTGACACCGAGTACTACCGAACACCCATTATATTAGGCATTATACTTTCAACGGAGCAAGGGGACATACCAGCAACACGAACAACGTGCTCCTCTGACTCCAACCCGCGCTGCACAAGCTGCAATCGACTCAGACTTATATGATCCGCAGCGACGCCTTCTAATTCCTTGAGCGCGGCGTACAATTCTCGAAACCGTGCGGGGACGTTCTTGTGGACGTCGAGATCGCCAGTCGCACCATTGAGCCTCGCGGTTGACGAACTCAAATACCGGCGTACTGTCGTCGCCGAGTTAGTATACGAACTGTTGTGAAAAACATGCCGAAGTCGTCCGTTGCGCGTTCCGTATCTGTTGCTTGTAGCGGCTGTTGATAGCATTCGCCGTCGCCATATCGAGCACGAAGGACAATAGAACATCATTCCTTCTGTCGTAATACCTACATTGCCACCGCCATTCTTCCCTGTTAAAGGGAGTAAGCTCGTACTAACTGCGGTGCGCAGTTTTGTAGGCATTGTTGGTGCTGTGTACAAAGGATGAGGATTGGATTGGACGGAAGGCGGAACTTTACTTTTCGATAACCCGTTTTGACAGTTCCGCCCGCGGATCCGACATAATACTTCTCTTCATTTACAATGAGATTTTAGTAAAATTCATAATAATAGACGCCAGCTACTACAAAAATAACTTCCCAACTAATCATATATCACCAACACTTCATCAAGTCTCCTGCAAGCAGCACAAACCACCCAGACAAAACGCAAGGAAACAAATTCTTTACCACGGTTTGTTTAGTTCATTGCTCATTCGTTTATGTACACATTCATTCGACCTTGCGAAGAGGAGAATTAGAGACTGAGATAGATTATAAGTCACAATGGGTATATTCTTTAGTCATCACTAATGTTAATGTTTAAGCTTCGCGGTTTGCTTCCCTCCGGCGTCTCGAGTTGCCAGACCTGTATAAATTAGCTTTGTGCGGATATATTAGAAGAAAAAACAGGACTTACACGCTGATACGTCTGGCCATGGTGTTCAGCACAGGATCGTTATCGGCCTCTTGCTGAGCCCTCTCAAGAGCGATGCGGCGGTCCTCCTCGCTTCTACGAGCAACTTCTTCCTGCGAGGGAGGTAGTCGTTCATTCTGTAAATCAACCTTGCGCGCATCTTCAAAGTTGTGGATCGCCTGCTTGATACCTTCCGCACCTAACATGAGGGTTCCAGCGGGAAGACGACCACCAGATGCAGTCTTGAGTTCCGTGACTCGCTCAGACTCCTCTCGCAACACCTGGAAAACTCGAGAGAGACGACCAATGGCTAGGATCTTGTTCTTGATCGCACGTCGCTTGAAGTCGCTGTCGTCCTTGTCGGCAGCAGATGGCGGGGACGAAGGCAGAGTAGGTGAAACGGATGACGGCGTATCGTCTTCGAGCTCCTCTTTGGAGCAGGTGTTGAGAATGGCAATAAGCATATCGGTAATTTTTTCCCCCACAAAAGGTAGTGACCAGGTGAAGACGTCCATAAAGTTAGGAAGCCAATAAGGATGAGGCGTGCAGTTGAATTGACGGATATTCATCACGTTATTCTCATATTTCAGAACAGCTGCCTTGTTGTTGTAAACATCCAAGTAATTGGGCGCACTAAAAATGGTCATCACACTTGGGAAGCCGGTGGTACGAGTCTTGCGATACATTCGATAACCAGCATCTTGAGCTTCGTGCGCGCGAATGATTGAAAGCAGGTTATTCTTCTCAAGGAAAGCGCAGGCAGCCGGATACGAGAAGAAGTACGAGCATCCTCGGACGTTGTTGTGCACGAAATATTCGCCGGTCTTTTCCTGTCCAAACTCCTCTAGCGGATCGGCCCAGAGAATATCGCACATCAATCCGTGAGTAGGAGGCTCTCTGAATCGGTCGATCGCTTTGATATCCTCGAGGGTATGTAACTCTGGACTCAGCCCACCGTGGATACACAAAAACTGCTTGTTCATGACGGCTGCCAAGGGTAACGAACAAAAGGATTCCATGCATGCATCGTAAACCTTCTCCGAATATTTGTGTTTACACTCGAGCTTAAAGGTAAAGTAGTCTGTCAAATGGCGACATTCGTGGTTTCCTCGCAGCAGCCAAAGGGAATTGGGATACCAGATTTTGAGCGACCATAGATAGAGCACGCACTAGATCTCGTCAATCAATGAACCATATCAAACACCACGGGTACCAACCTCAATGCTAAAGTAACCTCTATCGACATAGTCTCCCAGAAACAAATATCTAGTCTCGGCAGGATCTCCACCGACTTCGAATAGCTTCATCAAATCGTAATATTGGCCGTGTACGTCACCGCATACTGTGATCGGAGCATCCATCTCTAGAAGGTTGGGCTCGGAGCGAAGAATTTCAGTGCCAGCCTTAATAATCCACAAAGCCTGCTCTTCTGTGAGCCGGCCTTCTCTGTAAAAGTGCTGCTTCAGGAATGGCAGATTAGGTTTGTCGGGATCATCTGGTGACCAGAAATTTTCGTCGGTGGGAGTTGTGAGCGCGGGTGCCTGCACCTCTGTGGTATGTCAGCATGCAGAACTCAGATCATGTTGAGATCAAGGAACGTACCTTTGCAAACTCGTTCCAATGTCGATACTTGGTTGCCATCTTCCATTCTGTGCAAGGTGAAATCGATCTCGGGAACGGGCTTTTTGTGCGTCACCGCATTTACGATCTGATTATCCATCATCCTGACTAGATATCAATATCAAATCGACTAGTCAAGTTCTTATTTATCAATCGAAAATGGGCGCTCGTATAGCAGAGCGTGTGAGCAGGTTGTCGGGGAGAAGTGAGAAGAGGAAGGTACAGCGGAAAGGAGAAAGCGCGAGTGGCGGCGGGGTTCGTCGTTTTACTTCGAGCCGCACGGCGCACGCACAACTGACAAGTGCTGCCGATCACGACACGCGAATCGATCGAGTATATTTTTGGAGGTCAATTGTCGTATTCGACCAAATCTGCTGCGGATCGAAAGATGTGGTGGTTTTCGAGAATGTAGACCCGGAGCAATGAGAAAGTGTCGAAATAAGCTCTCGGGTATTTGTTGGGTCAATCGCAAACTGGAGGACGTCCGTGCGGGTCGCGTGCTGCGAAGTCTTTATCCTTTAGGAAGATATGGCAGTGCAACAGGCAATAAGGCTGAGAACGAACACTGGAGGAGTATTTGAATGACCGCTTCTCGTTGGAGTTGTTGTTGAGTTTAGGAATGTTGTATACCCCAGATGGCAAGTGCGGCTGACAAGGTAAAGCAAGGCATGGCCTGAGGGGCACTGGTCTGATACGTAGCTACTTTAGAAGGTATCCCATCATGTGATTCGATTCATACTCTACATTATATTGTTGGTGACGAGGTTGTACTGTTGTCGGCCGCGGTGATACCTTATTGAATTTGTATTACCTACTTAGGAAAGCGAGTAAGCAAGCTCCGTGAATATAAGAAGAGCAACCAAAGATTTATAATTGTCAGATTCTCTGACTACATAGAGGTCTATGGCAAACACCAAATACTCCCCGTGCGATGCATCAGCAATAACTGTACGCATAGAACGCTGGTATACAAGGTCGGCTATTAAATGAATAACTCTGAACGGTAAAAAGTAAGCAAGACTATGAGACCGACCCGAATGGAAATGAAACTCGAAGGAAAGAAATTTGATCTTTGAGGTCTGTTGTGTGGTTGAGATCACGCTGGCTCATGAAGAGCACCACCCTCGAGGCGACCAGGTCCTACTTTACTAGGTTGGCCTCAGGTCCCAGGTCACAAGATCAGATAGGCATAAATCATCAACGGGATCCGCGTCGGTATCTGTCGAAGGACGTGTTGCAGCATTGGTATGAGTTGACTGCGGCTGTAAATGAGTAACATGAGCATGCGACTCCAGTGTTTGCAAAGCCTGAGTTGTAAGCGTGCCATCGCTACCGAAAGGTAAATAAGGGTTGCTAGAAGGTTGATCCGGCTGGTGTGGGGTTCTGAAAGGCTGGTCAGATGGGATAGTGGATATATCTATTGAAGAAAGCAGGTCGAGAAGGGAATACATGTTCGACCTATAACTAAACCTTGCTCAGAAGGGGCTGCAAAACATCCAGATGATAGGCCATCTCACCTGCCGTTTCCAGTACGCAACATGTTAGTTGATGGACGAGCCGATCGCCCCTCAAGATAAATATAGAGTCGCTCTGGCATTTTGAATTTATTGGCAAGTTTCAGCGTAGGGTGGTTCTTCAATCTTTTATCCCCGCGAAAAGGAGGAGCGAAATCTGTTTCTATACCACTGATTTCCGTCCGCAAAATATCTACTCTTCTGTTCAATAAACATCGAATATTATTCTGCGCAGTAGATGTATCAGCAGCCATTTAGATCATCAGTAGAGGACGACTTTTACCAGTTCTTGGAGGATTGGGTGACCTGTGGCCCACTTCAGAGGGCAAAGGCACCTATATATAGCTTCAAGGATCCTTGCTGCGAAATAATGATTGCTCTCTACTTTGTCAACAAGACCTTGCAAGTTGTGTCCAAGGTCTCGGTACAGATGACACAGTCGATGTATCCAGATGTACACAAGAGCAATGCAGACTAATCTTGCGATTGGCAGTTGTGTATCTTCGATATATATCTTGATCTCATCTAACTTGGATAAAAGTGTAAAGTACCCACAAAACAGCCGCATCGTCCCAAGTATGTTTCTCTGTATATTGTTAATCAACAATTTTCACGCTGTCAGGACGCAGCGTCCTCACTCACTTGAGCTGTGGTAATTCTTGAGTCTGGCTTTTGTTCATGGTCCGACCACATCTTCCTTGAAATGAAATCATCAAAACTGTCAACATCTATAGCCGGATGCATAGCAGCAAGATACACTTCCGTATCAGTCTGCAACATATTTTGGAGTCTGCGTGGATCGAATAATACGATGTGCTCGTCGCTCGGACCTGCTAGTGACTTTGGCCCCCCCAGAACCATATACAAAGATACCAGACCATTGTGAGGCCGCACGTAGCTTTGTGTAAAGTAGTCCATTGCAGTGATCTTTTCATACAGAGCATGAAATAGGAGTTTCAGATCGCCTATTCGAAGCGTCAGCCCAAGGTAAGTAGATGAACACAGACAACCATGAACCTAGATCTACAAAAAGCATATTGTGTTTGTTTATGAACTCTCGGGTAAGCTCCGCAATGGGTTCTCTTTGATGAGAACACTTTAATACAATTAGCATTGCGGTCCATTCGTGAGTCCAGGAGCAAATTACCTTCTTCTTGTTAACCCTACACCCCAAGCATTTTCGCCTCCGTTGGCTCGACAAAATCAGTGCTCTCGGTTTAGTTGACTTTATAGTTCGAGCAATTCCGGACACATTCCTCCTAGCTAGTCCTTGCGGACGTGCTCTAGTAGATAGTCGTGAACTTGCAGGAGCAAAGCCACCACTTTCAATAGTAGTAACAATCAGACGACTCCCCGGGTTCGATGCAGTGTTTGGCACTTGATCGGAGGTATGTTTGGGACTCGAATGAACATTTTCTGGCTCTGGAACGTGCCGGGCTGGTGACTGAAAGACTTCCTGTGGCGGGGGAGGGATAGGAGCGGTCTCAAAATCAAAGACATCGAGGAGTCTCGGATCGATGAATCCTGGCTCTGAGACGTGTAGCCTTGGTAAGCCCACGAATTCCCGCGGCGCGCGAGGGCCAAGGCTGTTCACAAAAAGGTTGTGGTTGTTATCTGGTGGCTAGACGTGGTCAGAACGGTAACAGAGCTTAAATGGCTGTCAATGCATACTGCCTGAAGTGGTATTTCCGGTACAGCACCAGTATTTTCTCCGAATTCTAGGATCTCTTGTAGTTCTTGATTAATGAGACCCAGAAGCCGTTGCTCTTGACTCGAATCCTCCTCAGCCTCATCTCGATCAGGCTCGGGCGCCATCAGGGCTACCAATCAATATCCAACGCTTGACTACGAAACAGAAGTACATACACACAAAAGCAGCGCGTAAGATAAAAAAGGAACAATCATTTTGAAAAGAAAGAGCAGATCATGAGAAATCTCCGTAATATATGGAGGAGGGCGCGAATTAGTGACTACAGCACACACACGCATACACGCACACACACACGTTACTATCGGAGCTCAAAAGGGAGCCGCAAGCTCTCGCATAATCGGTGGCGGAGCAACCAATCCTGAGTTGCTGTCGAAAATACCGTACTGATTATACAGAGACCGTACTGAATATACATAGTCTCGACTTTCGTATGGTAATTGGATATGGGGAACAGCCCAAGTATTCTCCCTCTAGCTTTCCAAAGCTCACATCCGAAGCCCGGTGTATTGGTCTGCCAGGCAAGTCAAGCATTTCGCTCCGACAGTCAAGTCCTCTAGACCAATGGAGTAACGATTTGTAGAATGTATCGTTGACATTGCGAAGTCCGGCCGAATTACATTGCATCATTTGCAAGATCGAAGTCTAAGATAGAATTGACCGGAGGTGGCTATGCAGTGATAAAAGGGCAGGAAAACAGGTACAATATTGGGTACAAATCAGTTACATGGCTGGTCTATCTAGAAAGTATTGCGCAGGATGTACCTATATGTACCTCTGAGCTGTGGCGATGGCGGAGGCCGGACTCTGGATAGACTCACCCCAGAAACCGGTGACGAGCGCTAGAGAACCTAGTTGCAGTTTGTGAAGACACATCTTGGCACTGAGAGTTCAATCAACATCGAAGAATATGCTTCGTTGGTCTGGCTCTAAGTTCCTACTGGAGCGTTAAAGCGGACACACTTAGCACAGCACCACACCCGTCAAGTTCAAGCTGAGAGCCAAAAAAATTTGATCGACTCAAGGGAGAGATTGATATACAAGGATCAAAAGGGCTATCATTCAAGCATTGGATGGTGTTGCTCTCTCTCTCCGGTTCGCGTTACCGACTAGTTGAGCCAGATGTGGGTAATTCGTTCCATAATTTCCGGCATGTGCGCTTTTATCTTACATCGTATCGCTTCGTGATAGGGGCCTATCCGGCTTTCAAGCTCTTCATTGATGTGTAGGCTAATTTTGGGTCCTCATACAACGAAATGGTTTGAAGGACCAATCGGTCACCTGGACGGGACTCGGAACTGCGGCATTCCTGACCGGTAGCCTAGACTGAGGAGTCATTGGCAATCACAGCAGATTTTTTGGGAAGTTCCAGTTCGCCTATGTGGCGAGGACCAAATCTTGATTATTTTAACTTCAATCTACCGGTCAATGGTTGCCGCAACGCTATGTCCAATCACAAGTATCGCTCAACGGATGCACGAGCAATGTGCTTTATCGTATCTTGAGTATGGAATTAACAATCTTTCGAGCGATGTGAGAAGCTGAAAAAACCAATGGCTGATTATGCCTGGTTGTTGAAGCGTAGAGATCCCAGAGAACGATGAGTTTTGGTGACTTCGCACTAGTCATCGTAAGGATATACCTCGAAAAAAGCCATTCCGGAGCACTCCAAAGAGAAAACTTAAGACGTTCAGTGTCGCAGCTGAGAGGAAGGGAAGGGAACCTTAAAGTGGGGGGAGCTTAGCTGGAGTTAAGGCTTACGCCTCGTGCATGGCATGTGACCAATCGGCAGCGTGTATTCAGACATCCTGCCAAGTGGCAGCATACATCGTAGAGCTTGCAACCAGCTTGACTTTCTCAACACATATACGAATACTACATGCCTGGATAAGCTCGCTTCCAACCATTGATGGTAGCCGAGTACTGCCTCTCGTTTTTACCATAGCGCGGATTGCTCAACTGATTACTGGTCAACTTCAAGCTCTTGCATGGAGCGCAATCAATCACTACCTCCGTCTCCCTATACTTCCTGAGAGACTGGAGCTTTCCCTGCTCTTGCCCGCTATCGGACGCTGGCTTTGACTACAGACAAACAATTAGCAATCATGTCAGACTATATAAGCCAGGTCTGCGTGGAATGCGTTCAAATTCTGAGCACTGTTCCACCTTCTGTGTTTCTCCTTTCACTGAATGCCGGTCTCATTGGACTCGTTGCGCTTGTAAGTGTTACGCTATCTCACGGACTACGACCCCATAGTTACGAGCAAGCATGCTCATTTATATTCTAGGTATACGCTTTCCTCTTTGCAGTTGCGTTCCGACCCCGAGCACCGTTCCCCCAAGAAAAGACCTACCGCACATTATCCGAAGATGGCACACCGACCCAGCCCCAGAAATTACCATGCTGGCAGGACGACTGGGAACGCGAGCGCCAGAACCCAAAAAAGCGCGCAGTGTTTGACATAGAGAAGCCCGAACTGTTCATGTCGGTCGTAGTTCCCGCGTATAACGAAGAGGAGCGATTGGTTGGCATGCTGGAGGAGACGGTGGACTATTTGGAACATGCATACGGCACGTTGGCTGATCAGGCCAGCAACGAGCAAGGAAAAGGAAAGAAGGACAAAATCGGTAGTGCCCGACAGCGCAATACAGGCAACGGACATGTCGCAGATAATAATTCTTCCAAAGGCTGGGAGATTCTCCTTGTTTCGGATGGCTCTACAGATAAAACTGAAGAGGTCGCATTTGAATTTGCCCGGGATCATCAGTTATCTCCACATCCTCGAGCTTATACGGGACCATGGTCCTCGGACAAGCAGGAAGGAGTACATATACCTCCAGGGAGCATTCGAATTGTCACGTTGACTCAGAACAGAGGCAAAGGTGGTGCTGTAACACACGGAATGCGACATGTTAGGGGAAAATATGTTGTTTTTGCAGATGCTGATGGTGCCAGCAAGTTCAGTGATCTCGGAAAATTGGTGACTGCCGCTCAAGAAGCAGAAGACTCTGAAGGGCGAGCGGTGGCTGTTGGTTCACGAGCACACATGGTGGGCAGCGAAGCTGTTGTGAAGGTAAGCATATTTATACCTATTTACCAGGGCTCAGCTGATAATAACTAGCGCTCTAAACTCCGCAACTTCTTGATGCACTCCTTCCACCTTATCCTGTGGCTCCTGACTCCCCCTGCCACGGCAAAAGTAAAAGATACCCAATGCGGCTTCAAGCTGTTTTCGCGCGCCTCGCTGCCCTACATCATTCCTTACATGCACTCCGAAGGCTGGATCTTCGATGTTGAGATGCTGATGTTAGCTGAATTTGCGAAGATTCCTGTCGCTGAAGTGCCCGTGGGCTGGCGCGAAGTTAAAGGCAGCAAGTTGAATGTTGTCTGGGATAGTATAGGGATGGCTTGGGGTTTGTTCGTTTTGCGAGCGTCATGGGGGATGGGAGTGTATCGCCGGACGTGATTTTGCATGGCACTGTACATAGACTCAAAACACAGTTGATCGTAAATTTACACAAGTAGAAGGACTTATTCGAGCTAAATAGCGCTATTCCGCTCCTGGAACAGCAAAATCCGGGGCCTGGCCAATCACAAGCGCAGCCGTTGATGTCCCGCGAAATTAAGAGAAGAAAGATCTGACCCATCTCAAACTTCAAACAGTTCCAACTACTCACCTTTCTTTATTCTCTGCATATATTTTACAACAAGGGTCTTGGACGACAGAAAGAACCAAAAGTTGATCTACTATTTATACGACCGCTTCGAGATCAGTTCCACGAAAAGGAAAGGAAACACCTAGCGAAGCGGGATCTGCGTATCAACTTCAACCTTCAACGTCACTCGTTCTTCTTTATATACCAACAGGATCATTTAGTTTCTAACGACGTGACGAATTCTCTTTTCTTACGACACGGCACTTAGTGGAAGACTAGCTTTTTATTTGAAACTCGTCTCTTTCTAGTCTCTCTTCGATCTTGCTCAGCTTGATTGCCAAAGCGTGGGGGTTCTTGTTTGAGGTGCCAATCATATAGCGCCGATATTTCTACAGAATCAATATTCAATCGTCGATCTTTGCTTCTGAGTATTGAATATGGCGACAGGTTAGAGCGCTCTTGCTCGATAGAAAGAAATGAACTAACGTTGTCCAGATGTGCCCAAAGTCGTCCCCCTGACTTGTCACGGACATTCTCGTCCAGTTCCCCATATCAGTTTCTCTTCAATAGTGGAAGAGGATCAGTACTATTTGATCTCGGCATGCAAAGGTTTGCTCTAAACCTTGAGAAGCCTGTAGTCCCTAAGCTTATGAATGATTGCAGATAACAACCCGATGCTTCGCGATGGCGTTACTGGTGACTGGTAACGCACCCTGCTTTCTGCGGTGAAAGAGAATTTTGACTAATATTCGACAGGATTGGTACATTCCTAGGCCACAAAGGCGCTGTCTGGCAAGCGAGGTTGTCTGCAGATGCAAATATAGCTGCTACCGCAGCAGCAGATTTTTCTGCGTATGTTGCTGCCCCCCACTTACAGGCATAATTATCTCAATGCTAACTCTCTGTGGGCAGGAAGGTCTGGGACACACATACTGGCGAATGCCTGCACACATTACAGCACAACCACATAGTGCGTGCAGTCGCTTTCCCAATCCAGACAAATCCCCAAGTCCTCGCTACAGGAGGCATGGAGAAAAAGCTCCGTATATTCGATCTTACGCGTGGTGGCGGTGAAACTTCCAACGACGGGTCATCACCTCCAGTAACTAATAATGACTCATCAAACGGAGTAACAAGCTACGAAATCGGTGCCGGCGTGCACGGCGGCACCATCAAATCCATCATCTGGAACACAGACTACAACATTCTTACCACAGCTGCCGAGGACAGAAAAATCCGCTGGTGGGACTTGCGATCCCGTCGCCCCGTCGTCGAATACAGTGTCGAGGGTACAATTGGCAGTTGCGAACTGAACGTCCTCGCTACACGGCCTAATGAAGCCGGCATCCTGAGCGTTGCAGCTGGCAAAAGTGTTTACCTGTTTGACGGTGGAATGCCGGGCAGATTATTGAAAAAGGTTGATTTCAGACACGAGGTTGCCAGCGTGGCGGTCAATAACGAGACGGGTAGGTTCGTAACTGGTGGTGCTGGAGAGGATACTTGGGCGAGAGTGTATGATTTACATACTGATGAAGAACTTGGTTTGTCCCTACCTTTCTCTCGGGGCTTTGGTTCTGTGAAAGATATGACTAACGGTGAATAGAAGTGCAAAAAGGCCATCACGGTCCCATTTGGTCGGTTAGTTACTCCCCAGATGGTAAGTTGTATGGAACAGGTAGTGAGGATGGAACCATCAAGTTATGGAAAGCATGTCGGGAGCCATATGGACTATGGCGATAGCCGTGTATTTCACGCTCATGGTGATTAATTGGATAGCTGCATTGTACGAAGCGAGTTGATGCGAGCATGGTTAGGCTGCGAATATAGACTATTGAATCAAGAATTCGCAAGAAATGGCATAAAAATGATTCATGTCAGCTTTATGTTTCGTTGAGGATGATGTTTTGTATTCCGTTCAATCTATTTGCGAACTGGAGAGTAACTGTGAAAATGACTATACACTACTAGACAGAAATCCCATGAAAAGCTGGAGCTACCAGAGACACCTATTTTGTGGTCATCCGCTACTCAATCATATCAATGTCATCGTCATTCCCTGCCGGTGCAGCTCCAGCCGGTTCACCCGCAGTTACAGTCGCAGGTGCAGCTCCAGCATTTTCCACAGCACCGCCCTCAGCAGCAGTGGTATTACCCCAATAATCGTCCATCTCGGCATCAAGTTCTTCCTGCGTCTTCTTGGGACGGGGACCGGTACCGCCATTCGCACCCCGACGACCATCCCTGGCACCGCCGCGTCTATCCTCTCGGCGTTCACCAGGACGACGGCCCGTCTGACCCCGACGGGTTGGCGAGCGTTGTGATTGACCAGGAACGTAGCGATCAATGTGATCCGGGGCTGGTTTCGATGTGTCGCTGCGCCCTGATCGTCCTCCTCTCCCGCCTCGACGACGTCGTCCTCCACCTGTGGCGCCTTCTCCGTCAGGACTAAGGCTGCGTTCAGTTCGGTCAGCGAGGGGACGCTCAATCCGGTCGAAGAGACTCTTTGATTTTTCCGCTCTTGGTCCTCCAGCACCACCACGGCCTCCGCCCGGCAAGAGGGTCAACCGAATTGGCTGACCCTTGGCATTGGCTCCGTCGAATTCTCGAATTGCCTGTCTGGCATCTTCAAGGTATTGGTATGTAACAGTGGCGGTTCCTTCTGAGCGGCCGGCACGGTCGTAATTGATACGAACTCTCTGTACCGGTCCGATGTTGCTGAACAACCCCTACCGAGTATTAGTCATAACCGTCACGGGGACCGAAATGAGACAGTCCAACCTCCAAATCTTCCTCCGTCAAATCCCAATGAAGGTTGTCGATGCGTACTCGAGCTCTGCAATCCCATCTTAGCTTATGAAATCTTTCAATTGGCGACTACCGAAGAAAAACTCACGGTTGGTCGCTATCCGGCGATTCTCTTTCGCGTCTAGATCGGTTGTCGCGACGTGAAGAACGGGCTGATAGAGACGTAAGCCATGGAACGCAGACACTCAAGGTAAAAATCGACGCACAGTCTCCATTGTTGTCATCGAATCGGTCATGAACCCAATCACTTGACAAAAGCATAAGTCATCAGCAACCAGAGAACAAACGGTGAGAGAGACGACTCACCGATCAAGATCAACACGGTCACGATATGACTGTAAATATCAAAAGGAGGCACAAAGGTCAGCTGAAAGTCAAATTTTGGTTATACGAATAAATCTTTCGAAAAGTTCTGTTCCAATGATCGCCCAATATTTTCGATGATTGTGAATGATTGCATCGGTAGAATTGCCCGGTCAGTTTGCTGACTTGCATATCGGCCATTGAAAGGCCGAACTGACCGACTGACCATGACGATCAGACCCATCATATAACAATCTTCGAAGTGGATTTCTTTTTTCTTTTTCTTTTCTTTATTGTGGAACGGAAACTGAATGTCGTTGGAGGTGAGGAGAGAGGAGGAGGAAGACCTATGACGAATTTACCATTTCGTGAGTACTCTGCTTTTGCTTCATCAGTTCAGAAGAAAATATATACCTTTTTCACACCATCGCGTGGCGCGTTGCTAGTGTTTCGACTGCCGCGTCCCCGACGATTCTGCTGCTGCTTCGCCTGAAGAATGACATTGTCAGTTTAGTCAGGTTCATAATTCATTCCGGCACAAATAAGCATTCATACAGGACGTTCAGAAATGATTTCCTCCAGACTGCGATCCATGATTCGTTTAAAAAATCTATAGCTCTGAATAAACAGATGTGTACTGTTCGAAGTTGTTGTAGAGGCGTAAGTTGATGGATGGATTCAAGTTGGATTAAACTCAAGCCAGCGGACGGAGCCTCAGCCGCAAGACCCATCACGTGATGCATACGAGCCTAACTACTAACGAAATGATGAGAGATTTATTGGGTTTAATTAGGATGCTATATCGAAAATATCGTTTAATTGAAGTAATCTAATAATGGCACCGTATTGCATAGTACAAATACGCTCTTTTGAGAAGATTCCACCTACAAGCAAGCATACAAGACTATAAATGAACCCAAGAACAAAGAAATGCCTGGCCAGCATGCATAAACAATACAGGAAGTATTACCTGAATGAACAATATGAGCAACGCACTGTAACAAACACCCACTGTATGTATGTGATGAACGAACACCAAAAATGCTGAACACTATAAAGCAGTTGCCAACTTCCTTTCTAGGAATCAATGACCACCATTAACTGAACGTTTGTTATCTTCTGTGGTCCCTTGGGTATCCATCATTTTCTCCATAAATGTAATATAGTCGTATTTTGGCAGATCCCGGTCTTCGAGAAGATCAGGTCCTTCATGCTTGGGCATCGACTCGAGAAGATTATCAATGAGTTCGTCCGGAATAAGAGAGTGTCGAAGATCGAGTTCTGTGACGTACGGCTGGCGTACAGTTAGTTTTGAGAAACATGGATTGAAGGCGTTGCTTACCTTTCCATCGGCCACTTCACGGAAACTCTGAAACACCTGTTCTGCAGTGTTTTGATCTTCCGTCACACTAACCATGAAGCGAATAAACTGCTCAAAGCTGACTGTCGAATTGCGGCCACAAGTCTCTAAGAACACTTCGTGCATCTCGTCCTCATCATATACGAGACCAAGACTAGCCAGAGCAGCTGAAAACTCGATCTCTTGTAGAGTGTTAGATCCGTCACGGTCGAAATGTCGAAACACAGACTCGAATTCTTCCAGTTGTATCGGCGTAAGATTCGTCATATTTCGTGCCACCATTTGGTTCTCTAGAAATGCTAGCTTCTTGGCTACGCTTGATTTGACCAGCCCCAGCTCGTAAGACAGCTCGTCCAGTGTATACGTAGTGTAATCGTTCTCATCGATATTCGCTTCGGCACACTGCTCCTCAAGATCTGCAATGGTCTCTAAGAATGCGTCAAGAGGCGGTAGATTATCATTCAGACGCTTAACATGATTTAGTTGGTCTTCCACATCGCCCTCGAGACCCGAGATAGCAAGAGTGAGTGTCTTGAGAGTGAGCGCAAAATCATTGGCTTTGTCAGCAAAAGAGCGGCGCAGTTTATTCTTGATATCCCGAATGGTCTCATTGATGAGCTGACTGCGTTCGTGCTCTTCTTTCATCAACCCTTCCCAATCACGATCACATCTGTCTAAAGACAAGTCTGCTGGAGGCTCGTATGGCCGTAGACGGTACGTGCTGAGCTTCGTCTTGATATTCCCCAATAAAGCAGCAAGATCGGACTTTTCAGCAACCCATTTTCGTTTCTGGTTACGCTTGTAATGTGAAAATTCGGCGAGTTGCACCTTTGCATCGGTATAGGTACCCTCAAAAGACGCCTCCTGCCATTCAACCCTCTGACTCGCAATCTGAGCCAGCAACCCTTTCATCCGTTTCTCGTAGGAAGACTGCATTTCCCAAGCACCTTGCATGTTGCTCACAAACTTTTCAACTCGTCGCCCGGCATTCTCGACCTTTTCCAACTGCGAGAAAGCATGGAACCAATAGGCAATGTATGTCATCAAGGAACGCTCATCGGGCTTGTCCACGTCACACACATCCTCAACATCGAGCAAATCCGGGATACCAATCTCATTCGCAGCAATATCAAAGGCCAGTTGCATATTTCCTCGATGGTCATTCTTATCCAAAGAATCAAAATCAATCAAATCCGGTCGATGAATATCCAGTAATGCACAAAAGGCCAACCCATCATTCCAACTCGCCGAGAAATCTCGAACCTCGACTTCGGGGTAACATGCCGTTTTGCGTTGACACCATAATAACAACCCTTCCTTGGCGGACATGCCCTCTGAACTAATATCGCTAATCGTAAATTTCGAAATAAGAGTCCATATCAACCCAAGGATAATCTTTTGGTTTCCGTCAACGATATCTTCGGCACCAATGTTGGTCATTTGAATTCCGCGTAATTTGATAAAGTCTAGTCCTTTGTTGACATTTTCGAATTTCTGGACGCGTAGCTTGGGTTTGGAGGCATATCGACCGAGGGACTCGTCTCCGAGGATTTCCAGTAAATGGATGAGATTGACCTATCCCAAACATTAGAATTTGCTGAACGTTGCCCTTTGGCAGCTAGATACTTACCCCATCGGATAAATCCTTTGTCAAGTCGCTGATGGCCAGATTCCTGACCTTCAATTTATTATTAAGCCTGTAGACTCGATATTAGACGATGAAAATGCCCGCCATTTCTGCTGACATACCATTTCGTGAATGTCTTTTGCTGTACAAGAATCCACTGCTTCTCGACCATCAACATGATTGCATAGAGCGCCGCGGGGTTTGAACGAGCTGAGCAACAACAGGACTGAACAGCGTATCCGATGACCGAGATCTCGAACAACTCGTTGAAAGAAGGGGAATATATCGTCAACGTAGTGAGCTGCCAGGAGAGCCCCAGTATTGAAATGACCGGACGGATTGGAAAGTAGAATTCCCCTCCCTCTGGTGTCTCCGCGATCTGACGCCGATCCGGATCGAAACACGGGATGCTGGTAAGACTCGTATTATAAAGTGTATCGAGTATTCGCAGAACCGCAGCTATACTCCGTAAAAAGAGAGAAATTGATAGATTCAGTATTTCAAAAGAAAACTGTCACCAGGGATTGACTTGTGTAGCAGTTGTTTGCTGGCAGAAGTTGTCTTTCTTCTCCGCACGGGCAGGGGCGACTGGCTCCCTTTTTTGTTTTTGCCCTTCTCGGACTAGGGCTTGCGTTGTCAACAAATACCTAGCCGCCACACCAAAGCCTGGCCACAGCAACCGGCTGGCCTGCCGAACCACGTTTTGCACATCTTTATTCTTACTTCCTTGAGCCGATCGATATATGACTTTTCTGTTTACAAAATAGTCTAAATTCTCTTTTCGAAAATCTACATTTTTGTTTTGGAATTTCTGTTTTGGCAGAACCGTTGCTGATCGGATAACCCCTCACTCATCCCAGACCCTGCATATATCGTCCGGCTGTACCACGATATCAAGAGGAGACCAAAAGTAGTATCTAGCCACATACATGGCAGTACCACAGCATGTACGTACTAGTATCTTGTATCGCAGTGGATGTAGTAGCCTTATCGATCAGCGAATTCATTGTAATGATCTCATCTTCGCTCCGATGCCGTCAGCTGGGCAATGTGGGGTTTTTCTTATCCACCATCTACAGTCACGTCATGTCTTGAAAATAATTCAATTCTCCTTCACCACGAACCATACTCACCAAAACTCAGTTGAATGAACACAAAACCTACGGACGCAAAAATGCCAGCCCTCAAGATAACAGATACCCTACCTCTTCCTCAATCGACCGTGCAAATCCCCCGTCTCGGATTTGGCGTGTACCGGAGCCACGGCGACGACTGCGTCCAGGCTACCCTCACAGCCCTCAAGACAGGATACCGACATATTGACTCGGCTCAGTTCTACGGCAATGAGAAGGAGGTCGGCGAGGCATTTCGGCAATCCGGCCTTAAACGAGATGAAGTTTTTATAACCACCAAGATCATGAGTCCCGGCGGATCGCCACAGGCAACCTACGAAAAGATCGTTGAAAGCATAAATAAGATTTCCGGAGGCGAAAAAGATGGGTTTGTAGACCTATTCTTAATACATAGTGCGAAATCGGGATCCAAAGGCCGGAAAGAGTTGTGGCAGGCACTCGAACGAGTGTTGGAGGAAGGAAGGACGAGGAGTATTGGGGTGAGTAATTTTGGGGTTGGGCATATCGAGGAGATGAAGGGATATGCTAGAGTTTGGCCGCCGCACGTTAACCAGATCGAGGTACTTTTATCACCTAGCCAAAAGTGCTATATACTTCAGAAGGTTACTGACTGGATACAGCTCCATCCATGGTGTCAACAACGTCAGACGGTGCAATACTGCCAACAGCATGGCATCATCATCGAGGCATACTGTCCCCTTGTCCGCGGCAACAAGGCCAATGACCCTAGCCTGGTGTCGCTGGCTCAGAAATACGGAAAGACCACTGCCCAGGTATTGGTTCGGTATAGTCTACAAAAGAACTGGGTACCACTACCCAAGAGCTCGAATCCGGAGCGGATTGCCGCCAATGCCGATGTATTTGACTTTGAAATCACTCAGGAGGATATGGACATTTTGAATGGGTTGGACCAGGGTGCCGCCGGGGCCATAGTTGAAGCCGTGGATGAGTATTAGACAGACTATAAATGGGGTCTGTATGTAGCGTTTATATCAGGCCATAGATCAATCTGGCCTCTGCAAAAGAAATGCGTTGACTGATTGGAGTGTGGCCCGCGAAGGGTTTGCATCCGGTTTAGAGGTTACGATCCATGTCAACCGTTGGCGAATATATTGTTTGTCAATATAAACGTCTGTCTGTGGTCCGACGGATTTACCTAGATCAGCGCGTCAGCAGATAGGAAAAAGATAAAGTCAAGGAGAAACTGTTACCATTGTCATCATAGAACAGGCAAATAATAGTTAAGAGTGTCCCGACAGAAAGGTCTTTTCCGGTCTCACAAGTGACCAGGATCGATTGCGTAGGATTAGCCATCAGATTCTTCTCGGTAAACGCTTTCACTTTGTCTAGGGCGGATCGTAAATCTCGACTGCCGAGTTTGTGAGAACCACAACCAAGATTCAGCCTCTTCGCAGTGGATAAATCAGGCTTATCGTTGCAGGCGATGACAAGGTCATAGTCACCCTGTATGCTTGGGTCGTTGGGTCGAGACTGGCAGATGAACAGATTCGATGTTGGACGAATTAGGATACCGGATTTCCTATCACTATTGTTGTGGCTATCGCTTTTCGAGATCAGCTCTTGAATAATATCTGGTAGATCGCCCTCGTCTGTACTAGCGAGAAGGTCCCTATTCTCCCAAAAGATAGGTGGAGTCAAGCCGTGAGACCATTTTTCGGCATCGTCGCCTGCACCCTGAATGTACCCTCCCTCAGATGCCTCGGCGCCGTGGACTCTTCTCGAGGCCGAGCAAAGTACGAAAAGATTGTAGCCATCTCCTTTCTGAAGCGAAGTAGGATAGAAATAAGTCTGATTGGCCCAGGCGATCCTGATTGGATAACCCAGATCCTTTCTCAATTGGTCCAAATCAAGCTTCAACTCCTATCACAACACATATCAGTGGCAGAATTCACCGGAGACTAAAATAGTCGCTTACCTTGAGAGTCTTGACAAACCCGTCAATCCGCCTCTCAATTTGAGCTTCTTCCGAGGCAGGCAAAAAGTTCGGCGGGAACTGAACGGGGTGATATGCAGGTTCTGCTGGGAACAGGGCTCGGTTCAAAACAGCACTCCATATCGGAACAGTTTTGGAGAGAGCATCGGGCATCACTGTTGCACACGTGTTAGTTCAAAGGGCAACGAATGGACTTGTGCAGGTTCACATGTAACCCATCACGCATGTATGTAGGCAAGTGCGGGTTGTCAACCCCGTATTTCTCCGGGATCAGAACATGGAGTGAGTGGATCAAACATACATTTGCCCCTGCGAGTGGAATCCACGATAATACACCTGTATAAGAATGATTGTTAATTCCGGTCAAAAATGACTAGTAGGGCGGTCCTGGTAGTGACGGATGATAGACTCGGAGCTTACCCGCCATGCTGCCGAGCAATCTCGAGAACCTGAAAGTTGAGCCTACGGAAACTAAAGTCCCAGACACCAGTATGGCCATCCGTACTCTTGAAATAGACGCTGCCGGCTTTGCGCGCTGGGTTGATATACCAACTGCCGCAGCGTTCGTTGGCAATGAGGGGTAAACCCCCATAATGATCGGCGACCTCTGCCACAAAGCGGGCGTCTGCTTCAATTGAGCGTAGACGATTCGTAACTGACAACGCGGAACGTCGTAACGATGTTAGCAGCTGTGATACCGAGACGGCTGCAGATGGAATCTCGATTTCTGATAGTGAAGACGGGTACGCCGTCCTTTCTTCGGAGCTCATTGCGCCGGACTGTATGACTGGGTTTCTGGTCTAACTTGTACAGTACGATAATGAGAGTTTTTATCTTTATCTCGTCAGGCCATTGGCGAATCAGTGTGAAGAAATTGTTCCTGGAAAGTTGTGTCCAATCAAGTTCCGCATCAGGGTAGACATTGGAGCTAGTCTCTTGGGGACAAAAGTGAAGTTAACTAAATGACGGGAAGGCGGGCTAGGCCTGATTCAGGATGGCGGATTTCTATGCCTTGTCGCAGCATCACTTCATTAGCCGAACCTTTCACTGCGTGCTGTGCCCTTCTCAGCGTTTCCGTGTCAGGTCTCATTCAACTTGAAGGAACTTAAGGAAGTAACCGATTCCTCTGTGCAGAAGGATCGCTTATTAACTAATCCTATCTGTAGGGCAATGGCCAGGGTCGCATGGAACACCGAACTGGATGTAACCGAGTGCTGTTTTCCTTCTCGTTCGTTCTTTTAGGCAATCATGACTCTAAATTGAATACCCGAAACAGCTGACCGGAGAACCCACGATGATACACACAAACAGGCACAGTGGGGCAGGGTACTGAGCCAATTTGATGTCGTATTGAAACATCCAAGACCTTCAGCCAGTGGCGAAGCCATGATTAGATTCAGCTTCTTCGTCTCATGGACTTAGCGCTGTTGCACGAATACGCAAATGAGTGATTTAATGTACTGCTCCTTGTCAAGTCGAGGGAGTTCTGTGCCGAAGAGGTCCTTGATTGGATTGGTAGTGTTGACATGTGCTCTTGCTTAGTATGAATGGGCTTGGCGGTGCTGCAGTACCATTAGAACTATTCGTGGCAGTGACGCTGAGCGATAAAGCGGCGTTTGACACGCCAGCCAATGAAACGCGCGCTAGTCCTGTTTGACTGCGACGCTCCCCGAATGCCCCCGACCGGCGCTACCCTGGTCGACCGCCCGGGAAATGAGCCAATCGCAGCGCAACCTTGGATCTGCCCGCTTCTCCGAGTGGGCGACGTCACCGCCCGGCGCTCTGATTAGCCACACATCCAGGCTGTGTGCCCCATCGGATCAGACATGATTGGTGCAGCCCTGGCGACCTGATGTAATCGCTCATTTCCGCCGGAGCAGCGTCATTGTCTGCCAGTGCGCGCCTTCCTCATTGAGGTCATTGCCTGCGGTCCCACGGTTCTGTTTGTACTCCCTCTTTGGGTGTCGACAAACGGTATACCACCATACTTAAACGGTCTTTCTCCCCTGCTTCCTGTCGTTCCTTTCTCCTTCATCTATCAACTTCTTGACATTTCATCCTTTGCAACTCAATTCCATCCACCCTCCTACCCCTCCACAATCTATCTCTTTTCTTCTCTACCAACACAATCAACTCCGGCTTACTCCTTTGATATCAACTTCACTATATAGCAAAATGGCTAAGGTATGCTTCCCTGGATTCATCAACATGCCTCATAACCTCACCACTAACTCTACACAGATCACTCAACTACTGTTCGACTGCGACAACACCCTCGTGATGTCCGAGGAGCTCGCCTTCGAGGCCTGCGCTGACATCGCCAACGAGATCTTGGCTAAGCGTGACATCACAGACCGCTACACTGGCGAGGAACTCATCCAGGACTTTGTCGGCCAGAACTTCCGTGGTATGATGGTCTCTCTTCAGGCCAAGTACGGCTTCGAGATGGACAAGGACGAGATTGAGCACTATGTCAAGGAAGAAGAGAACCAGGTTATTGCCAAGCTCGAGGCGAAGGCGGTCCCCTGTGTCGGTGTCATGGAGGAGTTGGAAAAGCTCCACCAGTCCGGAAAATACGACATGGCCGTTGTCTCGTCTTCTGCTCTCCGTCGTGTTCGCGCGTCGATCAAGAAGGTCAACCAGGACAAATACTTCAAGCCAGACCACATCTTCAGCGCTGCTACCTCTCTTCCCAAGCCTACCTCCAAGCCCGACCCAGCTATTTACATTCACGCCCTCAATGTCTTGGGCAAGAAGGCTGAAGAATGTGTTGCCATCGAAGACAGCCGCTCTGGTGCTCTCAGTGCTGTGCGTGCTGGAATCCCAGTTATCGGCTATGTCGGCAGCTACCACGGCGATGACAAGCGCGGTGAGATGGCTGCCAAATTGACCGAACTCGGCGCCAAGATTGTCATGAAGGACTGGGCTGAATTCGAGACATGCCTCAAGAAAATCGAGGAGCCTTCGACTTCGGACGCCAACCTTGCCAGCCTTTAATCATTGGCTCTAGCCCTTGATTTTCTTTTCTCTGATACCTTTTACTAGCGTTACTTTTACACTTCGCCTGTTTATCCTTTTACAGGCCATTTCGAACACTTGACTGGTTCACTGGAGTTGAACTCCCTTTCTTATTCTAATGAGCATCACGAGGTTTCATGGATTGCATGATCATGTACTGTATTTTTTATCCATCGGCAAAACAAAGCGCTGAGGTCTGATCTGGCGCACGGGTCTGGGTTTTTTACTTATTTGGGCTATGGGTTGCCCTTATTGCTATGTCTTGTTTTCTGCAAAACCATAGACATGATTTCTGTTACGATAGTGTCAGGAATAGAATACCCTTGCAGAACATTCTCCATTTTTTGAGACTGTCACATTTCCACTTCTTTCAATTCTGTAATAAACGGGCGTCCGACGAGGTAAGGTTGGTTAACTTGCTATGTAGTACATCGGAAAGACGACATGGGAAACGTCCCCACAAACGGAACGCCACTACATGCACTGCTTGCACGCTAGAAATGCACAACGACCCGAATTGAAGACGAGTCCATACCAACATTGACTTAGCCATTGCGGGGCTAGTCTGCTGCACGTAATACTGCTACAACCAGGTGTTATCGGTTCAGAGTCGTCCGTACACTTGTCCTGATTTGAAGTATATGTGAGAGTTGAATTTATCCGGAAGATCGTGCGGGTATTTGAGGATTCGGGCTCAAGGCCGAGGGTATTGCAATCATGAAGTCCTTCTGACATTTTATCATGTGGCTCTACTCAACTCATTCTGGGCGATAGGCTGTATGCATGATCGGAGTCACGCATATATTTACTAGGTCGAGTTGGACATGGCATTCGACTGCGGAACTAGATAACGTTGAATTGCAAGGTTGGCCATTCAAGGTTACATGTATCACGAAGGCAACGCATTTAGATGTCGTCGCACGTCCGTTCGTTTCCTTGATTTTGTCAGCATCGATACATCTATATATGTATCCGTGCGTCGTGCACATGGTCGACTCGGGTACCGTCTACATGGGTCTATAACAAAGTACAGTACAACTCATGCATACATGACATGTACCTCGACTATGTATGGTCATGCTCCCATTCTATGAATTGTGTAGCCATATGAGGACTACTAGTATATCCGTTTCATACCATCTAACATCGACACCTCCTGGCAGTAGTCAAGCATTTCAGAACTTGTATTTCTTCCCCAATTCAATAGCCTCTGCCAACGTGCCCACACGCGCATCAATACCATACCCTTCTTCTTCGAGGCGTTTGGTCTCTTCGTACAGCGTCGCAAGCGGCACCGTAAAACATTCTATGAATTCATTCTCTTCTAGTTCTGGGACCGGATTCTGGTTCTCGGGAAGACTCATGTCGATTCGTATGTGGACGAGGCTTGAGTTTGCGTTTGTCAGGCCCGGGTCTGCAACCACCCCGCCTCTATTAGAATCATACACGTAGATGTAAGAGAAAAGGAGGGGTGGATGTACCGTGAAACATAACCGTACTCGTCTTCTCGACTACGCCTACATAGCCTGTCTCCTCCTTGAGTTCCCTCACGGCGCATTGCTCGGGAGTTTCGCCTTCGTCAATTAACCCAGCTGGCACTTCGATGGAGGTTTTGTTGATGGGAGGTCTGAACTGTTTTTGGAGAAGGATCTCGGGGCCGTGGGCTGTGTCGAGGATGGCGACTATGCCGACTCCGTCGATTGTGCTGTTTTTGGGACGTGTCTATCGAGGCCCTGAGATTTAGCATGTGCGCGATACATGAATAAGGATTATATACCTGACGTTCAGCTGTTTCCCAGACTCGTTTCACGCCCAAGGGATCTGTGTATGTGATCTTGCCGAGTCGTATCCATCTGGCTTCTGCAGGGTCCTGTTATCATTAGGATGGCTCTGAAAGCGCGTGAAAATGACTTACCAATGGACCCGTTTCGAGGATCTTGGAAGCTTGCGCTGAGCGCGTATTTGACTGTGCCATTCCGAGTATCGTGGGTTACAATTGACAGGATGAAAAGGTGAAAGTCAGGAGATTGATGTCATCTTGTTGAATGTGGGGGTTTATCCTTATCGATAAGAGTCGCGTCTCGCTATGTGCATGCGGTCAATATTAAGCCGGGTTTGTAAGTCGAGTCACCAATTTATAAATATATTTTATGAATTATAGCCAATGCAGGAGCTTGTTTCTCAATACATAAAATGGTTCTACTATCCTAAGAACTAGCATACATGGTCGCGGTTGTTGACGATTGATGCCTGGAGCCGCAACGGATAGCTCTCCACAAGTACCTGACAAACTCAACTACATCATACATCACCACGAACCACGAACCATACACTCAATGAGGCATCATCATATCGCAAAACCGCAATAGAGTATAATCCTAATGAAAATCTTGCTCAGAGCAGTACCATACACAATCTCAAGATCAATACATCCTCCTCCAACGCCGACGTCACTGCTGCACTCGACACAACGAAGACACATACGAACGAAAATGGCGTCAACATTCACAATTCCCTTCACCGACCCCTTGAACGCAAAATCCGCACACTCCATTGCCGATATACCAGTGACCTGCCCAATCTCCTCCTCGTCATCCGACAGCAGCATCTCAAAAGACCAACTCCTCACCTTCCCAGCATTCAAAACATGGCTTTCGTCGCTCCACAAATCGCTCGCAGAACAAACCTCATCAACCCATGAATTCCACAAGTCGCCTTACAAACTACGCAGGATCGATATTCAGGCTGTGGATTACTTTGGTGGTGGCCGGTTGGGCTTCATCAAGATGAGAGCTGACGTTTCTAATGATTCGGGGGAGAGTTTACCGGGGAGTATATTGCTAAGAGGGGGAAGTGTTGCTATGCTTGTACGTTTCCAATTTCTTCTATTTCAATCTGTTTCGGACTGATAAGCTAGCTTATTCTACAATCGGATGATGTGCCATCAACATCCGAAAAGGACAAACATGTCATCATGACAGTCCAGCCGCGCATTCCCGCCGGCACACTCAAATTCGCTGAAATCCCAGCTGGTATGCTCGACAACAGCGGTACGTTTGCTGGCGGAGCAGCAAAGGAGATTCACGAAGAGACTGGTCTGTCAATTCCGCAGGACGAACTTGTCGATATGACGGCTCTTGCTTCTGCATCTTTGCTTGAAAACTCTCTTTCATCTACAGAAGAGCAATTTCTGCAAAAGGCCGTATACCCATCTCCAGGCGGAAGTGATGAATTCATTCCTGTATTTTTGTGTCAAAAGAGGATGTCGCGCAAGGAGATTGAGGCGATGCAGGGTCGGTTGACGGGTAACAGAAACGAGAGGGAGAAGATCACATTGAAGATTGTGAGGTTGGAGGATTTGTGGAAGGAAGGGTTCAGAGATGGAAAGACACTTGCTGCGTGGGCCTTGTATGATGGACTGCGGAGGGAGGGTAAAATTTGACCGGTGGTGCTCCGTGTTGCAAGCGATATACATTTCCGGGCTCCAAGGTGTCCCCCCATAGTAACAATTGAGGATTTGCTGTATGAATAGCATGGCTTTGCCGCATTGAAGATCACTTCACATCCAACCCCCCAAAAGCTCTATCCAACTCCTCCCCCTCGTCCCTCGGCGCAATAGCAGGCATCGACTGCGCTTCTTGCTCTCTCGTACTAGAATCCAGGATACTGGCATCTTGTCCATCACCACCACCATGAGCATCCTGCGCGGACGAAGCATGCACAGCTTTAGGCTGCAGCAACTTCTCATCTCTATCCAGCCAACCAGGCGCCAATCGCCGCTTCTCGGCCAATTCGCGCTGCCGTATACTTTCTTCCCATTCTTTGATCGTACGCTCGGCATCGGCCATGGTCTTCTTTAGATGTGTCTCGAGCGCCTGGCATGAAGCTAGAATTTCGTCGGGGTGTGCTACATGGCCGCCGCTGGAGGAGACGACGTAGCGTGTTTTGCCAGCATTTTCGGCGTTACTGTCAGTTCCAGTAGCGGTCGTGATGGATGGCGGGAGCGTGGAGGCGATGGACTTATAGGTATATGGTAGAGTTACGGCGGAGGGGAGCGAGATGAACGGGGAGACTGTGAGTGATACTTGGGCTAGGAGTGGGTGGGGACCTGCCACATGACTTCTTAGTGCTAATAACAATAATTTGTAAAGAATTCATACTCACGATTTGAGTCGTACATGATGGTTATTGCTGGTGGAGTCGTTTCGGAGATGTGTGTTGAGTATTTTGGAGTCTGTTGAATCTGGCTGTCTGACGTAGAATCGTAGCGGCTAAGCTCTGTCGGGACTGGTGGGTCTCAGCAGCATAGAAGAAATATCAAGCCGTTCCTTGACAACTACGTATTGTGTCATTTGTATACTGGCTATTACTACGATGCTACTTTTTTCAACAGAAAGAGGACGTAAATTAGCAGTGCTACCTCAGAGAATAACACTGGAACGTTGATGTGAGTATGCAGGTGGACAATGCAAGGGAAGAAAAACAGACGGAAAGATAATAGCGACAAAACAAGGCATAAAATACATATCTGTTCGCTCCATATGCCAAAACAAAAGAAAGAAACAAGGAATTGAAGCCCACGACTTGCTTATCACGAGTCAGGCTTCTGCCATTTCGATGTCCGTATCGGCTTTTTTGCTGGATGTTTGAGGAGAGAGTTGCTGGTCTTGTGCTTGTTGTCGAGATAGCGCAGCCTCTGTGACGGATGGATGATGGAGAATCTGGTTCTGCCGGGATAATGCAGCGAGTTCGTGTGCAAATGCAGTTTCGCAGAACTTGCGTTTCTCGGAGTCGTAGATCAGCCAGCAATTGAACTATAATGAACTGTAAGCAAAGCCTCGAAGAATTTGAAATGAGAAACATACCTTGGCAATCTTACTTCCCAGCCACAAACATCTCCGAGTCCGTGGGATAATCACAGATGGTAGTTCAATCGAACGCTCGTCGTCCTCAGCCATTTCATGGAAAAAGCCCGGAGGGTAGTACAATCTGCTCCAAGAAAGGCCATGAATTAAGAAATCCTCCGGCAGTTGTCGCGAGGCACCTGTCTCCTGGGCAGGGAACTCTGCATGTTCAATCTCGGACATATCAGTATCCGGCGTAATCAATGTGTTTAGATAAGTTGCAAGTCTTTTCCAGGGAACGTCCGCTTGAATACGTGACATGCTATCTGGGACCATCGCAAGGCACCATAAGAAAGCTAGCGACACATGGATGCTTGGCAACGTATTTCGATCACCTAGACGTTCAAGGATTGCATCCAAAGTAGTAAATGCAAAATGGGATGCTAGAGATACCACTTCACCGCTACTACTGATCTTTGTATCTGTAGACTTTCGGAGATCAATATCATGCTGGTGACAACTAGGCTTTTGCCAGTAGTAATATGCTTTCTCAAGTATCTCTGGCTTTGCTGCCTGTCCAGCCTGATCAAATAAAGATGGGATATCTGCGTCGTCATGGCCATAGTCAAATATAGCAGCATAATTAGATGCTGTAATGTATACCCCTTGTTCTCGGAATAACGGACCAACAACGCCAGCATGTCTGTCAATTTGAGATAAGAAATCATTAGCTAATCTCACAAACGTAGACACGTCATGCCTTGTGAATAAAACGCCATGCGCTTCAACAAAAATAGTCAAGACTTTAGGATAATATCTTGAATATTTCGTCGCAGCCTTAGCAGGATCCAGGAGTGGTCTAAAAAGAAGCAAGATACTATCGCGCGCATTAGTAAATGGCTGAACACTGATCAAAGCCTTGGAGTAATAGAATAACTGTTGCAATACGTTCGGCCTGGCGAGTACTGCAAGATGATGCTGAATCCGGCCAATATCCGGATTAAGGTCGGCCGCCTTGGTATACCAGTACCTAGCGACACCAGTGTATATTTCTCTGTCCCGCATATCCACCTCTTCTATAGCCATCCTGTAGCGTGCCAGGTCTCCTAAGCACTCGATCCATGTCTCTTCGAACTGTGGGACGCTCTCGAGCAAGAGTGTCATGATCGCATAAGCCATGTATATGAAGGTCAACATGTGATCGAGTGATAAAGGCAACTTCTTTCGCAGCAGTTCCAAGAATGAATGTATGCCATATCTCCACATCCTTGCTGGCATAGAGTAGGCCTTGGCTAATCCCTTCAACGCATCGCTTGCGGCGGGGTGATTTGAAGCAAGGAAGAAGTCGAAATGTTCATGTAAAAGCGTTCTGTGCAATGCAGTGAGGGCTTGCCATTGTAGTAAAGTGAGATCGCCCGGGTTTTCATTTTGTTGCTTGACAATCTCAATACATTTTTTCTCGACCATTACCAGCCCAGCATAAATCGCTCTGACTTCATTCACTAATTGTTCTTCGGTTATTGGATGTGTCTCAGGTTGCAAAAATATGCCGCTAGCTTGATCAGCAGGCTGATAGGCAGCTGCTATGGGGTTCGGACCTTGTTGATAAAACGAGGCCACAGAAACAGTGCGAGAGTCTGAAGACGCATCTTCATCACGCCTTGGCAGTTGCAGAAATGACTGGTCGAATACAGCAAGGCCCTCACTCAAACCTGTCGTTGGAGAATGATATTCGTTGTTGTAAGGACCTCTCTGAGCCACGCTACTCGAGTTTTCATTGTCTTGTGAAGACGGGCTAGAGTGATTCCGAATATGTAGCTCTTCGAAGCGAGCGGCAGCATTAGGAGAATTCGCCATAGTGCTTGATCTTTCAGAAGCCGAGAGAGCACTTCTTTGTTGTTTTTGCGAGACTCGTAACGAAGCCTCTGTGAGGTTGTTGAAATCATGGGAAGTTTCTGGGGTGGTTCCAGGTGAACTGGCTAACATCAGTTTGGGCGCCGAGACAATAGGGCAATGAGTAGGCAACAACGCTTACCTTATTCGACTCATTTTTGTCAGAAATATAAGTATAAGATACCGATTTTTGTTTTTGGATAGTAATCACCAAAATGCCGCCATGCAATGCATCAATAGAACGTGCTGATAGTTTAGGTAATGCGGAATGCAAAGAAACAGTAGTGACTGAGTGAAAGATCACAATGATAGCAGTTGCACATAATGGTAGACTGCAGAATTCCTCATAGAGTCATACTAAAAACCAGTCAGTCTTCAGCACTTCTCATTACTTGTTGTGAATCCGCCCATCCGATTTTGAAAAGCATATCTGTGGCGGTGTGGCGGTATTCTGAATTGCCATCTGGTCGGACGACGAATCACAACGAGACGAAGGGCTTACTTACTTTCAGACTCTGTAGACCAGCTATTATGAGAGTGACCATGGTATTTGTAGATTGTGGCATTGAGATTGATGGAAATGATTCAGTGTTTATATTACAATTTGAACATTGCAGCAACGCTGTCTCAGAAATGTGGATGAGGCTGAATTGAGGTTCGCATCAATGCAAGGCAACCACTCCAGACATGAATAATGGGCCAATTTTATACCCGGGTCAAAGGAATCTTGTTACCACCGATTCCATTATATAGGGCTGGCTAAAAATAAAATAAAAATAAAATACAATACGACTATGAATTCGAAATGGATTTTTTCTGTATAAGTTAACCTCCGATCTCTGGACCTCAGCCTTGACCACACTGCAGCTCTATTTAGAACCTTTGAAGTTCCTTTTTTTAGCTAAATCTCCAATAATCATCATGGATAACTATATAGGCTAGATACTATGATCTAGCTGGTAGACGTGATTATGTAGTCTGTAGAGTTAGAGGATTCTTGGGGCCTAAAATAGCTAGGCGTGCGTGATCGGGTACCTTGAGATCGGTCAGAGCCGCCCAGGCAGGGGTCTAATAAGGACATACAAGCGAAGTTATACTTTGAAAGGCTCGCATTGACCTGATTGCAGATACGCATGTCCTGCAGATTTGACCTACCTATAGCCTCATGCGTATACTACCTTTCAACGGGGCAAAAAGGAAAGAAGGGTAAACGACATGTAGTACCGGATGATATAAAACCATAGACATGTCACATGTATCGCCAGCTACATCAGCCTGAGTGATCAGGCAACTAGTCTTGAAAAACAAGGCTGGACACTTTGCTGTAACTGCTGATAAAGCCAGGCAACCAGCGCGTAGCCCGGGTCTGAAATGATCCTTAGGAGACGGGCAGTTTGTATCGGTTCGCCGACCTCCGCGTGTCCAAATAGAAACCATCTCTCAACGGATTGTAGGCTGAGGTAGGAGTTGTGTATCTCATGACAATTTTGGGCTCATAATGTAGAGGCCGAAGTATGGCCTCGTGAAGACGCCCACGGCCTGTAGACCAGGTTGTCAGCCTCAAAGCGAGCCGGTAATCAACCTCAAGGTAGAAAATGTTGGTTTTCTTATGGCGGAAATCAATAAATCCCAGAAAACAGGCAGAGGCAAGAAGAGGACAACGTTGTTTTTGAACAAAAGTCAACCCACGGAAACAGCCAAATCAAAATAGTCCTATATTTGAACAGAATAAATATCAATTAGACATCGATTTTATTCATTAGGCTCTTATCAGCTCGGTCGTAGTCTTGCTGAGGCGCCGCAACGGAATTCCATATATTCGGGGTTGGATGAGATAATTCGCGCATCTCGTACTAGGCCGTCGTCCTTCAGTCTTCTCTGCACGTGTGCATTAGTGGAATTGCCATGTGAGTATGTGGCAGTTTTGACACGATACGTTTCTTGTTTCTCGATATGAGAATAAGCCATCTGAAAAATCGCAAGGGAAATCTCGTCAATCGAAAGAGAGGTCGTTGAATCAAAATTGTGTACCTAGCTAGTTGTGGAGCGAAATTATTATCTGGGCGACATCGATGGAGAAGCGGGGCCTGTGTGAACAAAGCCTTAGCCTTAGGATACATGTGTCTAGATGAAATATCATAGTTAGCAGTGGTGACTAGTATGATAGATGCGGGATTTGTTTCGACGATTTATTTGTGCTTCATGCTTCCCTTGGCGGAGCATGGGTGAGGGATTTATATACTCCAGGAGAATATCTAATCCAATCGATTATGCTTCGATCAGAATTAGGGCTAGAGATAAGAAACTACACGATTGATTGGTGTTCTGTAAGGGCCATGTGGTTGACATAGCTGATCTCTGATAGTAGATGCAGGAAAACTTTGAACTATATGAGTTTTGGGCTCGAGACTTAAAGACAATCAATAATCCCGCTATGGTGAAATTGGATGTTAACAGGTTTCGCTCTCTCGTTTCTTCATTCCCGGTGGTTCAACGCAATAGCCCTTGCATTTTGCAAAATAGAAGTGATGGGAGTCTCAAGCGAGTCCAGTGAACAAACAGATGATCAGATCTATACGCCATCCACTGGCGGTGGTGTCTTTTCGGCAAGACATCTAGGGTACGATGATAAATCATTGCGTCGCCGGTCTACTGTCAAGGATGGAGATGTCGAGACGGCTTCTGTAAATGAAAAGGACGATTGTGTTGACGAGAGAGACTTTCACAAGAAGCAGGTCTTCACTGGCTGGCAGTTGGCATGGCAAGTACATCCCTTTGTGAACAAAGCAGCATATGTCTTTTCCCGGAAAAAGCTAATTGAATTGCAAAAAGGCTCGCCTATCAATCCCTCGGAGTCATATACGGTGACATCGGCACAAGCCCTCTTTACGTCTTCTCGTCCACCTTCAGCAACGAACCCAGTCAGGAAGATGTACTCGGTGCGACGTCCCTCATCATCTGGTCCTTGACTATCATGGTGACCATCAAGTATACTTTGATTGTGTTGAATGCCGATGATGAAGGGGAGGGTGGTACTTTCGCCTTGTATTCGCTTATTTCTCGTTATGTACGTTTCCAGCGTCTAACAAAAATTGATCGCAGAGGAATCACTAATTGAAGGATCTGGTACAGGCCAATCTGATTCAGCGTGACCCTCGTCAACGCAAGTTGGTTCGCATAGAGAGATATCGAGACCAAGATATGCCCAAGCCAAATCTCTTAATTCGTTCTTGGATGGAGAAGAGTGTGATCATGGGGACCTTATTCAAGGTCGCAGGTGTCTTTGGTGTGGCACTTCTGTTAGCCGGTAAGCTTACAGACCACTGGTTCAGGTAAAAGATCACCGTTGCTGATAGGCATCCGATGCAGATGGTATTCTTACCCCGGCTCAGTCATTGCTTGGAGCAATTCAAGGGTAGGCATCTACCATGGCATTAGCTCATATATAACTGACTGACAAAACTGGTTCAGAATAACGGTTGTCAATTCGGATGTCTCGCAATCCACAGTCGTCGGTGTTTCATGCGTCATTATCGTCCTTGTCTTCCTTATACAACCGTTCGGTACGGGAAAGATTGCCAATGCATTTGCCCCTATCATTATACTATGGATGTTCTTCAACATGACTTTCGGGATCTATGTAAGAGACAACTGCCTCGTATCTTCGTGGTTTATGGTGGGTACTGATATCCATAGAACCTTGTGCACTACGATGCTTCTATCTTCAGGGCCTTTTCACCGTACTTTGCGGGCGCCTTCCTTGTCCGGAACCGGCACGATGGATGGCTTCAGCTGGGAGGAATATTGCTTGCTTTTACTGGAGTCGAAACACTCTTTGCAGATCTGGGTGCTTTCTCCAAAAGGTACTCTCGTTTGATATCGCTTTCTCAAAACCTAGCAGGCTAATGACTTCCAAAATAGAGCCGTCCAGATTTCGTGGCTCTTCTCCGTATATCCGTCTTTATTGCTCTCAGTCAGTAAAAGTAACTCTTGTCAAAGTCATGTTCTAACGTTGATATAGTATATCGGACAAGGTGCTCATATGCTGGTTGACCCGACTGTTTATGCCAATCCATTCTACATGACTGTTCCTCCGGGGATGCTTTACCCCAGCCTGATCGTGGCGATTCTTGCTTGTATTGTTGCTAGCCAGGCTGTCATTACCGGCTCATTTCAGGTACGGCCGATTTGAATACATGAAGCTTTGTTGCTGACAACATCTTTACCAGCTTCTATCTCAAATCATGAAACTTTCCTACTTCCCTCAAGTTGAAGTCGTTCATACCTCGAAAAAGTACCACGGGCAGGTCTATATTCCCCTTGCTAACTGGATCATGATGATTGGAACGGTGATTGTTACAGCCGTCTATACCAATGTAAGCATATTTAACGCACAGCTTCATAAAATCGAACCCTAACATTTTCAGACTACCGCTCTCGGAGAAGCCTATGGGTCATGCGTTATCTTGGTCACCTTCCTGACCACCTGTATGGTCGCAGTCGTCGCAGTCGTTGTTTGGAGACTCCCGGTATACCTCGTCTTTCCAATCTTTGTCGTCTTTGCTCTCTGGGATGGCATGTTTTTATCATCTGCACTCAGCAAAGTTCCTCACGGCGCTTGGGTTACTCTCATGATTGCTGTCGTTCTGACCTTGCTCTTTTTGTTATGGCGCTATGGCAAAGAACGACAGTGGAAAGCCGAGAATTCCGATAACGTTCCCTTGTCTCACACGACAACGCTGAAACAAGGCCAACTTGCTCTGCAATCAATATTTGGCAATTCCACAATCATCCCGATCAACGGACTAGGCATTTTCTTTGATAAGGCTGGTCTTTCGAGCACCACTCCGCCCGTATTTCTTCATTTTCTGCAAAAGTTCGGTGCAGCTCCGGACGTGTCTGTTTTCTTTCATCTGAGAGCGCTCAGCGTGCCTACAGTCCCGCCAAATGAACGGTACACAATTAGCCGTTGCTTCACTTATAGCGCGGAGGACGGTAGCACACATGCAATTCCAAATACCTTCCGGCTGATCGTGCGACATGGCTATACCGATGAGGTTATCACCCCTGATTTGGGCATTCTTGTTTTGGATTTGATCCGAGAATTCTTGGAAAATGAGTCGCCGAAATCATCACCTCCTTCGGCAACTGACAGCAGTAGGGCAGTAGTAGAGTCGGAGGCCTTGCAACGAGCATTCAAATCTCAGGTCATCTACATTGTTGGCAAGGAACATCTCAGAATTGCTCCAGGAACGAACATTGTCAAAAGGCTTGTGTTGATGCTCTTCCTCTATGTCCGCGACGTGACCAGCAGCAAGGTGCAGCACTTGAATGTGCAAGCTGATCGGGTTGTGGAAGTTGGGTTTGTCAAGGACATCTAGCGGTCAAACTGTTAAATTATTTTTTGGAGCTCGAATAGAAGTGTTCTAGACTGGCAAGCGCAGATCACCTAATCTAGTACTAATACGGCAGTGCCTTCCTTCCCTCCCTCCGAACCAGTAAGCAATACCTTCCCAGCTTCACTCCTCGTAGACTCATTTGACATCGGCCATGACTCTCTCTGTTCCTCAAGTTTGCAAAACATACTCCAGGTAGCAAGGGCTGTATTCACACGAATCCACATTTGAGAACCTACTTGGAAGGCTATTCTGGGCCATGATGTTCCACCAAGGAAATAAGCGGTCTGGAAATCTAACCCGATCCGTCGTTCGATAGCTTCTTTTTTGAAGCATGTGAGTTCTGCCTGCTCCTTTTTTCCCTTTGTCGAATCGTCAATTTAGCTTTCAATATCTACGAACTTTCTTTCATCAAGAGAAATAAGAAGAAATTAGCTTTGGCCCGGGTTATCCTGGTTTCACTTCGTTTGGGGTCATATGTGAAACGCCTGACTTCGGCGTCTGAATACCGGGAGATAGGATTCAGTCCTGGCCCGCGTTATGGACGCGCTCCACTTTGCAAGTTGACAGATTGACAGACACCCTTGCGTGTTGCGTGTCTGCCTCCTGGGCCCACCAGACCTCGTCGATTTGGAACATCATTTTGGGAAATAAGATCGGTGAGAAGTTTGCACGGACCATTTACGAGTTGTTTGATCATCAGTCATGCCGCAAGTCGGTATTAGCAACCACTCTCAGCTGTGAGACCTGTAAGCAATTGCTGTACGATGTGTTCTCCATAGACTGGGGCCTCTCGGCGTTCAGTATCCACTACTTCAAAGGCCCAGATGGCGTGTCTTGCATGCTCAAGGACTGGCAGTGGGAGATGACTCGATGTTTGATGGATTGCCCAGGCGAAGGCAACCACAAGAACTAGGCTTTTAGTTGGACCGCCCTGGAGTTTACCTACCCGACAACCAATGATGACACATGGCGATGCTAGACAAGCAGCTCAGCTCAACACGCCATCTCACTGGCGGCTTCACTAATTGGTTGTCAGCATAGTGATTTGACAGCAATTTAGATAATCATTTCCTGAGTTGATTGCCGGGTCAGACTCCGTCGACACATATCCGGGCAAATATTTGAGTGTTATAGGCCTTTAAAAGGCCTAGAAAAGCGCCATTGTATTGAAATGTGAGCTGTTTGGTCATCCTCTGGGCAATAGTTAGAGAGGCAGGTATCAGATGGGCCGTTTATATTGCAAGCCTAATCGGCTGCCTTGCATTTCTTTAAAATAAGGGTAATAATGACAGGCATTGCCAGTTGAGGATGATATTCGCCTCATTTCCGAGTCTACAGTCCGGAAGAGAATTTTATGTTACACTGTCAGGTATGGCAAACATTATCCTGTTTTATTCTGTCAAACCTATTGCAACGATTCAGCCGCGCAGTATCAGAATACTATGGTAGCTGTTGAGTACAATTAATTATTTGTGGATGATGTACACGGCGGACGGCGCCTTGACCTGGCGATTATGAGACTTCGGCTCTAAGATTGCGCCGTATACATACTACTTATATCACCTTATTTTACACCCTTGCAACTCTTGATCGGGCACATATGGTGTGAGACTTAGCACAGCTCAAAACAAACTCCAATGGATTGAATCTGATCTCAGACTAGCGTCACTTCTAAACTCGAGGGTAGTAGGGTTATCCGTCCAACATAGACTACTATCATTGGCTGTAGATTAGTGTCGAGGCAGCCCTGTCATAACAGATCTGAATCCTATGACTCACCTGTTCTCAGCGCGGCGGCTTATGGCCTTTATAGTTCCATGATTACAGTCATACACATCATGAGTGAACGAGGTCCTGCAATAATCTAGAGTATTGATAGATAGGATATTGATTTCGATGCATATAGACCAATAAATGTTATATTTTTAGTAGTACGTACTGTTTCCCGAGTTGACTAATATCATATCTACTTCGCAATTCATGGATACAGTATAAAGAACGGGTATGTACCTCCCAGGCGCCGTATTCATTAAACTACATACTACATGTAGGTTAGCGCTCCTGAAACTCTGAAATACTTACCAGAGGTATCTAAAGTGCTGACTGCGTCAACTCACGGAGCCATCAAGAAGTCACTATAGAACTGAAGTTTCTTCTAATTATTCGCGTATAATCATGCTTTTATATACTACTAACATTAAAGTACGAAGGATATCTACATAAGTATCATGGACCTCGTCAAATCATCCTCTAGAACTAGACAGAACTAATGCACAGTCTTCATCCCCGCAGTCAACTCCGCTTTTCTCTAGATATCGTATGATGTCAAACCTCCGCTATCATTTGACTAGCCTAAGACGTCCGGGGATATAGTATAGGCCCATTATCGACAATCGATCCAGGGGTGGTGATGATTGGTGCTGACGATAAATAGTCGGGTTAGTTTTACAAAGGAACAGGATCTGAGCATATGCTTGAGCCCTCAATGGGTTGTTTATACATCGATATCTACTACATAGGGGTATCGACGTACACTTACTGCATCATAAAGCAACCATCAGTATGAATAAATGCCCAGCTAGGTATGGCTTGCATCCAGCATGTCCCAGATCGACCTGGACCGCTACCTATCCATGACCCATACGAACTATCATATATCAGCAGCCATTCCGAGGTCGTGTCGAGGCACCCAGATGATGAAATACATGCAGATAGACCACGGATCAACCTGCTCATTGCCGGCCATCATCCTCCCGAAGCTATACTACATCGTGAGGGTGATCCCCAGACATGACGTAACAGCCAGTCACATGCATGGCTGTCCTCTGGTCCAAACGGATCTTCTCTCTTTTTGACGTCTTCTGTTTTGCTCTGTGGTATATTTGCTCCAATTTTTCACTCGATTGTATCTTGTACCTGAATCAAATTTACTTGCTCCTCTACTCTCTCTACCTGGAGACTGGACGCAACTGTGTGACGTGCCACGTTGTGCATGACCGTCCGAATCAGTGAGCTTCCCCACACTTCGGTCGGACAGTCTGACACTGGACTGACCAGGGACCACTTGACTCAGACACTATTCAGCCTGTCATTGTATAAGAAGACAGAAAATAAAAGCAAACAAAGGAACCGACAACGAAGCATACACTTCTCCTCATTGCGTCGAAGACGGCGAACAGGTACAGCTGCTGCACCGCGCACCCATACCGTACCCAACAAATCGACTCCAGATCGATCATAGCCACCCAACCCCAGGCCATCAATGATCAGGCGCCGTTCGACACTCGTGGTTGTCCCTCCACTACCTTATTACCCGACCTCTTTTCCGAACTTTTAGAAGAAGCCTTCTCTATCTAAGGCTCCTGTGCCTGGAGTGGATCTTGAGCTTCAAAAGCGGGTCCTCGGTCCCCGATTCTTCCTGACTGCAAACATCTGCCACTGAATGATCGATCGTCCTCAGAATCGCTCGCCATTTGTAAGGAATCATCAAGGGTGACAATTACATACGTCAGCTTCAGATTGGCGATCTTGAGTTCACCAAGATCTACCAGAAATTGATTGTCGCTTGGTGCCAACTGGGTCCCATACTAATCCGTCGAGGGCACCCGGCATATGCATCCATCGTGCGGAGTCGATAACAGCGCACGTACTATCCACTAAATTATGAGCCTATCGAATCAATAGACAGACAATCCCTAGCACACGCTACAATTCACACTCTCCCGAGGTTAAATTACTCATCTTTACCATTTTCCTGAAATTTATCGTGTCATTCGGTTCAGCTATTCAGACTGCAGGACAGTTTTGAAACAACGAAAACGTCAACCTAGCATCACAACAACTATAATATATAAAAGCGAACAAAAATGTCGCAGCCAACATTGAGAAGTCCGCTGAGCCAGGACAGTCATTCGGCCTCATTTAAAGAAGTCCGCTTCTCGCACCCCCTCGTTCCAGTACGCCGTGCGCGATCCGTTGCGTCCAGCAATCCATACCTAGATTCGGCCTACCATGCTGCTCGTGCTGCCAACAAGGCATCGAAAGAGAAAACATACAGGGAACTGTCCATTTACGTCGACCAGTCCCGATCACTATTGGACAGCCAGCGATTGCATTTCGAACGTGAGCGGCTATTATTTGCCGAAGAACGAAAGCTATGGGAGATGGAACGGTCATTGCTTAAGTCGCGGATTGCGGAGCTAGAAGCTGCGGCGGGGGGAGACAATACTCAACCGTATACGAATCAATTTCGTGCAAGTTTCAGTCTCAAAGGCGGCGGGGGGGTGAGCAGTACTGGCTTATGGCAACCAAACAGATTTTCGAATTCAAGTACAGACGGTTCACGAGGACACCATGTCTGGGAAGGACCTCTGCCGGGGTCACGGCGACCAACCCGGGTTTTTCCTGGAGAAGACGATATAGAGATGAAATCGACATTGTATTTGGCTCCGAACGAATCGAATGGTTTCGGGTTTCGTACGTCACTCGACGCAGCACTTTCGCCCCAGTTTTTTGACCGAACGGGTCAAATTAGTATGCCAGTCCCTATTGAGAAGGTTGACAGCGAACTCGATGGTATTACCTTGAAATCCACAGCGCTTCCGCCAGATGTGGTCGCGAAGGTTATGACACCTCCAACCTCCATCTCTCCCACCTCATCGCCCCCAAAAGACGAACCTGATACGTCTAAACCAGCATCAGAGGGAAAATCGCCTCTCAAATTGAAGTTATCCGACCTTGGACCGCCTGACATAAATCTCACAAGAAATGCAGGACATACGCCGATGGTAATCCTTGGTACGGAAACAGATGCCAGCAACATATCGCCAAGTGAAGTAACATTAGGCGAAGCAGAGATGGAAGAAGAAGAGGCTCCGTTGGCGCCTGTCGTGACAAAGCAGCCGATGGAGAATGGTGATTCTTACTTTCCCGTTATCGATGTCGACGAAGATCCCGCCTTAACGGGACCTCTCACATTACAAAACAACGAAGGAGCGGATAAGAGTTTTCTCTTACAGCTAGACCAGAAGCTCCTTGATGAAGCCAAAAAGGCCATTGGAAGTTCGTTCATTACGGAAGACCAAGCAGATTCGGAGGATCACATCACTGGAGACGACAACGAACCAGATCCCGAGTTGAAGTTGAAGCCTTCCACTAACTTTGGCGTTGCTTTTGGACAATGCTGAGCTGGCTTTGCATTAATAATTTCTCTGCATCATACCCAAATATTTAACCAGCCGACTGAAGCGGGTCTATTTTGGCCGTTTTCTTGTTCAATTCAGAACGTCATATCAACAGGACAGGAGCTCAACTCTGCATCCTCCATCATGGACTTGGAGGTAGATCACATGCACTCTTGGTGATGTATTTTATATTTTTGCAATTTGCATACATGTTTTGGGTATTATACCCCCTCTATTGATGATACCAGGATCTTGTTATGTATGTGATATGCCGTGTTCCAAATGTTTTACTTTTTACTTGATAGTTGAGATCGATGCGCACCTGCATGAGGCGCTCTCGAGGCGATGAGTAATGTCATATCCATTGAAAGCGATCGTTTTAATCCGTCAAAAGTCTGAAACGGAAAAGTAAAAAGTGAGGACGGCTTCAAATGTCTTTCCCCTGCATTAGGGCTCAACCCCTTGCATCCGGATCGTTCTATTACAATGATATCACTGCCCAAGCTACCAATTAATATACGTTTCAACTCATCGAACCCTTTATACCTGTCATTGACATCGACACTATTGATTTAAAGCATAACGCTAGGGATCGGAGTTCAGCAGCATGTAGGCAAGAGAGCCGCGTAGCGATTGTTTGGTTTTGAGGATTGTTATTAAAACCAAATCACGATCGACCATTTTATTCGCCTTGCATGGTTAATCTTGCAGCAGAAAATCTGTTACTGTGATGCTTGTGCCCATTTTGGGACGAATATTGTCTATGTCGACGAATCCCAATTGCCATTCTCCGAAATGAGCTCTAGGTAGCTGTGGACATAAAAGGGCTGGCAAAGTCCCTTTTAATTAGGGGTTTTTTTTTTTCAATACTAATCAAACAAGCAAGCGAACAGCCATTCTTTCAAAGTCCAACTATCAGTCACTCTTTTCTCGTTTCTGCTTTGACACGTAATTTGCCATATTTCTCGCAAAAGTACCAGCAAGATGAAGTACACAACCGCAATCACAGTGCTCCTCGCCTTCGGGCCCGCAGCGAACGTCCTCGCTGCTCCTCTAACCCAGGATCCTGCCTCAGCGCTGACGGCTGGTCCTGCTCCTGGAGGACAAGCTTCCCCGGCCCCTGCCCCTGCCCCTGGAGGCTCATCGTCGCAGGGAATGAGTGGAGCATCCATGGGAAATGAAGGATTGCTAGACAAGGTTGAGGAGATTATCAAGACTATTATTGGTGGTGTAAGTTTGAGGTGTTGGATGGAAGAAAGGCCACGCTAATATCAATGGTAGCTACGCAAGAGGGGCGTTGTCGAAGAGGTCGGTGAGGTTGTTAAGTTGACCTTGGACAGCGTGAGTTCTAATTTTCTCTCTTGATATCATCAGGAAATTCACTGACAAATTCTAGACCAGCAAGCTCGTCAATGGCGAAAGCTCTGGCAGCCAGAGCACCTATAGCACCCAGTCCACTGATCCAGATGCTCTTCCTGCCACAGCCCCCAAAGATGGCGGTGATGCTGGCAGCAAGAAGGATGAGCCAGCTCCAGCTCCAGCTCCTCGACCTGCTCCAGCCCCCGCCCCGGCTCCAGCTCCGGCCCCTGCCCCTGCCCCAGCAGCCGAACCTGCGTCCAAGCCAGACTCCTCCAGCTCCGGCTCCCAACTCTCCAAGCTCCTCGGCGGCCGCTCTATCACCGACCAAATCGATCCTGTCAACACCTCCGGCACAACAGCACCCATCTCCAACGACGCCGTCGAGCCCACTGAAGCCAACCATGCCCCATTCAAACCCTCTGCACCTGTTGCCTCGGCTCCTACTACCAAGCAATCCACCCCTGTAGCTGTTGCGCCTCTTGATACCCAGGAGCAGAACAACGAGGAGGACAAGACGGAGAAGGAAGGTCCTAGCAATGGAACTCCTACCACTGATGCTTTCAAGCTTTCACCTGAAGAGATTGAGGCCTTGAAGACGATGCTCGCGTCTCAGAACAAGGGTGAAGGCAAGACTCAGGGTGTGCCTGGGTTGAGTGACGAGTAAATGACCGTCACGAAACGACACTAGGACTCATGGAACTTCTTTTCTTCTCTTACTTTTCCTCTATGAGAGTGTTTTATTAATTTGTCACTATTATTTTGTTTCTACAAACCCTTTTACGGCACTTTTAGACTATACATGTATTTTGTTTCGATGTTGACATATGTAGCCACTCAGCAGTATTTGTCAATGACAGATTTGAAGTCTCTTCTATTTACGTTGCGTATTTAGTATTCGGAGTATGATCCCCTGGGACAATAAATACCCATTATTGTGTATTCATATCATTCTGGCTTGCTAAGCATAATGCATGTGGAAAGCAACTCCTTAAACACAACCAAATAACAAGGTTCAATCTAGACACCCATCGTAAAATCATGCTCTATACCCGGCGTAACACTTGAAATAAATTTCAAAAACACAACCAAATACTGGTCCACGCGGATCGCGGACTGGAACTCGTCTTCTTCTGACTGGTTGCCGTCGTTCTGTAGTACTTCCCACTCATCGCCCATCATTGCGTTGTTGTTAGCTGAATTTCCATCTTGAAGTTTGCGCTGTCTGTCGGCAAGAGAGAGATTATTGGTATCGTCGACTAAACCCTCTAGTCCGCTATCGAGTTTGATATTTGTTGCCTCATCGGCAGAACGGGCTTTCTTTAATTTCTGGCGGCGAATCTTCAGGGCTGCGTCTGCTCGGTCCAAGAGGATCTTCATGACGGAGGCGTGCTGGCATGGATGGACGGTGGCCATGGGCACGCTGGTGTCGAACCAGGGGAAATCTTCTAAGGTGACGGTTTTGTCTTTATAATCGCCGACGATATCTTCCATCATTAGGTGTGGGGGTAGCGGTTCGGAGGGAGAGAGGTAGCCGGACAAATAAAGTCGGGGTGTGCGGTAGTAGTTGGCGTATGTGATGTAGAGATTATATGTTCGCAGAGGACTATCCAAGTCATTGTTAGCATATTAGAAGGGAGTATCTTTTCATACTGAGAGAGGAATATGACTTACGCTGTGGTCCCCGACTGCCCTGAAGAAGGGTCGCGAATAATAGCCTCCTCGTCGTCGTCATCATCTTCCATATCTGGAATCTCATCCTCATCTTCCCCCTGCTCACTGACATTCCCCGCCTCATCAACGGTCCTCACGTCTTTCCTCTTCGCTTCCTGCGTATCGGCATACTCCCGCCTCCCACCCGTCTGTAACCATCCATCATCATCACCATCACCGCCCGGCCCTACGCGAAGCATATCCTTGATAATTACATCCTCCTGCAAATCGCCCGCAAAATTATCATTGAGTCGCCGATGGCATGGCACTCCACGAGTAACTAAATACTGCTTTCCTTCCGGTAAATAGGGCACCCGTTGAGCGGGCGTTGATGCATCTGCCCATTGCCACGAGGGGAACTTGAAGACGAGATAATCACCGGCGGCAACGAATTCTTCCGGTGTGATTTTGCCGGTCTCACGGAATGTAGATGTACGCGCTACGGGCGCCGCCCAGTCACGGAATGTAGACCAGGTTTGGTGGATGAGGTTTTTGGACATCTTGTTTTGTCTTGAAGATGGCGATGGCGTATCGATCGTTATCGCGAGTAATGCGGGGTATAATCTCTAGCGGTTGGAGGTTGTTGTAGGTTTGTATTGTATTTGATACTCGCGAGCAATTTTTTTATGTCGAATATAACGAGGATCAGATTCTTGAGGAGATCAAAGAAAGTTGATGCAATGACGAAGTAAGCAGATGATACCGGTGATGGAACCCCGTGAGGGGTCGGGGAAGTAGGCAGGCGGTCTAATAGCGGGAGCCTACAGGCTGGTTTATGTCATTGGCGGACTCGACCCTCAATATAACTACGTATTGTACACTTATATCTTAGAAAGAACAAAAATGGTAGGAATATATAACAAATCATCCATATTTTGACTCTGTCTATCTGTAAATAGTAACAACCCGTGCTTTTGTAGTCAGCTGACTAGAACTGATGTAGATGTCACATGCTTCCATCACGTCTTTGATGTCAGCCTTATCCTCTCTATATACTAACAAGTGTCAAGAGACATGTGTATAGAAGCTTCCATGCTGGTACTCTGTGGTCGTACGTCATGAGCAGAACAAAGCTAGCGGCGATCATCTGGTTCTCGGTCTCGCAGTATCGCGGACGAGTCAGAACTTGTAGTTCAAGCCTGTCAGGGATAGGGGCCGGGTGTGCACCTCTCGCTGCTTTGCTGAGTCTACTCTCAATATGTCGCAGATGCCAAGCTGGAAGCCAACCAGTTAGCTCTACCTGACAATTTTGAGAGCGTTGCCATGGACTCTTCGCAATGATTATCTTTTCATGTCCGAGTCATGGTTCATTCGCCTTCTTGTGACTGTCGTCGCCGAAGTTCCTTTTCAACGTCCTCAACAGCTAATGGTATGTCCCTTCCCTTCCAAGCTTCCTTCTCTGCGTTTCCGAATCCCTCCATACTGTTCATCGCAACGACCAAAAAGCCCAGCTCCTCGCGATCGACATCAAAAACCTCCCACCATTCATCTTCCGCTAGTTTCACACCTACTTCTCGCGCGGCAAGGTAAATAGCGGCAACAGCCAAGGCATTAGGCTGATGCGTTACGTACAGTAATTGCGGCGATAAAAGCGACGCATTAAGATGTTCAAAAACCCGTTTACCGAGAGCGCTCGACGCCGCATTGATAGTTTGTAGATAGGTGAGCGCGATCGTATGAGGTATAACGACGTGAGTATTAAAGCCGAGCGTACGAAGGATTATCGTCTCCGTTTTGAGAAGCACCAAACGTTGAGATTGATAGCCACCCTCAGAAAGGTAATAGGTCTCTGGTTTCGGTTTTCCGTCGACGCCGGAGGGGTTGACGAACCATAAAGGCGATGCTTGCTTCGAGAGTAGGTAGTTGTAGGTGTTAAGAACAGAGCGAGGCGACGTGGGATGGAAAGATAGCTTGGCTATTAGATAAAGGGAAGCTGCAGATACGTCCTGTAAAGGTTAGAACTTGATCCGATAATTGGTCTTTTACAAACTCACCCTCGCAGAGTGTATCGCAAAGCTTCCACCATCAGGTCCAATCCAGAAGCGCGTAAAAATCACGATTGCTTGAGCAATCACATCTTGAGGTAGCCGTAATAGCACTCCGGCAGCTTGCGTGAGCAAAGCACCTGCAAAGCGAATTGACGATTCTAGGTCAGATGGAATGCCATCAAGAGAGGAAGATGAACTCGATAACTGGTCTGGTGTTGCGAGAGCATTCGAGAGGCTCTCCAGTGTAGGAGCTGAAGTCATGGTGGTGGTTGACCATGAAGAAAGAGCTCGATGCGAATTTGTTCAGGCGGCAACTAGGAGCTGCCGATCGTCTGTGTCGCCGACCTCGGATATCGCAACCACCATTCCTTTCTCCTCCGAATCAACTGTTAGCTTGCTCTAATTTGGCAGTCGTGATCTTATGTGCCCTCAAACATCTGAAAGATACTCTGAGCATTTCAGTCGTCCATCTCTGGAATTGCAAGATGACGCCTACGCGCCGATGTACAGCCACATCACCGAGAATGCTTTTCCACCTGATTGTGGCGGTGCGTAGTATCGCCAACCTGAACAGGCAGCACACAGCCTAGGCTTGTTTCAATGTTTAACTGGCTGTCGCGCGCAAGTGACGAGCGACACGCTGTAATATATTCGACTGATGTCCAGATTGCCCAAATGATTGGTTGAGTACATGATCACCTTAAGTTGGTCTCGAGTCAACCTAATATACACCGCTTGTGCTATTTAAGAGGAATCGGAACCCAGATTGTCGTACTCTTGCAATTCTAAACATACTTATTCGTGTTCTCATACTACTACTGGCACGATAGAGCTGCGTTATTCGCTAGGGAATATCTTGAAAACGACCTCACACTCGACTGTTGGCATGCCACAATTTGCCAACACACCAGAGTCGGTTCTGCCTCGCTCTGACTCGCGAAATCCTGCTTCAACATGTCGAGGTATCACAGTGAACGGAAAGCCATGTCGTCGCACATTAGCTGCCTCCACTGCTCCGAAAGGAGTAGAAGCAATGCTGAAAGGTCCGCAGCAATTTGATCCGACTATTTTCTACTGCTGGCAACATAAAGACCAAGCCTCCCCACCAGCCGATAATCCAACCCAGAGAAAACAAGCACAAGTCGAGGCTGTCATCAGAAAGAATAGTATTGATAGCTTGGTGGAGAGATTGGGAATCCTCGAGGTCAACGATGGCCAACGGCAACAACGTAGGCATACTGAACGAAATGCCAGAAGTCAAAGAATGCAGTCCGACAGGAATAAACCTGATAGAAAGTATCCAGAACAATCAGGTTCATTCTGTTGTTTCACCTTGACAAGTGACTCTGAAAACATCCCGGCAGCAAAACGAGTATCAACTTCATATGGGTATTCGCAAGAGAAGCCGATAGTTTCTCGACCTCCGACAACACCACAACGGCCTGTCTTTGTTCGAGACCCGCGGTCAAGGGAGTCACCAACGATTCAACAACGGTCAGCTCCTGTTACGCCACGGCCATGGTCTGAGACCCCCAAGCAAGCGTCTCCCCGAAGCGATCGATCACACATCCTAGGGACACCTACCAGACCTTCACTTCCGAACACACCCAAATCAGTTTCATCGCCAACTCGCCCTATTTTGTCGCTGATACCGGAGCATCTCAATCCTCAGACTACGGCACTTCTGCTAACAGAGCTATCGAAACCGATTTCGAGCGCAGATGATGAAGGCTACATTTACATCTTCTGGGTGACGCCTCAGAAACTCAACCCGGCAGAAGTGCCACCGGGAGATATTGCATCTAACTTACTACCGCTTCCAGATCGACCAAACCATTCTCGTCGCACAAGTGATGCTCTCAGTGCTGCACAATCGATTGACCCTCGCTCTAAAGGATCAGCGGGTGAACCGGGGACCATTCGGCTTAAAATTGGGCGCACAAGCAATGTCCATCGTCGCTTAAATGAATGGTCAAAACAGTGCTCGCATAATCTCACATTGATTCGCTACTATCCCTATACCAATTCATCACCGTCTCCGTCTCCGGCTCGAAGACCGGATAGTGGGCATTCCCAAGGACATGGCCGACGGGTGCCTCATGTTCACCGTGTTGAGAGATTGATTCACATTGAGCTGGCTGATCAGCGGGTCAAGGGCGAGGGCCCATGTCCTCAATGTAATAAAGAGCATAGGGAATGGTTTGAGTTTACTGCTACCAAGGATGCCTTGAAAATCGTGGACGATTGTGTTAGACGCTGGGTTGCATGGGGCGAGCAGCATGTATGATGACTCGACAAATTTGAATTGCATATTCGTACAAATAGCATAGATTGCATGATGGCGTTTTGTTTGGCGTTGAAGCGGGGAGTTTTGGGTCGTGTATTGCGATGTTATTGTCCAAATGCCACACCGAGTCCCTTTAATTCAAATAACAAATGGTATTCATTCGAATCCAGTGAAGCCCTTGCTGAAAATTTAATATAAGCTTAACGTTAAATGAGAAATTTTTCTAAAATTCTAATCATCCTGGAGATAAAGATAGCGGCATGTGACTATGACGGAATTCTATTGGAGTAAACAACATTGAAACTACACGGGATCATACACCTCACCTTTCTATTTACAGGTATCTTCAATACATCACTGCTCATTCATTCATAATGCTTAATTGACGTCTACCATTACTGTTTTTGGACCGTTTTTCAACTCGGAGTCCTGCATAATTTGTGATTGAGTTAGAACAACATGTCAGCAGAAACGTCACAGAGTGATATCATGTCCACCGTCAGGTCAAGACTGGCAAGAATATTGCAGTCAACATGGGCCCAGATCAGCATGACACTTGACAAGAATCTACCGCCAGAAACCCGTGAACAGATGAAACAGAAACTGGTTATATTCGCACGAACACGGCCAATTCTTGCCACGCTACTACTTTCACAACTCGCATTCTCGGGCATCCCACTGCTCTTCTTCATTATTCTTACCGCCGGGATTTTCATCTTCAGTTTGGTGGCTACTCTCATCTTGGGCGTGCTTGGTGCATTGATGGTCACTATATTTTGTATGGGCTTGGGTTCATTGATTCTTATTCCGACCTTATTTGTCACTACCCTCACGGCCGGGGGGATATGGCTCTGGGGTTGGGCGTTGTATTATGTTGTTCAATGGGTTGGGGGTGGTGATACGGCGCTGCTGACTAGGCTTAGCTGTCTACTTTTCCCTCAGAGGCCAGAGAAGTATGATGGCCATAGCGAGCAAGATGTGAAGGTGTCAACAGAATCTAATGGGCATGTCAAGAAACAGACTGCTGAAATGGATTAAGCATTAAAATGGGGTGTCTAGCAGCATATCTTCGATATGAGTCATATCTGCTCTCACCAAATATACACATTGGTTATACTGTATCTGAACCGCTTGTATAGCGAGATGCCTACACATAGGAAGTTGTAACAGCAAAATGTGAGGTGGCCTCTTAAATATGCACGCTGATTGGCGCATCGCAGCTACTAGCGGCTCCGCGGGGAGTGCTCAACGCGGCATAGCGCATGCCCCCGGCGAACTGGCCAGCAAGACACACTTCCACCTCGTCCAAATCTCTCCTTCCGAAACAATCCCTTTGCTACGTATATCTATCCTCTTCCTCCGATCTCTCCTTTCATATAGTTTCCTTTTTTTCTTTTCTTTCCCCTGGTCGACGCCAGTTCTCACTCTTTCTGCTGGGATTGAAATTCGGGTTTCTCTTATAATCGTTTAATTCCCCTGCACAGCCGTCGCCATGAGCGGACGTGAGTTTCCAACCTTCAGCACGCGACCAGTCATGCCCATGGGCTGTGCGCTACATCCATCGATCAATTGATCGCTAACATACCAGCAGTACGCTTCCTCGATTTGATCAAGCCCTTCACGCCCCTCCTTCCGGAGGTGGCTGCCCCCGAGACCAACAAGGTGCCTTTCAACCAGAAGCTCATGTGGACTGGGGTATGTCATTCATGGTCTTGTCGCAAGGAATTTGGATTGTTGACGATCTCTGTGTGTAGTTGACCTTGTTGATCTTCTTGGTTATGAGCCAAATGCCTTTGTATGGTATCGTGTCCTCTGACACTTCTGATCCTCTTTACTGGCTCCGTATGATGTTAGCCAGTAATCGTGGTACACTCATGGAATTGGGTATCACTCCCATTATCTCATCTGGAATGGTTTTCCAGGTATGTATCTGGCTATGACCCATCCAATTGACTGTAGAGCATGCGCTAACTTATCGTTATAGCTTCTTGCCGGAACCCACCTCATCGACGTCAACCTCGACCTCAAGACCGACCGTGAACTGTACCAGACCGCTCAAAAACTCTTTGCCATCATCTTGTCCTTTGGTCAAGCTTGCGTTTACGTTCTTACTGGTCTCTATGGTCAGCCCAGTGACCTCGGTGCCGGTATCTGCGTTCTTTTGATTGTCCAATTGGTTGTTGCTGGTCTCGTCGTCATTCTTCTCGACGAATTGCTGCAGAAGGGATACGGTCTTGGAAGTGGTATCTCCCTCTTCATTGCCACCAACATCTGCGAGTCTATCGTCTGGAAGGCTTTCTCCCCCACAACCATTAACACCGGTCGAGGCCCCGAGTTCGAGGGTGCCATCATTGCTCTCTTCCACTTGCTCTTGACCTGGCCCGACAAGCAGCGTGCTTTGCAGGAGGCTTTCTACCGCCAGAATCTCCCCAACGTCATGAACCTTTTGGCCACTCTCTTGGTTTTCGCCGCTGTCATTTACCTTCAGGGATTCCGCGTTGAGATTCCCGTCAAGTCTTCTCGCCAGCGTGGTATGCGCGGATCCTACCCCATCCGTTTGTTCTATACCTCGAACATGCCTATCATGCTCCAGTCGGCTCTCTGCTCCAACGTCTTCTTGATCAGCCAGATGCTCTATTCTCGTTTCTCTGACAACCTTTTGGTCCGTCTTCTGGGCGTCTGGGAGCCTCGCGAGGGATCTGCTCAGCTCTATGCTGCCTCTGGTATCGCTTACTACATGTCTCCTCCTCTCAACTTCAAGGAAGCCCTCTTGGACCCCGTTCACACCGCCGTCTACATTGCCTTTATGCTCGTTGCTTGCGCTCTCTTTTCCAAGACCTGGATTGAGGTTTCCGGCTCCGCTCCTCGCGACGTTGCCAAGCAGCTTAAGGATCAGGGCTTGGTCATGGCCGGTCACCGTGAGCAGAGTATGTACCGTGAACTTAAGCGTGTCATTCCTACCGCTGCCGCTTTTGGTGGTGCTTGCATTGGCGCTCTGTCCGTTGCTTCTGATCTTCTCGGTGCTTTGGGCAGCGGTACTGGAATTTTGCTTGCTGTTACGTGAGTTTACCTTCAATTACCATTTTTTAGACCACATCTGAACTAACTTGTCAATAGCATCATTTATGGCTACTTCGAAATTGCTGCCCGAGAAAGTGACTTTGGCGCAGGCCTCCGAGGTCTCGTCCCAGGCAACTAGACAGAAATCCTGCAACTTTCCCTTTAATGTTATATGGGATGAACAAGGTTGTTTGGATTTCTTCGCTTCTTTTCATCTTCATTCTGTCACTAAAGACATAACATTCTGTTTTTGTTTTAAATATTCAAAATACAAATCATAGCATTTCGTTTACCTGCGGTTATGATATGATTGTCATATTACTTTGGTTGGGTTGAAAGCCGGAAAGCATCCATTGAAATCAATCATCTTTATGGTGCTGCTGTTTTCTGTGCATAGGGAATGTATCGGTTGTAGCTGTACATTATGTGTAGTATATGGATGGGTTGAATGATTGCTGGTGTATGATTCATTGGATCAGGGAATATGAAATTGTAAAAAATGGAAATGGACAATATACAAGACATAAGTTTTCTATAATCTATCACCGAGAGACTAAGAGGCACTATAGATATATCAGGTCCGATAGTCACCATTAATAGTAACATACTCATGACTGAAATCACAGAACCAATACACAGCCTCCTCTCCTCCTAGGCCGTGCTCACCCTTCTCACCGCCACCAAGGTCAACAATGATCTCCAAATCCTCATCCTGCAATATAGCACTTGCGCGCTCCTCATCTACAACCTCGGGCTCGCCATTCACCAACAGCCGTAGGACGGGCGAGCCATCAACAGGGTTGAAACTAACGCTGGTACGTTCCGGCACGACGGTACCCTCAGTGACGCCATCTGCGTAGCCAACTGCGCACAGGATTCGACCCCAGTTCGCGTCTCGCCCGTAAAGCGCAGTCTTGACGAGTGGTGATCGCGCAATCGTCGACGCAATCCGGCGCGCAGAATCATAGCACGGGGAATTCTGGACACGGACAGTCACGAACTTCGTTGCACCTTCGCCGTCGCGCACGACGAGTTGAGAGAGCGATTGCGCGAAGGAAGTGAGCACTTTTTGTAGCGCGGCATAATCTGCTGACGCTGTTGCTGTTGCTGTTGGCACAGTGACAGGTTGGCCGCCAGCGGCGCCGTTGGCGAGGAATGCGATTGTGTCGTTAGTGCTTGTGTCGCCGTCGATGGAGATAGAATTGAAGGAGCGGGAGACGGCGTGCAACAATAAAGGCTTCATGGCAGAGGCCTCGACTGGCGCGTCGGTGCAGAGCACGCCGAGTAATGTCGCCATGTTGGGGTGGATCATACCGGCGCCTTTGGTCATGCCGGCCAAACTATAGGTGATTCCGGGGGATGATGGCAAGGTGAATGTTTGGGAGATGAGTTTGGGGAATGTATCGGTTGTGCAGATTGCGCGGGCTGTGGTGAGCCAGGCATTGTGGGTGTTGGCGAGGTTGGAGTGGGCGGTTGGGATTTTGTCGAGAATTTTGGATATGGGCAGTCTATTTAACGGTCAGCTCTGTAGTTGGTATTGGGGCTGCAAATGGGATACCTCTGTCCAATGACACCAGTACTCATAACGAGAGTACTAGGTTCCGGAGTACTGTTGCACTCGTCCACCTTCGTAGCCATACTCCGCGCATCCTCCAAACCACCTTTTCCCGTAACAGCATTGGCACATCCAGAGTTGATGACTACAGATCGGATCCCATTCCCCTTCCGCTGCTCCAAGGTCAATTTACTAACCTGCACTGGCGCAGCTTGGAACTTGTTTGTCGTGAACACCGCTGCAGCAGCTGTACATGGTTCGTCAGACGAAATTAGAGCCAAATCTGGATATTTCGTGTTTGAGGCTTTGACACCGACATGAGTTCCTGAAACGCGGAAGCCCTTGGGATATGTGCCGGTGGAGGGGATGTGTTTCCGTTTTGATTCGGGGATAGTAGTGTCTTGAAGAATGTTGTAGAGGCGGATTTGACCTCGGCGGACTGCGGCGATGATGAAGGAGTTTGTTGCTGGACCGAGAGGTCCGGCTTTTGCAAGGACTACCATCTTTGTCTTAATTTGGTTGGGTATAGTAGAAGACGAAGTGTTGCCTGCAGTTGATAGTCTTCCCTCGCAATTGTGTGACTCACCGCACCTATAGCTTGGTGGAGTCGCACACTCCCAAGTACTTTCACTTGTTCAGTTATAGAGGAAACCCAGATGTGAATTAAGGAATCGGTCAGAAAATGCCTGCTTGTATCAAGTGCTGTGGTTGATCAATTTATAAACTCTTTGTGTTGCTCCGAAATCGCTGTATCTTTGGCGAACGCAATTGCTTGACAATTCGCGCATATACCACAAATACCTCGTTTCTCGTAGGAGCGTGCAGGCCAATTGAATAGTGCCACCTCTGTCAAAGCACAGTCCGCATTAATCGTGCCTTGCCCGGTTCGCCTTCTATAGTCAGAGAAGATAAAGTGAAATGGGAATATTCTGTGGAGGAGTTACTAGTCCCAAATAGGAAAGATAGATGCTCTTCGAGATGTCGCGCTCCTATTGGCCGGTTGGTTAGTCTCCGGCTTATTTCCCTTGCAGCTTCCGCGCATGCCTTTCTCTGAGTGCCCTTTCAGGTGTCAAGCCAAGGGATCTGATTGCTTGATCAAGGGGAACGTCTAAACTATGGTATGCTGTCTTCCGCTCGAGAGGGCAAACCTCGTTTTCTTTTTTTCTTGATAAGCAGGTCTGATCTTACACTGAACAATGAAGCGTAAAGCAGCAGATTCTCCGAATGAGAGCCACGACAACAACAACAATAGCAACAATGACTTGCCAACGGCCTCAACCCCGAAACGGCAGAAACGAGGCCCCGGTCCTGATTCGGCCTTAAGAGTGAATGGCCACGGATTGAATGGCGACGCCGTCACACCGTCGAAACGAGCGCGGAACACGCCGAAAAAGGTCGACACGTTGACTGCATCTGGGCTCAAGACACCTACACACAAGGCAAAGGCGAAATCATTGTTCACAACGCCAAAAAATGATGCTGCAGCTACACCGTCGAGGGTCAGGAATGCTGACCGGTCGGCCAAGAGGAAGAGTGCAAAGATACTCTTAGAACAGGATGATGAAGATACCTGGGACGGCGCAGATAAGCTCGCGGAGGAGATTCTTGAAGACGAGAAAAAGGCAAAAACAAAGAGTGTAATCGAGACAACGGAAAACGACGGCGAGGCTCCGGCTGCCGAACCGCCTGTGAAGCGCAGAGCAGGTCGACCAAAAGGCGCAAAGAACAAACGATCGCCGACTCCAGAGGGAGACATACCACCTCATGAAAGATATTTCTTCCAGAACCGACCGGGGCCCCCTAATACGTCAAATAATAACCTGAACAAAGTTTCTTTACTGGCACACGATGAATATTTTGAGTTGCTCGGCCGATACGAAGATCCCTTTAGCGAGGAGAAGGAACTGCTTCTGAACATACATCGTCGCTCATTTCCTCAATGGAGCTTTGAGTTTGATGAGGACTTTAATATTTGTTTATATGGATATGGATCGAAGAGAGGGCTGGTACAGAGATTCGCGGATTGGTTATACGGACACTCAGAATCGCATCAACCTATCATTATAGTCAATGGCTATGCTCCGAATACATCCGTCAAGGCGATACTTACCACGATTGCGACTGCCATATGCGGAGAAGATGTACCGTCCAAGATTGGCGGAACACCTAGCGAGGCGCTCGAGTTTTTACAGTCGGCTTTACAATCTCGAAAGTCGCCCATAACGGTATTGATTAATTCGATTGACGCGCCGCCTCTGAGAAGACTTGCACATCAGGCACAATTGGCTCGACTATCTGCGCTTCCTAACGTCAATCTCCTGGCTACTGCTGATACGCCCAATTTCTTGACTATGTGGGATGTCAGTCTACGTGATCAATTCAACTTTGTATTCCACGACTGCACCACGTTTGCGCCCTTGGATGCGGAGATGAACGTTGTGGATGAAATGAATAATCTCCTGGGAAAGAAGGGCCGACGGGTGGGTGGCAGAGAGGGAGTCGCATTTGTGCTCAAGAGTTTGCCGGAAAACGCCCGGAATCTCTATCGATTACTCCTTACAGAAGTCCTGACGCTGCAATACAGCGATGGAAATGGAGGTTTCAGCGATGACGAAGATGGTCAAGACCAAACTCAAACACAAGCGCTACAGAAAGGTGGCCGACGGGAAGAGCCCGGTATCGAGTTTAGGACGTTGTATCAGAAAGCAGCCGAGGAATTCATTGCGTCGTCTGAAATGATGTTCCGTACATTATTGAAGGAGTTCCATGACCATCAAATGGTTACTTCGCGGATGGACGCAACTGGCACTGAGACACTTGGCATTCCCTTGTCGCGCGAGGAAATGGAAGGTGTATTGGAGGACTTGGTGCTAAGTTAGTTTATTATATACCCTTGTATAGCGCATTAGCATAGAAGCATGTAACCATCACATTGAGCAATGTTTTTCATGAGCATTTGAAAGATTATCTTTTGACCAAGTTATAGAATCAACTGTAATCCGCGAAACTAGCAAAAGCAGCAAACGCCATTGTCGTCCCAAAGCTGACTTTGAACGGTACATTCTCCCTTGTCGCGCGCTGCAGATCAAATCTCTTTACATATTTTTGTAATGTGTTTACGGGGACAATGTTGTATCCTTTTGACGCGGCCCACTGTCAAACACGCCAGTCAGCATCCAAGGTTAGTCATGATAAGGCTTGGGAAGGGACAAACCTCAATAAGCACAATGCCCACCCCGAAAAAGAAAACCAATGCCTTTGAGAATACTCTCAGCCCCAGACCAGTCGCCAAACCCAATACACTCCCCAAACTAATCTGTCGCATGTATCGCGCATTCAATAGACCTGTCCCTGGTTGCGAGCTACCAGTTCGACCTTGTTTTGCAGCTAATTCTGAGTCGGCGAGAGAATAGCCCGATGCTGGGGAGGCGTGTTGGTTATAGTATGGCGCTGTGTATTGGCATTGCACTGGTGCAGCGCGGAAGGGGGAGGAGGGGACGAGGAGGGAGAGGCCGATGCCTGTGCCGATGAGGACGGGGCGGAGGTTCGAGAAGAGGAAGGACATTTTTCTTATGAGTTTGGTCTCTAAAATACCTCCACTGAGCGGGTTGTTCCACGGAGCATAGAGAAAGGAACGAGGTCGTCAGTCTGTACACAGTAATAGGAAGGACACAGCTACAATTGACGTCACATCTGGAAGCCGAGCGAGCCAATCACATGCCCGGAAGGACGGCTTGGCAGTCTGTGCTCTTTTGAGTTCCTGAGGTTCTTTCTTTCTTTTTCCTGCGTATATAACACATGGCACGAATCTCCCTTCTCGACTTATACAACAGTGGTATTCATACTTCTAGCATGTACGCTCGCCCATCCAGCGAATGGCAGTACCGAAACGGTATATGGTGCCGCTTATCGATTGGCTGCTTGGCCCGTGGTGTTTCCCTCGGGGAACTCTGCCCAATCATCGCCTTCTCCAAGTGGGATGAATGAATTGCGTTGCTTCCGCGGGGTTTGACGACGTCCCCTACCCATGGTTGTTTGTTCTGGCTGCTCCTGGGTAAGATCTTTTTTTTTTTTTTTTTTTTTTTTGGCCGACTTCCGGCGAATGAGAGTTTGCTTTTCGTACTACCAGCAGAATGATCGCTGGGTAAACTCGGTTGTACTCCGGAGAAACGTGACTCATCGTAGATTTTCATATGCCCCGGTGAGGGGATTCATTTCGTCTTTTGTACTTTACACAGACCTAGACCTTATTCATAGTCTAAATTCATTCATTCCTTCTCGAATTCCTTCTTTTTGATTTCAATCATCCCTCTTTACTCCTCATCAAACAAACCAGACAATGGCAGAGCAACAGAACGGTGGCATTGCCACCCCCGACTTCACTGTCAAGGCTGGTTTGGCTCAGATGCTGAAAGGCGGCGTTATTATGGACGTCGTCAATGCGGAGCAGGTAAGCTCTATATTCCTTCCTCTTCATATCAATCTAATAACGTGTATAGGCCCGCATTGCTGAAGAAGCCGGTGCGGCAGCCGTCATGGCCCTCGAGCGAGTCCCTGCCGATATCAGAGTCGAAGGTGGCGTTGCTCGCATGTCCGATCCCGCCATGATCAAAGACATCATGTCTGCAGTCACCATTCCCGTCATGGCCAAAGCCCGTATTGGCCACTTTGTTGAATGCCAGGTCAGTTACGCGTTCCCCCACCCCACTCATCGCTCAACCACGTTCATGCTAACATGATTGCAGATCCTCGAAAGCATCGGAGTAGATTACATTGACGAATCCGAGGTCCTCACCCCCGCCGACGACAAATACCACGTCAAAAAGTCCACCTTCAAAGTCCCGTTTGTTTGCGGCTGCCGCAACCTCGGCGAAGCCCTTCGCCGTATTTCCGAGGGGGCAGCCATGATCCGAACAAAGGGTGAAGCGGGCACCGGTGACGTCGTGGAAGCAGTCAAACATATGCGCACCGTCAATGATCAGATTTCTCGTGCTCGCGGTATATTGTTGGCCTCATCGGACCCCGAAATCGAATTAAGGGCTTACGCACGCGAACTCGAAGTTCCATACGAATTGCTTCACGAAACGGCTGAAAAGGGTAGATTGCCCGTCGTCAATTTCGCGGCTGGTGGTGTCGCAACGCCCGCCGATGCGGCGCTCATGATGCAATTGGGTTGTGACGGCGTGTTTGTCGGATCGGGGATTTTCAAGTCTGGCGATGCTCGCAAGAGGGCTAAGGCGATCGTGCAGGCTGTTACGCACTACAATGATGCTACGGTGCTGGCGCAGGTTAGCGAGGGCTTGGGTGAGGCAATGGTGGGGATTAATGTGTCACAAATGGATGCGAAGGATAAGTTGGCTGGACGAGGGTGGTAGTTTCTCTACTGCAATATATGTTATGGCTAAAAGTCGATTATATGGCGTTAAGCGGTGGGAAAGAATTCTTTTCAGCATGCATGCATGGGAATTACGACACTAACGTGTCAAGATGTAGATAGCTTCATGAACATACGATAAGATTCATTTCTACGCTCCAATTTCTATGGGATCATAGCAATCATAAGTCATAACCAGTAGGGAATCAAGCTTGATAGGCAAAGCCCGCGCCTCGACAATTGATCCAATATGTACGGATAATTTCCTGCGTTGCAGGTCCTCCTCTCGCACCTAGTAGCATCGCTAAAAATCTCTCCTTCTCTTTCGACAGGCCAGAAGAAGGGGCCTGTCCATTCGCACCTGCAAGTGACGCCAGCGACGCAGCAAGATGGTTGCGTGCTTCGCCCTGGAAGTTGAAAATGATTTTCTTGAGCACTTCGCACAGATGGTTTATGTCTGATCTGGCACATGATCCGCTCACCTGCGTCATCAACACGTGACAGAGACTCGGTAGATACTCTTGAATTGCTCGAGATACGTTCGTCGTGCCATTCAAAGCGTTTGGTAATGTGAGAACGCCGACCCAGAATTGAGAAGCTGACCGAAGTGGTAATGGTTCGCGGCCAGATAGTGCGTTGCTCACGAAATTTAGAATTGTTTGTAGTACTGGAAGCGCCATATTCAGGTTAGGTGGCGGGGTGGTGATGCGGAATGTTGAAGCAGCTGGGGCTGATGTTAATGAGAAGAGGATCTCATGATACTTTGGGAGTGATCGTGTCAAGAATGAGATTCCGCTATTTGAAACCTCAGGATCATGACTCTGTGGATTCTGCATCATGAGTGAGAACGTCCAGTAGACATGTATGAACAACAAAGCGGCCTCCTCTTGCACTTTCTCTGGGTTGCTTTGATACGAGGCAAGAAACGAGCTTGCCGTACTCATTACCACATCCGCTGCCCCGGCTGCTCCGAGAGGAACAATCGTAAGCAGATTGACTGTGATCGCAGGTCTGAATACAAAAAGCCCAATCTTCTCCGTAAAACCGGCCTTCAGAACTTCACATATGCCCTCAACAATCTCATGCTCCAAGGGGAAGCGGTCCAGATATACCAAAAGACACTGGCGTAGCTGCTCTTGAAGAGGATGTGTGTCCCAGAATGAATTGTCTTCCGATGGCGCCTCCTCATTTTCGAGATCAATGACCTTGGAATCATCGCTTCGAAGCCCTCGACCTATTCCTGCGATGCATTTGAGGGCTAGTTGACCACGAGTATGAGCAGACTCAATGTCTCCTCTCGCCGCATCATCCCGTGCAGATGCTGTCTGGGAAAAGAACGGCCTTAACAATTCGTCTATGCAAGGTGCTTTTGCCTCTTCTGACGAAAGAGCCTGGATAACGGCGGCGATTCCTTCTACAACCCGTTCCAAGCTCTGCACAGTAGCCGCCTGGCTTTGCTGAAACTCGCTGCAGATTCTCAAGAAGACAGGAAGCTCAGCAACCAGAGCTTGACGGCAGGATTTGCAAAGAAAGCCGATAGAGCGAGATGCATTGTTGGTGCAGGATCCGACATTCAAAGATGAAAACAAAAAGGTCAACACTTTCGGCAAAAGGCTTGGATTGCGCTCAAAGTAGCTTTGATATTTCCCAAGCATGTCCACCAGAGTCTGTCGAGTTTTCGTAGGCAGTTGATCGCTGTTAAAGCAGATATGTGTGAATTTATCTGATGTGAATATAGCATTCAAATGATCAAGAGCAGCTTCCGAGCTGTCAACAGCTTCGGAAAGCTGGGACAAGCAAAAGCAAGCAGCCTCGAATTCGTTCCAGTCTCCCACATCTAGTGCAGAAGCCGCTCTTTGACGGAATAGATCAAACAGCTCCAAACCCAAGGTTGCATATGAGGTAAGCAGGAAGTCTTCGGTATCCCGCCTAAAGTTGTAAAATTCGCTCCTTTCGTCAGCAGTCCATTGATCAAACTCTTCCTCTGCAGGCCATTTCAACCGATTGTAAACATTGAGTACTGCCTTCGCAAGGTGCTGACGAGCCGCTTCAAGTCCTTCCTCTACACCATCGAGCAGTGTATCTGCAGTCTCGGTCCACCATTCCAGAAGACGAGGAGCTATGATATCATCAACTCCTGGATGACCGGGGCCCTGGAATAGCACATCAAAGTATGTAAGAAGCACGGCATGGCCCGGCCCAAGACTGTTAGTAACGAGGTCCACCCTTCGGGATTGGGTATATCCTTCGATGAGATCCCAGAAGGCCATAGCATCATCATCGTAATCTCCATCGTTTAGTCTTTGTACTAGCTCAGCTCCTTGATCGCCTTGAATGTAATTCAAAATATATTGGAGATGAACTGGTTTGAGTAGACGATCTTCCATATTGAGCATATCGGAGAGAATGTCTGTTGCATGGCTACAAAGAGTCGTAATGTCGAGACATAGAATCAATCGATCAACCGTGCTTTGCACGTTGTGTGACTCGGAACGGTCTCGAAGATAGATAGAAGTCCGCACACTGATCCAGGCCTAATTCCAGCGTAAGCCAAGAGCAGTGTAACGATATTGTTTGACCTACGCGACAAGCATCTAGCACTTCAAAACCAGTCTTCTCAGTGACATCACCTTCAGCTCTATACTGGTTCAGTAATACTCCAAGAACATAGTTGCATAAACCGAAAGCATCCTCTATACTCTCTGTAACGGGATGGCCGCCGGTGCTAAGCTTGGTTAGAACAGTTGCAGTCAAGCCGTTAGGTGTCACCTACCTTTTCCGAAGGAGACCGCAACTTTTGACAGAATCCTCGGCCATTGTCTGCGAAAAAGAGAGCAATCCTGAGATCTGCGCTTCGTTGAGAGCAGGCACGACCGTTCCTTCATAGTCAATTTCAGAGGACGTCTCACGGCCATGCTGCCAGAAGGAGACCGCAATATCCTGAATGGGGTGAGTCCATGATTCATCGGCAAAGAAGATAGCTATAAGCGCTGCCGCAAGTTTCCTAGTCACAAGTTGCTTTTCTTGCGATTCGATAAAAGTGACGTAGGAGGCTATAAGATAGTTCTTGAGTTGTTGAATTGCATCGGTAGAAAGCTCAGACCTTTCAAAATATGTTAGCCAGAGACGATGGGGTTGTGGTTCTCAACGCACCAGCTCTGATTTATCTTTACGATAAATGTCAATGCTCCAAAAAACTTGGTGCTAGAATCAGGGTGGTCTAATAGATATCGAGCCACATCCCAGCCCTGGGGTGATTTTTGAATTTGCTGTAGTCTATCTTGTATTGCTTTGATGTTGTCTCTGATAGCCCCCGTGGGTTGGTTCAATTGATAAACCAACTAGTTGAATGTTAGACTATCCATACGGACGTTTAGAAAGAAGAATGCTCACCGTCTCCGCCTCCTCGAACAGTTCCTGAGGGGTTTGAGCGGGGTTCAGGACAGTGGCCTGTCCTGCCACGTCCATGCTGAAGTTGATGAGACGTGGCAGGTTGAAGAAATGTCGAGGATGATCTGAAAGGGAAATCGCGATTTGATAGCGCTAACGTGATCGGGTAAGGCGGGGTACTGCTCCCACCACGAAAGAATCAAAACTAATTGTGGAGTATACAGCTTTGTTTCCGAACAGGCATACCTATATCTGCCAGGCCCGTGTAGCAAATGACTATATTGATGTATAGTGACCCACACAACAGAGGCCCTGCACGGTTCTAGGGCATTGTCAAATCTCACCGCCTTGACCGGCTCTGCAAACTACGGCCCAAAGCAGGCTGGGTTGGCCATGACTCTCAGAATGAATGTCGATGTGAAGCAAGAGGACAAGTGTGAAACGAGGTAAATACGAACGTGGCATAGACGAGAGCCAGTCGGGGTTTTTCCTGGTTGTGTCGTTCAAGTTTAAGTGAAGATTTTCTGATTCAATAAATTTATTCATGCTAACAGCAGATAGATAAATCCATGCTAATGCCTACTCCAAACCTCACGGTACAGCTGAACATAACCAGACAAGAACAAAAAAAGTAAAGAGTAAGGTCAACAATAAACATGAAGAAGGGCTGTCCTGTCAATAAGGATGATACAATAGAAATACAAATCTTGATAAATATTATTTAGAATATTGTCGTGTGCCCCTGCTGCGTAGGCATAACTTGAGCCGAATAGCTCGGAGCGGCAAGACGCGGCGCTACTTTCCATCCAGCAGCACACGAGACCAGTTACAGCAACCCCACCAGCTTGTCACCTTTCCTGCTGCTGCCCCCCGCACGTATATCTTTGAGGTTACTTTCACACAAGTCACGCCCATGCTCTTCTTATGTCGAGCTTCTCCTCTCCTGCAGCGCACTGCATCGTCGACTCCTGTACGATTCGTTGCGCCCACTATATTTTCATTCTATAGGACATTCGCCAACACTGCTGTGCGCTTCTCGATCCAAATGGAAACGGTGGATACCTCAGAGCGCCTTGCGCAGCTGAGGGAGTTGATGAAGCGGAATAACCTAGATGTGTACAGTACGTCTATACTTCACTTTTTTTAACGGTCATAAAGCACTGCTCATACATCCAATCTAGTTGTCCCCTCCGAAGATAGCCATCAATCCGAATATATCGCCCATTGTGACGCGCGTCGAGGTATCTAGAATCCCGAATAGTACTTTGGACGTAAGTATAGCTTACTGGTGACTTTCTTCTATCTAGAATTCATCTCTGGCTTTACCGGCTCGGCAGGAACAGCTGTCATCTCCTCTACTGCCGCCGCCCTTTCCACCGACGGACGTTATTTCAACCAGGCTGCCAAGCAGCTCGATAGCAATTGGACTCTTTTGAAAAGAGGATTGGAAGGTGTTCCAACATGGCAAGAATGGTAATTGGCGAATTTCCACAAATTACACAGCAGAATCTCATGTCTTACAGGGCTACGGAGCAAGCCGAAGGAGGGAAAATAGTCGGAGTCGACCCGTCGGTTATTACTGCTTGTACGCTTGCCCTCGAGTTACAAACGAGTCAGAACCATGACTGACTTTTCTGCTCTTTAGCAAGCGCAAGGAAGCTCTCGGAGACTTTGGAGAAGAGCGGCTCGAAGCTCCTTGGAATCGAACAAAACTTGGTGGACCAGATCTGGGGTGATGAACGTCCTGCTCGACCAAACGAGAAGGTCAAAATTCATCCCGCAGAATACGCCGGAAAGCCATTCCAAGAGAAGATTGCCGACCTAAGAAAAGAATTAAAGACGAAAAAGCGAGCCGGCTTCATTGTGTGTACGTCGATCCATCCACCGAGCTAATTAATATGTATGATGTTTGATACTGACCACTACCATAGCGGTACTTGACGAAATCGCATGGCTTTTCAACCTGAGAGGAAACGAGTATGTGATCAAGGCAGAACTAGTATTACGGTTGACTAACGACGAGAAGCATTCCATATAATCCAGTCTTTTTCTCGTATGCGGTGATAACCCCCGACACGGTAGACCTGTACATCAATGACGAGAAATTGTCGCCCGAAGTCAAAGCCCATCTTGGTTCAGACGTCGTTATCAAGCCTTACGAATCGATATTCGCCGATGCAAAGGCACTCAGTACGAAAGTCCCCGTGACTGAAAGCGGCAACCCCATGAAATATCTTACCTCTAACAAAGCATCTTGGGCTTTGAGTCTCAGCTTCGGTGGCGAGAAGAATCTGGATGAGGCACGTAGCCCAATTTCGGATGCCAAGGCGATCAAGAATGAGGTTGAGCTCAAGGGCATGAGGAATTGTCATGTCCGTGACGGTGCAGCATTATCTGAGTACTTTGCATGGTTGGAAAACGAATTAATCAACAAAAAATCCACCCTCGACGAAGTGGATGGTGCAGATAAGCTTGAACAGATTCGCTCTAAGCACGACAAGTTTGTAGGCCTCTCGTTTGACACAATCTCCTCAACTGGACCAAACGCTGCTGTGATTCATTATAAGCCCGAGAAGGGTATATGCTCAGTGATCGATCCAAATGCCATTTATCTATGTGACTCTGGTGCTCAATACTTGGACGGTACCACCGATACCACTCGAACCTTCCACTTTGGTACGCCTACTGAGGAGGAGAAGAAAGCATTCACTCTTGTTCTGAAGGGACTTATTGCCCTTGATACTGCTGTGTTTCCTAAGGGCACCAGTGGGTTTGCCCTTGATGCTCTTGCGCGTCAGCATTTGTGGCGACACGGTCTAGACTATCTTCATGGCACGGGTCACGGTGTGGGCGCTTACTTGGTGAGTCTTGTGGCTTTTTTTTTTCTTTGAATTTTTTAACGTATCTTCTAACGAGGAATTAGAACGTCCACGAGGGTCCTATTGGTGTTGGTACTCGCATCCAATATTCCGAGGTGTCTTTATCACCAGGAAACGTAATCTCCGACGGTGAGTATTACTGCTGAATACTTTCCAAGATCATTATTGACATTTCTAGAACCTGGATACTACGAAGATGGGAAGTTTGGAATCAGGATCGAAAGTGAGTTATCGCGGTGCCGGCATATACTGATACACGCTAACTAACCTTTGCAGACATCATCATGGCACGTGAAGTCGAAACACCTCACAAGTTCGGAGACAAACCCTGGCTCGGATTTGAGCATGTCACAATGACACCGATTGGACAGAATCTCATTGAAACATCGCTGCTGTCAGAAGAAGAGAGACAGTGGGTAAATAACTACCACGCCGAAGTGTGGGACAAGACTAGCGGATACTTCACGCAAGATGAGCTGACACTGAAGTGGCTGAAGAAGGAAACCCAGCCCTTGAAATAAATAGACTATCGCGTACAATCATGGAAAAGCATCAGCATTTGAATAGAGCACGTCTTAGGATCAGTCAATCGCACTTTCTTACAAGATCTAGGTTGGATCGAAAGTGAATTAGTAGACAACCATTCGGCGAATTAGTGATATATGTTCAGTCAATACCCCTTTTAATGGGTAATTGATCATGAATGATGCATAGATATCAGGCATTCATAAAGATCGACAGCATTTGACGCCAATGATACCCCTGTAGTTATATTCGATGTTGTAAAGGGCCAATAGAGTTGTCGCGGAAGCCGCAAGCTTGTGTGGAGTTTCCCGGCGCCCGCAATGATCTGGCACTGACACCGTTTGACAACTCCGTCCAAACTCAACACTGCGCGAATCCACTCAATGCTTTGCCAAAACAAAATACCGTGAACTTCGCATCTTTGACAGTATTATTTACTGGCGACATCAAGGGAATAACTTTAGATTCTTTAGTTTCGGAGCATTCGGGACCACAATCTTGACCAAGAACATGACCGTTGCCAGGAGCTATTTGACCTGATTCGACTTGTCGCAAAGATCTCACCATACCAGACACAACCGACCGTCAGACGCAAAGGCTCGAATGAGACGTTGCGAACAATATTGACGTCAATACGTCCACAGACACTGGCATGAGTGGCCGAAGCCCCTACGCGAACGGATACGGATATCCTTCCGACGTGGGACGCTCAGAGAATGGCGGATATGGTAGCTCCAGCAGCCTCGGCGTGAACGGATACGGAGGCAATAGCGGAGGAGGAAGTCGCGAACGAGAACGAGATCGGGAGCGTGACCGACGTCCGGGCGGATATGGCGGGTTTATGAGCGAGGAGCAACGGCCGCCAACCTCATCTTCGACTATGTCTCGAGAAAGGGATAGAGATAGGGACTACGATCGCGGGAGAGGAGATCAGGATAGAAGGCCTTCAGCGGCGTCGTCATCAAGGTCACGGCCCCGAGATGTGAACACTGGTACGAGATGGAGACCGGGAAGGGACGAAAGTGATTATAACAGGCCGATGCCGACGAATCGCCCTGAAGCTGCGTCTAGCGGAGGACGAGGAGCTCAGTCAATTGAAGGTAGATACAACACTTCAAAATTCATTACCTGCTTTCTAACTTCTTTCAGAGGTGCTGCAAACGATCCAACGTAACTGGGACTTCATGGCCACGGATGACTGTATACCCGTACAAGTTGCGTTACAATTGATGGACAATAGTACGCTAGGCAAGGCAGACCGTGAGCCGGAGTTTCTACAGACACAGAAACAGATACAAAAGACCCTGAGGAGTATTGTCAATGGTATGTTATGGCTACTCCTTTGTCTGATAGCGCAAATATGCTCATTTCAGCAGAACATCACCAGGGATTTAACAGCTCCATCGGTACATACCATAAGATACAAGCCAGCATTCAAACTTCTCAGGGCCGGGTTCGTGCGTTGAGGAGCTCGCTTGAAGAGACGAAATCAGGACTCCTTACGACGAAACCAGAATTACAAGGTCTTGCGACTTCGTCTCAAGACTATGATGATATACTACAACTCTTCAATCAGATCCACGAAGTGCAGTCGCTGCCAGAAAAACTGGAGCAGAAGATATCAGACAAGCGGTTTCTGTCAGCTGTCGACATCCTCCAGGAAGGTCTTCGCTTGATACGTCGATCCGAATTCGAGGAGATTGGAGCCCTTTCTGATCTAAGATCCTATTTCACTAATCAGGAGACATCACTGACAGAGATCCTCATCGAAGAATTACATGACCATCTATATCTTAAATCTCCTTACTGCCAGGATCGCTGGAAATCGTCGGCTGCCGATGAAAAAGCGAGTCAAGGATCTGCAAACGGCGCAACGTGGGAGAGACCTGTGTATAGTTTTCTTGCCAAGTTAGATGCGTCGACACCTATACTAGAGGATTCTTCTCGCAACCCGGAAGCGGACACATTCCAATATATCAGCCTCATTATTGAAGCTCTAAACCGCATGGGCAACCTGGATGTCGCTGTGGATAGAATCGAGCAGAGACTACCAGTGGAGCTTTTTGCTGTTGTGGATAAGACAAGTGCCGAAGTGGATGCTCGTCATCCAAACCTCGCACGAACCATTTTGTCTCAAGAAAATAAAAGCGGGCTTCCTACTGAGATCAACGAGCAGCGTGGGCCTGTCTTGACCGAATTTCTCTGGAATCTATATGCCAAATTCGAGGCTATTGCTGAAGGCCACCGCGTTGTGCATGATGTTATTGTGTCCATTATTCACCGCGAGAGACTGGGTAAAAGCACGTTGGCTGACGGATTTAAAGAACTATGGAAGCTATATCAGAGTGAAGTATGTTAGACTCACGATGAGGTGTTGATATAGTACTAACGGATTCAAAGATACGATCCCTTCTACACGACTACCTAGCTACAGATGGCGATGATTCCTATCGAACTGCCCCGCGACAAGCTGAAGCAAAGCGGAATTTCTCTCTCAACCAAAGGGATAGAAACAAGGTGAGCCAGCGACCGTTAGAACAATACTCAGACAGCAAGCTGACAGATTAGAAAATGTTCAAAATGTCGGACGTGGATCAAAAATCGAGCGACATGAAGACTGAACGAGATGAGCTGGATGAAATCCTGCGACATTCTGTGCCTGGTTTGGTTACCAAAACAGCCGAGCGGACCGACAGCGACGGTACCAAGTCGAAGCAAGGAAATTCAGGCACCGGCCATAAGCTCCTGATCGAGCCAAGTGTCTTCAACATGGGACTCCTACTTCCTCCTTCTCTTTCATTCATTCGGAAGCTCAAAGATATCGTTCCCGCGGACTCGGACATTGTCATGAGCACTCTTACCTCGTTCTTGGACGACTTTTTGATCAATGTCTTTCAGCCTCAATTGGATGAGGCTGTCACGGATCTGTGCGCTTTGTCTTTTATTGCTTCGGATGCATTTTCAGAAGATCCCAACTGGGTTGCCGTGTCTCCGAAGCCAATCTTCAAGGTACATCTGCCCTATGATTTCGTGATATGGAATTGGCCCTAACAAGGAACTAGGGAACCATCAATTTCATGTCCTTGGTCAAAGCATTTAGTAAAATGCTTGACAGCATTCCTCATGACCAGATGTTTACTCAGATGGTGCTCAGCCAGATCGTGACTTATTACGACAAATGCTGTGGCTGGTATAAGGGTATGTTGCTTCACCCAGCCGTATCGGATGGTAGACTAACGGTTATAGCAATGGTCACACGCATATCGTCTCCTGTCAATGGAGGTACGCGACTGAAAACACCTGCATTGTTTGCTGACGCGGGTGAGATCCATGAGACGGTCAAGAAGCTGCTTGCCGGGAATGATGACAGGAAGGCACTCATTGATAAGGTATAATACGTATAGGAATTCCGGAAAGAGTTCGCGCTTACAGTGGATATTAGGAAACTGAAATGCTTCTTCGAGAAACGAGTGCAACTCCTCTGGATGAGTTTGATCTTATCTCGGATCCCAAGAATGTGGTAACGCTGTCGCTATTGCACAACAGTTTGGTGAGTCAAGTCGACTAAATAGCATGGGCGGACTCTAATTGTACATAGCAATGGCTTGTGAGTCAATTGTCAAAACTCAGATACATCACCAGCAATTCGGTCGACTCAAGTCGCAGCGAGTCAAAGCGTATGACGCATGCTCGACGATGGACGCTGATCAGCTCCATCAAGCCGCGGCGCGATAGCATCAGCCAACCAGTGTATCTACCGATGAATAATGAAACCGTGATCATCTTCGACAACACGTTACAGTCCCTACGCAATCTCGCGAACAACGCGCTCCTCACCATGCAGATCGACATTAGGTGCAGAGTGATCTTCGTTTTGACCAAGGTCATGGCCGGCCCGCAAGGCCCACAAACCCAGCCGATTGACACGCCATCAACACCAGCGCCTAGCGCAAATACGATTTGGCATCTACTTCTGCCTACATCGCCTACAGCTGCATCTCCGCAAATTTTGGAGCTAAATAACGAACTCATCGCAATAGACACTAACCTGTCTTCATACCTGGCCCCCAGCGAAGGACAGTTCATTACATCCGGACTAGCACGGTTCATCGATCAGGCATTCATCTTCTGCACTCAATACATTGGAGCCTTGAACCACAACGGCGCCTTACGACTACAACTCGATGTGCTCGTCCTACAACAGAATCTGAAAAACATCATTGTAGGAACCGACACTTCGACTGAAATGACTGACATAGTGGCTCTCCCCCGCAGTGCCAAATTTCTTGATTGGTTCCTCGAAGGTCCGCAAAAGGCTTTGGATCATGCGAATGAAGAGAAAGAATTGTTTGCATCGCAAGGTGACCAGGCCCTTGCGGCCGGTAACGGTGAGCCATTCACATATGACGAGTTGCGGGTGTTGATTGAGCTGTGCTTTTCAGAGATTATGCGTGGACCAAGAGGGGAGCAAAACCGTGAAGATTTCATGGCTGCCAAGAGGAGTAATGGGGATGCGATGTTGAGGTTGAGTGAGGTGATGTGGGATAGTAAATAGGTGGGTGACGTGTATATATATTGACACTCATGTAGAGGAATAGCACTATTTACGAAATTGACTCTAATCTTTCATCTTGCCTCTTCAACGACAGAAGCTTTCCAAGGGCTTATTTTTGTACGTTTCATACAATTCTGTATTGCCGACTTGGCTCTATGAGGATCTTCTCTTAGTCTGAGCTTGTATGTGAGTCTAGACCCTCTCCGACTAATATAGCTTAGTGCGTGGCAGTGCTTTGCACCCGATACACTGCGATACAGACTCAAATACAATAGCTTCGGTGGCATAAGCCATGCCAGAAAACTGTCTCCGATCCAGCCAACAGAGACCCCTTTCAACGGTACGGCACGTGAGCTGGCATCTGGGACACAAATTCAGAGCCAATCGTTCTCAAAACGTGTGGGTATTTTTTGAAACAGCAGAACGCCACTCATTAGAGCATATGCCGTAGAACACGATGTTTCACGGCCAGGGGATGCAGGAAGAACATGGTATTGGCGTAACAACGAAACGGAGATGCATTTCTGCTTCTAGAATAGGCGTAATATATTACGTCCAGTTATTGGCCAGAAGAGCCGCTCGTACTAATAAAAAGGGGTTCACAGCCGTCTTCGTCTGTAAAGGGTCAATAGACACGTATTCCGTTCCCCTCAGGTTTTTTCCTTGTCAAATTAAATAACGGAATAGGGTAACATGGTTTTTCAGTTCTAGGCGCAGTCGGGTAAAATGCTCTGTCACGCTGTAACGAGCTAAACACAATTCATGCGTCTAGACCGAGTGATCACAGCAAGATCGTACTAGACAAATAATACATACGTACAGGGTAAGGACGCTTGTGGCCACTCGGTCAATGTTTCCATCTCCCTTAATGATGATTGTCTAGTGTTTGTACCACGGATAGAACTTCACTCTTTACTCTTCAATATAATTTCTGCCTCCGTTTATCATATTGAATCTGGTACCTGTCGCTCTCTCCCGCATCTGTCGCCAGCCAATCACCGGCCGTTCTAGTAGCAACGCTTTGCCCCCTCCGGCCGGGCCCATCTGCCAATCCCCGACGCTGTCTCACTTGGTGTCTCTTAATTTCTTCTCCTTTCTTCTTCCTCTTCATCCACGGTATGCCCTTTATCGCTCGTACAGGTGCCATATTCAATGCATCTGTCGGTGGTCTTCTCAACATGATGCCAGCTCGAACGGGTCTTCGATCCATCCTCTCGCTTTCCGCGTTTTTCGTGTTATTTGTCTTCACTTTTGCCGAGTTCGAGTTTCTGGACGGTCCGCCCGACGGTCGCGTTGCTTGGGAATTTCAGAAATTAAATGATGAGGATTTGAGAGAGCAAGAAGCGAATCAGCGCCCTTTTGCTGTATGGATTCTTCCCTCACGATAGGACTGCCGGAAATGAGTTGCGCTAACATACCTTGGTTTAGGAGGTGAAACTCAACTACAAGTCGCCTCAACAAAGATATCTCGAGGAGGCCGCAACAGTGACTACGTCAGTCGAAATCCATGCGAATTTGAAGAGAGAGCAAACTAATACTCTCATAGTAGCCAGTTTAAAAACTTCAAATCGACCTTCAACAACATCAAGGCCCCGCGCCCACCCTATAACAACTCCCGTATTATCGACGACCCCCGTGCCTCTGTCCAGTCTGCCACCATCGCCAAATCCGCCAAAATTTACCGCCCTTATCCCGACTATAACAGCGAAGAATGGAAGCGCACACATCGAGGCGCCTTTGTCCCCTGTGTCGGTCCTCGAGGCAAAACCCTCGACCAGAGCTTGGATGACAGCGTTAGCGTTTACGTGGGCGTCCCGGAAAGTATGTCTACCTGATGATACCTTGAGAATCTTTGTCTACGAATTCAGCTGATTGTTATAGACTTCCCGGAGCCCAGTTTTGGTTCTTATGAAGTGATCGGTGTCGACGGACAACTTTCGTATGATCGGTACACCAGATACGCCGCATATGGATACGGAGAAGATGACCCTTCAACTGATTGGATCCGCCCATCTAAAGTCGACTGGGAGTCAGTGAATTGGGGGAGACTCCAGCAGGAATGTGTGCAGGTCAACGCCGGTCGGTACAACACTACTGCAGCAAGCGACAGCAGCGGATTATCATCTTGGTTTGGTCGTCGATCACGCCCGGCAAATATTATCAACCCCGAAGCAGCTCCCGAAAAGCGCACCGCCATCCTCATCCGTAGCTATACCGACAAGCAATACTCCGAGAATGACAAGCAGGTTATTCGCTCGATGGTTCAGGAACTGTCTCTTCAATCCGGCGGCGAGTATGAGGTTTTCTTGCTAGTTCACGTGAAGGATGACAGTATCCCTATCAACCAAGACGACGCATATGAACAAGTTCTTCGTGACCACATTCCTCCTGAGTTCTGGAACATGACTATTCTGTGGAATGTCCCTATGGTGTCCCAACGATACAACAAGCTTGACCCTGCAGTTTTGAAGTGAGTTTTCCCCATTTGACTTATAGCAATCAGAAAACCTGACAGTTTAGTGTCCATCAATCGCAATGGCTTCCTATCCAGCATTTCGTTTTAGAATACCCCGAATTCGACTTTGTATGGAACTGGGAAATCGACACCCGCTACACTGGTCACATGTACGAATTCACAGAAGCAATTGCGTCATTCGGCCGCAAGCAACCCCGTCGCGGTCTATGGGAACGTAGCGAGCGCTTCTATATCCCCGCTATTCATGGCAAATACGACACTGACTTCAGAGAATTCGTCGCCGAAAAGGGTGGATCTGGTGTCTGGGGCCATCTCGGTTACGAAATGCAGGCTGAGAAGCTGCCAACGCCTAAAGGCCCATCTCCGCCAGTCCTTCTCCCCGAGGACGATAACTATCAATGGGGTGTTGGCGAGGATGCCGACTTTATTGGATTTTTGCCTATCTTTAACCCTTACCGTACCAACTGGGTGTTGAGAGACGATGTGTTTGGATATCTTGGTACGGAAACGCCACGAAGAGCCACCATCATCACACATTCCCGCGTTTCGAGAAGATTGGTTCTTGCCATGGACGACGAGAATCTGAATGGTCGTCATGTTGGATCCGAGATGAACCCTCAAACTGTGGCCTTACTTCACGGCTACAAAGCCGCGTATGCGCCACACCCTATCTGGTCCGATAAGCCACTCCCACCTAAACGTATGGACCGATGGTTCAACTCTGGTGTCAACGGTCGATCAGGCAGCTCGTTAGACAGCCCGTTCTCATGGGGTCGGGAGCAACGGTTCAGGGATTTGTCCTGGTACTACCGTTGCAATGTTCCTGGTCGATTGTACTGGAACTTACTAGGATGGGAGAAGGACACGACCGGAGGGCCAAGCGTGAGTTCCATTATCTTACCCGCTAGGTTAATACTGACGCTAACTGATTATAGTACGAGAGAAAACACGGCCGCGTGGTGTTACCGTCCATGTTCTTCCATCCCATCAAGGATGTAAGCCCTGATTCCGATAGCATGAACTATGATCTTCCAGTTTAACGAATTACGTGGTGCGGTATAATCTTCTTTCTCTCCTTGTTACTCCTATTTCGACCTATTCAACTTTCCGCATCTACGGGAGTGTTCTACCACCGCATTTAGCATTATACATATACTTGTCGAGCGGCTATCATTCACATACTTTCTTTATTTCTGCTTATTAATGTGACTTTACTTGAGATCTGGGTCTGGTGTTCTGACGAGTTTGTTTATCATTGACACTCCCTCTTATGGTTGGAGTCGCCTAATCAGGTGTTTGTTGTTTCTTCAAAAGGTGTTGCCCAGGATATCATGTATCATACCACTTTGTTCTTCTTGTGACATAGATTATAGACACTTATGCCAACCTTTTTCTTTTATTCAACAATGGTAATTGAGATGTACCACTTTAGCACTGAGTATGCGCGACGCCAATTCTTCCAGTTACTCGATGTGTACCCACGAACACTAAAGGTTACGACAGGCAGCGTCAATTAGTCATTTATTCATCCCTTCGGCATAAACTCGACCCTAGAACCCTCAAGGTCCCATCAGTGAAATATTTACATAAGATAATAGCCTGGTGCACGAAGCGACCCTCAACAGACACCATTGAGCTCAGCATTTGAGCCTAAGAGGTAGCAAAAGCAGCAGCAGCAGCCACATTTTCGGCATATGTCAGATGCGGAACAAGAATGAAGTCTCCATTAAGACAGATATCATCACCTGTATGGCACACGGTATCCACCTTTGCTGCGTCGACATTAGGGATGGGCTTGCCGTCATCTATTTCAGTTAGCCTATCTCAATCATTGCACGTCAGAGGGTTTATGGAATGGACTAACCTGGGTCACCAAAGAGCAAGACTTTATCGATCGATGCAGCTGTTGTGGCATCCAATTGCGAGATGGCGTTATGCGTCACCTGGCACCCCTGGGAGTATCCGGAGGCAATAATTTTTGTGTTTGGGCAGGAAGAGCGTGCCTGTGAGATAAGGGAGGCCCTGGAAGTTGCTACATTAGTCCGGCCTGGTTTTCATCAAAGGTCTACTACGTAGGGCTGGAAGGCATACATGTTCGCGCTGCCACTCGGATCCCCGCCCTCGAGATACCCTTCCACCGAAGCCGAATAATCATTTACCCCTTGAACCATCAAGCCACTCGTTCCCACTATATCCTGCAAAGCCCATACCAGCGGTGGTCCAACGAGCGCACCCATATTCCCCGGCTCAGAAGTTCCGCGTGCAAAGATCAGAGTATACTCTGCACATGGCCCTCCCGATACAAGTTGGTTCTGAGTGGTCTGTTCGCCGGTAAGGAGGGCGAGGCCTTGGCTGAAGTCGGTGATAATACTTGTTGCATCGTTTATGGATGTGTTGATTTCTGGTAGGTGGCCCAGGAGATCGGAGAGGAAAATGTTGAGGGCGGTGTTGCGTCGTCCGAGGGGTAAAGGGGTGGCACGAGTTAGGGCTAGAGAGGAAGAGAGGGAGAGGAGGGTCAGGTATGTTGATTGACGCATTGTGTCTGTCTGTGTATGCTTGCTACTAGGTGCTGATACTGCTGCTGCTGATTGACCTCCTTACTCTGTCCTGATCATCACGAATGGAGGGACGAGAACAGCTCTTTATATACCTACATTCTAGTTAATAAAGATGCTAACAGTATACCCACCTATAGAGTAGTCAGGTCAAGACCCAAGAGAGACAAGAAAAGATTTGAGTTTAGACCCGATATGCGTAGTCACATCTAAGAAATTACGAGACACTACCCAAACTGCTTTTTTTACTGCTCATTCGTGGCTAGTCGTCGTTCGTAATTGAGCTACTATCACTAGTCACTAGGTACGGGCCAATCCGCATGACTAGCCAGAAAGGAAGAGAAAAGATGCCGAGAAACGTGAAAACGGTCTCCTCCATTCCCCGGTCCCCACGGTGGATCTTATGAATGGATCGACCACGGACTTAGGGTCATGCGCGCGTTTAGCTTTGGTGTGCCAGACGGAGCACTTCCCGTTCAGGAAACGTGGAGTTTTTATTCCTTTCTATCTCTTCCGTCTGAAGAAGTCTCAGGATGCTGGGATAGAGCATGACAATACAAAGGAATGGCAATGCATATAAAACAGACACATCAACTTGGGAGGTAGAAGAAGAAGGATTGCCGCCTACGATTCGTTTTGATCAAAACCAAGTACAAGTGCCCGTCCGGTCAATGTAACCCTAATGAGAATGAGCACAATAGTTGAATACTCATGACCGTGATCCATACAGCTGGACAAATCGGAGTCCTGTATTACATACACCGTTTGATCTGATCCACTCGTGGTCCGTGGCCAGCATACTGTGGTACGTGTTAGTGTACGTATGCTTTTCTTGAGAGTTATTGTTCAGGTCTGCTGCTGCTACGAGTATCATGGACGACGCCTTATGCTTTAATTCACATCCTCGTGTCTGACAGGTTCCTGGACCTGGCGATCCGAAGACGACACGCAGATCAATCTGGCTCGAGAATTCATAGTCACAGACGAAACAGACAAGACAAAGGATTCAGATTTTCAACTGCGCCCCAAACACATCATACTCGGTAAGGCTACTCACGAACGACAAAATAGGTTAGAAAAGAACATGGGTAACCCTGCAAAGCATCGGAAACCCATGTGCACGTCAGAATATGAAGCCATGTGAAAAGACAGGCTGCAGCCTGTCAAGTAGAATCCGGGGATATCCGTAAGAATCAAAAGCGGGCAAATCCCCCCAGCTTTTCAATAGATTAATATGCCCGCATTTTAATACGCGCTGCCCCGGTTTTCCTCCACGAATACCTCGGCTGAGATCTATGTACTCCACAATTATCTTCGGATTTGAGAAGTATCGAAAATAGGTCTTCACGACCCTGAAGTCTTGGTACCATGGAACTATGAACAAGTTTCATGCGGCCTGCCTGCAATGTTCCGATTATTCTCCGTCCATCTTAAGCCGCAGGAATATACATATATAGTCCACGAAAAACTACATACCATAAATTGATACTTACAGCAACCCCAAGCAACCGATGTAACATCTCTACGACGTTCGAGGTCACGAGTCGCGGCGGTCTATTTGTAATTCATTTACAAAGAGTCGATGCGAACATGCATGAATATGACTGAAAGAGAAAACGAAAAGATATTGGTGGACTTAACACCTTGGAGCTGTTTTAGGGGCTTGCACATGTCACTCGTTGACCTTTTCTGGGTCTGGGTTTGAGGCTTTTTTCGTGTCAGAATCAGATTTGGGTGGGGCTCGATCTACATCCTTGCCAACGGACTTGAATACCCCTGCCGATATGAGATGGTACGTTCTAACGGGCTGGGGTGTTCCTTTCATGTGGTTGAACTGGTCATTTCTTTCTCGAGTCCATGCATATGCAGTTTATGGCAGATCGAGGCAGCCTCGCTTGCAATCAGTTGGTAGTGTTCAATATCAATATTGAGGGAAGATTCTATAGAAGAATGATTATCATTAACTAACATGCAATGATGCGATGCGATGCAAATGTCTAACTGTATGTACAACCCCCTTTTCGATATACTCATCATATCAATGCTCTATTCCAGCCGCCACAATAACCTCCCTTGTAATCGAGCTCTGCTCACACATACTCCTGAAAATGCCACCAGCGTCAAACAACTCCAACGGCGTCCCGACCTCCGCAACCCTGCCCTTATCCATGACACAAATCCTATCATATCCAATGATAGTCTTGAGCCGATGCGCAATGCATAGCAAGGTGCGGCCCTTGAAGCCTTCCGACATGGCCTTTTGGATCTTGATGTCAGTCTCAAAGTCAATTGAGCTGGTGGCTTCGTCGCAGATTGTGATTTTGCTGTTTCGGACGAGCGCGCGGGCCAGAGCGAGGAGTTGGCGTTGGCCGAGGGAGAAGTTTGCTCCACCCTCTTCGACTATAGAGTCTAGTGTTATTTGGGACGATTGGGTGTTGTTATTGTTGCTGTTCTTGCTGTCGACGGCTATTTCTTTAGTGGTGGCTGGTGTTTCGGTTGTGGATGAGTGATTATCTTCAACCAGGTGGGCTTGTTGGAGAGCGGCCCAGAGTGCTTCGTCAGTGCGAGTATTGAACGGATCCAAATTGGACCTAATCGTGCCTGCGAATAGTGTCGGGTCCTGTGGGATAATCGACATGCGAGAACGCAAATCGTTCAATCCAATCGTACTAATATCGATACCGTCAATGACGATTTTACCCTGTGCCAACTCGACCATACGGAACAACGCCATGATGATGGTCGACTTCCCGGCACCAGTACGCCCGACAATACCAACTCGCTCACCAGGCTGAATGTGTAAATCAAATTGCTCCAATGCATACGGCAGACCGGGACGATATCTGAGATGCGCATCCGAAAAGACAACCTCTCCTCTACTGGGCCATTCCTCTGGAACAGGAATAGTGTGGGCAGGGGCTTCCTGCTCAATTTCTCTTCCATAGTAATCGATTCTTTCGACCGAGTTCATGTTGTTGTCCACATCCGCCGCTTGTCGGACGGTGAATTGAAGCATCTGGACACTAGACAGCAGATACGACAGTACCAAACCACTGATACTAGGCGACACGTTGAACCGAGAGGTGACGACCAGGATTTCGGTCACAAATACCATTATCACACCTAGTACATCAAGTCGCACAGCGAGCCAACGCTGATTAGCAAAGGTCAAAAAGTAAGCACTGTCGACTTGGTCAATATCCTCATTGATGGAATTGACAAACGATTCCGAACGACCGTACGCCCGGATCGTCGCGATACCGTAGACAGACTCGTTGAATCGCGAAAAGAGACGACCGCGTAGTCTCGACTCATGTTTTTGGATCTCTCGCGCTGACGTGTTGTAGAACAAGGCGAGTGTGATGTAGATCACGAGCAAGGGCCCAAGAGCAGCTGCAAAGTAATAGTAATAAACGATAATGAGGATAAAGACAGCAATGATTTGCGCTAATGTCATAGTTGCAAGACGCATTGAGTCGGTCATGGTGTTATCCAACGTGTCTATATCCTTTGAGAATCGGTTCATGATTCGACCGAGGGGAGTAGTATCAAAGAATGAGACGGGTGCACGTAGAACTCGGCGAATGGCATATTTCAACAGGAGTCTGCTAGACCTGGTTCCTGTGATGGAGAGTGAGGTAGAGTAGATGAACAGTAAAAGTGCCTGCGTAACACCTAGTCCGACATAGACGCCAATCTGGGAAAATTAGTAATAGCGCATAATCTTGGGATGAGTTACTTACGTATGTTCCGGTACTGTAGCCGAATTTATTGGACGTCCACCAAGCCAGCCACAAGTTGGTGACTATAGAGCTACCCGAGTACAATATCAACAGCAACAGAATCAGTGGGATAAGAAAAACTGAGCCTGCAACGGCATAGTATCTCAAATAGATGCTGCTAGACACTCCCTCAGCCGAGTCACCTTCCTCTTGTATCAAGTCATCCTCTGGGTGTTTGGCGATTGACGCGATTCTTTGGACAGTAGCCTCAGCCGCAGTCGGGATCTGTTCTGAGTCCTCCTCCTTGTGGTCTTGATCGACCGTCGTCATCATCTCTTTGAATCTCTCGTTATTTGCGACAAGGTTGTCAAAGGTATCGTTAGCGACGATGGTTCCATTGTCCATCATAATGATCCTGTCGCAATGGTGTAGAACGTGCAGCTGATGCGTGGCGAGGATTCGGCATTTGCCCTGCAGGACCCCACAAAGAGCATTCTCCATGATGTGACGACCTACATGAGCGTCAACAGCCGAGAGAGGATCGTCAAGCAAGAGAATATCGGCGTCCGCATAAATAGCTCGAGCTAAACTGATGCGAGCCTTTTGTCCTCCGGACAAGTTGATGCCTCGCTCACCAATCTGCGTATACCGACCGTTCGGAAGAACCTGGAGATCATGGCGGAGCGAGCAAGCCTCGACAACACGTTTGAATTTTTCTTCGTCGAGCTCTTGACCGAAGGTAATATTAGCTTCGACAGTGGCGTTCTGAATCCATGCATTTTGAGGGCAGTACGCTTGTGATCCTCCCACAATGGCATCTCCATTGATTTTGCGCATTTCTCCGGCAAGCGATGCAAGAAAGGATGTCTTGCCGGATCCCACACCTCCGACAACACCCAAAAACTCGCCCTTTGCGATATTGATAGTGAGGTTGTGGATTTTGAAGGGTTCTTTGTCCGACTCAGTTACACCTTCATGAACCGTTTCGTCTCCGTCCGTCGAGGACGTTTCACTGGATTTCCCAGTCTTTTCAGTCATATTGACGCTTTTCTTGTCCTTCTTCCCTTGTCCCTTCCCCTTCGGAGGCTCTCCGTGATCTTGGCCATCGACGGCTTTCTCCCAGGTGAACGCGGCGTCTACCATAGAAACCGCATTTTCACTATCGACAGTCAGTGGCTGCATATCAGGCTGCGTATCCTCTGCCAATAAGAATTCCTCAATTCTGGTCACGGCTGAAGACGCATCTGTTACCAAAGCGATAACCATAGGCAACATCATGGCCGGAAGTCGGAGACCGTTGAAAAGGGACAGTGAAGAGAAAATAGACGAGGGTGCCAAATCATGGTTCGTGAGAGAATATGTGATGAAAGCCAGCATAGACGCAAACACTGGAACAGAAGTTCCGATCGATGTCAAGAGGTTTCTGATCATAAACATGAGCTGTACACCGTGGATCTCCTTGCGTCGAATGGCCGAGATACGATCTAGGAAATCGGTTTCCCAGGCATAGTACTTCACAAATCGGATAGCCTGGAGGACCTCTTGGGTAAGACTGACTCTTTCATCGGTGAATTTGTTGGTCCTTGCGCGGATTCCAAAGATGCGCTTGACGGCCAACATCAAGAATGGGGTCGATAGCAGGAAAAGCGCAATACCGGGCAGTGCACTATACGTCAAATTGACCAGCAGTAAAGCAATGGTGATAAGGACAGTCAGAGGAATAGTCCAGATGAGATGGAACCAGCCCGCCGCCTTGTCGACACGGTTTGTATCGGTAGACATGAGGTTGATAATACGGCCATTGCTCCATCCTTGCACACTCAAATTGGCTGCCTCCAGCTGTTTGGCATACCACGCTTTTTCAGCGTCGCTTCCCGGGGTGATATCTGCAGGAGGCGCCGTGGGCGGTTTCCAGCCCGCCTTGGCCCGACCAGATATGGTCATGGCCTTGCTGAAAATGAGCGAAATGAGAGCAGCGCGTACTTGACCTCCAACAACCATTCCTCGGTACATGAACTGATTATTACCGATACTCGCGAGAATCTGCATGGCTGACAAGCCAAAGACCCATCCAAGACCCTTGCCAATCGACGGAGCTACCTGGTTGGTATACTGTGCCAGGTATGCATCCGTCGCAAAAGCAATCAAATACTTCAACAAATATGGCAGGATGATTTGGGCCACACTTCCGAGCACGCAGCAGAAACCGCCGAGGACGATTTCGAATTTGAAGGTCTCATAGATGGCGCCGATGAGCGCATGTTCCGAACCGGCTTTTACTCGCTTTTCGAAATTGGCATGCAACGCCGGGGCCATCACGTTGATTGAGCGACTGGGGTTCACGCGGGGTATGTCATTTTCTTCGAGGGGTCTTTGATACCCGACCTATACATTGTCAGTCAAGGCATAGAAGGATCCTGGAGGCTCAACATACAAACATGAGATGATTGATCCATTGCCAGGTGATCAAGCTGGCAATGTTAGCTTTGTGTTCGGGCGATTCTATCCTCTCGTCGGGAATCGGAGGAGATCGCCTCGTTTTCAGAGGATTTAGTCGCGAAAGCCATGTTCGTTTGGTAGAGGAGACCTTGCCCTCCTCCTTGGCTTCCGCCATGCGTTCTGTCTCAATTTTTTTTTCCCTTGTATGTGTGCTTGATTCTCGTTTCTCGGGATAAGATTAGCGCAAGCGGGATGACCTCATATATATGATCTGGGGACATCTATCGAAGATGATCAAGCGGCCGTGATCGACTCTTCGAGGCAAGGATAAAGAAATCAGGACTGATGAATACGATGGATGATGTTGCAGGATGTACCCAGTCTACTGGAGGTGAAAGCCTAGGCTAGAAAGACGCCGCAACTATATAAACCGAATCCAACAGTGTTCACTGTGACTCAAGGTCTCAGGCAGCAAGGAAAAAAAAGGTCTTTAGCTCCGTAACTCCGTCTCTGAAGTAGCTTGCTTTCCAACTTCCGAACTTTCTGGATAGCCCCATTCCAGCCAATCAGTGCGCACGCACAGAGCTACATGGCGGAGTTGCGCGCCAGCCTAAGGGTCCTGGCGTGGTTATGGTAGTATGTAACCGTACACAATTACGGACTTGACTTAGATGGCCCATCATACATTTCCCCAATTGGCTTAGCGAACGAGTTATGCACGACATGCCACGTCGCGGACATCCTTGTCAGATTTTGTGCGGGGCTTGGCAGGGCTTGGCCAGATGCTTGTTGCTTCGGGGATAGCAAATCGAACGTCTGTGATTCGGTGATCGTACCACTGTGGACTTCCATCGTGCTCTCTACATTCAACGGACAAGCGTGGGCCAAGAGCCTTTGTATGAAATCGTTTGTTGGGCGTGGGAACAACTTCAAAGAAACTACTCGGCTCCGACGGCCCTCGATCCCGAGCGACGTTGGATCATAACGTCCAGTAATACGTTAACAAAAAAAACAATGCATAAAAATCAAGTTTCGGTAAAGTAAGTACGCACATACATGATACTACTACGTACTCCGACGGAATTCGCTGATACGACCTAAACGAGAACGGATTACGGCGCCACTAAGCGATCGGGTAGTTAAGTCTTGTGCATTGATTGGTTAGCCTAAAATACCGATCACTAGGCATTTCGAGCGAATTTCGGTATTTGCCATGTAATGGTTTTATAGACTAATCAAGTTATTCGATTAACGAATCCATTATGCATGAAGATTCATTAAGATCAGGAAAGTGTCTCACTATCTAGACCGTCTACCAGATCATTCGACAAGGCCACATCGCAAGGTTGGTACTTAGATTAGCATATATCATAAACATACGGAGTATATCACTGCGAATGAGCAGCCTCATCAGAAAAGTCTTCGACTTCGACAATAGGACTAACATGACTCCAAACGATCAGATGTATCGATACCGCCAGGCAGTCCCGAGAAGCAAAGAAGCGGAAGGAAAAAAAAGAAAAGAGAAACCCGTGCACCCATATCGCCTTGCCGTCCCGTAATAAAGAAGCCTACATGGAAATAATCATGATAAGAGTTGAGAAAAAGTGAGTAAATCGAGGGGCAGGTTCAAGACGCCGTTACGTGACATAGTCGTGGCATTGCCCACGCAAAGAAATTGGGCCACTATAGCGATGCGTCACACTCGACTCATGACAGACACACCACATTCGGTAAGAAGCAAAAGGAAATGACTGGACATGAACCATCACATGATGAGTCACGTGAGGATAGAAACCCTCAGAGTGCCAGTGATCCTGGCCTTGCTCAGATATTCTGAGTATGGTCAGTATCCAGTTGACCCAGGTCCTTTTCGTCGTCATAGTCGTCGAATTTTAGGTTAGCTTCTCGACAACGTTGGATCCATTTCAGTGCAATGTCGCCTCGTCGGTTAGCTTCTGCCTTCCATTTGGCATTTTGTGCGTTGATCTCGGCGAGAGCCTGCTGTGTGGTGAGGTTGGTATGTTCCCAGCGGGTATTCATCTGTTTTTTCTCCTCGTGTAGCTGGGAGATGTACTCGATAGCGCGCTGAAGGATGGCTCCTTTATTCTTGTCGCAGTTGGGCACTAGCTGGGCTATTTGATTAATGCCTTCATTGATAGTCTCACGACGACGACGTTCAACTAAAGATAATTAGCAATTGAATTGTAGCAAAGGAAAATAAACCGAGCGTGAAGCTGCATACCTTCTTTATGATTGTTCTTGCGCAAAGCATGCCACTCCGGCGATCCTACAGTCGGCTTCGTCGTCATACTCTGAGCCTCGCGCGCCGCGTAGACAGCCGCCGCCGTTGACTCATGCGGTCCGCCATGCGAAGTTAGACCGCCAGTGTGTGTGAGCTGGTCAGCAAATGGAAGGCCGTGTGAAATCTGGCCATCAAACCCTCCATCCGGGCCAGTTTGATATTTATTCTGAGGATTTGCAGCAAGGGCGGCCTTTGCATTAGCAGTCAATGTATTGTCATCTGGCATGCCATTCGATTGTGCGACATGAGTAAGCAGTTGCTCGTCAATATTGAGATCGGACGTTGAGCCATCATAGTGGCCCAGTGCCGAGTGAGTAAATGCCTGTGTGTCCGTAGGACTTGTGAGACCGGGAATGCTGCCGTTGGTGCTGCTGTGCGAAGTCGCCAAGCGTTGAGGGTCAGGCCCAACGCTGTCTTCATCCTCGCGCTTCCTTTTATTGCCGTTCATATCGGCATTAGTCAGACCAGTATCAGACATGGTGACCAGACTCGTGTCAAACTGATTCATTCCATGAGCAAGCTGCACGCGTATGTCAAATTGATCTACTTTGATAGCGTACCGAGGTGATTGGACCGCTCAAATCTTCCTCCGTCGCGTCAATTTTGAACGATGTTTGCTGCTTTGCAGCGATAGCTGGAATCACATTAGTCTGTCGGTTTGAGACTGAAGTAGAAAATGAAAAAAATATATGATGTATCAACAGTATGTTGATAGTCAAATGGTAGATGGTTCTATTGCGGGGTATACAGGGAGGGAGGGACGCGTCGGTAAACATCGGACAATCACACGCAAATGGCTGGTTACAGAGCAACAAGATGTTCACAATCAACTCGTTGAATCTCTCAAAGGCACTTAACCATCATATTTACTGTAATGAGAGACCAAGGGTAGATGGTGAACATATAGTTGATCCCTTAACCATCCAGCCACTGATGCGACCGTCCAAGACGCGACAGACAGTAACGCGCAAAGCAGCATCATAGCCGACCGTGAGTGGCAACCTGGCAGGAACAGTGTCCATGGCTATACATGGACGATATCTATTCCTGCTTGGATAACTCGTGGTGGTTGTCGCAATGCATAGGGATGAAGGGAAGCGTAGTGGAGAGAGGATCGTACCTTGGAGTAGTCGTAGTCTTTGTATTTGTTCGATATCACCTGACAAGAAGTCACGGGAAATCAGGTGAGTATGGGCCGAATATCTCGAATCCGAATATGGTAAATTCGAGAAAAGTAAATAAACAGTTGAAATCGCGGGGAGAGAAAAGGGGGAAAAGCTGAGAACAGTCGAAACAGGGACTATGCGCACATTAAGAAATAAAGAATCAGCGACTTCTTGGATGGGGGATTAACGAGCTCAAACTGAGAATCGCGAAGTAGGAGAGAGAGAGAGAGGGCGGGCTGCTCACGTGGCGAGGACGTAGGAACTTATTCCTCAGGCAGAAAGAAAGGATGTGTGCGGCAAGGCAGACAGACCAGAGGTGCCACACTGTTTTGCGGAGATCACCTGACCGAGATTTCCCCTCTCAGCCAATAGGCTCCGCGCGAGGCGCCGGAAGCAGCGTAAGCGTTCACAAGTAGTTTGATGTTTTACATCAACATCAAGCCAGTTTGCATGATTTTCACCGTGTATTCTTTTCCGTTTCTTTCTCTGCCTGGATTTCATCAACGAATTCTGACTATTTCGACCGTTCTTATCCAGGGTGTATCAAAAACGCAGGCTCTGATCATGTGTGACGATCCCGTGGCTCAGCCGGCATTGGTCAGATCATCCGATTCTGCACGCTCATTGGCCGAGAGCCGGTCCTAGCCCTCCATCAGAGACGGATCGAGGTGACATCTTGATTGTGCAGGCCCAGACTCTGTTTATGGAGAATCCTTCTCGGCAGATGACTGATGGTGATGTGGTTGCGCAACTCGATCTGTATGTTTCGGGCCGATCATTCTGTACCGAGTGCTGATAGGGGACAATTGTGCCCAAGTATAAAGGTGCTTCATGGTGGAAGATGATGATATGGCGATGCCTTTTATTTCCTCGATTACGCGTTTCCAGAGTCCGGGTCAGAGCTATCTGTACGCAGACCTAAGACATCACCCAGGGCTATTCCTTTCCAGGTGTCAGTAGTCAGCCTGGACTCAAATATCAGGTCTTATCTTCAGGAATAACGTTCAAAACAAAAGTAAAAATAATTCTAGGTGTGTGTACCCCACCATATCTGATATGGAGGGTTGGAATCGTCACATGCTCAGTACATTTCTGGATAAGTTTGAGGTTGTATGTGCTGCTAACTGTCTACCAATCAGAATTCATATCGGGGGTAGCACTTTGCAGGTTGGTGAAACACGAGGAAGTTCGATGACATCGTCATATTGATCGCTACGAGTCGTCGCCAATGTTAGTATGTCATTGTATTGCTACAGCTTATGGGGGTGGATTATCGTCGTCAGTAACGAGATGTTTTGGGAGATCGAATACCCATCAACTTTCCGAAGATGCATACTTGACTTCCTCAGAGTAGGTATCCTATATTTTGTTAATGGAAAGAGGACTTGATAAGCTTGTCCGTCTCGCTGTCTATCCTGTCGAGATGATTGATAGTCACATGAGCCACCTTCCTAATGACTCCCGCCATTACAAAGTTGGTCGCATATCATGATTCCCGAAATGGAAGTCACTGTCTTTTCAAAAACTGCACGAAGAGACGAATCTATTAGACACTTGTTCTACCCGATCAAAGCAGGGTACACAGTCCTGTGTATGTGTGTGGAGAACAACCCAAAGTATCAATAGTCTATGACTCTATTCAGTCAGATGCATCGCCAACCCTTTTCAAGACAAATGTCATCTCAGGCTCTGAATCAACATCCGCAAAACAAATCCCTTGCTCTTTCGCCCCCTTGATCCCCCAACAATGGATCTTAACATCTAGCTGCGGCGAATCTTTCTTGTGCGTAATCGCCACAATCGTACTCGTCCCAGCATACACTGCAACCGGAATAAGAGACTCCGGCTCCCCCTCCTCCATTCCCGTTCTATTAGCAAAGACAAGAATAACTCTAGTCTCTGCTGAAGAATCAAACCCATCGAGTTGCTTGTCGCCGTAGTTGATCTTTTTCTCAATTAAGGGCCAAAATCTACGGAGCCAGTAATTGAATGTATCCATGTCAGGCGAATCTGCCGACTTGGAAACAATGCTGTTCGCATCATTCGTAAGCCATGCAGCAGATACAATGACGAGATGGGACTGGGAATCTAGGACTCGATGTGCAAATTCATACGCGTCAAAGGGTGCTTCGAATTTATATGGATTGATGTCCATACAGATGCCGAATGTGGTTGGAATTGGTGTTGATTTTTTCGTTGTTTCTCCTGTCACCTCCGTGATCGCATCCGACATCCCTGTGGGAAATTCTAGTGATTTAAAACTCCACTCCGCTTCGCCTTCGCTCGCCCAAGACTCGTCCGTGTAATACAAAAACCGCTTCCGATAATTGTGTATAATCTGTCCTGCTTCATCTACGACTAGCAGGGAGTTGTACAGTTTGGCCAGACTTGTATCCAAACTATCCCCACTTCCAGTTTCTCCGATGCCATCTGCGCTAGATGCCTCCGGGTTCCGATATATTTCAGGATATCCCACGCAGACTTTACACTTCAGTCGCCGTGCGGTCTTTTGAGCCCACAATGCCGAGGGACCCTTGCCTTGAATCTCTAAATAAGGTCTAATAGCTTCTAGAGATGAAAAATTGTAGCCTGTACCTTGGATTAATACATGTCTACATATGTATCCAGGTCTTTGCATAACATGTAGGTCTCACCTGAAAATGCCATCTCTGGCAATATGAGAATATCCGGTCGCAGCTCCTCTATCCCAGGTTGCCCATCATCAAACTGAGGCCGACCATCTTCATTCGGTGGGTTTAGCTTGAGTAACTTATCTGCAAGTTTGATATTGTTCTCAACGTCGCCAAGACGAGGCGCAAACTGGAGGGTTGCAATCCTCATTCCCAATTTGTTGATGCCTAGGGCGCTGGGTTGTTTGATTATGTTTCTGGCCGAGGAGGAGAGGGCGTATGTTATTGGTTTTGTTGGTGAATCGCGGGTTTTGATTATTGGGTATGACTTGGTGGAAAGATAGCTCCGAACTTGTGATGTCCTGAGGTAGCTCACGTTGCTGATATCTCTTTGGACGATACGAGGTGTAGAGTAAAAGAGACGCATTGATCAATCATCTGAACTTCAACGTCGAATGTCTGCAAATTTCTGACGTTGGCGATGCACTTGAGTGGACCAGGTTTGGTTGGTTGCCATATATATGTCGTGGCAAACAAACTTCTGGTCGACACCAGCCGCCCAAGAACGTTACAAAGCACAGAAACTGTAGTCTGTATCAGAATTGCCTCGCGTCATGCCATTGATATCTGGATTATGATAATGTATGTGAATATGATAAAGCCGAGTCGCTATATAAGCGGGGAGAAATCATGTGATCGTAGACTCAAGGTTGGCTTAGGGTCAAGTTTAAGGCCCTGTCAAACAAAGGTGCGGGCTTTGTAAGTCGTTTTTTAACGCTCTCGATATATCACGTCCATGAATGGACACTTTTACTTTGGCAAAGTTATCAAAAGACATGAAGAGGATAGCGTTTCAGATTTACATGCTACTATGATTTTAAATATAATGGTATCGTAGCTAGATAGACCAACAACGCCATGCATTGACTGATATACATTGTGTAGAGCAGAAGACAAATCCAAATACCAAGGAACTCCATTAGTGCAAGCAAACCAACAGCTCATAAATTCACCATCTATCATGACATACATGAAGGAAAACAGAATGTAATGGCATACTGCCAGACAGTTCACTTGCTCAAGCCAAACTTCTTTTCTTAGCCGACTTTTTGCTCGATGTCGTGTTCTCGGGCGTGAGTTGAAGGGGCTTATATGCCAGACCCTTCCCTCCAGTGAGCCTTAGACGTTGTTCTGTTCGGGAAAGAGTACGACCAAGACCAAGGGGTGTTTCGGGCGCCAATGCAACATCGTACCCGTTGACCCGAGCATATGGTGATGAGCCAGAAAGCGAAGATGACAGAGACGACGATAGCCGCGAGTCAGAGTTGACGCTTCTTCCATGTATAGAAGAGCAGAAAGGATCCATGTAGAGATGGTCAGTGGTCGTGTCGATAAGTCTTGGGCCATTTTTCAGTTGCTCCGCCGCGATACGGGCCGCTGAAAGTAGCATTTCATCTTCATCAATTTGTGATGTTCTGGAAGACACAGTTTCATCATCAAGTGGCCGCTTGACTTCTGTGAGTTTCTTGACCTGCTCAAGAATTGGAAGTGTCGGTAGTGGTGCTATAGAGGCCAAGGCAAGTGACTTCTTTTGCTTCCGGTGTGCGCGCTTTGGCTTTGGGACCTCCTCATCAAGTCCTACTTGTACCGAGGGCTCATCTACTGATGCTGCTATCTCTTCCTCAGGCTGCAATGCCTCAGCCTCTAATGGCCGCTTTTTGTTCACTCTCGACGTGCGATTCTCCATTGCCGACTTCCTTAGAGTCTCGATCCATGACCTGCGTGAGGTTGATGATTCCGAAATGGCGCTTTCCGATCTGGAAAACTCTTTAGCACTTGGCAAAGGACTTTCTGTATCTGAGTCTTGAACAGGAACTTGTTCTTGTTCTAATTGGTCCCCTGTTTCTTCGCTTATCTGCCCTTCTTCGCCATTCGTAGTGATATCGTTACCAATACTGGAAGTTCCGGTAGAAGATAATAATGGTTGAGAAGTGATAGGTAACTTTTCAAGAATTGTTTGCCCTTTTTCCTCGGCTGAACTCGTTGCATCTGCTTGTGAAAATACAGGGGCGGGAGCATTGGCGACTGCTGGAATCTCATTTGGTGTAAATGTTACTGGTGACCTCTGTGAGGGTGCTATATTCGAGAATATAGATTCAGATGCCGTTTTGGGTGTGTTCGACATAGCAGAAAAAGATGAAGGTTGGGAGGCGAAGGGTGATGATGGCTTAGCGGAAGGTGGATCTATAACCTTCGTAACCAAAGGTTCAGAAGCCTCTGGTTCCGTCGCTAGAGGTAGACTTGTCGGCGCGAACGAAAACAACGGCTTTGATGATCCAGTTGTGGTTGTGTGGATAGCTGTTGAATCTGCATTTCGAGTAGAGAAACTGGGTTGACTAAATACGGGTGTAGGTTTCGGCGTAGGAGTGATAACTGTAGGCTGAGAGGCTTGCAAAACACTGTCTGAACTTTGAGAAGTAGCTGGCCACGAGAAGGTTGCCGTGCGCTGCTCCGCAGATGTCGCGGTGAAGGGCAAAGGCGTCGTAGACGGGTTTTGAGTAGAGGTCGGCCATGAGAATGATGGGTTCTGTCCGTTTGTGGAAGTAGTGTCTTGAGATTGGGCCGATGTTGAAGAGGGAGGTTGGAAAGGCGTTGACGGCTTCTGAATAGGGGTATCTGCTGATGGCGTAATCGAGGACGTGGAAGTAGTGTCTTGAGATTGGGCCGATGTTGAAGAGGGAGGTTGGAAAGGCGTTGACGGCTTCTGAATAGGGGTATCTGCTGATGGCGTAATCGAGGACGTGGAAGCGAAAAGAGGTTTCGTGGGGGGATTGGACGAGAAGATATTTGTGGGAGTGGACATATGACTTGTTTCCGCTGGCGCAGAGGGTGGTTGAAACATCGAAAAAGGCCCGTTAGATGCGACTACAGGTACAGGTTGCGGGGAGACCTTGAAGGGATTTTGAAAGAGTGTCGCTGTTTCCTCATGTAAAGGTGGCTCTTCTTGAGTGACAAAAAGTTCGTTGTCTTCTTCTTCGATAGGAGAGCCGTAATCATTAGTAGGTATTAAGGAAACATCAATCATGCCCAGGGCAGCAGCTTGCTTGAGATTCAATCCAAGAATGATAGCGGCGAGGGTTCTCCCACCCCGTTTCGCCTCAACGTACTTATTGGAATAGGAATGTTGCGAAGAAGGTGCGAAGTCTATATCCAGCCGAGTTAGAACGAATAGCTAAGTCAAATTAAGGCCGAACGTACCAACGACATCAATGCTACTTGTTCCCCAGTTGAGGTACAGTGCGCCATCGTTTCTTTCCAACAATTGAAGACCTTGCTCTTCGCAAAACCCTTCGGCTTGTGAGTCGTCATCAAAATAAAGAACACGGGTGAGCTCAGATATAGTCCATTCTTCGTTTTTGTGCTGCTGAGAGATGGGAACACGACAGTACGCTTTCCAGATTGACCGGATAGCAGTTTGCCTGACATTATTGAAATATATTTCAGCAACGCATCCCATTAGATACGACACGGCTGGCGAATCTACCAGGCTGAAGAACCTGTCATAGAACCCCTGAGAAATTGCGCTGGATCGCATTTCGTCCAACACAACCTGGTACTCCCAGTAGTTATTCGCAGCGGCCAGAAGTTCCAAAGCAACGCGGACCTTGGGACTGTGAAGAATTTCCGCAGGCCAGTTTTGCACACGGTCTTCCACATCAGGGCGCTGATCGTGAATCGCCAGGACAATGTAGTAAGCGCGAAACTCTGGCTCATTCGGGAAGTTTATGCGATCTCTGTTATCGTCATAGTAATGCATCAAAGAGAGCATCGTGTTATTGAGTTGTTCACGTTCCTGGTGATGGTCGAACTGTTCTTCGTTGTCGGGGGAAGAAAGCAAATGTAATGAAACGATATGGAAACGTGCTATGCGCTCCAAACACTTTACCGCTATTTTGATATCTTCGACTTTTGTCAATTGCTGGACAGAGAAGTCATTTCGTATAGAGCGAGTCCGATCCCACACGAATTTGTGAATTAAACCGAGAGGGTCCGGACCCATTATGACATGGCGTATCAAGTAGTTCATGGTTTGGAGGAGAGTGTTTGGAGTCCGGATATCGGATGGCAGCTGTTCATCATAGCCCGCTGCAGATCGTCTGAACCGTTTAAGCATCTTCAACTCCTTGACTTCAAAGTTATCGGTCGTTGGATCTAGGCTCTGTATCAAGAGAATTAGTACGATGTAACAGGTTGTCGCGGCATACCGAATGATACCTTTTCAGCCCTGTCGACCATTTTCTGAACAATCCTTTCTACTCGCTCGAACTCGGGACACATTGTGGTGCATGTTCCCACAGGAGTTATCGCTTTGTTCAGCAGAGTCGGCTGATTGGGATCAGCCATTTGACCTTGTTTGATGGCATTCTCTCGTTTTTTGACGCGGTCGAGTTTCAACTTCACAAAAATGAAAATGTATTAGCTAAGGCTGTAAATTTCCAACGGGCACGTCGTACCTTTTCGTATCGTTCTTGATAGTCGACTGGCGCACTGCTACCCGCTGGGCCCGATTCCGTCATTTGTTCCCTTGCAGTGCGTTTATGCGAAGCAGCCTTAGGTCGAGGGTCTCTTGCTGACTGAACCGAATTTCCCATGGGTTGGTGCGAGATAGAAGGCGCTCCAAACCCATTCGAGCCAATGCTTGCTGGGCTTGGCGATGGTCTCCCAAACGCAGACGAGGTCTGCGTTGAGCCGAACGGTGAAGAAGCGGTGGTGGCATCATTTTTGATCGCAGCGAAGGGCGAACTAGAAGCAGGCGCACCGAATCCTAAGCCTTTCCCAACGACAGCCCCGGCGTCGCTAGCTGTAGACTGACCACGTGCCTGACCTCTTCCACGTCCTCGAGGTGCGCCGCGGTTCGACTGGAGTTTGGATCCTACCGCACCAGATCCCCGAGTTCGTCCACCACGTCCCGGATTGACTGCATCTTGCTTGCCTCCACGGGTTGCGCCCAAGACGCTCCCTAGTTTAGGCATGGGTCGTGCTCATCGAAGGTCCGCGGATGTGAATCGTCGAGGATGAACGATGAATGCGACCGGCGGACAAAAAGAACTATTTCTGAGCAGCTCACTAAAAACCGGTGATAAAGATGTAAGTGACAGTTGAATAGGTCCCTGCTCTAGAAGCTGTCGATAGACTGAGCAGGGCCGCTTGCTTCTGATGGGTCGTTGAGCTTGCTGAGAAGTTCACCGTTGATTATCACGTTGGCGCACGGACCACTGCATTCTGATTCGACACCTCAAGATTTAGGCTGCCATTCCATTGTAAAGACATTCGTCTACACAACCCAGCGATGAAGATCATATTTTCATACATGTATCTAGCTACAAACGTCCAGGATGCGTTGCTATTATGTAGTGATATGCTGTCGCATGCTTATGAAGCCACTCTGCCATTGTTCCTCAGCTTAAACGGTGGTTTACAGCAACCCCTAGACCACGAAATCCATCCTGACAGACTTTGATCCCAGCAAGCTCTGTCGCAAACTGAAGTTTGCGTTCATTATCCCAATCATGTTCGTGGCATAGAATGCCGAAGAGCATACCGGCAACAAACGTGTCCCCAGCGCCAATTGAGCTGTACATATCTTAGTATTTTCTTAATTAGATCATGCTACGACACTTACTCCACTAGTTTGGTATCTGCGACCTCTAAGGCAGGCACTATTATACGGGCGTTGTCAGGCTTTGTCATCAGTGAAGCGCCTTCCTTGCCCCATGTGCAGCATAGATATTTTCTATACGAGTACGAATTGAGCATGGTTAATTAGAAAAGAGACTTTAGAATCTACGTACGCTTTTGGGGTCACATTTATCTGTGCTTCTAGGCATTCCTCCATGGATGAGTAGCCGTGTGCCTGGGACCAGCTTTTGGCATAGAAAACGAGATCTGCCTCCGCTGTGAGTTTCTCGAGGTCTGTACGCCGTGGGTTCTCAACCTCGACACTAATGAACGCCGAAGGGTGTTTTTGCCGGATGTGCAAAATACACTGTAGATTGATATCCGCCATTGTTCCCTATACGCGGTCTTAATGAGATGTTTGAACTGCCATAGCCGGTGATAAGACATACCTCGAAATGGAAACAAGTTTTCTCTAGATGCCCAAGTCTCTCAATTGAGTATGAAAATTCTTCAAGACTCATCTGCGGCAGTTCGTTGTAGCTTACAATCGTTCTGCTTCCCGTTGCCTGGCTACTAATCACATACGCGGAGGCCGGTTCAGTCGAGTCCTCGCGATAGATACAAGAATCATATTTGACATCCGGGCCCAGCGTTTGTTTTATAAACTTTGTACTTTCTGACTCAAGTGCTGGGAGTACGGATATAAGATTCAAAGACAATTTTGACTGAGAGAGGGCTACAAGTTGCTGTATGACCTCTAGAGAGTTGGGGCAATTCCCTCCGCGACGCCGACTCAAATTTGACGCACGAAGCTTTCCATCTTCCTCAGGATAATGATCCACACTGATGCCAATGCACCGCTGTTAGTATAGTCTCCTACCGATGAAAATCAGAGAAATAGCCGGGCACCATGCCTTAGGATTGTGTCGATGAAACACGCGCCAACCATAACCAGGCGCTCCATTTGCGATAGATGCTCCAAAGCGTAGACAGAAAAGAAGAATGGATGAAGTCTGCCAGTGGGCGGAACTCCGGCGTCGGCAGCTTATCTCCGACGGCGTCTATCAGATATGCTGCGTCATTAGTGGCTAACTCAACTAAGTAACTAGCTAACCTTGTTCAGTTAAGTATTTTAAGCTGCTTTATTAGTAAGCCGCCTTGCTACTGCTGCTCCGACCTCATGGCGAAGAAATTTGTATCTTTATCTCAGTTCATCAAGCCACAACAACAGGTTCGTTGATTTCCCTCTCGCTCTCTGGAGGACTATCCCTCATTCTTTGAATTTGATCATATAGTTAGCTGTGGAGTGTACGCTTTTCGCCAGGTATACTCTGCTGCCGACGGAAAATGATCGATGGGAATACGCAGCTCGTCATAGGCAACGACCATGGTTCTACGGGCCCCTTCTACAGCGCTGCTAATCCGCTTCATGCTTCAAAAACCTTGCGCCAGCCATTCTGTGGCAACAGCGAAGGATGGGGCCCCGTAAACTCGGACATTGCTGACTTTACACCGTGCTTCGTCGATGTTCCAGTCTCTATTGCCGCTGCGTGGGGCGTGGTGATGGGCGCCGGAGCATTATGGCTCTTGCTGAAAAGGCGTGAGCCACAACACGTCCCAAAGAACTGGCATTTCTATGCTAAGCTGGTAAGCGATTGTTGCTTTCTTATTGGTATATGACGAGACGAAATTAGAAGACCTAACGATGCACCATATAGGTTGTCCTAGCACTCCTACTCGCGTCAACGGCCGCCCAAGGTATTTTTCAATTGGTATCGAACGCACGACTTTACATCGCCGACTTTCGGTTCTGGGCAAATGTTTTGACGTTTGCTTCTCTCGCCGTGATCTTTGCGGTCCAATATTGTGAGCACTGGCGCAGTAGACAGCCAAATGGAGTGGTACTCTTCTACTGGGTATTCTTCATCATCGCGCATGGTATTAAGCTACGATCTCTTGTCACCCGTGAAGTATTCCGCGACCATCTCCCATACTTCATTGTCGTGAACATTAGCGTCGCCCTCGCCCTGGTTGAGTTTATCCTAGAGTACCTCGTGCCTAAGAAACAGAGTGCATACGATACATTGGGCAAGGAGGATGAGTGCCCTTACGAATATGCAGATATATTCTCCGTTCTCACCTTTAGCTGGATGACACCGATGATGAAGTTTGGCTACAAGAACTTCCTAACTCAGGATGATATGTGGAATCTGCGAGATCGAGACACCACCAAAACCACGGGCGCTCTCTTAGAGGACTCATGGGGCATCGAGCTAGACAAAAAGTCTCCGTCTTTGTGGATTGCACTGTTCCGGGCATTCGGAGGTCCGTACCTTCGGGGAGCCATTATTAAATGTGGCAGCGATACACTTGCCTTTGTGCAACCACAGCTGTTACGTTACTTGATCAGCTTTGTCGATTCATATCGTACCGATCAGCCACAGCCAGTTGCCCGAGGTGTTGCTATCGCTCTAGCCATGTTCGCGGTTTCTGTCTGCCAAACAGCATGTCTGCATCAGTACTTCCAGCGAGCCTTCGAGACCGGTATGCGCGTCAAATCAGCTCTAACCGGTCTTATTTACACAAAGGCGCTTAGGTTATCTAACGAAGGTCGCTCGACAAAGACTACTGGAGATATTGTCAATCATATGGCTATTGATCAGCAGCGACTGGTGGACTTGGCCCAGTTCGGTACACAGCTCTGGTCTGCGCCCTTCCAGATTACTTTATGCATGGTTTCTCTTTACCAACTTGTTGGTAATAGCATGTGGGCCGGTATTGGAGTTATGATTCTCATGGTACCGGTTAACGGTCTAATTGCTCGAATGATGAAGACCCTTCAGATCGTCCAGATGAAAAACAAGGACTCTAGGACGCGCCTTATGACCGAAATATTGAATAACATGAAAAGCATCAAGTTGTATGCTTGGAACAAGGCTTTTATGGCTAAACTGAGTCACATTCGTAATGATCTTGAGTTGAATACACTTCGAAAGATTGGTGCAACTCAAGCTGTGGCGAATTTTACTTGGTCTTCGACCCCATTTTTGGTTTCTTGCACAACATTTGCAGTGTTTGTGCTAATTGATGATCGACCTTTGACAACTGACCTTGTCTTCCCAGCATTGACTTTGTTCAACCTATTGACGTTCCCGCTATCAATCTTGCCTATGGTAATCACCTCTATTATTGAAGCTTCAGTCGCGGTGAAGCGTCTTACTGAATATCTCACTTCGGACGAACTGCAAGAGGATGCTGTTCTCTTCCAGGATCCGGTTACACACAATGGCGACGAATCAGTCCGCATTCGAGATGCATCATTCACTTGGAACAAGTATCAAGCTAGCAATGTTTTGGAGAATATCAATCTGAGTGCACGTAAAGGTGAGCTGACTTGTATTGTCGGTCGTGTCGGTGCCGGAAAGTCATCGCTTCTTCAAGCTATTCTCGGAGATTTATGGAAGAGCCAAGGTGAAGTCGTCGTACGTGGCCGAATCGCATACGTTGCACAGCAATCTTGGGTCATGAACGCTAGCGTGAGAGAAAACATTGTTTTTGGCCATCGCTGGGATCCGCACTTTTATGAACTCACCATTGAAGCCTGTGCGCTAGTTGACGACTTCAAGACTCTTCCTGACGGTGACCAGACAGAGGTTGGCGAGCGGGGAATCTCGCTATCAGGAGGACAAAAAGCTCGTTTAACTCTGGCTCGAGCTGTCTATGCACGAGCTGATATTTACCTTTTGGATGATGTCCTCTCTGCTGTGGACTCTCATGTTGGCAGACACATTATCAACAAGGTCCTAGGACCAACCGGTATTCTCAACGGCAAGACGCGTATTCTCGCCACCAACGCTATTGCGGTGCTGCGAGAGGCAGATTTCATTGCACTTATCAGAGATCGCACTTTCATTGAGAAGGGCACATATGAACAATTGATGGCAATGAAAGGAGAAGTGGCAAATCTGATGCGCACAACAACTATCGATGACGATGATGAGAATGACTCTGAAGTTAGGAAAGGCGACTCTAAAAGCCCTATCAGCCTTGATTCAACAACTGCCGATGAGTCTGATATGTCTGAAATTGAGGAAGCGGAAGATGGCCTTGGCGCCCTTGCACCTATCAAGCCCGGTGGTGTTAGAAGGTCTAGTATGGCTACTTTGCGACGTGCCAGTACTGCAAGCTGGCATGGCCCGCGTAGGGAAACTACCGACGAAGAGAATGGTCTCAAAACCAAACAAACCAAGGAAAAAGCAGAACAAGGAAAGGTCAAATGGAGTGTCTATGGTGAATACGCGAAAGAGAGCAATCTTTATGCGGTCGCTATTTATCTAATCTTCCTACTTGCCTCACAGACTGCACAAGTTGCGGGAGGGTTTTGGTTAAAACGTTGGTCTGAAATTAACGAGATAGCTGGTCGAAACCCGGATGTTGGCAAGTACATTGGAGTCTACTTTGCATTTGGATTAGGGTCATCTGCGCTTGTAGTTCTGCAGACATTTATTCTTTGGATTTTCTGCTCCATAGAGGTTTGTTGCACATTCCTTGGCTTAGTCTTATACAGTAGCTTACAAGCCAGGCATCTCGCAAATTCCACGAACGAATGGCATACGCTATATTCCGGTCACCTATGAGCTTCTTCGAGACTACGCCATCTGGCCGTATCCTTAACCGATTTTCCAGTGATATATATAGAGTCGACGAGGTGCTCGCACGTACCTTCAATATGGTAAGGGCATTTCTAGACTGACTGTGGTTGAATATGGCTGATACTCATTTACTATTAGCTATTCGTTAATGCTGCTCGTGCCCTTTTCACCATGGGTGTGATCACATTCTCGACACCGGGTTTTTTGGCAATTATTGTTCCTCTTGGATTTGTCTACATGTCTTATCAAAAGTACTACCTGAGAACTTCCCGGGAACTCAAGAGATTGGATAGTGTCAGTCGAAGCCCGATCTTTGCCCATTTCCAGGAATCTCTAGGTGGTGTATCGACGATTCGCGCATACAGACAAACCAAGAGATTTACCTTGGAGAATGAATGGCGCATGGATGCCAATAACCGGGCATTCTTCCCGTCCATTAGTGCCAATAGATGGCTTGCTGTACGATTGGAGTTTATAGGATCCATTGTCATCTTAGCTGCTGCCGTATTAGCAATCATCTCTGTTAGCACAGGCACTGGCTTGTCTGGTGGTATGGTGGGTTTAGCTATGTCTTATGCTCTACAGATCACTCAGTCCCTCAATTGGATTGTGCGACAGACGGTTGAAGTTGAAACGAATATCGTTTCTGTCGAACGAGTGTTGGAATACGCAAATTTGCCTAGCGAGGCTCCCGATGTGATCTTCAAGAACAGACCTACTATCGGTTGGCCAGCACAGGGTGGCGTGTCATTCCAGAACTACAGCACGCGGTACCGTCCTGAACTCGACCTTGTCCTGAAGAACATCAATCTTGATATCAAACCTCGCGAGAAGATCGGCGTTGTTGGTCGCACAGGGGCTGGAAAGAGTTCTCTGACGTTGGCGTTGTTCCGTATCATTGAAGCTTCGGGCGGCCGCATCAGGTGAGTTTTTTGAGTCTCGAATTTGTATGCATCAGCTAATGTTTCGCAGCATCGATGATTTGGACATATCTACGATCGGTCTTACTGATCTTCGTGGTCGCCTTGCAATCATTCCTCAGGATCCAGCAATGTTTGAGGGGACTCTACGGGACAATCTGGACCCTCGTCATGTTCATGATGATACTGAGTTATGGAGCGTTCTTGGCCATGCGCGTCTCAAGGAACATGTTGCCAGCATGGAGGGCCAGTTGGACGCTGTGATTCAGGAAGGAGGTAAAGCTATTTCATGACCTTTTCACGATTCTCTAAACAGTACTAATCATCTGTGATCGTAGGATCAAACTTGAGCCAGGGTCAGCGACAGCTCGTTTCGCTGGCTCGCGCATTGCTGACGCCAAGTAACATTCTGGTCCTGGATGAAGCAACGGTAAGTGTCCTGCAATGCCAAGTCAAAGACTCTGAATTGCTGACGAAGAAACTATAGGCCGCAGTAGATGTTGAAACTGATGCCTTGCTCCAACAAACCTTACGCAGCAGTATCTTCAAGGATCGCACTATTATCACCATCGCCCACAGAATCAATACCATCATCGACTCCGACCGCATTGTGGTCTTGGATCGGGGTACCGTCGCCGAATTCGATACTCCAGCCGAGCTTCTCCGGCGGGGTGGCAAGTTCTATGATCTCGTCAGAGAGGCAAATCTCTTGGACAGTGATGCTGTAACAAGCATGCTGGGAAAGAAATGATAGGGTCATAGCCATGTTTCGGGGAACCGGGACGCATCAATGGTGGCGCGGAGAAGGGTCGTGTTTGAGTTTTATTTAGGAACCGATCGACAGACTTGCCTGTTCCTCTGAGGATCCTCTTTTCGATTTCTCGCACAACGCTCAGGAAGCGATCAAGATCGTAGGGGGGCGGTTTCTTGATGATCAGGATTACATTGCCAAGATCTCCCAATCATTACATCTATCCGTGCACCACGATGGCACAGTCCTCTTGTTAATTTCATTAGTCTCCTATACAGAAAAAGAAAAAGAAAAAGAAATCAGTGGTGGTATACACTGACCTTGAGGCTGGGAACAAAGGGAGGCTTCGGATGAATGTTCCGCTCATCTCGACCAAGGACATAGCTGAGTCTGGGCCGCATAGTAACTGTCTGTGCGCTAGCAATGTCGTGTTCCACTGCTGTGAAACATCTTTCCATCCCAATGCGATGGAAGTCCCGACAAGATAATTTACTCCTGGCTCGTGTCGTTGGCGATTGCAGTTATATTACATGGATGTTTGGGTCTGATTATCATTTGCACGCTGGTTTTGTATATGGTTCTGCTTTCAAAAGTTGGAGCAAAGCGTGGAACGGTGAAAAGTGGTTGTATATTTCTATCATGTAATTAAACATACTTAGAACAATGGTAAATTTCGACTGTACATCTATTTGTGTTGAGAAAACCTCTCATTAGCTGTCAATGTTGCTGTCTAAATACGACATTGGGAAGGATGATGCCTGCCATTCTTCAGGTCTAGGTACGAATGCATACCTATAAGTCTCAAGGCATCAATGCACTTTACCGGGTGGTTATAGGTGCTAGGTACTATTACATAGCTAGACCCTTTTCATTTCGCATTGACCTTCCTCCTGCACCACTGCTGTGAGGACAGCATACCGCTGGTTTCCATCTGCATTTGGTGTCTTTTCGGTGCGCAATCTCATTTCTAAAACAGGTAGTCAATCAAGATTCTACTGCATACATAATCGCTACGTGGTCTCATATCGTGCGTTCATATTGGACTCGACTCGGACATTAAGACACGAAATCAAGCGTGGAGTACGTAATTCCATGAATTAACTGTAATGTATTAAGACTTTAGTATATCTGCCTCTCTAGATTTCTGGTAACTTTGACTCCTCGACGTCAGAGACGTGATCTCGCTAACGTGGCTTGCAAACCAAATCAGCATGGTTTTACCCTCAAACCCTACAGGGATCCTGATTGGTTAATCTAATACCTCGGTATGAAACCGCTTGCTTTGAATTCAACGCGAAAGTCCAAGAATTAACTAATGAATAGCTTTGTTTCAACATGGCTAACTGCGCACATATTCCATGTTACGTACTGCCTGAGCGAAGTAGTAATAGAAGGTCAAAAAAAATTAGGCGTCTGTACGGAGTACTAGGTACGGATTAGTACGTATCTTCCAAATCCCGAAGACAAGATTATTACAACCGGGGTCTGGATTGAGGCGATTAAGTTCATATGCGGGATAATAGTCCAACCATGTCTACTCAGTAAGCGATATCTATGGAGGTCTCACTCCCTTGATGCAGGCCACAGCGAAGATCTTAGTACGCTGTTATCTATGGATATAATACTTGCTCATCTCGCCTTTCTCTCAAGGCACGCATTATGTAGTATATTCCAGGCACATGTCTCTTTCTTTAGGAAAAGTAGGCGGCCACCTGGGCAAGGGTCCAGACCGACTTCTGAGATAGAGAGCCTTCGAGGCTTGATTTGTGTAACGTGATCAAGATCTCCCGTACATGTAGCTGCAGCACAACGCACACCTGCAGGTCGCTTAGGGCTAGCACCTTCTGACCTTCCGCAAAGAACGTATCAGTAGCTAGGTAGAAGTTGTGGGTAGCGGCTACTGTCCCTGGCCGAGTACTTACCAGGCAGTCCACCGTTGGTCAGTAGTAGTGCCTATGCATCGCTTCGTAACGTATTACCAGAGTTGGAACGTTGTGACGAACTGCGCACCGCTAGATGCATGGTAAGTGATATCATCCCTTGCTTCTGGGTGGCTATATCTAACAAACCAAACATAACTCAAAATTCAGCACTGACTAAGACGCCTTCCATTGGGTTGTTGAGTGAAGCCACACGTAACTGCTCAAAGGGGAAGTGAGTTACCCATAAAAGGCCCAGCGCGTAGTAGATCAAGAGGCAAGAACCACGCGAGTCGCCTAGATATCACACGCATTAGCGGCATTAGGCTAGCTAGGTATGTGGTGTGGTAATAGGATCGAGAGTTGTCAATAGGTTCGTTGAAGATCGATCGAGGATCCCTCATGACCGGCTGAACTCTTTGCCCTATTTTTATAGCGGCTTGTGCATCAGTCCGGAAACCACAGGCTAGAGACTGAAAGTTTGCCTTCAATGGGTGGACCCTACGTAGCCGTGGATGCCATGCGTGCGCCGTAGCTGCAGAACCAGCCACAGATAGAGAGTTAAGATACATGTTGAACAGTAGTAGTTCCGTACCGGGAGAGATCAAGTTTGCGTTACAATATGTTTACAGAAAGGCTAGGCGCTTTTAGGGCAGAGTGGCGCCAATCCCTAGCGTCCGGGAAGCAGTTCCGTGAGAGCCTAACGAAGTCGCTCCAATCAATGGGCATTCTTTAGGGCTAGCGCCATCACGGACCAGCGCTAAATCTGTAGTAATTGGATCCGATCACTGGCTAGGTCTGTGGCCATTTCTCCCTTTTCATGAATTCTGCTCTTCGGCTCTTGGCTCCTGCTTGATGTAGCGTGCTGCACACATGGCGAAGCCCCTTCCACTTTGGTTCTAGCTTCGGCGTTCATCAGAACGGCGACTACAGGGTTGGCGCTCAGTAGACGTGTAAGCTGGTAGATCTTAACGACTACCATCTTATCCTGCGTGCGTTAATTGTGTGGACTCCTCAAGCGGCGTCCAAAAATAAGAGACTTGCCATATCTGGATAAACCTCCGACGCGCAGACAGGTGTTCCCCATATATTGCATTTTGGTATTGCATATGAAACTGTCGGTCGCGGCATAAATCTTTTCTACATCCTTGAAGAGCCATATGCTCTGCTCTTGATGGATTTGTAGTCTATTCATCACGGCAGACACCCACGTCCGCGGAGCTATTTTTCGGACCGGTTTCTGTGACATTTCTGTCCAGCCAAATGCGGAGAAGGTGTAGCGTGTGATAATCTGCATGCATCGACTCTGTGTGCATGCTAGCGAGGGGCTAGTGCCCTCTAGCCCGGAGCCGTTATGCAAGGCAGTGTCGAAACCGTGACGGTGAAAGTACAACTGCACGAGCCAGATAGAGCCTAGCTCACAGCGTATTTGGAATTGTCTTACTAGTTTTTAGCCTGGGTAATATAGTCTCTGTACTAGTAGATCATGGGCTCTCAGAGTCGAAACCCGGATTATGGAATCGATTGACGGTATGGATCGACGGATCTCAGGTACTACAATCGGGACATGCAGAGTACTAGCTCTAGTCCTACTGCTTAGTAACATATATGGAGCCTCTTGAGGTAGTTGATCAATACGAAGATGCAGTAGTTCGACTGGAGAACCGATGGAATGATCGTCGAACTGAGGCGTCTGGTGGCCCCCAGAATGGATCCCATACGTAATGCCGTCACTTCTCACTGAAAAGCAGAATCATGTGAACAATATGGCGCGTTGTATACTCCGAGAAAGCTCCGAGAAACTCAGAGAAGATGATTGAATACGTTTTTAAGCATGATCCGGATTTCCTAATACGGTTAGCGCTAGATTCCACTCGGACGAAGGGCTTTTCGACGGGAGCTTCCGAGCCCGCTCATCCAAACCTTCCATTTACGATGCTGTACAGACCCGACTGCTTGGGTCAGATCAGATCTCTGTATCTAGATCTTCCGTCGATTCATGATGGTGGCTAAAAGTTAATGCAATTATATGGATATACCTTCGCTGATTTTCTCCTTTCAACCTGGATATTAGATGTTCAACTCGGAACACGAGTCAATGTAACTACCCATCCCTAGGTACATCCGACTTATGCTAGGACTAGAAACCTGAGCTGGTGACTATTTGAGCCTGCAAACCATGAGTCGATCATTGCTATCCGGAGCGGACTTTACTCTGCACTACAAGAACCCTTTTCACAAGCGAACCTAGGACTAGACAGTAGTAGGCATAAGTGCGTACCCCGCTGTACCTTTTTCGGCCTGCTACATACGCGGAAGATCCGGCTTTTTTTAATGCTCTCACGGCTATCAAAGATCGAGCAGGCTCATGACCGGGCCGTATAGCTGATGATCAAAGAAGCATCTGCTATAGACCTTTGTGACAAGGCTATCATCTTCAAGAAGCCTTCAGGTTTTCGGTAAATATTATATAAACACATCAAACTGTGGAATCCTTGGTTTTAACACAGTGTACGGCATACAGGTACTTACAGCAGTTTGATAGTTAGTTTGCAGCTCTACCTGTGGCTGTATATATAACTACCTACGGACTACCACGTACAGTTAGACTTGAAACTTCATGAAGCACAGCTGACCAAGTCTAACGCCAACGTCAGTCGGATGGACTGAGAATACCCCAAGACTGAAAATTGAGACAGTCTCCGCTCTCTTCAGCTTCCCATCTCACACCATCAAAGTTAATTCATTGCCCGCTGCTCCATCACTGCTATGCATAGCATCTGCGGGCTACGATATGGTTTTTTTTTAAACTCTCTTTTGAGAATCCCCCTAGTTTCCTGCATACGTCGATGGCTTGCATATGATAGGCAGCAGTCTCATTATTACTTACATTGGCCATCTTTTTTTTGATGCTATATTTTAATTATGGAAATAGTCTAGCAGATGAGCAAATACTTATCAATGCCAGCAATTGGTTTGACCAAGCGTCTCAACCTTTCGACTCGATGCAAGGGTGTACAGGAGACCACTGCCCCTTGACTTATCTGATGCCCTAAAGATCACTCCGACCCTAACCCTCGAGATCACTCCCAGGACCCCTGATTATCCTTAAAGATGGGTAAATCATTTGAGGAACTGAAGATCAATTCGATATTTTTTGAATTTATATACTGGTATACAGAGAATTATTCCCAAGTTAGCACGCCGTCAAAATTGTGAAGGTTTGAGCGAATTTTCGTAGTATACAATCAGTCTTGGAACACAGAGGTCCATACTGCTACTGGATTAGGAAGTACGCCATCATAATTTTCAAAGTCATAAGCAAGCTAGCACGTGAAGAAAATATGCATCATCAGCCCGCATTTCTTTGAAGAAACAGACGAACAGTCTGTGCGCGCATGACATCAAAGCTCACCGTAATTTTTGTAAGTCCTACTAAACTTCCGGCGGTTTTCTAGTATGTGACTTGGGAAAAAAAAAAAAAAAACCGCATACTGTGTGATACTACGACATTATGAACGAGGCACATGAGCTAATCCAATACACCTTCTTAACCCTGTTTCTGCCATTGCCTCAGAAACTTAGGGAGTCATGGCTGTAGTCTTATCTTGGAACTGGGTATGTACATAGTATAGCGAGATGAGATCTGAGTGGAATGACTTTCCGACACCCGATCACCGAGTTCGGCCGTAGAGTGTGATTCCCATAATGACTCGCCATTTGAACGATAAACGCAGTAATGTGATAGCCAAATCAGTCGTACTGCTTTACCCACAGACATAGCAATCTCATTGGCCAACTAGGGAATAAGGGACGCCAAGTGTTCATCCATACAAGAAGTGAGGCCGAGTACTTGCCTCTTCATGTTTTGTAATTAAAACGTCTGAGCGTGTAATCTAGATCGCGGATCGGACGCCGTATTCATACATTTGATACGGATCGAGCCTATAGGAATGACTTTATTTTCAGGGTTTTCACGAACTGAAAGTGTGATGCTGTCATAGCTTACCCTTGGGAGCTTCTGGCCACCAATGGATGTCGGAAGAAATCTAATCCTTGTCTTCGCATATTTGACAGACTGGGGTCATGTCACATAAGGAACAGAAATAGAGAAAGAGGAACTACTACTGGCCATACGGAAGAAGGTTGGCTTAGTTAGTGTGTGAAAAAAAGGTCAAATAGGGTTCTCTCGGTGTGACTTGACATAGTGGAGACCTGAAACCAGGTTACAACCCTAAATGTCTGTGCTTTTCTTACCATGACTCGAACGTTCAGTACGTGATGAAATGAGGGATCTGTAGAATAATACATTTTGCATCGCTATCGTGTAACTCACAATGATTCCATTTCTATGAACCCGAGAACAAGAGTCCTCGACACAGCACGAGTTTCCTCCATGTTACTAGAGGATAACTAGGTAGATACAGGTCGTTATATACCTGCCTTGGCGTACTCGGAATTTTCTACTTAATCCAGCACATTCGCTGTAGCTATGACAAATAGGATCGACGATCGCATGCATACTCAGACCTTCTTAACGTATCAACGGTATGTTATAGTTGCCTATAACTGGAAAGTGCACAGCTTTGATACTACATACCAGCGATTGCTATGGACCCGAATGGTCGGAACGAGGCGATGGTTTCAGCTGTCATCCGTGAATTGATTTTCTCCGTCATGATGAAACTCAATGAATGGCCAACATGATTGGTAGCGCAAGCCTCTATCGCTCATTTAGTGTCAACTAATACGGTAGTCCGAGCGTAGAACGAGATTCACCAGGCTAGTACCCGGTCCCCCGGTCCCGCCTCCACGGCCTCAAGGCTCACAAAGTACCTGGTCTGACCTTGGGTGATTACAACCTATTCCTAGCTTCTATCCAGCTTGGCATGACCGAGTCTTGATTGTAACCTTTTTGAAAGTCTAAAATCTGGGGACAACAGCGGACCGAAGCGGGCGGCCGGATTCGAGAATGCCTAGTGACAAGTCAAACCCCCGATGTTGGAATTTTGATAAAGACGAAATGTATTACTACCTAGGTAGTTATGTGGGTTAGCAGGACTAGTACAAATAAACCGCGGAATTATGATGCTATACAGCTCCGGCCTCGCCACATGGGCCAGCAATTTATCTGGCAATGCTCGATTCCTTAGCTTAGCCGGAGCAATGTGACAGCTACATCCATTTCCGGCATTGTCCGGTCAAATCATCCGGCGTCTGGGATTGTGTAGATCTTCCGCTACAAATCAATGATTTAAGGGAAGTCAAGCTATGGAGATAAGTATACAGCTGATATGTGGGGGTACTCAGGTGGAAACATGCTGAGATGGGATTCAAAAATACTCAATTAGGAAAGAAAGACATTTCTCGGCGTATCTCTTTGTACTAGAGATGAATGTAAAATACGAGATATTAGTGTAGTTCTTACACTTGCCTAGGATAAACTGCGCTCTGCAAACGCACAACATCGAGCATCACTTATCAGTCTTTTTCTCAATCGCGCCCCTCCGCAATTTGTTAATCCACATGTTTGGGACTGGAGCTTAACCGTTGACAATTTCTTTTTCTTCTTCTTTCCTTTTTTTTTTCCGTTTTTATTTGTTATTCCACGTATGCCGTACAGATCCCAAAGCCACGAATTGATATTTCTTGCATCTGCCGCTGTTTTCACGCTAGCCTCTCTCTGAAATACGCTTGTCTCTAAAGCTGCCCTTTGCCTCTTTTTCCAGCGCGGAGTATTTGTACCTCATACATCCTGTGATAAGATCAGGAGCTTTCTTGTTCTGGTGTTCGTTCCGCCATCCCTTCCTTAATGTGCCATGTTAAGCAGTAGTGTCTTTGGCCTGTTTCGTGTAAAGACGCCTCACTTAAGGGTCCGGCCAATCGCTGTGGCTTGCTCATACAGTCTAAGCTCATGCTTATTGTAGATTATCAAGCCGCAGGATCTTCACCTACGTTGTACGCATTCGCCATTCGTTGCCTATCATTGTCCCGGTTGACTCCGCTAATATGTAATACAAGTCACGTAATACTTAGTATGGTATCTTGAGTCGAGACCACCTGCCGTAAATGTTGAAGTACGTCTTGATCAAAAGGTTTGGTGGCGAGCCATTGGTACAAAAGTTACAGCTAAATATATGATCCCTGTATGATCATTGATGGAAAAAGGAATTCTGTATTATGCCAGCCACGAGTCCAGCCAATTACCATCGCCGGGGGACTATTTCTGTATCTCCGACAGATCGGACTAAGGTTTAGCTTATATCTGTTGGCGTAATGGGGTGCTGTGGTTTACTATTACTAATGACCCTTAGCATTGACCTACAAAAATCGGTGCCGTCTTGAAACCTCCGATTAGTTTTACTTTCCAGCTTCTTCAAGGGATGGTCAGTGCTAAGAGCTATAGTATAGTCAAACTTCGTTCCAAATTATCCAGAAACGAGCTACAAATGCATTGGTTCAAAAGCAATGAGCGACTTACAACGTTGAACGGCTGGACTCTTGTGCTGCTAGTCACAGGGATGATCCCAGTAAAACTCAATCTTACAAAGATGCCATGTAATGGGATTACGTGTTTGAGAACCATCCTTCGATGGCAATGACATTGGGATGGAATGTACTCGGGAATTCCGAGGGCAAAGTCTACTCTGTGCCAAAAAGTAGGAGATAATGGCCCAGCTAGACCCGCAAAGAGGCAATCTCCGAAGACAAAATCGTGGAGTCAATGCTGTGGATGGGGATATTGACTATTTCAGTTTGAGAATTGACCGCAGGTCGGGAGAAAGAGTGAGGAGAAATTCTAATTTAGCTTTAGTGAAAGTCACGCTACAAAAGATCTACGAGTGGATCTCCATCACAGCAGTGGGTATTTTGCCAATTCGTTATGCTCCAGAGGTTCTGAAGATACTGCAGACGCCACACTTGAGATAGTCTTTCTGCGCTGAAATCTGAGGCCTATGCATACAGCTGCGATCTCATCGAAAACCCAAAAGCACATCGAGATCGGGCGCCTCATGCACGATCAAGGAAAACCTGTTGTCCGTGATATTCTGTGTTCAAAGGAAAGCTATGTTGCTCTGAAGTATACGCAGTGCCGTCCGTTTCGTACCTGAGTAGTGATCACTATTGTATGATGTTTAGTAATATAGCTGTAGGTACTATATACCTACGTAATTTCCCCTTATATTTTAGATATACGAAGGACTAAAGATCTATTTCCAACAAGAGAACAGAGTGCATAGTTAGTTCACTGCGATTTACATTCAGCTGCTATCCCTCGCTTTGGCTGGTGCATGTACGAATCTCTAATTGGATGTAGACAATCGATCATAAAACCGAGGTCAAATGGAGACTACCATGTTTGTACTTGTGCAGTAATGCTTCGTCGTCTCACTCCGCCCGCAACTGTGGCTGTTTGTTGAGTATCAAGTATAGATCGCGCCGGTGCCAGAAGCTGGGCCTGTCAGAATTAGGTCTCTCTGACAATCCGCACTGGCATGACGCACCGATACCCCTGTAGTGTAACCTCTCACCCTTGTAAGCTGTCTGTCGCTCATCAGGGATCCATCATCCCTGTACCCGAGCCACGTCTAGCTTGAGATTTAGTGGCTCTATGGGGCCCGGATGGGCGCGGGAAAGCTTTCAATCTGTCCCGGGAAGGGCTAAAGAGACACTCGGACGCCACGGTACCGCATCACTCCGTCTAGACTTTTGCATTTTAGTCTCTGTACTAGAATTTAGTGTACCCGACATGGGGTGTGTTTCCCCACCGATCTCTCCATCCAATACGAGAGATCCGTGGAAAATAAATGCGGCCGCAGTGAACTAATGCCGCTAAAAACTAATTTGTACCATGTTATTCTGGCGGGTCGAAGGGCCGTGCCGTGGAGATGTCGTTCAGCCTGAGATCTGTTAAGCGGTCATGGGCAAGGTATATCAATGCCGTGCCGCCTCACCCTCTCAACAGCTTCATTCATTCATCAACATCTCCCTACAATCTACTTTCATCTGCTTGGTTTCTTTTCTTCTCTGCACCTACTTCAAGCTCTTCCTTACCCTCCAGAAGTCTTCTATATACACACAGAGGCTTCCTGACTCGTTCACTTCTTTATCAAGAGCTTTCAAGCCTTCTTAATATCCTGGGTGGCCGTTGTGCTTATTGCTGTTTGGTTGTATCAAATCTGCACCGTCAGTTTGCTCGTTGCATTCCTCTTCCCTAGAGATCATTTTTGGCTGATCTCGATGAGATATACAGGAAACCCTCTTTCCCGTCGAACGATCTCTTCTCCCAACAAGCTACCATATTTGATCAGAACGATTTGTTGGGACTCAAGCACATACGACTACTGCTGTAGCATCTGTTTGCCTACATCTCTCGAGGCTAAATAGGAGAAACGCCTGGATACAGTCAAAATGACAATCCGAGATTCTCCATCTAGCCGCGATGGTAAAAAGCAAGCAGACGCAAGCGCATCTCTCCAACATCAGGTTTATAGGCCGTTTGAAACTCCCGAACCTGTCTGTATTCTCTCGTCTATCTCAAACTAAACCATACTGACGGCACTTAGGATGTTGTCTTCACCGGCACTGTTCCCACGCACTGGGCTATGATGTACGTTGACCGATCTGGAAATGTCCGAGAAATTTCGAATCTGCCTACGCCTATTTTTGATTCCCGTGCGCGAGACGCATTTGCATATGCACAAGGCCTTTTGCCGAATGGGCAAAATTCTCTGCCTTCTCCGCATACGGCCTACCGTCCGGGTCAAAGAGTCCATTCTTCACGTTCTGGACGAACAAAGCGGCGCAGGACTGGGTTCCGTGAAGAGCCACTCAATGTTGAAGTTGTTGAAGCTCTCGAAGACGCAGAGGATCAGGTCCCTCTCCAGATTGGTGATACGAAGAAAGTCACTGCCTTTTATACAATGGCTTTTAAACGGCTGCAACAGATCAACTGCCGTCTACTGGCTAAGAACATGATTAAAATTATCGAGCCTCGTAAGCAGGTCAAACACCCATACAATGGCGGAAGAAAACCCGGCGGAGCACCTGGTGAGAAGGGAGATCCCGAAGACACAAAGCCTGACTGGTGGCCTCGCGATGTTATCCACAAGGAGCCTGACCACATTAAAAAGGATTGTAAGAGCAATCAAGTTTCCAGTATCAATTTTACTGATTCACTAACCGATAAAAATACAGATCGTGTGAAGCTTCTTGTTCATCTTGTTCAAAACCTTCTTCCCATGGGAATTACAGCAGATTTACTTGAGGAAGCTGTCGGCGATACCAGGAGACATCTTGTACCCGAAGATAAGGCCGAAGAAAAAGCTTTGATGCTAGACGAAATAATCCGCGTCAGAAAGATTGAGGAGCGGTATCTAAGGAATGAAATTGGTATGTGCGGAGAAGTTCATTAAGCCCAGACAGACCGCTGATTGTGTCCAGATGGAACCACACAGGTTTATGTTACCGACCACGACGGAGCTAGGAGAGGAGAGGACGAATCTGACGATGAGGCAGAGCCGAAAGTCATGACTCCTCCTCAGAGTGTTAGTTCTTCACCACATATGCATCAACTCGAAACCTCTCAGAGTCCTATAGACGTTGTCAGTATGCCTCAGCACGTATCGCCACTAGCGACTACCTCGAGCTTCCAGATGCCTGCTGAATTAAACTTTACAAACCCGGGACAACAGACACCAGATTTCGTATCTACGCAGCCTGAATTTGGTCGTCGTAATCTGGCTCATACGCCAATAGCAGGTCCGCTGCTAACCCCGACTCACAACCAGTTCATGGAGCCCTCGCAATTCACAGAGACCAGCCCAACAAACCACCTACACACTGTTAGCCCGGCACATGCACAAGCAGATCCTTCTGTGTCTTTTACCGGCTGGTCTCCCACGTTTCAACAAAACATGTTTTCTCCAGTCGACTACAACGGAGCTGGTCGTCAAATGCCACATCACATGGTCTATCCGTCATATGGGCCATATTCTTCTCAAGATGTTTCTCAAACTTTTGCAGTCCCAGAAGTTTCACGTCCCCGAGATTATGACATGGCAAACATGTACAACCACCTGCCTTTTCGGACTGGTTCTCTGAGTCACCCACACATTGCGCACCGGCGTGATAGTGGCGATGGCAGGTCAGGCATTTAAACGAGTTTCGAGCGTTTCATATATTCGGAAGTTTAGCGATGCTCAGAATTTTCTTTCAGCCTGCCTTATACTCCTCCCTGAGTTTCTGTCTATGATTAACAAGTACACAATGCGAACGTTTCGGTCTGCGTCTTTTGGCGATTTGGTTTCCTTTTCTTACGGTCGAAATACTTCTTTTCTTGTCGATAAAGGGATTATGTTGTTTTTGCTCTCTTTTTACTTTTATTTATTTTGTCTTTGTTCGTCTTTTGTACAAGACTATTAACCCATTTGAGGGCCAAACAGACACGAAAAAAGGACTGGCCGAACAGTACGGTCTGTTGTTAGCTACGAGAATATGATGATGACGAATGATACTTTACTTAGGTTTATTCTAGGCTTAACCAAGTATTCTTTACGCCAACCCAGGATGCCATTAGTGCACGTCGTAAGAATACTTCTCGTCGCTATCCCAAATTGGTAATTAGCCGACAACGTGATGTTATTGGTTTAGATTGTGGACCCCAGAGAATGCTTGGGGAATCCCCGCAAATTCCTCCAGGAGATTCTTTCTTATACTTCATCCGACGATAAGACAGATTTGACGTGACTATCGCCGCTGCATGATTGTCCACTTTTCTCGCGCTATCAAACACCAAGCTATAAGCAGTTCGGATCATCATGTTTCATCAATGGCAGCAGCATGACCCTGAGCAACGCCCCCGTGTGGCGAGGACGCGAACGGGGTGTCTGACATGTCGGTGAGTGCCACATCAAGCTGTAGCACGATGCGGTGAAGGAAAAAGAAACGAATACGAACTCTGAGTCTCTGACTTTGCATATAACAACGATAGGCGGAGAAAAGTCCGCTGTAATGAAGTCCACCCCAAATGTGGACATTGCTCACGACTGCACCTCTCATGTACTTGGCCACCGGATTATTCTTTCGCTGTGCCAGGTACTGTTAAAGTATCCAAGGCGAAGTCGAAGCCGAAGCAAGAGAGTCGGGAGAAAAGACAATCGCAACAACAACAAGTGCAAGGAAAATCAAAGTCGAGATCACCGTCGCCACAGAAACAACAGCAGCTTATATCAATACAAGAGCAAAGCGTGCAATCACCTCAACAGCCACCGATCATCCCGGAAGCAGATTTCAACGAGATCTTCAACTATGCGAGCTTCCTCTGGGACAATGACTCGCCTACGATTTCGTTCCCCACGGGTTCATCGCCCTTAGACAGCTTGAATACACCGCATGATCAACTACAACTAGCCATGCCTTTAGCTGTATCGGAGACCATGAAAAGAACGGCCTCAGCAGTCGTGCCACCTGCGTTTACGAGTGATAGATGGGTCAGTGACAATGGAAGATTCACACCTGCTGCCTCTAGTGTGAATGTCAGCGAGTCGGAACTGTGGAATTACTTCTCTCGGTCTACTGCTCCTCCGATCTTGGCTCCATTAGAGACGAGCTCCCGATGGTCTCGGATGCGGAAGATGTTGATTCATATGTGCAAAAAGTCGGAGATGGTCAAAAACGCGGTCATGGCTTTTGCTGCGCTGCAATTCGAGTCGCCACGCTCAGGTAGCCGGACTATACACAGCCAATACTATTCTATGTCACGAGATATGCTCACTCAAGTTCTTGCTGAGGTTTCAATGGATCAGAAACGTCTAGCGGTTGAACTGAGACACATTCTGGCTACCGTGTTTCTGTTGACCTATATCGACCTTCTAGATGATGACGTGTTCAAGGCACATGGCAATCTTCGAGATGCTTTTCATGTGATTCAACGGGTTCGAAATGAGAGCCTTAGTCTAACAGGTTCGCGCTACTATCTTTTGTATTTCAGTGCGTTTTGCTGACTATGCTTCACAACTAGAAAAATGCTTAGTATCCTGGTTGCGACTTCTTGATGGCCGCGCCGTTAGTGCTGGAGGAGAGGGCCTCTTCCTCGACCAAGATGATAACAACTTACTACCAGACATGGATTCGCCTCCCGATACTATTGATGGTGGTCTGGAAAACCCGGAGACCATTCTAGAGGATGTTCTTACGCGTCCAGCTTCGGCGTTCTTCCAGAAAGTACAATCCTTCATGGGTCGTATTTCACGAATCGACCCTTGGCACCGCTCACGTGGGACTGTGGACGATGAGACTGAAGTCATGATGATTGCCCAAAAGATCAGCAAGGATATCAAGGCTCTTTGGCACCAGCGACCGCCACTCATGGACCACGCCGTAGCATGCAAGTTAGTGCCGCCATTGCTCTCTCCATCATTAGCGAGCACATTATCGAGGGCGTTGATGGTATGCTACGCCAATTATCACGCTTCCTTTGTGCATTTGCATCGCGTCGCATATAAAAGTAAGCCCCCCATTTGATGGTTGTCTAATGCCGTAGCTAACCTAACCACTCGATAGACCTTCCACGAACACCAGACCTCGAAACAGCCCTCTACGCCATCCAGGAGGTCACAGAGAACCTTATGCGCATGCCGCCTAGTGTTCCGCCGGATATGGCGATGACGAGCTCGATCGACCCTGTTTCAGAATCTACATCCAGCTCCCCCTTGCCGATCAACATGCTCTGGCCTCTGTTGATGCTCGGCGTAGAATCTGACAACGCGCACCAACGGGCCTGGGTGATTGCAACCATGAAGAGTATGGAGAGCATCGTTTCCAATGCTGGAATTACGGCCGATGTACTGGAAGAAGTGATTAAAAGACAGGATGAGGCGGGGCAGAGAATGGATATTCGACAGGTTATGCACGACACATTTACGAGGGCATTTGCTATTGTCTAGTTCATACGTGGAGTGACCATTATTAGAATGGGACACAGAAGTTACGGATGAAATTATGAGTTTTTTGTTGAACGATTTACATAGCATATATACGCCTCACCTTCCTGACTAGTGCGTTTGAAGCATTATTACTCTCTTTGGTTTAAGGAGCTTAGCTGTTATTTCTTCTACAAGTCGAACAACGCAAACAACCTTGCCATCAGCTCATCGTGGAAAGATTTAGTAATTCACAGCAACCCCTCAACTGCCATTAACCAGGAACACACTCGGCCTTGATGCCGCCTAGCACGGAGAACCTCCGCTCGCTTACTTTCCCAAGACGGAAATTCAAGACCTTTCCGTTCTCCAGGAAGTTGGGGTAGTCACAATCTGCTATCTTTTCTAGGAGTTCGTATAAGAAGAGAATTTCTGCAGTCACACTCGGTTCAGCTGTAAATTTCATTTGAATCTGTTGTTGTTGGTGTTATAGGCCTTGAAATTCAAGACTCAAGTGCATTCATAATAGACAAGATGGGATCCGTCAACAAGACCGGAACTCCTTACCCTCCCGGTATTCACGTTCCCAGCTTGACCTGGTTCAAGTCCGACGAAACCCAATCCATAGATTGGGCCATTCAAAAAAAGCACCTCGAGTTCCTAATCAGCAGCGGCCTACCGGGCGTCGTCATCTGCGGCACCAACGGTGAAGCTGCAGCGGTCACCCCCCAGGAGAAATCAAAGCTCATAAGCCTCGCACGATCAGTTGCGCAGGATCTTGGACGACCAGAACTTGCTATCACCTGCGGCACATACGGTGGTTGCACTCAGGCGATCATTGAGGATACAAAAGTGGCTGCGGAAGCTGGTGCAGACTTTGCGCTCGTTTTGGTGCCTTCTTTCTTCCACTTTGCAATTGATCAAGACGCCATTATCGGCTTCTTTCAGGAGGTTGCTTCTGCTTCACCCATTCCTATTATCATCTATAACTTCCCTGGGGTTGTGAGTGGATTAAATGTGAACTCTGAGATGTTACAAATTCTGGGTGATCACCCCAATATTGTTGCTGTCAAGCTTACCTGCGGTACTATTGCGTCCGTAGCGCGAACCGCTGCCAAATTCGGTCCGGGTCTGGACTTGAAAGATAACAAGTACGCTGGACAGCCGCAATTTGTTGCTCTTGCTGGTCAGAGTGACTGGTTGGTTCCTGCCTTGAGTGTTGGGGGCACTGGTTGTGTCACTGGTATGGCAAACTTGTATCCCAAGGTTAGTACCTCTTCTGTCGAGAACTATGTGGAAGAATTCTTGTCGGTTGCTAATTTCATGTGTCGACAGACATGTATCGAGATTTTCAACCTCTATGTCGCCGGCAAAAAAGCCGAAGCTGAGGAACTCCAGATCAAGCTCGCCAGCGTCGAATGGGGCTTTGGAAAGGGAGGTATCAATGGCACAAAATGGGTCGTCGGGAAATTCCTGGGATACCCAGAGGAGAGCACATGGTGTCGACGACCGTATCCCAAGTTCTTGGATAATGGGAAGCGGGAATGGATTGAGAATACCGTGAAACCGCTTCAGGAGATCGAGGCCGCTCTAGTCAAGAGGGGCTGAACCCGTTGAATCTGTTGTTCTTGTCGATGTTACCTGGCACCATATGATAGATAATGATCAAGACACTTGCGACCACAGCCACAATTAGGCAGGTGTCGCTGAAGACTTTCAACGAATAGAATGATAGGAGACCGCGGAGTCATTGTGTAAAATGTAGAACCCGATTCATTTCTAATTTTCTTATGATTTAGGGCCGAAGTAAAACATGAGTCACAGTGAATCAGAAATAAGCCTTGGCTGAGGCTTGTAGAGTTCTCGGGCTTATCGGGGACCCTATCGGGGCTGATAGCGATGACATAAATAAGCTCTTTAACTTTCACCCGCCGTTGTTTGTCCCGCCACAGCTCGTCGCATTAGAATTTTGAACATCACACAATGGCGAACAACGGATCGCAGGCCGAGGACTTGCTGAAGGGACCTCTATACGGTGAGTACTGTTTTAGGAGAGATTACCGATGTCGCTGGGGGCTCAATAAAATGACTGTGTTCTTTATACCTAGTCTACGACCTCCCCTCTAAGCTTCTGTCAAATCTGACGATCAAATCCCACGCGCAACCTGTCACCGCGCCTTCGACGGAGCCGGCTGCTACTTCTGTCGGGCCTTCTGATCGGGAGGCCGCTATCCCAACGTCAAATTCGTGTACACTCTGTCAAACATCTTTTCAAAACGTGCAAGAACATCGTGAGCACGCTCGATCAGACCATCATCGATATAACGTCAAGGCACAACTGCGGGGCAACCGACTACTGAACGAAGCGGAATTCACCAAGGCGATCGGGGAAATCGACGAGTCGATATCGGGTTCGGAGAGCTCGGAGTCAGACGACGATGAAACCGAACCGCAAGTGTCCGATTCAAATTTAGTGGCGCTATTAAAAAAACAGGCAAAAATATCGCAGGACGAAGACGAGACGCCGCAGGAGAAAAATGCGCTAGACAGGCAGCCCATAATATGGTTCTCAAACCCTGACCTTCCTGAAAACACGGCCTTAGGAGTTTACAAAGCCATTTTCTCCAATGAAGAGCAGCAAGAACCGGAGCATATCGTTGATTCCTTGCGGAAGAAGCAACTGGAGCCTATCAGACGGGTGAATAATACCGACAAAGATCCGTTGAACTACGGGCCACATATTTTCATGTGCATGATAGGTGGTGGCCATTTTGCTGCTATGATCATCGCACTCGCTCCTGAGATACAAAAAAGACAGGGTGGCATTGAAGAGCGTCAAGCTAAAGTCCTCGCGCACAAGACTTTCCATCGCTATACAACGCGTAGGAAGCAAGGCGGCGCACAATCTGCCAGCGATGCAGCCAAGGGTGCTGCGCACTCGGCTGGTTCGAGTCTAAGAAGATACAACGAGATTGCACTAGAGAACGACATACGTTCTCTCCTCAAGGACTGGAAAGTGATGATTGACACAGCACAGCTCATTTTTGTTCGAGCCACGGGAAACACCAACCGGAAGACTTTGTTCGGCTCATATGAAGGCCAAGTACTTCGAAATAATGACCCTAGATTACGAAGCTTCCCGTTTAGCACCCGTCGTGCCACCCAAACGGAATTGATGAGATGCTTCAAGGAGCTCACTCGTGTGAAAGTTAGCCAGATCGATGAGGCTGCTTTGGCCGCTGCACAAACGAAACAGCGTGAGACAAGTGCAAAACCCGATAGACCAGCTCCCCAGCCAAAGGCACCAAAACTGTCTGAAGAGGAGGAGGCTGCAATGCTACATACGTCACAAATTCAAGCGCTTATTCGTCGATCAAAAGCGCCAGCTCTCCTGTCTTATATCTCAAACAACTCTATACCTCCGTCTTTCAGATTTTTCCCTGTAGATGCACTCCAAAACCATCATGCACCTACTCCACTACATCTTGCCGCCAGCTCAGATTCCCCGGCATTAGTTGTCTCTCTTATTACAAAAGCCAAGCTTGATCCTACTATAAAAAACAATGAGGGAAAGACGCCCTTTGATCTTGCTGGAGATCGTGCCACCCGTGATGCGTTCCGAGTGGCGAGGCATGAATTAGGCGAATCGGCCTGGGACTGGGAAGCCGCGCATGTGCCATCCCCGATATCTCAAGCTGAAGTAAGCCAGCGTCAAGCGAAGGAGAAAGAAGAAGCTGCGAAAGAGGAAGCTAGTCGGCGTAAAGCCGAGTTGGAACGATTGAAAGCTGAAGATGCTGCTAATGCTGCTGCCGTGGAGAAACGAAAGAATGCCGGCGGCAAGAAATTGGCTTCTCTGGACAAAACGGCGACAGAGAGGCGAGAAGACGAAATGCGTGGAATGACACCCGAAATGAGGATGAGGTTAGAAAGAGAGCGTCGTGCTCGAGCTGCTGAAGAGAGAATTCGGCGTATGCAAGGACGTTGAAGAGTGGTTTGATGCGTGCCTTACTTCCCAACCTATTACACAGCAGGTGCTAGCTGCGTATAGCGATGACCGCCCACGATAATGGAGTCATAGCCTGTCGGAGGTGGTCCTCTTTTTTAGTAGTTCTTATACTTACCCCATCTTTAGCATGCCTCTTACAGGGTACTGCAAATTTCGTGAATCTAGTAGCATCCACTTTAGATATACCCTGTACGCAATCGACCGAAAATATATTATGATATAGAATCAAATGACCATCAATCGAAGATTTAAAGAATAGATGGAAATAGAAAGATGAAATACATCTTAGGAAGGAGCTGCCCTGGAGGAGCCGCTCGCACCTTCTTCAGTTACCATCTTCACCCGTATGCACCTTCCTGGCGACAACCAAATCTTTCAAACCGCACCTTTTCCTATAATATCTGCACACCACAAGCACGGCCTTTCGGAACTGTTGTTGGCAACCATCTTTAGACGATGGCGATGCTCGAGTGTGTCGGAAAACTGTACCGATGGGACCCCCTGACCAAGCAGGCCACTGATCCGCACGCAATCTCGGCCTTTCAACCGTTGATTGTTGGTCGAAACAGAAAATTATCGTATGCTTTCAATGTCTGTTACTTCCTATTAGTAAATGGCTAATTCGCTAGTCAATATGTGTTCGACGACGAATGTGTCTCCAACCATCACCTTCGGATTTACACGGTAATTTACGATCTCGAAGATCCTCTGGATGTAGCTCCATTGGTTTATGCACAGGACATCTCTACGAACGGTACTTTCTGGAATGGGCAGCGTATTGACAAAAGGAACGGTGGAGCTGTTCTTCTTAGTGATGGTGATATTCTTCGGCTGTCTTCCAAGAGTTTCCTCGAGTTCAGGTCTGACTATCAATCCAAGAGACCACTGAATCTTACCCAGCAGAAGGAAACTATGGTTAGACACGTGCATTTCATCTTGGTGTAATTGTACTAATAGTCTACAGGAGTTTGCGAATGAATATCTGATCACAGATCGCATCTTAGGAGAAGGCGGATTCGGACAAGTTCGAATGGCTATAAACCTCAACACCACCGGTCAAGTTGCTTGTAAGATTGTCAATTTCCGTGCAGTCAAAGAGGTCGTTACGAAGAGGAAGGACGAATATGGTACAAATCTGTTGGATTTGCAGAAACGAGAGGTGGATATCCTGCAGAGACTGTGCCATGTAAGATAGACAATCTCTGTGGTTGCATTGCTGCATGACTGATATGAGTATATTAGCCCAATATCATAGGTGTTGAGAAAGTTTTTACGATGGAAAGTTCGCTGTCTGTCCAGATAACTCGCTACGGGAAATGCATGACCTCACTAACAGAGATAGGTACATTTTCGAAGATCTCATCACTGCTGGGGATCTATTCACATTTGTTGAGTCAAAGGGCGGTAGTATAACGGATTTCGAGACGGCTTCTGTAATCCGGCAGGTCTTGATCGCTATAGACTATCTTCACGATAACAACATTGTGCACAGAGATCTCAAACCAGAGAACATTCTCATGACATCTAATGGAGTTCAACGACGGGTAGTGTTGGCAGACTTTGGTTGTGCCCAAGCCATCTCTCCTGGGAACAAGCGAATGTCGACAGTGGTTGGGACATGGGACTATACGGCGCCGTACGTTCAGTGACAGAGTCCGCTGATTTTATGGAACTAATGATGTGACAGGGAGGTCTACAAAGAGGTAGATACAGGTTATACAAAGTCAGTCGATCTCTGGTCAGTTGGCTGCGTCACGGTGGTTTTACTCATTGGTATGCCTCCATTTACCTTGCCAACATCGGGGAACATAGAATACATAGAGCCTGGTGACTTGAGTGAGGTATTCATGAATAGCAAGTGGGGTGAGGCGAGTGCAATGGCACAGAACTTTGTTCTGTCTCTGCTGATTCTGGATGAGAGAAAGCGATTGACTGCCAAGCAAGCCTTGCAACATTCCTGGTTCATGAACGAACAGTATCGGTCAAGACTAGAACAGCTCTATGAAGAAGCAATTCGGAACTGGCACCCCCCGAATTGTGTCGCTTCTTCGAAAAGCGAGAACTGCGTCCATTTTGTGCACAAAATTTCGGACAAGGCTCGGAGAAGTGCGCCCACGTCAACATTGGAGCTTTCCAAGAGCCAGATTGTCACATCCGTACCGAAGGAACCGGCTATCAGCAACGCAGGAAGAAATACACACTTCGGAAAGGCCAAGTCTTCTGGCCATGCACAGAGCATGCATGTGAGCGGCTCTCGTGACAAGATTTGTGTTGCCCAATCTTCCACTCCCTCTCCAGATACCTGCACTCCTCTTAGTAGTTTGACATTCAAAAGTACACATTTCAGTAAACAGCTTGCTCCTTCGTTCTGTAGTGCGGACTCCCACCCGGCTAGTCTTCGCGTTAGTGACCCGGAGGGACCCAGAATGAACTTGACTACGGCTCAGAAATCATGGGCATACACTTCGAAAAGGCTGAACGACAGGTTCTCCATGCCTACCGGGATGCCAGGAGTGACTTCCGAGGGTATCTCAGGGGTTAAGAGACACTTTGATGAAACACATTCTCAATCACCAGAGATGGACGAGGTCTACGAAGAGTTTGAGAACAAAATCACAGGCAAAGTGCAACGGGTTCTATATAAGGAGAAGTGAGGTGAATATTTGCGCTACAAATTGCATTTCAGTGAGCGCCTCGCGACCGAAACATAAAATTGATCTATTGCGTGATTTACCTAGGTACTAATATGGTTATGATCTTGTTTGATGTTCTTAAAGGCAATTCACTTGATGAAGTATGTATTATTAGTCATACACGTAGTGTTTCAATTCTTTCTGATGCAATAAATGAGGTTCAGGCTTCAAGAATCAAGCATATCTGAATCCTCAGCCAAGTTTCCCGCCCATCTGCAATTTCCATAATTTTCGATCAAAGCGTTGCTCTAAAAGAGCCTGCGCATCACCAGCATACATAAAAACCTTCCCACCCGCCTCCTTCGGCTCCTCCTCGTCCTTGAAATAAATCCAGTAGTCTGTAATGGTATAAGTAGTTGTCTCATAGTACGACAACTTTTGAGCCTCTTCCTCTGATTGTACAAGATACGCATATCCTGTTACCACCTGCCCCTGTCTCCCATTGATAAGAGCGGGATAATCACCCCATTTCGCAATGGTGTAGCCAAATACTTCGGCTTTTCGAAGTTTTGGTGCTTCTGGTAAGTCGATGATCCGCTGCAGTTGAGATGAAACTGTTAACGTTCCATAGAAGAAATAATATACGGGGAATCTGGGAGGAAATGTGCGTTTCTCGTCTGGTTGCAATAGGTAGTCGTTTGGCGCTGACTGAAGCATAGCATAGAAGGGGGATGGCGGTTCCGCCTTGGACGGGAAAAGGCTTGAGATCTTTGAGTTTTGGAGCTCTTTCGTTTCCTGGGTCATTATGTTGAACGCAGAGGGCTTTGAAAAAGAATTATAAAATTTGAAGACAGGCAGGCCGTAGGCTAGGATGGAGTTGCAGTTGTTGAATAGTTAGAAGACGTACGAGAATGACCTCTGAATTCTTGTTGCCTATGACCATGGCAGATCATGCGTGACTAACTGTCTTCGTGTTACGTCAATTCTCCGTTTGCATGAGTTCGATACGGTTCCCATACATACCTTGGATACTGGAATCTCCTGTAACTAGACTGCTATTTGGCTACTTTACAAAACATCCCACATGTAGCTTTGTTCTTATCGGTGTTCAGATTGACCATCTACAGTAATCTTGATATTCGCGTCTCAGGTCGGATTGTAGGGCATGAAGCATCACGTGAGATGACGAGGTCATTGCATGTGTTCCAAGGTTGCTATTGTTATGCATAGTTACCAATTGCGTGGAATAGTCAAACGAAAAACAGTAGCGTAGTTTAGCGGAACAATGTCTGGTAGTTATGATAAGTCAAGGAATTGATTCAGTGTAGGTGCCGGATAGGCAGTTAACCTATAGGTGAGAAGAGGTGGAAGACTATGTACATTGTACCTAGAAAATGACCTTGGTACTTTTGTAGAATTGATCATACATGGCATTGCATTCAGTTCTGATATAAAAACTGGCTAGTATGTTGGTGTGCGTGTAGTCCGTACGCTTCTCGGGATATAGTGCACACGCCTGAATATACCGTGGTGGCATCTTCCGGATAGATTTGGACGCAGCTTTAGGAATTGTTAGGCATGTCAATAGGCTCTCTGAAAGTGTAGAATCGATTTTGTGGGCATCTTCTGAAAACCACCCTAGCCCCCGGAGCAGGCCTTCATTAGGATGCTTCAAGAGCTTGGTACACCGTAGCTGTTTTTAGGGCTTGGCTCTTCATTGTAACTTCGTCTTGTAGTCCCTGTATCCCATACTGGCTGTGGATCATTCAAGAATCCACTGTTACATAAGCTAATCGAAGAGAGGGGTGCTCACTAAGCTTTGTCCCCAGTACATGATGTACATTACCTGAACATTTCAACGCAGGACAGTCTGAACATGTGAAAAGTATGTTTGGAACTCAAGCACGGGTTCTACATTGAACCAAGATGGGCGACGGTTTAATGATTGTGAGTACAGCAAAATTGGCCACCCGACAATTACAGCCAGAGTACCAGTCGTAGATTTGGAGCTGGTGTTCTTTGAGATGTGATTGTGATCACTATGCAAGGAGCAACTTCAGCAATACTCTGCAGTTCTTTGCCTTGCATTGCATATGCAATATTGGCACTTGATTTTAGAAGGCAAAGGTTTCTGGGGTTATCTAGGATATGACTTGCATGGATCAAGTCGTGCCATTATTCTTCCGAACGACTCTATGATAACGAATCACAGTTCCCACTATTCTTGCTTAGGGGTACGTTAACCAAGCCCTTGGAGGCACGGATATATTGAGTACTGAAGATCTAGTCAAAGATCTACGGATCTACTTGCGCACCCTTTCTGAATGATTAGGGTTTGACGCTATTGACTTGCTGCTTATTGGGAAGAAGACTGCTTACGAATTATTATTAGTGACTAGAAAGTGTACCACCGTTTACAGAAACACTCAAAGAGAGCAAACCATCCTGAAGTATTAGACCTGACAATTATTTGTTTACTGGGGATGAATTGTTGTTTTGGATGGATTAGGGTCAATCAGGGTTGGGTCTAAAACAACTAATGACAACGCTTCGACTTCTGAAGCTGTTTAACAAGTATAAAAGAAATGTTAACTGTACTAGATCTATCCTTGACTGTGACCTGACGTGGAAAGACTGATCCGTAATTAGTATGCTCTATACTACGTGGATAACTACATTGTAGATAAGGCCCCAGCCACCGGGGAGATCGTATCCCTTGATTCGTGCAGCTGCGGACTACTGTGGTCACTTGCATCTGCACTCCGCCCACGAGCTCTGTGTAGGTGATATAATGTACTATGGGCAGAGTATCATTGGCGCAAGTAAGTCTTCTAGGTAAACAATGACATAAACAGACCATGAAAGTTATTAGCATGGTGTCATGTCAGCCTTCTACCTCTGCTTGTCTTCAGAGTGAAGAAAGATGTGTTCTGTTCGCAAGTTCTGTCTTACCTCTTGGTGTAGACACCAGCAATCAATGGCTGCTCTAGTAACCATCCAAAGCAAAGCCAGTATACACAATCCCTTACTCCTGAATCAACATGAATCCTCCTATTCGGAACCAATCAAGCTCGGAAAGTCTTACCAACACAAACCCCGATCTGCATAAAGAAAGACTTAGTGTATCGATACGAAGTGATCTGCAAAATCTGGGGTTGAATTGAACCAAAAAGCAAAGAGTTATCTCCTAGATAGGGCCATTTCTATCTGGAGTGCGTTACTCTCCGAATCATGCACTTTGACCCACAGGTTCCACCACTTCTGCATCGTGCCAATCGATAAGATTCTCCGATGCGACTGGGATCGAGTCATCCCTTGCTGCTAATATTGGGACCATCAACCAATCTTCCATTGTGTTGGGAAGGTTGCCCTTGATTGTTGCTAGGGTAGTAACGAGTCGGAGGGTTTCTGCTGCTTCATGCTTACATGGAGGGTTTTCCCTCGAGGGCATCTGCAGTGCATAGCATAGCACTTACATACATAGTGCATACAGGATGTATACTGCACTGCACTGTACACATGTTGTGGATATGACAGCCACCTTCTGGTATGCATACTATCGACTTTGCATAATCGTTTGGTGGATTGTTGGCTACCAGCCACCAACTGCTATGCTCGCGATTTACAATTGCATATAGCATACCTACTACAGTATACGTACTCTTTTGGTCTTGTGAATATAGGGATACTCAAACTTTGGTGTTGCAAAGAAGCTTTCCCAAATTGGCAATAACCCTAGATGATCACGACCTAAACAGGAAGGGCTCCATCGACCAAGCCCTAACTCAATCTTACAGCAACGGACCCAAATCTGACTAGGGCTTGAAGCATACTTTGGAGTGACTGGCTCTGTACCGAGCCAGGGCTATAATAGAGGCGCTAAGTTATTGAACGCTGTTGAGATGACATCACTCTACTAGGGCTGACTCTTCAAGATAGCCATCCGACTGTTCCTGGACAAAATCCTGTTTCTGAGGACTCGAGCCCCTGTCGAGAGCGAGCCTGTGAATCTATCCTAGGATCATCTGAACAGGCGGCTGAAAGTTCGGTCTAGTTACTGAGCTTCCCTTACTCAAGAGGTAAGAAGCATGGCCATTGGTCGTCTCTCTTTTAATCTCTCCAGACTCGCAGCCCGGGAGTTGGTTGCTGCCGTGACACCACCTAAGATTAAAGATTCAGTTCTAGAGTTTACTACATAGAACGTAGCAGCGAATAGTATCCAGCGAGTCCAGCTGGCAATACAGGAATCACTGAACCTATGACTTCATCCGTATCGATCAAGGCGCGCTACTCGGCTAGTCCGCTGCTCTAGATTGGCCGATAATATAATAAACTACATAGTCCATAGTAGAGTCATGTCATTATCCAATGGGAGACTGATGATCATGTCATATCCTTATCCTGTCCTGTGTCAGTAGTCGAACATGATGTCAGGATGGTTATCCAGGCATTGTCCTTAGTTATTCAACCCTGACTAGTCACTATCACCACAGGCTGTGACTATGCTCTCAGTTTACTGCAAGGAGCGAGCGACAAGAGACAACAATCAAGACGCATACTACTGCATCAAACAGGTCCCCCCAGAAACGGCCGATTGCTCAATCCGGTCAACACGTGCTGGCACTGGGAGGAATCATCTGATGGTCTCAAGGGCAGAAAATGAGATCAGCCGACCAGGATTGACTTCCCAAAGAGGTTATAGTGGCCTGGCTGCCTTCGTGCCTTGGTGCTCAGGCCAAACCCAAACTGGAGCGACATGATTGGTCGACGCGCCTAGTTTTCCACAACGCGTCGCGTAAAAAACGCGTTAAAGAGATTAAGCGAAATTTCGGTTTCGGCATTGAGCCCAGCTACGTCGATGTTATTCGATTGACGACGACGAAGACTAAGAGAGATAGGTTTGCAATTGCATGTGCGATGCGACCATGGTCGATTCTGCCGAACCGACCCTCTGGTCGAGGTGACACTGACGCAAGGCATGACCAAATAGAAAGTAGGAAAATAGGAAGATTGGTTGTAACCCACGCCCTTAGGAGATTTAATTGCTTGCAGGCGGACCCAACGACAGAACGAGGGAGTCGCAAACTGTCAGTAGGATAGTTGCTAGGGGAAACCGGAGAATATATATAGATTGTGCCTTGCAGAGGCACGATGGACAAAGCATCCTTGCTTGCCAGGGCTCTCGTGGGCGTAGACTACACCTGCATCTATACAGTATGGAGTATCAACGACATTGCGATGTAACTACCATGTCCATTCGATTGCGACGTCTTCGTGACTCGACAAGGGCTGGCCGACTATTGCTATCCATGTCGATGATCCACTCGTCACGGCTCGGAAGAGATGCGGATCTGCATGATGAAACGGGTAAGAGTCATGGTCAGGGTAAAGTCAACGGCGCCATGATATCACACTTCGTATTCAGACAGACAAAGAGGCGGCCGCGGCTTCGGTACTTCGTTTGACAGAAATAGAATGCTGTAGAATAGAAAGACTGGCCCGTCAGCTTCGTCTCCACCTTCTTGGGAGGTTATAGTTTTGGCATCCAGAAGATCGATGGTAGTGATAATCCGTAGGGTAGTACGTAGCCAGGAGGACGAACCACTGGCTTGAGCTCTGACCTTGCGTGGGAAGCAAAGTCGCGCTTTCATGACAGAACAGAGAGGGATGGATGACCAGAGCAACGGACAGAGGAGCCTAAATTAGGACGAAGCGAAAAGCGAAGGCAAGAGCGGCCCCACTGCGCTTGGGGGTGCTGCCTTCCCTTTCTCTGTGCCTTTTCTACCCTGGGCCTGCCGCCTGCCCTCGTTCCTTCCCCCCAGAGAAAAATTAACCACCACCCGCTCGCTCCGTCTCTCTTCCTACACACCACGCTCTCTTCGACTTGCAACACAATCACCAGCACGACCACACCGTCGCGTCCTATCGCAGAGACCTCAACCCGATCGCTCTCTCTCCGTCAGTCGAGTCTTGCTGTCTTTCTATCGATTTCGTCACTCTTGACCGCACCATCCATCCGGCGCATTCGGCTTGCTCCCACAGCCTCCGTATCCGAGGGTCGGGGGTTGCGCCGTTTGCCAGTCAGCCAGCACCGGCGAACACACCACTTCCTACGATTCTTCTAGTCCATATCTTCACAAGCATTCCTATTACAGCAACATGTTGATGCAATCCGCTCTGTCCTGCGACACCAGGAAGTTTCTGGGTCAGCCGTACTATCGCGGCCTGTCGCCAACGCCTCCACCATCAAGCGACAGTATCAGCGGTAGTCTACTCGGTGTCAGTCGCAAATTGCAAAGCCTACTGAATGTCTCTCCCGGCCCTACTCCCTCGACTCCCCCTCGATCCGTGCGCCTCGCCAGCCCGTTCCACCAAGAGGTCAAGGCCAACAAGCCCAAGCCCAAGACACGATCGCGCAAGACCACGCCAAAGATCAGCACACCTAGATCCAGCGCACCCAGATCCAGTACCTCGCGGGCGACTACGCCTACAGTCAGCAGAGCAAAGACACCCACTGCGCCACCTCGCATTCGCAAGCGCAGTCGCAGTGTCTACGAAGATGGCGAAAGCGAAAACGAAATGGCCGGTGTGCGACGACAGCGTGATGGATACACGACACCAAAGCGCATGAGACATTTCCCTTATCACATGCCTCTAGGACTGGGTATAGCTGATTTTGAATCATTGAACAATATTCCCCACCCAGAATCTGGGCCAGAGGCACTTCCTCAAATCATCCTCCCATCAATAGAAGTCGAAGACACCGACACCAACACTACCACCGACGACAAAACAGACTGGACAGCCGAAGAAGACGAGCAACTAGTCGACATGGTCCTGGAAAAGTTCCGACTGACCAAGCGCGACTGGGAAGATTGCGCTCGTCGCATTGGCAAGGATGATGCCAGTGTCGGCAAACGTTGGCAAGCGCTCCTGGGAGAAGGCAACATTGGTCTTCGGCGAGGGTCAGGTCAGTTTGTTCGTGGTCGACTGGATGGGTGCTTCCAGCCATAACCCTTCATTCAGTTCGTCAAGCACAACCTGATCGTTTTGGTCTGTTTTATTTTTTATTACCACGCATGCATATGGAGTTTTCTGACATCAATAATATGTCAAGATGGGCAAGGCTGCTACTACTACTTTGTTTAAACTGGAAAGATACCCCGGGAAACGGTGTTTGGAAGAAAGAGCTTAATTTCTTTTGTGTGTTTTCTTTCATTTGTTTGACTATACATAGTTTTTCTTCTTCTCTATGTCGTTTTCAACATTTGTTGAATTCTTTATCTTTAATGTCATGATTTCTTATCAGTGTATCGATTGTACTGTGTCTAAGCGTCCCTGCATGTCACTGAGCGAGCCGTGCCGCCCGGTTCCTAGTCGTGGATAGCGGAATTCTATTAAATTAAACCGTTGAGTTATGACCCTTTGTCCGCGTACCGCCTTTGTCATGCTATTGCTGCATTGAACAATCGGCTGGCATAGTGTGTAGTCTGGGTTGGGGCTACATTATGGCATTAGTGTAAGTGATGCATCTCCTGCATGCATGGTAAACCTTGGAATGCATGCATACCACCCATACATACTTCGGTGTCAGGGGCCGGGGCGGATCGTCGATTTAGTTTCCAACGCTCCGGCCTCAGACATGCCAACTGGCACCACGTGCCTAAGCTAAGTATCCATCATGCCGATAACGTATTTTTTCTTCTTGAGCACTGGCTTGGCTTCTGCCTAACTACGTAGATAGTGGCAGATTGAGCACTGACTGTTTACTAATTGGCTCTGCGACTACGGACGCTATGTTACCCTACGATGTACTGACACCAAGATGTAGAGTCTACGAGTCTAGCGTGGTTGAAATATAGTTCGATTGATGAACGGTTGGGTATGTTTAAACCATGTACACACACAATACTGAAATGCACCTGTAGGACAGAACGCCATGATGCTAGAAGCAGACAGAAGACACCTTTTGCGCACGTTATAACTAAGTTGACGAGGACTAGAATCTGTTTTCACGAGTTAGCAAAAGCCAAACCATAGAAAGTAGAAGAGCGTACCGAATTTCATAACTGCCCGCCCTCGTCATGTACCGCACCCATTTGACGCTGCTATAATTCCCCTTTTCAAATACCTTCAAATACCGCACCAACAACCCACTACTCGTAAACATCAATAGATTAAAGGACAGGCTTAGCGGTGGCCGACTCCATGCCTTTTGATGTGTCATACTCGTCAACGTCGCCTCCGCCGTAAGCACATACTCGCTCTGTCCCGTGAACCGCGCAATCTTCCAGACGATGTTGTTCTGTTCCGGCTCATACTTGGCTTTGCCCTGCGTTGTGCGTTCTGTGATTTTGGCGGTGTTCAAGGGCGTCGGAATGCGGATGACGACGTTGCTGGCAAACAGTTTCGCGCCGTAGTTGGCCTTGATGGCGACGCTGTATTCGACTTTTGTAGTACCGATTTCGCGGACGATCGGGTGGACTTTGAAGGGTAGGTTAATGTTCTCCGTAGCCCGGTAGCGCATAAGCTCGAATTCGCCGTCCGGCGGGACAAAGGAAATCGTTCGATCGGCATCGAACCGTCCAAGTTTTACGCATTGGTGGAATTGGCAATCTTCCAACGTGACTGAGCCTGCAGCTGCGCGAGTCGCCTTTGTGCGTCCATTATTGCCGCCTCTGCCGTCCGAGGGAGAGGAGTCGTCACCATCGAGGAGTAAGCGGTCGTTGAGACCGAATTTGCATTCCGGAGTGCCGGAGAGATACGCTCTCATAATGATTTGTCCGTGTACATCGGCGCGAAGGACCGTGCCGGTCGCGGACATGAGTAAGTTGACGTCTTCGATTACGTCGACAAAGGCTTCGTTCTTGCGGTATTTGATATCTGCGCGTCGCCAGGACAGCGCGCCCGTGGCTTGCATGGTGATTCGGCTGGAGTCGGAGGGAGAGTTGGCGATGGCGGATTTGACGCCTTCGGTGGTAATGTACATTTTCAGTGTGTCGGTTTCTGTGTTTTGGGGGTATCCAAAGTCGATGATCTCTTTTATCTCTCATATCAGTATATAGCATCGCAGCCCCAAAGAAAGGAGAACGAACCGTCCAATAACTCATAAACCAGTACAAAATTATTTTTAACTGCCTCCTCATCAAACTTCCCAAAATACCCCTTCCCTAGCCCAATAAACCGATACAAAAACTCAAACACGAGCGCCGCATTGGCATTGCTCTTGGTCACCACGACCAGATATATATTCTCGTGTTTCACATGGCTGAACGTCGTAGACCCGAGCGTCAAGATGGGTGAGCGTACTTGCGGATTTGAGATGACTTGGATGCGGAAGATGTCTGCGAGGCGGGGGCGGCAATCGTTGCGGAATGCACGGAAGATGAGGTTTTCGCCTTTTTGGTTGAAAATCAGGATGCCGGAGATCATGTTGGCGGGTTCTAATCGCCCGTTTTCCCGTGGTTGGTATATTGTCCGAGGGGTAATAAATGTTGTTTGTCCCTATGGTTCGGTGATATGGTTGACTGCCGTTGCGGAGCGCTGAAGGTGATTGGCTCCGGAGATCTAGAATAGGGGAGCTCTTCGGCCTATCACAGCCGCTCGATTTATTTGTGAGAGCAGTACTTGTACTAATGTATAATGTTATCACTGCTAATGTCTCTTCTTAAAGGCAAAGCTAGTAGTTCGCGAGAGCTGGTATTAGGTCTAATGAAACCGGACACGGAGGGTAATAATATAGTCACAGTCAAAATCACGCTGGTATCACAAAGGCAATAAACAAGCTTGGTATCACGGAGTAAGTCGATACATCAACCAAAACGCTCAAAACGAAATGCAAGCCAACCAAAATCACCGCAAATGAGAAGGAGTTGGTATTGTAGGAGTTTCGGCATCAAGCCCAGTATGCGGTCTCGTCCCGGGCACAGAGGAATCTTCCGGATTGACCAGACCGACTTTCGGATCGGGAATCTGAATATCCAATGTCATATAAGCTGTGCGTCGGAGACTCCAGATATGCACTCCATCTTTTGATCCAACTTCACGATTCCATTTGTCCAACCAATTCTCTACATTCTGTAGATGAGTCTTGATTCCGGCAAATCCCAGACTATCCCATATCCATCCTGTGACCAAGCCCATCAGAGAATCAAACCAGTTCCGTGGAGAAAATGGGTCGAAAGCTTTCACTAATTCTCCATTGACCTTGGCGATGATACGACGGAATTCTTGTTCAGGCAGTATAGGATCTAAAATCTCGGGATATAGGTTCGAAAACGTCGGCGCAAGATCTCCCTTGACCATCCAATCGCGACGGATGCGAATAATTCGGGTTGTTGTAAATTCCTCTGATTGTAAAGGAACGTGTGGGTTCATATGCGGAAAACATGGATGTGCAGGGCCCCAGGCTATTTCTTCCGAGTCTGGTTCTGCGCTGCCCGTATTGTTGCCTCCATTGGACGGATACGACGCGAAGGTAGAAGCCCGTAACGAGTTATTCGATTGTACATGTCGAGGTATATTGTCGTCTGGCCGGATGTGACTCCGATTTGTGGCATTCTCTTCTGTCGGCATATCGTGAGGTTCTTCTGGCTGAAACTGTTGGCTGCGCCGACGACTGCTGGGCAGCGCGATGCTCGTTCGACCAGTTTCGGCTTCACTGATGCTATGCTCAACGGCGAGACTAGTCGGGGTCGCAGTAATACGCTGAGGGTGAGGTGTTGGTAATGATAGAAGGGGATATGCGTCGCGTTCCGGTGCTGCGAACCCGATTTCCTCGTCGTACGCTAGTCCACGCTTGGGTGTGATAACAGTGACTCGTGGAACGTGGTTGATAGGATTCCACAGGCTAAACCCGGAAGGCGACGTATTCACTCGAATACCAAGGCCTTTGGCGGAGTTAATCTTGGGACGGAAGGCCGAGGATGGTGAGGGATAATCGTGATGGCGCGCGGGATGGTGAAGGAGCGGCGGTACAGTAATAGCACCCTGGGTCGTATGTTCGTTGATATTTGAATCGGGCAAATAGTGATAATTGTCTTTCGCCGCCAGCGGTGATAGATTATGAGAAGACTGGCGGCGGACTGGAGAAGCCGTGGTGATTGAAAGATGGAAAATGCTCGGTGAACGAGAGCACGGACACCGCGTACGCTGGATGAGCCTCTATGCAATGACTCTGTAAAATAATTTGCGAATGCGGAAAGAGTAGTAGACGTAATAGTTGTCGATGTTATTGAAAGATGTGGAGCGGAAGATCGAAGAGAGAGGAGTGGTTGCGCGGAGGAAAACTGAGCGAGAGCGTGAAAAGGGGAAGTTTCGGTCAGAGGGTGCAGCGGCCGCTTTACAGCCTTCAACCCCATGCCGCAGCACCACAAAAGGACAGAACGAACTGCAACACAGGAAAAGATATCGAATGAGCGATGTCGAATTGAATCTCAGAAAAAAAAGAGGGCGGTGCTATATCATAGATGAAATCAGGATACAGTCAGGACCACAATGAGCGTTAAGACTTTTTTTCCAATTCCCTTTGCTTTTTTTATTCCATCTTCTCTTACCTAATTGACATATTGGGGCAGAAGGACAATTCGCGAGAGACCACCAAACGAACGAGTACAGGTTATATAGGCAGGGTCACAACTCTGACGCGTACGACAGATGTCAAACAAGAAATGAATATATTCCAAACAAGCCTGGGTGTATACATGCACCGAGCAACTAGTGATACGCGAATCGTATCGGCCAGCCACAGTGACGACATGTGGAGATCGGAGCAAGGGATGAGGCTCTATTTATCTGCGCAACAGGCAATGCTTTGAGACAACATTAATTAAACGAAAAACATCGATGGCCTGGTGTCCGGACATAGCCAAATGGCCAGTGGATCTAATAGGCAAGGCAGAAATACCTACAGCGCTTCAGCAGACCTCCAAAAAGCCATATGCCGCACGACGAGAACAGAGATCTAATCCATGCTCTTTGAGGCTTGAAGGTTCTTACTGGCTGAGTCTGCATTAACAAGCACCGATTGCTGCAATAGCAAGCTTGTCGCCCACTTTTTTTGATGGGAACTTGCGAGAATTCAATATCTGGGCCGGGTGCGCCGCCGGAGCTGACATCGATCACCTCAATGGCACCCTGTTGAGCGAGGGCTTATCTAACTGGATCTTTGATCTTATAAGAGGGGAGAGAGTCACAACAAATCTATACTTGGCACTGTGACATGTCAAATTGTTCTGGATCGATCCTTGCCTAGATTAAGCTATCTACGGTCTATTTGCTAAGAATGATGATTCATGTATGTATCCACTTCCGTAGATATAACGACATAATAAAAACCGTTTCAGCATTGGTTTCATTTATTATCCTATAATTACGAGGAATGATATGCTTCACTATTCGTTAGACGCAGCAATAATCTTATCCGCCATGTCTACTAAAGAATCTGCTAACACATCAATCTCCCCATAAACTTCTGTCACCGGCCCCTTTTCATAATCCGAAGTCCAAGCTGCTTTGAAACTGAAACGTATGTCAATATGTTAACTTCATACAAGATATATCAGCGCCTTACCCAGCCTGCTTCGCCGCCGAGGTGTCCCACATGTGCGCCGCGGCGAACCATTTCTCATCAGCTCCTGGGAACTTGTTGAGGACATGCCTGTATACTTCCAGAGAAGGCTTTGCGACACCAAGGTCATCGCAGATAATAAAGTTTTCTACAGACATCGTGACTCCTTAGCCCCTGTACTAGCTATATAGTGCATACCCTCTTCACATTGTGCCATAATGTTCTTCAAACTTGGCTGGACGACGCATGTATCTACCGCTATAATCACCTAATCAACAGCGATGGTCCTTCAAACTTGACCAGACAACGTCGGGAACTTACTGCACTTAAGAAACTTGAATACTTTCGTTGAGATAACATGATATGCAAGAAAAGTATCTATATCTGCAAACTGTACAGATGCCTAAAGACATCTAGAGTTGGGCAGACAAAAGTTTGACAATACGCCACCTCCTTACGTAGTTTCTAACTTGTTCTTCTTTTCTTCTAGCTGAAGACAAATCGTTTGACGGCGATATACCAAGGAATATCTTTTCTTGGCTCACTTGCGACTTGCTCCTGAGAAATCTCTCTCCGGCCAGTCAATAAATCCACCTCCAACAGAGGCACCACCTTTGTCTTCTTGAATATCTTCCACGCAATAAAAAGAACAACAAAAACAGCAACGACAGTGTAATTGACGACGAAGCCGACAGCGTCAAACCCATCAATAAACACCGAATATCCCGCAATCAAGGTCAGGAATGTATTTATGAACACTACAAACCATGTGCCGTACGGGTAGAGCAGGGCTTTATAGGGCAACTCTGCAGTGCTGTGACCTTGCGCCGCCCAGGCTCTCCGAAATCGAACGTGAGTCACACCAATGACTGCCCATGCGATGTATGTGGCTGATCCTGAAATGTCGACGAGATAGGTGAACACTTTTCCGGGTCCAGCTTTATAGTTTAGCATTGCGATGAGACCGAGCGCATTGCAGAATACAAGAGAGTTGACTGGAGTGCCATTCTTTGTAGTTTTAGCAAAGAATCTAGGCGCCCGCCCTTGAGAAGCAAGCGTAACCAGGCTTCGAGATGCAACGTAAAGTGCCGAATTCATAGAGGAGAATTGCGCCGTGATCCTTATCATCCCATGTTAGCCTGGAGACAAGCAAAAGGAACGAGGCTAAGTACATGACAACATTGACGACATTTCCAAGCTGGGGGGCTCCAGCGTTCTTGAATGCGATAGTCCATGGAGACTTGCCAGATTTCGTTGCGGCAGTGAGGAGATCAGGACTGTTGGAGGGCACGAGGATACCCGCGAAGAAAACTAGACCCCTATTCAGAGTAAATAGATCAGTGGTTTACAACCTTGGAAGAAGAAATTGGCCCGGAATATAACGCACATGAATATGATCAAGATCCGCCAAAAAGTCTGTTTGATAGCCTTGGGGACATCTCTCTCTGGGTGTTTACTTTCCGCAGCTGTAAGTGCGAGCATTTCAGTACCTAGAAGTCCGTTCTATTAGCTTTCGAATTTTCAAAATAGTGGTGAGCATACCGCAATAATACACTGCCGCCAGAAGAAACGATTGTCCAAAGCCATTGATGCCATTTGCAATTGGGCCAGGGTCTTTCCAATAGCGAAAACCGATATATTCGCCACCGATAGCACCGGTATTCAGCAATATGGCGCATATGAATCCGCCTAGAATACATAAAAAGCAATAAGCACACACCGCATCGGAAAGCGACTGTGTTAGTGTCTATGATTAAATTGTACAATTAAAGTGGGCGTTATCGCTCTAAGATAACCATCAAACATGAAAGCGGGGATGAATTGATAAAGTTGCGCAATCAACATGGCCTATGTTGCTAGTGTTGCTATAGACCACGTTAGTGGCTGCCAGGAAATCTCCGTACCTACGACGTGCTTTTTCGCAAGATCTCGGTGGTGAGCATGTTGATAAGACTGGTTGTAGATGTTGCTAGAAAAACCCAGTCATCTGATAACAGTAATCCTGGCACCCGGAGATGACTGTTTAGCCATGACCTGCGACAGTGAAATAATTAGGGTTAAATACCTGCAGTAAGACTTTGAAGCAGTCATATATGCGATATGCCATCTGATGCTATACTAACTACCGGACAGTCCGTGTATCCTCGGCAGACTGTTTCAGACAGGTATCCAACACATCTTGATCGCAACCTCAAAGACATGTTCCACGGCTCTGTATCGTAATGGCTAAACTCGAAGTATAACACGCCCAGAGCTACAGCGCGCAGTTCCAAGCATTTTGCGGGATCCCAGTGAAGAATTGAAGCGAGACAGTCGTACCGGTAGCAGTAACATATTGAACGGCCATTATCTGTTGTGTTAGCCTAGGCGTACCAAAGTTCAGGTATGCCACGTTAGGGGCACTCGATTGACACTTTACGGTATTATTCATGTAAATACCCAGACATAATTACCAAAAAGGGCGGATGAGTAGGCTACAAAATATTTCTCGGGGCGCTCGGAATCCGGTTGGGTTCTTTCAACGTGAAAGACCAATCAATAGCTATCCGCTGTTGGACCATCGCTTTCTAGAATTCTAGTTTGAGGTATGTGGTCTGATACCATATATGGGATCCTCGACTAGCGTAGGTGGAGTGACTCACCTTCTGCTAATATCAACAAAGACGTCTGTTTAAGTATGTAGGTATGTATCAAGGGGCATTGAATCATATTCAAAGATACTCGAAACTGTCCACGCATAATAATCCATAACTGCAACTTACAATCAGCGCACATAGCGTTTCACTTAGGTGTTTGATACTTGTCGACTTGAAAGTTCGACTGCATCTAGGCAGCATGAATCACATTGAGCCTTTTGTATTGGACAATTGGGGTGAGTAATCCGATACGGGCATGAATTGAGTGGGAACTGATGATTGTTCATTCTAGTCCGAAAGTTCAAGGTATGTTCTCGCCCACACCTTCCTGTTCATGATAGATAACAATTGACCGTGATTACAGCCCTTCGCCAAATATACACTGCATGGTTTGTCTAGTCACCAGTCACTCGGTATAAGTATATATACTGAGACACAACTATAGATACATGCGTCAATCCGCTGTCCCTAGACGAACTCTTCCAATGTTCAGAAAACAGAACAGCAACTCTCAATACATCAACTCCAATAAGCTACGGCTCTGTGATCGGCCAACCTCAACTGCGCGAACGTATCACTGAATTTTATCAATGTCAACTCCCATCACAGCACACCGCAGATTTTCATGTGGCGATAACTCAGGGTACCATCTCCGCAAACTATCTCGTTCTTGATACATTCCTTCATCCAGGCGATCATGTCATTGTTCAGTACCCTACTTACCAGCAGCTTTTCTCTGTGCCCCGTCGAGGTGGCGTTGAAGTTTCCCTATGGAGGTCCGATCTTGAAAATAACTGGAGTCTTGATCCCGAGGAACTGAGACGACTTGTTATCAAAGGCAAGACGAAGATGATAGTCATCAATAGCCCTAACAATCCTACGGGGGCATCAATCCCATCTGCCGTATTGGATAAGATCGTCCAGGTCGCGTCAGAGAACGATATTCTGATTCTAGCCGATGAAATTTTTCGTCCATTGTATCATGGGCGAAGTTCAGATACTGGGCTGCCGCCATCAATAACCGCTTGGGCGGGGAATTACAAGAACATCATATCAACCGGGTCACTATCTAAAGGATTCTCTCTTCCCGGTCTCCGAATTGGATGGGTGGTATCCCCCAATCCCGAGATTATCGACGAGATCAATCTCGCAAGGGACTACGTGACACTCTCTGTGTCTGGCATTGATCAGGAAATTGCCTCTTTTGCACTGTCGCTTGACGTTCGGGAGACGATCCTTTCTAGGTCGGCGGAGATCTGTGCCTCGAATCTGACCCTCCTCACCAAGTTTGTGGAAGAGTGGAAGTCAAAGGGTAGAATGAACTGGGTAAAGCCAGTGGCGGGGGCATCAGCATTTGTGCAAGTATTTGATTCGACAGGACAGCCCGTAAATGACAAGGAGTACTGCGAAAACATGATTCGGGCGACGGGGTTATTGATTATACCCGGGGGTTACACATTTGGAAATGGCGATATTGATCGTGATGATTGGGATTTCAAGGGTTGTTTGAGGGTAGGCTTTGTCTGTGAGCAGAAATTTTTTAGGGAGGCATTGCGGGTTTGGAGCGAGTATTTGGGAAGACACTGAATTGGCGTGACGAAAGCTGAAGAAATCGAGTGCGAGACTGCAAGGAGATGACCAACGCTGATACGAGCATCCTGTACTACGAACATGTCGCGGGGAGTTTAGTCGCTATTGGAAGTGAAGCAGTCTTTCACGTGGAATTGGCCCAGATGGCGCGTACGAAACGTTGTGAGGGGGATGCGAGCAAGGCCTTCAAATTTTACGTCAAGCACCTTTGAAGGTACGGCGAAGTCTTTTGTCATGGTAACATTATGCTGATTCGACATTGTGATTCCGGCAGGAAATTCGAATGCTCGCGGCTTATTCGTCCAATCGAAGCCCGTCAGCGTGCCCCCGACGGATCAGACACAGTGAGATGTGAAGCTTGAAGATGGAAAATCATCCAACCCGAAGCGCCCCGGAAGAGGCAAACGGAAGGCCACGCCAGCACCAATGAGGGCTAATCCGGTGTTCGCTGAGGAGTTGTTGGATGTGGTATGATCGTTGGGAAAATTGAATATAGTGTTGTAGTACGAGAGTAAAGCCTTTTGTCTCACATCTCGGGGTATGTCCCTAGCCTGCAGATTACAATACGGATTTACGAGACCAGACCAACCCATGTAATGCGGTATGCATTTCATGTACTGGAGTGCACAATATCGAAAATGTAGTCACATAGTAATCCGATGACTGAGTTGGCCATGTTTTCAAAAATATTCCTCCAGCCATAAGTTCTTAGTATGGATCGTAGTAGACAGCTTGGTATTGAAGTACGTCTTCATTTCCCATTTCGGCTTTATAGGGCTAGTCCAGATACAGAAAGGTGTTAGGGTTAGAAAGTGACCTGTAATTTACCCGAATCGGGCCTGTAATTAAACAATCGCGCTCGACACGCAAAACGCGGCGAAGGACCGCGATCGCGAGGCGTCAAGCTGGGGCCACTAGCCAACTATGAAGGGCTCCAATGTCAGATCTTTCGACTCGATCCATGAAGCACCACTCTTTCCACCTGTTTACACTTCCATCGAAGGGTTTTCGAGCTGACTCTTCGTGCAATATGGAAAGGCATCGCAATGTCGCTGAGGACCCGCGCTCAGATCCAGTACACATTACCTATCCTCAGGACATACCGTCGTCTCCTCCATCCATAGTCTCGGAGGCTGGGACTCGACGAAAACCCAAGAGACCTCCTCCAGTGACTCCACGCTCGTTCAAGAGGTTTTTTACACCTCGGTCGTCTCTCAATGCCGTGGCAAATGTTACCACGCGGCAAGCACTGAGGGAACTAAACACGACATCGCTCAATCGGCGGGGCCCAGCGTTCACCAAAGCAAAGTCTTTGAACGCACCAAATACCGTCAGCCATGGGATTTTGAAAAGCCCATTTACGGAGACTGCTAGAACTCCAAGCAGGAAGCGAAAGCTATCCTTTTCCTCGCCTGCCTCTCCACCCCAGTCTTCTCCAATTCGAAGAGTGCGCCTGGCCCCTCCCATCGAAGATGACCGCCTAGTCGAGAAGACCGTGAATGAGATCGAGATTAAATTTCCTCCCGAAACGATCCTTTCGCCTCGAAAGTCAATTCAAAAGCAGTTATTTCTTGTCAAACCGCCAGTGGAACCTGTTCGTCGGTCGAAAGTGCTTGCTACGACAGGCGAGTATTGTTTGCGCAGCCTTTCGGGACGTATGAACAGACTTACTATGCGGCGCAACTATGGAAGTGGTAAGGCTATAGCGTCCTCCATATAGCTACATATCTCTAACCTATGTTTGTTCCAGATTGGAGAGATCAAACGTCAATCTTTTATTCGCGGCCAACAGATGTTCATCAGAATATCAGTGTCACTGAAGATCGCCCTGCCCTCCCCTTCTGTGTTGCCTCCTGCAATAGTAAGTGTCCCTTCCCCTTAATCGCTATTCTACACACTCACCTTGGAAAAGCAAATTCACTAGTGGCTATCGGAGACGAAGAAGGCGGAATTCGATTAGTAGATTCGGCAAAGGATGATAGTGTCGGGTTTTCGAAATCGCACGTGTCGTTCCGCGCACACGGGAATTCCATAATGAATCTCGAGTTCTCTTCTGATGATTTGCTTCTTGCAACGGCGGCTGGCGATCAAACAACCCTCATCTTCGATATGATCACCCAGAAACCGATTCATTGTTTGTCCAACCACACTTCATCCGTGAAACATGTACAATTTCAGCCAGCATCAAACAACAAGATGCTTGCGACATGCAGCCGTGATGGCACTGTGAATATCTGGGATCTACGGTGCAAAGGTCATGAGAACCCATCCATGCAGATTCATTGCGCCCTTGATCAAGACGGGACCCCCTCGGCATCTCCATCAATGGTCAACTATCCTCTACCCCTGAGGACTATTCAGGATGCTCATGCATGCATGTCTAGAACCTCCAAAATAGCGGCCGTTCAAAAGCAAGACAGTCATTTTAGCAGAGAGAATGTCACAGTGACGTCTCTTTCTTTCTTACCAGCAGGTCGTGAAAACCTGTTCGTTACAGCATCTGAAGCCAATGCTTGCATTAGATTGTGGGACATGCGCACGTCTTACAATATCCGCCGAGGAAGCCCTGCCCCCTTATCCACGACACGCGAACCCGACAGCCATATTAATCACAGATCTTACGGCGTCACATCTTTAGTCCTAAATGGAGATGGCTCAAGGCTATATAGCCTCTGTCGAGATTTGGCCGTATATACTTACTCGACCTCACACTTGGTACTTGGCAGCTCTCCGGATTTAGCCCTAAACAATGACCGCCCTAGACGTGCTGGAGGCCCCGACAAAGAAGGCCTCGGACCTCTTTACTGCTTCCGCCATCCTCGACTGCAGGTTTCCACTTTCTATGTCAAGGCAGCTCTACGACCAGCCAAGGACGACAAAGCTGAAATGCTTGCCGTTGGCAGCAGTGACAATTGCGCCATTCTATTTCCGACAGATGAACGATTCTTGTCGACATCTCAGCCGGCAGTGCAGACGCAGACGCAGACGGATTCGCTACCTACTATTCGGCCTCCTCTTGTACGATCAGGCCTTCGACGAACCAATTCAGACATGTCTTTCTCTGGCAGACCAGAAAGTTCGATCCCTACATATCGCTCTGGAACTCCTCTTGTGGGAGGTCACCTGAAGGAGGTATCAGCCGTGTCGTGGACGCACAATGGCGAGTTGGTCACTGTAAGCGATGATTATACCGCCAGATGCTGGCGCGAAGGACCTGATGCGCGCGATTTACGTACTGGAGGCGAAACAGATGGTCGACGCTGGGGATGTGGTTGGGCAGACACCCCAGACTCTTACGACGATGAGGAAGAATGAACAGATTTTTCCAAGACATATATACAAATGAGCGAGCGTTGTGTCTTTATTATACTCTATACCCAACATACCTTTTTGCATTGGGTTATTACTACGGAACCCTACATAGTGCGGCATGGCGATGGCGTTTGTTCCCTTTCTTTGGTTCTTATTTTTTACGGTTCTATTCGGCCAATTGCGGAGTTGTTCTTCTCATCATGATATGCATAGCTTTGTTTATGTTACTGCTGTGTATTTTTGGATGTCCTTATTTGTTCATGTCTATTAGCGTGTGATGTCGTTTCAAGCCGTGTCTGGTATACAAAAGTAGCGCTACTCTGAGCGATGAGGTGAGTATATACAACACTATGACAGTTTAGCGGCTTGATACTTGTGTAGCTCCCTACGACCTGTCATTTGACACGGCCATAGATTAAGGAAATAAATGCATCGAATGTGGTATTACTTTTCTGTAAATTAGGTACACTCTAAGATAAACCTTCACATCTTTGTTCATTAAAATTTTTTTCAGGAATCAGAATGAGTAACCACTCATTGCCGTCTAATGACCATGGCCGTCATCCTCTGCTGGCGCTTCAGGGTCTAACTTGATCATAGTATCAATACGCATAATGGCGATACAGGCCTCGACCGCACTCTTCAACTGCTTCACCTTGCTCATGCTGGGTTCGAGCACACCGGCCTTGACGGAGTCCACAACTCGACCCTTTGTTAGGTCGAGGCCGTAGTTGCGGTATGTCTTCTTCTTGGCGATGGCTTTTTCTTCTTCGTTGGCGTCACCTTCCTGGAGACGTTGGGAGATGGCATGGCGGACTCGGAGTTGGGCGACGAGTTCTGAGGAGTCCTTGGCCGCGTTGATGGCGAGGGTCTTGGGGATGACAAGGAGGGATTGAGCGAATTCGCCGATGGCGAGTTGCTCACGGGAGCTCTGTTTGAAAGTTAGCGATTCTAAATCATTGGCCTGAAATGAGGAGGTTTAACATACCACAGTGACGGCGAATTCTTCGAGATAGATGTGTAGTGCAGTTTCGACAGCACCGCCTCCGGGGACAACGCTGCCACTCTCAAGTGTTCGCTTGACGGCGGATAAGGAATCATGAACCGATCGCTCCATCTCATCCAACTGGAAGTCATTGGGACCGCGGAGAATGATGGATGCAGAGGAGTGCGCTTTGGTGCCTTTGACAAGAATGCACTCATCATCTGAGATGCGCTCCTGTACAACTTCCTCGGCGTAACCAAGGTATGAGGTCTCAAATTTCTCGTCACCATTAAGATCTGAGAGCGTGCTGATGAGTGTGGCACCGGTAGCCTTGGCAATTCGTCTCAAATCCTCCTTCTTACAGCGTCGCACAGCCATAGCACCTCTCTCGACGAAGGTCTTCAAGACCATGTCATCAATACCCTTAGTGGTTAGAATAACATTTGCGCCAGACTTTAAGATCATCTCCACTCGGTCTAGAACGATACCAGACTCTCGTTCCCTGATCTTCTCAAGTTGCTGTGGGTCGTCAACGGTGATTTGAACACCGAGCTTCATCCTCTCCTTCTGAAGGTTCATGTCGAGACAAGCAATCTTGGCATCCGTTATCCGTGTCTTCATGGCCTGAGAGGCGACAGTACAGTTGAGGGCGTATCCTTTGACGAGAATGGATTCAGTTGCACTCTTTCCATGAGCCTTCAACACGTTCACAGCCTTAACCGGATATTTGACCTCATTTCTCTGGTTTGTAGACTTAACGAGAAGCATGGCGTCAACGACCATACTGGCGAAAAAGTCACTATCGGCCCCAATGATCTTGCTGGACATAGATGTCCTAGCAATGTTTAATAGGCTGTCCTTTCCTAGATTCTCAACCTTTGTGCTGATATTTTCGTTCATGTATTTCACGGCCTCTCTCAATGCCAATCGGTAACCGGTGATGATGGTGGTGGGGTGAATGCGGTTTTTCATTAGTTCGTTAGCTCTTCGCAGAAGCTCGGAGGCGATCAAAACGACAGATGTGGTGCCATCGCCGACCTAAAAACGCAGAAGTATTAGCGGAGCATCATGAAAACGACCTCCACGAACCAACCTCCTTATCCTGTTGTTGGGCCAGATCAACCAATATTTTGCCGGCAGGGTGTTCGATATCCAAGAGACTCAAGATCGTAGCGCCATCGTTTGTGACCGTGACATCCTAACTAACAGTTAGTTTGATTAATTCGGTGACATCCAACAATATAGCCCTACTCCGATATCATCCACCATCATCTTGTCCAACCCAGAAGGGCCGAACGAGCTCTTGACGACATTTGCGATGGCCTGTGTTGCAAGCACTATTTCAAATTAGTACCCCGCCCAAATACAGTCCATAAATCCAATACATACCATTCTGATCTCGTACATCGGCGCCGCTGATTTTTGTACCGCCGAGAACTGTGTCAAGCGTGAGTCAGTCGCACAGTAGCGAAATTTAATATGATGACTCAATAGTGGATGACTCACAGAGTGTGCCCGCATTCCGCGGCTGCTCAAAGATGCCAGCCATTATGGTGGAGTTTATAAAAGCGTAATGGATGAATCTCTGGAATTTCAGGAGCTTCTTTCTCGAGCGTGAAGCTTTCCTAGTATTTCTTGTCTGTAGTGGGACGTTTCCGGCCCGTGCGCGTTGCGGTAGGAATTATTCTGCCGACTTCTAAGGCGGTCTCCCATCCCACTTAAACGAGGGGAGAAAAGAAAAAAGAGTTATATCAATACAATCTCCCCGCATTTGACGTTGAGTGATTGGTGCCTCAAAACGTCAGATACCATCTTGTGTCATTCAGCAACAACGGAACTTCTCCGTGGACAAAAAGCAAAATGTCAAGCCAAAACGACGAGTCGGCAGCGCAAGCCCTGCCTGACCGTACGCAACAGAACCCCGCTGAAGATAAGGGCGAGGAAATTTCTAAGAATGCCGCCAAAAAGGCTGCCAAAGCTGCAAAACTAGCAGAGCAGAAAGCCGACAAGGCCAAGAACAAGGAGAAGGGAATTGGAAAATCCGAAGCAAAACAGCCTACCGCGAAATCTAAAAAGAAGATTGAGGGCGCAGCTTTGATCGGTATCGATGTCTCGAAAGAGGATGATTTCCCTACCTGGTATCAACAAGTCTTGACCAAGGGCGAGATGTTGGATTACTATGATGTGTCTGGTTGTTTCATTTTGAAGGTGGAGGCTCTCCCCGTGCATGTCTTTCTTGCTTATACTGACTCGATTACGGGATAGCCATCTTCTTACTTTGTGTGGGAGACCATTCAGAATTGGTTCAACGATAAGATCAAGAAGATGGGTGTTAGGAACTGCTCCTTTCCTCTCTTCGTTTCGGAAGATGTTTTGCAGAGAGAGAAGGACCACATCGAGGGCTTTGCTGCAGAGGTCGCTTGGGTTACACACGCGTACGGCTGATTTGGCTATGAAAAAGTCTACATTGAAGACCAGCTAATAGTTGTATAGAGGATCAACTCCACTTGAGCGTAAGATTGCCATCCGTCCTACCTCCGAAACCGTCATGTACCCCTACTACGCAAAGTGGATTCGAAGCCACCGTGACCTCCCCTTGAAATTGAACCAATGGAACTCGGTCGTGCGTTGGGAGTTCAAACATCCTCAGCCTTTTTTGAGGACTCGTGAATTCTTGTGGCAAGAGGGACACACTGCTCATTTGACCGAGGAGGGTGCCGCCGAAGAAGTTATGCAAATTCTAGATCACTACGCTCACGTTTACGAGGATCTTCTTGCTGTCCCTGTGGTTCGGGGTAAGAAGACAGAGAAGGAGAAGTTTGCCGGTGGTTACTACACCACCACTGTTGAAGGTTATATCCCTGCCACCGGTCGTGGTATTCAAGGTGGTACCTCTCACTGCTTGGGACAGAATTTCAGTAAGATGTTCGGCATCACCGTTGAGGACCCTAACGCCAAGCCTGACGAGAAGGGCGCTTCTTTGCACGTATGGCAGAACTCATGGGGTCTGTCTACCAGAACCATCGGTGTCATGGTTATGATTCACAGTGACAACAAGGGTCTCGTCCTACCTCCTCGCGTTGCAGAAATCCAAACCATCATTGTGCCCGTTGGTATCACGAAAAACACCACAGATGAGGAACGTGCCCAACTCTACAATGACTGCGCCGAGCTAGCTTCCAAGCTCAGTGCTGTCGGCATTCGAGCTGAAACCGATCTTCGTGATGGATACTCCCCTGGTTTCAAATTCAACGACTGGGAGCTCCGCGGTGTCCCTCTCCGTCTAGAATATGGACCTGGCGAAGCCAAGGGCGGTTTCGTCACTGCTGCCCGTCGTGACATCCCCGGTCCAGAAGGCAAGAAGACCATCACCCTCGACACACTCACCACCGCCGTCCCCGAATTATTGGACACCATCCACAACGATTTGTACAAGCGAGCAGATGACCAGTTCCGCGAACACCGCAAAATAATCACTAAATGGGAAGACTTCACCCCTCTTCTCAACCAGAAGAACGTCCTCCTCATCCCTCACTGTCTGACAGAAAAGTGCGAGGATGAAATCAAGGAATTGAGTGCACGCAAGGCAGAAGAGGATAGTGGCGTGCCTCAGGATGCTCGCGCACCTAGCATGGGTGCCAAGTCGTTGTGTATTCCTTTTGAGCAGCCCGAAGGTATTGAACAGGGTGTTACAAAGTGCTTGAATCCTCAATGTACCAGATTCGCCGAGAAATGGTGCATGTTTGGACGTAAGTCTACTCTCTCTATTACAATTTTCCTTTGTTATATCGGCGATGACTGACAATTCCCTTTCCAGGCTCTTACTAAGCGAGACGATACAGCTGTCAATTTGAAAGGAAGAAATATTACCGCTATTCATGGTACGCGAATCGAATTCGGCTACACATGGATATACATGTATAGTTTCACAGCTGTTTCTTTCTTACATTTTTTTGCCCTAAGATGACTAAGCTAAGACGAGAAAAGGTATGGTAGGCGTAGTTAGGTTGGTTGTGGAGTAGTCAAGGGAGTCCCGTTCAAGCCAGTGTTTTCGAAAGTGACTACATATAGTCGCAGAGTCAAGAAGTTCATGATGTTGATGAAATTGTTCGTAACCTGGCGATCTCGAAATCAATCAGCGATTGGTAGAATGTAGATGCTTAAGATTCTATGCACCTCTACCATGTAATCGCTAACTAGACTTAGAGCCCTACAATGGGTATCTGATAAACACATAATAAACATTCAGCCTGGTAGTAACAATAAATGAGCTCTTTCATACAGTATGCAATACCAGAACACTCCCCCGAAGTTGACCTTTGTAACGCAAGGATGTACAACCATATTGTTTGATGTCAATGTATTCCAACTAATCGAAAATTCAGCTGCGTACGTGTCATATTGAACAAAGGATCTTATACTCTATGCTAAACAGCGCTTTGTCTCGATTGTTATATTGACACCTGCTGAAAGAGTATCTCAAACATAGATAGATGAGCACATTGTCTATCTTGTCAATCAACAGCTTTCTTTCAAGGCATCTGACTCTACAAAAAAGGAAGTCCGAAATAATGAGGGCCGAATGTGAATGGGGCGTCCTTGTATAAGACGTCAAAGAGAGTCTCAAGTTGGTCCCTGAAGTCCGTTGCTGCCAATGGCTTTGCGCCATTGACTGTAGCACCGCTGGTCAAACGACAAAGAATAACAGAAGTATTTGAAAATCTTGTTTGACGCCCATCGGTACCGGGTTAGGCAATCGGCTGCTTGCCCTGAGGATGGATCACCGGCCGAGTCTGACGCCCGACTGTCTATATATTCAACCCCGTTCCCCTTCTCTTCTTTTTCTCTTCATCTTGCTCTTCTCAAAGACAGCATGGTCAAAGGCCTTGTGGCTTAGAGAAGCTCGTTGGCCGTCGTCGGTCATCGACTTTACCGACACAATGGATTCTCTATTGTACCACAGAAACGATGCTTTATCATTGCTTTTTTCCTAGCCAGTGTCGGTGCTATATAAGATATGAGATTCCGGCCTCAGAAGAATCGGATGAGGATACATCCTGCACTTTCCAGTCGTCGTGGCCTATATATCGATACCTGGGCTGAAAAGTTCCTCGGGGGCGACCCTGGTCAAAGGTCGGTATCTATGAACTCGCAAATCTGTACGCTACTGACCGCTATAGGTCAATGATTGTATATAAACTGGGAGATCGGACACAATTACTGCGAACAAATCCCTCACTTATTTCATGCATCTCATGAAATGTCTCAAGCCATGTTACCTATGGTTAGAAGTCTCATTTGAAAAGGAGTCATGGCCATTTGATGATCTATTAGATCTCCCACCTACGAATGGAATTCTTCAACGCCGGGGAATATGCAGCATCTTTTTCCAGAAGGAGTATTATGGAAAAGAGAAAGGATTGTTGCACACAATATCAGCGACGAAAAAAGAAGGTATGATTACACTCGTGTTTCGCTTGAGTCATCTTTAGTGAATCTTAATTGATGAGTGGATTGAAGTAGGATCACTATAAGGACTCCCAATTCTCGAAGGCGTCCTACGATGCGACCGTATCGCTTAGCACTCATCGACTACAAATTTTCTACAACTCTATCGCTATCGAGCTTTACTTTCCACACCTCCCACTGACACCTTCATTTCCTTTCACTCTCCCTTATTCTATACACTCCTGCGAGAGGTCCTAGACCTGTCAAGCACCCTGACACTATTCATCGAGCATCAATTTAGATGGAGCGATAGCTACGACGTTTTCGACGGCTTCGAGCGGGCATGGATGGAGTTCGTTACCACTTTGATAGACCATGCCGCTCGTCATGAAGTCAGCCTCAACTTCTTCGGACTCGAACAAGCCGAGGCACCGCTAGATCTATCAGCTCGCGAAGCTATGATGCTGGCATTACTGAAAAGTCAAAATTATTACCACTCGACTAAAAACGAGGCCCCGTTAAAGGGTGGTCTAATACTTTCGCTGCAAACTGATTCTTGGTGTCATCAGCTCGTTGCTAGCAGGTATCCCCCTCGAGACGATCACTTCAGTCTGTGGATATCTTCGCTTTTCGAGGTCCACATGACGAAGTAAACAAAGTAGAGAAGATGTTTGGACGTGGGTGAGCAGAGAGTAGAAAGCAATTAGCTTCAGCCTGTATCAATAGATTCTATCAAGTCTATACATCCTGCGTATCTCTTAGGATGGGAGGTTACGAGTTTTATAGTGCGTATCTGAGGAGAACCCATGAGCGCAATTTCTCTAGAAACATTCTCATATATTTAATAGCCTAGCAACTATCAAATGATGAGATCAATTTACACCTCTCCAGGGATATTAGGGCAAGATCTGTTCGCAGCCGAGCGCTAATCATTAGTATATACTACGTATGTCTACCCAATGAACGAACCATTGGCCATCAAATAATTGATTCAAAGACGAGTAGGTGGCTATCTACATTCGTCTAGGTACATAACACTTTCATAACTTGAAGAAAGTCCCCCAGTTTTTCAAAACCCATAAAAAAAATAACCGATAAGCATTTAGTCCTTGGTCTATGAAACAGTTAGCTTTTGATTCTTATTAGGATTATATCACGAAACAGGGTTATAAGACTACCTTCTGAGTACCACGTAACAAACCAGTTCTGCGAGCAGCAATAAGACCGGCTTTTTGACCTTGTGCGGCGTAGCGAGAGATGGTTGAGGCTTTACCAATGTGTTGATGGTTACCACCACCGTGAGGATGGTCGACTGTCTAGGGTTAGCATTCGGAGAAAAGATGAGACGGAATACCTAGGGTGTAAATACCTGGATTCATAGCTACACCACGGGTCTTGGGCCAGCTGTTACGCTTAACAGCGAATTTATGCTTGGCACGAGAAGCCTCTGTTTTTTAAATATTAGCATCGCCGCGCATTGCAGGAGTGCGGGAAATCATACTGAGGAGGGGCTTGTCGGTACGACCACCACCAGCAACGATACCGATCATACCACGAGCACCGGAGCTGACGACCTTCTTGGCACCAGAGGGGAGCTTGACACGGGTCTTGCCCTCATCAGGGTTGTGACCAATGACGGTCACGTAGTTACCAGATGTACGACCAAGAGCACCACGGTCACCGATCTTCTCTTCGACGTTGGTGACAACGGTACCTTCGGGGACGGCACCGAGAGGGAGGACGTTTCCGACGGTCAAAGCAGCGTTCTTTCCGGCGTAGATGAATTGACCAGTGTACATGCCCTCGTTGGCGATGAAGGTCTCGGTAATCTTCTTGAAGCGGTAAGGGTGACGGAAGCTGACCTTGGCCAAAGGAGCACCGCGACCAGGGTCGTGAATGATCTCCTTCACCACACCGCGAACGTATCCATGTCGCTCAGCGTAGTCGAGAGTGCGGAATTGGGCGGGGGCCTTGTTGAGACGGGTGTTGGCCGCTGGGAAAATAGAAATATATGATCAGTATGCTTATTCCTTCCTCGGTCTTGTAGTTTTTGAATTGCGACGGCCTGGCAGGGATATCTCGAGGCCTGTTCGAAAGAAAGGTCGCACTCACTGAAAATGGATCCACGACCCTTCCTCTGGTTGCGGATCACACGACCCATGGCGTCTGTCTATTTTCAAAGTAGAGTTAGAAATAATTGTTGATGCGGATTTGTTGTATATGTCGTGTCGATTGAAAATGAGGTGGTGGTGGTGCGTACCTGGTCTTGATGTTGGACTTGTCGAACGATCAAACAGACGGTCTGAAAGTGTGAGAATTCAAGAAAAGACTGTGTGGGTTTTAGGGCGCGATCGCTAACCTAGCCTAACGAGGAAAAGCGGGTGGAAGTCTTGGCAGAAGTCACGGGATAGTTTCGGGGATGAACTTTCTGATGCCTCAGGCCTAAGACGGACAAACAGTGCAAACATCCTGTGAGGCTTCCAGTAGCTTCCAAAGTCCAGGCCACAGTCCAATAAACGCCGAGTTTAGCTGAGATCTCCAAGCAAACGGTCATCCATCTTCACCACAACAATCTCAAGCAGAACATATCACCTTCTCCTCCTCATACATTTCTTCACACTCGCATATCATCTGCCGCATTCGCCCGATCCTTCTACTCTTCTCCCTTATCACTACAATGACTACTTACACACCTGAAGGTATGTGGACCTCACCCCGCTCGTTGCTGAAGCGCAAAAACTTCCCATGTTATTTCAGCCTCGTCATAGTCCTGTATGCCACGATATCGCACAAGTGTTATACATGAGTCTATATCAGACATACGGGGCATTTATGGGTCAATTGAATTAGCACTCATCAAAAGCGACAGCTTTTTGTCATCTCTCTGTCCTTTCCAATCCCGCTAACGCATCTAATATATAGTCACCTGGGCTCAGCGCTCCTCCGAAACTGACGAAGCCCGCAACTACCTCTATGTTTTTATCAACGTCCCTGATGTGCCCCCCAAATCGGCAGACATCAAACTCACAGAGAACAATGTTTCTTTCACCGGTACGAACATGAAAGGCAACAAGTACAGCGTGTCTTTGGATCTCTATGCCGAAATCGACGTCGACAACAGTAAAGTACACCACAGCCCACGTGGCGTCGAGATGGTTCTCCGAAAGAAGAAGCTTGGATTGGAGTACTGGCCTCGTTTGTTGAAGGAAGCTAAGAAGGTGCACTTCGTCAAGACTGATTTTGACAAGGTTTGTACCTCCCTTTCCCCCGGTTTTGTGTTGGCCAGATGTGTGCTAATACTGTGTTTGCTAGTGGGTCGATGAGGATGAGCAAGACGAAGCTCAAGAAGATGACTATGCCGCCAACTTTGGCGGTTTTGGCGAGGACGGTGGTCTTGGTGGAATTGACTTCTCCAAGCTTGGCGGTGGGGCTGGTCTTGATATGGCTGGCGCAGAAGGCGCTGGCGATGATGACGAAGACGATGTATGACCGCCAGCAATATTTATTGCAATGACAATCAAAGATATCCGCTAACAGTTTCTTCTCAACCAGGACGAGGATTTGCCCGAGCTCGAAGGTGAAGAAAAGAGTGACAAGAAGATTCAGGAAGTCTCATAATCGAACATTCCCCATCTACCTACCCACCTACACTTCATACCTAAAAAGGGGGCCTGATCGTGCGTTTGCTGGATCTTTTACGTTACGAAATGATTTTATGTGACACGTCACATCACACCATATATTCCTTGTACCTGCTGCCTGCAACTACGTCGAGGTCCGCCATACGTTGTTTTTGATAGCGAACTGAAATGAAGAAATACGATGAGATCCTTTGTCTAACTTCGCCACTAAAGCTTAGAATACTAACTAGTGTATACGATAGATGAGAGTGAGTAATAATAGCGTGTCATTATGATTGCATTGTATCTAGGGTCTCAAGCAAAACCTATGCACCGACTGTATTCAAGCTAGAAATAGGGTACTGTCTAGTAGTCATGGTGACGGCCATGACTGTGTCCGTGTCCGTGTCCGTGTCCGTGCCCTTGTCCATGTCCATGTTCATGTTCATGGTCATTTTGATGTTGATGTCCATGTTGATGCCCATGAGCATGGCGATGCTCTGAGCCGTGATGCTCTTGATGCTCACGGTGTTCACGATACCCTTGTTCATGACCATAGGCTCCAGAATCCGGTGGCTGATAGTAACCACCTCCTTGCCCATATTGCTCATGCCTCTCATTGCCCATCGAAACTGCAGGTGGCGGTGCTGAGTAATGCTGATACTCAGAGTAGTCGGTTTGTTGATGTTGATACTGCTGATGGTGAGGGTGAGGCTGCTCATACTGATATGATTGTGGTGGCGGTTCGTACCGGGTATTATGACTCGGTGCCGTTGCCTCTTCAGGAGCGTCACGAGTCAGACCAGTTCCTGAAAGCAACTTTGAGAAGCCTCCGAGTTTATTAGCAACATTAGTGACTTCAGACATTCCAGGAATGTTAATGTTCAGCTTCGATAGTTCTTCCCATGGAGCACCTGAGGAATGCTGTTGCTGTTGGTGCTGTTGATGCTGTTGATGTGAAGCACCGCCAGCTCCATACAGACCACCGCTGACAGCAGGAAAACCACCGCCACCGTGGGAATGACCATGACCACCACCGGTAGTAGAGGAATCGCTAGTCAAGTTCTTGCCTGCTCTGACGCTTTGTGCGCTGAGCAGATCGTTCAAACTGTGACCACGGTCAGGTCTGGAGTGTACCCAGTTCTCAACTGCCTTGAACATCGTGCTGTGGGCTTCATTACGCATATCTCTGGCAGCAGGGTGATGGAAGACTTGCACACAGTCATGGGTGACTTGGTCAACAGGGACATCAATGTGTTGCCATGCATACAAAATACGGGGTACGACGTATCTCAAAATAGCAGCAGCTACTTGACCGGCGGGCTCGTTGAGCATGTTGGCAAAGTGATCCTTGGACAGCATGGAGTGGGTGGGATCCGTACAGTGAGGATTGTCCCAGACTTCGTATTGATGCTGACCCGAGGATTCAATGACTCCCATCGAACCCGTTTGCAGGGACTTGGAAGCCACATTGATAAGAGGACGGATAAATGGTGCTAGGAGCGAGAATACAAACAATGTCACTGTTTCGGTAATTTTATCAATGAGCTTTTCCAAGCCAGGGATCTTCTCGACAATTGAGCTGATGCGTCGCACAACTTTGTCCCTGAATTCGAGGATAGGGTAGATCTGCTCAACAGTCTTTTGAGGATCAATATCCGGCAATCCTGGCGCTTTGCTTGGCTGACTTGTTTGAGTAGCTGGATAGGCACCAGCTGCTGAGGCTCTGCTCTGGTCATAATGAGCTGACTCATATTCACCATCTGTAGGTCCTCTACTTTGTTCATAGCCAGGAGTAGAATAGTCATCCACGCCTCGAGAAGTGGCGTACCCAGTATGTACATGTCGGCTACGATTGGCCTCAGCCTGCATGTTGGACCGTCGCTGCAAATCCTCGGCTTCGGTCACAAGCTCCTTTGTCCCGGGGATCTTGCCCAAAAGTCCTGTCAATGTGTTGATAGCAGGAGACTGCGTATTCGACTCAGCACCAAGTAAAGTGTTATCTGCCTCATTGAGCTCCGACTGGGTAAAATGATCATTTGCCTCGCCGAGAACAGAGTGGAAGAAATCAACCATACCGAATGTGCCGGTCACAAGAGGGAACACGCGTTTTCCACGGAGATGAATCTCTGTCGCCGCACCGACATGAGGGAAGACATTATGGTAACCCATTTCTCGGAGGACGAGTTCACAGTAGTTGGAGTGAGCGCCAAAGTCTTCTAGAGTATGGAGGCCTTGACCTAGACACCTAAGAGCTTCGAAAAGATCCTCTTCCTTGCCTTTGCTATGGCCGCCACTGGTGTAGAGCCTCCCGTAGTGAATGCTTCGAGATATACTGTATTTGATGTATGCAGCACTTGTGGCCCAGTCGCCTTTCTCGTTGGCAATATAATTCTTCATGCCAGTTTCAGGGTCAATGTCGAGTTCAATTTGACGGACAGGCGGACGCAAGCGCTTGTCGAATTGCCTGGCGTCTTGGTTATCGGCATAATCTTTGGGGTTGCTATCGAATATTAGCCTTATTGATGGGAAGCAGGAAGGGACGGCTTACTCAATGTGCTCTTCCGGACGATAAACACCAAGTCTGTCGGCAGTAACCTCAAACTCCCCGGTTGCATAGCCAAATGTCATAAATGAAAGTATCCAGACAAGGACCCGAATAGTATCAGCTTGCAGGCTCTTGAGCGTGCCGACATCCATAGCTTGAGAGCTACCGGTAAGTCCGTGTCAGTCAAAAGTACAAGATTTTACATTTCCGTCAACTAGATGCTTAAAACTTACTAATCCCGTAACCAATTGCCAAAGTAAACGCGCTTGATCATAGCGGAGGTCCATTTGTGACCGTGGATGAAAGCAAGTGCTTGGATAGTGTCCTCGATATCTCCATGACGCCAATTCTTGCCCTCGACGGTAGATATAGAAGCGATGTCTATCTTGTCAGCGTCCAATTAGAACATTAATTCACCAGGGACTTACTTCCTGCACCGAACGCTTCAGCTTTACCGGGCAGAGCGATCAGCATCAGCAACATAACAAAGACGAACGCAGTCGTCGGACTGCTGAGAGTACCCAACGCCATGATGTCTTATGATTTTCGAAGAAGATATGAAGCAGAGAGAGCAATGAGACAAGAAGAGAAGAAAAGAGAAATGAAAAAAGACTCGGATGTGGATGTGCGTGCTAATGGCTCAGCTCTTTTTTTTGGTTATGTTTGTCAAGTACCCCTCCGCCAAGAAGAAAGCGTGGTGATGCGACGCAACGATTGGAATAGAGGCGATGCACCAGCCACAATGGATGAAGCTTCTGGATCAGGGAGATTGGTCGCTAGTGAGACATAAAGATAGGAAAGAGGAGACGTTGATGTCCAGCTAAAAGGTGCGAAAGTAAACAGTGAATGGCTGTGTCTGTCGAATGACGTAGTCCAAGACCGACAATCCATGTTGGACGCCTTTACTCACTGCGGAGAATATGCAGACTGGATTCATGTCATGCTCAACGAAGAATTCTATATATTCGAAATAAATGTCTACATATTCAAGGGGCTAAGGTAGCATTCAGAGGTATCGAGAGCTGTCGAACCTCATAGGATCTGGTAGAGATAGTGGGGCAGTCAGTACTACATACCGACACAGCTTTCGCCTCCTTCAATTATTTCCCCAGTTTTATATTTTGATGCCTAGCATATGACAAGAAGTTAAACTTAAGACAGATCAATCATGGCTATCGACGGCGAGATATCACCCTATTTGAACAGCCTCCAAAGCGACGGCTTCGTCATAATTCCATCTCTTTTATCCCCCTCAGAGATCAACACTCTGCGTAGAGCAGCGACGAAAGCCACAACTCTCACAAGATCAGGTCAATGGCCTTATTTCCGTACAGTGCCCAAACAATTCCCCCCTTGGCCAAAGGATGTCCCGCCTGCTTCTGAGGGCGGAATATGGGGTGTACAACATCTATTGCATCCCGATATGCCTGATCGCGGAGAGTTTGCGAAACTATATTTTTCGGACAAGGTGCTTGGTATAGTTGAAGAACTATTAGGGTTGAGCACCACACAGAGGGAAGAGGAGAAAGAAGAAGAATCTCTAGTAATGGAGCTCCTCAATCTCCTCGTCGCACCCGAACAAAAAGACTTTGAACTCCGCTGGCACCGTGACGACATCCCCTCAACAGTTACTCCGGAAGAAGAACTACGACTTCTCAAATCCAAAAGTCCACAGGGTCGTCAATCACACGCCCAATACAACCTAGCCCTGTGTCCCGATGCTTCGCTGATAGTCGTCCCGGGCTCACATCGACGGGTACGAACAGAGACAGAGCGGAACGCTGATCCGTATGAAGCATACTTACCAGGTCAGGTGACTGTGAAACTTGAGCCGGGCGATGCGGTATTCTATGACTCGAATATACTGCATAGAGGGGTGTACAAACCCAAGCCTGAGAATGGGGAGGAGACAAGGCTTACGCTGCATGGTAGTGTTGGGTTGAAAGAAAAGATCAACACGGCAAATGGAGATGAGAAAGCCGCTGATAGGGCCAAGGTTAGGGCTACTGCTGTGTTGCAGCATAGTGTCGGTATGTGGATTGACCGGAATGATGCGGATTTGTCGTATATCAGTGAGCGAGCGGAGAGGATGAGGAAGAATTTGATTGCGATGGGGCGAGGGGAGGATGTAGGATATTCCCTGGAGGGTTGACGAATAATTAATGGCAGTATTTTCAATTATGTACATACGTGTATAAATATACATATATCATCCCTCGCCCGAAGAACGAGATTGATTTGTAGGCGACAAATACCCCCCAAACCTCATAGCGTATCCCTCATAGTTATACGACGTATGATCCACCTCCGCTGGTACTATCGATGAGGCTGAATCCGGAGACCGTGAAGCGGACGTTGTGGTAGTTGTGCTCCTTGCCGGCACAGCACCTCCGTCATTGCTATGATTGCTGTTGCTATAAGTGTAGCTATTTCTCTCGCTACTACTACCACTTCTCATCAGTAACCGGATAGACGTAATCGCATGTTCGGGTGACGGACTGGTCCGAACAATGTCGATAATAAAAGGTACCCAATACTCGTCGCAGTCGCATACTATTTTATAGATTGTTTCGAGTTGTTCCTGTTTTCCGCGCCAAAAGTCGGATCGGGCGTGCAGTTGGAATTGTTGGAAGTTGTATTGCGGATGATCAGCCGATTTTTCGGCTGGACTCTTACTGTGAGAATCCACATGTTGATGATGTGGTTGCTGTTGCTCGGTTGATATTACATGACTCTGTTGAGACATCTCGGGTTGGGTGAAAGGGATGCTCTCAGTGTAAGCCACCCCTGTAACGGCTGTAGAAGGAACCGAATTCCATAACTCAGTGACATTTCCATCTTCGTCGATCCGCCTTTTGCTCGGTCTTTCCGCGGCTGCTCCAGAGCCATAATAACCATCGACAGAACCGCGAGGTTGTGAGTGCGACTGTGACTGCATTTGCGGTTGCTGCTCCCCATCCTCCAATCTCCTCTTGAGTCTATTCAGTTCCTTTCTCAAATTTTCAATCTCCTTGGCCTGGCCGATATGATACCGATCCTCATCTGTCCTAGCATATTCGCATTCATCCTGGCAGCCGCGGAGTATGCATGCACCACAGGGATTTTTGCGGTCACACTGTTTTCGTCAGAACTCTAAATATACGACCGAAAAAAAGTGGTGTAAATGCTTTGGTGTTTACCTTGATCTTCCGAGCACGACATTTAGTACATGATTGTTGCAGGCGGTTATTCGCAGTACCCGTACTAGCGTTGTTGTTCGTCGATTCCATCTAGCAAGACGGATGCATGCGCATGCACGTATGGAAATGACATACAGGATCCCTCCGGTTATTATCAAATACGAGGTCGTTGTATACGTCCTAAGTGGTATGCAAATGTAGCGAATGGCGTGGCGAAGTTGATCAACATGAGACTGAGGTGTGTGTGAAAATGTCATGTAGACTGACGCAGATGCAGCGCGATACCTGCAATGTGATGCATCAATTGATAGGCTCGCGCTAGGTTGTACCTGGATAGTTTGATACGTGGATAGAAGGCGTTTCTGGATCGAAGTGCCGAGAACAAAGCGGTTGCAGTTGTCGGGGATTGGATATCACATGCATGGGTTTAGCGCCGAAGTAACCTTATAATCACGAACAGCGATCAAAACTCAGTACGCAATTGCAGGGATTTTCATCACATCCACCTGGATTTGTACAATTTCGCGTGTATGTTCAATGCTCGGAGGTAGTCAATAATAAGTTACGAGAATTACTGCAGATCCGTTTTGTAATTATGATGTTGGATACGTACTAGCGCATATTTATTACCTAGGTACGCAAGAATTGGAAGCATAATCTATTTCATTCAGCTAATAGCTCTTTTACGGTCTCCGTTTAGCGTCACATCGTGAAGTTCAAGTACGTTTTTCCAAAATATCATCTAGTTTCTCATGCCTTCCAAAGCTAGCCCAAGCTCCTCAGCTTGTCCTGCTCAGCTGGCGTAAGGGCCGTAAATAATTCTTGGAATCCAGGTTTCGCAGACGCCTCCTGGAAAAACTGTAACAAAAGCGCTTGCGTCTCGTCATCGCGCTTTCGAACGGCAAAGGAGCCCTCTGTGCCTCCTTCACCAAATGACATCAGTTCTTGTTTAGTGACCCCCAGCCCAAGGTCCAATGTATTGCTGGGCAGGTCTTCCCATTCATCGTCTTCGCTATCTGCTTCTTCAAGAGCTGCGGCTGTTGCAGCATCTATTTCCTTGTTGCCAGAAGCTCCTGCCAGTTCCTCCACAAGAACCTTGATAATCTTCAGGTTGGCCGACACAGTCGTGAATCGGTCGGGATTTTGACGGGCCTGAGACCGTGTCTTGATACGTCCAGTCTCCTGAATGATGAGGTCACCTTTGACCTGCACCTGCGCTACACGAGGGTCTTCCAAATTGTACAGTTTGCATAAAGCGATAATGTTTTGTTTGATTTCATCATAGCCGGCAAAATTGACCGAGTTCTCCAACCACTTGCTCAGGACAACGTGAAGTCCACTCTGTCCCCCAAGATCCAATTGAGCCAAAAAATCGATGACTTCTCGAGCGCTAATAAGGGTCAAGCGTGCGAAAACAAGGATCAAGCTCTGAATAAACTGAGCTTGCTGAGCTGTAGCCAGACGTTGGGCCACAGCTTGAAGCAGCTGCGGTAGGTAAGGACCAAGTTTCTCAGAACCTGCCTTTTCAACCAATACAGCCGCCAGCGAGCCCACTTCTGCTGCAGCGACGTCATCAATGTTTGGACTCAGAAGATGGTCGATAATCAACAACACCGTTTCAATAGCACCCTTGCCGGACTGGGGTTCATGCCAAGCAAGGAACTGGTTGAAGTCATGAGACAAGATATGACATACTGCTAGCGTGGCAGCGCGAACGAGTTCGCTGTCGTTGCCTCCGAGTAAGAGCCGGCTCAACTTTGGCATTACGGTGGCAACAAATCCAGCTGGTAAAGGCTCCGAGCCATGATCTGCCAAGGCTCGAAGCAAATCTGCAGCCAGAACAGTGAGTGCACCCTCTTCTGTAATATTTCCGACATCAATAGCGCCTGTCAATGATGGAAGCACCTTCTCGCATAACCGAACATAAGATTCTGCATCCTGTTGGGACACGTACTGCACAATGTCCTCAAATGTCTCGGTGACGACCATAACCAGATGGAAATTATCCGCTCCGTTGCTGGCCACATTGAAGAGCACATCCAAGGCAGGTGAGTCCAAGACTACTTTGGGTTCAATCATAATAGTGTCGCGAAGTGTTTCAGCCAGTGTTACCTTGAGGTCGTCATTATCCGTACCTTCTCTCAAATCATGCCCTGCTATGAATTCGGATATCGAGCTGATAATTGGTATTTGCATGGGTTGTGTGGTTGAAGACGGAAGAGCCGGCAAAAGGTCTTGCAAGACTCGAATGCAGGCAACCTGGACGACCTCTGAAGAATCCTGAGATATTGCTTTCATTGTGGCTTCCAAATAGCTGGCGGCGATTGGCTGAAATTCTGTACCCGCCGTTTGAGCAAGGACACCTGCGACTAGATACCCCCGCGCACGTAGATAGTCTTGTTCATTCTGAAGTGCAAATTGAATACTGTTTGTGAAGCCGGAAGCCACATCCAAAGGGATTTGTTGCTCAACTTCGTTAAAGTCTCGAAGCAGCTGATTGAGGATGAACAAAGCAGCCTCTCGGTTTTTCCAACTTAGTTTCTGGTCAGCAAAAATCTAGGGTACAGCACAGATAAAGGGGGGAACATACGTTGAGGAGGAATCGGCGAAAAGATTGTTAATATAAACAACCAAGGCCTGAACGACTGTGACTTTCAACCATTCTCCCAGCTTTATTATCAAATCACCGCCACAAGTTCTTGGCGTATAGTTGGCCGTTACAGATGTTTCCTCTGACAAGAAGAGATTGACATCGATCTCCCAGATACCCTCTTCCTCTGTAGTGATCTGGGCATAAGTCGCAGCTAGCCTGATGATCTCGGGAAGCCACCCAGATTTCGTGGCCGTTTCATTGGCGTTTTGTAGCTGTGCTTGTAGCTCAGCTTTCACAGGAGGAGCCTTGATCAAGGCCTGCATCAAGTCAATTTCTTCCAGTACGAGGAAGTCGAGTGTGTAAGGTAACCCATCAGAATCTTCCAGTCTTCCCTGTCGCTCGTCCTGCACAAACATTTCGAAGTAGTGGCCCTGGATGCTTGACAATTCTTCCCAAAGAGTGGTGAAAAGCTGTGGGCTTTGTGTCGTCAATAGCGTAGGGAAGACCATGCGGATTTTCATAACAGTCTAGACAACTGAATCAGTAAAGATCAACTTGTTCCAATGTCTAACTCACCTTGACTGCTTGCAATTTCAAAGCGATGACTCCCCTCCATTGGGATGGGATTTCAGAATCCTTGCCCTCTTCCTCCTCCGTTGGACGCTGAGGCAGGGGCAGCTTCATGACTGACAAGAAATACGGCGACCATCCACTCAAAGCTTCGTCCATAAACTGCTTAACAGCAGCCTTGTGCTGCTCAAGTACCATTTCCAAGGTATCGAAACACGATCGGAAGACAGAGATAGCGAGGGCCCGGATAATCGTCTTTCGCGATTCATTGGTCGCAACGCTGAAGAGAGTCGACACCAAGTCTCGGGCGATACTGAAGAATTGTTCCTCACTGAAGCCCGTATCTACCAGATCAAGCAAAACCTTCAATGCGCCATGAAGAGCCCCATCGCTGCTAGTCGGGTCGTTGATTATATGAAGTAATGAGGGAAGGAGCTCAGGCCATTCTTCAGGAAAGTCGGCGGCGGCAATTTTACTGACAGCATAACTTGCGGCAGCCTTGATCTTGCGGTTCGTTTCTGCGGTGGTTGCGAGACTGAGGAGGGCGTTGCGCAAGGTTGCTTTGTTCGCGTCGTTGACCAAGACATGGCCTTTGAACTCGTCGAGGAGGGGCGACCATGACGCTACGATAAAGGTTCGGAGCACAGAGATAGCGGACTGGCGCAGTGCAGCATCAACGGATTCATGAGCAGCAATTGTTGCGAGAGACAGAGGGAAGGCTTCGTTGGAGTAAAGCTGCAGCAATTGTAGTTCTGCGGATTGGCGAGTCGGTGCTGCGGGGGACTGGGTCGCTGCGAGCAGCTGGAGGAGCTCCTGCTCCATTGTGGATGTGAGCAGTTCGTCTCCTGACTATGTGTAGTGAGAGCAGGGACACAGAGCAAAACAAAGAAAGAACGAACAAGACGAGGACCTAGTTAATGTATATCCAAACGTGATGATATATGGTGATAATTTATTTTTCCCCACTACTTAGGAGAAAGCAGTTCCTTTTGCCGGGGTGGACCGCGTTTTGCCTGGCGCGTAATACGTATTGGCGTGGTTTCTCAACTCTTCTTCCTTTTTTGTGTATTTCTACCACCAGCCTTTTGTGCAACGGCTTTCGTGGATATGGACGAGGACCCTCGAGTCTTCGAAGTCAGGGTAGGGAGAAGATAAAAGTAGCAACAACATTGACCACTCGATGCACAATAATACATACAATAATACCACAATACACGCGAAAGACGTATAAATTACAAACAGGCGGTAAGTTGTACCTAGGGATATGGTGCGAGTGTTCGTCCCTTCCTTCCTCTTCTTCCCCACCTGCCATCGACATCATATTTCTCCAGCAACGCCATTCATTATTGACGATGAGATCTTATCTAGAAGCAGCGAGTTGGTCGTCTATGAAAGGACGATATTGAGTTGGTCTTTGAACAACAACGGGAATGAGGGTGAAAGCCGAGTATGTCCACGAGGGCAAAAATGCTGTGTTGTTACAGCGGGGCGGCGGGTTTCCCCTTCTATCATGGACGACTGCCATTAGTTGAACGCCCAACAGACAATTCAATAGTTACCTGCTTTACCAGCAGCCAACTAGCCAAGTTCCTGCAGGGATCTTGGAGAAGTGTATGTATGCGGTATGCCATTGCGGGAGATTGAGGTCACCGTAATGCACTCCAGATGTTCGTTGAGTATCTACTACTATGTACATCCCACAGTGCAACTTACTAATCGCTGAGACAGTTGCATATCCACAGGTACAGGCGACTATTGCGTGCACGATATGCAGGAAGAAAATGCCCTATGACGCTGCTGTAGCGGGGCTCTTGCACGGCGCTTGACCGGAGGGGCTAGGATCGTCAGCAACCAGTGCCGACTTCCAATCTGAGTGGATGCTTTAGCCCTCAAGACTCACTTGACCAGCTCCATGCCCGACTACGGAGGCCGACGCAAGCCCATTATTATTATGGATCATGAGCTTTGTCGTGGGGTTCTTGCTTCTTTTTTTCTCGCCTGCACGAATTGATTTCGTTGTGGCAAGCGCTGGCAAGGCAACATTGGCTTGCTTATTACATAGTATGCTAACTACCCTCGCCGCCGCCAATGCAAACCAACAATGGCGTTGTGGAGGAGCCGATGACGAAGTCTTAATTTGACATGATTCAAGAATCAACTACTATGTAAGATGCATCGGACATTGATTGTTCTTAGTCAGTCGAAGTTTACCGCTGGCTTCAAACACCTAAGTCTCAAGCTCTCAATAATACGTTCCAGTTACGTACAGTTACGATTGATAGAGCCCACTATCAGTATCAAAGATACCACCGGAGCAGTCCCGAGGCTCCGTCCAGTGTTAGCGCGTTGTGGCAGCCAATTCCAGGTGCCGGAAGGCGATTTGGAAGGATCCTGCCTGGTATGCGCTAACCCGATGTGTAAATATCGTCTCATGTGGGTGAAGACTGAAGAATCTCCTATCGATAATGATGCGGCTGTTTGGCTCTGCTGTAGTCGCCAAAGACACGGATAAATCAGCAGGTCTGTGGTTTCCAGTGCTATTTTCGACTCTTTGCGATGTCGATTGATACATCTTAGTCACGATCATCAATCTACTGGCAATTCAGAAGCGCACTTCACCGACGATCGGCATGGACAGCATAACTTCGGAAGCAACAACTTGGCTCTAATAGTACGCTGACCTAGCGGTACAGTAAACGCTGTGGAGCTGGTAGTTACCTGGATGGAGCACGGTGTATGTATGTAGAATTTTCTGCTCATGAAAATGTCTGCGATTGGCGTAAATTATTAATTCATTCGGCTTCTTGAGCCAGCATTTCGCATGATTCTTTCATATGCAGCAATCATCGTGTAGTCGTCGTTCACTTTCGCCATCTGATAACTTACACAATTGCATAATAAGCGTATAATACCGAGACCGTATGACGCAAACACGTGACGACCATCCTACTAAGTAGGCGTAACTTAAGTTGCCAGGTTCTGCTGTAATTACCCCGTTGGTCTTTACCGTACATAGTACTCGCGCTGTCCCCTCACTCTTTCCCTCCATCCCTCACTCTCCCTCTCTCTCCTCTCTCTCTCTCTCTACTTCCTCCTATTCTCCCCATACTTTCTTCCTTCCAACACTGCAGCACTGCTTGTACAGGTATTTCTATCATTACTCTTATTCCACTATTTCTGGGAGAAGCCACATACCCTTATCTCCCACCCCCCATTGTTGACTCCCGCTGGGACGGTACATGGGGCACAAAGTGACAACTCACTGGGTGATATAGTACACCAAAAAAGAAAGGACCTATCTGCATTGGGAAAAGAAACTTCATCCCTGCTAGTCTCTTTGATAAGGACGACTTCTCTGGTCCTTAATTTGTCACTATCGCACTCTCTATTCTGTTCTATCATACCTGGTTTTTTTTTACTTAATTGTCCATCATCTTTTCTGTCTTATTGTTTGGAAAGAAAGAAAAGCCTCGTCACTTCGGTCACGTCCTTCTGTCCGCTTCCCAGTACATCACGAACAACAGCAGCCCTGTTCCTGTGAGTAATACTAGGATTAGCAATAAGCCGTCGTTGCAGAAGGCTTACACCTCATCTCCAATCTCTGCTGCTGGGCTGAACGGTTTTATTTATGCATTTGTCCTGACTACGGCTGTGTCTCTAGTCGTGGATTACTTACGAGGCTGTTTTGTTGTTCATCGGCGGAATCAGAGAAATGATTAGCCGTCGAGGGAAAGACCAGACAGAATTCCTCCGCAACTCATCTACTACGACAACCACGAGATTCAATAACCAGTCCCCTTTGATAACTTGAACAAACGTCAATCCTGCTCATTACCTCTCCGCCCATGGCTATGGCCAGTGAGAGCAGCACTACGGTGAATACTATGAACGCAATAAGCACCATGAACACCATGAATACAATGGCCGCAGCCACGGCTACCGCTCCGATTACCACCGCCAAAAGCTTACCCAACACTCAGGCCGCCATTGCCGCCTCGTTTACGAATTTTCTCGGTGTTGCCATGCATCAAATATTATTCCTTCGATCGGTCTATCCGCGAGCGACGTTCCTCCCCGTTCGAGCATACAACTATCCGGTCCGGCAATCACGTCATCCGAAGGTATGTGACTACATTAGCGATGTATGTCTCGCCGTTGAAAGTGAAATTCTCAAAGGCACAATTACCGCCGTCACTGTGATTATATCTTCTGTTCGCACAAATCAGCCAATGGAGCGATACGCATTCGACCTATCAGGCTTCCCGCACGTACCTGTGGGGGAGATCTACACCACATTCGAAGAACGTGATAAAGAAGATGCCACGAGACCATCAGCCACGGCACAGGCTATAGATCTCGAAGCTCAATTCCGTGCATGTTTGGCTAGATTAGCGTCTGCCTGCGCGCGCTTGACGCCGTTACCGCGTGACGACGAATTCGGATTTACCGTGTGTATTGAAGTACGGGAAGATGCTCTCCCACCGGTCGGCACAACGAAAGAAGAGCAGACTTGGATTGTTGCTGAACCTGGCCAGGTGCATGTTCGATCATGTACTGCGCCATTTTCGGTCAGTAAATTAGGCAGTTATTCCCAACAACCAGCGATACCGAAGATCAACGGACGAGCTAAAACTGTGCCCGTACGACGAGTCGAGGCCGGTGAACTTCGCTTAGAGTTGTGGGTCGAAGAAGCCAGGCAAAAGTTTGACGAACGGCTCCTTTAATTGATACATCAGTGACTTATCCAGCTTTAGCTCTTCTTGTACACATTATTCTTGTTCTTTCATTCCCGTCGATGCATCTACATACTCAGACAGAGACACGCCGCAGTGGTGTGCAAGGATGTCGAACCCGAAACGGTCCTTGCACGACAGTCAGCTGAATAGATAGACTCGGCCCACATTTCAGAAACACTTACAGATTCAGATTACAGTCACGGTCCTTTGGGACGACTGGCAAGGGACGGAACGAAATAAGAAAACCACATTCACGGCCTTCTCCACTTTATTTTTCATACATTATTCTGTGACGCCTTTTCATATCATCATCCATCAAATCATCATAGACTGGAGAGGGGCTGGCGCATTAATGATTGTCATTCTGGTTTCTGCTTCTTTTCATATGACTCTTCCATGGCTCATTGGACAATCTCTTTTTCTTTTTCTTCTATCTTATATCCCAGCAAGAAAATGCGAGCGTCTCATTTGTTTCATACTCATCATCATTCCTCCATTAATCCAGCACTGTCAGGCAAGTTTCCAATGGCAAAATGTGGCATATTTGGTGAAACACAATGCATCTTTTGCTTTCGATCCTCCCCCTTTTTTTTTTCTTCGAAATAGGATGTTTCATTTGACTTGTTTTTGGCGTATATTATATGATTATTTTTGATTCTAGGTTTTGGCAGTTTGCTTTTGACGGAATCATGATTACATGGGAAAGATAAACGAACAATGAAGATTGATATTCAAAATTCAGTTAAAAGGAAATAATACTTGTCCGAGTTAAAAGACGCTTTTTAATTCAATTAGTCGGCCTGTATCGAGAAGATTAGGAGCGTATGTGCCCCGGTATGCAACAATTTCGTCCATCATGCAGTTAAGTAAAGAAAAGAAGTATGCTAAAAAATAGAAGATATGCCAGTCTAGGATGATAGGAACCAATGTAAATGCAGATGCAAAAGAAAAGATCAAAGCAAAAATGGAAAAGATAAGGGGTATCTGATCGTTATGATAGTCGAAATTCGTGATCGAAATAGGAAAAGGAGAAAGGAAAGTGCAGTAAAGAGATCACCACTAGTCTAACTGTTACCGCTTCGTCGTCGAAGGAAGTGATGGTGTTGATGGTTATCCTGCTGCTGCGTCAGTGAATGTTGCTGTGATTGTTGGCGAGGCAGTCGTTGTAGTTGTTGAAAGGCTTGTTGAATTGGTGTAGAATTGGTGCGTCGTAGCGGAGCTGGTGTAACTTGTGGCTGCGGTACTTGTCTGTATGGCTGCTGTTGCCGCATCTGTGTGCGTATTGATGTAGTGGTAGTGGCATTTGGTGTTTGTGCAGCTGTTGCAGTCCGTGGTGCAGCAGAGATAGTAGGCGTCTGTTGTGGCGTCGTTAGTAGACCTCTAAACGGAGGTCTTCTAGGTGTCGTAGTTTGTGGTGCCGTAGAAGCAGTCTGTCGTTGTGCGGTTGTTGATGGAAGCCGAGTCATGGATATTGCAGGCGTTATAGTCTGTGATGTGGCCAAAGCAGTAGATGTCTGTCTTTCTGGGGTTGCTCGTGTGATTTGAGCTGTAAGTAGCGTTCCAGGCGTTGCAGTTCGTGGTGGACGTCTTAGTGACTGGACGTTGGGATCTTTTGAAACGGGTGCTTCTGGCACACGGGGGAAGTGGTTTGGTTGAGACAATGGATTTAGTGTAGCAAGTCTGGGCATCTGAGGAAAGGCGTTGAAAGGGACTTCTCGAGGGAGTATAGGCGCGGTCATCTGAGGTACGCCATATGCCTGAGGCATCTGGGCCACATTCAAGATTTGAAACCGAGGCATTTCGGGCAACTGCGGCATCTGAACTCGAGGCCGGTCCGTATTGACGGGCATCCCACGCTGAGTCGGGGCTTGCTCATTCACACTCACCTCCTGCTTCGACGTAACACGCAGCATCTCAGGATCAATATTTCCACCCTGAGCCAAAACCTCTGCCATGGCAGCCTTTTCAGCCTGCATGACTTCATTCATCCGTCGCCTGACTCCCGTGTCACCATCATAAAGATTACAGGTATTTGAACGTACTTGAAAATGCATGTATCCGTCTTTCGAGATTTCCTTTTTGCATACGTCGCAGATCAGAGCACCGCATCGGCATTTCAGCTTGTTACAACCATCTTCTTTGACAATCGCCAATCCGCACTTGGGGCATTTGCGAATCAAGGCTGCGGTCATCGCTTCCTCAACGGCGTGGCGTACTTCAAGACCACGTTCCTTTTTCGCTTCCTCGCAAGTCTGCGGAATATGCGTCTCTTCCTTGCAAAGACGGCAGCTGACTTTCTCACAATCCGAGTTCAAGCAGGTAAATTCTTTATTCTGTTCTACCGGAGGACAGATTGCTTTGAAATCGCAGAATGGGCACTCTTCAAGGCCATCGATACTCGCCTTCGCAATTTCGTCTTGTTGTTGCAGATCCTCTAACCGCTTCATCAGCTTGTCACCAATCACTTTCCTGATCAACTTGCTGCTGAAGGGAGCTTGACATCCGCTAGTGTCAAAACATTTTAGTTCATACTGCATCGAGCCAGCCTGTATCTCGGCTTTCTGCTTAATACAATGATTACAAAACAAATGGATCTCTTCTCCTTCACACGGCACAGTGCGATCTGGAAGTACTTCGGCGAAACAACATTGACATTCAACCAATGTCCCAGCTAGTCGATGTTCTTCCTCAACGCGCCTTTCGATTGCGTCTTCTTCTTTCTTCCTAATTGCACCTGCAGATTCATAAGTAAAATACTATAAATGATGAACCTGTCAAGAACAAAATAGTGTACCTTGTTTCTCAGCAATCATTCTCTTCGCTTCTTGCAGCTCGTGACTCAACACCGTAGCAAAGAGTGCTGGATGCTTGTCTTTAGCGCTGTGTAAGCGTTCCCAGTATTCACTTGCATCCAATGCTGGACGGCCCAGCGAATGAAGAGCGATGTACGCTTTGAAAAAAGTTTTAAATCGTGTTAGCACATCTTTGACTGTCGTAAGAGGTACAGACGGATAAGATTTAACTAGCAATTTGAAGCTATATCTCAGATTAGTGTGAAGCTACTTGGCGTGCGGGTTCCAAGATCATGTAGACGTACGCAACTGGAAAATAGAAAGTTTTGTCTTCTCGAATTCTCTGCAGATCACTCTGGTCGACACCTTCACCGCGCTTTCGCTTCTTCGACACTCGCTTAGGGTATGACGAATTTGCAAGAACTTCATCGAGTGCGTCCCGAATTGCCACGAGGAACGATTGCCCAATACGACTTTTGATATCAAATTTCACGTAGAGCTTCTTGATGTAGTCCTCACAAATGTCCGGGAAGACTTCTTGGATTTTAATCTTGAACACATCTTCCTTCTCCGGGACCCTGGCCTTTTGATCGTTGGTGAGATCGATGAAAGAATTTCTCGGAGGCGAACTTTTGGCAGCCACTATATTTGATGGCTTTGCGGTAGCGATTGTTGGGGTTGAAGCTGATTGTGAAAGCCTATTTGTAGAGTTACTCCTGTTCAATTGCTGGGATGTTGACACGGTCCGGGTAATCGGGCTATTGCAGGAAGGCTGTGCTCTCTTATCTAGAGGCTGGCTATTTGGACGACCGGAATCGAGCAACCTGGGTCGTTTGCTAGACGGCTCCGTCATATTTATGACTGGTGCATGAGGATTGGAAAGTGGTGTGGTAGTGTGTCCCACAGTGACCCGACCTAGCGAGTAGCATGGGACAGCCTATACATCTGATGTCAGCGCTAACTGAGAGAATACTGAGATGAAAATTTGGCTAATTCGATATAACCACGAGTCACTAGTCTTCTTACCGTGTTGTTGTGGATGGCAGATTGACCGTTTCGGCCAGCTGAGTGCGTAGAACGCTGCGTCGGCCCGCGAAGGCCATTCTGATACGGTCTAGCTGTAGCATCAAATAAAGGGTTGGCGGCAGTTGATAGAGCCTGAACCCAGTTTCTGACCCTCAACGCCTTGTGAGCTGCAGTCGGCTCTTTTGCATTGCGCTCTAATTGAAGCAGGCTGTCCTGAGACAGCCGCGGTAGAAGGCTCTGTACTGGATCTGGTGGTCGTATTATTTGTTCTGTAGTGTAGGTGAGAAGAATGCCGTGCATTACTGACAATGAAATCAACCTACGGTGTGGGTAACCAAATAGACCAGCCATCTCCCGGGGGACGGATATCGGGACTGCACAGTGATCGAATCGCAGATAATCCCCGACTTGATTTACTCAATGCTCCAAAAGCGATAGACCATGGCTTCTGAGCTTCCAGACGCCGATGGTGGAGGTAGTGATATCCGCGGTGATGGGAGTAAAAATACTTGATTTGGGCAGATCGGGATATTCCCATCCCACCAATAATTCCAAAGCGGCTTTGTAGTGATATTCAACGACGCTGTCAGCAAATAAATAAACAAATTATGGAATCTAGCAATGCTCAAAATATACATGAAACAGACAGATGTCGCGGCCAGAGGTTCAAGTGACAATGACCGTATGTTGGATGAAGGACGTGAAATGGACCGGTGTGCATCAACGGCTGACAGAACCTAGAAGCCTCACTAATGCCCGATTAGGCCTACCGTGGCTGGTGGACAGGCTTTATCTTGCTGCCCGATCTGGTTAGCTTCGATAGTATATATAGTACATTCTGGACGCTTTGATATAGTATATAATACAGTCTTGAACGAATGATTCAGTCGATCATGATGGAGAAAGAATGTCTGCTTCCAACCACCCAAGACAAAGAACACTCGTCAACAAAGATCCTGACCCCGAGCCACAACGACGTCACTATCAACCTCATGATCTTGGTATCGTCGTAGAGCTTGGAATATTAACTGAGTCTGTCCACTTGTCTGAACATAGATGATCCAGATCAAAGCCCAAGGGGCGTGACTGTTGGTCTCTCACCCCGTTGATGTAAGCTTCCCGATTCGACGCCATCGTGCAATACGATCTCAATACATCAATACAACAGTACTATACCGTAAGGCGGAGGTTGCCCTCGCTTGCCAACGGTTCCAGCCGGGCCGGTTGGTGGTTAATACCGGGAAATACGTAATCGACATACGTTCGGCGTATCACACGATTCAAGACATGCGGTGTCCTTGTACAATGTACAATCCACTATTAATCTATCATATTGCATTGGATGCCTTTGATTTGGTTCTGAAAGTCATCACGTCGTATTCGAAAGATCTGTGGGTGGAGTCCCTGTGGAACTTTCTGTTATCTCTGCCCGGGGAAAGAAGTGGGAAGCTATTTAGATCGTAGGTATTTGAGATGGAGCTTTCCCCGGAAGCTTCTTCCAGAATCTTACACTTGTACTTGCTCCACGAGTTTTGACTTGTTTGATTCTGTGTCCTTGGATCCTTGTCAATTCATTAACTATCAAGTTTCTAATAACGAATACTATCCATTCTACTGCATTCTACTACATATCTAGCTTATCCGTACCTCAACCATGGGCTCCATCGCTCTTCCTAAAAATGAGGATCTCCCTCCATCAGACTCGCCTCACCTCGACCTCGTCCCAGCTACTCCAGAAGAACATCTAGAAACCCTACGACTAAACAGCAAAGCCTGGCAAGGACCACTAACGCTAGACCAGTACCTCGAGCGTGAGAAACGACTCTCAAAGCAAAACCTCACCAAGGACGGGGCGCTCACGTGCTGGATTCTTGTGGATCGCAGGCAGGCACCAAACTCGCGATTGATTCTGAGTTCGTGCGAGACATACCGCAAACCCGCATATCTCGCATACCGCGGCAAAGTAGAAGATATCATATGCCATGGGATCGGAAGCGTATTTGCGCGCTCCGAGTTTAGAGGTCGTGGGTACGCTGGACGTATGATGGAAGAATTGGCCAAGAAGCTAGACAGTTGGCAATCAGAAAATCAACCGCGGAAGCAAGGCGTATTTTCTGTGCTGTTCTCGGACATTGGCAAGAAATACTATGCAAAGTATGGATGGAAGCCATTTTCATCTTCGCATATTTCTCTGTCACCACTGTCAGAGCCCCAGTTTCAGGCGTCTCTTGAAACGGCAAGATTGCCCAAGGCAAGGTTATTGACCGCCGAAGATGTCCGCGAGTCCATGTGCAGCGAGATAAACGAGAAAAAGAACAGAAATTACCTCCAGGTTGCTTCCGAAAAATCTCCCAACAGCGCTAAAGTATCCATCGCACCGGATTATGACCATATGGTATGGCACTGGGCTCGAGATGAATTCTATGAAGACGTCGGCATCTTTGAGAAAACGAGCCGATCTGTGCGAGGCGCTGGCGTCGATCAACACCATGTATACTGTTCATGGGTCCGAAATCTAGGCGACACCCCCACGAGCCATACCCTATATATCCTACGACTGATATATGATGAACCGTCTTCACCAGCCCAGGAACTGGCTACTATCGAGGCCATTGGCGCTGTCCTACGTCAAGCGCAATTCGAGGCATATAAACTCAAGATGCAAAATGTTACTTTCTGGAATCCTTCGCCTTTGGTAGAGAAAGCGGCCAAGTTGCTGGACCAGAACGTCAAGGTGGTGCATCGTGAGGAGAGCAGCATTAGCAGCTTGAAGTGGAACGGTGCCAGCCAGGGACTGGGCGACGACGTTGAGTGGCTGTGGAATGAGAAGTACAGCTGGTGCTGATTTGCTATAGAGTTGTTGGCCGTTGTTAAGCTCATCATTGCATTGTCGATTTGTATAACCGTACTGATAATCTCGTGTACCATCGAGCTTCAGAGCACAGATATTATTTTCACTTTCTTTGACTTTTGAGCCGTTCATGCCAATTTCTCGAATTCTTCACTTTGGCGCCATTGCCCCCAGCACTCTGAGCTTCTTTCCTTGCCTTGTCTCTCTCTGACTCCGGCACAAAATGTATTGACGCTGGGTCAGGATGTTTGTATGAAAACTCCTAGTAGATCTTTAGTTTATATTCATATGAAAACAATAACCTAGTTTACTGAGTTGATATGACGTACCGGTAAATTGCTGGACGATGCCTCATTACGCCATGTCTCCGGCAACAAATCCTTCCAGGCATTCAGAAACTCCGATCGACCAACAGCGCGTTTCTCAGTTGGCGCAGTTGCTTCGAGGTAGGTCTCCCCTACCCATTTGATACAAACGTCCTTATCCATGTTCGCCCCTTATCAATACGTCAGCTTTTCGACATAAGGTACCAAGTCATCTGAAAGGAAGATAGGACGTAACAAACATTTCAACTCAAGATCAGTCCCGACATCGTTCTCGCCAGTCCGTTCCGCGAGTCGTTTGACGATTGCATCGAAGAGAGATGGCGCAACCGCTTTCTCTCTCTCATCATCATCGTCACCCAAAACAGCTTTCCATAAATCTCGCACAAGAAATTGTTTCTCCAAGTCAATGCTATGCAATATGCATCCTTCCAGTATCCTCTTCCATATACCCAACCTGATTGCTGCTGATGGCCGAAAAGCTGGCCTTTCTCCATTTGGTGACTGATAATTGTCTGGCACAAATGCACAGAGCTCAATCCACGCCTTTTGGCACTGCAAGTCCGCAAATGGGAGATCACGAATGACCGTTTTCTTTACCAAAATATTTCTCCTTGTACGAAGTTCGGAATCTTCACTTCCATCCATATCAGCGTCCCCATCCTCTTTTGCAAAAGTCATCCCATCGTCCCAAACTCTCAGCAACTGCGCAAGCATATTCTTCGCCGCCGCAAAAGTTTCTTCATTACTCAGCCCCTGTAATTCCAGCACCGAACCGCATTTCGCAATTGCCGTTACCGTTTCTGGCGCAATCTCTGTACCATTATAATCCTGCCGCTTAGTCAAGGGGATCACGTCATTGCGGCCATCGCTGGGTTTGATTACATGTATCGAGTTTGAGGATTGGACTTGACGGATTCGGAAGGTTTTTGTTGGTGTGCACAGATTCACGTATGCGGCGTTGCTGTTCTCTGCCGTCGAGGGGTCGTCCGCTGCGGGGGACTTGAGGTATAGCCTAACACCAGCAGAATTGGTTAGCGTGTTCGAGCACGAGAATATGAACGTAGATCACAGAAGCGGCTGATACATACGTCGGCGCATTCGGGGATGATATCAACTCCAGAAGATCAGGTGTCAATTCTATCAAGCGAAAGGCTTGTTGCGGAGAGCTGTGTGTGAAGCGAATACTTCGCGCTGCTTGTGTTGACATGTTTGCTTATATGGTGTTTTGTTGAATATAGGATACACCCATGAAGGCCCTGCTACCCTAAATTGAGAAACAGAAGAAAGTCATTACTAGACAGAGCACTGCAACCTCGGGTTGACACTTGACAAAATCATCTCACGACGCGAGAGACGCGATCTACAATAAGTACGGACCCACACCTTATCGATAGCAATAACCACAATCAGATTAGTCGTATAGCACCTCCATAATAAAGTACAGGTATTCGCCCCAAAATGCCATGCCAAATGTGCTTCATACAAAAAAGATCTATCATTGCGATTTCTCGTTGTGGTTGCTCGAAGAATCTTGTCGAGTCTTCTCCTTTTGTGTGCTGGGTTTTGAGTCCTTCGGAGCACCAGCACCAGCACCGGCTTCTTTCTCGCTCTTTGCTGGAATAGCAGGTCGTCTCTCATTACCAGTCTCTCCGTCTAGGTCCTCTGCTACGGCTTTTGGCTGTCCCTTTCCTACTTTCCTCACCTGTTGTGCTGTTTCGGTTTTGTCCACGTTTTTCTTGACTTCAGTCCTGTCATTTCCCCGTTCCTCCGTAGAGTCTTTGAATTGGTCTTTGAGCTTTTGCTGTCGTTCCGCTTCCGTCTTTTCTTCCTTTTCTTTAGCTTCGCGTTGTTTCTTCTCCTGTTCCATTTCTTCCATGTGGCGGAGATCGTCGACGCTGGGCTCGTATAGATGCCAGATTGTATAATGCGGGAGACCGACGACAGAGAATTGCATGCGCTTGGCCATCTGTTGTAGTTCTATTAGTTAGCGAACACAATATTATTCCGGGTAAAGAACGTCATACCTTGCCGAATGCTTCCGTCTCTGCATGTTTCTCAAAGCTGAAGGCAGGAAAATGAACACCCGATCGGAACACCTTGGCCTTGGCCAGAATACTGACACCGCCCACTCCGTCAATTTCGAGCTCCATATCAGGGTCGCCGTATGGATCTCTGAGATAGGCCAAATGCGGTCTCCAGGTCGCATACTCTGCATAACCTTCCACAATGACAGCGTCTTCGTCGAGGGAGTCCGCCAAAGCAAGTGCTGTTTCCGATTCTTGCCAGGAGTTTAGGTCATATGGCTGTTCTCCGCCAAGCCAGTCGGGAAGAGGTCGCCAAACATCTTGAGCCTGATTAGATAGGATGAATAGAAACTAGCATAGGGGAATTAACTTACTCGGAACTATAACATCTTTGTTGTGCCGCATCAGATCTTCTAAAATCGTGAACGGCGCCGTCTCCACGTCAGCATCTCGCCAATACACCCAGCTATGAGTTGGTCGCAGCGTCGCACTAAGAAGCCAGTTCCGCGCTTGAGCCATCAACTTCCGTCTGCTAGCCTGCGCAGCAAAACCATGCCGACTCTCCACATCTTGATTGACCTGCTGTCCGAAATCTTTCTCAATTACCGAAATCTCTCCAAACGGCATCTTCGGATCCTCGTCGTTTTGAAGCTCGGTGAGTAGTGATGAGAGCAAGCTGAGGGTGTTGTCTTTCGAATCAGACACGAGGAACGCCAAATCAATCAGATGATGTGGATAAGTCAGGTTGCGCAAGTGTGAGAAAAACATTGGTAGATGGGCTTGTGCATCACGCAGCGGAGTGCACATAAGAACCCGTTCTTCCCGGTGCCATCCCATCGCGGTACCTTGTACGTCGGAAAGGTCGTAGTATCGGACTGTCTCCAGAGAGAGATCATCGTGCGTCGCAGAGAATAAGCCGAGCGACATTGCTGGAAGGATTGGACCGCGCCATGATGGAATAAGGAAAAATAAGATGAGAAGTGAAAGGCCGGCAATAGCGGATAGTTTGATTAGGAGCTGTCGTCTTCGTAGTAGAGCTGGTTGCGAACGTGGTTGGAATCTTTGCGATCAATGCGTCAATTAGTTCAAGAATCTAATCAGAACGGCGAGCTTTTCTAAAGTCTTTACCTATGAGGTGATATAGAGAAGGTCCCACCTCCTCCGCGAGGATAGGCACTGTAGCCTTTGGGATAGGCGAACTGCCTGTTCATCGCTCCAGCACCACCAGCATATGTCGATAAAATTAGACGTAGCCAAAAGACTACTTCTTACTTCTCGAATGCGCTGCGCAGGGTGACCCCTTTTCCTTTTTTCAGATTATTCAATCCGCCGTAGAAACTTGTAAACCAACTCCGGACGTGGTGAGGACAACAAAATCGTAATGACGGAATCAACCCACGGCGGATGTCCTTGTATGTAGCGCTGTGGATATTGATTCTAATAAGAAAAATATGCAGTATGGTTTGTACAATTGGAAGCTCAGGGTTTTAAAAGCGCAATCTGGCTTGAAACATTGTTAATTAACGATGGCGAGAGCTCCAGACAGGCTAAGCCTAGACCAGGCAACGTGAGTCTTAGTCTTTGCCAAGAATTCGGGGGATCTGGCCTGTGACGGTTAGGGTAACTCCCATTGCAACCTGAGACGTTCTTTTTACATTATATCTATATGATCTGCGCATTAACGTCTTACGGACTGTTGAAGATATTATTTTCATTTCATACAACGTGGCCAATTTCCTAAACCCAATACATCTATCGGACGGTGGCTCCCTTGAGACTCTTCACAGTGCATACACCTCCAGATTTGGCGACAAGCTTTCCAAACGTAGCAGCAGTAGCGGCAGTCCCTGCGCTCGATAGAGAGGGAACCTGTGTGCTATCGAATCCAACTTCCAAATTGTCTGTAGTAGTAAATCCAGGCTGGAAAGTCTCCCAAATCTTCTTCTTAGGGTTAAGCTGCTTCTCAGGCTCACCAACGCTCCAACCCTCGAAGAACACACGGTCACCGGCAGGAGCGTCCGCAGGTGGGTTGACCAATTCAACAGGGCCAGCATGTGAATCTTCGCCTTCAGCGACCTTGGGAGACGCAGCGAGCACCATAGCAGCGGACTTGATACCGCGCATAGTGACAGGCTTCAAGTTGCAAACAACAACGACCTTGCGACCTTGCATTTCCTCCAAGGGCACAAGGCCGTTCAAACCAGAGCAAACTGTTCGGACGGTCTTGCCGGTCTCCTCATCGACAGATGTGTTGTCGCTACCGGGGGCGTCACCGCAGTCAATAGTCGAAACGTACAGCGAATCGGCATTGGGATGGTTGACGGCGCGGAGAATGTGGCCAACACGAAGGTCAATGAGAGATGGCGATGGAGGAGCTGCGGGGGCGGCAGGTGCTTTCGGCTGTTTGGCCTGTTTCTCTTTCTTTTCTTTTTTCTCCTTCTTTTCTCTCTCGCGCTTTGCGGCGGGTGTTTCATCTGTTGTGGATTCGGGGGCTTCGTGCACACGTTCCTTGGTCAATCCAGTCACCACTTTAGATTCCTTTGCGGCAGCCTGAGCCTCGGCCTTTTCCTTCTTCTTGCGCTCCTTCTCTTCCTTGGGATCGGCAGCCTTTGGGAAGAAACGGACGTCATCGAGATCGATGACGACCTTCTCTTCGTCTGGGATTCTGAGTGCAAACAGTGAGCCATTTTGCACGAAATCCACATGTCGCACGATGTAGTGATAACCCTTCTCGCCGGTGCGTTGTTCGATATCCCATTTCTCAACGAGAGGAGCAAGCACAGCGTAGGCTGCGATATCGGCGACAGACGGTTTGGCACCCAGTAATGTCGTCTGTGTAGCCAAGTGTGTGTTGATCTCTTTTAAGATATTTTCGATGACGCTCGTCTCGCCCTTGGTGGAAGCGGTTGTCAGACCGTGTATTGTGGCCAGCCATTGCTTAATAGCTGCCTTCTCTGCGTCAGTGTAGGTATAGTGTGAAAAGATCGTCGGGGTCGCCTGAGCAAGGTCGAGCTCCGTAGCATCAGGTGAGATGGCGGTGGGGTAGGAACGATAGAGAAGAGAAAGCAGAGAGCTCTCGGGGAGCGCTGCGGTTGCCATGTCGCTGGTAAAAATAACCGGAGTCCTATTAAGGTGTACTGCAAATTGGTTAGGGCTTAAAGGAGTTGGACAACGAGTGGTTTTATTTGCTGCACACGAAAGAGGCGAAGATGGAATTCGAAGTTTTTGAAATTGATGAATGAGAGAGCGACGCGGGGCTCCTGCGGCCCGCAGAAAAAATTGGGCCAATGTGGGCAACCGTGAGGCCAATTACCTCACTGGAGAGATGGCTAGGGTTATAAGAATGAATCGCAAATTCGTTAAGAATTATGTTGGGTGTTGTCTGTGACTTATAGGAGGCCTTTGAAAGCTCTGACCAGCTTCCTCCATCATTATCCGAAAATCAAGAAGGTGCCTGAGGCCGTGATTATGACCCACTCTTAGCATACTCTCAATGCAATACAGTAATTCCGTCCGTTAACGTTATTCTATTCTATCCACAAGCATTTTTTTCGTCAATGTAGATACAGAGATGGTCTGAAGGACTACTTTTTTGAAAGAAAAAGTATGGGTCCTTCCTCAGTTCACTACGAACATGAGCCCATATTCCAAAACCGTCATGAGATTTCAATCGCGAAGGGAGCTCCGTGATATAAAGCTCTTTCGAGCGTTACATAGCCATGAGATTAAGCAGCAGGACTGGCGACGCCAAGGGAAGGGCCGCGTTGGTCAAAGACAACGAACATCGATTTCAAGAACACATCGCCGAAAATCTGGAACTGGTTACCTCCATTTGACTGGATACCGCCAAAGCACACTGTTCAAACTGTTAGTGATACAATCACGCGCATAGATAAGTGGATTAACTTACTATTGTTCGAGACTTTGGAGAAGTTAATGACCGATGCTGGCACGGTGGCAAGGTTATTGTCACCCATGGCAATGGATAGGGTAGGCAGAGCGGCATTACAAGGGAAGATATATCCGCCAACTTGTTGGTTGAGCTGGGCACCTTGCACTTGCTTGTAGTATGCAGTAGCAACCTCGGGGCTGACAAGCATTAAGGTGGTACCAGTGTCAGCAATAGCAGTAGGAGCCTGTGTGATAGCCTGCATGGTTCCATTGTCACCAACCATAAAAGCGGCCGACTTGAACTCCCAGAACCCATTGGAGCTATCGACACTGATATTGGCCAGGTTACCGGCGAACTTGGTATTGTCTATAATTCCAAACTGGTAGCTTCCCGAGCTGCTATCAGATTTGAGGCTGGCGGCCAAGACCGGTTCTTCGAGCTGACCAGCTATGTTATCGAAGAAAGTCTTTTGCTGCTGTGGCTTGACGGTGTTTAGTTGTGAGAATGCAAGGCCCATAAGACCGTTGGAAGCAGTGTCTTGCACGAATGAACTAGAGACTTGGTTGGCGAGTTCGACGGCTTGGTTCTTGACCGTTGCACCGCCAACGTCGACAGTGTCAGTGCCCACGGTTCCAGATGCTCCAGATCCGTCTCCGTAACTGATGCTGAAGGAGGCGCCTTTAAGAGTTTTGAATGTTTTCGATTTTGCTGGGTTAAAGATAGTATGGCCGGTTTGGTCTTGGGTAGGCAAATCGGTGCTGAAGACCCACCTATATTGTCATGTTAGCAAGCTAATTACACTCCCTGGGTTTCGTAAACTTACATGTCAGATGATCCAGTATCAAAGTCCATCATCATAGTCTGGCCACCGACAGTCACAGCAGCCACGAATTCAGTGTCGCCGGTAGTAGCGACAGCAGCAACGGATCCATCTTGAGTTCCGTTTGTCGAGTTGGACGCGTTCACAGCGCCGCTGGGACGCTGCTTGACAGCCTGGAAGTCGAGAGACTCAAAGCCAAGGTGTGCCGCAGTGATGTTGAACTTGCCGTATGCTTTTCTCAGCGCTGCAGGGCCATGAGGGACGTAATTGGCCCGACGAACCCGAGGAACCTCAAAGGATCTGCGTTTGAGATTTGCTGTGGGCGCGCTGAGAACGGCTGTTGTGATTAATAGTAATGTAAAGAAAGTCGATAACAAAGTCATTGTGTCGAGTTATCCTTTGCTTGTCTCTGATGAAAGACAAGAGTCTGCGTTTTCAGTGACTCTACTCTAGCGAATGGAGTCGAAATGCCTCAACGGTAGGATGAGCAAAGAGTGGACGTTGAGAGAAAAAGAAGATAATTATGTTGCCCTAAGCTCTCAATTATATGAGATTCGATCAATTGACCAAAAAGCTAAAAGAAAGCGAATATTGGATCCAAGTCCAGCCCGGAAGTCGCAGGAGAAAGACAGCGTCGAAGAGAATGCGAAAGGAACAATACAAAGAAGGATTATACTAACAGATGGAAAGAGAATGAATCATAAAGTAGAAGCCTGCTTTACTTAATGAAAATGGAAGAATGCAGAAGAAGAAAAAAAAGTTTGTAATGTGAATGCAATACTGGAACAAAGATTAAGGGAGAGAAGAGGTTATGTAGGCGTGAGAAAAACTGCTCTCCACCGAAAAGGAATATTGGCCAACATCTGATATGGGGCTATAGTATGTATCTGTAACAGACTAGCCCTGGTGGGAGATCAAACACCTTGAGTGCCCTAGACCGTTTGATATTGGAACAAGTCTGAATTTTGGCAGTGAGTGTAGGGTTCCTCATACTGTGCCCATACTACGTGTATGGAGTATGTACCCGGCTATACAGCCCAGTATGTTAGGCTACCATCGTGAAATCTCCTTTGTCACTATCCTCAAATCATACTGCTCATACAGCAAAAGAGACATGCGCGGCCTTCCCCTTTTACGTGTTATACGGATATCCCGGTTCCACTGCGGTTGTAACTCTTTCTCTGAGTGGCTGTACGACAAGAAAACTAATCTCAAAAAGCACCATACAAAAGCATTACAAATAAAGTGCCCAGGGTATTCAAGCGATCTGAGGCAGCTGAGTGGTTCCGCCTGAAACGCGGAGGTGGGACCCTAAGGCGCTTCTCTAACACCAAACGCTTCAAAGGGATGTGCGGCCGCGCCATCTTTCTGAAACGGTCGATGTGCCCAGGCGCTTACATTCGAGGCGGCCAATTTGGATTGGTGTTGGGAGATTAAATTGTGGCTGAGGGTCACTAGCTCACTGCCTTGGCTCAGGTTTTTATAACCCTAATTAGGGTAAGCTTAACTAGTGTACTATATACGGTGTAACTAATCTGCGACGTCCTACCGGAAGAAAGCCGGACTCTAAGTCTGTAAGGATCTTTTTCTTATATTCTTATATGCAAGGAAGAATGATGATCTTCCAAATGGGTATGTATACAATATACTCAACGCCACAATGCAACCCGCCCAAACGCCCTAGGCATAATACCCATGAAACCCTATGTCAATCGTAGCCAGTCGCATCAATGCAGAAAACGTCGAGGAAAAGCGGTATGTCGGCGGAAAAAGAAATCAAAGCACTGACGGTATAACTTTCTCCGGATCTTCACCAATTTGCTCGCTAACTGCTCGAACTACGCTCTGAATGGCCTTGGATGCCGGACTATCGGGGTAACTCTCCAAGAAGCTTTCGCCATAGTCACACGCCATACCAACGCGGGGATCTAAGGGCACAGATCCCAAAAAGGGTATGCCCATCTTCCTAGCCAAACGTCGGCCTCCACCCGTTGTAGGTCGGAAAACGTACGATGTGGTCTGACAATTGCCGCAAACATATCCGGACATGTTCTCCACGAGACCCAAGATCTTGATACCGGCCTTCTTGCAAAAGTCGATTTCTTTCCTAACATCCAGCAATGACACTTCTTGTGGTGTTGTCACAACCACGGCACCATCTACGCCAGACTCCTTCAGTAATGAATTGACTGACAAGTGTTCGTCAGAGGTGCCGGGAGGCGTATCCACAATCAAATAATCAGCTTCGCCCCATTCTACATCTTTCAGGAATTGCTTGATGAGGCCGTTCTTCTTAGGGCCTCTCCAGATCACAGCATCATCCCGGTTCGGCAACATAAACTGTATACTCATCGCTCCTAGGTTGTCCGTCACCCACACAGGGCTCCAGCCGGCGTTGCTGATGTGAATAGTCTCGGTTTCGACGCCCATCATTTTAGGTATTGAGGGACCGCTGATATCGGTATCACAGACATATACGGTCGATTCGGGATTTGATGCAAAGGCATGAGCGAGTAAAGTTGAAAATGTGGATTTTCCGACCCCTCCTTTACCAGACAGGACAAGGATCTTGTGCTTGACCTGCGCAAGTCGAGCGGTGATGAGTGGGATATCAGGGTCGGGGCCTTTCGGCGCAGATGCACAGATGCTCTGGTTGGGGCATCCTACGCAGGCGTCACCTTGGCCTGCTTGTTCCGATTCGGGCCCAGGACAATGTTCTAGAATGACATATCAAGTAAGTCAGATTGATCTAAACGTGCAGGATTTGCGTGAACACATACCAGGCTCCGGCGCAACCAAATTGGGGGTTTTTGTAGGTGCGGCTAAGTATGCTGCGGTAGGGTCTGTCAGAGCCGGGGCCATCTTCGTGTGCCTCTCGTTGTGGAGGAATATAGTCTTCCTCTAATATTCTACAAATTCAAAAATGGTAGCAGACAGCCCAGAGAATCAAGAAGAAGGGGGAGAAAAGAAAAATGGTCATTAAAATGCCCCAGGGTCATGCTTAGAAATGCAGCAGAAGGATGCGGCAAAGGCGGGGTGGCGAAATATTAGAGAAGGAAAAAATAAAATAAGCTCCAGATGAGCCAATCGAATTGCGCTTTCTATATCAACTAATGCTATAAAAATTCATGATATATTAATAGTGCGCCATACTTAGACACCTCGAAATAAGACTTATTCGATATCTTCAACTATCTTCACAAACGACAAAGTTCTATCTGCTTCCTAAAGCGCCAAGCTAACAGTTATGAAAAATATGTAGTCTGATGATCAATACGGTAAATTACAGGATGTGTACTAACTGTTGGGGCAGTTCCCCGCCAAATAAACAAGAATTGTCATTACAGTACGTATTTGGTAACAGCACATGGTCCGTGCGCATCACAAGCCAAAAAGTAAATTGAGGCTAGTCAGACCAAGACACCATCTACTCGCACACAATACCGGTTTCTTCTTCCCCTCTTTCTTACTCCCTCCTTTTCTACTTCAATGCATCGCTCAATTGCCAGGTAACTTCTCCTGAAAATTCGTTTTCATGGATTCCGTCAGTGCATCGGGTGCCCAGCGGCAAGACGAGGGCCTGCGAGAGCGGGTGCGACCCTCTCAACCAGTCGATGTGAATGCTGTTGACCAGGCGCTAGCGTCTGCTGGCTACGGCGCGGCCACCGATAGCAGGAAGAGCCATGACAAAAAGACCTTTGGAAGGACGCCGGATGGAACTAGTACGTGTTTATTCTTTTATTTTCTTTTTGCTCTGCGATTAAGGGTAGTCATACCCTACAATTGTCGGGTTTAGCAGTCGCTGCTATGACGTCTATCAGATTGCTAACGTATTCCTCCTCCAGTCTTCACCGTCCCCCAGACCCATGATATGGTCTCGCAATTGCTCTCTCCGACTGAACCCAAGAATTTGTTCGATCTGCTAGTTCTGACAATCCTTGCCGCTCATATAACTATATTCTGGGTCCTCGCACCGGAGGCCAGAGTCCCCGTCTTCGCGGCGATTTATATGTTCTGGAGAACCTCGTACAACGGCGGAATTGGATGGCTTCTACACAACCAGTCACATCATAATACTATGGTAAGATGGGCTCGCAAGTCCAAGATCTTTGTCAACCCATCGACCGGCCAGAATCCTCGCCCGATGCTTTATCGGTTGTTGAAAAGAGACATGGAAACCATGATCCCCAAAGATTACTCGTTCGACGAAGCCCCCCTAGAGTACAACACATGGCTCGTCTTTCGGCGCTTTGTCGATGTTATCCTGATGTGTGATTTCACGTCATACTGTCTCTTTGCCATAGCATGTGGAAGCCGCCCGGAAAATGAGACCATACTGATGACCACTCTTAGATGGGCCGCAGGCTCGGCTTTGGTGTTATTCAATCTCTGGGTCAAGCTTGACGCTCATCGCGTCGTCAAGGACTTTGCGTGGTACTGGGGTGATTTCTTTTTCCTCATTGACCAAGAACTCACGTTCGATGGGGTTTTTGAAATGGCACCACACCCTATGTATTCTGTAGGCTACGCTGGCTATTATGGAATCTCGTTAATGGCCGCCAGCTATAAAGTGCTATTCATCTCAATCATCGCCCATGCAGCCCAGTTCGCGTTCTTGGTCCTGGTGGAAAGCCCACACATTGACCGCGTCTATAACCCACCGCTACCCCGTAAGCGCTCCGTTCAACACGACCTCAAGGATTTGAGCGGGCCCAACAATACGCAGACATTCCCAATAAGCGACTCGTTTCCTGCAACGCCCACGCCCAACGGAATTGACGACAAAGCCGCAATGCAACAACCTCCTTCTTCCGTACATAATCTCCTCGGGCTACATAATCTGGATCTTCATAGAGTAACAGACTCATCCGTCCTCCTGATCCAGCTACTTGTTTTCGCCTTAACAGCCCTTACCCCGTCTACTCCATTCTATCAATATCTGTTCGTGGCCAACGCCGCGATCTGGAGATGCTGGTATTCTATAGGTATTGGATATATTCTCCATCGTCAGTCCAAATATAAATCATGGACCCGTCATTTCGTCAAGTATGGCGAGAACACGGACGAGGCATGGCGTCAGTGGAAGGGTTCATACCATCTTAGCATGACCATGTGCTATGCTAGTTTCATTGCCGCCAGCTGGAAAATGTATAGTATGCCATCTGACTGGAACCATGGCCTTGCTTTACTCAAGCATACACTGGGCTTCAGCTTGGTAGCGCTGCAAATTTGGACCTCGGTCAGCATCTACGACTCTCTGGGTGAATTTGGATGGTTCTTCGGAGACTTCTTTTTCGATGCACAATCCAAGTTGACTTATAGTGGTATCTACCGTTTCCTCAATAACCCCGAACGTGTCTTGGGACTGGCTGGCTTATGGGGCGCTGCTTTAATCACCAGCAAAGGTGCCATCATCTTTCTCGCTCTTCTTAGTCATATCCTTACACTTGCATTCATCCAATTGGTGGAACGTCCTCACATGCAGAAGCTCTACGGTAGAAGTTTGCGAAAGGATGCAGGTCTAGTAAAGAATCTGAAACGATCCCTGCCTCCCCCATTGCAACAATTGGGTGGCAGTGTTGACCGTATGATGGACGAATCTTTTGAGTTTGTCGAAGAACTTTTAGAGTCCGCTCGACCCAAGCTGGCCACTGGCGTGAACACGTTCATGAAGGATGCCAAATCCCTATTCCGTCAGTATCCCGCACGAATTACGATTTCTCGTTTGGATGATGAAGTCGCGGCTGGCTATAACTTAGAGGATTACTCGCTTGAAATTGAAGGAACAGAATCCTCTCCATCGGCACAGATAGAGCGCAGCAGCGGCAAAGAAGGTGCCAATGCTAGAGCTCCACCCGAACGGCGTGGTGACCTGAAGAACCTGATTTTCGAATATGGTGCTCCGATCCGCGTCAAGTGGACAGCACCTCTGAACCACAGCAAGAAAGACTGGGTAGGATTATACATGGTCACCGACAACACCCGACGAGAGGTCACCCGCATTTCCTCTCAGGGAAGATGGATAGCCACCAACGAAGGCGCCTACGACAGCCTAACCTGCGAAAAAGGCCTCATCACAAGCGACATTGTGATATCCGCCTCTCGCCGCGGAGACGGCGAAAACCGCGACCTCGCATCGGGCGAAATGGTGTTTTCGGGTGACAAACTCTTCTGGACTCAGGGTGTCTTTGAATTCCGCTACCACCACAACGGCAAACACAATGTCATGGCCATTTCGCGACCGTTTGAGATTCGTATTGGCCGTTTTGATGAGGAGAATGTTGTCGACATGGATAATACCAGCACTAAGAGCGATAGCGTAATTCAGGCGGCTATTGAGGAGGCACTATTACCCGTCGTACGTAATTGTTTTGATAGAGATCCGGAGATTGCTCCAGAGACGTACGATGAGCATTTTGGGAGTTTGGTGGATCGGGATGGGAAGTACGCCAAGAGGGTTGTTTTTGCGGTTCATCACATGTGAGTCCCTGGGCCTATATCTTATGCGTTACAATTGAGTGCTAATGACTTGACTGTATAGGTTCGGCATTGAACTCGCACCAGAAGTTGTTCGCGCAGATGGAAATGTGCGAAATCTGGCATGGAGGATCTGCAATGCAAAGAAAGTTTTGGTAGGCCACCTTGGCCCAGCTACATGAAGCCTATTCAGCTAACATCAATTGCAGGCGCCATATAGCATGTCCCGATCAAGAGGGACCACTACGCCGACAACCGAAGAAAAAGAATTAGCATAAGAGTCTGGAGAGCTCGATGTGACGCCACTACGATCTACGGCGTAGAGATGCAGCGGAAATGCACTGATAGCAGAAAAAGGAAAAACAAGATGGTTTTTGCATTAACGATTACGCATTCTTCATGTAATTATTGTTATAGGAACATAAAATGATAGAACATTTGTATTCAACTTTATCTTGCTAGATAATATGTAACCTGTGTTCCAATTCGTCAGCACGCGCTACATAGACCAATTGAGTCAAGTGAGTTTGAGAGAGAATAGTAAGAATCAGCAAGCCGGTTTACTCATCCCATCCCCTGCCGACTCCACCCCAGAACACAACACCCAAAACGAATGAATGCATCCCAGAGCAGAAAAATCGACACAAAGCCAAGCTTGTACGAAACGAGGGCACAAAGGGTAACTTCCTTCCAACCCTTTCATTAGCGAATACCATACGTACAGCACTCCACAACCTATCCTTCCTGACCACCAGAGGTGAGTCAAGTCAGGTATAAGGGAGGCGGCCGTAAATATCCTGAAAAGATGGAATGATGAAAATTAGAGCCAACGTGGTACCTCGATAACTCACAAGCTCGAGAGGCGGTAAATCGTTGAATGGATTGACTAGTTGTCATCATAAAAAAGTTGGGGGAAGAGGGAGATAGGCTAGCTAGCTAGGGAAGGGTGTGACATACACTTACTGCAACCTATACATAGTAGATTGAAAGAAAGTTGTTGCGAATCGTCTATAATCTGCACCAAACTGGTTAGTTTGGCTGTTCTCATAAAGATTGAATGACAGAAGAGAGACATGGGACATGACGATAATATCAGGAAACGTTTTGGTAAGGTATTTGTTATCTTCAATATATTTGCAGAAGCAGAACTGAAAATATTTGTTTCATCATGAAATCGAGCATGTCAGGGCAGCAACAGAAAGGGAAAACCTTGACGTACCATTCATGAAGTGACTTAACAAATTGTTCCGATTATTTTGGGCCTGCTTTTTCAGGAATGATCAGCAGGAGTCCATATCAATGTATTAACGATCCTGATAAATGAAAATCATTCAATTGTTTTCAGATGGTAGTGCATGTTGTTCATGGCTCATGTTTTTTCGCCGAACAGAGTTATTGGTTATAACTTTCCTCCTGTGAATTGTGCTGGATGTGTATTTCGAAAGTACTCACAATAGTTAGTCATCCGCTTGAGATGATGATTTCATATCATCATGAAGTAATCGAAGCGTTGATTTTAACAAATCGAATGCTTCTTCTCGAATGTGAAGTGAGGATGTGAGGTTAAGCGGGAAGAAAAAAAGCAGAAGAAAACGAAGGAACGAACTAACAACCGCCCCACATGAACAAACAGAGCAAACATGCTTCAGAAATGGAACTTTTTGCGATGGTTCCTATGTCACGACAGAAGTTGTTAACCCTCGACTTCGTCTCAATTGTTCTTCGTCTCCCCAAAAAGCTGATATAAAAAATATGGCTGATAGAAGAAGAATTAATGGTCCGTCAAGCGGCACGAGAGCGCCTGTATTTGCTTCATTACTACGAAACGCAGCGGGCGAAGCAGCAGAAAGACCGCAGCGGGCGAGGAAACCTACAGAGCTGCGAAAAATATGTAAGTAAGCTATCTACGCAACCGCCAGGGCAGGTCAGCTGATGGGTTATTATAGTCTTGAAAACGGGCCTCGTTCCCTCAGCAAGCGGTTCTTCATATCTCGAAATCGAACCTGCCAGACGACCAACCAACACCCCAAATTCATTGATAACTCCTGCCACTTCATTAAAGATCGCATGCGCAGTACACGGCCCGCGACCTCTCCCACGCTCAGCAAATTACTCGCCTAACCTCCTACTTACGACCCACGTGAAATACGCACCATTCGCCCACCGACGACGAAAAGGACATATTCAAGACGCCAGTGAGCGTGACCTTGGCGTGCATCTCGAAACCGCCATCAGAGGAGCTATAATAGCCGAACGCTGGCCCAAAAGCGCCTTGGACGTAACAATTACTGTTCTTGAGGCAGAGGATGATCGATGGTGGGGTGATGCGTCTGGTTCTTCAGATGCTTCTTGGGGAACGATGAATGTGCTTGCGGGCTGTATCACGGCTGCAGCGGCGGCTATTGCAGATGCCCGGATTGATTGCTTGGACCTGGTTGCGGGCGGTGTTGCTGCGTTGGTTGCCGACGAGGAGAAGGAAAGTGATAACGAAGACAACACAACTGGAGCAGGCTCCCGTCCTTCTCCCAGGTTATTACTTGATCCAGATCCGTCCGAACACAAGAATATTGTTGCCGCTTGTGTTGTGGGGTATCTGCCTGGTCGGGATGAAATTACGGAGATATGGCTAAAAGGTGATACTTCCGAAGTAGCTTCGACGACACCGGGGGAGAGTGTGTCAGCGCATGATGTACTGATTGATGGTGCTATTGACGCAGCACGTGCTGTTCGATCTGTGCTTGCTGCTGCCGTTAGAGAGTCGGGTGAACGTTTCCTTGCGCAGTCCATTAGTGGTTCGGGGACCACAAAAGCAAGCACAGATGCAGAAATGAAGACATGAGTTGTTCAGGCGAATTGTCTGTTGTGAATCGTGCCTACATTGTGTGTTTAAGTCTATGATACAATACACAGACGATACCCTTGGCAGACTTTATCACCACATCTACATTTAAGTATCTCATTGGAGCAATGTGTAGCATAGGTCACACTGAGACTTGTTTCAGGTGCTCGCCTAGGGAAGGGCTCGCTGGTGAGCACCAAGGCTCTACCATCGTTTGTTCCGGGATCTAATCATGCGTCTGTGCGGACTCCGGGTTAGATAATTGAATATGAAACTATGAAAACGACGGAGCTAGGCTCGGCGATTTAGTCCATATCTGAATATCATTATGATACCCATGAGTAATGAAATACATTTGGAGAGTTATTGGCCGGTATGAAAACTGGTAAGACAGCGACGAAGACCGTATAGACCATTGACGTCGCCAAGGTTACTCCTCGTACAATTCATCGGACTGTTGAAAGCCTGCGATTCGACCGGTGTCGATCTGAGCCACATGTCGACCTTGTCCTTGTCTATCTACGTAGATGCTAGAGTGACCCTGTCTTAGCCGAAAAGGAAGGTAGTCATTGATCGTCACGAGAAATACCCGCGATGGTTTTTCTAGTATTGATACATAGATCTTTCGAGGTTCATGGCTTGTCGATTGAAACAAAGTCAGGGGTGGACCGGTCCATAGAAATGTGGCTTGACCGTTGACGTACCTTCAAGTTTTGATTTTTGGGTCTCAACAGTGGGTTGGCACCTCAGAGGTCAAATGTCGCCGGCAATGAAATCTTTAATCAATTAATCACATGTCTTACACAGTACATTCCCCTCTGAATCTTAATATGGATCTTGAAACATCTCCGTGGTTCATAACAGATTCTCTTTATAGTTCAGATTCGTCGATAAGGTTGTGCAGATAAACAACGATTATCTGCGTATTTATGGAGGTCCTCTGTGTGGGCTGCATCAATGCATAACAATGAGTCCTGTATCATACTGGTACATACACAGTACGCCATGGAGAGATGGACGTATTGACATCCCGAGGTAACCTGCTAATCCCCACAATGGCACGGGCTAGTCAGGAACAGAACCCGAAGAGTATTTTATGCTAAGCTCGACTCAGCCATGATCTGCGTCATCGTCGCCAATAGGAAGATTTGCGAAGCCAAAGAAACTTTGTATGCCAACTGTTTTGCTGCAAAAGAGAAGATTCGACTCGAAAAGACATGTGAGGCGTGGTTTATGTAGCTGGATCACGTGCCCTAAAGGCGCTTTTAGGCCAGAATCACTTAGCTATTTGCGGTATATGCTCTCACCTTGTCCAGTGCAGGAGCACGAACCAGATAACACTCCTTACGCTAATTAGACTAGCGGGCTGGCACGAACTTCTCGGTCTAGCCTAGAGACTCTCAGCGAATAAGCCGCTTTCAGGGGGCTAGCCCGAAAGTTAGGCCTTGACGCCTCGTGCGTGGGGATCTATCATTTCAGGGATGTTCCGTCCGATGTACCTTACACAAGGGATAAGATATTGGTTGTACAGGACGCAGATATTGCGAGAATATAGATATATAGGGCTGTAGACGAAACATCGGGGGTCCGATATGCTGGTCTCACGTTCTATTCTTTCTCAGACGGTAGGGAAATGGCAACAACGGTACGGAAAGGGAAATACCGGTAATTTACTGAAATTAAAGTAAGCGCGCTAAGAGCGCCCCGACCCCCATTGTATCCACTGCGATGGGCAAGGTTTAGCCAATAAGAACATCATCCCTGCTCCACTCTTCTATCAATGCCTCGTCTTTTGCCTGTGTATCTTTGTTTGCGTATTTTATTTCGTACGAATCGTTCGTTCTTGCCTCGTTAGGATGCAGAGCTAACACAGTGGGCATCCCATTCATCACACACCAACTGTGACTTCTCCCTCTCCCGTACATGCTCCTCTTGAACTTCCTCGAGTGTTTGATCTAGCGTTTTCGATGGGTTAAATATCAGTTGTATTGCATTGCGTCCAGTGTTTCTTCCTCATCAAAGTAGAGCTTTGTTCACTGTCCTTTTCGTCACTATTTTATTCGTGCCGTCTTTGGCTGGCCCACGGCGCTCCTGTTGGCTCATGCTTTCTCCGAGAAACCAATGCCACTGATTCTATGAAGGTGGTTCATATATCCAACTATGGCAACCTTCAAAAGAATCTTCTCACCCTCTTCTCCGCGGTCAGAAGTTCAAGGAATCAGCAGTCAGCAATATGTCAACACATACCCTAATTCACCCACTCGTGATCCCAGGACCCCTGCATCCCTGTATGCCTACCCGCCGCAATCGCAAAGTAAACAGGATATAAACCGACATTACGAGGGAATAGAAAGGCAGTTCGAACAATTACACGAGACATTCTACTCCCGCACCCTCGCATCCCTTCGTCAGTTCAGGTACAACGGGTCCAACGGTTCGGATCAGAAGAACAAATATATCGATGTTGTTGAGGCTTTGTTCTCAAACCATCGGTATCAGATGTCCTCCACCAGGTCCATGTCGCCGATAACTCCCTACAACGAGGACGTTGCGGACCGAAATATAATCGCTCAGCAATTGCCCCAGCTGAATCCCCAGTACTCCCGTTTGGTATCCAGCCTGTACCAGGAGGATGTGAGGGACAGGAATATGTCAAGATCAAAAAGCAATCCCATCTACAAAGGACCTCGGTCTAGTTCTAGCCGTCTGAGTGTGAGGTCCGATGACCATGAACAGAAGGCGAGTAGCTCGAAATCCAAATCACAAGGCCGCTCTCATGAACCGCGGACAAGCTATCCTTCAGCAATCCCTACCAAATCTCAAAGTAGTGATAAAGCCGTGAAACCGCCGATACCGGAGAAAGATCAACGAAAGGATCAGTCCTTGTTAAGACCTCAGGTCTCAGCACCGGATCTAAGCATGCCAGAAATCAAGACTCCTGACCTGGCCAGTTTCCCAAGACCTCCGACATCAGGAGCAGATACGGTTGTGGAAGAGCCGGCAAAGGAACCTGAGAAGGTGTCTCCGAAATTGCCGATAAAGGTGCCCTGTAAGGCGACCGAACAGCCTACTGAAAGAGCATTAGCGGAAGAAGTAACCGTTATAGACGAGTCTCCTGTTGTCAATGAAACGCCGAAGCCTGACATCGCCAAGTCTGAGAGCAGACGACCGTCGGACGCAAAATCATCTATGAGCTCTAGAGCAAACAAGAAGAATGTGCGCGATCTCATCATCAATACAGATATCGCTGCCATGCAGAAACCGAGCATAAGGATCGAACATTGCGCGATCCAACCTCCAACTCCCCAGAACGCTGCGCCGATTTCAAAAAATGCTAGCATTGATGAAATTGTGCACAGTCCATTGCCTGCAGTCAACTCTAACCAATTTACTCCTGGATCTACACCTGCCTTCGATCTTGATGAGATTATGAAACTCCTCAAAAAAGCCTACAATAATACAAAACACAAGCCCACTCCTCTATATCCTACATTCGAGACGCTACAAGAGATCATTATTCGCGAAATTAACTCTCATGACGCCTTTCGCCAAGTTCCCATTCCTAGTGACGTTCTAGTTACACCGGCGTACTCTGAAAATTCGGTCGACGATGATATTCTTCTTCCTCCCCCCGGTCCTTCAAGGGTAAAACCCCTTCCAGAGAAGGAAAGTCCATTATCCAGACTCATTCGAAGACGATCAAACAATGGACTTCAAAGCAGACTTTCGCCCCCTCTAAACACCTCGCCAGTCAAGAGCTCGCCCGTTCAAAGTTCCCAATCAACCTATCCCAATTATAACAGCCAAGGTACAGAAACCGACAGATACTTGTCACCAGTAAAAAAGACCGCACCAAGAGACGCCCAGCCATTCATTCCTCGACGACGGCGACATACATACGGAGAACCAACAAGTCCATCCCTGACATCAGTCCCAATGTCACAGCAAAAGCCACATGCTCAACTTCAGCCGCAACAACGACCTCAATCTCGACCTCCTCCACCCGCGCATACATCCTCCTCAACATCTATTTCCTCCGCTTCGAGCTTCAGCCTCTTTCCAGCCACGAGGCCTCTCCCACAGCCCCGATATAAATCTCATTTCAAACGCAAGTCGGACCCAGTTCCTCCGTCTCCGCACTTTACTGAATTCATCCCTACGGATGCTGCTACACCACCCATATTTCCTAGCTATGTGCGACAGCATTAACGAAGCCGACGGAGAAATCCTTGAGTCTAATGAACTATGTACAAAAAAAAGCCACCCTTGGCCTTGCACAACTATATCAAATCTAGCTGATATGTCATTCCTTGCTATATATTCTTTTCTACTTGTACCTTACATGGCACGGCTGCATTGGTGCCGTTGGTTGTATCTTTTTTTCAGTTTCGAACAAAATTGGGTTGTTTATTCTTCTCATTAAAGCCATGCTGTCATATATACACATTCGGTCAATAACTCTACAAAATCAAGTTGACATGTTTAAGTAAGAGCTTTTCCTGATGCTGTCAAATGACTCCGTACACCGCGTTTGACAGCGTTCATCTTATCAATGCCACTATAGGAACTAATCACCAGGCACTGAAACAATCTCTTCTATCTTCTTTGTCGTTCCCCCGATTGTTACCCTGCTACAAAGTAGTGCCTTCTTGCTAGAGGCCACCTGCTATGCTGTTTATACTTATTATATGTAGTTAGTCTATCTCCCTGTATACTTCTTAGAGTAGCTAGCTAGACTTGGCCAACTTGCTGCAGAGGCATGAGGAATATTTTCATTCTACCTCATAGTCGCCTAAAGTCTCACTGGCTTCCTCTGCCAATTTGATTCTTTGAGACAGCACAAAACATGTGAAACCCAAGAAGAGTGGAGAATTTGCTACTCTCAGACAAAAGATTTACTAGCAGTTGAGGTAGCTTTCTACTGTTCTTGTTATTAATATCGCAATGCCCGAATCGGATCAGGGCTAGAATAGACACGTGATACCATATATACAGTAGGATACTGTTAAGAGAGTCCCCTATATAAACTCAGTTGCCTTGGATATATGTATGTATTTTCTCAAAGCATCTTAGAGAGATCAATAAAGCATAAGTGAACTCCGTCTAAATGAACAAATAAGTACAAGAAGACACACATGCAACATGAAAACAATCCTATCTATACACCCATAAAACCAAATAGCATTCAGATCTTCTGAGGAGGAGGAAAAAGACAGTACTATAGCAATCGAATAAGATCCATGTCCCGACTAATAGCCGGACTGTACGCGGCACAATAGTCTAAAAATTCCACCATCTCGTCATACCATCTCTCCCAACCAGAAGGCAAAGTCGCACGCAATCGTGGTTCGTCCGATTTTGATATTGCGTGGAAGACGAGCAGCTGGCCGAAGAATCTGATCCATACCGTTAGTCTCTTGTGTCAAGAAGGAAAATGAATGAGGGGGAGCGCATACTGCGAACAAAACGCGAATCTGATAGGGATGGAAGTCCTCATCAGCCGAAACACGCCTCTAATCATAGGCCAATCCATAGCAAACCGCAGTCCACTGCGGATCTGCTCATAGTCTTCGTCCGTCAAAAGAGCTGGTGTTCGCAGTGCCTTGTATAGGTATGGTCGACCAATGTGGAATTTGCAGATTCGGTAGCGGGCTCGAAGCATTGAGTCGGCGACGAGCATTGCCAGCGACGTTGGTGTTCGCGGATGGCCGGTCATAGAAGGCGACCGGTCATCGTTTATTGTGGTGTCTGAGTTCTTTTCGGAGAATTGGATTGCTGAGGGGAGGTTTTTGCGCCATTCTTCGACCTGTTTGTGGAGTTCTGTGCTGACGGCTGGCCGAGGGAGGGTTCCAGATTCGGCTGTATATGTCAGTATGAGATATGATGAGGGTTTCGGGGAAGTCTTGTGCTTACAGAATAGGTATAGACTGTGTCGGATTCGAGTGAGGATAATTCGATTTGCGATTTGTGCAAGAAAATGGCATTGATGGTAGTAAGAGTCATCTGGATCCGGCATTGGAGTGATCTCTGAGGAAAGTTTGAACGGGATGAATTTTGGGATGGGAACATTGTCTTCAAGAGACAACAGACCACTCGGAGGTAGATCTAGTTCTTGTACGAGAATTGTCTCATACATCACTGTATTCCAGAAAACTCTGAGATGCGGGTCAGCTGAGTCTTAGGAAGTCGCTCTGATCTTCATACCTGGACTTCATATCGCCTTCCCATTCATCGTAATTGATGTCGCGGTTCGCTAACATGAAACATAAGCAAGCAGCAGCTCGATTAAGCATTGCACCAGAATCGAGCGGACGAATAATTTGCGTATAGTACATTCTGTTAAACATAGGTTAGCAATTGACCATTGGAAGCAGGAGATGACGTACGCTGATAAAAGATAGTACTGGCAACTAGACAAATTGTTCTTTTCCATGAGAAAGCCCATTCGTTTCCGAGCTTCATTGAAAAAAGACAAGCCAGGGGGATCTTCTAGTACCGCTTCAAACCATGCAGGACGTTCGAAATGACCAGCAATTGTCCCTGGTAATGGAAAGTCTCCTTCTTCATATGCACGAACGGCTAAGCAGCCCAGTGCCATTACATTCAAAACCAGACACGTCTCGATCGTCGTAGAAAAGCCATGTTTGATGACTGTGCCGAGAGTAAGCGAGAAGAAGAAATGCTTGTCCATGAAGGGCGTAAAGGGATGAAACAGCGAGAAAAATGCCTCGCATAAGCCCTTCACCAGTGCAAAAGGCAGCTCTTCTAGCCAGTTGCCTGTATTCGGTACCACAAATAGAGGGTTTACCCACATTGGAAGAGGTGGCCTCTCCAACTCCACGTCTAGGACGTAATTTCTTCCCATTTGATCATAAAGGTCCCAAAATCTGCCCGGCAGATGGTCGATCATTCCCGGCCATGCCACGACTCCATGCTGGCTGAATGAGATGATTTCTCTACCATCCGCAGGCCCGTGAGTTTCGGTCTCAAGCATACCAGTTGCAGCCGGCGAGGTATTTTGTGATATTGAGAACTTATGGGACGACGTCCTCGCACCCGGCGTCCCAGCCGCGGTAGTTGATGCAGATACTTGGATGGCTTCCACTGCCTGCAAAACATGGCCTGTGATGGGACGGATATCATTTGAAATCACAGACGGAAGATTCTCTAGTTTCGTCTCAATGCGATGTAATGTGCTTATGATCATGCCGATGGATTGGTCTTTTTTGGACAATTTGCGCTCACTGTACACGCATTCCAGGTTCAAGGCTTTGCATAGCCCGCATTTTGGGCGTGATTCATCACATCTTGTCTTTTTCAACCGACAATTTTCACACGCCTATTTTGTCATCAGTTGCTATGGCCTTCTATTACTTTTATGTATCGGACAGGACATCGTTACCACAGAAGCGATATAGTTTCTTGGCTTGCGAGCATGGGTTTCGAGATTATCTGCGTCGGGCTCCTCGGAGTTCGATATCAGCTCATTAATAGAAATATTATTCCCTGGTGTGGAAGCAGATCTCTCCAGGAGATTGGCCGCCTTTTGAAAGACAGAATCTTCGTGAGGACGCTTGCTCATTGTCGCATTGCTGGGCGCGCAATGGCCGCCCGCATCTCTATTTTTCTCCTCTCTTTTTGCGGTCGATTACAGTCGTAGGCCCGTTCTAGGTAGTTTGTGGGATTCGAAAATATTCCGATATCAAGTATTATCAAGTACGAGTTATCAAGGGCATTCTATCAAAGACAATTGCAATCTTTTCCAACGGTCGAGTCATGTCGCCGATGACCGAAGCCTGCGACTGCAGGCTTGGCGGGTGTGGTGACGAAATTGGCCAATCACGTTGAACATCACTACGGATTAGTCAGTGTTGAGAGTTGATTCAATCTTGGGTTAATGATCCTGGAGTAATTATTTCAGGAGGATATTTGAGTATATATAGGCTACTATTATTGATTGCCTGCTCTTCTGCTTGAATGGTCACACATGACACACATGTGCAACCCTACATGTACTAACGGCTATGGTGATGACTGAATATATATCTCCATGACCGGGACATATTTCGGCAGTCCTTGTAGGAGAACCTTGGAAAGAGACACTGCAACATGCGTTACGGCGCAATGAGCATATGGTAGATTGGTAGGGGTGTGAGAACGATCTGAAGGCTCAGAGACTACCTACGTGATAACGAGGTGACTCGCGGGTCTCCTGTCGAGTGCTACAGCCCTCCTACGAGGCGCTTGATGCGGTAAAACACTATGATACACACTGAAATACTTCCTAAGAAACATATTCCCGAAAGCCTACATGACAAGCCGGCAAGGGTCACCCACGAGCCAAACGTGATAGGTTTTCTTGTAGCCATCCTTCAAACTAAGCGGCCTATGTTAATGATCGAAACGACAATGACTATTTCTGGCCGAGGACGACTCATATGACAGCATACACCACTGACGGACAAAAGCGACCGCTTGCATCCCAAACGATGATGGAGAAAGGGAAAAAAGGGATAAGGTTATACGTCATCCTCATTAGGGCATGGCACACGCCTAACTGTCCATGCCTCTACGCAAAGATCCCTAGCCCAAGGTCAAGGAGGATGCAACACCATAAGATCATCAAGTCTGGTAGGTCCCGCTGATGGCAGTGAAAAGCCAACTGGTGGCGTGGAAGTTGAACTTCGGCCGCGGCCTGAGTCATATTACATGATGTTTACATTCTTGAGGTGGGAGGAAGGGTATATACTGTAGTCTGTAGTACCGTGTACATATGAGGTGACACTGGAGGCAGGTACCGATACTTTGCGAGCATCATTCCAAGTCCCCTCTCCCTTATGGAGAAACAAGCCTTGGAAGGCAAAATAAAGTATGACAGCTCAACCGTCGGATCGTTCTCTGAATAGATGCAAGGGGCAGCCAATACTTCAACCATCTCGTGACACTCGAAGATTTTCGAAAGATATTGATATGTCATACACATATCTTCCCTTGCCGAAATGCCATGTTGCAATAGACTGATTACATAAGTCCGTCAGTCGGAAGGCCGTCGCGTGTTATTTCTCTACGTACATACACTGAGTTGTGACTTGTCAGACGGTTTCACAACATCCAGGATTGGATCTACAACCGTTTCATGTCTATCATTATTGATAGTCAGCTAGCGTAATAGCGATAGAAACTATGGTGTGCACAACCAACTTTCCATCTACTACATTGTCTCATATTCATCAAACACATGCATCAAAGAGTTTAATATAAACAGCATCAAATGGCAAAACTGGTGCCGATTATTATCATCTGATAACTTGCCAGCAGTTCAGTGGTACTCCGTACGTGGGTCTAACGAGACACCAAATGACAAAAGTACACTTGTTCTTTTTTTTTTTCGTATATGTATGCATGCATGTATGTATGTAGGTCATGGCATAGTCCCGAATAGATGAAAGCCCTCGGCTTGAGCCAGCCACTAATGACTCGTAGGTTCAATAGTACGGTCGTTTAGAATAAAGAGTTATCGAGACTGGCGTCACGCGACGCTCCTCAGACGGCCAATCTATGCCGTTTTGGGGAAATCATAATCAACGCTAAACAGGAGGACTTGATTCATCAACGATCATGTATCGACGCGCAGCTAGAATCGGGAAATCCATAAACAATGATCTACAATTACTAAAGAAATCGAGAGGTGTGGAAGAGAAAAAATTTTTCACCGTTATCGATCCTTTTCTTTTTCCCCCCCGTGGTTGAAGGTATAAATCAGAAATCAAGGTACATAAGTAACATAACCCGCAATGCTGGATCCTGGTTGGCCCGTGTAAGGAGCGGTCTGCAGACGCTTATGCAAAACAAGCGGACTTTCAAGGATGAATTACACTAAGGGTTGGTCCAGGTACGTGCCTGGCGGACTAGACTTGATGTATGTTAGTTGGGTTGTAATCAGGGACCATGTACTACTAGATGACTGCAGATTTTGAGATGGTAGCTTCATCGATGGAGTAACCAGCTGTAAACGTAAAAGTGCATGGCTTCAACTTCGGCTCTTAGTTTTGATTGACTACGAGAGAATACGGATTCAGTACCGACGGACTTGGGCAGTACGCGGCGTTGTCGGGTCTACAGGAGAATCAAAGTCTGTGGGTAGCTGATGGCAGGTCTTTGTTGTTGTTCTTGCTATGTTGCGTTGGTCTGTTTGTTGTTGGTTTTTGTACCTGATGCCGCCTTCGTGGAGCTGCACAGTGGATAGAAGTTGTTTCGGCAGATACGGCCCATCACCCACCACAATGCGTAGTTACCACGGCAGACCCAGACGCGAACGACTTCATGTTCTGGACAAACTGAGCCGAAAATGGAGTAGCACGGCTGTACTGGAGGGTTGTTTATCTGGCGGATTGGTCAGTCTCCCCCAATAAGCTTCAGATTGATTGCCTAGGTATGCAATAACATGCATAGTATGTTGTTGGGTTGAGTTGTGTTGTGTTTCACTGCATGACCTGGCCTGTGCCCACTGATTGGCAGCCAACCCACAGAATCCGTGCACCGTTCCATGGCTGCATAGCTCGCGCTGTACACTCGCCATTGGCTGTCTCTGGATGCATCTCAAGCTTTACTCTTTTCTGTCCGGCTGCATTCGGCTTGTCATATGTTGGGAGTCTGAAATTGGGGTGGACTGGCCAACCAGACGGTGGCCAGCTCCACTGGCTGGGGTTGCTAGTCTGGATTCGTCTGCTTCAGAGTAGGCGCCCGCTTTTCGGTCTTCAGGCCAGTCAGGAACGATCGTCTGCAGATTCATGCTTTGCTATGGTCCCTGATTCGACAATTACCTGCATGCTAATATCGCGGTTTTAAGTTTAACAAAGGGAGACATGTTGTTCAGGACGGCTGACACCTCGATCAAAGTCTTCTTACCAGCCGTGCCAAAAGGCGGTGGATAAGAGTAGTAGGACCATGCGTCGATACGTCGATACATCTTGGCAAGTTGGCAACAATCAAAGTTTCCAAAAAGTACCCAAGACTCTCCTGACCCATTAATCGAGACCGGGTTATCAGTTGAAAGATCATAAATGCGAAATCAAAAGTTGACGATCGAAATCCAGAATGATCTTCACGGTTGCTTGCTTGTGACTTGCTCGACGGCGGGAGGGTGGCCTGTGATAAGCCAATGGCATACTAACCCATTCTTTGGTCGAGCATACATAGAAACATCCGTACTTCAGATGATGTTTGGCCTGTTTGACTGTTGAGATAAGACTAAGGCTACAGCATTTCGGACCAGCCCAGCTGATTGGTGGAGTGTGGCGCTGCCATCTGGAAGCTTCTGTCCGGGTGCAGAGACCACCTGTCACGTCCTACGAATAGAAACAGTAACGCAAACTTGAGGTGCGGATTGTGCAATCATCGTTGAGAACGAAGTATGTTGAAAACATAAAATTGCAATGCTCCGTGCTCTGGGGGTGTCTGTCAGAGACTCCGACCGGAATGGAGAGCTATCCATCCAGGCAACCAGTGACGAGCGGTGGCGCCATTCCCCAGTCTCGCCGCGTCAGACATGACAATACGTACTACTACTAGTATGTACAGCCAGGGAGGCCCGCGAAATCTACTGGATAAAACGGTATTATGTCGTATGCAACATTGTCAATTAGGTAATTTACATAACTTCAGTGCCCTCCCTGGCAGGAGGCAAAAGGCTCCCACGGTTCACCAGTCACCCACGAGGTATGCTCTTGACCGCAATAGTCCAGGCGGCGTACGGTAATAGGCGCTGCAGGGCCATTATTGAGTCGTACCAAAACCGTATCAGAATGGGCCCACCGGCCACCCACTGCTTCCGTGATTGGGCGAGCGCTGCGTCATGACCGTGCCGTGACCAATCTGCTGTTTCTCCCTCGTTCGCTGGCCGAACCTTCGTTTCCCCAGCTTAATTGAATGCGGTTAGTCGCTGAGCATCTCGTGCTTACCCTCCCTTCTTCCCTTCCCTTCCATCTCTTATCGCCGTCCGTAGTAGTTTATCTGCTCTTTCCTACTCTCCCGTCATCCCATCCCGTCCGCCCCTTCCTCGTCCCTATCCAACCTCACTTCGTTTCCTACACCGACTCTCATCCTTCTCTTTCTTTCACCGTCCCAACTTCCGATCTCACCTCATCAACTCTTCTACTCTTCTCTTCCCTTTAATTTCGACAACCTCCTCTCGACTCTTTGTTCGACCGAATACGCCGACGTCTCGAACTCCCATACCTACGCTGTCTATATCTATCTCCCTTGGTATCGACAGACTCTCCTCCCAAATCTTCGTTCCTAGAGCTCCCTGGCTATCAAGTCAGCAAGCGTCCTCCTCATCCGCATCTCGAATTCTCGATCTTATCCGGTTTCTTCCTGCAATTAGAGAGCTCGAGTTCGGAAACCTACTCCTATCCCTCCCTCTATTTTTCCCAACTATACAACACTAAACTACGAACGACTACGAATTACATCCGTGAATTGTCATCGAAGTTTTGCTCGTCCTGTATTCCCCCCCTCCGTGTGACGGCTACTTGTCGATACCTTTTCCTCCCAGCTGTGGCGACGAGCCGCCGGAGTGAAATTGCCAAGGTGTTGATGTCTCGATTCGTCTCGAGAGGTCCTTTATTGAACCTGTAGTTAGTCTCTTGGAGGGTTTACCTGTGTTGGCCCATCTTGGTGGTCGTCAAAGTTGATTTCTGCTATCAGCACGTCGTCCGGATTCTTGCCGATACGTTGTGCTGCGATACTGGTCGTATGACTCAACTAACATCCCGTGGTCTCCACTTTTAACGATATATGCTTATTTGAGTCACGACTACTTCTGCCACAACAACTCCATCTCCTTGGGCCAGTCGACACAATCAGATTCTTTTTCACGATCTTACGAAGCGCTTTCTCCCCCTTGAGCACAAGGTCTACTGTCTATAACCGCCCTTTGCTCTTTTCTTCTATCGTCTGTTCTGCCTCCTCGCATCAATTCCTCCGGGAACACTTTCGTTATATCTCGCATTCGTTGCAACCGCGATTATTCTTCACCACTTGGCACGACGCCGCTTTCAATTTGCAAATACTTCCAATGAGCCTATAACGCCTGTTCTCGATTTGTCGACGTTTACCCATCCGGGTACTCAAACCGACCTCTATTCGCCCAAATTGGCCTATCGCTCCTCATCTCCTTTGTCAGCATATATCATCACTCTTCAGTACCTATATGAACTTCTAGAAGAAGGCTATAACAGAACTGTGTGCTCTTTTCTCCTTTCCTGATACCGCTCTCCTATTTTATTTGTCATCGGCTGCTACTGCCCAGCTAGTTGACCAGGAGTTACGCAAGCCGTATCTTGTCTCTTCACACAACATACCGACCTACTTATACTGTCTATATCCATTTTTACCATTGTCCTTTTTGTTTTATTGTCACGAAGCTACGAGCGGATTGCTGGTTCATCACCCTACTCTATATACTCATTTTTTTCCCGTTCCCCTGTTATCATAATCTTCGCCTCTCTGTTTTGCATTCGACACATTGCATATTTGGAGTCTGACTGTTCACATCTTTGCACTTTTGAAAACTATCATGGATTGTTTCAGAGACAAGTTTGTTGAGGGGCAGCTTCTAGATGGGCGTTTCCGTACCATCGCCCCGTTGAATCATGGCTCTTTTGGGATGGTCTTCCTGGCTAAGGATACTTGGACCGCCCAGGATGTTGCCATCAAGTGCTTGACCAAGCCGACATCGGCTGACGCTTCTCCTTTGGCTGTCGATATGTCTTCTGAGGAGCTTGAGTGCCATCGGAAGATGGGTCACCATCCCAACATCGTCAATCTCATCCACTCATTCGAGAACAATGCTCACACGTACTTGGTTCTGGAGTACTGCCCCATGGGCGACCTTTACGAGGCCATCCGTGTCAACCGAGGCCCTCTCGAGACCGAGCATGTTCGTGACTTCATGCTTCAACTTATCGATGCCGTGGAGTTTATGCACTCCAATGGCCTCTATCACCGTGACATCAAGCCGGAAAACATCTTTCTGAACCAGGACGGTTCCATGAAGTTGGGTGATTTTGGCCTCGCTACTTGCAATACTACTTGCCACGAAGCCTGTGTTGGTAGTGATCGCTACATGGCTCCGGAGCAGTATGAGCCACCCCAAACTGGCTACTCTCCCGCTAAAGCTGATATCTGGGCTATTGGTATCTGCCTGCTCAACATCCTGTTCGCCCGCAACCCTTTCGTGACACCTACCGAGTCTGACGTTTTGTTCGCTGACTATGTTCGGGATCGTCAATCTCTTTTCGACATCTTTCCCAATATGTCTCAGGATACCTTTGAGATTTTGCGGAACGCCTTGTCTCTTGATCCCGAGAAGCGTACCTTGTCCGGTGTACGCGACGCCATCATGCGCACAGTCAGCTTCACCACGGATGATGAGACTCTGGATGAATTCTGTACCGAAGACCGTGATGTTGTTGCAGCCAGTGCCAATCGCGAGCCCCTACGCACTCCTTCGATCCAGTCACCTCACGTCAATGCTGGTGACAGTTTCCCTTGGGCCAAGGCGCTGCAAGCAAGTCCTCAACATCCTGTGCGTCAGCTGTCGGCTATCCCGGATACCGAATACTACTCGGAAGACCTCTTTCCTCCATCAGAGACTGCGGGTACTTCCTGGTACTCTGTTCACCCGGAAACTTCCTCGACCGCTTCTATTCTGGAGTCCGCCATGGGTGCTTCCTACAATTCCATGGCAGCCCGTAAGTTCGATACCATCCAGTCTCTTCACTCTACCCGCATTCCTGTGAGTGGCTCTCTGCCTACTCATGTTGCCAAGCCCTTGCCAGCTATGTCTCTCGTTTTTGGCAAAGGCAAACGTGACCAAATATCGAAGAGCTGGAGCGACCTGTGGGATGAGGAGGAGGAAGAATCCGAACTTGAAGAACTCACTCTACAAGAGCGCCGAGAGAACAACGCTCGCAGCTGGAGCCAGGATAGCAAGGACGCTGTTAGTCCCATTCAACCAACGGGTATCTTCGAACAGGAATTACCGTCTCCAGTGGAGAAGCCAGACTTGGAGAAAGCCAGGACTATGTCCAAGTCCATGCCGCTTCCTATTTCACCTTCACCTCAAGCAGTGACCCCAGTCTCCCAGACACGTCGTCGGAACTCTCGATTCACTACTCCCAAACGTTCTGATGTTGATAAGTGGGCTGCTCTTGGTGATCGTCGTCGAAACTACCGTTCCGACGAAGAGACTGTTCCTCGTCTCAAGAAGCAACGCTCCATGAATCTGAGTTGGAGACGTGATTCTGGACCATCTAGCCCTCAAGCTTGGCGCAACCCTTTCCTTGACAAGGAATGGCGCCCCAAAGCAAAGCTGAACGGCGACTACCATGGTAGTGTCGACGAAGACCTTGATTTGGTCGGCGGGTGGCATGATCTTCACCTGTAGTTTTATATCAATCGCATCTCATTTTTTATTTTTTTTTTTCCCCAATGTCTCACTGCGCAACAACCCAACCCTCCTAGACTCTTTCGAAGGATACTCTTGCTGAAATGTTTCCCTTGACCTATTTGATTTATATCTTCATCACACTCTGTTTTTGTTCAACATATATATCGGTCTCTCTTCACTTGTCGCCCTTGGTTCCTTACTTGGACGGGCGATACGCTCCCGCATCGGTTTCGTCGCGGGCGATGGAAATGGAGACGGCGTGTCTTATGTATACTACGACATCATTTTCGATGACACGGCGCACATGGAAAAACCAAAAAGATCGTTTTACGGGCATTGGAGTGGTCGAAGTCAGCGTTTTCCTCACACCGGCGTTTATTATTATGCAACCATTCCTACCTCTTTTATTGTTTGAGCCTATTTCTTTCCCACGGTCATTTGAGCATTGCAGCTTGCAGTTACCCTTCGCATTGAGTCTGAGAGTCCTCGCACTATGGTGCTCTACCAAAAAGTTACAAGAAAAGAGAAGGAAATGCTTGTACATTAGCACCTGGACGTCTGCCACTACTCTATTCTGCACGCTTTCGGGGATGGAGCAGTGGAAGGAGAAACTTTTGGGATTGCGGAATACTTTTATATTTTTCAGCTGTCTGATTTCGCGATGGTTCGTCAGTCAATTTATATCTTCATGTTGTTTCTAGTCGCCTGGGATGTACTAGGTGTGCTAGGAACTTGGGAAAAGAGACGGGCCTGTATTATTGTAGCTAGCTAGCTTGATAGATTATTATTTTCCTCTTGAGAAAGAGAAAGAAAAGCAAATGGACAGTTATTGAAATCGGGAATCTTGCCTCCAATTTGTTTTCGTAGTTGACCTCTTCCCAACACTAGGAGTCTAGAACGAGGACAGGTGACCGCTCCGTCGTTTATCCGGCGTGCACTGTTCGCTGTCAAGGACCGTTGAGAGAGGCTTGGCAGGTCGGCTTATCTTGTCACCTCAACTACATATCACCACCTTGCAAAAGCTAAATACCACCAAAGAGATAACTAAATCATAATCTTATGCGCCACACTTTTGGACACCGGTCAAAGTCCCTGTGGTAATTGCAATCTAATTTCGCCCTTTTCAAGGTCTTTATTCTCTCTTCTTCTCCCCAACCACCGGTTTCTTGCGAACCGTGGTTGGGACTACGCTCGACACCATACCTACTCTGGCCTTCTTTTGACCGCTTTTCCTTGACGTCTACATACACCATTGAGGGGCAAAGAAAAGAGTTTCCACTTGGGAAACCTTGACAGTCATTGTACTGCAGAACTAGTCTGAACAGCTAGGCAGTTATACGCCTAATCAGCAAATGTAAGTTAGACTAGTACCCACAGATGCATTTCGCAAGCAGCATAGTCGGTGTCTGTCGACTTTTCCGCGCACAAAGGCCTCTGGAAATCTTGCTTCCTTTTCCTTTCTCTCTATGTCGATGTTCCATGCTGCGATCATGAACTCGTCTGGACTTGGAGTGGTGTCTCGTTGATTGCTAACATGTTTTCCTCTGCACAGGACTTTTTGCTATACTGGGTGAGACAGCGCGCTGTCGTCGCCACACTCCGCAGTGCTCTTATCAATAACAATAACTACACAAACTCCAATATATTGCGTGGGCGCGAAGTTCTGATCATTATCGTCATGACCGGCACCTGCATAGTCCAGATGCTGCGGTGGATGCAGGTGTGGGTGTTGCTTGCATCAGACTTCTTGGCACATGCCACCACGACAGCTACAGCGACAGCGGTACAGCTCCAAGTTAGATCCGACGATAATCATGCTTTGATATGCCCTGTTCCGACGTTTTATAATTTGGCATTCCCGATCTGTACTATATACGATGAGAGCCATTATCGTAGCGCCGAGTCCGGTTCTAGCCCTCCGGCCGAACCACCTGCAGCCTCTACTTCTCCGACAACGGCAGCAGCGCAAGCTTCACCATCGGTAGCAGCGCAAAATGTCGATGTCAACGACGACTCGCCACTCGACAACGCCAATTTTCTCTCATTCGAAGACTGGAAGAAGCAGAACCTTGCCAAAATTGGCCAATCAGCCGACAATGTCGGAGGAAAGCGGCAGGGCAGCGATATTGGACAGGAACGTCGGGCGCAGGCTAGACCAATCAATAACGCTCTGGACTCGCTCGGAGACGATGCCGAAATCGAGCTGAATTTTGATGGCTTTGGCTCTGAGTCTTCTCAGCCTACACCTTGGGAGAGCGGGAGTTCAAATGAAAACGCGAATGCCGAGGGAGAATCCAGCGCTGACAGTGATTCTGCCGATAATGTCTCTGCAGTGGGTCGGCGAAAGGACGCTGGCACGACGTGTAAAGAACGGTTCAACTATGCATCGTTTGATTGCGCGGCAACAGTTTTGAAAACAAATCCTGAATGCTCGGGGTCATCCTCTGTCCTCATCGAAAATAAGGATAGCTACATGTTGAATGAATGTCGCGCAAAGGATAAGTTCCTTATCCTTGAATTATGCGACGATATCCTGGTTGACACAATCGTCCTTGCCAACTATGAATTCTTCAGCTCTATCTTTCACACATTCAGAGTCAGCGTCTCTGATCGGTATCCCGTCAAAGCAGACAAATGGAAGGAACTTGGTATATTCGAAGCTAAGAATACTCGAGCGATTCAGGCCTTTGCGGTGGAGAATCCGTTGATCTGGGCCCGTTATCTGAAGATTGAATTCCTCACACACTACGGCAGCGAATTCTATTGCCCTCTCAGCCTTGTCCGAGTGCACGGCACGACCATGCTGGAGGAATATAAGAACGAGGGAGACTCGAGTCGGTCTGATGAAGAGATCATGGAAACCGCCGAAGAAGTTGGAAGGCCCGTAGAGGCTGAACAGGAATCGCATGTGCAAGAGCACGAGGTATTCGATAACTCCACAGCCCGGGCTATCAGTCCGGTGTCGGAACCCTTGAAGAACACCAGTCCGTTGAACGTCAGTGTACTGGAAATGGCGGCTTTGGAATTCTCTATACTGGAGACATGTGCTGCGGACTATTCTGCAATTGAGGCGCATGATACCCCGAATCAGACTAAAGTGAAGACTTCAGTATCCGCCTCTGGAAGCGCAAATACTACAGTTGTGACGCCATCCGACTCGAAAGCATCTGCAGAGCGAGAACAAACGTCCGGCACTGAAACGAACATAGTCTCGCGATTCGAGGGTCAGGATACACCAGCACGTGGCCCAGGCGCAGACTCTTCAACAATGAGGACGTCGAGTACATCCGGAGAAGATTCTACGTCTACCGTAGAGCCTACGAAAGTGACACCCTCAACTCCGCCGTCGCCCAACCCCACAACTCAAGAATCATTCTTCAAGTCAGTCAATAAACGACTGCAAATGCTAGAATCCAACTCGACGTTGTCCTTACTATATATTGAAGAGCAATCACGGATGCTAAGGGATGCCTTTAGCAAAGTGGAAAAACGACAAATGGCTAAAATGAACACATTTCTTGAAGAGTTAAACACAACTGTTATCGACGAGATTAGAAATCTGCATCTCGTCTATCAGTCCCTACGCACCATTGTCTTGGATGACTTTGAGCACCAGCAACGCGAGGTGTCTACAGCTGCCTCTCAGCTTGCAATTCTTACGAATGAACTCGTGTTTCAGAAACGCATGACGGCGTTATCCAGTGTTTTGATCATGATTCTATTTGCTTTGATTCTTTTCCCTCGGGGATCCGGAATTGTAGGTGGCATTGACTTTCATAGCATGATTCCGTGGTCTCCACGTCCAGGATCGTCCGCGAAGGTATCGAGGATACCGAGCACAGGCCCATCTAGTCCAGGTCTTGACTCAGAGACTGCAACACCGCTTTCTATCAATCCGCCCAAGAAGACTCACCGACGACAGTCCTCGAATGCCCTTAGTCACAAGTCCATCAGAGATCTCCGCGAATGCACTAATCAATTAGCACACTCATCTGAAGATCTTCAATTCACTGGATACGACGGCAACGGCCGTTTTCGCTCTCTGTCAGAGCTTTCTGATTCGGACATCAATAAGATTCCTTACACGCCTTTCTCATCCGATCTGCAACATATGCTCGGTTATGACTCTGCACATATTGGGCCACAAATAAATGTAGCGAAAGAAACAAGTGCATCACCACCCAGTGTCTCGCCTTTGCCGGACTTGGCTCAGGATCGACCTGTTAGCAGTCCACCGGTGCTGAATGGGACCGGTCTTATACCTGACAGCAATCATATGAACAATGACTTGCAGGGTAATGAGATTGATTCAGGATCGGATAGTGATGATTCTATAGAACCTTTTCCGCCATTTCCCACAGATTAACGACCAACTATTAACGATGAACCTTATGAAACTCTTCTTGAGACCTTTGATGATATCTCTCAATGATTACGCCATCCTACTTCACATACCTACGACCTACCGCATACCTATATATTTCTCACCGACCTGATCGAGAGTCATAAACTCGGATCAAACATTGTATCTTTACAAGTTCACATTGCGACTAGCATTATTGGGTGCATTGTGTTTGTGTACGCATTTTTATGGAGGCAGCTGACAGCACAGAAGCATAACATTAGCGTTTGTTTTGGTTTATATGCATTTATACCCTTGTGTCTTAATGAGCGTTGAGCAGATTATTCTTAGCCATTAATTAAAACTACTGCCTATTAAGAACTTTGCTATATATACTCTTGTATGTAACTTAAAATTAAGTTAATGCTCTATGACGGAATGACTCACATTTCTGTGCGTTGCCGGGCCAACAATCGACCCGCCATCAGCCCAGTTTTGAAACGACAGACTTATCGCTGCTTAATTTTCATCTTCTTTCTCCAACAAACTTACCCACGTCAATTGCTGCCTGGAATCCTGCTCTAGTTAGTTGATACTACGCTGTGTGTTATTTCAAGGTTTGTCTGGAATTTGCCGTCCCTCTGCGTCGGCCCGTCTTTTTGTTTGTTTGCTTACTGATATATAAGTACAGAACCTCCTGTCTTTCGCACCCCTTGCTCTTCAACTTCTTAACTTTAACTTCCATCGAGAAGAAATCTTCTCCGGACTCTCCAAATCCTCCACCAAGCCAACGTGAATAGAAAAATAAAAAATAAAAAATCATGGACTCCTCCATCCAACCCCAAGCGCAACCTCTCGCCTCGCGCTCCACAAACACGCACCTCTCCCAACAATCAGCGATGCAACCCAACGCCAAAGATCAAGTCGATATCGACGTCAAACCAGCAACAAACACCGACCTGCTCTCGATGGACTATCATCGAAAGGCCCTTCAAGACAAACTCCAGAACGGTGTTGCTGATGACCAGTATGTTCTATCACTGTGGAAAGCAAGGCGGTAAAGTCTATGAATTTCTTTGTTTTTTCGCTCTCTTTCGATTTTGTTTTTTGGTTGCTTGCAATTAGAGAACACTGGAAATCAAGAGAAAAAGAAGGATTCTGGATTTTGACTGCTTTGCTTGTATGCCGAAATGAGATGGACATGCTAATCGTTGTGGATACAGATCGAACAATGCATCATATGTCTCGCCATCGGATGATATCATGAGCCCTTGTACGAAGAAGCTGAGTGATCTGAAGGGAAAGCGATTCAAAAAGTGAGTATCCTCTTCTCTATTTTGCCTATTCATCGATTCTGATCTTTTGATAGTGCCGGCAAACCAACCTCACTCTTCGCAAAGCTAGGCAAGAAGAACTACGAGCAATCGTCTTCCTCTTCTTCATCTGCCAGCCCAGCTACGGAAGATGAATAAGTCATTTCGGTCTTCGGAGTTGCGTGCAGGTTACTGGTTTACGGATGATATGATACCCTAATTCTATTTTCTTCTCTTTGGAGTCCTCGGACGAAAGACTCTTTGCTTCTATTCGTGTCATTCGTTTATTACGCTTTGGGTCTGGATGTGCTTTTAAATCTCTCGATTGGATGTGGTTTCCTTTGTATGACAGACTGTTATGAATATATAATTAAAGTAACTTCTACAAATTGCATGATACTAGAAGTAGTAACACCGTATGACAGCCGAGGTTGGCGGCTATACCCCATACTCCGCTAACCCAACGGAGATCACCCTGCTGTAGGAGTCCCCACCCCGATACCACTTAGCCCTCTACCACCTCGCCGTTCGCTCTTCATTTCTCTTTTATTCTTCCGAGCTGTTATTGGAGACGAGCATTAAAGATATATACTACATTTTTATACCTATAAATACGCACAATGCCTGCCTCCGCAAACATTCCCGCCATTGCGCAAGCTCATGTCAGCGAACGGGCAAAGAAGACACTCGATTTAGTAAGCTCATGAAGTGATTCATGACACTCCCATTTATCTGAATCTAACACTGCGACTAAAGGTCGAAGAATTCGTCGAAAAAGAATGTATACCCGCCGACGCTACATACCTGAAACAGATCGGCGAAGGCCACGCCCAGCGATGGAGCGCCCACCCACCCATCATCGAAGAACTCAAGACGAAAGCCAAGAAGCTAGGGTTATGGAACATGTTCTTGCCTAAGAACCACTTCTCAGAGGGTGCGGGTTTTACTAATTTGGAGTATGGGCTTATGGCTGAGATATTGGGCAAGTCGAGAGTTGCTTCTGAGGTACTCCATCGCTCAAGTATTGGGCCCGTCTGAATATGGCTGATGGGTTTGAATAGGCTACCAATAATGCTGCACCGGATACTGGCAATATGGAAGTTTTGGCCAAGTATGGCAATGAGGCTCAAAAGAAGGAATGGTTGACCCCGTTGTTGGAGGGGAAGATACGCTCTGCTTTTTTGATGACGGAGCCCAATGTAGCGTCGAGTGATGCTACTAATATTCAGCTCAACATCCGTCGGGAGGGTAACGAATATGTTCTTACAGGACAGGTATGCCACTCTTCTACCTGTTTATTACCTCGATCGATATAACTCACGGTGGCTGTTGTAGAAATGGTGGTCCTCTGGCGCAGGCGACCCTCGCTGCAAACTCTATCTCGTCATGGGCAAATCCGACCCTCAAAACCCAGACCCTTACCGCCAACAATCTGTCATCATTGTCCCCGCCGGTGCACCGGGTATCACAATTCACCGCATGATGCATGTGTTTGGCTACGATGATGCGCCCCACGGTCACGGCCACATCAGTTTCAAAAACGTGCGCGTTCCCGTCTCCAACCTCGTTCTCGGTGAAGGACGCGGGTTTGAGATCATCCAGGGCCGCCTTGGTCCCGGTCGTATCCACCACGCCATGCGCGCCATCGGTTCAGCTGAAAAGGCGCTCGAATGGATGATTATGCGTATCAACGACGAACGCAAGACCGCTTTCGGTAAACAGCTCAGCTCCCACGGCGTGATTCTCGAGCGGCTTGCTCGATCTCGTATTGAGATTGATGCCGCGCGTCTCCTTGTGCTCAACGCAGCCATGAAAATCGACCAGGGCGATGCTCGCTCGGCCCTCAAAGAGATTGCAGAAGCAAAGGTTTTCGTACCGGCCGTCACCTTGGACGTCATTGATCGCGCGATTCAGGCGTTTGGTGCCGCTGGTATTTCGCAGGATACGCCATTGGCTGCTATGTGGGCTAATGCACGTACGCTGAGGATTGTTGATGGCCCAGACGAGGTCCATTTGCAGCAATTGGCGAAGAGGGAGAACAAGACTAGGAAGGATGAGTTGACGGCCAAGTTGCGCTGGCAGGCGGAGAGAGCGGACCAGCTGTTACTTGCGAATGGATTTGAGGCCAAGGCTAAGCTCTGATAACCTCTCTGTTTTCGCGACATTTACGACCTCGAAGTGCTCATATGTAGTCTATATTGGAATACAAACCAAAAGATTCTCCAGACTTTCAATGTCTTCTGAGAAGCAGATATGAAATTGCAATTAAAGTTCTTGTGTAGCTATACTGACCATCATAACTCAGACATCATGTGATATGTACGAAACTCAAGTAAGATAGGTACGCGAACTCAAAAACTAGATGACATCTATTAATCAACGCCAGGTATCATGCCAATCACGATTGAAGGTATTCAAAATCAGAATAAAAAACAAAAACCAGTACAGTAACAAACGAAAGAAGGATTGATTCGTCCAAGCATGGGAATTAGGGCATGTACATCAAAATGAAGTCTGACGAGAGCTTGTTTGACGTCCCAGCGTCTCTACGCGATAACCAAGTTTCTCCATCTCAGGCACATCCAACACTCCACGACCGTCAAAAATCCACTTGGGATCTTTCATGCCGTATGCAATGCGTGCCCATTCGATTGGGTCGCTTGACATGGTTCCTCGTATCTTGACCGATTGGCAATCTGGACAGTCCTCGGCGCAAATGGGTGATTGACCCGGTCGGTAGCTGAAGCGACTCCCCTCAATGATCATATCTTGTTCTAGAGCGACGTTCACGCTGTGCGTAGAGGCTTCGTAATAAGGCTTTCGTGCCACTGCATTGACGTTGGTTTTGGCGACCTGCTTGGCAGGAGACTGACGGAATGGATCAGAGTCATTTATGACAACCACGGCATGTGCTTGTTGGCATGCCTGGTAGCCATCAGAGTACACGTGAACCCGTTCTCGGTTTGTGGCATCCAAGATTGGCTCTAATTCACGCATGATGTCTTCAGATAGGCAGCATGGGTCGAAAATGGCGATTTCTCCAGGTCTTTCCTGCAACAAAACTCGGATGACATCCACTGCTAGCGATTCGCGTGTATCGCCAGTATTCTTCTTGAAAGCGAATCCCAACAGAGTGATCTTCTTACCAACCAAGTTCTCTTCCAAACGCCGAATAATCTTATAAGCGAAGCGGTCACGTTGCCATTCATTCATTGAATTGACCTGGCTCCAATAATGTGCCACTTCAGGCAACCCCAACGACTCAGCCAGGTATGTTAAACTGGAAATGTCTTTGCGGAAGCATGAGCCACCGAATCCCAACCCAGCCTTGAGGAACTGCGAACCAATGCGAGGGTCGATACCGGCTGATCTGGCGATCTCATCGATATCAGCCCCGGTTTTATCGCAAATAGCACTGATGGAATTGATGCTGCTTATTCGTTGAGCCAGCATCGCATTGCTAACTAGTTTAGCGAGCTCAGACGACCAGGCATTGACTTCTAGAATTCGAGAACGAGGAACCCAGGCCGCATAAACATTAGCGAGAGCCTCTGCAGCCCGACGGCCTGAAGGAGTCTTGGCCGAACCGATGAGTACTCGATCAGGTTTCATCAAATTTTTCACGGCTGTGCCCTCTGACAGAAATTCTGGGTTGGAGAGAATCTCAAACTCGACACCAGGGCGGACTTCATCAAGCTAGACTCGTATTAGCATCGCAGATGGCGCATGGTATTGGAAGAAAGTTTACCATCTTTCGCACGCGCTGCGCTGTGCCACAGGGAACCGTACTCTTTTCGACTATGATCGTGCCAGATCTAGCATATAAGGCTACCTCTTTGGCTGCCGCATCAAAAGTTGTCATGTTAGTCGCGCGACCGCTTCCGACGCCAAATGTCTTTGTGGGCGTGTTAACAGCTAGCATAACAACATCGGCCTTGGCCAAACTCGTTTGTGAATCGGTCGTGAAAAACAGATTGGGAATGCGATCTACAGGAGTGTCTTCAACTGAAGCATCTCTCAAGCGAGCACTGGCTCCGTCGCGGCTCACTCTGACTATATCAACAAGACCTGGCTCGTAGATAGGGAGATGAGGTGAGTTCCATCGGCGCACCCGTCGTGGATCTTTGTCAAGCACGTCTACCCGAATATGCGGGTTATGCAACGCAATCACTGCGGCAGTCGGCCCACCTTATTGTTCATTAGCCAGAGTCCACAGGACATATCAATCAAATCTTTGCTGTTTGCTTTTGAAGAACGTTGGCTTACCAACATAGCCCGCTCCAACCACAGCAATATGCCTCACAGGCTTGGCAAACAGAGTCTCTCTCTGATTGGGAGTGGCACGAAAAGGAAGCTTCTTTGCGGCGAGCGCATTGACCTGAGGCTTCATGCTATTGAGGTATTGAGCAAGTGGTGTCTCGAGAGCATCTTCAATACGCGCGGCGCCAAGTAACGGGCTGATGCTTTCTGGGGTCGTAGGACCGGTCGAGTCATCGCAAGAGCTATCACTGGCTGTCGTGGATGGCGATGTAGAGAGGAACTCCATATTGTTGGCGAAATCGTACGAATCCATCAGAGCAAGACTATATTGCGCGATGTGGCAGCCGACTCCAATGTACGGCTTTCAACGAGATTCAATCGAAGAACGAACCAAGACGTGATTTAGAAAAGAGATGCCGTTGTAAAGTAGACAGAAAGGACCTCAGACTAATCCAGGAGCTGGAATAAGTAAGAAGACGGAAAGTTGGAAGGAGAAAAATGAGGTGAAAATAAAAAAAAAAGCTATCGCACAGAGTCACTCGAGCAAGGCCGTCTTTTGCCCTCGGCACCGATACGCATACCACCAACTACGGAGGCCGCAACACAGCCAATGTAAGGATGGCAAAATTGAGAGAAAGAACGAGGACTTAGGCAGGGCTGGTTTTCCTATAGTGGCAAAGACTGGCTTGCATGACGGAGTACAACGCGGAGAGAGAGAGCACGGGGGCCGAATGATTTGCTATACCATCCCGGTAGACAATGTAGCGATAGGAGGTAGCTTGGACGCAATCGGCGAGGAATTACTCAGAAAGAAGGACGCAGCCATTCTGCCAGCCAATCAGGGCTGTCACGAGATCTCGCGCGCGCGCCTTCCTCACACTCACGAGTTGCGCCTGCCGTTCCCGTGAAGGCAGCAAGTGCCGTGGTAATACCTGCGAAGATGTGCGATGGAAGGAGCATTCGTCGAGTGCAAATCGCGGATCATTGCACGCCCTATACAACCTGTGCGCTGATTGGCTGTTGTTGCATCGATGGCAGGTGGGACACTCGTGGTGGGGTCGTGTTCACACGGGAAGGACCCATTGGACGAAAGAAGAAGCTACGATAAGGAGGAAGGAGCGATAAGATAGGAAAGACCACCCCACGTGCACGGACAAGCTGTTCGCATTCCACGTCGCGACTTCGTTTTTTCTCTTTCTTTTGTCTCCGCTGGAGGGAGAAGCAGACCATTGGATGGCGGGCTAGTGATCAGACGGAGATCCAATCTGGAAGATGCCTGCGTGCACGCATCGGGAGATCAATCTAGTCCTCCGAACCGCGAATCGATCATTGCCTGAACACGACAAACTGTGAACAAGCACCTGACGGAGCCGCAAGATTTGTCCGCATATAAACAGATGCCAGGTTTGGTCTAGCCTGAGGGGCACAAATCGAAATCCTGTCGTGTGTATGGAAAGATCCGTCTGGTGGCGGACAGTTGTGGTGCAACCCCTCTTAGCATACCCTCATAAAAACTTGTTCCACCCCTAAAAACTCAGCCAGCAAGAGAGAGAGAACGATCTGCAAGCACAACTTGCAGCCGCTCAACTTCGACTGAAGCAGCAATGGCAGCTCAAGAAGGTGCCACGAATGCGCGCGATGAGTTTCCAGCAGCGTTGAGGGGGAAGCGCATTCTTCTGGCTACTGAATCCCTCGGCCCAGTCAATGGCGTCAGCAGAACGACGGGTATGCTGATTGAATATCTCAGAGCTAACGGCGTCGATTTGGCCGTTGTCGCTCCTCGCTACGAAGTCAAAGATCGCCCACAGTCGAAGCCAACAGCAACACCATCGCATTCTCGCTCGGGATCGGAAGTGCGACTGCATGGCTACCCATTGCCGTACAACCCCGATTTGACTGTTGTGTACCCTTTCCGTTTTGACCGGGTTTGCAGTCGTACCTTCCAACCGGACATTGTGTATCTTGCAAGTCCAGCATCCGTGGGCTACCAGTTTCTCTGGCAAATTCGACAACTCCAAAAGCCACCGGTGGTATTGCTCAATTACCAGACCGATCTAGCGGCGTATTCTTCTATTCTCCTCCCAGGTGCTATGGGGCGCTTTGGAACGTGGTTGGTGAACCGAGTACAGGGTTTCCTATTCAATCATCCCTCCGTTGAGACTATCTTTTATCCCTGCTCAGATGTTCGAGCCTATCTGGAGAAGGCTGGAGCGCCGTCTAACCGCCTGGTCCAGCTCGGTCGAGGAGTCGATACAGTCACATTCAATCCCAAACATCGTGACGAAGCCTATCGACGAAAGCTGGCTCCGAATGGCGAAATCATTCTAGCGTATACGTGCCGTCTAGCACCTGAGAAGGGATTCGAGTTTTTGGCCGACGCCGCCGTCCGTCTTGAAAAGGCAGGTCTTGCGTATAAGCTTTTAATTGTGGGTGGAAACAGGAATCCGGCAGTCGAAGCTGATGTCCGAAAGCTTTTCGAACCTGTCCGAGACCGTGTAATTTTTACCGGTTTTCTCGGCGGCGAAAATCTAGCACGAGCCTATGCAGCGGCCGATCTATTTTTACACTGTTCGATTACCGAAACATTTGGACTGGTTGTGTTAGAATCGATGGCTAGTGGTGTTCCCGTCATAGCGCGCAATCAAGGAGGTCCGTCAGATATTGTCAAACATGGAAAGACAGGATATCTAGTAGCGCCAGATGATCTAGATGAGTTTGTTCGACTGACTCTGGAGGTTTGTCGAGATTCTGATCTCCGTCAGACGCTGGGAATCAATGCTCGAGCGTTTGCTGATGAAACTACTTGGGAGAAAATCAATCGCCGGGTGGCCTGGCATATTTTGGAAGGATTGGAAAGCCATTCTCGGCGTATGGAAATGAAACGAGCGCAACGCCCTATTCGGAATTGGATCTCTGAGCAGTATTCTGGATTCGAAAGCCATGTTTGGTGGCCCTTGATTGAGCAGCTGCGCATTAATGCCGCTATTGCTTTTGTCTTTTTCATGTGGATGATCGCTGTGATACCGTTGATTCTGCATGGAAGTCGCATGTTCCATTTCGTTCAGACTATACCCCTTATGTTCCAGCAGGCGCAGAGTAATCGTTTCTTGCGGTGATTTTGGGACTGTTGCAGTTGTTATCCATCTTACTTCAGACGGCGTTCCGAGACGATCTTTGTACTTTTTGTGATACATGATGTGACACGATTTCCTTCCTATCATTTTACATCCGAGTAAATAGCTACCTTGCCTTACCGAGAATGATCAATCCTAGATCTAGAGCAAATTTTGTTCAGATGATGTAGGAAGCCCTAATACACCTTGGAATCGGACGAAACTTGGTATATCATAGAATAAGATCGTTATATGCCAGCTCAATGTTATGCACGAAACGTTTCTACTCAACGCCGTAATGTAGAATAGTAGAGAGAAAACCCCCGCAAGTCCTTCCTTTCCATTCCGTAAATCAATACCCATCATAATCATCAGCACCAACACCTAAAGGTGCTTTCCCTTTATTACTCTTGTGCGACTTTTTCCCACCCTTGAAATGCTTCTTTGAGGAACCCATCATAGCCTTAACTTCGGACGGATCAATGTTCTTCTCAAGCGCAATCATGGCCTTCTCCTTGCGACCAGTGAGTTGTTTCGCTTTGCCCTGTTGCGAGTATTTATAATTGAATGGCATGGTCTGATGGCCCGCCGAACGGCCTGAGCCAGGTCCAAAAAAGCCCTTGTCGAGACGTTGAGATCGAGCTCCCAGCTCAGGGACTGTTGCGGATGAGGTCTGGGACGGTGAAGTCACTTCGGATAAGGAAGAGACTGTGTCCTCAAGGTTGTCAAGACCTCCTTCGCTGCCAATGGCTTTGAGTAGTTGCGCACGCCGCTTTTCGGGTAGATGGGCGAGATTATATAGGTCGCGATTGAACTCGGCGGGATCAACGACTGGGTTGCCTTCGGTGTCTTCATCGCCTGTCTTTGTGGCGGGAGGTGGGTGGCAGTATAGTAGTTTTCCATTGACATAATCTTTGAGGATATAACGTGCCGCACGAGATTCATCAGGCTGACCTAGACCTTGCGTTGCGAATCCACGAGCTCTAGCATAGGCGCGCAAAAGTTCGTTTGCATTAGGTATTCCAGTTCCACCTTCCTCAACAGGCCGTGTGTAGATCTTCATACCATAGACTGCTTCCAAGAAATGCTTCGGGATACGCTGTGCCACAAGCCCAGCAGGGCCAGTAAACTCACGCAGTTGATCAATGGGAAGCACACCATTCACGACCAACTCAGCCTTTGTGCTTGCAAAGTTGGGGAACACAAGACCCGGACAATCGCAAAGAAGTAGGTTGGGTGACAGGTAGAGTGTCTGGAAATGCTTCGTTTTACCGGGAGTTGCGGAAACCGACACCTTCTTAGCTCCAAGGAGAGCGTTGATCGTGCTTGACTTTCCAACGTTGGGATAACCGACAAGACCAATGATTGTCTTATCCTTTTGCGGTTTATCCGAGCCTTCTTCTGGTTGAGGGGCATTTGCCAAGAAGAGCTCCTCCAATTCATCGACATCTAGAATTCTGGTTCTCAACTCGCTTTCGGTCTTGTCTGGCTGTAATTCTTTGCGTGCTTCGTCATCGATATCCTCTTCGCTCGGCCATTCTTGATCATCGAGTTGCTTTTCCTGAAGGTTCATTTTCCGCTCGGTCTCTTCAGCCAAATCTTCTGCACCGTCGTTCTCTTCTCCCGAGACCTCGTCTTCCTCGAGTAAGCGCGCCTCGTTACGTTCCTTAGCCAAATGGGCCGAGAAGAAACGGTAGCTGATGCCGTGCTCTTCGAAATAATCCGCCCACAGCTCTCGTTGTTCCAAGGTCATCATATCAGCCTTGTTGACAAGCAAAAGATTTCTTTTCTTGGGATCTACCTCCTTGACGTACTTTTCCAAATCCTCAGAGCGGAAAAGTAGAGGGTTTCTTGCGTCGACAATCTGCACAATCAAGTCTGATCGTTCGATAACACGCCATAATTGTCTCCAAACCTCGACGTTTCGCTCGAACGGTGTCATTAAAAGGTCATTGCTCTCTTGTAATTCGGCTAATCCTCTTCTCCACTCGAGTAAAGATTGTCTCTCCATGGCATCCAACTGCTCCGGTGTTGTGCGTGAATCCCACTTTGGCCGTCTGGGGATAGTCAAACGCTCTTTATTCTTCTGTTGTTTCTTCACAGCAAAGCGTTCCTCCGCCGCCGACAACAAGAACGGATTCTTCTGATCGGCATGTATGATCTTAACGTTATTGATCTTCTCTGCGGTAAAATCGGTATCTGCCAACTCGGCGGTGCTAAGGAATTCGTCGAGTGCGGCCTGCTCTGTAATACTTCGCATTTTGACCCATGATGCTTCCTTTGCTGCGTTTGTGATGTATGTATCTCCGCTCTGGTTCTTCCGTGCAATGGCAGCATTATGTGATACTTTTTTCTGAGCTGATGCTTTTCCTCGTCCAAACCGATCATTCATGAGACTGTTGCCCAGTCCCACCGTGTTTTTGGATTTTGCGAGAACCATTTTCGCTGGCCTCCGGCTGGTCAATACTAATTTTAATTAAGCCGTTATTCTACCGTAAGAAATCAATATGTGAATATTTTCACGGTGAGTGTTGTCCCTGTGAACGGGTTTATATGTATGAGCTGAAAATGTGGCGTTGAATAATATTTCTAATACGAAATTTCTTGAACTCCCCGCTCTCTTTTCCAGATAAGATAGAACGCGCGATTAGTCAGCCACTATTTTCGCCTAATCGATAAGATAAGGAATCACGTGATCTCAAATTTCTGCCCACTTTATCCCAATGGAGGGACCTTGCAGGAACTTTTGTTGTCACAGAGGTTTTTCTTAAAACGAAAATCGAGATTTTGAAGCCATATCATAGCCTGGTTTGATATAGCCAGTATGCCTCCCCGACGGTGGATGTAAGTCATCAGAGAATCCTTCCTGTGGCAATCTTGAATTAACCGCTCCAAATTCTAGAGACAAAAAAAATGCGACGACATACCAGCTCTTTCACAGATCTCAGCAAGATCCCCTGATCCACGACCCGACCGCCGATGATAGAGTTTTACACCCCGTTAAAGGACCGAGCCAAGGCGCACCAGCTCTCTCAACTACTGCTTCATCTGCGTCACACAAGACCTCCAGGCATTTAAAAGAATTAGAGGATGAATTCAGCGCCGAAAATGTGCGCAAAAATGAGGGCGAGGCCGCGAACTACGGTATCTACTACGACGACTCGAAATATGACTATATGCAACATTTGCGGGAATTGGGTACTGCTGGCGGTAATTCATACTTCGTCGAGGCCGCACCGGATAAAGCAAAGGGCAAGAGCAAAGCCATGAAATTGGAGGATGCTATACGAGATTTCTCGATTGACGATTCGCAAAGTGAATTTGGAGGGGCTTCAAGCGTTTATGGCTCTCAATACAACCCTTCAACGGCATCATCCTACGTACGAAAACCGACATATCAAGATCAACAGAATGTGCCAGATGCGATCGCTGGATTTCAGCCAAACATGGATCCTCGTCTCCGTGAGGCTTTGGAAGCTCTCGAAGATGAAGCTTTTGTCGACGATGAAGATGATCAGGATATATTTGGCGAACTCACGCGCAATGCTGAGGAGGTGGATCCCGGAGAATTCGAAGATACACTTTTTGAGGACGAAGATGATGGTTGGGAGTCGGATGCCACGGAGAAAGCGCATCCTCATACCTCAGAGCCCAGAATCGCCAATGGCGATGAAGCGCAAAAACATGATCCATCCGAGATGCCGGATCACGATAAGCCCGTCCCAGATCTCGCACCTGAGAATTCAGATTGGATGCGCGAATTCGCAAAATTCAAGAAAGAGGGTAAATCCTTAAACAACACACCAGCTGCGAACCCCGATGCAGGAACCGAAAAGCACACTGTCGCATCCACAATGTTCACAGTCGGAGGCACCCCAATCCGCAAGAAGAAGCGCAAGGGTGCTTTGACAAACCCTTCAGCATATTCCATGACTTCATCCGCGCTCAACAGGACTGAAGGACACCGACTTTTAGATGACAGATTCGAGAAAGTCGAAGCTCTCTATGCTCTTGACGAAGAAGGTGAATACGATGACGCTAGCTTTGCAGATGGCGCCTCAATGATGAGTGGAATGACCGGTGCATCTGGCATGACCGGGGTATCAGCCGCGTACTCTCAAGCGCCCAGTATGGTGTCCAAGGGAGACTATAGCGACGTCCCTCTACGAAGCGACTTTGATAATGTCATGGACGATTTCTTATCTGGATGGCAGGATCGAAGTAAACAAGCGAAGCGCAAGGGGGCCAAAGGCAAGCGAGGTAAAAATGGTAATGAGGCTCTGGGCATTGCAATGTTGGATGAGGTTAGAGCAGGTCTGGGACCAGCCCGTCTGCCTGCCCGTGGAAAAGCATAGTTATTTTGTTCTTTTCAGAAAGCGTACATATACCTGTTCATAATTACTGACGATTAATGCATTTTATGTCCTTCATGTTTGTTACTTTCTTTCTGTTGGTCTCAATATGCACAGCCTATTGCTTTGGATTGTACAGGAGCGTGGAAGTGCTTTGGCAAAGATATGGTTACATCTATTAGGTATATTTACATCGTTATTGTACATGCTGTGTATAATTACAACGCGCCACCGACCTTTTCCACAACCCACATGGCAAGCCGGACGTTCCAACCAACTCTGCGTTCTGTCTTGCGTAGGTCTTCCCTCGAGACGGGCTGCGAATTCTCCTGCAGCCATTCGGTCTCCTCATGTAGACGCTCTTTCAACTTTTCGTCGGACGTGACAACCAAAGCCCCGACCTCTAGATCGAGACTGTAACTACGCTTCGTGTAATTACTGCTTCCAACAAATGTCAGACTTGGGTATTTGTCATTTGGTAATGTCACCCAGAGGCCCTTGGCATGATATGTCCAGCCATTCGGCTCACCGACGGTTCCTCGGCGCCACTCTCGTAGCTGAATTGAATTTTTTCGTTGGGCTTCTGCGACTTTGTCTAGAAATCGGGCGGATAGATGGGTGTATGCAGCTGGTAGCATGCCGGATACACCAGGAGAGCCGTAGAACCCATTAGCCCAGGGAGAGGCAGTTAGGACGGTGCCTTGGGTCTTGGTTGCAGGCTCTTTTGTAGACGGTAAGTTGGAAGTGCTCTCGATAAGCAATGATGAAAGTGTAGGATGAATGTTGAAGTATCCAGCAGTAAATAGCCAATGAGAGTCTTTGAAGGCAGAGATGCTGGTGAGCAAGCGAAGAATGCTGGTGACAGCAGGGAACTCAGTAGAAGTGTCAGGTTGAAGCAGTGGTGTCATCTGCGCCACAGGGTAGACAAATGTCTTGTCCGTTGTTTGGATTGAAGCAGCTTTCTCGAGAGCGATCGGCTGTATTAAGGAGTGTAGAGCTGTGGTTGATCTTTTGATAAATTCTCCCGGATTCTCCAAAGGTGAATTTGCACTATTTGAGGCAGGCCATACCAATTCATACCCAGCTGCACTCTTAGAAGGAAGGACCTGAAAACTCAACCGGCAGATGGCGTCGTGAATTTTGCCGTAGTAGTCGGTAAGTTCTTTGGAATTAAAGATGTGGTATCGGTCAACACGATTGGTGAAATAATCTTGGGACAGGTTTGCCCTAAGTTCCCAGAGTGTCAGAACCCAAGAGCCAGCAGTTTGAAAATATGAACTCACCCCGATAGGATAATTTCGTCATCAATTCCATATAACTTCATATGCTGCAGTCCCCATCCCTCGTTGATCCGTCGTGGTATATACTTCTTTCGCATCCCGGTCAGATTCGGAGTATGAAACATGCGAATCTCGACACGGTCTCCATGCTCCTCGACCAATGGCGCAAGTAGTGACGCAGATGAAGGATTTGGGGTTTCTCGAGTGCCTCGCAAACAATCCGTGAGAATCGAGACGTGGAGGTTCGGGTTGTCGCGTAATGCCTGACTCAAGAGATCAACGAGCTCATGTTCGGTCTTGCCAATATACAACGTCGAGAGATATATTCTTCGTCGCGCATTTTTGATTTTATGCTGCATCGATCGAGTCAGCTTGTCCCCATTTGCTGCTATTTTTATTGCGGTCTTGATGGTTACTAACCTTGAGTGTCTCATAGAAGGAGCTTGGAGAGTCTAATATAGTGATCTTTGATGCCGGTACTTCGAATCGAGGAGCAATCCGGTCCAATTCAGTTGTAAGTCCACCTAAAGGAGACGCTGTAGATGCGATAGAAGAATTCGGGTTGTTGTAGACGGAAAACTTGCGGGTTGCGACCTGCCTCTGAACGATAGGCCGTTTGCACGAACAACGCACAGCATGCTCTCCGACCCGCCTAAACATTATGTCGTCAATCACCGGTATTCATATGTCAATTTGCTGTCCGAATGATTATTGAACTGTCCAGGTCCATGGCCGATGATATAAAATCTCGATGCAAACAAATCAAACATATGTCTACCACAAACCACGCTATTCCCGAAACTACCGAGGAGCCGCCATCGACGACATCGTCAACTTGACTTCAATTACTTCAATTCGATCATATCAGACGTAGAAGTCGCCATTCAGTCAAGATGTCAACTCTTACTCGTACGTTCAGAAATCTGTGGCGGATTGGGCTCAAGGTAGGGCTACAAATGGCTTGTCCGGTGTGTTGCAATTGAGTGTGCTAACCTCTTTTCTAGGAATATGGACATCAAATGCAGGTACGTTTCAGCATTAGGCTATGACCTCGATATTAGTAGCAACTATTAGCTGACGTTCGGTTTTTCTTCTTTCGGGGTAATAGTATATTGGTAAGTCTCGCGCGCAGAGATTGTTTAATCGATCAGCTACTTACCACACGATTCAATTCCAGGTGACACCAAAGCTGGCACACTGATCGCAACGGACCGTTTCGGAAACAAATACTACGAGAACTTGGAGGAGGAACTTCCCCGTAAGACTCAATGTGGCCCCGATATTATTGGAGAAATCTATGTGCTGACGGTATCCGTTCAGTCCGTACCCGATGGGTCGATTACAAGGAAAAAGAATTCGACGCCTCTCAGGTCGAGCCTGGCTGGTAAATTACCTCGAAAACACCCGCTGAGAATCGAAGCCGATAATTTGACATTGATATTGAATAGGCACGCGTGGTTGGCCTATATGGTTGACGCTCCTCCTACTACCGACAAGCTTTTACAGACCGGCGTGCGCACGTGGGAACTCCATGAACATCGCGCCAACCTGACATTGTCTCGCGGAGCCTACAAGCCGTACTCGACGTAAGTCCTTATTGATTGGGGTTTCCCCTGTTTGTATCCGGAAGCTAACAGGTTTTCGAAGTGTTCGCTCCAAGTATTCTGCTTGGCAACCGGTTGCTGCACCTCGATAGATCAGACCCCAATGAGATACATATTTCCAGTTTACTATTATCATTCAGCAATCTGTTCATTGCTGCTGTAAATACAATTGTCTTCATGCGTTTAAAAAGCAATGTAACCGTCAATCACAGACCTAATGTTCGCTTTCAAATTGAAGAATTATTTAAATTACTCTATGTACAAACAATCCATTTTGTGTTTCAAAGGACATAACCTCCGGCACCCAAATTCCACCAATGTCTAATGGGTTTCCGGTCCTCGAGCTCAATACACCACCACAAAACCTCCTTTGCTTTCTCGATTTGTGAGCCTGCTTCGTAGGCGCGAGACAAGGTGAACCATGCCTCGGAATTGTCCCATGCTGCACCTGTTTTTGTCAACATTGAGATGAGCCCATATGCACGGTCTCGGGCGGCTAGTCGACTTATATATTCTGGACCATCGCTACTGCTTAATGCTTTAGGCGACGAATTGGATTCTCCGTTTGGATTGTGGGGTGTTTTGATCACGCCGTTCGCTTGGCTTGTCTCTGAAGGCGCTTCGACAACTCCATTAAGTGTTGAGGAACCACCAGTCAACGGGTCGACGATGTCACTATCAATTCGAGGCTCTACCGGCTCAAGTGGGATCTTCTCTTCCCAAGCATCCAAAAGTAGATTTGACAGAGCAATTGTCGCCTTGGGGTGGTCGGGAAAGCAAGAGATGGCTTCTTCATAGTACTGCATTGCTTCGTGCGCCAAAGACCGAGCTTCCGAAAGTGCTCCCTTTTCTGCATGTACATCTGCCCACAGCGCTTCTGTGCTCTTAGCCACACCCCACACTGGGCTCTCAAAAGCGCGAGCAGAGGATTCCTCCGCAGCCACAAGTGCTTCGAAGGCTTCGACTTGTTTTGACGCTTCTTCGCAAGCTTCAAGAGCATCATCAAAAAGGGAGGCTCGGCGATACATGCCTGATATGAGGAGCCATACTTTGACAAGCACTGAGATAGCATGTTTCTGTGCTTGAATAACGGGGAATTTAGTTAGGGCTTTTGTGGGAGAGCTGAAACGGCGAGGAGTTGGCAAGCGGACGTCTTGTTCTGGAGGCTGATCTTTGTGACCGGCTGGAAGAGGCTCGTGTCTCGGATTTAGATTATGCGCAACGGGGGGTAACGCTTGCTTGGCACTTTCTCTTGGACCTGTGGGCGAAGTTGGCGACATACTGGGATCAGATATGGCGATACCTATTGCCTCTGCGTCGAAATCGGCCTTCTCGTTTTGAGGGGCGTCTATACTGTTGATAGACCCATTCTGTTTCTCTGGCTGGGAATTTTGTCCAGTCTTATTGGCATATTCAGGAGTAACTTTGATCATTGGAGCATCTGCACCGACGGAGGATGCTCCATTGGGTAAAGGAGGCACTGGATCACTAGTATTGAGTGATCTATCTGGTATTTTTGCTCCTTTTTTCCTTCCAAAAATGCTTCCCCGGAAACTTTTGACGGTACCTGAAGAGCTTCTTGGGGGCTGGAGATGTTTTTCTTGTTGAAGTTGTGAGGCTTCCTCTTTGGTAACTTCCAGTTCCAGGTCCTCAAACAGAGTCGCGAATAGCGCTAACAAATTATCGCTATGATTCACAGCAACCTCTGGTCCATCCGTGGTTTCAAGGAGAGCAAGTTGTGTCATGCGTGTCTCAATGATGCGCTCTTTTTCACGTCCTTGCAAATGTTGTATGAATTCCTTATTCTTTGCCAGCAGTTCTTGTTTCCCTTTACTATCACGATTGCTCCGCCTATGGTTATGATGACCTGGTATAGTCACTGAAGAAGGGAGCTGGTCGAAGGCTGCTTCACAAGTGCGACCCGCGATATCAAATTCCTGCTTGGCACTAAGCAGCAGTGCTAATAGATGCCAAAGTGGTAATCTATCTCGTTCCCCTGATTGATGCAGCTCTGGGATGCCAGATCCAGGTCCTGAGAGAGTTGAGCCATCTCGAGGAGTGAGCGCTGTCTTCACGTGGCTAATCGCGCCATCTAGATCACGAGATTCGGCAAGTAAAAGTGCTAGTGCATATCGGGACGAAAGATCATATTCTGATTCGAATTCCGGGGCAAGGCTTCTTTCCAAGTTTTCGATAGCTTCTGCACGTATGTCGTTGCGAGCTTCGGTTGTTGGAGTCCACCTTGACCAGTTACCCAAGCCAATGCCAATGGCTCTGTAAGCCAAAGCAATGACATGTGAAGGCACACGAGACGCTTCTTCTCCTTTGCCATTGGTAGAATCGAGATTGTGCGCAATGTCCTTTTCAATGTACTTTTCCAAGATTGCTATGTGCTGCTTGGCTTTTCGCGCTTCTTCCTCAGATCCGAAGCAGCATAACATGAGCACGCCCTCCGAAACAGTTTGCAGTAAAATCTCGTCGCTTTCCAGATGCCCAACCTCAGCTGCCTTTTCTGCTCTGTCTTTGGCGCTTACCACAATCTCGATGTAAGTGTCGAGTGCCTTCATAGCAAGGTCGAATTCCGCTAGTGCCGCATGGACATGGAACAGCCGCCGCAAAATGGAATGTGAATGATAGGTTTTTGTTGCAGCTCGATAGAGTATCTAAATTGTCAGTAATTTGGTACTATAAATAAGAACCCTAACTCACATCCAAAACGTTGCGGCTAATAGCATCTTGTCCACCTTCTCCAAGATCATCATCTCGCCAGCTTGGTCCGCACAGGACCTCCCAGTTACTTATGACATCCTCTGTCCATGCCTCTACTTGCGGGTTGCTGTCACTCGCCAAGGGGAATTTAGTCTCTCTCAGTAACACAGATTCGCAAACAGATTCCACACGGCGAATCTCTGTGGCTAGCTGAAGACGAGGTGGTCCGGAAGATAGCGGAAAGTACGAAAGGCCGTATCGCAATATCAGGGATAAAAGCCTGTAATATGCCATCCAAATAGAGGATTGTGATTCGGAATGAGGCAATCCGCTCTGATTGACCCTTTGGCCAGCTGCAATGTCTCGGTCTTTGACATGGGGATGGCCTGACCATAATCTGAATGCCTTCAACGCTGTCTCGATTTCGAAGTCGCAGTCTCCCGCATCATTAGTCAAGACCTTCTCGCTTGCCAACATCGCCACCTTAGAAAGAAAAAGTTCTGACCAATAGAGGGCCTGAGGACAAGAGGCCAGCGACGAGTTTGGTATGCCAAGACGGGGTAACACTGTAGATGCAGTCTCCAGAGCTTCGTCTGGTGCAGATATCAAAGCTTGAGCGGCGCCTGTGGTTTTTGAACTGTTAGATGAAACCTTAAAGTATTCCTTTTGATCATCTCACTCTTTATGTAGCCCGCCTTGACTATGCACACTTCTGTCCATTTCGTAAGTCCTTGACCTCCTTCCGAAAGAGAAGCGATTATCGAGTCGCCGAAGTCCTTTGGCAGCCGAAGTACCGCCAGTCCAGGTTCTGACAATGTCCAATGAATCCACCCCAAACAGACCTGAGCCTGAAAAACATCTTGTGGGGTTCCATCGGCGGCTTCGATGGCTGCAATGAGTTCGGGTATTAACTCTGAGAGATTGGATACTTGATTCGGCGTGGTTTGGCCTTTGGCTGTGGCCGGCCGAGTCTTGGTAATATGGGCGACGACTTGTATTTCTGCATTCGCTGTTTGGATCAGACCTAAAAAGACGTCCGTTAGCAGATTATAGGCAGCTATCATTGCACGTAGACATACACTTTCGATGCGGAGCATGCTTGGTCACTTTGCGAACCAATTCTGGGACTTCGTTCCATTTGTCCTCGCTTCGCGCATTGTCCAGAGCAGCGATATAACCATGTGCCTTGTCCGCATCCCGGCCCTGAGAATCTGTGTCAGCCTGCAATTGACGGTGCCAGGGGATGACACAATTGGTGCATACCGAGTTGACACTCATCTTTTAACAGGAGACGTTTCAACTCACAATCTCCATAACAATTCAACGCAGAATGAGGATATGATAAACAGGTAACCCCTGTAGAGAGTAATCGGCCTTTAAGACAGTGACATGTAAGCAGAGGTTCACAAGATACTTCATTCCAAGTTCCGAGGTTCACGAGCAAGTGTTTAGTGCTCAACGACGAACAGCCCGCACGCTGCCTCGTGATTGGCAGACCGCCCACCGCCGCGGCAAGGCCCGAGCTTCTAGTGAACTAGACCAAGAAGGAAGGAACCAAAAAAAAAGTTGAGCGAGTACATCTCTTCTTCTATATTTCTCAGAGGTTCGCGCAAAGGAACTATTGTGCTCTGTATACGCACAATGGCGTCCTCAACATCATTACGCACTATTACGAACCGTTTGACGACCACTCCGGTCAATGAACTGCCGTATGTGGCAGCCTTTTTAGCTTCTGCACTAGGTGATTGTAGCGAATTCAATGCTCAATCTGATTTAAAGAAGAAAACAGACAACAACGATGGCTTACAAGTCAATAAACTCAAGGCTCGCTTGACCAGTCTTCTTCAAGACCGCACCGCTGAAGGAAGGTGGACTGCAACAGTGTTGATCAAAGCCTTATTGGAAGCGGGCGGATGGGAGACACTTCGTGATTGTGGGCCGTGGGTTCGTGGACTGTTAGCCATTCTGTCGGTATGGTTACAGTTCGGAATTGTTCTTTAAGAGCGATATTGACTTTGGCTAGAAACCAGACCCATCTTCAACCAAAAAACTGGCTATCATCACATTGACTCGCATCTTCCATCTCACATACCAGTACCCGACGTTAGTGCGAGAGATAACCACTCCAAACCTACCCGGTTACATTACAACCTCCCTCAACCTCATAAATGCGAAGAAAGCATCCGAGTCTGCCAAGCCTGCGAAGGAATCTCCTCTGCTGGAAACCGTGCTTTCATCGTTCGTCGAGTTGATTGGCAGACATCCAACCATATTCCGCCCATTTGTCGGCCAGCTGCAGAAATTGCTACTTCCAATTCTATCTTCGTCAACAGCCGATTCCTCTTTCTCGTCAAGAACCATTAATCTTGCACAGGAGGTCTTCGTTACACTGCACAACTGCGCTCCCAAGAACGCATCAGGCGAGCAATGGGCGAGTGACTGCAAGAATACTATATCTTCCATCCACCAGGCTGCAGATCATGTTTTTCGGAGTGTGGTAGAACAGTGGGAGTCGTCGGACCGCATTGTCAAACCGAAAAAAAAGTCACAGATTGTGAGTGATACGCCGCAAGAAGACGAACCAGACGCTTTGGGTCTGCCTTCGTGGCAGGGTTTGCCAGCGGGTGTCACCAGGATCGTAGCATTGTTGAATTTATTGACTAAGTTCATCTCGATACGAAACGCGTCAGCCATCAACTATCCGCTTGGTGCTATTTTAAACCTTGCTTCTCGATTGACTTCCATTACTGTTCCGAAGACCGGTGAAGAGCAAGCAAATTCTGATTTTACTCGAGATGAAAGAGCAGTTTTGTATCTGGAGCTACCAAGAATCCACACAGCATGTATTGGTCTCTTCCACGCCATTGTGGATACCTTTGGATCAGTATCGATACCTGTCATCAACACTATGCTTGAGCAGACACTTTGGATATTCGAAGCAGAAAGCTTTAACAGCAATATCCGAGAGTCTTCATATCTAATAATCAGCGACATACTACCGCTTGTAGGACGGTCATTTGCGAAACAGAATGTATTCGCTTTGTGTCCCCTCATCCGGCAATGCTGTCGTGATCTCGTACCAGTCGATACCAGCCGAAGTCAGGATCAGCAGAACGCCAAGGGTAAAAGCGGCAATGCCAAAAATAGTCAGCTTAACATGAATGTGGATGCCATCCTCAATCCAGCTCTCAAAGGATCAAACACCAACAAGGAAAGCAATACCGGAGGACAGAACACGACGGCGATGGTTCTACTCCCTCTACTATACAATCATCTACCCGTAGAATATATCCCAGTACCTGTTCGGACCGAAATGGAAAGGACTGCAATTCTGACGGGAAACCGATCGGCTATGGTTGCCAGCGTGATGAATCCCATACCCCTGGTAAAAGGACGTCGACCAATTCCAAGTATCCTGCCATTCTTGGCCAGGAAGCATTTCAGAGATTTGGAAGTAGAATGTCTAATCCGTCCTCGAATGCCGGTTCTAGTTGGAGGCACGGGAGAGCATTACGATGCGGATGACTACGAAGAACAAGTTGAGTCCATGGATACTGATGTGCTGGCAATGCCGGTTGCTAGCGTTGGGATTCAACAATTATCCTCCAATTTTGCAAACAACATTCAAAATGCCGCCGCTGCACCATCGTCATCCACACCAGCACAGAACAAGAGGATTCTACCAGAAGATTCTGAAATGACGGATGAACGGACAATTCCATCACAAGCACCCGCGGAGGAGAAACTTCCTCAAACAAAAAAAGCTCGTTTGGTAGACGCAGAAGTACCGGGTGTATCCACTACATCTGTTGTACCTGTCACTCTCTCAGAAACCTCTGCATCTCCCGCTACGGTTCCATCTGCAACAGCATTGTTGCCGTCTTTTAACACTGGAATTAGCGTACCAAGCTACCCTAGTGTGCCTGCCAATGCGCAAGAGCCTGTTAGTCACGACTCTATGGGCAATGATGATGATGACAGCGACGATGAGATGCCAACGTTAAACATTGAGCCTGATACCGATGAAGAGGATGATGTATAGGCAGATTATTTCTAATGCAAACACTGTATATATCTATGGTCTACTAAAAAGTACACAAAAGCATTACCATGAGTTTCTCGTGTATTCATATATTGCTGTCTACATCCGAAAATCCTGCCTACAAATTGATTTAAGTGTCTATACAAGCCGAATCCCGCTCTGCCACCACGTAGCACCAGAATAGAGCTCGAACCACGACCCTCTCCAGCAATAAGTGGTATCGCCCTTGACACCTAGTCCCAAAACTCCACGCAGAAAGCTCAAAGGAAGAGGCTCAAACATCCATATCCCCGAACGAGCAAAATCGTCTACTATCAAAGGGCCGGTATAGTAGAACCATAGCACAACCAGCATAAGATTCGTAGTACGGATCAGCCATCGTGGAGGCTTGACTGATTTCGGTCGGACTGTGGGGATTATGGCTGCTTCAAAGAAGTATTGGGTCAGCGCCCCGACGCCCTGTAAGATGAAGAATAGGAATGCTTTCCATGGCTGTGAGTCGGAGAAGGTGGTATAGCTACCCATTGCATGCACCAGCCCACTAAGGGCAAATGCGAGCATGATTTGGAGTATACGTCGAGCAGACTTGTACCCTGGACTCTGGCTGGTCCCAGAAGGCAATACTAAATCGGTAAGAAAGCGGCTACATTCTGAGAATCCGAAACGGAATAACTGGTGCCACCAGGTATTCCATGCGCCGATCAAACCGTGGTCGAGAACAGAGATTGCGGGCCCAAAGGCGTCTGGGTAAAGCCACGATTCGCCAAGGGGTTGATGGGTGATGGATCGAGCGAAATTAGGGAAAAGATAAGATATCCCTAGAAAAAAAAGCGGGTTTAGGGAGGTGATCATGTCGATTGCGAAGAGGACGGATGCTAGGCTGAGGATGATGCGGTGCGAACGGACTAGAACCGGAGACCAGGCAAGAACATCGAAAGGCCACGGCGGCGAAGGAGGACTATCTACGTAACCCCAGAAGTATGGGTCACGCATCAGTAGAAGTTTGAGGAGATCTAGAGCTATGTAGTCTCGTAAGAATGAACGCATAACATATCGTAGTTTTACCGGCCGCGGTTTGTAGTCTATTCTCTGCGATCGTTTGGATCGTTTGGCAGATGCTGTGTTCTCACCAATGTCTCTGAGGACTGGTTCTGGTAAAGGTGGCAATGACCTCAGACGCCAATTCCAATTAGGGCCTCTGAAATTGAATATTAAATCACTGACCCAGTCAAGTCGATCTGAAAATTTCTGCGGAAAAGATTGCCAGATGTAGACTTTTGGTATTAGTTGTTCGGAAGCATTGATTTTCCGTTGAGTTGACCTGCGTTTCAGGTATAAACTGTGATCAACAGCCTTTGAATGTGTACTTTGCTCGTCAATTTCCTTCTTCCTGTCTACAGGCTCCTTGATGATCCTTTTGAAGTCTTTTTGGACATCATTGGCGAGAAGGATCGTAGTACTCCATATATAAAACCAAGTCGTAATCAAGCCAGTACCATAACCATTCGCAGGACCCAGGAATCGCACTTCAAGTATCGTATATGCGCAGAAAGCTGTGGCGATGGCATGGCACCCCAAACGCAAGGTCCTCGAATGAGTTGCGGATTTATGGCGAATGACTAGTGGTACAAGGAGTAGAAAGAAAGTGCCTAGTACTTGTTGTAGAAGTAACGGTGAGAACACGCCGCGCCGTAACAGTTCATCAAATTTGGTTTCCCGTTCGTTGATGAGGTCTAAATGAGTTTCGTAGGGTATTTTTGCCATATTCCCAGGTTGTTTGATCGCTCCAGGTCCGTATCAGACTATTTTGATGATCGTAGGAACGACAATCTTATTCAACCACATTTCCTTCGGCCACCGTCCAGCCTTGGAAAACAGTAGAAAAAGAAAGAGAGCGGCCCGACCACCGATGCACTCCGGAAATAACAGCCGCCAAATCAACGAGATCAGACGAGTTCTACTCGTGAAAAGAAGAATTATAATGGAGGTGGAGCTGAACTTGAAGGTTAAAGATCTACTAGCTGGATGGGATAGTCTAGTGGATCGCCAAGACTTGGGTGTTTCGTCAGACGTGCCCGATCTGTCGGGCCATAGGCACATACCGCCATATACCAGTGTGTGGTCTGATATCTCCCTTGCCAGCCAAAGGCATTCGGAATCAGACATCCTGAGCAGATAGAAAGAATGTGTGCAGAGTCGCGGATGGACTCAACGGCGTCCATTCCAAGTGACGTCATCGACCAATCCTCCACAGACGACAAGCATGGTAGCTCTCGCGGACGGGACGTCTTCGCCTACTGCTATTTGGAGAAAAAAAGCTGTTTGTCAAGGGGAAAACAAGCACTGATATGACTGTACGGACAATAAGACAATTCGAATATCATGTGACCTCGTAGTTGTTTATCTGTGACGCGAGTGAAACGCGCCAGCGCAGCCTCTGATTGGACTCGGAGTCTCGGCAAGCGGGTCTGACGGTAAGCCCGGGGAGACCCACCCAGGGCAATACTTTACATTTTGATATCTTTCGAAATTGCCCCTGACCTTAAAGGCTACTTCTTCACACTCACATTATTCGGGAAACAGTGAAAAAACTTTAACAGCCTCTCTTTTGGTTTCAAATTTGGTTTCGGCAATATGCCTACCAGTGGCAAGCGACCCGCAGACTCTGTGGTCGACTTGACGCGTGACGATCAAGAAAATGCTCATCGTCCGACCAAAATTAGTCGAAGCAGTCAAGCGAACGGCGGTGTTCCACTGGCAGATGTGACTAACGGCCAGCGTTTTGGACAAGATACCGACTACATCTCGCTTAGTCAGCTGGATGATGATGATTTCAATAGTATAGTTCCAGCGACCCAGGGTGGTGATGATCTGGATCTCAATTCCTTTGAACTATATGGTAATTGTCCATAGTTTCAATCTTGAGTGTTTATATATTAACGTATCAAGGTTGCCTCAATACCAAAATCGTGGGAGTCAGATTCTACAGTGGATACGCTTCTTCAGGCGAACGTGTCACTCTCCAAAGGGAGCCGTACAACCAGTACGATCAAAATGCTATCAAAGTGCTAAGCGTCATGGGCGCCCAGATAGGCCACATACCTCGGAACGTAGCCTCTCACTTGGCAAAATATATGGTAAATCAAACTAATGAGGTAAATTAACTCGTGCCAGCTGACAGACACTTAGGATGCTAGAAGTTTAGTCATCGAGGGCATACTTACTGGAAACATTGGGGCCTATGACTGCCCCATTGCGCTCAATTTATACGGCCCCTCTGATCCTATCCGAAAAGATCAGGTGAGAACTCAGATGCGAGCGGACAGGCTGCCACTCACCGAGCTCATTCGAACCGAGCAAGACAAGGCACGGAAAGAATGGCAACGACAAAGAGCACTAAAAGAAGCAGAGAGGAAACAAATTGCCGCAAACAAACGCGGAAGTGGCTTGTATCCCAACCTTCAGAACCAGAGGCAAGCAATGGAGTCTGCAAGCCTGGATGATCTTGTCCAACAAAGTAGCTCGATCAGTGCCCATAGGGTCAACCAGGCTGTGGAGAAATTCGGCAATACGGAAGTTGATCTTGAGAACATGCCCATGGCCGAGACGCCATTTGCTTTAAGCACGCAGCTTCTAAGTTATCAGCGTCAGGGACTGGCGTGGATGCTTGAAAAGGAGTCACCGAAATTGCCCGAGATAGGCGAAAAAGACGTCCAACTCTGGAAGAAAGAGTATGGCATGTATAAAAACATCGCCACCAACTATGCTACCAGAACACCTCCACCTCTTGCAAGTGGTGGTATTCTTGCAGACGATATGGGGCTTGGCAAGACAATTCAAACGATCTCCTTGATAATGGCCAATTCAAATGCCGAAGGTAATGGAATTACTGCGCCAACTCTCATCGTAAGCCCAGTCGGCGTCATGAGTAATTGGAAACAACAAATCGAAGCTCATGTCAAGCCAGAATTCGTACCAAAGATTCTAGTCTACCATGGCACAGGGAAGAAGGAGGCTTCCAAATTGAAGGACTACGGTGTTGTCATTACAAGTTATGGAGCAATTGCTAGTGAATACGATGCGGATAAGAAGAAAGCCCAATCAACACGCAGCGGTCTTTATTCTCTAAAGTGGCGCCGTATCGTGCTCGATGAAGGACACACGATCCGAAACCCACGAGCGAAAGGTGCCCTTGCAGCCTGCCACCTCGACGCTGATTCTCGCTGGTCATTGACGGGAACCCCAATCATCAACAGTCTCAAAGATCTCTACTCGCAGATCCGGTTTCTTCGACTTTCTGGCGGGTTGGAAGATTTGGCCATGTTCAACGCTGTCCTTATTCGTCCATTGACTAACGGTGATGTCATGGGGGCTACCCTTTTGCAAGCCTTGATGAGTGCAATCTGCCTAAGACGTCGAAAGGATATGGCTTTTGTCAACCTGCGTCTTCCGGATATGAAGATGCACGTTTTGCGCGTCAAGTTTGAAGATCACGAGCTCAAAAAATATGAAATGTTCCAGTATGTTACAAACCGACCAATTTGCTATTAAAGAGGCTAACATGGTTCAGGAATGAGGCAAGAGGAATGCTTGACAAGTATAGACTTCAGGTCAGTGGACAGAACGGAGGCACCACATATTCGCATGTTCTTGAAGTTCTATTAAGACTGCGTCAAGTTTGCAACCACTGGTCCCTCTGCAAGAACCGCGTGGACAAATTGATGGCTATGCTTAGCGAGAGCGAGAATAAACTCGTTGAGCTGACTCCTGAAAATATCAAAGCTCTTCAGGACGTTTTGCAACTCCAGATTGAAAGCCAAGAGATGTGTTCGGTCTGCCTTGATAATCTGTCAGAGCCCGTGATCACGGCATGCGCACATGCATTTGACCGATCATGTATTGAGCAAGTCATTGAGAGACAACACAAATGTCCTCTGTGTCGTGCCGAACTCAAGGATACTGGGGCGCTCGTCGCACCAGCAACGGATATGGGCGAAGATGCCGGCGCAGATGATGCGGAAGCAACAGATGCCAGTGCGCCAAGCAGCAAGATCAAAGCTTTAATCAAGATCCTGACTGCCAAAGGCCAGGCAGAACAAACCAAGACTGTCGTCTTCAGTCAATGGACTTCTTTCCTTGACATCATCGAACCTCACCTCATCGCCAACGATCTGCGCTTTACACGAATTGACGGAAAATTGAACTCCAACAAGCGAGACCAAGCCATCGCCGAATTTTCCAACGACCCTAAATGTACCATTCTGCTGGCCAGTTTAAACGTTTGCAGTGTCGGACTTAACCTCGTTGCAGCAAACCAGGTTATCCTATGTGATAGTTGGTGGGCACCTGCCATCGAAGACCAGGCCATCGATCGCGTTTACCGTCTTGGTCAGACCCGCGAGACTACAGTTTGGCGTTTGGTCATGGAAGGTTCCGTTGAGGATAACGTTCTCAGGATCCAAGCGGCGAAGCGTGAACTATCGTCTACTGCGTTGAGTGAGAGAACCGATAAGAAGAAGGGGGAGAGTACACAGTCGAGACTGGCAGATTTGGAGAAGTTACTTCGTAGGGTTGATGAGCCCCCAACTCAGGAGGCGAGCAACTAGTTTAGATGGTTGTAAATGGTTCTCTACGGCGCTCGGTTCCTTTGTAATCGAGTGATTGTACAGTATTCCTGAGCACTCTTTTGTATATTTCTTTCTTCTCTTCTTGTCTTTCTTTACTGTTTTCCTTGATTCTGTTGCTTTCGGCTTCATGCCGCTTGTCTTTTCGGGTTATACATGGTCACTGGTGGTCAATCAACCTGAGAAACTATTCACTGCCAGAATGTCTTTCGTATCAACTACTTATGTAGACTACTTCGCGGCTATTCAGATAACGTCTTCATCAGCCACCGTCCTGGCCGGCTCCATGTTCATATGTAGAATTGGGCAATGTCTGTTTATGATATACCACAAGTGCCTGTACACACAACTGAGTCGTTCGTTGAATCTCTATCCGCCAGCTCAATGTGCTTGCATATTTTCGTAAACGCCCGAGTAGCTTCTGTGTCTCACTGTGTCTCACTTCACAAGTCTCGTTCTTTCCCCACCTCTCAATTCTTTCACTCATGCTCGTCGAAATATACGATTATCGCCCGGTTAATATCTGATTCCACTTCACCCATAGGGCCAGTAGGCTTCCCGCGCTCAGCTCACCCTCGCAGTATGGACCCCTTACAATGCGATTCTCAAGGGAGCCGCACGATGTAAGAGAAAAGTGTGGCCCCTGAATCCGCCCGCACGCAGGTGTCGATGCGCCGGAATGTTGGACGGGTGGATTTTCGAGAGCTTTTGACCATTCTGCAGACTGACAGTCTCCCACAATTCCATCCTTTGCAGTCTTATCCACGTTAGTCCGTCAAACCTCGTCGAGATCTAGGGTTTCCTGAATACGGCCGGTCAAGGAAAGAAATTCGACCTTATTGATCAAGTAGCTTGCGGAAACATTGGCGAATGGCTCGACTTCCAGAGAGAGAAGTGAATTTTTCTCGACATGTGACGAATTTGTGATATTTGCCTTGCTCGACAGGCATACGAGACTAGCGCCGTCTCCATAGTCAGAGTCAGGACCAAAGTCACATAGGCCGGTTGGGTCTGCATCAGGAATTTTGACTGAGGTCAGTTATCAGAGGATTTGGTTTGACTATGGTCTTCAACCGAATTACATGAAATATTGTTTCTGTGAGACTGATGGCTTATGTGTCCCGAGGTCTATAGAGTGGTACGGGCGGAAGTACTTTTGTTCTTTTAGGACATAGCTTCGCTACATATATTGGGCTTCACACTTGTCCTAGCTTGTTCTTTCTTATTATTTGACAATTACATCCATCCATGGTTTGTATATCCACACTTCATACGGGAGAAAACAGGCCTCAGTATATATATGTTCTACCTAATATATAATCAAAAATAAATATATTCATTACTCTCAAGCGCGAATTGATACCACATCTTCATCGCAAATCACATGATTTAATCCAACTCGCTGGGGAACATGTCTCGCACTCGCACCCCATACAAGCGCATACTTGAACGTGTCTTTAAGTGTACGATGGATCTGATCACACACATCCGCAATAGTGGAGTTGCTACGGACGATAAGTGCCTCATTAAAATCAGGCTCGACTCCTTTTCTATATGTGATAGTCAGCAACACATAAGATAAGTAATTGAGAAGGCAAGGGACAGAACCTCTTGGTATAAATCCGGATTAATCGGAGCTCCTTCCATATTCTCTCAATAACATCTTGTACACCGAGATCGAGTTCACAGCTCATTACTGCTGTATGCGGTTCGTGGGCCAGCTTGTCTAGGAAGTCGACGCTGATGCTGTCAATTTTGTTGTAGACATAGAGACTATACAATGTCAGCGCTAGCTTATTCACTACCTGAATGTTGGTGGCTGTACAAACCATCTGATGTATTTCCTATGATCTTTCATGATAACGTCGATCAGATCGTCGACAGTGGCTATGAAAACGAGTCATTAAAAGCTGCTTAATAGGTGATAGAGGGAATAAACATACCTTCATCATCTCGCACCAAGACTTCACAATTGAGCATCTTATAATCTCTTAGGATATTATAGACCATCTTTTCGTCCAGATTTTTGGGTGGTGACTGGAATGTAATTTTCATGCCTCCAGTCTTTTTGGCTTTGAGGTAGATGTTCCTAGTAAGCGTGAGCATTTATTGAAGGGAAAGGGGAAAACAGCCGGAATGATGACTTACGGAGGCTCACGATTCAATCTAATGCCCACAGCTTCCAACTCCGCCTCCAGAAGCGCACGCTGCTCTGCCCTTTTCGTTGCATCCAGCACCATAAGAATGAGATCACTTGTCTTCGCCGCCGAAATAACCTGTCTTCCTCTTCCCTTTCCTTCCGCAGCCCCCTCAATAATACCGGGTAAATCCAGAATCTGAATCTCGGCACCTCCATACTCCAATACACCGGGGATAGCTGTGAGGGTTGTAAAAGAGTAGGCAGCTACCTCGCTGCGAGTCTTGGTAATTTTTGATAGGAAAGTAGATTTTCCGACAGACGGAAAACCAACCAGCGCGACGCGGGCGTCGCCGCTCTTGCTGACATCGAAGCCGGAACCGCCACCGGAACCTGCGCCGCCAGCTGGCTCGAGGAGTTGGGCTCTGAGACGGGCGAGTTTTCTATACAGAAAGGTGTGAGTTGCTGTTCCTCACTTTCTTTCCGTAATGCAGTCGACATGGTCAAGCATACCCTTTCAATAGACCCAAATGATACTCTGATGACTTGTGAGTACATAAAGTTGAAAAATGTGAAGATAGATTCTCTTACCTGTCGCCTTATTCTCTATTCAATGAGAAACATATCAGTATAAAAAGGGATTTTCTCATAGCAGTAAGCCATCAGTTAACTTACTCTGCGTCTTCCGCATCTCATCCTCAATCCTGTAGTAGATAGTGAGCTCCTGTTGCCAGAAAATGCTCTTGAACGCCAGAAAGACTTACTCTTTGATCTTCTCTGTGATGTTCACCATCTTGGCGGTTCAGAACACTTCCCCGCAGTCAGATTTTACTAAGGTGCGCGAATTCCTGATAGCTTTTGTTTTCGAATAAATTAACACTTTAACTAATCAAATGAGACTTTCAGAAGCTGGGTTCGCCAGAAAAGAGCGAAATTCGGAAAATAAAGAATGATTTTCGAAACTTGAATCCATAGAAAACAATTTCTGGAACTCGATATCAAAGCGGCAAAAGACGGCAGAATAATTCATGAGTGACACGAAATGGCCAGATGGAAAGACATACATTACCGTCAGAAGCAATTGTATCTTAGGATGTCAGAGGAACAAGAGTATTCAGATTGATTTTGGTCTCCAAGAGTGATCACTAACAAGAGTTTTTAGCATTGCATAGATACTACATAGTAGAAGAAAGCAATAGTCCGCGAACGATGTTCGACCAATCAGGATATTTTCTATCATTACATAATCATAATTTCGAATTTCCGCCGCATGCTCCGATAAGAACTTCGCTGATTTCATCGTCCTTGACACACCTCACCACGCAAAGCTCCCAATATGGCCGAAACAGCTCTTTCCGAGCCTGTGGAGGCACCAGAAGCCACACAAGAAAGCAGAGAAGTCTCAACAGAACAGCTGGAAGAATTTCAAGACACACAGACCGCGCTCGCGCAGACGTCGGCTGCGAATCAAGAGAATGCCCTCGTACCAACCAACACGACCGAAGGCGAAGTTGCTCAGAAGAAGACGAAGAAGATAATAAGACGGAAGAAGAGACCGGCTAGACCGCAGGTTGATCCGTCGACAATCAAGTCCGAGCCTCCGCCACAGACGGGGACGATCTTTAACATTTGGTATGTTTGGCGAGACACGCCTTGGTCGACGAGTCTGGGCTAATTAAGCTATTGAATAGGTATAATAAATGGTCTGGCGGTGATCGCGAAGATAAATACTTGTCCAAAACAGCTGCAGCTGGACGATGCAATGTTGCAAAAGACAGTGGTTATACACGTGCCGACAAGGTAACGGGATCATACTTTTGCCTATTCTTTGCAAGGGGAATTTGGTACGGGATTATCTTCTTTCCAAATCCATTTCGCAGATTACTGATATTGGCGAGTATAGCCCCAAAGGCCAAGAATGCGAATACCTCCATCGCCTTCCTACAATCCACGACATCTTCAACCCCAACGTTGACTGTTTCGGGCGCGACAAATTTAGCGATTACAGAGATGACATGGGCGGTGTCGGGTCATTTATGCGACAGAACAGGACGCTTTACGTTGGCCGTATTCATGTCACTGATGATATTGAGGAGGTTGTTGCGAGACATTTCCAGGAATGGGGTCAGATAGAGCGGGTGCGTGTTTTGACGTCCAGGGGCGTCGCGTTCGTTACGTATTCAAATGAGGTATGTTCTTTTCTTTCAATTCAATTGGACCTTGACACTGATGTCAGTCGTGCAGGCAAATGCTCAATTCGCAAAAGAGGCTATGGCACATCAGAGTAAGTAATTGTATTAAATCTCACGCTACGGTTTCGTTAACAACTATACAGGTCTGGATCATAACGAAATTCTCAACGTTCGCTGGGCAACAGTCGATCCCAACCCGCTAGCCCAAAAACGAGAAGCCCATCGCCTCGAAGAACAAGCCGCAGAAGCTGTCCGAAGAGCCCTTCCAGCCGACTTTGTCGCAGAACTCGAAGGACGAGATCCCGAAGCTAAAAAGCGAAAGAAAATTGAAGGCAGCTTTGGCCTAGATGGTTATGAGCCTTCAGATGAGATCTGGTATGCGCGAACGAGGGAACTTGAAAACTCGGAAGAAGGTTCTCGACAATTGGAGTCTTCTGGCCAACCCCTTCTTATTGAGAATGCACCAACTCAAGATTTGGCTTCTTCAATTGGTCACCAACAGCAAGAATCGGGCGGTATATTGTCCAGTTCGACTTTGGCTGCTCTCAAAGGGTTTGCGCCGGCAGCACAACCTACTGCAGCCAGTTCTGGAGGCCCTTTGGTGGCGTATGGCAGTGATGATGATAGCGATTGATTATATTATATTACATGAAAAGTTCCTGTATAATACCATTGGCTTATAAAAATAAGTGGAGTTATTTCGATTAAATATTGCGAGCGCTATCATGCAAGTCAATTATCTCTTTGTCCTTTCACTTCATTCCTCTTCTCATTCAGGGAACCAGAGATATTCATATATTGACAAACATCGGATACTGTCGTGTCGTGTCGTGTCGTACTCATCCCATCTACATCGAACGGCCGAGGTCGTAATAAATGCACGTACCAGTGCGAAGATTATAAATAAAGGCGTTGTTCGATTCATGCTCCTTACCTCCGCCAGGTGCGTACTCAGAAGCAAGATCTCGAAGTAATTCATGAACCTGTGCAAGGTATTTTCGTTCAGTTAGAGGTGCATTTTGGATGACTGCCCTCCAGCTATCAGGGTCACATAGACGAGTGTCCCGAATAGCATCAAGTAGATCATCCCTAGTATCAACTGCTGCAATGGGCCCATTGAGGGCTTTGTCGACAAGTTCACGAGAACGTTGAAGAGCTAAGCTGTTAGATAGACTGATTTTGTATGAGCTGCGCCTGAACTTACCTGATTCGATAATGTTTCGTCGATTTGTCTTCTTATTCCTGTGCTGTGCGGTCAAGATACGCACATCAGTTCCACGGTCGCTACTAGAGCCACCTGTGTCCGGTTGGCTAGGATTTCTCATAAGCTTGGGATTGTCGACTAGGATCTCGCGATGATTCTGTGCTCGTATCTCTGAACGCAGCCAGGACACTAAATCGGACGCTCTGACGTCGATTTCCTCTTTCTTGACCAGGCTTCTGATCTTAAGTCCACGTTCGTTGCTGTCAGCTTTGACTAGCACGACCCAAGAATGACTGTCTTCTTTATAGTGAGATAGTAGTTCTTCAAATGAAGAAGCGTCCACCGCAAGTTCTGCATTTATATCATGCGCCCACAGGTCTTGCACGATTCGAACCCCTACAGTGCGAAGGACAGTGGGGTCGAAGCTTGCAACAAGAACATCGCACTGGGACAACGGTTAGTATTTGATTTTGCAGAGAACGTAGGGATGTGCATACTCGTCGAGATCGCCAAAAGCCCTCAACATCAGCTTCATGCTTCGTAAAAGTCTTTGTTGAGTTTTTGATATAATCAATCATTGAAGAACTCAGTCTGTCCCAACTGAGATTAAAGCCAACTGCATGCGCTTGAGAACGATTATAAAGTAGCTTGGGACTGAACTCTTGGATAAGTCGATCGTATCTTCCTCCAGCAGCGAACACATCTCGTCGTTTGCCGTCGAAAAGACATTGGAAGAGAATGCTACCCCGGAAGAATTTATCATTCAGGCTTGCAAGAGGATTGACATATACTCTGCGTTTGACGTCAAACCCATTGATAAAAGAAACAAGAGACTTAATTCGTGCAAAAATTGGCGGCAACCTATCAGCAAACTCAGTGCCTTCCATAATGATTTGCAATTTTTGCTGAACCTTATCGGGTGTGTCTATATCGAAAGTGAGTGAAATTATATTTTTTCAATGTGCATCTTTACTAACTTACCTCGGAAATCAAATCTCGCCAAGTCATCCAAAGAAGTCGATGCAACACCAATAGTGGGACTTCGAAGCTCGCTTCTGATCTTCTGCATTGTCCACTTGCCCACGTTCAATCGACTCAATACCTCTTTCGTGACAGGCATTTGAGCTGGAGTGATACGACAAAATTCCATAATCAATTGAAGCAAATCCGAATGATTGATATGAAAACACATGGGAACAGATCTCAGCACGGGAAATGTTTCTATGATCTCATCAAGGACTTTGATAACTTCTGCTTCCTTGAGAGCAAGATCCAGTGTGTTGTAGGAAACAATGTCAAAATCAGCTTCTCGGTGTGACTTTGGTTCGCCTCCGTGTGGTGACTCTCTGTAGACTCTGCCAAACGAGAACGTTTTCTCTAACGATGGGTCTTGTCGAGGAATAGAGCGAGCATTAGGTAGTGTCAGATCAAAGGGAAGTTGCAGCATATTTCCAGATGTATCCAACAACTTGACAACACCATTTTGATAGTGACCTGACCTGGGGAATACCGGTTGTCTTGTGGTCTCCACGGCACCGTGCCGGCGAAATATCTGTATAAGCTTTTCTTTGACCAAACCTCGAATGAGCATCTCATTCGCCCCCGGGTTTCCACGAGAATCTATATCCCAAGTGAGGTCTTCAAACTTCTTAGGAGACTGGGAAAAAATAGCTGACAAGATCTTCTTATAATCTGGGGAGCTAGGATCTGAGAGCAGGCTTATGATAGCTCTCCTAAACGTCTCCTCTTCGACTTGCAAGGGTATTTTACCGCTTTGAAGAAGCTCGGAAGCAGAAGGTCGTTCGCTAGGACGGTGACTTAGCAATGCTTCAATGATCTCTCCTTGTACTGCTTTCTCTGCTTGCTGAAATACTGGTGGTAGCACATGGTTCTTCTCGCGTATTGCTCGTAAAGTATGATCTCGTTCCATGCCCGTGCGTAATGGATAATTCATCTCAAAAAAGATGATCCCAAGAGAATACATCTATTAATGTTAGCTAAGTCAGGATTGGCAAGTCATGACCGAGTACTTACGTCGACTTTTTCGTTGTACTGAGCAGTGGACGTTGACTTGATTTCGGGTGCAACATAGTATGTTGTACCAATACTGCGAGTAAAGTCGCCAGCTATTTCTGTGGACGTGGAGTAACGAACTTCTGTAGTAAAATGCCCACTCATGGCCAGACCGAAATCACCAATGCGAGGATTATTCGCCATATCTATAAAAATATTATCCGGCTTTAAATCTCTGTGGATGATGCCATGACTGTGAATGTGGCTGAGACCATCTAGGATCTGACGGAATAAACGCCAACAACGGTCAATATCATCGTAAAGGCCATCATGAATCAGATCTCTCAAAGTCTCCAAATAGTCAGAGTCGGTCCAGAGTCGTGTGATCGAGATACTTACATGCTTCTCACAATATTCCATCTGAATATACAAGGTGTTTGTCACAGACCGGCCTTGCGACCCTGACTGCACCCGACCAATCGCGTTGCTAATGTCCGTAGTGCCAGTGATCAAGTCTGTCGAAGCGACGACGCGCTCTGAGGATGTGCTATCTTCATCATCGGAGTCATAACCGAATTCAACGTTAGGGTATCCACTCGAGCTGATGTAGTCTAAGCCACTGGTGCTCGCACCCAAATCCCTATCCGTTATTGACTCGTCATCAACCGTCGAAAGAACATCTGAGTCAATCGTGTCATGGTCTTCTTCAAGCCATGCCGTGTAGTAGCGGACTACATATGGGTGATTCAACCTTGACAGAAGCATGATCTCTGAAAGGGTGTCTTTCAAGGTACCAGCAGAGTTTTGAGATATTTTCTTAATCGCATAAAAACGTCCGTCTAATTTATTCCGTGCTTTGACTACCTGACCAAAACCACCTCTTCCAAGACGACCAGCCTCATCGAAGTCATGCGCGTAACGTGAAAAATTAGGCATCCCTACCTGTGAGTCCATACGAGGTCGTCTCATGAAAGGATTGGGATGTGAATGTGAAGTTGCGGAGCTTTCAAGCAATGGAGCGCCAACCCTGAAGAATTCAGAGGGTTGCAATTGAAAAGCCGTTGGGCGTTTCTTTGGATCTGGCTTGAATATTTCTCGTAAGAGGTCGTGCAAAGGCATCGACAAGTCAAGGCTATTCATGACAGCGTTGGCGGATGTGTATTTTTGTAGTACATCTTTCCCAAAGCCCATCTGTAAAAGTATAATACCGAGATCCCAAACATCCGTTTTGGCTGTCGAACGTGCGTCATTTTGGGCTAGCTCTGGTGGCAGCCAGAATGGTGATCTAGATGTGGCTAGTGCTTCTTGTCGATTGTTGCACTGCGGTAAAGTTGCTTTAACATTGCCTTGGAGTTTGACGGTCGTACTTCCAGTTGCATGGCGAAATAGCATTACACGACCACTGTGGATGTCTCCGTGCACCACGCCGTTTCTATGGTAAAAGTCAAGAGCATCTAGCAGTTGTAACATCCAAGAGCGAATTGAATCCACCGCGATTGAGCCTATCATGTCCAAAAGTTCCGACAACGATCCTTTATTGGCATACTCGAAAAGGACACAGATTTGCCAGCCACTGTTTGTAGTTTCCGGTGTTTGTGATGGACGGAAAATTTTGAATCCTATTAGATCAACCAAGTTCGCATGGCGTAACTTCTTTAGTGCCTCAAGTCTATCCTCGCTTGTCCGTATCTGCTGCCGAAACGCCAGCGAGTCCGAGTTCTTTTCCTCCAGGTATATCTCTTTTAGCACGACAAGCGGTGCTCGAGTGCGATTTCCAGAAATAAATGGCCTGGCTGTATATGTTTCAGAAGCTGGTGAGCTATGAAGGAGGGTTTTGCTAGAGATGGCCTGGAACATGAATGGGCGATCGTCAATATCGTTCATGACCAAAGGTGGATCGAATGTGATGTAGTCGGAACTATCTTCAGGTATACCACCACTATCCAATGTCGCAGTGCGGCTTTTGCGTCGAGAATCTCGAGCCTTTGTACGCTCTCGCTGTCTCATCTTGTCCTGCAAAAGTCGTTGCAATGCCCGTTCTTCTTCAGCCGAGGCTGCCTCTTGCTTACGCAGTTCTTCCTTCTTGTGTTGCTCTGCCTGTTGGATTGCTGCTGCTTCTTGCTCAATGCGCTCCTCCTCCAAGCTTGGCATGTCTTTGTCCTCCGCTCGTGCTACTGCTGCATCTTCAAGCACTTCCTGAATGTTAACAGCAAGCTCATATATCATCTCTGAGCCGAGTAATTCTTTTGGCTTTTGATTGATAACCTGTTCAATCCTCGATCTTGGACCTTGTCGAATGTCATCTGACTCTTCAATTATCAAATTCGGCACAGTCTTCGGATACGTTGTTGGAAGTTCAACAAATAGAAGGATGCTAATGCTAGGATCTGACGATGCTCTGAGACGAAGCTTGAAAGCTACTTGAGATGATTGCTGATGCGATTATTAAGCACGTGAGATGAATGGATATTTAGGAGTTGCGTAAAGTGAACGTACCTTCCAGGCTGCTTGTCGAAGCTCTACATCATGAAAATCCTCTCCGTAGATTGACCTCAGAGCTTCAGCTTCGTCCTGGTGAATCTCTCTGTAGTTTGTTGAGCCTATAGTAGGCCCCGTTACGGTGGCAGTTTCAAGAGCATCCGGCTTGTTCTCCTTTTGGGGAGAGCCGTTCTGAAGAGCATTGTTTGGTTTTTTCTGTTTCTTGTGAGGCATAGCGGGGCTGTTGGCGAGGTATTGAGTAGAAGCGTCTGGGATAGAGACAGGTCGCCCTTGTCACTATGGACAGTGACAAAGAATGCAGCCGAAGCCGCAGCCCTCTATTTCTCGAGAAGAGACATTACTATGGTGGTGTGAGAAAAGTGAGCGTGGAAAGGTACAGCAAGAAAAAGGAAAGAAGATTAGATCAGATGCGGAGGATGGTGACTTCTCTTTTAAAAGAGTCATAGAAGACTAAGTAGCGGTATCGATAAGGGTCCACTGGCGCTAGACCGGAAGCGTCTAGTCGGTACGTGCCAGCTAAGACGGCAGGCGGTGACCCACCAGCTTCCCTCTAGACCATTCGTAAACAAAGCACAGCGAACCACGTCGACGACCAGCACGCCTCGATCCATAAGGCGTGCACGCTGTTCATTCCTCGTAGCTATATTGCTGCGTTTATGGACTGATTTGGACAGGAAGAACGAGGAAAAACAGGATGTTGGGTTGGATTACTGGACAATCTGATGAGCAGAGGCGGACCACCGGTAAGCTCAGACATCTTATTTCTTGACGCGACTAAAACACTCACATACTCTTTCCTCAAGACGACTCGGTCGTCATGGAACCTCCACAGACTCCTGGCCCTGTATTTGCCATGCGAGCTTTCAAAAGTGCTATCTGGGGAACACCTGGTGGCGAAAATAACGATCACGATCGTCCTGCAACTATGGGTAGCCCCGAAAAACCTACATTACGCAAGAGAAATACCATGGACGAAACGATCCCGACCATGCAATCCCGGCAACAGACATTTGAGAAGCCAGTTTCTGACTCGACGAATCAATTGAGCATGTCCCCTACTAAGAGTATTCTTGTCACACCGGGGACTATTTCGAACAGACGGAAAACCGTATCGTTTGGGGAAACAGCCGTGCAAGGCGACTCAGAACGAACCAAAACTCTATCAAGAAGTAATAGCACATCAATTTCGCCCGCAGGTTCAGTCACGAGTCAATGGATGTCAAGTCAATCCGATGGGAAGTCACGACCTCGAAGCAGGCTGACTCAGAGTCTGCTCGATGCCAAGGAACAATCTACGGGGGAGCCAAGCGAACAGAACAAGTCTGCTCGTATTGAGGAGACTTTTGGCATTGATGATCTGTCCGGTAACATTAAGGCGACAGTAACAGAAAAAGTCGATGATACCGTTGATCTCGAATTTCCTCGGTCACAGTCTGGTCAGTATTGGAAGACTGAGTTCGAGAATTATCGGAAACGTACCAATATCGAAATCAGCAAATTGATACAGTACCGCTCGTCGGCGCGGTCCTTTGCGCGCAAAAAGGATATTGAGGCGATGCGCCTGAGGGAGGAGTTACGCAAAGAGGAAGAAAAAGTTGCAGCCATGGAGCGTCGCGTGACAGAGCTGGCCTCAGACATGATGAGCGAGAAGGTTGATAACGAGAGAGAGAGACTGGTCCAGGACCTTACGCGACAGACGGCGTTGGCAGTTCAATACAAACATAAGGTCGACACATTACGCAAAACTCTTGAGCGCCATGGAGTAATCGGCAGTCCAGATGAACAAACCGACCTCGAGGTATCAGCTAGAGACAGTCAATTGGAAATTAGCAAGTTAAAAGAAGCCCTTGAGGCCGCGAATAGAAAACTTGAAGAAAGAAATCAAGATGACGACATCAAGAAGCTTCAAGGTCTCGCGATTCCGTTGGAACAGAAAGTATCCGAACTCGAAAAGGAGAATGCAGCATTGAAACGTACCATCACACGCGTTAAGAGCGAAATGGGAAAATACGAGGAACGGCGAACTGAGAAGGAAAATAAATTAAAACTGCGCATTGAAAAACTGGATTTGCGTTGCTCAGACTACAGGCAGAAAATGAATAAGTATAAAGCTGCCATCCACGAAGAAAGAAATTTGTACCAGCAGGAGATTGAGGCATTGAAAGAAGAAATTGCACGGCTCAATCCTTCAAGGAGGCGGGCCTCCGCGCATGACGGTTCTCAGCGCCTTCTGGAGAAATCGTATGCGGGCATTCATGTCCATGACTTTGGAGGCGATGAAAATAATCGAAATCCCATGGACAGAGATGATGAAATGCTGCAGGTGAGTAGGTGCACTCCAAATTAAGTATTTGTCATCCAGAGCCTGACTTTACAGATTATCCAAAGCATCGAAGAACCAGACTTGCTAGGGACAGACGACTAATCCACTAAACTTTGAACCCTTTAAGATCTGAGCAGACCAGCCTTCTCACGAGAAAGGATAACACCTTACGAAAAATACCGCCTGTTTTCTCTATACCAATCATCAATCCCCTCTCGCATTATTCACGCTCTCTAAAATGTCAGCAGTCGGGAAAACAAGGAGAGGACTGGGAAAGTTTTCGTGAATATTTACTTGATGTGATACCCCTTTGCGTTTTATTACGTTGAAATATTATCTTTGCGGCTTGATGTTATATACCAGCAAATGCATCTCGACAGTAACAGGTGCCTTTCTACTGAGCACACTATTATTCATTTGTATTCAACAACCAGAACATCGAGAGCCCATTTCCGTTCCGTCATTAATACTGATTTCTGTAACTTGACCATGGTAGCAATTCGTGTCGTACCGGTGATTGTTCTATCTACATCATACCCAATCCATTACTCATTCCTTCTATATCAAGTCTAAACTTCCATGACTACTGGAATCAAGCCCGATCTTCACGGGTTTTCTTATAGTTTGCCATCCGAAAACGAGACAACAGCCCACTTCCCACTCCAAGCCCATTTTCTCGCGCCAGAGTCACCGCCTCCATCCGGCAACTGGCGCAGACGCTCATCTTCACCTGGTTTGAGACCGACGACGACATCCGCCTTGCAAGTACGGAATGAGAGGATACGGACTCCGGATTTGGGACCCAGGGGTCCTATAGCATCGGTGAAGGGGGTTGTCGGGTCCCATGCAGCCTATTCATTCATATATTAGTTTGGTTTTATCGCATAGGATATCCGGGGACTTACGTCGCTGGTTAGCTTGCGATAGTTGAGATCACCCTTGAAAAGAACGAGCTCAGACTCCTTAAGATCCTCAAAAAGATCTTGCGCAGTCTTGGGCAGACGCCAGTAGGAGCCAGGACCAGTCCAGAACCGGTGCGGACGAAGCACCAATTTTCCCTCAGCATGGAATGAGCTCCATTGGCCAAAGAGAAACTGGACATTACTCGACTCCTCGTCTGACAGAGGAGGGTATTCGCGGCCAGAGTCGTCGGCTGCAGTGTAGAAAGCTTGCGGGTTCGCAATTGCAGTAATCAAGTCTGCAAAATCCTTGGGAACAACATCCGAGACAAACCAGGGGATAATTTTTGGCCGTAACACAACAGTTGTCGCAAGCCCAGAAGACAGCAAATATCCGGCAAGAATCAAGTCGACAAACAGCTCGAACCCGGCGTTGTCGAGGACAATATCAACTCTTCGTTCTTCGCCGGCCTTTTTGGATTTACGCGCGTCCCGAAGCACGTTGTATGCTGCTGTCGTGTCGTTGACGAGGATATTCTTCTCGGAGGCCTTGCGAGCTTCTGAGCCCTGCAGTTTCTGAATATCCTCGTACGTCAGAGACGTAAGCAGTGATAAATCCGTGGCGTTCCCCCAAAGACAAATCTCGCACATTTCGGTGAAGATGATGCGCTCTGCCTCTTCGATCTGCTCCTCTGACAGTCTGTCCTTGGATTGTTTCTCGGCCTCGAGAGCGAGCGCTTTGTATCGTGCTGCTAATTCGAGTACGGCGGGGCGCGAGGATTTGAAAGTGGACATTTTCTGGCGTGAAAAGACGTCGTATCCTTTCCAGAATTTGGAGCGTTTGAAGAGAGTTGCGACTCGTCGGTCTGGTCAACGGTCAGCATCCGGACGATCTATAGGGAACCGCTATGCAAGCATACAGAGATAGCATTCTGAGTAGAGCCATGGGACCTCGTACCACTTGGGATTGCCGCGTTTCTCCAATTCGTCGTTGTACTCGGCGATATCAGGTTCGCCGTCGTCGAGAAGCGGGCTGTCAAATCATCAACATCATTATTAAACAATCGAAAATATAGCTTCAGATAAGAATGGAGACATACGTCAATTGCCGGTTGTGCTGCAATTCATATTTCAGCTTTGCCAATTCTTCAATAATGCTTTTCCCTTCAGCGCGCTTCTCTTCGTCTGTGGTAGGGACATCGCCGACGGTTCGGTGGAGGTCGTCAATTGCGCCGGTCTTTCATCTCAATCATATCGTTAGTTCAGTATATCTCTAAGATAATTGTGAATGGGGAAGCCTGACCAGAATAATAGGCCATCGCTCATGAGCCGAGACAGACGCGAAGCTCGTCTTGTCGGATGTCAAGTATTGCGCTGGGGATGTTTAGCGTAGCTCCGCGGAAGTGCATTTTTATCGAACATTCTCTTACGCGTCTTTGGATCGTACTCCATCTTGGCCGGAACGAATTGGACTCCAGACTTTTGTAAAACGCAGTAATGCTGTTGCTGTTGTTCACGGAGGGGTTGCGGGGTGGACTATCTTAATCAGCGCCGATAAGCGGACCTGCGGGGAGATTTCCGCAGCATCATCTTTGTACTGCCTCCGCTTGAAGATTTCACGGTTAATGACTGAAAATGTGTATATTTTGCTGTCAATGAGTCACTGTATCTGTCGGCTCATACGCAGGCAAGCCTCTGGTCTCCTTTTTTTCCTTTTCTCTTTTTTATAAAACATTGCAGGCGACGCTCTTCTAGCTTTGCAGATTATTGCGTGACACCGCTGGAGGGTAACATTTGAATGAATTGGACCAGGTCATTCTGAAGAACAATTGAAAGATATCGAATGGGTGGCTTTCACTTATGTTATGATTAAAGGCGGCCGTGCCTCACTCGATAAGGCCTTTGAGAAACAATTTCGACCAATCTTATGCCGGATACGAGTCAAAATTGAGTGGCGTTCATCATCCATGGATATGGGACTGATGGTTTATGTATATGAGAAATAGACCTTAACTAAAATAAGGTATGTTGCAGTCGACGTCTGAATCTAGGTCAATTCCCTAACATAGCCAGCCTATTTGCTCGGGAATTTAGGTTTGGGCCCATCATGCAGAACAAGAAACACTGTCTCTGAGCATCTCCACTGTGTCGACACGCCTATACCGAAAAGCTTATTTCTTCATTACATGGGCTGTCTTCTCTTCACCGCAGGAGGCTTGTTGCCTAGTATTCCATCAATCTCTGCTAATAATTCCGGTGTCAACTTGTCAATGATGGCCAATGATTTCACACTTTCATATATCTGATCTGGACGGCTGGCGCCTGTGATGGCGGAGCTGACGTGTTTGTTGGCCAAGACCCAAGCCATCGCCAAGTTTGCTTGGGAAACTTCTAGTCTGTCAGCCACCGGCTTGAGCTTTGCAACAACCGAAGTAAAGGCATCCCATTCCTTGCCGCCAACCCTGTCTCTCATGCGCTGCACAGATGAATCTGTACTGGTTGCCAACCGGGAGTTTTCGGGAACCCCATCATTGTACTTTCCAGTCAAGATCCCGACCTTTAAGGGACTGAACGTGGTAAGACCGAGCCCTACTTCGTCGTACAAGTGGGCAAAGTCTCTCTCGACCTTGGTCCGCGTAAGCATGTTGTACTGCGGCTGCTCCACCACAGGACCGATAAGTCCGAGTTGATCTGCATATCGCCAGGCGGTTGCAATCTCGTCGGCATCCCACTCAGAGGTACCCCAGTAGAAGGCCTTGCCAGCGTTGATGACATGATTGAAGGCCCGTACAGTCTCCTCAATAGGAGTGTCTCGATCTGGTCTATGAGCAAAGACTATGTCGACATACTCCAAGCCGAGACGCTCAAGCGAACCATTCAGCCCTTCGACGATATGTTTACGTGAGAGACCACGGTTGTTCACCGGATTTTCGCCAAAGGCCTCGCCCCAGTAAATCTAGTCGGGATATGTTTAGATGGGATTCAATGATGATAAACGTCTGCTTTGACTGCACCTTTGTGGATATCACAATATCGTTTCTTTTCCATCCAAACTTCTTGATAGCCTCCCCCATGATGCGCTCAGACTCGCCATTGGAATAGCCTTCGGCGCAATCAAAGAAATTGATGCCGACATCATAGGCTGCTTTCATGCATGCAAATGTATTATCTGAACAATCTATCAATCATGGTGTCACAGTATACGCAGTCAGTATAGCTCGTACCATTCTCAACGTGCCCTCCATAAGTTAGCCAGCCTCCCAGAGAAATGGCAGAGGCTTGCAGCCCAGACCGGCCAAGGAAGCGATACTGCATTTTGGGAAGACCCTCGGGGATAGCCATCTTGGCGAGTTTTTTTTCTTCTCTTCGTAAGGAGGCAGTCGAGATGAACACACGGACAACTGGACTGCGGAACGATCAAAGTCAAAGTAATGCGAGAATTATACACCACCACGCCACGAGAGGGGTATGTTGCCGGGATTTAATAGCCGGCACTGAGAAAATGACCAATAGCAGAGTTAACGCGGTGATCCTTTGTTCGTCGGTATTATAAATACTACGCTAGCGAATCATCTAGCGCTGGCTTGAGTTATGTGCATGACTCACATAGTGCTTACCATGAATAAAATCTAAGTCCGTATTGAGACCTGCCGGGCAATAAACAGCATGAAAGAAAGAAAAGAACAAGAAATCTCGTTGTACACACTCTTTCCCGACACGCCCCTATACAAGCGACTCCTTAGCCTTAAACCCTAAAGTCTCGCTTTCCTCCATCAGGATTAAAGGATCAACAGAACCAACCTTATTCATATACTATCACACAGTATAGGCAAACACAGTCGATGAATGAATTTCGACCAAACTTTATAAGCCATTGAGTTAATACCGCCAGCAGTGAGTGATTTCGTAAACATGCCCCAAATGAGGAAGCATATAAACCATGGCAAGCCCGCAGATGGAATTAACTTACAAACTAACTGCAGTTCCCATCTCAATAGGAGATCATCAAGCAGAAGCGCATGATTATCTTCGCTGGGTAGATGGATATAATGAATCTTCCAAAAGACTCTACCAGCTAGATGCAGGGATCCGGGGCTTTGAGGCCTGTAGACGTGACCAATTCCTGGAAGCGCCAATTAAGGTTCTCCCTGAAGGCGTTGTTGAGTGTCAAAAGCGAGTACAGAAAATTCACGAGAAGGATGAGACTGAGACAGTGGCCTTGGAGTTTACTATATGCTCACGTTGATTGTGGTTAGAATTGCCCTACTCACACCCTACCAGTGGAGCCAATGCGGCTGTTCCACATCATGGAGCAGGAGCTTGTATTGGTAAGATGCCCTGTGTGCAACAGTTTTGTTGGCTGAAGTCTTCGTTTTCCACTCGTGGGAAAAGCTCCGCAGTTCGCAATCGAGCTATAGTTGCAGCTTTTAATTCTTTCAATGCCGTGCGGAGGGTTCGAGTGCAGTGGTTTGTAGACAGTAGTCGAAGAGTATGTGATTTATGCCAACAACCCGAGTGGGCGGACCCTCAAAAGCGATTGAAAGCAGAGAACTGTTTTGAGGAGATTAAAGATCGGTCACTCAGAATATGGGACTTTGACTACAATTCAATGCTGCAAGAGGCAATCGGGAAATATCGACAAAACATGGGGGTTTAATCATGTCTATTCTGTTGTCAATGAAATCTAACCCAATGAGGCAAGCCGTGCTGAATATATCATATTATTTTAAAAACATATTTGATACTATGTAACTAGGTACCAGCTTTACACGCACTCGTGAAGGCGAGAAATGTTGGTAGAAAGATCGAGGTTGCTCGAAACTTACCCTAAACGGGACCGGATACAGTGTATTAAATATAAAATTGTCAAAACTTTAGCTTCAGACGTTGATATTATCAGAGTGTCATTCCCTTCATAAGATTACGTACATATGCATTTATTTTTTTGCTCAAATTTCTTAAATGTATACTCGAAGATCGACCCATTATCGTCCCCTTCAGACAGTGCATAAAGCACAGATGCAGGTCTGTTGTAGTTATGCAAGCTCGATAGATGCAATGGTCTGTAAACCGGTATCGCCAGGGTTTCATAGATTATCCTTCACTGAAGCGTGGGATACAGCAAAAGTAACACTGCCAGGAGATCCAATAATTTTAGCATGATATTTACAATCTCAACATATCTGTACAGTCTGCTTAGCCGAATCTGGAGTAGTATCAATTGATCGCCAACGCGTGCAGAAATAAAAGGCGTTCAACGGCCCGGCTGCAGCCAGCGTGTCTGATATTGATTATTCCACTTCTCCGACCCGGATGGCGATCATTTTATATCCGAGCTCCCCTTATTAGCAATATATTCTGGCTGTGCGAGTTGGAGAGCTGGGAAAAAAAAGATACGAACAAACTTTGAATACGGCCGACCATGTTTCACGGTTCTCAGCTCACTTTACTTTCAGGCGGCCAGTCCGTCATCATTCTTCTTATCGCAAACTTTATAGACTTCGGGTTTGGTTCCGTTTGCGCCATATTCCTGGGCCTTTGGAGACTACTTTGACTAACTCTGTTCGGATGTCATGGGTGTTCACGAAGAAAGCACACCTGATTCATCAGGAATTGCACCAGAAGTACGGCGATGTAATTCGACGGGGCCCCAATATGGTCTCTATTAGTGACCCTTCCTCTATTCATATAATCTAGTACGACCGGGGGCCATATCGGCCCACTTACCACGTGCCCTTGAGGACCCCGGGAGAGTAGTATGGGGAAGGCAGGTAAGTCTCTCCTGGAGAAGTAAAGAACTGGCTCTGCAAAGCCGAGAAAGGGTCGAGAATGTGCGTGTCTTGCCACGTTACAAGATCTAGAGGGAGGGTGTTACCGGCCAGGTCAAGGTTTTGGTCCCTGCTGACGGTTTTTTGAGATTCTGAAGCCGTCTCACTTTGCAGCCTATCGGTGAAGATATACTGCAGGTCCTGTTTGCTCACCTCAGCATCATCTCTTGGAGACGTGTGATAAGTGTATCAAACAAAATTATATTATAGAAATGAGAGATTCTCGTACCTGGCCCCGCGTTCGCAACGTCGTCTTAAGAAGGGATAGGAGAAATTCCTTGCTTTTCTCTACCTGTTCGCCCTCCTGAGAGCTCATTTCACGAAGTATGTTGAACGCTTTTCGTATGGCTAGCTTGGCTGCCTGTGTATCGGAGACAATTCTGAAAGAATGGGGCTCGCGCAAGCTCATGCTCGCACACATAACAGAGAGAGAATTAAAAATGACTGACCATAACGGAATTAGTAAGCTCTAGGGAAGTAACTGTTTCTTACACTTACAATGTAGATTCCACCACCAGGAGCCAGTCAACTGACGTTGTCTGTACCTCTCAATGCAGCAGATGAGTGTTTGAGCTGACGAAATACAGTATGAAGCACTGATCCCCGCAAGACTAGCTTCTGCCTGCACGTGTATTTTGCATTTGATTGGCGCAGGATTTGGTATACCCTCGATCGGGACCGAACCAACATCCGAAAAAATTGGCGGCCAAGGAGGTGAAGTGCTTGAGAGTGATGTGTTCATATTTTCTGTTCGTAGGAGGAAAAGCAGACTCTGACGATGAAGGTTTATGCGCATAGCTAAAAACCGCAATTTTAGCATTATTATCTGTGACTGTGTACTGTAGGGACTATCTTCTATGTTGTCGTCCTGATCGATCGAGAAGATGAGAGGAGCGGGGAGAGTGCTATGCCAATGGAGTAGGCGTTTATCGAAGCTTACAATGGCGGATAGTATAGCAAGGCTCTGATTGTCGTTCGACTGGTTCTCAAGTGTTATTTGACGAAGCTCGGACCAAATCTCATCCATGATGATATATAATCGTATAGTATGGTGAAAAAGAGTATGTGGCGATGGATTGGACGAGATGGGACACCCGCCAGTGGAGCTTGGGATAGAGCCTTCCTGTTCTCGCAGCCGCAAAGGAGGAATACCCATTGGAAGTCCATAAACCATGCTTGAAACTCTGATAGCCATGAGCATATGCGCAAAGTCTGGTCGGAAGATCTACGTTACCTGTCGAGATAGTAGCAGCCCCACCAAAGGCGCTTGTATAGACCCTGTCTCATAGGGGACACGGTGGTATTGTGTGGCAGTTTCTGATGTAGGCCTAGCGCTTGAGCAATTCGGACCGCGATTCCTATGGTCAGCCAGCACTTATCTGCTTGTCCTATCCCTTGATAATAATTGATTTCAAGGAGGAAGAGCTGAAGCATTGGGACACTAGTTCTTCTTGTGGGGTTTGCGGTAATGTATCTTCGAGCCTGGCGGTGAAAAGCCTCGCCCGCGGCCTTGGAATCTCCCAAGAGGGGGTCTCGGCCAGGTCTGCCTTGAGAAAACTGACATGTCAGAGCAAATATCATGTTGATATGTGCAAGCGACAGCGGATTGAGACGTCCACCTGGTGCCCATAGAAGGTCACACTGCTCTCTCGTCTCTCCCTCGAGAACATATGGTGTGGCCGGGTACACGATGAGGAAAAACTGGTCGAGCAACGCGGTTACCACATGCCTATGTGGTAGAGAGTAGAGTGAACCACTGGCATTGAAAGCGAAAGACGTAGTCTTATCTTCATCTATATGAGAGTCGCTCGAGGCACGGGGGCGCTTACTTCTACCCTCCGTATGCATAGGCTGCTGCGTGCTTCTGAGATGGGACTCTCCTTTGAAAAGGGTAGCTGCGCGTATGTTTGTGGTGAAACTGAACGACGCGGAGAGGGTGAAAGACTCGCCTTCGCCAAGGTCGACACGAGATTCACTACGGTATACAGCCAGACCGTCCGTAACCGCTGTATCATTTGAGTTGAACATATATTCATCTTCTGTAACCCCGACTAACGAATCTAAAGCATCTTCCGTACTAACCCCTACACCGGTCCTGGATAGCTGTGACAAAACGAGTCCATTGGGATTATATTCTGGTGGCATGGGGAGGCTATCGTACCCTCCAGGCGATTCCACCGGGAATGTTGCAGCTGGCTCGGTTCCTCTTGTGTTGCTGTCTCTGGATAGCTGGAGCTCATACTCGAGAGCTCGGATCTTAGCCTCTAAAGTATCAACATGACTAGGAAAATAAAAATGATTAGTAGCACGACTCTCGGTTCAAAGTTGGAGAACCCACGCCTGCGAGCATTTTGGTCTTTTATACGGTGGTGGAATCACACAGTCTATCCCACGTACTGAACAGAAGCTGCAAGATGGACGATGACCATCGCAAGCGATCTTCCGCCCCTTGCATGCCAAGCATGCCTGATGGTTTGGCTTGGTAGAAACTGCCTTTCGTTTTTGAGCCCGAGTAGTAGTGGTAGGCGTGCGATGTGTGAAATCTGTCATGGCAATGGGATGGAGCGCGACATTACATTGGTTGTAGGCGACATTGAAATGGGACGCGGTGACGGAGGATGGCTCCGCGAACAACGGACGGACGAGGGTAGGTGATGATTTATTAAGGTAGCCCCGGCTCTCGTCGTGCGGGGAAGACCCACAATCCGGTGCAGGCGGAGCTCATCGATAAATGGAAATCCTCCAGTACTGAGAAAAACAAAGGCTGTGTTTTTATTCGCTATTGACGTGTACGATGCTCGAGACCGTACATAAGAGTCAGGGTCAAGAGAGGCTCTCGTTTTCAGCTGCTCAAGGATCGGCCGACTAATATGGGAGATTATCCTCCTAGGTATATGATTGGCCTCTAGCTCCATCCTCCAGGTAGATATCATCGTCGGATAGCAAACAGAGTGTGATACTCTAGTAGTTGCGTCCGTGAATGCGAGTGAATCTCCTTGTTTATCTACATATACTTTGTGGTTTTCTTCTGCCTCGAACATCCAAACCGTTCGTGATCATTGCAGAAGTTGAAGAATCGATAAAAAGACAACTACATAGAGGGCTTAACAGGCGTAATCAAGACCCGGGGCTTCCGGAAGGCCTGGCGGCCCTGTTGCTCGGCTTGTACTTTGCGGGCGTCACGCAGACAACTTGGCGCAAACCAGATTTCAGCCTCAAATAGAAGCGAAACTGGTATCAGTTCTTTGCTTCCGTGCCTCGGGGGATGAGGCCGCATTGTGCGGGGATGCGGCGGGGGCATGTCCCGCGAGAGGGCGAGGACGCATCCATCCACGGAGGCAATCTCCGCTAGCTCGTCTTCGCAAAGGATTATAAGGCTGGAAATGTTGAGTGTTAACCAGCTATGCTAGAGGGACAGGCTTGTTCTTCTGGCTGTTTCTTCTCTTTGACTCTGCAAATATGGACGGTGGGAATCGCTTCCCTGCGCTTGTAATCCCTGCACTAGAGACACCCCTACCAGCGGTGATGTATCTTGGCAGTGCAGTATTGTGCCTAGCTGGAATACTTTTGATAACCACCGCTGTCACAATTTCGTATAATATCTTCTTCCATGAATTGAGGCAATATCCCGGTCCATTCTTAGCGCGGGCTTCGGGTCTCTGGGGGTTCTACCTCAACCTCCAAGGACGCCGAGCCCATGAGATCGTCAAGGCTCATCAGCGATACGGTAGGTTTCCTTGCCATAACACTGCCGGTGGACCTACGATACTTACGCAAAATGCAGGTCGCGTTGTGCGGGTTGCGCCCAACCTACTTTCATTTTCGAAGCCACAGGCTGTCAGGGAAATCTACTTAAATCCCAATTTCACCAAAGCCAGTCGGTTCTATGTATTTGAACCCCAGGTCCTCTATATTTGACAGAAGTGAGCCACTTGCTTACTGACTACCTGTCATACAGATCGCAAAGCGCATTTTCAGTGAAGAAATGCTTCTTACATTCAGGCATGAGCTTCTTCCCAGTGTCGTCGCATCTCCCAGGTTTATCTAATATTCATTTTCACTGCCAGGGACCCGCAGAGACACCGCCAACGCAGGAAGCTACTTAGTCGTGGGTTTTCTCAGGCAGCCCTGCTCGAATTTGAGCCTCATATTGCTGAAAAAATTGCCCTGCTCCATGATCATTGGGCGCGGCTGTCGAAGGAGACTGACAAGCCAATCGATGTGTATCCGTGGGCACATATGCTTGGGTTTGATGTTATCTGTAAGCATACCATTTTCTTGACGTGGGAAGGAAAGTAAGCTAACTCAGAAAATATTGCAGACCATCTTATGTTTGGGATAGATCCCGAGTCAGTCAAGACTGGTAAGGAAAGCAAAGTTATGCCCTGGCTCCGTGCCTGGAGGCCTACGTTCAACTATGTAAGCGATAAGTGACTTTTTAAATCCTAATCCTAGCACGCTACCATTTAATGCGCATCGACTAATTTCCCTGTCTAGAAAGAAATGGTGCCACCACTAGAACGATACGGGCCGTATATCCCTGGAAAGGTTGGAGGTTATTTTCGCCTCGTCCGTCAGTGGAAAAATGTGTGTTCCGCCTTTGGGATTTACTAGAGCAAGAAAATTGGCTAATAAGAAGGACTTGCAGTACGCAATGAACATTGTCCGAATCTGTCGCAAGACAGGCACAGAGACACCGTTCCTGAGTCGAGTCTTGAATGGAGTCGACGAGTCGCTTGGTCGTTCGTTAACTGACTCCGAGCTCGCCGAAGAGTGCATGGGCGGAATGTGAGTCCACAAAGACAGAGAGCCCTTGGAGGAATTGTTACTCGTACTGATGTGCTCATACCCAGGTTCGGCGGGAGTGGCACAACCGCAAACACGTTCATTTACGCGCTCTGGGGGGTCATCAGCGACCCGTCTATTGCTCAGCGGTTACACTCGGAGATTGATGAAGCATTTCCAGATCCAAATACAGTGCCTGACTCACTTGTTAGTCAGCTGTTTTCCCTATAACTAGCACTTGAATCTTGCAAGCCTGAACTCTACTTACCAATTTATCCACACAGACATGTGCTCAGCTTCCCTTCCTGAATGCAGTCCTTTCGGAAACATTACGACGCTATCCAACGATTACTGGCCTACTACCTCGGGAAGCCCAGGAAGACACCGTCGTCGACGGTATCCGTGTACCGAAAGGGGTACGTACCAAGAATCTAGTGTCGGAGTAATAACTCGCGGCAGGGCTTTATTCAGACATGAACCAGGAAGATAATGCTAATTTTCACAGGCCAACGTTGCAACCGGGAATCTCACCGTGCACCTGGACGAAACTGTGTTCCATGATCCGCTCTCATTCAAGCCTGATCGTTGGCTCTCTACCGATGGGTCACTGCATCACGCGTTTGTCCCCTTCTCCGTAGGCCCGCGCAAGTGTATCGGAATGAATCTAGCAGAACTCGAGTTGAGAATTTGGCTCGCTGCGTTCTTCAAGCGGTTTACAGTGAAGCTAGATGAGTCGATGACCGATGAAGATATGGACATGTATGATTCGTTCAGCGCGAGCCCTCGTGGTGGCAAGCTGCTTGTATGGTTGGAAGAGCGTCGCCGTTGAGTAATTAACCGCAACATCGATATTTTGCTAGCAGCCTTTCCATGGCTGGTGCCATGGTATGGGAGATTGTCTCTTGATATTGGTTTTCTTTCTTCTTTTTTTCTTTTTTTCAGTCTTAACCATTCGTAAACAGTGATTCGCTTCAGAAGAGCACTGAAATTCTACGAAAGCATTGGTATGTCATCGTACCAGGACAATAAGTTGTGAAATAGGAACTCCTCACTATAGTAGAGTGATATAGTAAATTTATTATGTTCCTAGGAGGATGTTAAGACATTACAAAGCTCAATTGGATGCGCGCTGTCAGTGAGGCGTTGTGCCAACCTTGGAACCCTTTAGGTAGCTCAAGCACGAGCCGTTTCATACAAACAGCTCATTCAAACATATATCTTCAGCCAACTAGCTTTTATTCTCCAGCCCACGTCTACCTACATGTTTATATAGGCCTTACTCTGGTGTCAAATTTGGTGAGCAAATCCCCGATCTCCAATCTATCGATTTGGTAGACGCGTGCACTCAAATACAAAATCTCAGAGCACAAACCAGCATTAGACTACAAATGAGCCCACAAGCGAGTCGCGTGCGTGCGATATGGGCGTTGAACATGGTGTTGAACTAAGATGTGGGATTAGAAGTGTTGACGCGTCTCTAGTTATAATGTATAATAACATATAGTAATAAAATCCGTAGATCTTAATATTCAGGGTATTATAGTAGTTTTACTATACCCTTACCATTGTGTCTTATATCACTATTCTTTATAGGACGACTGTCTGATATATTACTTATGTATTATTTGATTCGCCATGTTACGAGCTGCTATAAGACCACGGCGGTGTCAGTCAGGTCTTATTGAGTCCTTCACGCCACGATGCTGGTGAAGGTGAGCGTCGTATAGATAAAATTGTCATGTCAATTGTATTTCTGATATTTCAAGCTCTGCGCATACCAGATAGAGTATACTGTCACTAGTTTGCCATATAATCTGACATTTATCTGGTACATATGCTTATAACTTATACTCGTCAATGATTTTTTCGGCGCACGTGAGCCCTGTAGCATAGCCTACAGCCTGGGTATGACAACTTGCCAGCACCGGAACGACACTCAAATCTGCGATACGGAGACCATCAACGCCCATTAGCTTGAATTGAGCATCCACAGCCGCATCCGAATCTCCAGATTTCCCCATCTTGACAGTGCCCGTCATGTGCCAGCTCGAGGAGACATTTTGCTTCCAATAATCCAGCAGATCCTCGTCAGAATCGGACTTCGGAGATGCCAGATCAGCTAAGTTGTTCCTCTTGTAAGAGTCGCTACTCGCAAAGCGAAGGGCGTCGCGTAAAGACTCAATCGCTGCGCGCCGGTCAAATGGATGGGCGAGGAACTTGGGGTCAAATTTGAGAGGCACGTTGGGGTCAGAAGATTGAAGCAGGACCTCTCCGCGCGTCTGCGCATTATATAGAAAGACAAGGAGACATGAATAGTTCAGGGCACTTTGAGGGAATTCAGGAATAAACCAATGGACCGGGAAATGAGTCAGAACTTCATAATGAGGCACAGTTTCGTGCATTAGATATCTCTTCTCATCATCCGGTAGGTCCTGAAATTCTTTGGACGAGACAAGCTGGCCCAATTTGAACCATCCAACACCCAGTTGACAGGCGAACTTGGCCCAAGGTCCACTGTTATCGCGCTTCCACAGTTCGAGCGCCTCGTCCATTACTTTCTGGTCTCCATAGAAGGCTGCCCGATCATTGTCTCCTTCGACCCGAGTGTAGACTAAGGGGACAAAGCAATGGTCGCGGAGGCCACTTCCAATAGCAGGAACAGACTGGACCACGGGGACGCCATAGCTTTCCAGCTGTTTAGCCGGTCCAATGCCTGAATGCATTAGGATCCTTGGTGTATCCAGAGCGCCAGCAGAGAGAACAATCTCCTTGGAAACGAAATCTAGCACGGAAATATCAATGGTGACATCACTAAATTACACGTGGTGACTATCTGACTTACATTTTGTTCCGTTCGACTCTACCCCAAAAACCCTCTTACCGTCAAAGACAAGGCGTTGCACTGGGGCATTAGCGATAATAGTCAGATTTTCTGGTTTAGGAGTGAGCAGATCCGCTGCCGTTGACCGCAGGCCCTTATATGAGGAGTTGATCAACATAGACATCCCGATCGGATTGCCAGAATTGTGGTCTGGATTCAAAGGGAAACCTGCCCGCTCAAAATCGTCTAGAACCGCCGGAACATCTCTTTCCAGCTCACTCGCAAATCCAACGTGAAGCGGACCCGAAGTGCCATGATCCGAAGCTTTCGGGTTGGCATACTTTTTATCGATGCCACCGAGAATATCGCTATGGAAAGTTTCAAGGCTCTTGTATCGAGATTGCATACGTTCCCATCGAAACGCATCGTCACCCACGATTCTAGCCCACTCATCATAATCATCACGAGCCCCAATAGTATAAACACCAAAGTTGATGGCACTGGAGCCACCAATGCCTTTGCCACGCGAATAGTCAATTTCGCGGTCATTGCAATGAGTCTGGGCCGTCGTTTTGTAGCCCCAGTTCATTTCTTTATTCTGGAAAGTAAGCCACCGCTGTCCATCAACACGGAGATTCCTATCTGCGTTGTTGCTGCCGGCTTCGAGTAAAAGCACTTTTGGGCGACTTGAAGCCTGGGCCAGAGATGCGGCTACTGCACTGCCCGCGGGTCCACCTAAGCATTGTTAGAAGGATAATGCTTGATTAGCATGATGAGAAGGATGCCCTACTCCCGACGACAATGAAATCGTATGTCTCTACCATCTTTGTGCGTTAAGACTGTTGAGCAATTTTGGTTAACAGATCCGCTCTGTCAAGTCTCTGGGGTAGAGGCCTTTTCGCATATTATTATACTTCCATGTTCTGTAGGCCCCAGCAGAAAGATCCAATTAGCCTGGTTGAAACATCAGCTGAGCTGTAATTCAACGTAAAACCGACATTTACGGCCAAGATAATGCAGGCTGAACATCCTAAAAGTTAAAATTGATGTAAGCGGAAACTAGTCCTGCCAGCTGATCAATAGGCAGGGGTATATCATGCTGGTGAGTTTCAATTCTATCAAAGCGTGCACCTGTGCCCATTGGTCCCACAGGCTCGGCCCACTTTGAGAACCATCCGTCCTGTCGAGATGCATCAGTAGCGTAGTATGCTGCGGTAGACCGGAAAAGCTGATACGCTCAGCACTTCGGGATGCTTCAAAATCCGTATTAGATTTTTTCCAGCGTCGGCTTAACCTTAGCCGAGCTCACTATGTAACCACTCAGGCAACGCTTTGACCTACACTGCTGCCCGAATTTACGGAGACCTTTTTCCATAAGAATTCTATTGGCTTTGAGGGCTGTGGGCCCCAGCACGTTGATGCACAAAAAAGGGGACAGAAGCCACCTTTTGAGTCAGCGTTTTGTCTGGGCAGTGTCTGGGTTTGTGTTGTCTTAGTCATGATATCTTTCACAAGAAAGCATTGGCACTGGAAAGTAAAGGCGCTTATTTTCATGATTATCAACGGCTTTTCATGCGAATTGAGTAAATTTGAATATGTTTTGAGAATCTCTCTCAAGCCGCTCACTTTTTCGATAGAACAAAAGCAGCACCATGTTAGTAGTTGAATTGAGTCGCTTCCTGTTTGGGAGATCATCAACGAGCTAGCGTCGTAGATAGCATGTACAGCAGAGCAAATATGTTCCAAGGTTAGTTTTGATCTTCAGCACAGGCTTAGAGTCGCTTGTTGTATAATCTAGAATCGACAATAGCAACAATGTGCCACAACACTATATTCTTAATATCAATGTGGTGTACGTTTGGAATATATATTTGGTTAGTACTAAAATTCACTACTATAACCCAGGACTTGAGAACATTGCCAGCGGGCAGCCACTAGTATAGACATGTGGTCTTCCTAGAGTTGTTTAATCCAAGATATAGCAGCCTGGGTATTAAGCGATGGTTATTATTGCAATTTAGGCAGTATAGATAAATATGTCTATGTGCGCGGTTTTGATCAGAAAATAAATAACTTCAATATGAACTCAAAGTAGGTGATACCATGTACATATTTTGGATGAGGGAACATTTGCCCTTTTCTCAGCCTCATCTTTCCTCAATTTTTCTTCCTCTGCCAGAGGAGGAAGGTTCGGATTGCCCAGCCCCCCCCCTTACGGCATATAATGCTGAGTTTGCTGCACCTAGAATCCAGGCGTGGTGGTAGGAAAGATGTTCGCCAGCAAAGAAGACGTTACCTTCGTCCTGACGCGCAATTTCGAAATGCATACTCTATTGCCCGGGTAAAACATAGCCTCATCTGTTCCGGTAGATGCTGACCAAACGGTATCGGAAGTTTCAATGAGGGGATCATATACGTCGACTTTTTCGTTGCTGTCCACAATGGGGCCCTGATACATTTCGGTAATACAACGATGCACGAGATTGTGACGCTCATTAAAGCTGATGAAAAGCCAGGTCGTTGCGTCGGTCATCCTATTTCCAAGATCTTTGTCAATTGAATTATGTTCAATAAGTCGCATTATGTGATGGGTATTACGGCCAAAATTACTAGGCATAAATCAGAAGCACCCCTGGACTTCCTTCGCCGACACAATTGGAAGGAAAGATGATCCATCATATGGGAAGATTGGCTATGCTCTGTCCATCCATGGAGGGCTGGGCTATACTCTCTCCCAGACGCGAGTTTTGGACCTCATATCCAATTTGTATAGGGCCTCGTAATGCATGGAGCGGATGGCCACTTCCTTTGCAATGCTCCAGCGAGACCGCTCAGCAACCATTTTCAGTGCCGCAGGAGGAATAGCTAAAGAATACGGTCAAAGTCAGCAGTGATACTGCCATTATATCCCGTGACAGTAAGTCTGATTTGATCATTATTGTCGTCTTAAGAGACGTGACGGGAGCATGGAGGTAAAGCTGACCGAGCACAATCACAGCGAGCTTCTGGTCAAGTCTCCATAGATACTTTCTAATTTAGTAGTTCCCTACTGCACACGTGTATATTATCTAATTAAAGCTATCAAGATATCTATCTCTACGATGACCAAGCCACCCATGCAGGTCATAACCTAAATAGCTATTTTAAAGCTGGCGACTTAGCTCGGCATAAGGGACCGTATTATCTCATTAGGAGTTGGGCGATCGTCGACATAATCAAATCTGGTAGTTATAAAATTTCGGCTTTGGAGGTCGAGCAAGATATTCTAGAGTTGCAATACATAGCGGAAGCTATAGAAAAAGAAGAACTGGGTCAAAGGGTTACTGCAGCTATCCTTCTAGACAAGCGTCCAAGTAGACATCAGGGCTTTAGAGACAGATTTACTATCGACAATCTCAGGACAAATTTGCATACAAAGGTTCCTAGTTACAAGCTGCCAACTCTGTTACGGGTAGTAGACAAGAAGCTCCACAAGAGGCCTACAAACAAAATTATTATTTTTAAATTGTTATTTTGTAATTATAATAGAAACGGAACAAGGTAAATAGACCAAAACTTCCCATAACCCTAGCTAGACGGAGATCCCAGGAATTCAGATATGTTCCACAACACACAACAGAAAGATAAGCTATGAGATCTCATAGTCTCCAATTTTTATATTATTAGTACATGAATAAAACGTATCAGATCATTATGATAGCTTCAGTTTCACCTAATTTGCTTCTTATGGGCTTTTCGTAGCGTGAATGAGACTAAAAGAAAATCAGATACTACGAACTAGTATATCAGTCACGCGATTATTTCTCAAACTATGCGCGCTTAATTAAAGCCTTTTATCCTTATGGTATTGCCAGTGTTTCTGTGAGTGGATCGCCGATAGTCTGAGCCAGCATTTCAATTGTATTGAAATATTATATGCAGTACTGTAATGCGGATGTAGAGATAGGGGAAAGAACTCGCTCTATATAACTCCCCCAGTCTCCATCATACGAATGTCACGAAAGACCCCTCGAGCACGAAATAGCTGCTTGGCTATTAACATACCCGGTGCCTCTTAGTTCAATACTATCTGGACATCTCCTTAACGCAATAATTAGCACCGAACCTAGGGAAGAAGCTCAAGAGTTAGCTCAATCATTCTAGAAATCAACACTCTAGAAGAGCGTTTGCCCACACAGTGAACATATGATAGAAAACCAATATATAACACTGATTTACACACCCGCATCAAGTTCTGACACAACATATGAAGCATTTTTCCGCCAGGAGAGAAACATCATATTACCATTCTACCAGAAACTCTTATGATGATGTATGGCATCTGATAAAAATGTGTACAGATCTTACGTTTCTATAGCACAAACTTTCCAAAATAATTTCCAGCTCATCAGCCACAAATTGTAATATAACATCGAAATATAGGGTTGCAAAAAATGTGGAGAGATCCGAAATTGGTATATTACTTCCAATGAGGTATTGCTCGAGTCTGGAAAAAGTCCATCCCACTGGGACAGCACCGACAATTGGCCACCTGATGAGCTACGGACATCTGGCTTTAGCTATTAGATGAATATAATGAGTTCCGAATTGGAATATATACCATTCGGTGTTTTTTCATTTCATTTCATTTTTTTTTTTTTTTCCAACACAACTATGTGCAATACTAGACGTAGGAATATAGAATAATGCCATCCTTTACAGCTGAGTATTTGTGTAGACAAATCAAAAACGAAATAAAACTAAGAGATCCATATAATAAAATGAATTTAACAAAGCCACAATCTTCATTGATAGCTCAACCAAAGCGAAGGTATCAAAGCTCCTTTTCTATGTCAAGACTTGATTCAGAAGTTTCACGATATCCAGAGGCAGCTCAGCCCCGTTTCCGAGGAGGCGGTCATTACGCGTGGTTATGATTCTAAGTTCTTCTCGACGGTCAGGCATTAGAGCATGTCCAAAACAATACTAGCTAACGTTCCTGACAGGGTCTTGATCTGAATGAGCGCGATACGAACCCATTTGCTAATACAGATGGTTTTTATCCGGTAATTCCTTTCTCTACTCTACTCGCATATTTTCAGGTCTCCTAGGATTTGGCTAACTAGTTGCTCGTCTTCTGTAGCTTATCCACACTATACTCGACTTCCCCTACCCAACTATCTCATGCATTACAGGGCACAAATATGGAGGACCTTGCGTATTTGCACTTTCACATGACTACCGCATCATGAATTTGACCCGTAGGTACTTCTGCATGCCACCTGTCAATCTAGGACTTCATTTCGACGGGATGGGATCCTTTCTCCGATCAAAAGTAACCCTGCAGGTGGAGCGCAAGATTCTTCTAGAGGCACATCGGTACACGGGACCGGAAGCTTTAAAGGATGGTGTTGTGGATGCGTTGGCTGCGCCAGATGAACTATATAGTACGGCACTTGGATGGGCGAACCGGTGGAAAGACAAAGCCAACGCGGATGCATATGGCATATTGCGAGGCGAGTTGGTGAAACCTGCGATAGGGTTTCAATGCACTAAGCTATGTCAATTCATGGCCAACCTCAGGAACTCCGAAGATGAAACTGTGGCAATAGTTGAAAATCTGAAATAAACTAATTGATCTCATGAATCAAAAGGATCGGTATGCATGTGATATGTGTCTCATAAGGGCGGCAACACCCCGAGTCACGTAGACAGAGGCTTAGAGTACATAGGTTAACTTTCAACAGTAGCAACAAATAGCAGTTTTGTGTAAGAGCTTGGTGACAGATCTTACGCGGTAATGCGCAGTGATTCAGAAATGACCTTCATTAGGAGCACTACAATTCTCAAATGCATTGGCATGTGAGCCCTAGGGCAATGTATTGCGGCTTAGCAAATCTTAGTTATAGTATGGTGATATATACCTACCTGTATACTTGTACCAGAAAACGCATGTCAACAAAATCCATTTTCGACCTGTGACGGAAGTGGGACAGGAACATCGCCGCTTTACTCCCGCAGGTGCGAATCAACGCGAGATGAGCTGAAGCCTGGAGGAAGGCCCCTGCAGAGGACCCATCCTAACTGTCAGCCTGGCTATTAGCAAGCAGGATATTTCATTATGTTCTTAAACCATCAACGCCCAGATAAGACCCGCATCATGCGCGACGCAAACAAAACTCACTTGATGTACAATACAATACAATCCAAAACTAAAAATTTAAGATCTCCTCTACTGTAGTTCTCCACCACTCGCAAAATCGCTAAATGAGTTTAGACTAGAATAAGGATTGCGTTTCATTAAAGACAGTGTCTTTTTCAAAATTCATAAGGATGGTAGTATGGGGCATAAAGCTAAGTTGCGATATTGCAACAATATCCGAACAAGGATAATAACGGATCCGATCCCGAACTTGAAGCTGATGTGTGAATAGTCTATGTTTCTGTCAATGTAGCAAAGTACTGTACTCAAAAGTCGAAGGTAGCTTGTGCCAAAAGGGATGACTTATTAGGGAATGCCCCAATGCGAGCCAAACCATAAATTGATTTTCGCATGCAGTCGCTGCACACACAGAGTTACGGTCATTCAGCACCAACTTCACTATTTTGAGACGTATAACGCTGCATTTTAAGCCTATGAACTATCTCAGCACCACTAATGTATAACTACGTTTCAGCTTAAAGTAGGCCTAATTTCTTGGCCATTTACCCCTTCCCGTACCTAGCATTTGTGCGCATATGAATCCGGAGGATTACATGGTGCAATATTCTTCTGCTAGAGCGGAGATTTATTTACTTCTGATGTTTTCCCTCAGTACCTCAATGCATCCTATTTAGGACAGGCTGCTAAAATGTATGCAAACGAGAGTCGCAGAGAATGAGGGTGACCCTTGAGAGTTCCTGCGAGGGTCGAGGCCCGGGTGAGAGTTGGGCAGCAACAGGCTACAGCCTTCTACGCGGGTATGTATTATAACTAAAATAAATTCGGTTTTAGCTGGAGTTGCATCGCAAAGAATACAATTGGCCCTTATCTGAGGCAACGGACAGTGTCCAAGTTCTGATAGAATGGTTCATTATTGCCGGGGGAAAATTTGTTCTCTTACCAACCATAAGCAATAGCTCGATTATCTCCTCGTGTCCAATGGGGGATTAGCAAAAGAGTACAGAGTATATCACAGATTAGATACCTTCACCGCAATTCTCTTTTGTTTCTACTGAAGGATGCAAGCTGGTATAATTACGAAGTAAAATAACAGTGATAGATGCAAACATCCGATTCGCTGATATTATTACAACCAGATAAAGAGGGGCTGAAGAAAACCCCAGCCTTGCTTCAAATAAACGAACAAGGCAGAGTGCAAGGCACCCCTCATGGCTTAGTATCCTGTAACATCCTTCAGCATCTATTCGAGAGCCGCAAAGAAACAATATATCTTTGAACTTTCCTGTCATCTCTCAAATCTGCACATCAAAAAAAAAAAAAAAGGAAACCAGTGCTAAACTATTGGCCAAATGGCTGAAGCTATAACCGTGCTGGGTGTAGCTGCTGCAGCTCTCCAATTTGCAGAGATAGGCTATAAGATTATCTCTAAATGCAGTCTTCTTGTTAAAAAAAGCCGAGAATATCCGGAATACTTTCGAAGAACACACATTCAAGTGCAACATCTCATGTATCTGGCAAAAGTGGCTGCAGCGAATACAGATACATCTGGAGTTGTTACATCCTCTGAATTCTTATGTGCCCCCAGGGAGCACCAACAAGCCCAATGTGCGACAATTCACTCCGAACCTCTTGCTGCGACGCCATTTCAGCTGGAGAATATCTGGAAGGATTGTTCTCATCAAGCTGAGATTATTAACAACGCTCTCCAGAGTATAACGCGAGAGATTGAAGGTAGAGGGATAATTGGAAAATGGAAGAAGCTTCGTTTACACGAGAAAATATACAGCATTGAAAAAGCCCTTACTGAATTGGAAAGATCCAAGACGACATTGGGATTATGGCTAGGAAACGAGTCCTTGTGTCGGATAGGACATATGCATCACAATTTAGCGATAATGCACAATGCAATTATGCAGTCCCGTAAGCTATCTTTTATTTTGCTCGGATTACTTATTCTGACTACCATTAAGAGAGAAGTTTATCTCATGTGTTCGAAGAATATCACGAGAATGCCGAGGATGCAGTCTTAACTACTATTCAGGTAGCACCAGCAGCCAAGACTTCAAATGTCAAGACATACGACAAACACAGCATGGCCATGCGGTTTTCAACAAACGAGGAATGGAGTTTAAGCAAAGCAGAATATTCCCCTTCAGGCCAAAGAAGACAGTATATCGATTCTTCCAATGGATTGTACTCTAATATCATGAAGACTGAATGGATCAAAATGCTCACTCTCGCAGGCAACACTATTATTTTTCAACTTAGAAGTCAGACCAAACGGTCTTTCATGGCAGCTGACGAAGATGACAAAAATTTGGATTTGAATATTTACCTACGATTACGGATAGCGCGGCTTTTTGACTTGGTAGAATTGAACTTTTCGCTTCGGCAATATCCAGGCACTCCGTCAATACAAGTTTCGCTTAGGGCTCAGACACGAGTTAAGCGCTTACCACTACATAGTTTCTTCATGGATATTTACGGTCGAAGATCACGAGGAAATCAACTACTACAAGGGAAAAAAGCCCCTTCTAAAGAGGAGCAACTTCGTTTGGCCTCTATCGCGCGAAAATTATTGCTGCAAAGTCTTTATGCTAGGGACGCTGCTCCAAATTATATTGATGCACAAGGGCAAACGCTGCTTCATGTAGGGCCATGACGGAGAACCCTTAATGATTATGATGGCTAATTTTAAAAGCTTCAAGCTAAACTATACACCTCAGGATATGAAACTCTTTTCATAGAGATGATCAAGTTCCTCAAATCAATACGCGTCGATACTGAAGTGGTCGATGATGAGTTAAGGTAATACTTAACTGCATAGCCGCTTTGAAAAAAGATATTTAACATTTTCATAGAACTGCACAGAATATACTCTGTGATAAACTTTTGTTGTTTCACAGATATCGGTCTACTATCTCACCCACTTTCGCTCATGAAGCTCGGCTACCATGGACAGGCTTTTCGAAAAAAAGAGCCATGGGTGCTCTAGAAATCCTTCAATGTATCTGGGATTGGCCAGAAGCAATACTGGGTGAGTTAGAGTCATTTTGTGAAGTCATTTCGTGAAATAAATTCGCTCTACATGGCCGGTACCCGCTGAATCTAATAAAGTCATTACACAGATACAGAATATGAGCATATATGCGATATTGTTCTACGAAAGTCCCTAGACAATCTCCAACTTTTACGAGGCCAGAACGATCTAGGTTCAGCGCAGAGAGGTGAATCAATTCCTCTCCTACATTTTGCAGTCGCAGCCTCATGGCCTGCAGGAATTGAGACTTTGATTTCCATGGGATACTCAGCATTTCAAGTAGATGGGAACGGAAATTACCCTATTGATATTGCGCTTGATGTTGGATGTATACCTGCTGTCGAGATACTTTTGAAAGGCAACTGTCTGCCATTTCTTGCCCTTAATACGCGAGACGGGTACACAGCTCTACCTCGGGCATTTCAAAAGGTATCAGAAAGTGATGACACGAGACTTCATGATCTTATCATTGAATGTTTATTGCGGCATAAATTCCTTTTACCAAGATTATTGCCATATCACGACTTGGTGACGAACGAATGGGCTGATAATATCAAATTTGCACAAAAGCTCTTCATTGCTGGTTTCCAGGATATTGAAGCTTACAATAACTCTGGGTACACACCACTAATGGTTGCTTGCAGCAATGGGAATATAAGGATGGCATCATTTTTGTTGCAGCACGGGGCTGACCCCTATACATGCCACAAACATGTCGGTCTGAGAGCAGGTCACTTTCTCTGCTATGATGGAAGAAATACCGTCTTTAGTTCTTACTGTGTGAGAGAAGATGGGTTTAGATCTAAAGATGATGAGAAACGACTTCTTGAAGCTGCATTCGATACTTCAATCGATGTAGAATCCCGTTGTCGCTGCTCTCCGGATGGGTTCAGTCCCATCACGTCTTTATTTCAACAAATAGGTCATCTAGAAAGCATTTATGACGTAAAAGAGAGCTTTGAGAGATTGATCTGCAGTCTTGACTCTTCGCCCGCCGATAGAAAGATATATTGGCGTGCCTTTATTATGAGCGAAACATTTAATCGCCTTGGAATGACTCATACATGCATCAAGCTACACTCCGCAGATCGACTCTTTCCCGATTGCCGCAGAATTGAGATCGAAGAGGAGGAAGTAGAAGATTTCTTTGAGTTGGAAGAAATAGTTGCTCGATTTGATCTATTTTCAGAGAGGTTTGGAGATGATCTCTCTAAATGTGTGGACGAGTTTTTCGACGATCTTGATGGCGATCTTCGACCAAAGGGACCATTCGCAATTGGAGCTACATGGACCGATACAGATCCTGACTGTCTTGGTCCAGGAGAATGGTTATTTGTAGATTATTTTCAATCCTCCCGGGGGCAGCTGATGAAATATGGTTATAAGGAAATTACCAAAGAGGACGCGATATTACGCTGGTTATTCCCATGACAAATGGTTTCCTGGCAGGCCTTGCTGAGATTGAATTGAACGACTGCGAAGTACTTGAACGATTGAACGTTAAAATGGCGAAGAGGCAGGCTTTTACAATCAATTGGTGTGCGGCCAGCGATTACATACCAGCATGTCTAAGATTTAGTCTGGAAAGTGCCAACAAGCCAAAGGAATCGGAGAAATCTGAGGGTCGAGCTTGCTGTTGACTCTCTCACCGTTGATTCCTTGTCGATTGTTCTCTACGCCATTCTATCGAGCTTTTCCAAGGAATAATTTTCTCTTCGCAGCCATAAGTTTAGCCCAAGACAGAAGAGTTTCGATTTTGGGATATTAGGCAGTACTCAGTACCAACAAAGACGAAAGAGAAAACAAGACCAAGACGACAAGCTGGGAATTTAATACTTTTCCCAGGCAAGCACAGATCGCCATCACTGTGACTGCAGTCAACCGGCAGCCTAAACTATGACTATGGCCATAGCCACTGGTCGAGAAGTGGTCGCTAACTAGGCATGAAACGAGCCACCTACGACCTCGTCTAAAGTTGACCATTTCGAAAGTTCACGGATGGGCAAAAAGCACAGAATGGGCCTTTCGAGGGAGTCGCCTCGAGTGCCCGCGAGCTGGGCGGAGTCGCAAACCAGCCGAATTGAGCAGAACGCGAGCATGAGAGAGTCGCAAGGGAGTCGCGAGGGAGTAAAGCGGCGGGAGCCTTGGCCAAAAGGGGAACCGTCTATCGCTGCATTTTCGGGGATAACTACCTACGTATGTATATAGACCTTATATTGGTGTCAAACTTGGCGAGCAAATGCCTGATACCTAAAGTAGTTAACACGTGCTCGTGTGTTAATATAAGGATATAAATCTGTATCGAGCCTCCTAGCGAGTCCACGAGCGGCCTATGTACCTGTAATATTAGTGTTAGACTGTTATATGGGACTTTGGATATCCTATATATTTAGAAGCATTGCTGCGTCTTCTACCATAATAATATGTAATATCATATAGTAATACTATTCATAAATCGTACCTAGGTATATTAGGGATGTTATAGTACTTTTACTGTGGTTTTACTATATATCTTATCTCACTACTCCGTGTAGGGTCACTGCTTAGTATCTATAATATATGTATTACTTCAATGTTGATTCGATGTCACGGCGACACGGCCCGCTGAAGATAACGTGCTGTCACCTAGGTCTTATTGGACCCTTAGTTACAGATATCTTCCCGCTACTGAAAATAGATCCAGATATAGGTCGATCAGCTAAAAGACTATTTGTTATTATATGATTGCCGGTTATACTCGGTCTTATGCATGAAGCTAGGATTGGTGTCGGACTAATTAAACCAGCAGTCAAGGATGAGCTAATCAATATGATAAGGCGACTTCAAATAGATAACTGATTCCTACAACTACCCATTCTGGGAGAATGGGATTCTCAGTCATATAACAGCTTCTACCCCATGATCGTATGAACAAGGTCATCGCAAAGTTAGATCCCAAGACCCTGTTTTGTTAGGAACCATGCTGATAAAACATGAACCTATTGGCACCTACGGCTAAGGTCTGCGGGGCTTTCACGGGTGTTGTAAAACGCTTGAAGGTCGCATGCAAATTGCACAGCAATGTCCTTAGGATCAAAGTATTATCCGGATCTGGAAGTTGGGTTAGGGTTGGAGTCAGGGTAGATTCTTGGATTGAGGAATCTAGGTTAGTGGGTTATTCGCTGCAACCATCAGATAGTTGTATTGCGTAAAATCCTACAGTCAATGGAACTTAAATCACGATTGCCATCCACGGTTATGACCATATTATTAATCACTCTCTACGAGGCTGCAAAAGCCGAAGAGATCGTGCTCTACTGTTGTCATGAGAAGATGAGCACTCAGTTCTGAAACGCGACAATAGCTACATTACTATTTCGGTTAGGGAACGGGTGGATGCATCCGTGATAGAAAAAAATTGTGGTCTATGGAAATATTTTAAAAAAAACATTCAATGACCAGAAAGCTCCGTCAAAGGACTTCCCGCCTCTCGGTCAACTTACAAAGCGGATCCGACAATCCGCTGCCATCACCGTCTGCATGTAGGGTGGCCGTTAGATGACTTCGGTAATTGCTTATCTACTGCTGACTTATGATGTAACCTCACGTCCTGCCTAAACTGGTAACCTAACGTCTTTCCTAAAGTGGCTGGCTTATATCGGGCTGCACCTAAGTCTCTAAAGAGGTCAGAATGGCTGTGCTGAGGGATAAAAAAGTCTAATTTGCTTCCAATTATTAAAGTGCGTCCCACGTAGTTACTGCGCCGAGGATTTTGAAGAATGAAGATCATCTCTCGGAGTCTTTCTGCATACGTGCTAGTGCCGAGTAAGGTTGGATTCGCAAAACCCACTCCCGGGACACTTCGATGATACCATTCGCTAGGAAAATAAGAAAGGAAGCGGTCCGGTGGACCCTGTATTATGTATCAATCTGTTATCTGATCTGCGCGCGTGCTGTGGTTCGCTCATCCGTGTCAAGGCGAGCACGAGACATGCGTGCCTCCAGTTTTGCATCATCCACTTGGCCATGTTTTGCGGAAGTCGCGGGCGACAAAAGAAGCTAGACAGTTTTTATACTGCTGATGACAGTATCAACTTCACGTCACATCGCCAAAAGCTGCCTGGCCTGGCCGGGATTTGTTCTCTTGGCTCCCATGATCTAGGACCTATAGCACCAGTGGAGTAATTAGAAACTGGAATGCGCCTATTGTATGCGGTCGTGATTATTACTTGGGCTGAAGTATCGGCGACCCGGTCTGCACTTACGAAAAATGCCGGTTCAGTCCGTTAATAATAGAAATCAGTCCAGAGCAGCGGGCTGTAGTCGACGCGAAAGGAAAAATTCTTATGTCAACGATGTAATAAATTCTTTGAAGATCTGCGTCCTCCTAGTATGAACCTAGTCTGGTCAATTGAGATCTAATTTTCCCTTTAATATCGCATTCCTTTCTTTAACTCAACCTCATCAATTTCTGGGCCAACGCATCATGACAGAAAAGACGACGATTAATCTTATCCGGTTCCATAATGTTTGGGCCGAAAAGTACTTTGCTATAAGCATGGGAGGGATCATGGTAATTGTCATAATTCTTCATTGGACCCATGTGATATGGATAAAGTACGGCCGAAGATCGTTGCTTGGAGCAAAAGTTGCTACCATCATGCCAACTGGATACATTCGGTATGTTGTCTCGAGTTTGGTGATACTATTCTCAGCATATCGCATACAATTGTACTGCAGTTGTCAGATCGAATTGGTACTAATGTTTCCGACTTTGGCTTGCATCTAGACGGATACGCCGGTTCCTACATACGGACATCCTGACTCAGAATATTGGTCACTGGATCTTGTATTTCATATATTGGATAGTCAATCTGGTGCTGCTTCTGACAGATGTTGACCTGGGTAGTCTCAAATATGTACGTGAAATAATTTCATTTACCCTCAACATTCCCTTCCTAGGACTACAAAGTGTTTCTGACCACATAGTGTCCTTAGGTTGCCAAGCGTCTTGGTTGGTAGGTCAAAAACTTGGTCGTTCCGTAAGCTTGCACCCTGGCTAACGGTACTTAAAAATAAGGATATGTTTGGCAAACCTGACTTTACTCGTTTTCCTTGCCCTTCGCAACACACCATTGGCTCCGCTGAGTGGACGATCATACGAGCAACTACGTCCACTACACAAGACTGCAGGATATACTTGTATTCTCGCAGCAGTACTTCATCCCGCTGTATATCTGACAGCATGGTCCAAAGCGGGCATTCTAGAAGAAATGCGAATGGTACAGAATTATGCTGGAGGTATTGCAGGACTTTCTATGGTGATAATCGGGCTTTCAACTATTTATTGGCTTCGGAGAAGCGCTTATGAAGGTAGTCGATTCTGTTCTGTTTTTCCAGAAAGATACTGAACGATCATCTCCTAGTATTTTACATAATACACGTCACCCTTTTCATTCTCATTCTTGTCGCAGTGGGACTTCATCGGCCGGATATCAAAACATCCACACTGGCTGTCGTCATATTCATAGCATGTCTATGGATGACTGATAGGCTTCTACGATTCCTGAGGCTTTGTTGGTATTTTCCCGGCAATCGTGCTAAGCTCACGGCACTACCCAACAACGCTGTTCGAGTCACCCTTAATCGAAGTATACGGTGTTCGCCTGGTTCCCACGCCTACTTATGGATACCTAGCGTTCGATCCATAGAGTCTCATCCGTTCACACTGGTTTCTGAACAGCCAATAGAATTTGTTGTCCGTGTTCATGATGGATTTACCCGGGACCTCTATGCCAAAGCATCCAAAAACCCTCATGACGCTGCGGCAACAAGTCTCTTACGGTGCTCGGTAGATGGGGCGTATGGGAGAACGATGGATTTCATGGAATTTGATCGCCTGATTTTCATCGCCGGTGGCAGTGGTGCTAGCTTTACGTTTCCCATCGCGCTCGACATTGCCAACAAGTGTAATAACTTGAACGTGAGCAAGACTATTGAATTCATTTGGATAGTCCGTAGTTCTGGTAAGTGTGGCTGCTAATTTAACGTAATTTCTTGATTGACGCTTGCTCACCTACTGCAGCATCTTTCACCTGGTATGAGAAAGAGCTCGGTCAATTACAGAACATCCCCAATGTACGGATCTTTCTCTACGTGACACGAGAAGGAGAGGATGACGCTGTGATAAGAGCGAAGCCCGATGCGATGACATCAACCGGGTCTGCTGGTTTATTTGCCGATGACTCTGTAGACCAAATGTCTACAGTTGACGTCGAGAAAGGGTCTGCGACACCCAGAACTGCAGAATTGCCTGCTACACGGGTTCAAAAGGGCCGTCCGGATATTCAAAGCCATGTTGCTGCCTGTGCCAAATCTTGCACATCTACAGACCGCATTGGCATTGGGGCATGTGGCCCGGATGGATTAATTAAGTGCACAAAGGAAGCTTTAGCGCAGAGTACATACGCCGGTGGGCCATCAATGACATTGCATACCGAGGTGAGTGACTTTATTGGATCCTTGCAAAACTAGAATTGACTTCGGAACTAGGCATTTGGATGGTAAAACCTTAACCAGCACGTGGATGTCTCTATAGCCAAGAGAAAAGAAAAGGAGAAAAAAAAAAAGACCGTACACTGTATATAGTTTTTGTATTCAGGCTTACTATCGATGCCGAACTGATATGATTCTTGTAGCACCCATTGTCCGAAATTAATCCGTATCTCAATGCATCCTCGCTACGACTCGAGTTCTTCATTGGCTCGTGGGTCGAGGATGCAATTATCCTTCGGTAAAATGTCGACAGTGGTAGGACGCCACAAGCCCAGCAGTCTTCCGATACCACGCTGGCGAGCCCGTAAATGTACGAAACAAAGACGAGAAGGTACCTACCACGATGATTTTAAGCGAATCTATCCACTCTTTGGCGATTTTTTGTCTCCACCGAGCCAAGCTGGTCGCAAACTTCGCACGTCCCATCTGATTAGATTATCTTGATTGATTGATTGATAAAAATGACTCAGAGTGTTTTGGTCAAATTATGTACTAGTATCTAGCGTGGCCCACCCAGCAAATTACGCTCCTCTCCCCTAACATCTCAGACCGACCGCTCAGTCTGTCACATTTTTTTTCTTCGATCGCGGCTCACTTCGTTTCCACCCCTGGCTGCATAATCACGTCTTCATGGAACAGCCCACTGTGGACTTGGCGAACAATATCTTCCGACTTCTGGTTCTGTAGAAGATCCAACTTGGGCTGGGTATACCGTTTGACGACCGGAATCTTGCTCAGCGCAGTCAACAGGCGCTCGCGCAAAGAACGTTTGCCTGAGCGCTCCTCCCATAGCATGTAAGCGACGCAAAGCATAATGAACAGCCAGTAAACATTGTATGAAATGATTGAGCCATATGTGCCGGTATTTTCCCATCCCAGGATAGCATTGAAAACATCCCAACCGTTATCGGTCTCGGCATTGCAGCAGTTCACATGCCATACAGTCTCCTGGATATTGTATGAGCCGGGGCCACTGCCCTCCTCACCGACATCAGAACCAACAAGCACCTGAAACCTGTAGTATTGCAAATTCCAGATAGCCTTGGAAAACATGCCTGCTGCAATCAGATACAACACACACGTGGACGCAATCAGGAAGAGTTGGATAGACATGACGTTGCCACCGCGGTAGATAAAATAGCCACATGTCAACCCAGTAAGTACGCCGGTGAATACAGGCAGAGGAAAGGCAGTGGCCGGATAACCAAGAGAGACACCGCCGACGAACACGACGGCTTCGACGCCTTCACGCATAGTCGTGACGAACGGAAGGAGGAACATTGCGTACCGCCGCGCCCATTCTCCAAGCCACTTGCTTTTTTTATGGTGTTTGCTTTTCTCTAATAAAGCCTTTGCGATTTTGACGCGCCACTGTTCCTTGGTCTTGTTGATACGGAGCAGAGCCAACCCCATGATGGTGATAATAACAGTGGCAATCAAATAGAATATGCCTTCCCATAAATTCTCAGCATTGGCCCAGATATCATGGCCCAACCCGTAGAAAACGCCAATGAAAGCGCCGCCAATAATGAGGCAAATTACAATGCCGGAGATCGAACCAGCCCATACCTGACGCACAAGCCGTTTGTATATGGCTTGGTCCTGGCCCGGCTGACCTAGGCTTTGCTTGAGAAAGGAAAGCAACACGGAGATAATGATGACCGCCTCAAGACACTCGCGAAAGACAATAAAGAAAACCTGGACAGCAAAGACGTTAACCATGATGGGCGACGGTTGGGCAAGGGATTTGGGACTGTAGGAAAAAGACGTACGGTGCAGGACCACAGCTTTATGATGGGCTAAGTGGACATTGGTTCTGCCGGCGCTGCCACACCTGCGACCGGAAAATTTTCGCGGAATGGAGTCCAATTTGAAGCAGAACCCAATCGCATTTCAGCTCGATCTTATCTGATCATCTGATACGAAAAGCTTAATCTTTGACTCAGAGTAACCAATCATCACTATCTTAGGATTTAAGTATTAAGCCCGCTCAAAACCCGTGCGGAAAAGCATTGCAACCTCGCTCAAGCGTACTTTGACTAGCTGAACTCTACACGAGCCGACTTCGGTCGGTTGTCTTTTCCACATAAGGTGTCCCATGGCAAGAATTCTTCGCTCGTACACCTTCCATTGGACTTTCTACATTCCATCCCTCTGTCAAATCCCTTCCGTGTTCTCAGTCCCGTCCAAAATGTTCACTCTTCTCGGTCCCCTACTGCTTCTCTTGTTTTGTACACCTTCGTCTGCCAAACAGGTGGTGTATGACTTTAATGTCACCTGGGTGACAGCCAATCCAGATGGGCTTGCCGATCGGAAAGTAGTGGGTATCAACGGTCAATGGCCGCTGCCCATTATTGAGGTCGACAAGGGCGACCAGTTAGTCGTCAACATGTACAATGGCCTGGGCGATAAGAGCACCAGCATCCATTTCCACGGAATGTATCAGAATGGAACCAATTCCATGGACGGACCGTCAATGGTAACGCAGTGTCCTGTTCCACCAGGCTCTAGCATCACGTACAACTTTACTGTCAACCAGAACGGGACGTACTGGTACCACTGCCATACCGATTACTGCTATCCCGATGGGTACCGGCAGGCGCTTATAGTTCACGATAACGATTCCTTTTTTGCCGGTCAATATGACGAGGAATTTATCGTGACTCTGAGTGATTGGTATCACGAATTGAGCGAGGACATTAAGCCACACTTTCAATCGCTGTATAATCCCACCGGGGCGGAGCCTATTCCCGACGCATTTCTCTTCAATGATACCATGCAGACAAGCCTGTCGGTGAAGCCGAACACAACGTATCTTCTGCGGCTAGTCAATATTGCAGCTTTCACCGCGCAATATTTTTATATTGAGGATCATACATTCGACATCGTGGAGATCGATGGTGTCTATACTGAGCCCACAGAGGCTGACATTCTCTATATTGCTGTTGCTCAGAGGTATTCAATACTCCTGACCACCAAGGACACAGCTGATAAAAACTACGCCATTGTCACAATGGTTGACTCCACGCTACTGGACACCATTCCTTCTAACCTGCAGCTAAACAATACCAACTGGTTGGAATATAATGCATCTTCTGTACATCCGATGGCAAATATCACGGTGGATATATCTTCCGACCTTGTTCCCTTTGACGACAGCACGCTCGTACCCTATGATCACGTGCCACTTCTGCAAAATCCAGACCTAAGCGTTCAGGTGGCTGTGATTATGCAGAATTTGGAGAACGGGGAAGGATACGCGTTTTTGGATAATATTAGTTACACCGCCCCAAAAGTCCCTACATTGTACACCGTCATGTCTGCTGGTGATTTGGCTACTAACGCTCTTGTTTACGGCGACAACACTCATACGCAGGTATTGGGCCATAATGACATCGTTGAGATTGTCCTCAACAACGAAGATAGCGGCTCACACCCCTTTCATCTTCACGGGCATGTTTTCCAAATCGTCGACCGCTTCCCAGCTCTGGGAGCTGACTTTTTTGATTACACAGACGCGACTGATTCGGTAACTTATGACCCCTCCAATCATTCAGCCTTCCCTAGTTATCCTGCGCGGCGCGATACTATTATTGTACCTCCTATGGGATACGTTGTCCTTCGATTCCGGGCAGATAATCCCGGTGTGTGGCTTTTCCATTGTCATATCGATTGGCATTTGATGCAGGGATTGGCCATGACCTTTGTCGAAGCACCACTGCTCATCCAGGAGAGACTTCACATTCCTGAAGATCACATCGCAGCTTGCCACGCTGCTGGCGTAGCGTATGAAGGGAACGCCGCAGCGAATACAGAAAACTACCTCGACCTTAAAGGAGAAAACAGACAGCCTGGATGGATTGCGGATGGATTTACACCACGTGGGATTGTCTCCATGGTTTTCACAGTCCTGAGTGCCTTCTTGGGTATGGGGTCGATTGTGCTTTATGGTCTGTCAGACCTGAAATTCGTCAACAAGCCAGAACCGGGAACCAGGGTCAACGACGAGAATGAGCGAGTTGAAGGCTATCAAGATTGAAGGTGACGGCAGATCTGATTGACTCTTTTAGTCTGACGTCAAACCTGACTATTTATGAAAGATAGTTACCATAACTTCCAGAGAGAATTACAACATTCTCTAGAGCTAGTAGCTCGTGTTTTAATAGATATTAACGGTAATAGTTGAGAGTCATTTGAGTGATGTGCCTTTGGCAAGCCTCATTATCCACGTATTCTCCAAGATCTTCATCTGGCTTTTATTCAATCGTACAAAAACATCCAAATCCCCATTCTGATATCGCGGGAGCACAATCGGCCATCTATTATTCTTCATGGCAGGTAATCGCACGGCATCACAGTTGCCAATCTCGCAGCCCCAATTTATACTGTAGATGCCTTCATCAGCCCATGACACAACGGATGGGCTTTCATTATAAGGCCCAAACTCAATATTGCTCAGATCTGTCTGTGTGACCAAATATTGAACTACACTTCTCATGTCTTCTCCATCCACGAGATTGATAGCTGTTCGTACAGCCGCCGCCACTCTTGCCAGTGCTAGGATGGACATCTCGTGATCAGCACCGGTAGCGATGTATTTCAAATCGACATCTCTTGCCGATGCCAGAGAGATAGCAAAGGCAGCACCAAGGTAATCTGCTGGTAGTGGAGGTCTGTACCGACCACGAAAATTGACCGGAATGCGTATTGAGCGCTCACTATTCCCCGAACATGTGGTAACGCAGCCAGGTCCGCTATCCTCGTGGGTTTCTGCAAACAGCGTTGCACTCCACAATACTGCAGTCAGAATATCGCCTGTTGAAATCCAGGGTATTCCATCTGGAAGATGCCCCATAACTTTTGTTTTCAAAGCTTCCAGTCTTTGTCTCTGGAATCTAAGGATCGAACTTTCCATATCATTGAATACCATTGTATTTGCATCTTTCCTTGTCTTGAGGTCCTTCCGGAAGTGTAGAAATGTAGGGCATTTGGTTGGGTCGTCAGTGCCTGTGCTTAACAGCCTCCCTCGATCCAACCAAACTTTAGTAAATTGCACAGAGCTGGAGCTACCCGTCCTGCAATACGACGCCCAAATCTTGAGCAAAGCGCCGAATCCAGTGATATCTGTTGTCGAGTGGTGAACGCTGACAAGTAAAAGGTATCCGTTCCGAACCACTGATAAGGTAGCTCTAAAAACCGGCAGGGAACCAGCATCCAATCCACTGAGGTTCGTATGGAACACGTCAAGTCCATCCATCGACAAGGGAGAGAATTGCGCCGAGTTCAATGAAAAATAGTCTGCAGTTGCGGAGAGATCCTTGATCTGAAACAAGTCATCTATAGATTGAAATGTCTTGCTCAACATGACTGAGCCCTTTGGTGAACTCCCCTCGACGACTTCACAGGTTAAGTATGGTACATCTATGAGGGTGCCTGCAAGTCCTTCTTTCAGAATGCGAGGGCCTTGTGGGCTGTTCATAGGAAAACACAAGATCTGCGTAATATATGATCGGGGCATCATCCAGTCAATCGGCGACAAAGTCTCATTTCGTCTGGTATCTGACATGTTTGGCACTTCTTTGGAGATGACAATTAGGCAAAAATATATATTTCAAGAGTAGATTCGGTACGACATCATCAAGCAGAGTGAACGAGAGGCTGCTTTTGCTTTCGGTTTGCAAAGTTGTAAATCATCATGAATGGAGCGCGGCCTCGGAATATGTTAGCCTGCCAATTACATAAGCTGTTAACTGGTTCCACAAATTCATAGTGTCAGGTGAATGCATAGATATTGTCAATATGTAAGTAATTAACTTAAAAATTATTCCCGGAATGCCTCACAAAAAGTAGTTCGGTCAAATCCACTACAATATAACGAGAGTACATTTTGAAGCTATATATTACTGACTACCGACGACTGAGCATTGTGTCCAGTACCCCTACCTCCAAAGTATACATCAATGTGTAAGTGTTGAAGTTACAGTGTGCTTTCACAAGACATGTCCATAATCTCAATTGGATGCTGATGGTCCTGTACATACCCTACGCCACTGACAGCTTTGTCTGTTTCAGGAGAAGAAAGTTAAAATGAGTCGAGTAAGTTCATGACGATGATAATTGGGAGATAATTGGGAACTTACAATATCCAGCAAGTTTGAGAATATCCTCTGGAAGTGTGCGAGCGATCTCTATAGGTGTCGATAACACTTCGTCCTGGTCTTGTCGGAAATAATCTCGCTGACTGAACGCGACGTTATATAGGTTAATAATGGACAGGCGAAAATTTTGATCCCGAAAGAGAGATGACTTACGCAAAGACGGCAAAAAGTGTTCGGAGTGCGTCTGGATCGGTAGCTTCGCAAGTGTTTTCGCCTGCGCCGTGGTATGTAGCTGCAAGCTTATAAGCGGGTATAGTCATACAGTGAACTCACACAAGACCACTTACATCCCAACGTAAATAAAGCCGAGCCGGGTTCCATTTCTGCATATGTGCATTCTTCTTTCTTTGGTGCCCTGTCTGCACCCCATAGATGGCTTCCGGGTATGACGGCAGTGGCCTATTTACTGTTGTCAGACTGGTCTATAGTGGAGGATAGTTTCTCTGGAATATTCACGCCATTTTTATATGTGCATCGAGACCCTGCAATTAAGCACCCTAGCATTGGCGTGAAGAAGGGGTTATTGGGATCCGGTCTAATCTGGTACGCAATTTGGTCCTTTTCTGTATGTAAGCGCCTTGGGGAAGTGGTGTCTCCGGCAGGGGTTTGACTTGCGTACCCTATGCAGTGGCTGTGGTTTGGCTCCAGGTACCAAGCGGAGTGCTGCAGTCGATGCGAGCATATAACCACTTTTTTGCGGCACGAGAGTCTCTCCGGTATAGGAAGAAAATTCGTCACTTGAAGGCAGTTGTCAGCAATGTCAAAGAATTTATCAAAGGTCTTGTGGACTTACTTTAAAAAGTGCCCCATGATACTTTTCCAGACTGGAAGACGCACAATTTCAGTTAATTGCCGCGGTATTTTGGATAAAAGCGCCTTTGCAATAAGTTAATCTGAATATAATCTATATATTGAAAACCTAACGCACATAGACGCGCTGAGAGCCTTCGGGAAAGAAGTCTGCTCCGAGTTCATCGTGTGTAGCTGTTGAATCATAGATCTTGCGACCTTTGAAATAAGGCTCGACTATAGACAAGTCAGCTTCTGCCAATCAACACTATGGATTTGGTTCCTCAAATATGGCCACTGACTAGCATTATTGACTTCTTTTAGAAGATCAGAGGAAAGGAAGTTGGAAACAATGACACCGCCGTCCTGTTCGATTATCTTGATGATCTTATCGATAGGCGCGGAAGCATCGATTGTGACTAGTGATTGAGCCATTTCGAATTTATATGATCGTCTACTCGTAGACTCGATACCTCGTACATCCTGCCTGGGAAAGAGAAGTTTATAAACAGGCTAATGTTTCTAACCGGGGGATCTAGCATCACCGGGCCGGCTTTTATGTTAAGGACTTTGACATTGATGCCCATGATGGTCTTAGCTGACTATCTTTCACATGTGTGGGTCCAAGATGATAAGTCACTCGGTATTCTTAGCTAGCGTGTATGGAATGGCTCCATATCTGCTAGTAAGTATAGCATTTCTGTTCTTTCTTGCTTCAGTCTATATGTCCAAAACATGGAATCCATGAGGGGTGCGTATATAGAGCAAACGGCTGGCCGTCATCCGACCGTAGTGCAGTATTTATATTTACCGAGTTGACCGTTGTTTCTCACGTATCAATCCACAACGTATCAAATTCAATTGCGAGTAAAACCGCGCCATACCGTACAAGTCACTTCGGCTGGCGAGTCTATCATGTTATCCACTGGAAAGTTCGGACGCAAAGAGGTGCGGGGATAGAACGCACCGAAGGCAGGTGAATGCGCTGCATTCTTGGCAATGGAAACGAGTAATATTCAGCTAAAGATTCCATTCCCAATGAATAGATTACATCAATACTTTCACTGCTAGGCAGATGGAGAACCTCTCCACACTTGGAAGGAATAGCGCTCCATTCATAAGTAAATGATAAGACTAATTAATGCAATCTTAGGATATGACTTGCGGATAACGATACTCACCCCTAACAAAAAGAGTATCCTGTTAATTACACCCGCCACATCAGTTGCTTGAAAATTCCTGTCGTATTGAATGGACTTTTCGTACTTTGGCCGGCCCGGTTGACAAATACATTTATTTTGGAGCCTTATAGTTCGTCAATTAGATTTGTCAAGGGAAATAATTCGTTGGTCTTTACATACATCAAAATGAGGAACCATAATTAGGCTCCAGAAACACGTCGTTTCTACTAAAGGTAATTGGGAAGCATCTACTCTGTCTTTGACTACGACATAACGATCAACATGAAACTCTAGTTCAGGATCAGAGCCAGACGCACATCCAGCTAGTCATTACTATAACACGGATTAGATTTGCCAGTACCATTTGATTCATTCGGAAGTTGTCCAGCCCAGGTCATTCTAAAGAACCATCGAGGCCAATTTGCGACCCGGTTAGAATCAACCGGAGCAGGCAATGTACACTCTTCTCCTAGGTCAAGGATAGTCGACAAACGTTTTGATGAGGTTTGTCAATCTAATTGCATGTTATTCTTCAACCCCGCACGCAGTTGGATGCCAAAATTGCTCCGAGCAAGTTGAGGTTGTAGCTGAAACTCCGGACCAAATGTCTGGGTGCTTTCATTATTTACTCACGCGTGGAAGCCTTAGCTATCAAAAGTCAGTATTTGCACATATTACGGTCAGATATTCGACTGTGTGGTCTTGATTCTTCCACGACAGATATTTGGTATATATACTTGGTGCTATAAACCGACAATGTTTTCATCCTGGCATCTATCTATGTATGAATGAATTTAGGCGAATGAAGAACCCAAAAAAAAAGAACATAAATTCAATTAAGGTTGAAACTCCAGAGTATTAAATATTTGTCAGAGTTAATATTGCACGAAAAGTATTTTTTTAATATACTCGAATGAACTAATGCCTAACGATGATAACGGCGGAAGAAATCGATGAAAGCATTCACCTATGATCTGATGATTGCTCAGGAGTATATCATTCGTCGAGAATAGAAGTCAAATCAAATACCAGGGACGTTGAAATCAGGAAAACTTGGCCAATTACCAAGTTCTGCAGGATCTCCCCCAATCCGAACAAAGGAACTATTAGAGGGGGTAGGCCCGTCAAGGATGAAAAGTTGAAACCAGCCAGGGGGAGAGGTCCACTGGTCTGGAGGGGCAGTAATCTTACATTGATTACCTTGACAGGTGAACGCCGGAAATATGGTACGATGGCCGAAGCTGTTTCCGTGCGTGCTCGAGATGAGGCCTATCAGGGATATTTTCAAATTTGCGACATTTCCGGCGGTAACTGTGATCGTATAAGTGCCTCCATATGCCCAGTCAGTTTCAGTAATTGTATATGCTGGCCTTGGGGCTCCAGATAGAAGGTACGGTGGGATAAACACTTCCACTCTGTATTCCTCGGGATGGGTGGTATCTTCTGGGTCCGAGCCTGAGACCAATACCCTTCCATCAGGTAGAAGAATTGCCTCAGAGTGGTAGAGGCGAGCAATCGTAGTGTTTGCCATTACTGTCATACGGTGATTCACTGGCTTTGCGGGGTCATACAGGACAGCATTGAAATTGGGATCAGTGGCAAGACCGAAACCGGCTACACCTTGATGAGCACCGTTCAAGATAAGAAAAGTGCCATCTGGGAGTGGTGCTATGCAAGTCATGACGCGCTTAGAAGGCTATAAGAGCAGATGTTAGTCATGAAATTATTATTTCAAGGAGAGATCAAACTGACCATTCGTTCAATCGTCCAGTTCTGTCCTGGAACGTCGGGTTGAATGGAGAGGCAATTATCAATAGCATCTCCGCCGTACGGTGTGGAACCGCCGCAAATTAGAACCCTCACAGGCTCGGTGTATGGAGCGTATTGAGGGAAGTATACCATGGTGCCTTCTAGGGGATAAGTGCGTCCGCCGAGATCGTTGTTTACTGCACCTGGCATGTTTGGTAGCGTCCGTATCGTCTGGAATGTGGACTCGTCCAGCAAACGAGCCTCATTGTAATATGCGGCTAGAATTGTTTTGGAAGGCATCACTCCCATGAATGGGTATAGATTGTTGGGATCCGTACGTTGCAGCCAATCCATGTAGAGCGTCGGCCCAACGGTCGGTAGGATTTCCAGGGTAGGCACCGGAGGCCCGTTGGATCCCGTCTCACCACCAACGATAAGGATGGAGCCATTAGCCATGATCATACCGGAAGGATACCAACGCCCATCTTGTAGCGACAGTTCGGATTGGTTTTCTTGCCAGTCATTGACACTAGGCTCGCCCGGAGAACCATCCGGCCAGTAAAGTCGGATGCCTTCGGTAGACACTCCTGACCATCCACCAACAGTGAGTTGTCTTCCGGCTTTGTCTGGAAGAACAAGACCAGCAGAGCAGAAGATGTCGGTTTTAACATGCATTGGTCGCCATGCATTATCGAAATCATTTTCGTAGAACAAATCCAACTCATAGGCACCAGTAGTGTTTGGCGGCCCAGTTCCCCATTTCTCCAAGAAAGTCACTTTGCCATTAATATTGACGGTGGTCATCAGCGGTACGACGACACCCCCAATGAGAAATTGATAGAGGCCAGCGTTATTTCCCGAGGCATATGTCCATTCGTATAGAGGAGTGTCTCCCTCCCAAACATAGTAACTTAGCAGGTTCCCAGCACCACAATAGTGAATAGTATCGCCAGTACAGAGAATGTTACATTGGGAGTCAGGGACGATTTGAACATTGGGCCCAATGTCAAAAGTATCACCGCAGACTAGAATGCGTCAAAAAACAATAAATATATTCCAGTGAACAGAATAAGACTTACAGCACTGTTCACCATATTCCATGCCAGCCGCCTGAAACCCGTATTCTTGACACCGAGAAAGACAAGTGGTCGCTGAGTTATTTGTTGTGTATGTTATCATATATGGGAAGGTTCGTGTATCATTAGCGTTGTCCCTAGAAAGTGTCAGCTTCAGTCAGCATTTCATTAGACTTGAATATATAGAAATGAGTTGACATACTGGAGACAACCCTTGTACACCCAAGATCCAGGTAAGTCAGTTGTTTGCACTGTGGGCGGGGGTAGAACCGTTATTTTGGCGCTGGAATAGACACTAAGAAGATCAGGTCCACCACAGATTTCATCGTTATTGCCTGCACATGTCATGGCGCACTGGGAATCTGAGCTTGCTAAGGAAGCATTGTTTCGCACGTAGTCATCACAGAAGCATTGGTCTGAATATTCCATACCTGCCACGGTATAGTTTAAGGATAAACATTGGCCAATGCACGATTCGATGGTCATCGTGGAATTATCATTTTCTTGGACGAGCATAGAACGCGTGCCATTGATATTGTCCATATAGCAACCTCGGTAGCTCCATCCACTCGGTAATCCAGAAGCACTCGTAGTGGAACTAGTTGTGGTTTTTGAAGCGACCGTAGTACTGGGATCTCCGCTTTTTGTTGTGCTTGCAATTGTCGTTGTAGATACTGTAGTGGAAGCGGCCGTTGTTGAAATTGATGGCGAAGTATACTGGTAAATGTTTAGACGATTAGGACCGCCACACCGTTCACTTGCATTGCCATTGCAAGTCATGGTGCATTGTGCATATCCATCCGTTGCAGTGGCTCCACCATTACGAAGTTTGCTATCACAGTAACATTCTCCAGAGTACTCAACGCCTGCTAGTATATATCCTGCAGCAAGACAAGCGGCCTCACAATTTTCTATCGTCATATTGGCAGGTCCACCTTGAACGATTCCCTCGTTTTGAAGCACCCGAGCACCGACGGAGTCGCTATAGCACCCTAGGGTCAGCCAACCGATAAATGGGGAAGTTGTAGTTGCGCTGGCAGACACAGTTGTGCTTGTTGGGAGAGTGACGGTTGCAGTCGTAGGTGGTGCATGACCAGTAGTTGAAGTGCTGCTCAAAGTGACTGGATCTGAAGAGGTCGAGGTTGCTGAACTGGTTATAGATGCTGAAGTAGATGATGATGAGGGTGCAGTGGCGGTTGATGCAGTCTTACTTGTGATAGAATTGGTGGCAGTCGCAGACAAGGACGTAACAGTGGATGGGGAGGTGCTGGAAGACACCGGACTTGAAGTTGTCGTGCTGATAGATGACTCCAGCTGATATAGGTCCAGCCTGTTACTACCACCGCAAAATTCGCTGTTATTCCCAGAACAGGGATAAGAACAGTCAGTGAGTGGCTGTTTGATGCTATCAACTGCCAGATTGTTGCCACAGTAGCATTCACTGTAGTACTCTACGCCAAAATAAATAGCGCCGTCGCAAAAAGTGGCACAGGTTTCTACTGTCATGTTGTTGCTATATGTGTATGTGCCAGAAAGACTGCGAGCAGCGGCAGTGTCATTGTAGCAGCCGATATATCGATAACCCGGAATTGTAGATCCAGCTGGAGCGACATAATTATTGTTCGTGTAGACAGAGAGCCTACCGGGCCCACCACATGTTTCTGTGCTGTCTCCTCCACAGGGCATATTGCAATCTGTTTCCGAAGCCTCAGTACTCGAGCTCGCCATAGTAGTGCTGCAAAAACACTGCGTTGTATATTCAGTTCCAAAATACTGATAGCCACTGCAAAACTTTGAACACTCTGATAGTGTCATGTTATTGTCAGTATTGGTTGCGGCTGAGAAGGTCCTAGAGTTCACATCGTCGGTGAAGCAGCCGACATAACTATACGCTGCTGAGCTAGAACCACTCAATGGTGAGCAAGACCCAGTTAGTGCTGTATTTTTGAAACCATCAGAGTATGCCCCGACAGAAACGCCGAATTTCGATGTAGTAATCTGGTCGGGTTTGAGCTCATAGCTCCCGCTATACAGGTCGTAGGAGCCAATAGTTTCTGTCTTTGCCATTGTCGTATTAACAGTGGATAAGCCTGGAACGACACAGCAGGATCGAGGCGTTTTGACCTCTACAGAAAGGGTTACAGGTCCCGAAACCGTTGTGTTGCGAACCTGAAATGATGTAAGTTATTTCATGTCTTCAGGCCTTAATGGCATGGGCTATCCTTACCGCAGCAATAACTGTCATCTTATAACTGCCGTTGCTTTCGCTTGAATTGGCTATGCAACTCTGAGGACTTTGAAACAAGATGCTGTCCTGAACGGGATACCCGTTGCCGTTATTATTATATGTCACGGTCTTACCACCAGCGGTTACCTGTACTATGAATGACGAAATTGAGGTCGTGGCCGAAAATACTGCAGAAAAGCTATAAAACTATTGATCATCGTCATCAAGGCTGTCCCTTCAAGGCCAATGAGAAACTTACGACAAAAGAGTCATCAAAGCCATTTGCTGTTCCAGCATATTGGGTGCTAATAACACAGGACCCACAAGTGGAAGCACCGTTGCGATCAACATAGACGAGCTGAACTTTCGAAATAGTCCCACTGAGGTCGGTTGTTCGGACACGAATCTCCCCAGTAAATTGAAGCTGAGTTCCACCTGGTTGTATGGTTAACTGCAGGTTACTCGGTTTTACCTCATAGGGAGCAATTGGGTCTGTGAGGTTTACTCCAGGTGGTACAACCTCGATCATTCGCTGGAGCATCACTTTGCATCGGGATTGAAAGTACGTAGGGTCGGCCATGAGACTAATCGTGGCGTTGTTGTCTGCAGTAAACACCGCTAGATCCGAGTCATACGTATTCTTTACTGCCAACGAACCAGCCAGCGGATCTGAACTGTTTCCACGCATATATTCGGACGCAATCTTTTCATCAAATACTGTTGTGGAATCGAAGTGCTGGTAGTCGTTTGGCACGGTCCCTGCCTGTACCACCTCGGGGAAGTTACTGGCGTGAACACCACCGATAGTATGGCCGCAAGCTGTCAGCGCGATCATCTCCGACACATTGAAACCCATCCGCGAGAACTGCTGAATGAAAGTATACTGAGAGTTTTGTGGTAAAGGCACGCCTATCGGTCCAGCTGCAGTGGCATCGACACGTCCTGCACGAATTGGGATGGCCGGGCCGCCGCAGACCCTCACGGATGCATACACACCCAATGCAATGAGATCGGCTAGCGAAGCACGAGAAGAAAAGAAGGGAGTGAGCGAAAGCAGAGTCGAATTGAAGGCTGTACCAATGTTCTCGCCGCCATCCCCTCCCAACTCATACTGCAAGGATGCATCCAATCCGCCAATGCCGGTGAAGACGTTACCGGGAGCCATGTCGTGGAAAGCCGTGCGAAGCCATTCTGCTGAGGTAATTCTTGTCGGGCCTTGAGATGAGAATGAACATGGCGTGATATCTGCAGAAAATGCTCGTGCCTGGTATCCAGTATTTAAGAACATGATATCCTCAAGCTCATCTATCGAAGATGGCCATGTCGGGAGTCCTAAGGCAAAGCCCAGGAACGACGTGACCGACGTAAGTATGAATAACCACTGAGCCATCATCTTGTGATCTGCAACCATAGACAGTCACAGCAATTGACTCGTAATGGCAACGAAGAGCTTATGTCGGCGGTATATTCATCCATACGCAGGGCTAATCTACTAGATATACAAGGCTGGGCGCCCAGCCCCGTTTACACGGAACCTGGGTATCATCCACAAGATTTAGATCGCTTCCAGTCCGATTTTTCAGATGCGCTAGCTTCGAATCGGCCTCGTAAAAAGTTTACTTACAACTCCACATACATGCATATTGCCCTAAATACGCCATTTTACGGTCCCAGAGTTGACATTGACTCGGTTTTCTGTTTTCAACCAGGCTTAGCGGAAATTTACAGTGAGCTGTCAGCCGCATGTAAGTTACCGTAATCCTAAGCGAGAGACTATCGGCGATAAAAGTTAAAACATAACGAATGAACTCTCTCAATTAACAAGCTTGCAGGCATGGATTTGTTTTCGCTTACTAGCCGTATTGATGCTGTTAGCTGAGTCGGTCGCAATAGTCATGCACGGGTTATGGCTAATAAAACACTAATGCACATATTGGCATTGCATCTAGACTCTGGTACCATGTGAGACATAATATATGCAGGACAGGTCACCCAAATATGTATGATTAGTCTTGCTTTGCAGATACGGATTCTGACGTGTTCAAGGCTGAATCACTGCTCTTAGTCATACTCAGGGCTATCGGATCCAAAAATTACACATTCGATCAAAAATACCAAGGAAATATCCCTGCAAACTCCCGACGTCGTAACGAGGTGGGCAAAACAAGATATCTCTATTATCTATAGTCTAACTGGATTATATAGACTTCAATGGCTAAGGTGCGCTTCTATGTTCAGACGTGAGTCTAAGGGAAAGAAAGGGTCAAGGCTCGCGTAGACAAATAAACCTAGTAGTTGAACACCATCAGGGATGGATTTAACAGTAGCGGCAGGAGAGCATGCGATGCCAAAGTAACAGCCATTGGAACAATGGCAGCGACCTCCGTAATTTCCCAGCCGTGAGGTGCAAAGCAGCCCAAGTAAATCATGGCAGGAAAGAATGGCAGCACCACAGCGTACATCCATTTGAATGTTTTGAAGATCTTGGGTATTTCTTTGAAGAAGTTTGAATCATCTTTCTCTTTCGCTGTGGTGCTCCAAGTCATATTGATACCAAACATGTGAGATAAAATAGCCAGACTCAGATGAAAGGAGAGTCCACCGAAGAAAATGGCAAACATGGGCATCCACTTAAAATTTTCAATCAAGGCCGACATCAAGGACTTCTCTCCGAGGCGATATCGAATGATGGCGAGAGAGATATTGCCAGCTGCAGAGAAGACAACCAGCAAACCGAGAAAAACTATCGGAGAAACATAGGTCAGCCTTGATATTACGCTTCATGTAGACAAGTGGATGGCTACCTTTCCATGACTCCATGTAGAACTTGTCCAAATAGCCTTCAAACCAGCCGACAATAAAGTAATTGAGCACAGTCAAAGGGAATGCAGAAGCCAAAGCATAGTAGGATGAAACGTATCCTAAAACGGTAATCTTGGACGACAGCTGAAGGCTGGACCACAGGAAAGTCATGAACAGCTTGGTCAGAGGGCCTCGGTAGAACCATGTATAAATAGGATTGAAGACAAGTTCGTTGCATCCATAAGCATATCTGACACGTTTGTTAATATCTTTTACCAGTTTGATTTAGGTGAGGATACTTACTTTTCCCATCGTGACAGTTCATCGTAAATTGTGAGAGACACACCTTCCTTGAACTCGTCGTTATGATAACTAGCCAAGCGAATGATGTTCCCTTGAATCTGGAGACGTAGTGCGATATCGAAGTCCTCCGATACATGGCTTTCAGACCAGAAACTAACGTATCCGTCATCTAGTCGGCCGACGGACTGAACCGCTGCAACACCTAGATTAAAATCTATGTCTCCAAAATTGCGAGAATATATATGCGTACCTTGCCATCGGAGAAAGGCGTTGTGACCAACAAAAGGGGCAGTTTCGCCACTCCCAACTGCAAACCGGATCGCGGAATATATGAGGTTGGTGAAGAATGTGATACCGTTCTCAAAATAATCTTGGGCCACTTGCATCACGCCGGTAGAATGCTGGATAATGGCAACTTCGGGGCTTAGAAACATCTCGGCCGCACCGTATAAAAGGCAATCAGCAGGCTGTATCATCGTCATTAGAGGTTCTAGAGAACAATTTAGGCATCGCAACTTACTATTCGAGTGTCCGAGTCGACGATCAAGATGAATTCGCCCACACGAATATCTCCACCAGCTCCACGGATGTGAGGGTCAGACTGGATAACGTGATTGAAAGCCTCCCGATAGACCAGCTCTTCCTCCATAGGATCAACCATATCGGACTTCTCCAATGTCGAAGCCATGCGCTGGATAAGTTCCATCTCAACTTTATTAGAGACGTTCAAGCCAAAATTCATGTTCGAAGCTTTTTTAAATTTTCCTCTTCGAACGTAACCGTCCTCGTTATTCTTAGGCCGAGCAACCCAGCCAATGTTGTTATCATGATAAAAGTTGATCCGCTCAAGCTTCTCCTCTTCAGAAAGCAAGGCAAAACCATCGTCATTGATAAAGATGTTCGCGGTGCCTGTCCACTCAGTAAGTAACAATTACAATGATTGGGGTGATTGTCTAACCTCCGTGCGACTCATAGTGGGAGATTGCCGTCTTCAAACTACGGATCGTAGGTTTGATAACACCTTCTAGCGACTCGGTGTAAATGGGCATTTGAATAGTGACACGCGGTGGCGTGAAGCCAAGGGAGTATGCCATTTTCAAGTCCGGGGCAATCGGGGAATAAAACCGCGAGTTAGTTTTAAGCGTTTTGACTGGCCCGATAGCCTGGAAAATATCTGTGAAGATAACGACCATGAAAAAAATACTTAGCAACATGGTAAATGGGATCGTCGCCGTGAGTGCAAATCGCAGTGTCCCCCCGTCAACCGAGTATTCCAAAAGAAGATTAGAGATGCCAAATCCCAGGACGAGAATGGCAAGAAGCATCCCGGCCATTCCAACGTATATGGCGCTAGTTACGGCCAGTGGCCGTTCTAGTGACTCCTTCGGACGACTGACTTGCTCTTTTAATGTTCTTCTCGGGGAAGCATCGCGAGATGTACCATAATCCTCGGTGGCTGGCGAAGGGGCTCCTTGATCGAGAGCCAGATGATATAATGAATCATTGGGTGACGCGACGACCGATTCACCCGGGGTTAGCGTGGGTATCGCATGGAGGTTGAATGTTGGGATCGGGCTTCCCCAAATCTAATACAGTCCGATTTAGAAAGATGAATACTTATGACACTTGTCTTTTCCCCACATACCGAAGATAATAGCTTGCCTTCTACATCGGCAGCGTGATTCAGAATAGCATTCAAATCATCGTTCCAGACAAGAAGGAGGCGCTCTTGTCGAATCAACGCAGCATATTGATACTTCTTGACCATATTTGAATGGGATCCTGCAATATCGGCATATGACTCAATAATCTGGACCTGATAGCCATTTGGAAGAATCAATTCGGTTTGGCCAGGCGCAAGTTGCGATGTAATGATGCTCGTGGTCTCGGTCATCATGGTGAAAGCGATGGTAGCATTAATCTTCTGAATTGCTGCAAGTAGCACAGGATTGACATCTTCTGGTTCAGACATATAGACGCCCCTCGAGCGGCGTAGGAAGATTCCGGTTGAACCATGTTGTGTGTTTGCCGACGAAGGAAGCCATTGGTACGCAGTCAATCGCACATGGAAAAACTTGATCATCTGGAAGACTGGTTACGTAGATGTCGCTTACAAGAGCTTCAGAGTTTGTTGGCACTTACTGCTTTATATTTGGAAGCGTCGTCAATGCTATTGTGGACATATCGTCTGTCGAAATAGCTTTGTGCATGGCTTGATCGCCCCGATTCTGACACGGGCAATGAGTCTCTCGGAGATATGCTTTCTGCGGGTGTGCCAACATCCTTTGGTGTCTTGTGGCCTCTAAAGGACCACCGACTAGGGACGAGTGAAGACATGATGGTCAACTTTGGCTGTTGGTATAAGATACAGTGATCATCTTAAAAATTCATGGACTCGATCGAGGGTATATAGAAACGGAAGAAGATAGACAATCGCATCGAGTATCATTGCTCTTGTCGAATCCGGTTCTTCGGCGCCAGCAAATGACCCAACCTGCAGATTGATTCCATGGATAACGTTGGCCGCAGAGTCAGCTCGAGAAAACCGTAAGATCCCAAGCTAGATAAACTAGGGTATCCATTGTCGCAATGGCCTGGATCGATCCAATTGGCCTTTAATTAATTGCTTAGCGAGAATAATTCTCGCTTCGAAGGCCGAGATTCTAAGGACCTCCCTATTCCGGACGCATTCTGCACGCCTCATTTGATATAGCGAAGGACCTTCATGATGCATGTCTCTGATTACAGATTTACAGTACTAATCCTGACTCGGAGTACCTGTTGTACGATTGTGGTGCGAAAAGCTCCCTGTGAAATTCTCGTAACAGGCCGTGTTCACCTAGTGCAGATGTTGATGATCCATAGTCGGCAAATACTCAAATAGAGCTTGTGGCTGAAGTGGGGAAGATGCCCTATGAAACACAAATTGGACGCAAGTGTTAGTCATAGCTACAACTAACTAAGACATAGTTAAAATACGCTTGTTTCTGTTCAGACTAGTACATCGTACCCCTGTAGAGCAACAATTGGAGGAGATGGTACACTAATATTCCAACACCAAGCCACTATCACTTTTGATTTGGTTGCCGGAGAGTACCGGTGCTACGTAGAGTTCCGCCGCATCCGTTTAATCTGAGTTTCTCATCTATCGAGTCAGCTATCCTCGATTAAGTTCAGTTTAGAGGCTCCAGACGATATACGACCTCGTATCTTTCAGGAGACAGCTAGGCACACTCAAATTTCAGGCACCATAGCACCAGCCTCGCTCCTAATAATAGGACCGGTCCTCTACTATTCCATATCTAGTTATAGGTCTAAACCTATACGAAATTTATGTTACAGTGCAGCAATAAGCGCTTCAAAGACTCTCTCGGATACATACAGGTAAGAACCTACAATGATAAGACTCGTATCTACCCTAGTAAGTCTAAAGCATAGTGCGAATCACAGAGACATGTTGAAACACAAGTATAGCTTACTTAAAGGAACTTGTCCTTATCAATTGATGCATTTAATTTATTTTCTTCGTCCCCCCCACCCTTATGAATACCATGCGACATAGGAATACGTGAATTGAACCTTCTTGGCTACGCGCACAGTAAACTTATAACTGGACATGTTTCTGGTGGCCATGCACGCTGAAAGATAAACAAGGCTGTTGGCTCTCACTAATGCAGAGTCCGCATTAGTTAGTTAATGTGCTCATTCGACACATACGACACTCCCCGGTGAGTGAATGACGGATACAACATGTCTAGTTATTTTACTTTCGAGGCTTGATAAGAAAACTTAAAACACATTGCTTTTTTCGGAGCCTAACCGAGGGCGAAAGATTATACAACATATCATATTCCATGCATGTATTAAACAAAGTGTATGAGGCCGATGCGATAGATCTTTTAAAACTTTCACGTATTACAGCACATATTATACTTGAGAATGAGGTATAGAACACCGATAGCAATTTGAAATATAGACACATGGCTATATTCTGCTGGTTATATTAATTATTACAAGGGTTACTAATATTACATGTGTGGTAATTTATGCAATGTACACGATACACGTACGATCTAGGCAGCACCTGGCTTGCACAGACACACCGTAGATAACTACGAGAATCGGGGGCTAGTCAATAATCCTAGGCCAACCGATAGCTTCGTGGTCAAATCAGATCTGCTACACGTTACCAGTCCTCTAGAACTGGGCTTGAGATGGTCTAGATTATCTCGCCATTCTCAGCCTGCGATACGAAGAACTAGTGAGACACAGTTCATTTCCAAGCCACGAAGCCAGGATCAGGTCTGTGCTCAAAGACTTGTTTTGTATGCTGTTTCTACCAAATTTGCCTAGAAGAAGGACGTATCTTTACAGCTAGAGAGCTAAGAGAGCACACTCACGAAAGATCGAGCAGCATTCACTGCCAAGATTAAGACTTTGCCTTTTCAAAAGTCATATAAAATAAATGACCGGATGACCTTCTTTAATATAACAGAACGTAACTCGGTCTAAACTGCTGCGATGGACGCGCGAAATCCGTTCTCAGACAGTGTGGCACCCAGTGTTGTGGGTAGTGTTGGGTCCAGTGCTGCTCATGGTGCTCAAGGCGGCTTTGACGAATTATCCATACGAGATTTGAGAAGTAGTCGGGCGCCAGTGAAACGGAGATTCAAGAGCTACCTCTTAACTGGGGAGTATGAACGACCTTGGGTGAACGACAAGCGCATGAAGAGAATCCGCGTAAACAACTATATTATCTGGGGGTTTGTTGTCGCAGGCTTGGCCGTGAGTGGTTATATAGACTACCTCGCCACGACTAAAGTGGCCAAACATGATGTGAGTTAACTTCTATTGATGTATGTGCTTTGGTAGCTAACGAGAGTCAGTACTGTCTCATACTAGACGACGACTTCTCAACTTTGGATACAAATATATGGAATCGCGAAGTCCAGGTATATCCCTCGTACTTTTGTCTATTACTTGGCGAGAACTGAGTGTTGCAGGTCGGTGGATTTGGCAATGGCGAGTTTGATTGGACTACAACGGATGACAGTAATGTTTTTGTAGACCAGGAAGGTCTTCACATCGTCCCAACTCTCACCACAGAGACAACATCTATCACGTCAGCTGAGATCACCAACGGCTACACGCTGAATCTCACGAAAGCGGGTGGTGACGGCACTTGTACAGGAACAACCAATGAAGCATGTTCGGTGCACTCCAACAGCACGTTAGGAACTGTAATTAATCCAGTCCGTTCCGCGCGTTTGAACACAAACGGTAGCAGATCTATCACGTACGGCCGTGTAGAAGTTGTTGCCAGGCTTCCGGCTGGGGATTGGCTATGGCCAGCTATTTGTGAGCATTTCATTCCATGCCGTTCTTCGTCCGGAATAGAGACAAGCTTACCTCGTTTTCGACAGGGATGCTGCCTACCAATGATGTGTATGGTGCATGGCCAGCCAGCGGCGAGATTGATATTTCGGAAAGCCGAGGAAACCCGATTTCTTACTCCAACGGCGGCCGGGATGTCATATCTAGTTCCATTCACTGGGGTTTGTCTGGGTGCTCCCACGTAGTCTTATGCAAATACTAAAGATTTTACCTTCTCTAGGCCCGACCTCAGGTATGGACGCATTCTGGCTTACAACTCGCAGCAAGGCCCTGCGCCGATCGGATTATAGCCAAGGGTTTCATACTTTCGGCCTCGAGTGGTCGGAAGATTACATATTTACTTGGGTGGACAATCCACTACAACAAGTCACGTATTGGTCTTTTCCCAAAAACACAAATATGTTTCAGCGCGGACGGTTTGCTGGGCGGACAGCGAATAATTCGCTCGTGACCGACCCATGGTCGCATACTGGCCGACGTAACTCGCCTTTTGACCAGTCTTTTTACTTGATCTTGAATGTGGCAGTTGGAGGCACGAATGGGTGGTTTGAAGACGGCATTGGGAACAAATCTTGGACAGATGCTGGCCATGGCGCCGCAGATTTCTACTCTAGTAAGTACGCTGTGCTCAGACATCGCTTATTTATCCCTCTACGTCTTCCCTAACAGCGTACGTTTTCTACTTGTAGGTCTGGATCAGTGGTATCCAACCTGGGCCAACGGGTCCTCCCGTGGAATGACCGTGAAGTCGGTCAAGATGTGGCAGCAAGGTACCTGTGCTAATTAGGTACTGTTATGATGAATTTTTGTTTTCGATATGTACTCACTACTATACGAGCAATATGGTCAAGCTTGTACCCCAGAATAGAACAGATTCCTCAATGGCAAGGGAAATTATAGTTATCAACTTATTTCATCTGAAGAATTGGTAGTCATGGATTTACTACCTAGGTATCTTGGAAACTCTGATATTGTACAATTTCCGTGTCCTACCTAGGTACCTGGCATTAGCTTACAGCGTGATATATTTTAGAGGCACTCTTCAAGCCGATTTTGAAGCAGACATAGTCTAATCTGGTTGACATCGCATTGAAAAGCATTAAAATTTCCCTGTCTCGAACTACATTTTTATGTTTGCCTTTCACCCTTGGAAAGCCCGGACTCGAACGACTCGTCTTTCTAGCTTCATCCTGTCCGGTGGTTATGCTCGTTGGTGTAGGTGTAATGGTTACGATTAGGAAATCTTTTGTTTACCATGAACAGTTTCTGACTTGTTTTCATGGATAGCTCGTTGAATTACAAAGGTTCTAAGATAACAACAATAAAGGAACTTCCCTCCAAAAAAAAGATGAAAAAAGAAGGTCTGTCTAAATACACTGTTTCCCTATTCTGAACATCTGTCCTTGGCTTTCTCCAGTACATTGATAGCTAACGCGTCGGATATATCTATATTTTTCTACAAGACAGAAAGAAGAAAAGAAGATATTCATCTAATTTTTTGTGTACTGCATTGCGATATGTTCATTCCATGTACCTGCATTGAAAAAATAGTACCATCGAGGAATAACAATGTCGTTCGGCTAACATTTGTCCTGATTCGATCGACTTGGACATCATGCTCCCTGAAACATCGATGACAATGCTTCTATAATCTCCAAGTCTCGGTAGCCATCTTCAAGTTCTCCTGACAATTTCCTAAGGAGATACGTACTATATTGCAGAAAGCCGACCACGAAATATGGTCTCATAGCAGGGCTTGAGTGTAGAGGATTTCTATGCTGCCCATTCAGTATTTCATATGTATACTAGCCATTGTACAGATGTTAGCCATGAAAAGGTGAACGTTGTGCGATCTATCGGACCTCGCCGGGCTCCGCCGATGGCAGTGACATCAAATGAGATAAAAACATCCATGGAGTGGAATACGAACCGAACTCTGGGTGTATATAATTCATTTGCATAATCCAATCACTTTGAAAACATTTGACAGCTTGCTGGCAATCATAATCTTACAGTTATCACGGCAGAAGAAAGACCTTTGAAATGACTGATGCATTAACACTTCATCCAGCTACGAAGCTGCTAGACGCTTTCTGTGCCTGTATCAAAAAAGACATTCATCCTCTCTCCGCGGTAGCTGTCGCTGCAGGCTCCAAACTCTTCGGCGCTGCGATCCTTCTCAAGTCAGATCTGACCGTTGTGTACGCGGACACAAACCAAGAACGTGGATCTCCTCTGTGGCATGGAGAAACATGGACATTGAAGCAATTCTTCGAAATACCGGCAGAAAAAAGACCTAATGTAGCAGATTGCTTGTTCCTCACAACCCATGAACCATGTTCACTTTGCCTGTCGGCGATCGTGTGGAGTGGATTCGACAACTTCATTTACATGTATACGTATGAGGAGACGCATAATATCTTTGAGTGTCACGGCGATTTGGATATATTCAACAATGTTTTCAATGTGCGTGAAGGCGAGACCGCCAGACAGGCTAGTCCGGATGGAAAATTGAGCCAGGTACGACCGCAATATAAACTGCGAAACAGCATGTTAGTGGCACTCAGTTTCGCGGAATTAGTGGCAGCGGTTCAAGTTCAAGCGAGGGATGAATATGTGGCCAAGGTGGACGAGGTTAAGAAGAGTTATGGCCGGCTTTCGGAGGCTTACCGAAGGAATATGAGTATCATATAATACTTAAGAGTTTCAATTTGACTGCCTCGCGACCGCTCGACTTACCGGCTGCTGTGCGGCTCAATGCAAAGAAATTGGAGAAGACTGGTCTTGGTAGATCACGGCTAACATGCGGGAGCTCATTCTCATCCTGTTTCAAACTTGGATGAGGTCTGCAATTGAGAATTTCAAGATGATGGTAAGACTTGGATAACTTATGTGGTAATTAAAGATTTCCATATTATGAAAATTCCGCTTCAAAAATCCATATTTATAATAACATGAAGTCCTTGCGATCCTGGCTAACCCACAAAGTGATCCCTGGCGTCACCGGCATTGTCCGTGGTGGTCTCGTAGATACCTATATTGAAGTGAGTTGACACGTTAGCAAGATCCATATACAGTTCCGCATGCGCAATATGAGTTATGACTAGATGGCGATGTCAAAAGTCGTCGCTCTGTTAATACCTGCACATTGGCGACTACTACTCTCAAAACAGACCATGTATCGATCAAAGCATGTATTGATTTGCTTTGACTTCGATTCAGTGCTCCAGTTTGTGATCAGCCGGTTACGAGAAAACAGTAGGTTCTATGTGAACGAATACTTAAAATTAGCTCCTTCTGAACAACGAACGCCGTGTGTCGAGTTAGGTGACTCCAAGCCTACTTTTGACATTTCCCATCGCAGCTTTTCAAGCATCGCGTGATTCTGTAAGAGGTAGAAGCTGGAAATAGTCAAGGTCTTTGCCATAGTTTCGGTTTCAGCTCCATCAATACCCTATGCCTCGTCTTGAAGACGATCAGCACTTTTCTTCTCTGGGCAAGTCACAGTCAAATAGACCCTGGAAAAATTGTACCATCTGCTGTCGAGCACTTGATCGCTTTCAACAATATCGTCAACTTGCCGGGGCACATCTTTTGTCGTAGTAAGAATAACCAGAATTCTAGACGGAGCTGGCGTATAATATTCACAGGTAGACTTCAGCAATCAAAAAGTCCAAGGAAATTGTGTGATATATGCGCCACTAGCAGAGCCACCCCCAAACTACCCTGCCTTTCCATTTAAGCTTGAGGTCTGGTTCCGCATGGTAATTTTTGCTCTCTCCAAAGGCATACTGTGTAATTGTGTCCATTGTTAATGCCACAAAAAGCTGGTGACATAATATTTCAACATTGTCCATAATCAGCGTGTAAGAATTATGGGAAATGGTTGAAAAGATATAAAATCGAATTGCGTTTGCGTCTTCTTATACGGTGATGATCGTAGGGAACGGTTGCGAAAGTCGGTCGCCGTTGGCTCGCCAGCACCGATAGTTCAGCCGACATACTTTTGCCGCGCTTGGAAGCAGGTGCATATATAACTCCGTGGACATTAGGGTCCTTGTACGGCGTTATTCGTACAGTTGACTCTGTGTTTAATCATGTCAGCCCGCTGTCATCGATGCTTCCGATTTCTCTGACGATGAGTAGACCTTGTAGGATAATCAAAACAGCAATTGACTAATGAACATGTCAAATATGCCTTTTTGTTCCTTCGACATACCATATATTTTGTTCACACTCTCAGTTTTCCATATGAAGTGACCAGGTTTGATCGCATCGTAAAAGTCCTCATACCATCGGGTCAATACGGCCACCTTCGGTCCAGAAAAACACGACAAGTTGTGAGAATATAACCGATATACAGATGTCGGCAACACGCCGCGCACCAAAGTATAGCCCGGTCATTGTTGAATATTCACTGGTATCCAGCATCTATTGCTTCCCCTTCCTAACACGGATGGGAGACACGATGATGAGAACAGAAACCGAGATGTGACAGTAGAAGTCCACTTGGACGAAACTAACAAACTTAGGATGGCATAGCCAGACGAAAACACGCGGAACCTATTCCGCCGGAAAATCTACAGACGGGATTTGTGACCTGGACAGCCCCTGGTCCAATGATTACCATTACAATCATCCGTCCACCTCCCCGCCCGCACGCCATTGGATTTCTTGTGGACTGTTATTGTAGCAGTGTTGGTGTAAGTACATACTTCTAGTACGCAAATTGCCGCAAATTTACGGTCAATTGCAAATCCTCTCCTGTTCTGTCTACTATGAATGCAGCGGCAACCAGGTCATTGACAAAATAGTCTCAGAAATTAGCCCAATTTTTTGCATATACTAGTATGTATGCAAGCTGAATCCCCCCCTTTTTGCCCGCATACTACGTATACCTCTATTCATTGGCTAGTCTCTTCATGAATTCCACAAAGGATTCAGAAACATAGGAAATGTCTCCAAGAATTCCACAAACGGAGACCTCAATTCCACAGTTAATTTACAAGCGTGGAACTCAAATTACACTAAGACACACTAAGGCTGATGAATGTGGATCCGTTTCCGCGTGATTGCAGTCTGAAGAATCGGCTGAACATTACCAAATGAAGTATGACTTCTTGAGCTTATAGGCACGAATATTTCCTACAACAACCATGGCCGATACGGCAAATCCGGTCAACGTGGCTCTGGAAATCGATGTAAGGTGTTTTCAGCAAAGTATGAAAAGCTAAATTGATACCGTTTGCAGTCCGAGACCGACCAGCCCGAGAGCATTGAGAGTGATTTGACCTCGCTGACAATATCTGATTTTAATTATGTTTATGAAAACGGTAGAACATATCATGCATATAAATATGTAAGTAAGGAGCTTTGCGTGGCGATGAAACGCTGCTTGGTTCGTCACTAGATGCTAGCTGGTTTCTGACCGGCCTTATTTCTAGATACTCCCCGTCGATGAACAAGAACAAGACAGATTAGATCTTCTTGACCACGTTTTTCGGCTATGTCTCAATGGCGATTTGTGTCTTTCTCAAAAACATCTCAACAATCCTCAAAAAATCCTTGATGTTGGGACGGGAACTGGTATATGGGCCATGCAGAGTAAGTGCAAGTTCGCATTCAAGCTAACAAACGTAATCACAATAGCTGAGCACTCCCATTATCTAGTGGCAGACGCCTATCCGTCCGCAGAAATAATAGGGGTTGATTTGTCCCCAATTCAACCTAGGTGGTCAGTATCACCTTTTCAGGTGGTGATCCCGTCTCTGACTAGGGCCTAGGGTGCCTCCCAATGTGCGGTTTATATTAGACGACGTGACCCAGCCGTGGGATTTTGCAAAAGATTCATTTGATTTCATACACGTACGGTGCCTCGCCGGTAGTATAACTGAGTGGCCTGTGTTGCTGGCGCAGGCCTACAGGTATGTGAAAGACAGACCAAATCCGTATATGAGGCCGCGAGTAACGCTGAGAAACTTTGCAGCCATCTCAAACCCGGTGGAAGAATTGAACTTGCTGAAAGTCGTGCCCGCATGGTCTGCGAAGATGGCACTCTGCCCGAAACATCATATACATATAAGTGGATTGTCAGATTTCTCGACGACCTAAAAGAGAGCAGGGAGCTTCGACTTCTAACCCACACGTGTAGGCCGAATTCAATCGAATATCAAACTCTCTGGGCAGGAACTTCGATAAATTTCCAGAATTCCCTGAGCTTCTAGACAGAGCCGGCTTTGATTCCGTGAGAACGCATGAGGAACCGTGCCCTATTGGGACGTGGCCAAAGAACCCTAGGTTGAAAGAAATTGGCCGTTACTTTCGTCTCCAGTTCATTGAGGGAGGGGTCGATAGCTACTCGCTAGCTCTCTTTACGCGATATGGAGGTTGGTCTAAAACAAATATAGAAGCTCTGTTGGCACACGTCCGGGACGAGATCATGTCCAACATGATGCACGTCTACACTCATTGGTAAGTAGCTCCAATACTCTGATTTATATAAACATTCCCTGTTGACATTGGACCAAGTTCTTTTGCTACTGCAACGAAGCCCCTTGAATAAGGGTCACTTTCTTGGATATGCGCCCTGAAATGAGCAATCTTATAAACTTGAAACTTCTTGTGCATTCGGATCAGTCAATACAAATGGCACATGCCGGTGTCAGTTCACCTGAACAGTATTCCGTGATGGCCATCTATAACCCCTTCTTGTACAAAAGTTAGCACCCTACAACGTTTATTAACATGCAACCATTAGATAACATAATTATTGTTTGGGGTTATGAGAGACAGTGGAACGCGGTGATATTATGCAAGTCTTATGAAGTGCCTAGACCCAAACCCTCCAGGAATGACTGAGATCAATCTACGTGATTGCTCATTATGAATCATAGCTTACTTGTAAGCTAACGGGCATTACATTCGTCTGATACGATGGGCCTACCGACTGTAGTAAGAAAAAGTCATTTCCCGTGGGCCACTGCATGATTGTTCATCATGATTCATACGGCATTGAGGCTTTCTCATTGGTGTTTGCCGGGAAGCAATTGGCCAATCATCAATGAATGCATTTTGATTGGTATGAAATCAGACAACTATTCACTATAAAGTAATGGGAATCTCGTCATTCCTCCTTGCTGATCATAACTAAAGAACGTACGAACACCTGCGAGCGGTTGTATATACTGTACCAAACCAGTGACCGCAATAGCACCTGACCTTTCTTTCGATCCATACCACTCGACTGCTATAACTTCACGATAGCAACACCAATAAGTCTACCACCAAGTTCAATAACAACTTCGCAATCCATGTCCTTTAACGAGTCAACTGAATCACCCGTCACAGTCATGCAGCCTTTTACACCAGGCCAATGTTTATTATGTCCCGTCTTTTCTTCAAACTTCACTGATAGCGTGATGCACATGCAAAAATCGCACGGCCTGTTTATACCCGATCGGGAACATCTAGTGGTCGACATCGAAACCCTTTTCGAATATTTGCATCTAGTCATTTTCGGGTATCGAGAATGTATACAATGTGGGAAAAGTAAAGCGACAGTACAGGCAATACAGCAGCATATGACCGGCAAAGGTCACTGCAAGTTCGATATATCAGAACCAGACTCGGAATTTGCAGATTTTTATGATTTCTTAGGGCTGGGAGACGCGTTGAAGAGTAATATCGACGGTGATCGCAACATGAAAGCCATACAAGAGACCCCAACAAGCTCAAGCCCAAAGATTCTGATAGTCGACAAACACTCTATCCATTTACCTTCAGGCCGAATAATATCGAGAAAGTCATCGGCGCAGGCGGAGAAATCGTTATTGCGTCGATTAAAACGTAATAATCGAACGATTGCCTCACGAATAGAATATTCTGCACCAGAGTCTGACGACAAGACGAAACTTAACGGAGAGTCCAACTCGGATACAGGTGTCATATCAACATTATCAAGAAGAGAAAAACGCGAAAAGGCGATAATCAAAAACCAGCTGACATCTACGAGCGCCAGCGATCGAAAACTCTTGATGGAATTATCTGCACCTCAGCAGCGTTCACTGTTGGCAATGCAACACAGGCAAGCAAAGAAGGCACAGAAAGAGGAGCAACGAAGGCAGAGTCACATTGACCGAAAGGGAAACAAGAATTTGTATGCATATTGGGCCACTGAAACGCCTGTCTATTTGTGTGGTTAGATGCTGTGCTTGTTGGTTGTGTATATAGTCATGGAACACTCGAGCCAGCATAAACTTAGTACAACATATAGTCTCTAGCATTCCATAACAGCTCAAACCCTTAAATGACATACACTCATTCAGCACTCTGTCCCTTGCTCACCCGCGCACTACGCATCGCAAACTGACTTCGCTTCCGGAGGCTCTTCCCGTACTTCTGAAAAACAAACCGTGTTACGCAAAATACTGTCAAAATTCCGGCAATAATAAATGCTTCGCAAAATCCAAAGAGTGGAACTCAGCATTGTAGTGGGTATCTACATCTAGATCCTGAACGAGATCTCCAATTGAAGGCTTTGAAGCCACTGGTGGCGCTAAATACGCTAAGAAGATCCAAGTGGAGGGAAGGGAAATTAGGGCTGTACATATGCAACTATGACGCCTATAGTAGAGGTCTGGCAGTCCTTTTTCCGTTCATAGGGTACATTTCATCCACGTCTTGCCCCAGGTTCCATTAGGGTTAAGTTTGTATAATCTCGACGATGTCAGGTAAAAAAAGGATTTCACCAGAGCATATAACGGCACTAGGATCGGTCATGGTCTTAAAAGTCTTCGTTGCTATGAAGTACTACGTCAATAGCCTAGCCCTAACTCTATGGAGCGTATGCCTGCAAAATGCTATCATAATAGACATAAGACTGTCCACTTGGTGGCTCCATGTTCGACCAGGTTGATGAGGGCCACCAAGGTCCCGCCGCCCACCATGACGCTCCCAGCCAGACATCACTGTTGGCAGCTAGATGGTCCAGCATACCTGTCACGGCGGCTTGACAGACCGAGTTTGGACCACCAGCATACTCCCCTATAACACCCAGCTTTCCGTTCGCCTTCAACCAAGCAGTGGCGCCTTCTACACGCTCAACACCAATTGTCGAAGAAACGCATGTAGGATTTGTTCCAGATCCATCAGAGTCAAGGTATTGGTGCATTTCGTAGACAAGTAGATTCTCGGGATCTTTCAGATTTTTGAGTGAATCATTAGTCGTGTTCCAGGTCCATGCTCCCGTCCAGCTATTGCCTTCGGCAAAGATATATTGCGTTGTGGCGCCGGCACCTCGAATACCATCAATTGCTGCTTGATTCAGGTCAAGGACCAAGGATTCATCCATGTCGTGATACTCATTATTTGTGTCAAAGATCTTTTATCCATCAATATCCTCTTTTGAAAGTTTGCACATTAAAGAGGCAAAGGTAGATGGACTTACAACTCTAGAATTGCTCTTAAAAGCTGTTGCCATGTTAGACCAGAAGGTCTTGAAAGCAGCAGTATCGTTGATAATGTTGCCATTGTACCTCCCATAATTGTGGGCATCAAGCACGGCGTATGCTCCCTTCGAGGTAATATAATTGACGGCTACCGAGTAGTTGGTCAAATATGCAGTATCCAAAGCTGCGTCAATTGACCCTCGTGCCATTCGTTCCATGGCAAAGGGGATGCGGAAAAAGTTGAATCCCTGACTGATAAATTCCTGCTCATTGAATTAGCGCTGTGTCTCAATCTATGCAAGAAAACATACACCAATAGTTGTTGTATCGGCAAAAGTGTAGTCGACACCCCAAGTACCGGGCATCGCAGTTCCAAACTCAGCACATGATTCATCTACACCGAACCATTTCAGTTTTCCAGTACTTGTTGGTGAACTCGACGTTGAGGTTGTGCTCTTTGACACCGTTGTCGTAGTAGAGGTCTCTGGAGATGTCGTGGTAGTTAGAGTGCTGGAACTGGAAGCTGGTAGACATTGAGAGTACCAATCGTTGAGATAGGTACATGTCCAGCCAGATACGCAGGTTGTAGCACCAGTCCAATTCTCACCACCACACTGGCCATACCCGGTCTGCTGGGCTTGGACGGAAGTGACTGCTAGCATAGCACTAGCTACAATTGTTGGTGTAGATCTCATGGCTTGCTATGGTTATTCTGTGCGCCGGAGGTGTTTAATGTTCAAGAAATATGTCTACACGGCTGCCTGAAGACTGGAGGGCTATATATTGCTCAACCACCACATTTGGTCTTAAAGTATTCGCAAATGATTATGTGGATCACGGAGTATCGCTCGAAACACAATCTCCGACGTCGTTTCATAGTTCCGATGTCTATCACCCTGTGATCAGCATAACCCTTTAGAGTTAATCTACGATCTTCAGGACCTATGCCCTGCGACTTCCATTATCAACTGTGTAATATTATTTTTTCCCTTCATATGCGGAACAGTGGAATTGGCTAAGCACGTGTTTGGTGGAAAATCAAGATCCTCAGTTCGTTTCGACAACTTTCAACTTCCCCGCATGAACTGTAACATCCGAGAAGCGCTACGAATTAGTCTATGAAACATGAAACAGGTTACCCAGTTCTGGACCATGCAAAACTCCACTAGCTTTAATATATTCATTACGCTTCGCTTCATTGACTTCCTTTGCTTATACGGCGGTGCCAAACATACGTCAGGCTCGACATCCAATCCTCGCCCAAAACTCGGATTCGATTAGCACCCAAGCTCACGTTTATCAAATGGGATAGAAGTAACTATACGGTGCCACTTAAGTAAGTTTATATATTTACTAGCGGTCAATCTATTATCAAGGTATGGACGCCTCAATTATACTCATACCACGTGTCTGTAACGAGCCACTGAAAAAAATCACCCATGAAGAAACGATCAAGCCGACTTTCCGCGACATCGATGATCTCATCAGTACTCTTCATGACGGTTAGATGTATTATATTTCATCCATCCAACAAGTACCGCGGTAAGATTTGGCTCACTCTCATGTGTGCTGCTGCAATACTCTCACCAAAACTTTCCCGTCATCCTTTTCGATTCGAAAACGGCTTGTCTGGGGTTATTATAATATCAGTATTGATCTATTTAAGACCAAGCTTACGTTTAATTCTCGGATTGTAAGAAAGTAAAGGTCGTGCTAGTCATACTTTGTGCATTTTTCATTTGATCACATCCACTAATGTCGGCCGACGATTCATCGGACTTAATTTTGCATCTCAACTCAAACGACTTTTCAATGATAGCTTGGAAGTGACCTGATATTTGGTGGGATTTTGCCAAATATCCGGCCAATCGCATTTTGGCTCATCTTTGTACAAGTTCGGGGAGAACATACGTCGATCGGCCTTTAGCGACGCTTCTAGAACAGGGAAATACCGAATGAGCAAAATATCAGCATAATTAATGCGTTATATAATCAGTACATATGCAAAAAATAACCAGGTAAAGGCTGTACCCTATAGGTGAAGCCATACTGTCTAAAGCCCCATACTGTCAATGCCAGCTTTCAACGTCTCTTCCAACCCAACCCAACTTGGCTGTCCGAAGAATGACTTGAGTAATCCCTCTGCTGCCTTAGCCGGAATAACCTGACTGAGATCGGGAAGCTCATCAGCCGGAGGGCTGGCAATCTTATCATTAGACGGCCGGAGTCTTTTCAAAACGTCAATGATGCCAACCCAGGTATAGGGGGCGGCAAAGGCAAAAAGACGCTCCGATTTGACGTTAGGGTCGAGAAGTGCAATTGCATGGATACGTGCAACATCTTCAACATTGACATAATGTTCTATTACGGTTTTTTTAGCAGAGCTCAAGGCACATTATAGGTGATCGAGTCTTACGCGGTGGGAGCATCGAGATAACATTTGCATTGCCCTCCAACAAATCCGCAATCCACTTCATGGTTGAACCATTGATATTCGGGTGGAGGACTCTCCCTAACTGTAGAATATTAGTACAAACGGGCAAAGGCAGGCGATTCCGCTAAGTTCATATACGGGAGGTGTTGTTTTTCACCTACAACAAGATTTGGTAGTACAGTATTCAAGGTAAAACTTGGCTTGTTCTCTGTGACCCAGTTCCAAGCGGCCCTTTCGCCCTCAACTTTGGAAGCAGAATAGATAATAAAGGGCTTTGCATCGGTGGGGGTATTTTCGTCCCACGCATCTTTCACAGCTGCATCGTTCCACGTATCTATGCAGAAGATCAGAACCGAGTCGTATGATTTATTCAGTTTCCAAATTGCTAACCTTCCTTTATCACAATCTCCACACCAGGCGTAGTGACAAAGGCTGACGCTGATGATGAAGTCAAGACAACTCGCTTGACTGACGCTTTATTGGAAGCTTTCAAGATTGCTTCAGTATATGCAATAACTTTAGGTATGACTACATTGGGGTCGGTGCTGAGCGAGGTATCACTCGCCTAAGATTCTTTTAGATACAGTACACACTATTGAACTGATAAACAAACTGGAGATATGCACATACCAAATGGACCACGCCGCTGACTCCATCCAGAACGCTAAGCAAAGCTTCTTCATTGTCCAAATGAGGGACAATCACTGTCTCAAACTTGCCAGGGCCATACTTGGAATCGAAAAGTTCAACAAGCCAAGGCTTTTCCTCACGGACTGTGCCTCGTACGAGGTAGCCAAGCGATAGCAAAACATCCACGACGTTTGACGCGATGTAGCCATTGGCTCCCGTAACGAGAATACGGTCGCCGGTCTGGAGGGCCGTAGCGACTTTTAGAGAGATGGACATTTTAGCAATCTCAAACTTTATGTACCGTTGAGAAATAAGGAGTTTATGTTTTCGAGTGTCTTGTTTCGAGTCGTTGAGTCTTTAGAAAAGACTTGTTTTCCGCTGTTTAAGCGATTGCAAGAAAACAATTCTGCACTGACAGGAAATGGACCTTGTTTAAATACATTTTCAGGGTCATTGACCGGCGTGCCATATGCATTTACATCCATGGGTCTTTCTACAATCAAAAATCACTATAGTATACATAAGCTGTGCATTCGGAAAGCTTACAAACGATTATCCAGGTGGGAGAGATTGCCCAGTAATCAGCCAGTAGTCATCCCGCTAACACGATGTCGCTGCTTTTAGAGGATTCCGCCAACATGACATTTGATTGGCCGCATCCAAGCCACAATATACTTACAAAAGCTTTGTAATCTTTTCAAGTTTGTTATGATGTGGTGGTTTTGTATCTGTCAACCCAACCTCGATACTTTGTAACCTGGACCTACAGCTGAGAATGATTCCATAGCGGTTCTTGCTTGAGAATTCGGCGGTCGTTCCCTGCTCACGTATATCCGAGGGTCTCGGCCATAATCTTTGTCATATTCCCTCTCATCGTCCAAGCCATTGCTTCGTCTCCGTCTGAAAGACCGAGAGCGGTATCTACGTGGCATTGCTTGTGTTGTTTCTCTAATGATCCGTGTAGATCTATCTGCGGGCTCAATGATGATCTCTTCAGTCTGATGTTGTGTGTAATCATTAACCTGCATTTGCAGGAGTTTATCATGCAATATGCTGAAATCTCCCTCTCGGGTGGCATCCGCAATGTTACTCCATTCTCTCACAAAGTCATCCTGTGATCTCGCCTGCATGATCAACGCCTTCTTGCTATGATTCTTAATCAACCGGTCAAATTCTCTCTCTAGCAATGTCGCTTCTTCCACTGAAGTAGCTGCTCGGTCGGCAACATTGAGTATATTCTTCAGTTTCATTGCTCGCTCAAGCTTCAACAAAGCGGCAACATCTGGGACTAGATATGGCGCCCTGCTTTTAGCAGTGAGCGTCCGAGGAATACCAAAAGACGAAGCATGGCAAGCCTTCACTGACATTGAGAGCCGTGCCTCAAATTCCGCCTTACATTGGACAAGTAGTAGAAGCCGGACAATTTCTGGCAATCCGCTTTGACTGCCGGGTTCCTCATACATGCGCCACGATGCATGCATCCGATCCTTGACAACTCCATGGATGATTCGCACACCTTTAAATGTGGACTTGCGTGATTTTGAGCCCTCCATGTTGATATTCACATTGGATGGGCCTCCGCCTCCAGACGCTCCAACTGTAAATGTCTGTCCGGTTGATATTTCCTGCTCCGAAACCTCGACTCGATCCGCCTGCGGCATTACGCTGTGGATGTGCGGTATGTCTCCAGAGTCAGAAGCGGCAAGCTTGACGTCAACTTTGGCATAACGTATTCGGTTCTTGGTCGAAAACGGCTTCATGAAATTCAGCTTCAGCTGGATCCCGTGCATATCCTGCCCATTATGCACAAGTAACTGGATCGATTCCACTTTCGCATCAAAAAATATATCGTGATTATCGTAGTTGGCCAAAATAAAGCCATCGCCGTTGTCGCGACGTACGCCATCCCAATGTTGTGCGCCAGATTTAGTACAGGCCGTATCGGGATCGAATGCTGTGGTCTCCTCATTTGTATCTTGCTCTGTACCATCGATTTGTCTAGTGGCCTGATCTCTCTTCGTTGCATTTCCGCTCTGATCATCGACTATCCACTCCCTTGTGTGGCTAATTTCATCTATGTTTGCTCCATATTGTAAAAGCAATGAAAGTAGTTCTGGCAGCTGTTTTGATCGACTTTCGGCAGCTAACTGAAGTGGCGTCCTTCCGTCCGAGTTACAAATATGCACATTGGCATGTTTTCGAAGTAGTTCGTAAGCTATGTCCCTGTAGCCAGCCGAGCAGGCAAGGTGCAAGGCTGTATTTCCGTCGGCGTCCGTCGCGTTGATGTCCAAGTAAGACCCGCAGTGGAGGATCTTCTCCGTCCCCTCTTTCCATCCCATAGTGACAGTCAAATGCAAGGGCAACATTCCGTTAGGAGCTTTCACGTTGAGATCTGGGTAGAACTCCAGTAAGGTATCTAGTAATCCAACACTTCTAAGCTCGATTGCGATATGCAACGCTGTCTTTCCGGTGCTATCTCTGGCATTGATGTCCGCGTCATCCCACAGCAGTGTCTTTATTGCATCATAATCATTATTGCGCACTGCAACGTGAAGAGGCGTTTCCTCTCCCACAATTGCCGATTCGGCATCTGGTCGTTGACGCTCTTCCTCGACGACAACAATATCTTCACGAGTCGATGAAAGCTCATCCTGCCTGCCATCATTTATTTTCGGCCGAGATTCCTCAAGTCACTGTCAATAACTATTTCAGTTGTCTCAGTGGACATTCAGAAGAGCTTACCATTTTTGGGCGCCGTTCGGCACCAGCATTGCGCAGCCTTGTGCTTCCATATAACGTTGGCTCAGCTGGAGGATAGGTTTCGCCATTGTGGGTTTGTTCGCCATTTGAAATTGAGGACGAGTCCATTTCAGTTCTCGTCTATATACAGTTTTTGGCTATGAATTTGTAAAAGACGTTGTTCACTATTTGTTTTGCTGTGTTGCCATACGAAAAGGGAAGGAGGCCCCACTATCCTGGCAGATCCACAGTCAGCCGCTGAGCTCTAGCCAATGGAATACTCTTTTGTGTATCCACTGTGTAAATCAGCCACACTATTGGCCAATAAGACCCACTTCAGCCATAGTGGGCTCTTTATCGGTACATCATTGGTCGGCACTCTGTAAGAAGCCCCGCTGCTTATTCAGAGCTGACCGACTGGACTAACTTAACTTGGTTAGACAAGTTACTCTGACAGTCTGCGAGGATATACACCTTATGACTTCCTATGTAGGAGTCCGATGAATAATCTATTCATTAAGGATAGTTATAGTTAGTGTTAATGGATATAGTGTGCTGTTTATTGAGCTAGGAACAATCCACCATACTGTCTACGGTTGGGCGCCAGACCAGCAGGATCGCAAAAGTAGCCTGTTGCTGCTCTGATTCACGAAAGAATCTTGGTCGTTCGCGCTTCTTGTCAAGGTGCAATATCATTATGGATATCCCCGCGACTCCGCTATCTACAGTGCTGCCGCTGGGCGGCGTGGTACTGTTCCTCGCTCTTTACCTCGTGCCATATGTGTTGAGAAAACGCAAGCTTCCACTGCCGCCTGGTCCTCCCGGAGAATTTATACTAGGTCATTATCGGAAGATCCCCTTTGTGGCTGCTTTCAAACAGTATGCGCAATGGGGGAAAGAGTACAGTGTGTCTCCGTGCCAGAAGTTTCCAAGTTATAGAGACTGACGAAAGTTCTTAGAATCCGACGTGCTCTACTTTGAGACTTTCGGCACGAAATGGATTGTGTTGAACAGTCTCAAGTCGGCAATTGACTTGCTGGACAAGCGGGGATCGAACTACAGCGACCAGCCTAAATTCGTTCTCTTCGAGGAGTAAGCTTGTCTTTATTAGTCTACGATCTTTCTCGAAATACACTGACAATCTCTTAAGAATGGGCTGGGCACCGACTCTCACATGGTTACGATGGGGATCTAAAATGCAGCTACACAGAAAAATCCTACAGCCCGCATTTAGCAAAGCGCAAGTGCGCCAATATCAGGATAACCAGGAACGGCAGGCTTTGATTTGTCTTCGAAATATGCTAGACGATCAGGCAAATTACATAAGGGCAATTCGGAGATTCGCCGTCGCTATTGTGTTGGGCATCAGCTACGGCATTGATGTCGAGTCACCAGACAGTCCCTGGATCAAGATTGCAGATGATGCAGCTGAAGCTATTAGTAATTCTGGTGCCCCGGCCAGTAGTATTATTGATCATTTTCCTGCGAGTATGTTCAATTTCCATCTATCCATCACTATATCTCTGATTATATCGATAGCCCGTCACCTTCCTACCTGGCTTCCATTTATGGAGCGTCTCCGGTACGCTCGTAAGTGGAAATGGGCCATAGAAGCTATTACCAACATACCTTTTACGGTCGCCCAAAAAGAAATGGTTGATTGACTTATTTTTTCAATTAATAATCATTAGTGACATACTAACGTAATCCCTTTAGGGAGAGAAACTTGACCGTAAATGCTTCTCACACGACCGTCTCCACATTTATAATGCAAATGTTAAAAATGGAAAACCCAATGAATTTACTCTGGATGACATACGTGGTGCATCAGCTACCATTTATATCGCAGGAAACGAGACAGTATGCCTCGAAATTCCACTGCATCTCACGTGCAAATGCAACTAACAGCAACAGACAGCCACAACGGTACAATTATTTGTCTTATATCTTATGCAAAACCCGGACGCTCAAGGAAAGGCACAAGCCGAACTTGACCGTGTTGTTGGCTCGGACCGTCTCCCTACCTGGGACGATATTCCGAATCTACCTTACTTAAACTTGATCCTCCAAGAAACTTATCGTATGAACCCGCTTTCTCCACTGGGAATCCCTCATGCATCGATTAGCGACGATGTGTATGAAGGAATGTCCATTCCCAAGGGAACTATTGTCTACCCGAATATCTGGGGCATGCACCACGATGAATCATTCTATTCGGAGCCATTCAAGTTTTGGCCTGAGAGATATTTGCCCAAGGCTCAAGGCGGCAATGGAGAGCCGTATCCCGTGGGAAATTTTGGTTTTGGCCGCCGTGTTTGCATTGGCCGAGTACTAGCTGAGAACAGTTTGATGATTATGCTGGCTAACATGGTTGCTACTCTGTATATCCGCTATCCAAAGGGTCCCAATGGCGAGAGAACACCATTCGAGCCTGAGTGGTCGTACATTGGACAAGCGTGAGTCTCTAAGGGACCCTTATCATGAAACGAGTGCCTAACAGATAATATACTAGACACCCGCTTCCCTTCCCAGCGGACTTGATTCCACGATCTCCAAAGGCAGAGCAATTGCTAAGGTCTGCTGTCGGCTTGGCCCTCTAAAGGGCTCTAGACATGCTTATGTCCAGCTTATAATCCAAACTCCAATCGTGGTAGAGAAATGTGCTTACGGAATGACGTATCTCAGAAAGTTCGTAATAACCAGCTGAGTTCTAGAGGAAAGACGAACAATATGTTAAATCATATACCGTTTCTTATTTCTTTACCAGGCACCACTGAATAACTCTATCAACAAGCCGTTCTAAGTAAATTTAAATACTTTACAGCTTAGTGCCTAAATCCAGTCGGTTCGGATGCCACAATTGTGAATAAGGCTGAGGTTTGATTATACGGACAGCAGCCTTGAAAACGGTTGACAACATTCTTGAATTAATTACCAGGTATATATACGACCACAATTATCTTTCGTTCAAATATGGATAGTCCACGATAATTATTTTAACAGATGCCACTGTTTATATATATCTCAGAATAACGTACTCTTCAATTGACGCAAATATTCCCAAAGCACACCACGGGAGAAAGAATCTTGGAAAGCCGTGGCTAGTTTTACAGTGACTTGGGTCAGTACATAACACTTTAGAGAAATAGTATACAGTCTAGAAATGCCTAATTCATGATATTCTCACGTATTAGAGTACTTATTACTAAGCACCACTATTACCGATTGATCATCTCATTCTAAGCGTGATTTTACTCACCATTCTCAGGCAACTTCTTGAGAGCTAGACTATATTACCAACACCATGATGTCATTCCATGGCGTCCGTCTCGGTGGTTCGTCGATGTAAAAAATGCCCAGAGAGGCTGGCCTATTCACAGCCCCAATGGACCCGTGGGCGTCTTGGCACTACATCGTTATTTATGAGTCTGTCGGTATATATGCCTAGGTAACTAATGCCACATTCCCGAGCATAACCAGCTACCATTAACCAGATATAATAAGTACCTTGCAAGATCTCCAGACAGAAGACTCCTTGCACCCGACAATATCCTTATCTAGCCGAAACACAATGCCTTTAAACATTAGCGCACTCGCTCCTGGGCCGGCGGGTACAACAATGCTAGGAGAAGGAGGCGGCATCGAGGCGGCTGCACGACGAGGCCTCGAGCGACAACAGTGTGAGCGAGAAAAGGTAGCAGCACGAGAGGGCAAAGTGCGAAACGATGCTACTTCCGACTCTGGGACAACCCTTGCTTCTGAGAATGTGAAAACGGACAACGGCGAACCAGATAATGATCTTGCCAGAACAGAATCTGACCTCGACGGCAAGCAGGTATACGAGGATGCTTCAGCCGCTCATAATACACCTCAAATTCACGATAGATCGCCCCAGAGTCATCGACAAGGAAAATGGGAGAGACTCAAGAAATATTTCCACTAGTTCGACTGTCTTCATGTTCACTGCTGTTAGGACTTCTGCTAAAGTCCAGCTACTCTGCCTACGTTGCGGGCGCCAACAGTACATGAAATTGCCATTAAACGTGTCATTAATATCGGATACTAACATGAATGCATCATCTCAATCGCTGCTCTCCGTTTCCCACGAATCATCACTTCCAGTAAAATCCCTACCCTGCGCAGACTGCTGCATAATCATACGAAGTACTCCTGCCAACTGGCCCGTCCCCGGACCGTGCGCTTCCATGAACTGGTCGTCATCTTCATATTCAAGGTCGGAGTCATCGGGCTCATCATCGAAGTCCGGTAAATTATATGGACATATTCGAAAGTCTACTTTGGTCCCATTGAACATGTTCTTCATACCGAGGTAACACTGCTCCGGTGTCTGTCCCGGTGGAATAACTTGCCCCGCCAGCTTAATAGGCCGAGTAACGTCTTCAGCAACTGCCAGAAAATCGGTGAAGTTGGGGTAGAAGCCTCTTTTACAATCATTCGCGATATACTGAGTCATATCTCGAATAGAGAGATTGCAGTTAGTAATGTGGAGTGATTCTAGTGAAGGGGGGAACTGGGGTTGTGGTGGAAGAAGATCATGTGCAATGCGAACGGTCTTGAGCATGCTGAAGTCGCGAAAAGAGCCGACCTTGGCTTGGTTCGACACATATTCCGCAATATTCTCGACTAGGAATGGCTCCCATGCAAATGCGAGATAAAAGTATTGGAGGGTGTCCTTGTGTGGAATGAGGGCTTTATGGGCTTCCGCAGCGTTAAACTCCGGCATATCTTTCAGAACCGGCGTTCGGCCATCCTGTGGATGTATGCCAAAATTGTTATATGTAAATGATTTCAGTGCCTTACAGGCTTGTAAGAGCTTTGAGAGGGCACTGGCGTCAATATAGCAGTGATGAAATGCCAATTCTTCCATCGCCAACACTCCAGGCCGCCAGGAAGCGGGGAACGTTGCATCGTCGAGGTCACCATACTCAAAGTTCGCGCTAGCAAGCTTAGGACGAGTGAGCACTTGCTCGTAGGACATGATAGGGTAACCGGCCACTTCATCATCAGCATCAATCCAGAGGTGTTCAAGATTGTTTAAAAGTGATGGATTGTGACCGAAGAGTTGGATAATAGGCTTCATCGAAAATTCACCACCTGGGAGACACAGCTGGCGGAGACCTGGGGTCTTGTTAACAAGTAGTGCTATAAAGACGCTGAGGTCAGATTTCTTGGTAGCTTTCATCCAGACTCGCTCCTCCTGGTCAGCCAATCGCAACTTGAGAATTGCGTCCTTCAATAACTCGAAATCTTCGTTGTCGATATCCACACCTAAAGGCCCTAAGCCTACTGGGTTCATAATGAAGATACGCTGCACGTGTTTTCCGAGCTCTGCGTTGCGATAGATAGATCGAGCAAACGAGACAATCTTCGCCATACTGCCAGAGAGGCCATCCTCAACAAAGGTGCGAAACAGGAGCGGCTGCGCTAACTCGCGGAAAACTCGTGACACCAAGCAGGCATTGCGAAGATCCTTTAACTTTTCAATATCATCATCTTCTTCGGTTTTGTCCTCCTTTTCAAGTTCGTTTCTGGTGGCATCATTCGTTTTCTCGTCTCCAACGGCTACGTCTGAGGAGTCATCTTCAAAATCAGTAAGGAGCTCAAAAATCTGCCTCAATAGCTCTACAGGCAAGTCTTGGATAAGAACCATGGTCGAGGACGAACATAGGTGTTTCAAAACAAGACCTCAAGCGTTATCCAGAGTCACCCAAAAAGTCGGTCAGCCCTCAGAAAGACACGCCGATCAGGCGCGTAGAGTGCAGGCTAGTCTATGTTAGGATAGGCGCCAGGTACATTCGCAGCCCTAATCCTAAAATTCGTCGAATACTTTTCTGACAGAACATTTGCTTGTCAGCTAAGTTCCTTTGCGAAGATCCTTTGATGTTGTACATTAAAGCTCGATATCGTTTGTTCACCATTCTAGTCGCTTTAAACTTTACTGTGTCTCCTGCTTAACATGAGCATTATTTCTTTCGTAAGTACTTGGAAGTGGAGCCGTAGCTCCACCGGTGGCTTCAAGCCAGTTGTATAATTAGCTATGATTCAAGGTCTCTATTGTGAGTAGGTCGGTGCTGGAAATACCACTGATCTGCATCAGGTCCAACGACAATAAAAACGAGAGAGAGGAATATATGACTCGACTTCAGATTCGAGATCGTCGCTTGCAGACGCAGACTTGCCATTCTGTGTGCCTCGAAAACCCCCCATTGGCCAAAGAATCTTGATAGGTCTCAAATGAGACATTCATAAGATAAAAGGGATTTCAGTAGGGTGTTGGGAAGGCATCTATCATGTTCTTAAACCCTAGTTTTTGTAGCATACGTTGTGTATGGCGTAACGAAAGCTAGCCGGATATGGCTGGTGCGGGGTTTCATCTCTGCGTCCACGGCGTAGTTTGGCGTAAAAAACGGTCACAACAATGTTTTGGCCTATTATGTTCTAAAATAACCGATATCGATGCCGATTAGGTTTTTCCTGATATTAAATCGCATGACTCATTTCTCTTCATGGCGAATGCTTCTCAAAGTATATAAGACCCGACCAGGAGGGAAAAGACGAGTTAATCAGACATTTAAACGAGACCCAAGCCAGAGTGGCTCGATTTTCTCCCTACCAACCTTAAGTTCAACACTTCACAATGCAGATTACAACGGGTGATCTCAACAACCCCAAACTCCAATCCCTTCTCGCCTATCATTTTGAGGATCTTCAATTGAAATCAGCCCCTGAGACAAGTTTCGTGTTAGATCTCAGCGCGCTCCGAAAACCAAACATCACCATCTACACTGCCTGGGAGGGCGATGAGTTAGTCGGCTGCGGCGCCATCAAGGAACTAGACCCGAAGCATGGAGAAATCAAGTCTATGAGGACTGCGCCCGGACATCTACGAAAGGGAGTGGCCAAGGCCCTTGTGCAGCATATGATCACCGAAGCCAAGCGAAGGAAATATAATCGGCTGAGTTTGGAAACTGGTACCGCAGCTGCGTTTGCGGACGCGCAAAGGTTGTATCAGGGGTGTGGATTTGAAAAATGCGAGCCGTTTGCTGACTATGTATCCCATGAGGATAACATGTTTATGACGATAAAGCTATAGAGACGGGGTGGATGTCCTTCGTGTATGCACTTAAATCGCATCTGGTTTATGGATTGCATGATACCCTGACCTGAAGCGCTGTTGTATCTGTCAACTCTATTTCACTAGCAATAATTCTCATACAAGCTCATAATATTCCGATACTACTCTCCAACACTGGTCCAGAATATTAGTGAGGGCTCCTTTAAGTTGCCGCATATTTACTTATATTTCAACCTTGGTACGAACCAGAAATGCCTAACGTCATTTAAACGGATGCTGATTCCGTCTCCCGCGTAGATATAGCAGGCCCGACTCCTGCTGTCTGGGACTGAGATGTCCTGATTATGGAAAAATGCTCAAATTATTCCGGAATCTAATGCGTTTTCAATTCTGCTATATAGGGATACAGAGTAGTCTTGAAGGACTCGCTGGGCCCGATTCATCCCGAACAATCGCTTATGGATTTACTTTGGCATACAAAGTATACATGACGTCGAGCTGACCTGTATCCCGTAAAGAGCCACTACAGTTATAATTAAACATGCTACCTTCGCCCGTAAACATTTCCAACTATTGCCTTAATGAAGTGTTTTCCAGATGTGAGACTATCTCCCTACAACAAACCTTTGTATAAACCCATTCGGCTTTTCGCTACTCCCTTTCAACGTGATTCAGGATTAGAGAGGGTATTCTAATCCAGAAGTCAATACCATGGCAAGTCCATCCGAAGCCACTAAGAGCACGGGATATTGTTCCATCGAAGACTATGGCCTGATCGGTGACATGCACACGTCTGCCCTTGTCAGTAAATTCGGAAGCGTGGATTTCATGTGCTGGCCGGTATTCGACTCGCCGTCAGTCTTTTGCCGGCTCTTAGATAAAGACCGTGGCGGCCACTTTTCAATCCATCCCAGCCCAGAAATTCCTGCGATGAGCAAACAAAAATATCTTCCGTTCACAAATATTTTGAATACCAAGTGGCTTTACCGAGGCAGCGTCGCAGATGTATTGGACTATTTTGCGGTAGGTCAGAAACCATCATTGGCAAAAAATAGTTTTGACTTACCCCCTGGGGCCTGGTGCTCCTGTCCGAGATCCGCAATGGATTCTGACCCGCAGGACCAATGCCAATCAGGGCTGATCCGGAAAATTACATGCTCGCGGGGAGAGATGGACATGGTCATAGAGATCCTTCCGGCGTTCAATTATGCTCGTGATGCGCACAAGGTCATTGACTGGCCGAATACTGGCATCGGCGGTCCGGGAACGTACGCGGTGATCTTCGAGCATGAGAACACCAGGTTTAAAGTTGACATCCATCTGGAGGCAGGTAAGCCCAGTGGTAATAGCCCAGCTATGCAGCTTGAGCTATTTGATAGAGAAGGTCCAGGAGGCCAGGGAATACGCGCGAAATTAAAAATCCTTGCCAATCAGACAGTAACCTTTGTCACACACAGTGGTCAGACTGAGATGCCTCCAGATAGTCTTGGTTTGTACCTCAAAAACTTAGAACAGACTACGACCGAATTTTGGAAAGGTTGGACGAAGAAATGTACCTTCAGGGGCCATTACCGAGAAGAGGTTGAGCGAAGCTTGCTGGTGCTAAAGCTCCTGACGTATCAGCCTACGGGGGCAATAGTTGCGGCTCCCACGTTTTCCCTACCAGAATCAATAGGCATGGGCCGAAATTGGGACTACCGGTTTTCATGGGTTCGGGATACATCATTTGTCCTGTACGCTTTCTTGGAAAATGGATACAGCGAAGAGGCAGAGGCATATATGGGCTTCGTGTATAATCGTATCATTCCGCCAATATCTCGCGAAGCCGAGGTCACAAGTAACAAGCAGGAGTTTCCCATTGTTGTCTCTATCCAGGGTGAGACTGAACTTCAGGAAACTGTGTTGCCGCATCTGGATGGATATCGCGGTAGTCGCCCAGTCAGAATCGGAAACGGCGCAATCACGCATACCCAATTGGACATATTCGGTGCATTACTCGATAGCATTTACCTGTACGACAAGTTCGCAGGCTCAATATCATACGATCGATGGTGTGAGGTGCGTCTAATTGTAGATCACATCGCGACCAAATTGTGGGACAAGCCTGACAGGTCAATCTGGGAAGTTCGCGGCGAGAAGCAGAATTTTGTCTTCTCTAAGATCATGCTCTGGGTAGCTTTGGATCGAGCCATAAGACTTTCCAACAAGCGGTCTAATCTTCCCTGCCCGAATCGCTCTACGTGGATCTCGACACGTGACAGATTATACGAGGAGATCATGGAAAAAGGATACAACTCAGAGAAAGGATTCTTTTGTATGAGCTACGAAAAACGGGATGTCGTGGATGCTTCAGTCTTGATAGCGCCCTTAGTTCTGTTCATCGCTCCCGACGATCCAAGGTTTCTGAGTACACTTGACCAAATTATGAAGGCGCCGGAAGACGGTGGACTGATGAGCGGCAATATGCTCTTTAGATATGATTTCAGCAAAGTAGACGATGGTAAGCTGAACAGATGACGCCCTGTTTGCATCATGTTTTCAATAAACACGCCTGAATCGCTAATCGAATATGTATTAGGATTGGAGGGCGAGGAAGGGAAGTTTACAATGGTGACCTTCTGGTTGATTGAAGCAATGAGTCGGGTACGTTCGAATGTCTACTGATTATAGGGGACGGGATCGAGAAGAACGTCAAGCTCACCGTGACATATTCTAAACAGGCTTCACGAGCAAAAGCACATTTGCAACAGAATTCACCTCTAATCGGGTTTCATAACAAAGCTAGCACCTACTTTGACAATGTTCTTTCTTTTGCAAATCATCTCGGCATCTTATCTGAGCAAGTGAACGCTTCCGGGGAACAAGTGGGAAATATCCCTCAAGCATTCAGCCATCTTGCATGCATCAGTGCTGCCATGAACCTGGCAAAAGAGCAAAAATAAACATGTATTGGAAATGATTACTACGCCAATAAAAGAGCAACACAACTGCAGATCCACTGCCTATTGCCTGGATACACGTTTCGAAAAATATGCGCTCAAGAGTTGAGTCTTTGTTTGTAATCCTCCGCTGTCTGTTGCAACATCTGGTCGATATTGTAGTCCCAGATCTTATGTGATATCCAAGAGACCTCATCCTCACACTTTTTCTTGTCACTGCCAGTAGGCTCATATTGCCACTCGTAGACTTCCCCCAGAATGCGACTGCTTTCGACGAGCCGCTGAGACCGCTCCAGCTTGACCGCATTGTAGATTGCGAGCGCGGCTCTCCAAATTGCCGATCGAGGATTTCCTAGTGATTCGTTCAATCTAATCTGCGCAAAATCGATGACCAGTCGCGCCACTATGTAAAAGCTGACGGCCAGTCAAGCCCCAATTTGGACATTTTATTCACACAACCGGAAAATCACGTTGATTAATGGCCATTGACGACATGAGGCTCACGCGAAGATTTTACAATACGAGGCTGGAATTATGTGTGTTTAGTTCTTGGTAAATGGTTCTACTTTGCGTGCAACGCCACTCCTCAGCTTATACGGAGTACATAAATTCCTGTATCGACCGGGCCAGGGGTGTATTCATCCCGATTGAATATACTCGTCAAACATCGTCGACAACTGATACGTGCACTTGGCGGTAATGAGCTACGTATTTGGAAAATTCCTGCACACTGTCCGAATGGCTAGCTGGATTAGGGCTAGAAACAGAGACAACGCTAGGAAGCTTATGTTGCGCATATTAGCTGGTTCAATGGTAACCTTGGGACCAGGATCCGAGCAATGGGGTTTGTGTAGGCCAAACGTATTATGCGCTATGTGGTCAAAGACACGTAGGTTTCATCTTCACTAGAAACCGTCTTATTAGACAGATTTATATGCGTGCGGGTAATCTAGGGTTATGCTAGAATATTCAGGCCCAGTAGACTCCTCAACCCGGACAGCGTGGGCCACCAACGGGAGAAGCGCCATATCAGTAGTTCCTCTAACTATGCAAGAGACATGCAATGGTTTTGGACGTTAAGTCTCGCAGCTGAGATGTGCGACAGCTATGACTTGTTTTCAAAAAAAGTATAATATCTATACAAGGGTCAAGTGGGCACGTTTCGTAATGTGAAGAGGGGTCTGTCATACAACATTATTATGCAGCTTTAATGAACAGCGATTACCCAACATAACTGTTTCCTAGTGTAGTATTATACTCTTCTATAGCGTATGCAAAATTACTCCGAACCGAACGGACCATCCGCTTGTGAGTCCGTGAGGGGCTGATTGGATAGTCGATGTAACGGCGTTTTTGACAGGGATTGACATTTACGGATCATGTAGTTACTGCTTGCTGTAGATGGGGGCGCAGACAAGCAAAACTAAAAGGATGTAGAGGGAAGACGCGTGCTCCAGCGGTGCGAGAGGGGACGCTGTCGATTGAACCCGTGCCAGAGAAGAAACGGGACAATAGGCTGGAGGAGGCATCGTTATCAATCGTACGGATGGATAATCAGCAGTAGATCGCACTGCTGTAGAAATCAAAACAGTTGCCCATCTTGATGCGTATTGGGAGACAATTGCCGATGCCCCGATCCGACGGAAGAGAGCAATCGTCTGAAAGTGGCCTAGCGCGAAGAATAGCAGCGGATTAGTCACTGCATCAGTCTAGGCAGGGCTAGTTCTAGTATGCAGTCATAAGTGAACACTATTCATATTATTCATGCGGTTCATTTGCTGCTTACTCAGATCGGGACTGGCGAGGATTAGTCAAATCATGTGTCTAGACTCGACCAATGAGCGGAGGGCCAGTAAGCAGCAGTGAGCTAGTCGCTTGTTGGTTAGTCACATCATCCGTCTAGAATTTGACCAATGGGTGCGTGCGCGATGGGCATTAGTCATTGGAGACGCCTCAGGCTCCCCATTAGTAATGAGCCTGGGACCAGGCCAGCCGGACCCGTTTTGGCCGCCCCGCACGAGTCTTTGCGGGGTGAGGCCGTCCCACAGGCCAGAAGACGAAGAGCATCAGCAAGTTACAGACTATGCGTCCTCTACGGTGGGCGTTTCAGCTGGCTCCGGCTGCTGTCATCCTTGTGATTCGCGTAGGCAATATGCCAGCAAGTGGTAAACTCACACCAGTAGGCAGATTGTGCCATACGTGTGTAAGCTAGCAGCAATATACATGCGTGCATACAGCACTTGTCGTAGAGCTTGCCCTTGCCCATCCATGGATCGATTCAAACGGCGAGAAATCACGCATTACGTGGTGCCAATCATGCAATCCAATTGGCCCGATTCACGTGCGGAGTCGGCAGTGAACAGGTGATTTGCGTGTTGGACGACGACTCCCTTGGGTGGTGTTTCCACTCCCTTCCTCTTGCCTCTCCCCCACCTGCCGAATTGGCAGCTTCTGCTATTTAAACCCTCGGTCGCTCTCCTCTCGTCGCTTGTTTCTGTTCCCTCGTCTTGTGCACCTCACACTCCTATCCTCACTCCGAGTGAAGTATCGTATCATTTGAAGAACAGACAAAACAAGATGGCTGAGAGCAAGTGTCCTGCTCACCAGCATGTATTGCGCGCCAATGTCGCTGGTGCTGGTACCAGCAACCGCGACTGGTGGCCTGACCGCTTGAAACTCAACATTCTCCGGCAACACAACCCCGTCTCCAACCCTCTCGGCGAGGAATTCGACTATGCCGCCGCTTTCAACAGCCTCGACTACTATGCCCTCAAAAAAGACCTCCAAGATTTGATGACCGACTCCCAGGACTGGTGGCCGGCTGACTTCGGCCACTACGGTGGTCTCTTCATTCGGATGGCCTGGCACAGTGCAGGTACCTACCGAGTCATGGACGGCCGAGGTGGTGGTGGCCAGGGTCAGCAGCGCTTCGCTCCCCTCAACAGCTGGCCCGACAATGTCAGTCTCGACAAGGCCCGTCGGTTGTTGTGGCCCATCAAGCAGAAATACGGAAACAAGATCTCGTGGGCGGATCTGCTCTTGCTGACAGGTAACGTCGCCCTCGAGTCCATGGGCTTCAAGACCTTCGGTTTCGCCGGTGGTCGCGCCGACACATGGGAGGTGGACGAGTCAGCCAACTGGGGAGGCGAGACAACCTGGTTGGGCAATGACGTTCGGTATTCTGGTGGCCAGGAGGGTGTTGCTGGTGAAGGGATCCTCTCCGGAGACGAACGTGGTTCCAAGGACATCCACAACCGGGAATTGGACAAGCCATTTGCTGCTGCCCACATGGGTTTGATTTATGTCAACCCTGAAGGTCCGGATGGTAACCCCGACCCGGTCGCTGCTGCTAGAGATATTCGTGTTACCTTTGGTCGCATGGCCATGAACGATGAGGAGACCGTTGCCCTCATTGCCGGTGGTCACACCTTCGGTAAGACTCACGGAGCTGGTCCATCGGACAAGGTTGGTCCCGAACCCGAGGCGGCAGATATTAGCCAACAGGGTTTGGGTTGGAGCAACAGTCACGGAACAGGCAAGGGTCCTGATACCACAACCAGCGGTATTGAAGTCACCTGGACTAAGACTCCGACAAAATGGAGCAACTCGTTCTTGGAGTACTTGTTCCGTTATGACTGGGAGCTCACTAAGAGCCCTGCTGGAGCCAACCAGTGGGTCGCAAAGAATTCTGAAGCGATTATCCCTGATGCTTATGATCCTTCCAAGAAGCACAAGCCACAGATGCTCACGACAGATCTTGCCCTTCGCTTTGACCCGGCCTACGAGAAAATCTCTCGTCGCTTCTTGGAGCACCCTGACCAATTTGCTGATGCTTTTGCCCGAGCCTGGTTCAAGCTGCTTCACCGTGACCTTGGCCCACGAGCACTCTACCTCGGTCCCGAGGTGCCTAAAGAGGTTCTCGTCTGGCAGGATCCTGTTCCTGCCGTCGACCATACCCTCATTAACGGTGAAGACATTGCGGCTTTGAAGAAACACATTCTCGCCACAGGAGTCAAGCCATCCAGCTTGATCTCCACTGCATGGGCGTCGGCTTCTACCTTCAGAGGTAGCGACAAGCGTGGCGGTGCCAATGGCGCTCGTATTCGTCTTTCTCCTCAACGTGAGTGGGCAGTCAACAACCAGCCTTGGCTGTCAGAAACTCTTTCCATGCTCGAAATTTTGCAGAAGCAGTTCAACGATTCTCAGTCGGGAGGCAAGAAGGTCTCAATTGCAGATTTGATTGTTCTCGCTGGCGTCGCTGCTGTCGAGAAGGCCGCTCGAGACGCTGGATTCGACATCAAGGTGCCATTCACTCCTGGTCGCACAGACGCTTCTCAGGAACAGACCGACGTCAAATCCTTCAACGATATGGAGCCTATTGCCGATGGTTTCCGCAACTATGGCAAATCTACCCCTCGCGTTCGCGCCGAGGAATGGCTTGTTGACAAGGCGCAGCTGTTGACCCTCACTGCACCTGAAATGACTGCTCTCATCGGTGGTCTTCGTGTTCTTAACACCAACTATGACGGATCCGCCCATGGTGTCTTTACCCAGCGACCCGGCCTATTGACCAACGACTTCTTTGTCAACCTTTTGGACATGAACACCGCTTGGAAATCTGCTGGTAGCGTCGACCTCTATGAAGGTACAGACCGCAAGACTGGTGCCAAGAAGTGGACTGCCACTCGTAACGATCTCGTCTTTGGCTCCAATGCCGAGTTGCGTGCAATTGCTGAGGTGTATGGTAGCTCAGATAGCCAGGAGAAGTTCGTCAAGGACTTTGTGGCTGTTTGGGATAAGGTGATGAACTTGGACCGATTTGACTTGAAGCAGAAGCAGTTTGCTCCCGGCCACCGTCTTTAAATAAATATTGGCTAAGTGGCTTGCGTTTCTGTGCTATTATACAAAGAAGTTGATGAATTATGCGACTCATGAACAATTTGTTATTTTGATCATTCATATTCGTGCTAGTTTAATGTATTCAAACAAAACTCCAGACAATATGAGAACATCATGAAGGTTAAATCTCGATAAATATTTGTTGTGTAGAGTTGTGCATGTTAGAAGGACGGTCCTTGTAGTTGTCCCCGCTCGGACTTCGATAATGATTACGTCGTCATGCGATTGCTCGGTTAGGGCTTAGGGTTTGTGCAAATTAAACCGGACATTGTCATGAGTAGGAGACAGGGATGATCGAGTGATGGAATGATGCAGGACTCCATCTATCAGGATCGCATAGCAAATTGAAGTCCATCAAGACCAAACATTGGGGTCATCCTTACAGGCGCTTGGTCTGTCGCGAATGATAGGCCCTCACAATTTCCAAGTCAAGACCTGCTACTCAAAGTTCCTCTGGCAATATAATCGAGGTCTAGTAGTCGATTTGCATCTGCAGCCATTGTTCTGCTTATCGTATCTTGAAAACATTCCTATTTGGGGAAGATGAAAACATATCGCGGCTCCATTGCAAGCATTTACTAGACTCACGACGGAAATCAATAAGGCGCGGATGATATCAAAATCTGGGGGGTCTATCGTTAACTTCAAAGAAAATGAAGCCTTACAACGTGCACTCAAATATGCCCTGCCAATATCAAATACATCGGATCCCCGCGAGAATCCTCCAGTTCCAAGCCTTTCGAATGTCCCGTGAAGCCAACGTTCGGACCCCGGTTTGTAGGTCTTCTTCTTGGAAGTCTACTACAGGAGTTTCCGGATTATTGCACACTCATGTCAGGAGACAGAGAAATAGTATTTGGACCGGCAGTGCTTAGTAATGTCAGCTCGGGGTGGGAACATGTTTATTGTATTCCATTATATAAATATTTTGCAGTTGACTGCGAGAGTGATTACTGAAAAATAATGTTATTGGCAGCAGAAAGAAGCTTAAACCAACAATCAAGAAGACCACATGTGCGGCCACAGAGAAATGGCGATGACCAAGGATCAGTACATGACCTATCTGTACTTATTCTGTCAAAGTTTGAGGCCCAATTCTTCTGCAACAAGGGTAGCAGCCTTCTCTCCGACAGCTAGAGCAGTCGCGTAGGTATTCGCAGCGACATTTCCAGGGCAGATCGAAAGGTCTGTAAAGCTGCAAGTCAGTAGACGCACAGAAAATGCAAATTTATGAGCAATAGTTCGGAAGAGTTGGTAAATTAACATACCTACAACCTTCAATCCTTCAACACCATATACATTCAACCTTTCATCTACAACGCCACCCAGCTCCCGTTTCTTCATGCAGCAGGTGCTCATACTGTGCCATGTAGTCGCGGTTGATTGGCGAATGTAATCTCTGATAACATCATCGTCCTCAGGAGTATATTCAATGGGTACTGGAAACCCTTTTTCTGCAGAAAGACTATCCACATAATCGTAAGAAGCCTTTGATCCAGCTGGGAATTTGGGATGTGTGCTCTCAAGAGGTCCACGGTAGTGAGACAAATGTCGCGCGATTTCCCGCTGTAGTTTGTAACCATAAAGTAACTGCTCAACATCCGCTGGGTCAGAAAGGTAGCCTGGGTTGAACTCCGGCGCATCAAATGGAGAACTGGACTTGATGTGAATCGAGCCGCGAGAATAAGGGTAAGCAGTGTAAGGTATTACAGTAAAGTATTGCCCGCTTTCGACAATCGAATGGTCGCCGAGGTAACCTGCAACAGTAGCGAGTAGCATCATAGGCCTCTCTGGGCGGTCTTTGAAATCTCTGTCATAAAGTTTTTTCAACGCAGGCGCAAAAGACTTTATCTGCTCTTCCGATGGTCGGAGCTTTCCAAAGCAATCCAGGCCATTCCATCCAAGTATGTACCGCTCGGGGGTGGTGAGTTTTTGCTTCAATGCAGTCTCAATGCTGAGCCGCCCGCTGAGCAGTCCATCTATGGTTTGTTCTTCCGTCGCGGTGGACTTGTAACTGTACAATACCAGATTGTGATCTTGGTAATTATTCCCAACACCAAGAAGATCACTGACTACTGGAATATTCAATTGTGAAAGTAGACTCGAGCTTCCTACACCCGAGCGTTCAAGGATCTGTGGTGACCCTAGTGCTCCTGCAGCTAGGATAACCTGTTTGCGAGCATTAACAATCCGTGGTTCAGAGCTTCCGCCAGTGAAATATTCCACTCCTGTAGCACGATTTGTTTCCTTTTCGAAGACAATTCGTCCAACTTTTACTTCTGTGGCAACTTGTAGCCCCGTATTCTTTGCGTCTAGAATGGGATATAGGAACCCATGAGGAACATTCTGGCGGAGTCCATCCTTCTTGTCGACCCAGCTGTTCCATTTCTTGTTAAGAATATCCAATTTTAGCCTTTGGTAAACAAAGCCCTCAACTGCTCAGGTCAACTCACTCCGACAGCATTCGATGTCTTGAAATCCTGCACATCAGCAACACGGCCAATCCCAAGGGCTTCACAAGCCTGGAAAAAGTCTTGCTGAAACTCCTCCTGCACATTTGAGCCTGGCGAAACACTCACCTCCCCGCCGTACCCGTGTATGGAGGGGTCAACATTGGGATCGGTATCCTGGAAATTCTCGAACTATAGCAATAGATTTTAGCATAAATATATGATGGAGCATAGAGGTAAACACCGGTAGAAAAGAATCCTTTAACAGGACAAACTTTTTTAAAGAACGAGATCATCTCTTTTCCGGACCAGCCTTCTGTCTTCCAGTCATCGAAATCGATCTCCTGTGGCCGAACGTAGACAAGGAAATTAATCGAGCTTCCTCCGCCTAGACACCCCCCTGCCGGCACAATAGCCTGTCTACCGTTCAAGAACTCAGACGGTTCGCCAGTGTAGAATGTTGCTGTTTTAGATCCGGGTAGGATGTTGGTTATGAAAAGCGCCGGATTGACAATTTGAGGGTTGTCGCGAACATCTGGGCCGTGCTCGAGTACAAGGATGGACAGAGTAGGGTCCGCTTTGGCCAGCCTTGAGGCAACGACGATGCCAGTTGTTCCACCTGTTAAGAATTAGAGTTTCTGTCATGTTGAATGCAGACGCAAAAAAGTACCTCCAGCGACCACAATGTCGACTTCTTTCGGTATCTGACTACCCGTTGACATGGTCCTAATATTAGACGATATCCGGCGAATGATGTACAGTATATAATTTAAGAAGGTATATTACCATAAACTATAGTTTTAATGGAAACTGATATATACCTTGTGAAGAGGTGTTATATAGATGAACTGCAATGATCATAACAATGTGTGAAATGTCTCACAACTAGGTATTTGCGGATTTACGTGCATAGTCACAATCTAGCATTGAACCCCTCTTCGAATGTATCAGAAGCTTCCTAAGCGGTTTACTCAGAATGGTATGAAGTACGTGGCCAGACAGGGGTATACGCCTTTTGGGTTACATGTGGTACTCCGAGCTCAATATTATAGGTCAATTCGGGCAGTATTATGCATTGTTTTGCTGTTGTCACTATCTTCAATGAGGGGAAACACACAAGACGCACCACGTGATGGCTGGACTATCTGTGGCGAGACATGATGCAGTCGTCGAGGCTCTGGCTGAGTGCAGCATATTGGGTTAAAAAGGGCTATGTCGTCGTGATCTAAATCAAATCTTAGGAAGATGACAAATCGAATGCGAAAAACCTATCGCATGTTCTGTTGATGTGGCATTGCTATTGAGATTTAAAGAGTAAAATTAGTAATGGGAAGGGAAAGTTGATGCGGGGAGGTACAATGATCTCCGGTTCTGATCAAATGACCCCTGTAGCTGCGCGACATTGATTGCAAGATCTCAGGCAGTGAAATCCATGGTAATGTCTGCCGAGATGTTATGCTCGCATCACTTTCTGGAAGATAGGAACCCTACTAGTCCAGCTACGGCACCGTTTGCCAAAGATATACATGGGTATAGCCATAAGACAAATGAAAACGTGGATACCACCAATAATAGAAAATACCTCCCTGGGACCCTGAGAAGAAATCCAGGAAGCCACAAAATAATTCATGCCAAAGGAATAGATGTTCCTCAAATTGATTGACGCAAAGGCTTCTGGAGCCTTGTCTCGATGGCAATCAGTAAGATATCCATAAGCTGCAATAGTCATGAATCCGACGCTGAAATATTGCAGACCGTAAAAGAAGACCGGACCGATCCATGGGTCCTTATTCTGCAAGGAGATGCCGAAGCCGAAGAATGACATGCCACCAAGAATAAGAGGTACAATAATGATAACCAGGCGGAACTCCGGTTCATACACACCACCGTTCTTTCTGCTCATATAGGTGATAACCCTATCAGCTGCAGGTCCGGAGATGAAAGCACCCACAATTGCTCCAATCAGAGGCGAAATTGATACTAAGCCGACACCGGAGACAGAAAAATTATACGGGGGGGCCATGAACAACTCTGCGAGCATACTTCCCACAACAATAAGCCAAGAAGAGGTCAATCCGTATGCGACGAATGAGAAGATGACTTGCGGGAATATCAACATCATAATAGGCCGGGCAAGCACCTTGAAGAACGAATCGTCACAAACGCGACCGTGAAAGATCTTCAACTCGTACCAGTAACTATGCTTGGCCTCAACAGTATCAGTTGAGGATGTGTTTGTCTCTATATCTTCAACATTGCTTGCTTCTGCTTTGCTGTCATCGATTGCTTGGGTTATCTTATCTTCTGTTCCCAGGTCCACGTCAAATTCCGAGGGTCGGCGATAGGCAGTCTCGGGGCAGAAGAAAAATAGCACCAAGATCCATACACCATACATGATAGCACAGATTCCGTAAGTCCAGTTCCACCCAAGATCCTGAATGATGTATCCCGAGATGATCGTTCCGCCACCGACACCGACAGAGAGGCACAAGCCCCATGCTGCCAGCCGGACACCTCGCTCATGCACAAAATACATATCAGCGATGGTTGACGTTACCAGTCTGCATATACAAAAAAAGTCAGCAATGTTTATCGGATTGGTAAAGAAAGGGAGTTTACACTTCGAAAGGGGACATTCCAATGCACCCAACTAGACGCGCCGCCAGAAGAGACTTGTACGAGTTTGCGAAATAGCCCCAGGTGCTGCTGACGAACAACAGCAGATTTCCCAGGAGAAAAATGGGCCTTCGGCCCCAGACAACTGCCATTGACTGTGTAATAAAGCACGCGATTGCAATTACAAACAACCCCCAACCCAGACCGCCATTCAGAGAGTTGTAAGACATGTTGAATTGTTTCGCCATCAAGGTATAACCGGGAGTGATCATAGGGCCCTTGACAAGCGAGGTCAGATTAAATTCCCTAAATGTCGGCTATTTGTACGAAACGCAATAGGTAGCCTCACCCATGCACCGACAACTGCTGTGTCTATGCAAATCAAGAACAGTATAAAGTCCTTCTTCCATGATGGCCAGTTAAGGGGATCATTGGGACTGTTTGACGGCTGAGGAACAAGCAAGATATCTGAAGAGCCCTTAGCATGTCGCAGCGGCGACGTATTAAGACCTTGGACATCGGTCAATAGTGCCGTTCCTGGAACATGTTCCAGATGGCTGTCGTCGAGCACACCGAGACCCATTCTGAACTTCGTGCTTGTGACGCAGACCCTGACAGCGGTACAAGAAGCTATAGGGTGAGTCTAAGAAATACAATGCAGTCCCTGGGTAGGGGTAGAATAATATACAGCCTTTTCATTTCTCCGCATTATATCCCCAGACCGTCCTTTGGCCAGACACAGGAAGCACGCTGGTCCGGGGTAATCTGGGGTGGATGAGACCCATTGTGGGGCTCGCATATGGCGCACCAGTCTGCTGAGAATGTCCCATCATGGACGGTATACTTGATAGAAACTATATCAAATGTAGTCATCTGATTCAAAAGAGAACCCCACATCAGCTATATATCTTTTGGGGAAAACAGCCCAGACAAAATGGGGTACTGCAACTTGTCATTGTGCCAGGCCGGGAAAACTGGTTCTGCCGGGGTCGTCCATAGGAGCTGGCATGTTTATCGTTCTAGGTCTTGGTATTTATATCTGGGGCTAGATCGCAGTAAAGCCCTCAAATCCCGCCTTCATTATCCTACATCTGATTCACGTGTAGCAGAAGAAGACCAGTCACTCTGCCCAACGAACTCTTTCCCGAGAATTAAGCTAACTGGATCACGAATGCAAGTATGCCATCTTTCTTCAAGAACACTCAAAATCGACAACATTAACTTTGTTGCCCCTCCCTGGAAATACCAATAACGCTCCATTTCCTTTAGGATAATGCAGTAATATGCGAGAAGTATCAGAGCACCTGGGTGATGGTTGTAGAGAAGTGTCATGAATTCTGGCTCTACCCGCATTGGCCATAATCCCAGGATCTGCCAAGTAGTTACCAAGGAGTCGTTTGTCCGCCGATTCATAGTGCCAAAGCACCGTGCTAGCAAAAGAGATGCTTCGTCATATGTCCGTACTTCATCTATTGTCCAGGAAGAAGCCCCCAGTGCGATATTTGAAAAGTGCGTCCGGTATGGGAGGTCGTCGCCGTCGTATATGTCTGATTCCCAGGCAGCTGTTAAAGCGGCAAGAGGACCATTCTCAAGTAGATCCCAAACATCACAAAGCATCGCACAGCCATCGCGGAGAAAATAAAGCCACAGTGGCACTACTGAAAGCTCGTCGGAATAATTCGCACTGTCTGCAACAAATATGAGGGGGTCGGATGAAGTGGCAGAAGAGGTGGAGAATGTATGGACGACTAATAGATAGGCGAATATCATGATCGCGTCGCAATTATCATTGGTAGGATTATGGATCGCTTCACGAAAAGCAGGGAGAGCATAGTCTTGGTGTGAACAAGCTCTTAGGATGAGCTCTTGTCGTTGCGGGAAATTCATGTGGATCATATGTTGAGCCGTGCAAGCGAGGAGACCATGTAGTAAAAATTTGCTACTGTATGCGAGGCCTGGAACAATATCTTTCCAGATACGTTTCGTTTCGTTGTCGTTTGCCAAACTCTTGTAAGTGGAAGCCAAGTAATGATTTAATATCCAACAATCCATGTCATCCAGACTGTACTTTTGCTGAAATTTGTTGATGTATTGCAACTCAGACTGCGCCATCTTCTCGCCTTGAGTGGTTGAGACCATGGACTCTAAGCTCTTTGAGGGATTGATTTGGACCGCGAGGCGCGATCTAGAATCTTTACTAAAGTACTTGAGCATGTTCCCCCGGAAGAACGTCTGTATTGAAGTTGACCTCCAATCGCGGCTCGCTGAGCCTTTGCGACCATGCTCTGCAGGCCAGTGAGTCTCCATCCGCTTTTTCGAAACGCATAGGTAATCGCAGCCTGGTGATTGGCATTGCCACCCTTTCTCAACTGGCAGGAAAGGTACTGGAAAGTCTTGCGGGAAAGGAGGATGAACTTCTTCTGGATTCTTTAGGTGAAATTTATCTTTATATGTAATAAATGACCGGCGTTTGTCGCTAGATAGATGGTGAATGTCTTTAAGATGACGGGTCACAGCGTTTGGCTGCACGGCATAACGACAAGAGGTACAAATTAACACCTGGTGAGCCTCCAAATAGTGGAACAGCTCGGTCGATGACATAATCCGTGATTTATAATCTCGGAAGCCAGACTTAAAACCTGTTATGGGCAGCTGATACAGGGTTGGAATATCATCTGAACTTAGAGAGAGATATGATGGATGGAGGGCAGTCATGTCGGAAAAAGAGTTCGCTGTGAGCGAAAGTCTGATTGGATTAAAACGGTAATACCAATACCATTACCCTAGAAAGGAGATCCCGTTAGTGGAGATTTCTGGTACTGGTATGTAACAGATGCGACCGTTCCATATCCACAGTTCTGACACCAAGGCAGCTATCAGGCATCGACTTACTCCAAACCCCGATATACCACAACAAACCCCAAGATTCCATATTCTGATCGATTTATAAATAGCTCAGCATCCAGTTTCTCTTCTGGGAGACTTCCCCATGAGATCTATCGTGTGACCCGAAGTGACGATAGGATGTAAGTAGTACATTTTGCTATGTTCGCGTTCATCTCCTGATTCTTATTTGTAGTACAATCTTGTCGTTCGAAAATAAACAAGAGCACGACAACTTCATCCACAAGCGGCAATACTTTTCTGATCAAGATTACACATGGGGTTGCCAGGGAAAAGATGCCGAAGTGGTATGTATGACAAGTACAAGACAGCATACCGGATAATACAAGAGTTCCTCCGCGTATGCACTGTTCAGTGTTTCTTCACGCAGCTTCTCGCCTGTATTTCGCATCTAGATGTACACTAGCGAAGTGACTAGCTAATAGCTAACATACCCGGACCAGTCTCGGTTTGTACACCTGGGAATGGCTGGCTTAGGCCTAGGCCACTAAGACCGAAGCCAGAAAATAGGACCTCATAATTGTCATCTCTTAGAGCGAAATCGGGATTCAGTAACTGGTCGATCGCATCTAGATTCATATCCTCTTGATTGGGCCAGGTATTTGAGACAATTTCGAGCCCAGCAGGCCCATATCCATTAGGGTGAGATGTAGGCGGCGTAGTATATTCGAAATTCCGAGGAGGAGTGTAGGGCCTGATCACGTTGTCATTCCTGACGTACACGGAAGAGTTCTTTGTCTGAGTGCTGTTGCTGCTATTTGTATGGTTCACAGCGTTCAATATGTTTCGAGCACGCTCAAACAATCGATACATAACCCCCGCGCTCCAATATGTGCCGCTGATATTTTCAAGGAACAACATGCACAACTGCAGTTTGTTTGCTGCCAGGCCGCTTTGCAGAGCGTTGTTTGAGCGACAGTCATGCAAATGTATTTGCATAGCTGGAACCAGCGCCGTTATTCTACAAGAAAAGCGAGTTAGCATCCTCAGTCTCAACTCCTAGGGCGAAGACCAGGTCTTACATCATTGGCTTGACCACCTTCAAAACGTCTAGTCGTATTATATGTTCCAATGTCATATTTGTCGCCGATGCCGCAGCTTGAGCCCGTTCTTTTGCAGTTTCTTTCCATGGACCATTGTCTTCTAATGCAGAGTTATCATCTATATTCAGAACAAAGGGTCGATATAAGACGACAACCGTTCCCCTATATTAAATGTTGTTATTTCTCAAAGCAATTAATATCTCAAGGGCATCCTCGGAGCCATTTCAATCGTGCTTATGAGTTAAATAAGGGAAATAGACAATGCTTACTGGTAAAAGAGATCCAGATGATATTTGTGAACCAGGACAAGTTCATCTGTGGTTACTTGTGGAAATTCCTTCTGCTCAAGTTTGTGTAGATCGCTCGCTATTTTCTCGACCTCATACATAGAAGTTTTTGGGCCTCTGACGCGATAGTAGATTCGTAGAATTTGTCCAAGATAGAAGCTGGTCTTCATAAGGCCAATCCATATCTCGGCTAACAGATCCGAATGATTGGGAACAAACATATCGCGTATTTGAGGATCTAAAGATTGTAGTTCATTGAAAATATCTTCCGCAAATGGCATCGGAACGTCACAATCTTCGTCGTGGATTCGCATAGGGCGACCTTTAGCAAGTGAGAGCCAGCGGTCACGAATCACACACGACCACCAGATTCGACAGGCAAGTTGTCGCGATTCGATCGGTATTACGTTGTGTGTAAATTGCGGATCTCGATGCAGACCGATGCTTTGGGCGAGAGAAATAGCAATGCCAACCCAGTACCAGGCGCCAGTATGATCTTGAGGATCGGTGTACCAAAAGCTCAACAGTAGTACGCATTGTATTAGTATAAGCTTATCTGTGCCGCGATCCAGGTCATATAGACACTAATTTGCAATAATGCCAATCAGTCAGCTGTTCGAAAACATCTTACTCAATACAACCTACTTTCGCCCGTGCATATGTGGCTTCTTTCATGGCTTTTCTCGACGTGAAGCTGGTTTTCTTTAGAGTCTCCTCATCCAGGAACTACATTCGAAGTCAGCTGTTGAAAATGATGTGGCTGTCGTAGAATCATTCTTACATTAGCAGACGCCAGAAATATGCTCCACATGAGTAAGGGACTGATATTCCGAAATCCATTGTAATGGTACTCATTCAGAAACACTTTCGCATTCAGGACCGGTATCAGAAAATGCACATGACGAAAATAGCACCGGACAATTTCATCTGTTACATCCTTAGGCAGAGTCAGGAAACACCCGTTAGCCCTAATAAATTCTACTTCATGTGGCTTGAGCGCTTGGGGTTCGAGCGGTCGCGTAGTTTTAGGAGGCTGGGCATCTTGAGGGGTCCCAGGGTGACAAAGATCATAGACAGAGTAACGCGGGCCACGTCGATCACCTACGAACAATTGTTAATCAAGCCAATTCGTAGGCACTCGCAACTAGTCAAGGTATACCGATATATGAGGATGGACTATCGTCCGGCAAGAATTCTTCCTGGGGGGCTGGTCTATGTGGACCATGACGAGTATTATCGGTTATGTTTGGTTCTGCAGCATTGGGTGGAGCAGTAATACGTGGTCGGCGTGGTCTCAAAAATAATTAGCATGGCGAACAAGGTAATTCTGCTTTCTATTTGTACAATACCGATGCTTTTTCCGTGGTAATACCTCACAAGCACGGTTGTCATACCGGCAATTCGAACAGGGAGAGCCTGTTTGCGAAACGTCGCAGCGTACCTTGCGGCGATGGCAAACTTGGCAGGCAGCTTTGGAGCGTAATCGCGGAGCTCTTTTCGAGCTATTACTCGTGGCAGAGCTGCCATCGTGGGACGCTGTTCTCTCCATGTGCGTCGTAGTCTCGTGAGTTCTTTTGCCGCGGTAAAAGAGGAGATATGGAGTCGGGAATCTGGGGCGGACCACGGCAATTTAAGTGGAAAAGAAGAACCCCGCGCTTTTTGCTGGAGAACTCGGCTAATTCGGCACGTGCAGACTTTCGTATTCCCGCTCGTTCGTCAGTGGTGCAGTTATTCACAAGCTGAAGACTTAATTCCGTATTTGGTACTAGTGTAATTGTTAATGGACTAGCATGGCTGAAAATATGCTGCGGTTGGTCCGTAAATCAGGGGCCAAATCTTAGCGGGGGCAACATGCCTTCGATATCCCATTGCACATCTCCTGACATATAAGAGCGACAAATTCATATCATGGATAGCTCCGTGAGGTGCGAATCCCTGGATCTTCTGTAACATCCAAATATATTTTCGGATACCCGCCAGACAAGTGCCATGGCTGCGAACGGTCGCATGGAGAATATTGAACTGCAGAGTGGACTAGACAAGGACACAATTCTGCCCGCAGTTGAAACAGTTGAGACTATGGGAAAGGAGAAGACGACAAGAGTCTTCACTCATGCAGAGGAGCGCAGGCTTGTTCGGAAGCTGGATCTCTGGTACAAACTTCTTCTCTGAAAGCCCTGCAAGTACCTTGACTGATAGATCGTCCCTTCGAAAGGATCGTTCCGCTCATGATGGTCACATACATGCTTCAGAGCTATGACAAAGGAATCCTCAGTGCTGCATCTCAGTTTCACATAAATGCCGATTTGGGTTTGACGACAGTGATTGGATACGAGGCGAATGGGACTCCGATTACCAACAACAGAAAGTACTCCAATGCTTCCATGATTTTTTATGTTGGATATGTTATTGGAACATATCCAATGTCGTACCTTGCTCAGCATTTTTCTATTTCACGCGTCATTTCTGGTGCCACTTTTTTCTGGGGCATCGTGGTTATGTCAACGGCGGGTTGTACAGATTACGGTGGGCTTATTGTCAACCGCCTTTTTCTCGGCATTCTGGAATCCGCGGTGGCTCCAACATTTACTGTTCTGGTCACTTTTTGGTGGACAAGAGAAGAACAAGGTCTACGAACTGGTCTTTGGTACTGCTGCGTGGGGGTTGCTACCACTATATCGCCTCTAATTAACTATGGACTGGGGCAGATACATGGGCCTCTAGCATCCTGGAAGCCCATGTTTCTAATTCTAGGCGCTATCACGACGTTGTGGTCGCTAGCTTTATTTTTCGCACTACCTGACAGCCCGATGGAGACCAAGGGCCTGACTGATGCTGAAAAGGAACTTGCCATTCAACGCCTGGAACGGAATCAAGCTGGTACTATCACACATGCCTTCAATCGAGCGCAATTTCTTGAAGCATTTCGCGATTACAAAATGTACAGTTGTACTCTGCTCATCCTCCTCACCGGTGTGCCCTCTGGCGCCATCGGCACATTTGGAACTATTGTGATCAACGGTTTCGGATTCAGTCACTTTGAATCTTTAGCTCTTACGTGTCCAATCGGGGCTATCACAGCTTCGAGTATCCTGCTGGTCAGTTATGTCAGCAGAAAGTTCATGAATACCAGATATCTGTGTATCGGAGTCTGTGACATGATATCGATTGCCGGAACTTTGATTTGCTGGTTGGGTCCTCGAGACAATAGAGGGTTGTTGTTTGCTGGAATATTTCTTATTGCCGTCCAAGTCGCATCAGGTGGATTAGCTGTCTCTTTGGCTGCTTCCAACATTGCTGGACATACTAGTAAGTTCTATTTCTCTGAATCATTTCATTATATGCCAAAAACACTCGTCTGATTTTAATTGCGTACAGAAAAAGCCACCACAAGTGCGTCCACATTTGTGGGTTACTGCGTAGGCAACATCATCGGTCCCTTGATCTTTGGCGCTTCTCCGGGTCCTCGTTACCGTGCCGGTTTCATCGGTAGTTTTGTTTGCCTATGTTTGGTAATGGTAGTTGCGACTGGGACTTACTTTCTCCTGAGAATTGAAAATGGCCGTCGGAACAGAGTCGGCGGTGATGAAAGCAACCACCATTCCCTTGACGAGGACTTGACCGATATGGAGAACAAACAGTTCCGATATGTCCTATAATCTCCCATATTTGTCTGTACATTACTGTAGCCAATACATCATACTTTAATTTCTTGATTTTTTCTGCATATTTCACTTCTGCGAGGTTCTGTTTAGCCACGGAGAATGCCAAAGTATTACATTCGCAACTTTTTCGGTGCGAAGAATTGAGGAACATTCTTCACGGTAATGAAGTCAGACACCTGCGAGTTAACTTTGCATAGGGAATTTTCGTAAGCCCGGTAGACTAAACTCTTATGATCCCCATTTGGATGGCGCTAGGATCTGAATTACAGTAGTGTTGATTATAGATTGGATATCCCCGGATTTATCCACGTTCTCCGCATGTCAAATGTGCGTGAGCCGGATAGCCGGAAAGCGCACTTAGCAGTATAACTGTCAAATCAAAATATAGAAGGTCATTGGCAGTAATCCTAGCCGCTACATATATATTACCGATCAAATGCTCTAGCACCATCGCACATCTCCTTGCTAGTTACCGCAATATACTTACTAGCACCAGATATCGCAAGACCCAAAATTTGATTGATATTTTGTTTTTCCGGCAATTACATGATGACTGTTAGTGGCATCTGCTTGTAGTTAGCTGATACGATACGTAAGTATGTCTTAAGTAAGGAGGTGGATATCCCGCTTACCTATAAATACCGTGGTATGAGCCCACATGAGCACGCGCATTGTCGATTAACTCTGCAATTGAGAAATTATTTAGTCTTACCTAGTTATTTTCTTTGTAAACTGTTGTCATTCCTCATTACATTTTCAAAACATGGTTGGATCTGCTAAGCTGACTATTGGGTTGCTCTCGCTGGCAGCATCAGTATGCTCATTTACTCTCAGCGCCAGCACAAGCGGCTGTGGAAGTAATCTACCATCCGGGCAAGCAATAGGGAGCACCTCGAATGTCTCAATCACCAGCACTGGATTAGAACGCAGCTATCTAATATTTATTCCACCTGAATACTCATCAGATACCGAGACTCCAGTCATCTTCTCATACCATGGAGGGGATAGGACGGCAGAAGATCAACTAAAGCTGGACGGGTTGACCAGCCCTGAGTTCAACACACACGCTTTAGTAGTCTACCCACAAGGTATCAATGTAGGTAGTTGTCGCCATTCAGAGTATGGACACGGTTAACATTGGACGCAGGAGAAATGGCAAGGTGTTCCGAATGATACAACAAACGATATTCAATTTACCACGGACATTTTGGACCAGATTGAAAGCCTTTATTGCATCGACCAAAGCCGAGTTTGGGCTACAGGAAAATCGGACGGTGCTGGTTTTTGCAATGTATTAGCTTGTGATTCTGAGCTTTCTGTTCGCTTCGCAGTTTTTGCCCCCGTCTCTGGAGCATACTATATTGATAATTCAACCTGCAATCCTGATACAATACCAATCCCGTGCTCTCCGGGAAGGAATGATATCCCTTTTCTCGCGTTTCACGGAGGCAATGACACCACAATCCGATATGCTGGTGGGCCACGAAAAGGAGAGTGCTTGCCTTCTATACCACATTTTATCCAGGCATGGGCAGCAAGAGACGGCCTGCCTGCTAACAATATTACCGAACCCTTGACCAACGACACAGTCATATACAGCTTTGGCAACGGCTTGGTTGAGCTTGTGTACGATTCTGTAATTGGCCATGATTGGCCAAGCACGGTTCCAAACGCGGATAACTCAGTAGCTGGTCATCATCCAGCATCGTTCAACGCAACCCCGATTATCATGGACTTTTTTGAAGCTCATTCTGTCTAAGGTATGGGTGCCAACCACCGACAGTACATTGTATGCCAGGCAAGTCGCTTGGTTAGCTACTGAGCCAGTGCCTCAGTTATGCCACCCTGTTTCTAGATTAATTTGTACCTATGTCGCAAGTGACAGGATTTATTTTACGGCTATCCCAGATGGCGAATGCATGTAAGCCTACTCGCATGCCCTTATTGGCCCATAACCTTGCCTTCGTGCAAAGAGCCCCCCGTCTAGACTAGCATGTGCGGGATGCAACTATTGTGTATGGCCATCTATGTCAGTTATTGTCTCTTTAGACACACGCATAATACAGTGCTTTTTGTCGACCCACTCAACTTTTCAAAAATTTTGTGAATCCTATTTAATGTTACAGAAAATTGATTGAAGGATGTGGATTCTAGATTGTACCGAAGTGCCGGCCTTGACATCGCGGCAATTTCGGCAATTACGCTGTGAGCAGCAACAAAATAATTACCGTACGCATTATCAAGGCTCTGAATACTAATTTATTAAGAGATGCCCGCACCACGACAATAACTTGGCGCCGGAAAGTTTAAATGCACGATTATCAAAGCAAAGAAAAAGAAAATGGAGCCTCGCTTTTCTCTCCCGTCTGACACGCCCTTGTCGAGCAAGAAGGAGCTGGTGATTGGTGGAGTTCGAACCTATGTTTATGGCCTGGATGAGCTGAAAGGTAGCATTGATGACAAAGTTGCTATTCTGTATCTTGCACATAATAGGACCCGGACGTATAAAGTCACCGAAGGGGTTGCTCATGAAGTCTTGCATCGTTACAGGACCGATGGAAGACACAAAGATGCGCAGCTCATTGCTGTGACTATAAACATGAGAAACCACGGTGATAGAGAGGTAATATACCTACTAGTCTATCCATCTTTTTGGGCCTGTGATATTGATCTGTATTTTTAGATCTCTCCTCAGGCAAATCGGACTTGGGCGGATGGAAATGAGAACCATGGGTAAGTAAGTGTTAAAGAACACGATACCCAATGACATTGCTGAGCTCGTACAATCCTAGACTAGATCTTCTCTCCTTGATTGAGGGGTCTGCACAAGACTTCAAATTGATCCTGGATTTCATACCGGCCTATCTACCACAATGTGCCCGTATATAACATAATGGGCGGCATCTCTCTGGGCGGTCACACTGCATGGCGCATTGCGTCCCTGGCCCCAGGTCGATTCAATGCTTTCGCAATGGTAGTCGGCTCGCCGAATTTGACGTCCTTACTTCTCAGTCGCCTAGGCATTCAGAGTGACCAGCCCGACCTTGATACGCTAGAATACAGGGAGCTTTACAAATTAATGAATCCTCAGCAACGACGCATGTGGCCGCACACTCTCGACAACCTAATTCGTGAGGGAGACCGGCTGGTAGCTGAAAGTTTCCCGACTGATGTGCCTGTATTGCTGTGTAATGGGAAGTTCGACAAGTTGGTACCAGCGAGATATACAGAAGAATGGGTAGCCAGAAGGAAACAACCGAGGAATATCAAGTTATTTGTACAGGATAACACCGGCCACAGTTGCACGAAGGAGATGGTTACAATACTCGCAGTATGGCTTAGTGATATGTTCTGCCATCAAGATGAATCTGCGCATCTTTGAGATAGTCCCGTTAGATCGATGCCGGAGACTGAAACTATAATTGGGGATTCTGTACTGAGGGATTTGAGATTTATCGCATAGATATAGATGTTGCTTCTTGACATTACTTGACTACGATAGGGTTGTTGCTTAGAACCGGCACTCATAGCATCAGAATAAATATCAAATCTTTTTCAACCTCACTCAAGGGCCAAGTGGATGATGCCATAGCCAAAACCATCTATTGTCTCGCTATACCAGAACGGGACCGTTCTCTAGTTATCGAGCCAATCAAGTTGGCATTGCTGCTAGTGGCTCCATAAGCTATCCTTAAAGTATCCTTGCGCTAACCGGAACGGCACCGACTACTTTCATCTATGCATTTTCAACAATATCGTCGGCTTTGACAGTCCATTGAGATTACAGGACTAGGCAACCGGAATTGTGAGAATGCATCTTATTGGGACAGATCTATCGCTCGGACGAATTAATTGTTCCGATCGATTGCACTCAGAAACCCCGGTTAAAGAGATGCCGCAACATAAATATCGAGCCTGTTCCTCTTGCAAGAGCTAGGAATCAGTTGGCCAATACCAGATCAGATCCCCGTACTTTCCGCAAATTCTGTTCTCTGCAACAATGAAAAGTATGTCTAGCCAATTTTATAGAAGCATTCTTGTCACAGGCGGCACTGCCAATCTCGGCTATCAATGCACGATTCAACTTGCTCGAAAGTATCCCGACTATCAAATTGTGATCGCATCGCGATCTGATCCCAACTCTGCCGCTGATAGCATCAATCGTTTGCTCGGCCAGAAGAACGTCAAATTCCTAAAGCTTGATCTGTCTAGCCTTGCTCAAGTGCGGTCCTTTGTCGCAGAGTGGGAAGCAAATAAGTTTCCTCCCATCTATTCCCTTGTCTTCAATGCTGCACTACAATTTCCCGGAGATGTGCAGTACACAAGCGATGGATTTGAAAAGACCTTTGCCATCAGTCATATTGGGCACGCGCTTCTTTTTTCTCTCCTGCATCCTCACTTAGCCGACACAGCTAGAGTGGTTATTGTTAGTAGTGGCACGCATGATCCTGCCCAAAAGAGTGGCCTACCTGACGCCCACTATTTATCCGCCGAAGAGATAGCTCACCCCAAGGGCGATTCCCTTAAAAGCAATGGGCGGCAGCGTTACGCTACGACAAAATTGACCAACGTACTGTACAGCTATGCCCTCCACCGACGGTTCGAAGTCATCAACAAGAAGTCTGGAAAACATTGGACGGTTGTTGCATTTGATCCAGGTCTTATGCCTGGAACTGGACTTGCTCGAGACGCTACGGCATTTGAAAAGTTTCTCTGGCTGAAAGTACTGCCCAAAATGATACCGCTCCTGCGCCTCTTACTATCGCCGAACGTCCATACCGCAGAATACTCTGGGAAGATGTTAGCTCGACTAGTGATCGGTTCAGACGAGGAGATCGGTAGTGGCATGTACTATGAAGGGAACAGGCGGATCAAGTCGAGTGACGCGAGTTACGATCAAGATAAACAGGAGGATTTATGGAATTGGACCCTCAGGACCCTGGCAAAGAACGACTCAGAGATATCTCTCTTTGATTTAAAAGATTTGTTGTGATGTTGATTTATCTTTCATAGTTTCTTTTGTATCAATAGCCTGGCTTGAATAAATTGGAATTGAATTATGGTAATTACTTAGCCGTCTCGCATTTTCCATAGCGCAAGCTATGTGAGTATAAATCGAAGAATGCAACATATGGTGACATAGCATTTAAGAATTTTCTTTTGGTGCTTATCAATTCATGATCTGACATGTCTTCAAATTGATAACGCAAACCAGGACCTCTTGGAGGAACGCTCAACGCTAGCCTGATTTGGAATTGAAACCCGACTCCCTCTTATCCGATCTAGATTAGCGTTGCGCGATTCGTATAACTTCAGAACCTTCAGCAGGGATAAATACCCTACTCTTATATTTTGCTCTCATGTCTGACCACTTGTGCGGCATCGTCAGCCGTGGGTCTCGTCTGATTACGTGGTACCCCAAATTTATAAATATAGCCTCCTCCCCCTTCGATGGTCTCAGATTTCGATTCTTTCCATTATCTTTCTGACTCTAATGTTTTCCTGCATAAGACGACCAATTACTTGTAATATCACAAGACTCAGACCTTTTACATATCTGCCCATATACATCCACACTCAATCATTCAGCATGCCCTCAAACAGAGCTGCCTGGCTCACCGAGGCTAAAAAGATCCCCCTCGAGGTCAAAGAAGCTCCTCTCTGGACTCCTAAAGAAAACGAGGTTCTAGTCAAAAACCATGCTGTTGCCATAAACCCCATCGATGGAAGTGTTCAACAGTTTGCCTATCTCCCTCTCGAATACCCATCCATTCTCGGTAGCGATGTTGCCGGAGAAGTCGTCGCTGTTGGACCAAATGTCACCCGTTGGAAGGAAGGTGACCGCATCATTGGTCATGGTTTGGTTCTTTGGGATCTTAAGCCACAGGGTGCAGCGTTTCAGAACTATACCATCGTGACTACCAACATGGCATCTGAGATTCCGGCCAATGTCGCGTTTGAGGATGCGGTTGTGCTTCCTCTTTGCCTCTCGACGGCGTCGACGGGTCTTTTCCACGAAAAGTATCTTGGCTTGCAGCTTCCCACGTTCCCTGCACAGAAGTCCATTGGCAAGACTCTCGTTATCTGGGGTGGTGCATCCTGCGTCGGTAGTAATGCTATCCAGCTTGCCAAAGCAGCAGGCTACGATGTTATTACTACCGCATCGCCTAAGAACTTTGACCACGTCAAGAATTTGGGTGCGGAGGCAGTGTTTGACTACAACTCCGCGACTGTTACCGAGGAAATCCTTGGTGCGCTAAACGGAAAAACTTTGGCTGGTATTTACGACTCCATCGGTTTTTCTGCGACTCAACACTGTCTCGAAATCGCTCAGAAGGCGGATGGTTTCAAGTTTGTGGCCACAACCAAACCTCGTTTTCCGACTCCGCCTGAAGGCATTGAGGTCAAGCACATCCGTGGTGATCTTCTTGTTACGAATTCGCTTGGAAAGTCAATATACGAGGATTTCTTGCCCAAGGCGTTGGAGTCGGGTTCTTATGTGGTGGCGCCAAAGCCAACCATTGTTGGGAAGGGTTTGGAGCATATTCAGGATGGTATTCACGCGTTGATGAAAGGGGTTTCTGCGACTAAGATTGTTGTTACTTTGTGATTGTGTATTGGTCGCGATATACGTTGACCTTCAGTTGTGTCAAAGACCGTTGAATCTTAAGCTGTGAATGTTCTTATCCCTTAATGGTGTCAAATGAGTAGACCAAGTAGAAGAATCGTACAACTACCAGAGAGACATTCGAAATCAATCTCAGTGGCCTGTATGTCGCATCAGCAAAAATATTATTTTGCACACAGAAAAATGCCGAAGAAATCGAACTTACCCGAGCCAGAATCGCAGCCTGTCCAATCCCCATATTCTCTGCTATCCAGTTCAAGCATCTCTTCAAATACTTTTGTGTGGGGTCATCGACAATGCCGAGATGCGAAGCTATGGAGATCGAGTGCATAAGTAGCAATCCGCCTACTGCTCTTCCTGGATTCTTTATCGAAGGGGAAGTATTTATATCATGCTGGAATCTGTGCAGATCCTCAACTAAATGAAAAGGTATTGAAGAAAGCATTCCATCAATCAGAGAAGCCGCAACTCCATGTTCGGCATCCGGGCTTCTACCGTCGTTGAGTGCATTTGACAATTTCAGAATCAAGTCGACTAGAAATAAGCGGGAGGAGCGATGTATGTTCCAAATAGCAGACGTGTAAAGATCAAAGTACGTGTCAACTTTTCCGGGCCAGAGACCTACGTGACACCGAGGTAGATCGTGCTGATCCTCAATGTGGAAAAGAATGCTTGGGTGAAATGACTTTTCTCTAGTCTGCTCCCATGTTGAGAAAGCATGGTCCAGTTCTAGAGCTTCATTTTGTAGTTGATAGAGTGTGTCGTCATTGAAAGCCGGAGTTCCGTTCAGGATGGTATTCACACGTTTGAAGAGCGAACCGAGTGAAAGGAGAAGGTCATCCAATTTCCTAGCATACATTGACGAACCCGGAGTCACGAAAATAGTATCAGTATATTTCTATACATGATTTAGCTTTTGCGCGAAAGGAGAAAGGAATATATAATACCTTGGCTCCTTTGTGTGACAGTGCGGGATGGCCACAATGCATCGCTTCAATCAGATGAAGCGGCGAGTTTTGTATTCGAAGCAAAGCAGCAACACCTCTAGCATGCGTACTATGATAACCTGGGTGCAGTTCATTTCCAACGACAATCTAGTTTCAGAGTTAAGTCCAAGCACTGTAAGCATTGAGAAGAATAGAAGGCGATAATTACTTCGTAAAGCCCTAGAAGCATTGCTACACATAAGGCGTCTTCATCTTTAATCGACCCTGCATCTTGCATTGCAACGGCAAACGTAGATAAGACAGTTTGGTGTAGCACCGCTGCCCTATGTGACAATTGCGGACGATTGAGACTGACTCCGGAGCTTGCATATGCCACAGCTTTGCATGCTATATTTAGCATAGATTCCGGTACAACATTGTGAACCTTTTTTTCAAGGCCTTTCAGGAAACCTTGAGATATACCGGTATTGAAAGAGGAAATGCAATATTCGTGAAAGAATGCTTGCAAAGCATATTGATCGGACTTTTCAACCTCAACTTCCTTGGGACAGAGATCATGCGGGAGCGTCGACATGCCAGGAAAAACTTCTCTCTTTGGTAAAGTACATTTCCTTGCTATTGGCCTCTCTAACACTGAGCCGTGGATTCGTTGCTCTTTACTGCCATATTGACGAATTTGATAGTGGTGAGTGGTTTGCTCATAGCCACCACATGTCCGGTTTGAATTGCGACATCGCAGGCAGGACTTTGTTCACAAGTTAGCTGCGCCATGTCTAATATAATATGTGGCCGGATCCAATTAATAGCTTGATATCCGATTTCTGCAAGCACATGACAGCCAGAAAACGTACTGGGTGAGTCTCATCGCACTACAAGGATCAATGAGTAGACTAGTCAGCTGTTGAAATTATATTCCGAAATAGAATAGTGCAAGTTTATACGGCGAGACAAACTTTCTTTCGGCGTCTTTTGCATGTCAAACAGGCTTTGGAGGGCCCTAAGTTGACCATGTCTGGTTAATTGAGCCAGCGGGGTGTAACGACACTTATAGACTCCAGACTAGTCGTCAAGCGGTCACTACGAGCAACGAGAATTAGAACTGAAGCGAATGGCGCAGAAGAAACGGAGAGAAAGGCCGTACGTCCGTGAGGAGAGTACGAGACCGGAGGAGGGTTCGTGGTAAGTCACAGGGTAGAAGTTGGTAATCGGTTCAGCTTAAGGCGACTTTGCCTGAATCGGTTAGGGCTGACTGTTGGCGGGTTATTTTTCGGCGCGTGGACGAACATGCCGAATAGGGCTAGCGTTGCGCAAGATTGAAGCTTCCCCTTGTAGTAGTTTCAGCCGCGCCTCCAGATATATCCGAGCATTATCAAAACCAGCCAAACCAAATCACCAGCATCTCACTCTTCGGCTGCAGTAGTTCTTTGACTGATGAACTGCAGCCTTCTGAGAAGAATCCTACTCAAACTCATTTTAATCTCCCGCCAGATTGTATGAAATCCTTATCTTGCAAATGTTAGATTGCTGTTCTGATTCCTCTAGCATCAATCGTATATGGTACTCTTGTTCTGGCGCTATTCTTGGACTACGGCGTATTTTCAGGATGGCAAAAAGAAGGCAAAAGGGGAGATAGAACTGAAATAATATACAATATTCGCTGTGTCTTTTCCGCGCTATTTTTGATGTCCTATGTTATATATTATTTCCCACTAGGATAATATGTTCAAAAGAAGAATTGTTTCCTGGCAAAATCGATTTCTTGGAATATCCCCAGATATGGTGTTGGGTACCCATTGTATAGGTGAGATGGCAGTGATATAGTTGCGACTGGTGCGAACACGTTGAAATGAGGCCCCTGACAGGAGAGGGCCACCAAAACCCTTAATACCTAGCGACAACTCTCGGTCGATCGAAGAGATCGCAGAGAGGCCAGCCCAGTACTTATCACTTAGAGAAAGGCAGTACGGAGGATCGATATGCCATCAACCAATGGAATCCATCTATCGACAACTTAGTCTACATCCACGTCAGACTTCACAGTGTAGCGTGGCACAACTTTCGAGCCAAAGTTTGGCGACATGGCTTGGCCAGGCGATGTCCAGGTCAAATTCATTGATTAAGTACATTGAGCACCTAAATAACAGTTCCTTCCAAAATGCCCTGATTATCTTTCACAATTTTGACTTTGGTCTCTCAACTCCAGACTGCATTTGCGAGACCCTAAAGGCTTCGTCGGAAAGCCGTAACATTTCCGTATCTGATCTTTTGCTCCGGTAGTTTCTCCAGAAATTTTCTTCCTCTGTCCACCTGGAGAACCATCTCTGAATCCAGTCAGAGGCAACAGTTGCGCTCCATTCCACATTGTCTAGTACAAGTGTATGAGTTCCCTCTTCTAAAACAACTTTAGCGACCATTCCTTCCTTGACACCTCCACTACCACCGACACCAGTCCCAGTCACATTGAGTTTCGACTCTTGAGTAATGGGTGGTGACAGGTAGCTTTTCCCTCCATATACCCACAACACACTAGGACGAACATAAGGCAGATTTTGAAAGGCGATGTAGCACTCTGGCCGAGAGAATATAAAATTCCGCCACTCGAAATCCCAGTCCGGCAGCAGAAGCCTGTCCAAACCAGCAGACTCCGGCTCGATATTTGGTGTAGTAAAACTCCAGGCTTCTTGATGCTTGGATGTTGTCAAAGTGACAGCAGTTTCAGGCACGCTCGGGTCAGTATTCGGATTGTATAATCGAGTGGGTACAGATCGAAGCCCAAAGCGAAGATATTGATCAATGACACGAGGATCACGTCTACGGAGCGCCTTTCGCAGAGCTCCCTCGGCTTCTTGTCTAGACCTCCATATATCTTTTTTTGAGGCGGCGAATTTGGCAGGATTGGGTCCTAAAAGTCCTTTGTCGAAGATCACCGGCTCATATAAAATTAATGTGGAAAGCAGTCGCGGATGAAGAATGGATAGATGTACGCTTAGACTCTCCCAATTAGTTGATTTGTTGATTTTGAGCACTATGTTCTTGAGTCAACGCGACAGGAACACTTACAGTTGAGCACATCCCATGCTATGTCCAACACCAATAATCGGTCGAGGCATTTCCTCACGAAAGTGGTTGATCATGTGCAACAGGTCCCGAGAATGATCGAACCAATTTACTAAGTGTTTCGTCAGTTGAGTGTCTTACTTGCAGGTGCAAAGAATCTGTGTGGTATTGGAAAGCATACTCGTATCGCCTTGAATATCCTCATTCAGGACGCCGCTCGCCCCCTGATTCGAAACGTCGGCCACCCATATCGCCCGCAAAGCGATGGAATGCTTCTTCAGTTTCATATATAGATCCTCCCACAGCGGTTCGTATAGTTCCTTCTGGCTATCAGTATCACGCAGGTACAAGTATTATAGTAGGTACAAACCTTAGGGAATCCCGTCCCATGAGTTCCAATGATGGTGATTGCATCCTTTGGCACCAGATCGGGCCTATCCTTGGGAATATACTGCTTGACAGCAAGCTGAATTACAGTTTCTTGGGCGCCTTTGATACTGTGGACATATTCGCGAATGTGCTGGCCAGGAAGGACATGTTCCACGATGTTGAACACAGACCCCATCTTGGTATAATGGCTGTGGATTGGTGATGTGGCGTAGTAAAACCCAGGTGTTCGACCAAATATGTGACAACTTTTACGCCGTCCGCAAGACCTTTTTTAGTGAAAAGGAAATGACAGGCTTGAGTAAAAAGAAAATGTGGTGTTGAATCGACTGGCTTTCTAGGCTTTAATACGTGAATGCGCGATTTGGATCTTGGCTTCTCTCTAGAAAAACGCAGTTTCCAGCCTCACGCCAACGGCTCACCCCTTTAGGTATGTAGCGTGTACAAAGGCTTCCCAACTTCGTTGGACTCCACAATCCTAAGCCAACCACAGAGTAGCCAGCTTAGTTCTGTCTCCGAGGGAGGCCTGAAGCGTACGTGGGGTCCAGATTACAAATTTGTTTCTTTCAATCCAAATTTAATTGGTTCGGGGTGCAACAGACCGCGTTCTAGTCCGGATTATGGCTGAGCATGATATCTTGTCGGCGCTAGTCATTGTAGAATTAGTATACGCTATGGCGCCCTAGACCAACCAATAGTTAAGTATCAAAACTATTAATAACTACTACATAGTTAATGTAATCCACAAGCGAGCTGCCACTCTAAGCGAGCCGCCACCTCTTCCTAAATCCATATATAATATTAATTTCAAGTAAATTAACGCATTAATATACCTCTAATTCGCAATAAAAAGTTAAAAGATTTAATTAAGTAAGAAGGCTGAATTTTATTAACTATTTCTAATTTTTAGAATAGTAAAATTTCTATTATTATAGAAATTACTAAGATTTATAATCTTCTATATATAACTCTCTAGAATTAATTATATAATATTTAATAAAAATCTCTTATATATACTAATAACTATAAATTAACTTAATTTAAAGAGAAATTATTTATTAAATAGATACTTAATTTAAATTAATATAGATTATCTCCTTAGCACTTTCTTATATAAGAAATAATAAATATTCTTCTCTTATAATATAAAGATTAATAGATTAGAGAAAACTAGATTATAAATCTTATTAAATACTATCTAGAGATTAATTTAAAGTTTTTATAAAGATATAATTATAAATATATTAAATATAAAGATCTAAAAATAATATAAGAATATTTTAATTATATATAAGCTATTATATCTAAGTATAAAATTCTACTAGAAAATATATTTAATTTTGATAAAATAGGCTTTACTATAAGGCTTTATATAATTATAAAGATTATTACTAGAAATAATTAATATATATAACTAAAGCTTTTATAATCTAAAAATTAAAAATAAGTAACTATAATTAAAGTAATAAATTTAATTAAATAGGCTTTATTTTTATATATAATCTTTAAAATAAAATAAAATATATAATTAAACTAGTTTAAAGATCTTCTAAATAATTAAAGAATTAATATTAGTAAAAATAACTAGACTATAAATTAAATAAAATTAGAATAGTTTAAAACTTATTTTATTTTCTATATTAATAATTATATAATTAAAAGATATTAACTATTAATTCTTAATAATTATAGAAGTTATTTAATAGTAGAATTTAACTATATATACTAAAAATAATATTATTCTAATCTATATACTATTTTATTTTTTATATTTATTATAGCCTCTTAATATTGGTTATTTTATAATTTTAAAATAATATTATAGGTAGCTTATTAAATAATAAATAAAACTTAGATTTAATTATATTAATAAAATAAATTTCTTAATAGCTTTTTTATAGGCTTATATAATAATATATAAAACTTAAATTATTTAAAATAACTTTATAACTACTAGATTAATATTTTTTAATCTAGATTAAGTTATTTAATAGCTTAATATTTAATTAAAAATATTAACTCCTTCTCTAAATTAATTTAATAATATATAATCTTTATACTTATAAACCTTTTAAAATATATATGTCAGAGAAATCAGCACGTCATAGCCAATAGATTAGTTCCCAGCGCTAGTTACGTAAGCCAGGTAAGGAATAAATTTAAGTAGCTTATACACTTAAAAGGAAATTATAGTATAAATCTATATTCTAGTGAAAGAGCTATCTAAATTAGTATTATAGGAATAATAGAACTTTAAGAATAAGAAGCTAGGTATATCTTATATCTAGATATAGCTTTATAGGATCTATAAAAACCTAGAAGCTAGATCCTAGGATATAATAGTATCTAGAATATAGAGTATTAGAGGATTAATATTTTAGATTATTTATAAAATAAAAAATTATATCCTAAGCATAATCTAATTATATTTAAAAACTATTATATCATATTCTAGATATATATAATACTTTTTATTAATATTCACTATATATATAAAGATATTTATTTATTTTCTTAAATAATTTTACTTTACTATTTTAAATTAATTATTTAATCTTAAGTATATTATTACTTTTAGATTATTTATTTTTTATCTTCTTAAATATACTTTTAAGGCCTCACCTCTTTAAAAATAGAATACCATTAAATCTCTATTTAATAAAGACTTATCTAATCTAAACACCTAACAAGCATTAATTTATAATAATTTAAGACCCTTATTTTAAAAAAATCTTATCTAAGAATAGTACTAATAACTATTCTAATAATCTCTATATCTTAGTATATTATTATAGCACTAATAACAACACTTTCTTAATTAATTAATAATAAAGTAACTATTAATAATATTAATATAGTAGTAATAAAAAGAAGAATTAATAAACTAAAAACTAAAATTACTAACTAAAGTATTAATAAACCTAGAAAAATAGAAAAAGTTAAATTATTTATAGAAGAAAAAGAAATACTAAAAACCTTTCTTACTAAACTAAAAATTCACTTTACTAATAATATATTAAGCATTAGAAGTAAAGATAATAAAATAACTATTATCTTAAGCTTTTTAACTAGAGATATAATAAATTAGTTTACATTATATATTATTAAAAGATATAAATATAGAGATGACTAGCTTAGCCTAAAGATAGTAAACTTATTTAGAAGCTTTATATACTTTAAAAAAAAACTATAGCAACTTTACAGAATAGTTAATAAAGAACTAGAAACTATCTATAAAATTAAAAGTATATAGTAATATAAATTAGTAAAAAACTATATCTTAAAGTTTCTATAAATATTAAAATACCTATAGTAGAGTAATCAAAGATTATAAGACTAATTCTATAATAATTTAAAAGATAATATAAAGAATTAAATCTCTTAAATTATCCCTTATCTAGACACGCTAAAGAAAATAATAAAAGCTATATTATAGATTAATATATAGCTATACACACAACACATTAAAAAAAAAGAATCTAACTTTTATAAGAATTAATAATAAGCAAATATACTAAAATAGTAAATAAAAAATAGAGATAAAGATACTATTATACAAATAAACATAACCCTTACTAAGAAGAATAAAGACAAATTAAAAAAAAAAAAGCCTGCTTTAACTATAATATATTAAAACATTTTATATAAAATTATCAAAAAGACAAGAAATCCTAAAGAATAGCTAATTAAAGGAAATAACAAGTTATTATAATAATAATCCAAATAATATCTATTAACAAAAGCAGCACAGATAAAGAAATAGATAATAAATAAAAATATAATAATAACAAACTAAAGAATTTAAACTAGATAATAAAATATAATCTAACATATTCTTAGCTATTTAAAGATCTAATATATCTAAAGTACTAGTATAACACTTATACAGCATACTATAAAGATATATATTAAATATATAGATTTAAAAAGAGAAATATAGATATTACTTAAAAGAAAAAGAAAGGATTAAGAATATTTTTTATATATATAAAAATAAAATCAGGAAATAGAAAGTGCTATTAATAATATTTAAGCATCTATAACTATATATAAAATATTCACCACATATCCTTAAAGAATAAGCAGAGTTATAAGATAATAAAAATATTATTTTAAGAAAAAACTAATAAAATATTAGATAATATTAGTAAAAAAGCTAGATATAAAATAGATTTCTTACTAATCAAATTATTTCATATTTAATTAACAATTTAGGATAATAATAAAGAGGTAATAAATTATAAAAATCTAACTTAATATAGAATAAAAACCCCACTTAGTAAAATAGAAGTATTATAAAAAGTAATATAAATAAATAAAAAAGAAGTCCTAAGCTAAGAAGATAACCTATATAATTATATATCTATAAAAGCAACTTATTAGAAAGAAACTCACTAAATATAAAAAGCCTATATTAAGGATTATAAATATTATTATAAATAGATATATTAAAATTGCCTAATATATAGTAATAATAATAAAATATTAATATATATTTATAAAGATATCTCACTATTAAATAAAATAATAATATATAGTAGATAATTAAAATATATACTTAAATATATTTATATATATTACTTAAATCTCACTAGAACTAGATATTATAAGATTTACTAAATAATCTACTATAATAAAAGCTATAAATATTATAAGAAAAGTAAAAAATTAATAACTAATTCCTATAGATACTAAAGTTAATAAATAAAATAAAACTTAACTATTCTAAAGGAGATATTAGATATAAATATATATATAAAGAAAATAAATATCTATATTACTATCTAATAGATAAAGATAAATATAAAACACTTAAATATATATAATATAATAAGAGAGAATAAGAATTTCTAAAAGATTATATTAATAGATATAATTAATATATTAAAAGATACTACTAATAATTATTAGCTATAGTAACTATATCTAAAAAATAAACTATTATTATTATTATAATAATTAATAGAAAGAAATTATAGATATTACTTAACTTAAGAGTCTTAGAAAACTATCTATAACCTAAAGTTATTATAAAGCTAGAGATTAAGATATAAAAAATAAAAAATAGATTATAATTATTAGAAATAATAAAGAATCTATTAATAAAGAATATAAGATCTAGACTAAACTAATTCTTATAAAATTAAGAAAATATATTATAACACTTAGATTTAGTAAACTAGCTATAGAAAGATATAATACTATTCTAAAAATAATATAGCTATAGATATAGAATCTAATTATTAATTAAATAACTAGAAAAATTATAATTAACTAAGCCCCTTTAGAAATATAGCTAGAAAAGTATAAATAAATTATAAATTTATAGAGAGAATTAGGGAAAAATCTCTTATTAATAGAGTAATAGAAAGGAATTAATCTAAGTAAAGAAAATAATTAGTAGAAAATAATATAAGATTAAAAGAATAGAAATAAATATAATAAAAAACTAAAAAAAAATAAAGAAAATATATTTTAAAAAAATAAGATAGAAATTAAAAAAGTAGTATAAATAAAAGTTAAAAAAGATATTTATTAAATTATTAAAAAAATATTATAACTTTATTAAATTATTTATAAAAAAAGAATATCAATTACTAAAATATCTAAAGGAATATAAAGTATAAATTCTATTAAAACTAGAATTCACACTATTATTAATTAAATAATAGTATAAATTATATAATTAGTTAGAACTTAAAATTAAGTTTATTAAATAATTTCTAATTATAGAATATATTTATAAAGAAAGAGGACTAGCCTTAAATAAATTAATATTTATATTAAAAAAGAATAGAATAGAATTATTAATAATATAAATAAAATATTATATTAAGAATAAAAAAAGATCTTTTATAAGATATAAAAATTATAACTATTTTTAATATTAAATAAGATTACTATAATCTAAAAATAGCTAAAAAGATATTTAAAAAACTATATTTCTAATAAATATAGAATTATTTAAATAGATAGTTATATTAATAGGTCTTAAGAGACTACTAATAGAATTTATATAATTTATAATATATATTCTAATAAAGTATCTAAATATATTTATTATAATATACTTTAATAACATCATTATATACTTAAAGAAGATTAAAAAATATAATAAATATATATAACTAGTAATAATAGAACTTATAAATACTAGATTAATACTTAAGATTAAAAAATATAAATTTAATATAACTACTATTAACTACTTAGAAATAATCTACACACTAAAGGGACTAAAGATATAGCTAAAAAAAGTTATAGTAATTATAAATTAATCTATACCTATAAATATTAAGGAATTATAAGGATTTTTAAGAGTAAATAGATATATTAGATAATATTTATAGAATTATTCTAAAATTACTAGGCCTCTTACTAAGCTTCTAAAAAAAGACTTAAAGTATAAATAGAATAAAAAAAAAAAATATTCTAAAAAATTAAAAAGATAGTTAGAAATACACTAATATTTATATTATATAATCTAGAGAAATTAAATATTATATAACTAAATATATTAAAGTATATATTAGGAATTATTCTTAAATAACTAAAAGATAATAAAAAATTATAATCTATTATCTTCCACTTAAGAAAATTCATAACAGCAGAAAGAAACTATAATATATATAATTAAAATTACTTATAATAGTTAAAATATTTAAGCACTAGAAATATTACTTATAAGAAATTAAGAAAGAAACTCTTATATAAAATAATTATTATAATCTTAAATATTTTATAATAATAAAAGAGTTAGTTAGATAATAAATATAATAAATAAATATCTATTATAGTTTAAATTTAGGATTAAATATATTAAAAGAAAAGAAAATATTATTATAATATATTAATAGAAGATTAGATTATATAATAGATCTTAAATAATTAAAAACTAATATATTATAATAAGATAAAGATAGAATAAAGTATAATATAAAAATAGTACTTACTACTATAGTTATTATTAAAAATAAGAAATTCTATAAGTATATAAAAAAATAATACTATAAGATAAGATACTATAAATAATAATTATATATAAGAAAATAACATTTTAAGATAAATTAATAATCTATAATAGATTAATACTTATACCAAGAGAAATAATTAAGAAAATTATTTAAGAATACTATAACCCACTAATATAAGAACACCAAGGAATTAATAGAATAATTAAAAAGATTTAATAATAATACTTTTTTCTATAAATAAGAAAATTGGTTTCAGATATATTAATTAATATAATAATTATAACTAGAATAAGCTAATTAATTATAAATCCTATAAAAAGATAAACTTACTAAAAATATTAAATATACTATAAAATAATATTATAATAGACTTTATCTAAAGCTTATTAAAATTAAAGAATCCAGTTACTAGACTTTAATATACTAAAATAATAGTTATTATTAATAGACTTATAAAATATATAATTATTAAACTAGTATAAAAAAATATAATAATAGAATAATATACTATACTTATATTATAAGAAGTATTTAGTTAGACTAGATTATTAATAAAAATTATATTAGATAAAGATAAGTTATTTTAATTAAACTATTAATAAATAATTATAAAGAAATATAGAATATAGCATTTATTATTAACAGTAAATTATTAGTAAATAGATAGATCTATAAAAAAGATAATCTAGATAATTAAATAATATTTATAGCATTATTTTAATTAGAATTAAGATAATTAAATAGAAATTCTACTATTAGTATAATTTACTATAAATAATATAAAAAATATCTTAATTAAAGAAGTATCACACTTTACTAATCTTAAAAAATATTTAAGAATAATATAAAAAAATATATTATTCTAGAGAAGATTAGACTTAGTAATAATCTATACTATTTATATATAATAGATATATAATATAATAGCTAAAGATATTACTTAGATAAAAATAAAAATAAAATAATATTATAATAATTAATATAAGGATATACTAATTTTAAAAAAAAAAAAAAAAGTTTACTTATTATAATAAACTACAGGATCGAAAAAATTTAATATTAAAAATAAATAGCCAAGTAATAACTTAATATAATTAAATATAAACTATTTAAAATCACTAAAAAATTTAAAAATAATAATTACTAACTCTAATTACTAAGTAGAATATATATATATCTAATTTTCTATATATTATTACTAGAACTAATAAGAAACCCTAAGAACTTAGAAAATAAAATAAATAATATAGAATATAAAGTTAAAAAAATTCTAGATAAATAATAAAGTAAAAATTAAATTAAATATCTAATTAAATAAAAAGAATATATATTAGAGAAAGATTTATAGAAATCTATTATAAATTTAAATTATTATAAAAAGATTTAGGAGTACCAATTAATAGTTAGTTTAAAAGTAAAAAAGAATTAAGCTAGAAAAAATTATTAATAACTAGACTATTAGTATTATTAGAATTAAATATAATAATAATAAAATTCTATTAATCTTACTCTATTTTAATTTAAATCTTTTTATTACTCTTTTTTATTCCTTTTTAACTAAATACTTATACTCTTTAATCTTTTCTTTCTCCAGCTTTTCTAACTCCTTAATTTCTTTTATATTATAAATAATAAAATCTCTAGTATATCTTTAAAAAAACTTCTTCTACTTCTTTAAATAAAGAAGCTTTACTAGTACCTCTTTCTTATTCTTATCTAGCTTTTTTTAAATAGTAACTAATTTCTTCTACTCTATATCTAAAAAGAATATCTTTAGATTAATACACTTTAAAGAACTATTCATACAAACATACTTACTATAATAATCTAAACCAGCAGCTTTAATATAAATCTTATAAAGATCTACGCAATAGACATATAGAAAAATATTAATAAAATCTTTATTCTTAATATAAGAAATAAGATAGCTTTTCTTTAAGATCTTTAATATAGTCAGCTTAGTACTATAATATAAATATTATTTTAGAAAATAGAAACTAGGACTCACTATTATAAAAAACTTAAACTATTTATTAAGCTATTAGAATACTAGCTTTTAAAAAAGAGGATTATTAGAGAAATTAATATATTATAATTAATAGATTAATTTCTAGCGCTAGTTATATAAGCTAGATAAAAAATAAATTTAAATAACTTATATACTTAAAAAAAAATTATAATATAAATCTATATTCTAATAAAAAAGCTATCTAAATTAATATTATAAAAATAATAAAACTCTAGAAATAAGAAGCTAGATATATCTCATATCTAGATATAACTTTATAAGATCTATAAAAACCTAGAAACTAGATCCTAGAACATAATAGTATCTAGGATATAGAATATTAAAGGATTAATATTTTAGATTATTTATAAAATAAAAAATTATACTCTAGGTATAATCTAATTATATCTAAAAACTATTATATTATATCCTAGATATAATATATAATACTCTCTATTAATATTTACTATATATATAAAGATACTTATTTATCCTTTTAGATAGTTTTACTTTACTATCTTAAATTAACTATTTAATTTTAAGTATACTATTACTCTTAAATCACTTATTATTTATCTTCTTAAATATACTTTCAAGGCCTCACCTCTTCAAAAGCAGAATACCATTAAACCTCTGTTTAGTGAAGACTTATCTGATCTAGACACCTGACAAGCATCAGTTTACAACAATATATTAATTTATATACTAATCAACTATAATTAAGAAATAGATTAATAAGTATATAAAAAGCCTAAATTAAGTAATTAATTAAGTAATAATATATATATTAAAAATATATAAAATAATTATAAATAATCTTCTATTTATATAGAAGGAAAACTATAATTTATAAATAATATATAAAAAAAGAAAATAAAATATTAAAAATTTAAGAAATAGATTATTACTAAATATAAGATTACTAAAGAAGAAGCTAAAATATTTATATAAAACTAGATTAAAATCTCTTAAATTACTATTATTATTCTAGTTAAGCTAGAGCTTCTAGCTTTTTAAAGAGTTATATACTATTAATTTCACTATAATAATTATAGTATTATAGGATATAAATAAACTAATACTCTAGTCGTACTAGTAGTTAAATTTTTATATATAATTTATATATAGTTAAGAAATTGGGATTTGAAATTAGTATTGTGTACAGATTCAGGAAGAGGTGGCAGCTTGCTTGGGGTGGCGGCTCGCTTGTGGATTACGTTAACTAGCGCTTATTACAGTAACTTATAATATATAATACGTCTCTAATCTGTGTCTAGTTCATTTCCCCGAACTATCCAAGGTTAAGATTTGGGGAGAGGGGTAGTTTTTGGAATTATGACAAATTTAGAGATGGTTAAAATGAATTCATAAGTGTTGGTTGCCACGCACTAGTATTACGTTCAGTCAAAAGTACTGGCCAAACCAAGTATTTCTTGTCAACTTCACACCCAGAAGATGATCACGACTTCCCGATTATGGCATCGACAGCGTCCTTGACACAAGTCGGCAAGTCCTTATAGTCCGTACCTAGCATACGCCTTGACTTGCTCACATCATAGCCGTAGTGATTTTCTGGGAAATCGTCCAGAAGCTCTGGAAGCGGAAGCCTATCCCGTAATTCTGGGTACAGCTCGCGGATAATGTCGGCGATGCGTTTGTTGCTGAAAACCCCTCCTACAAGCATGAAGCGCTGACCGCTCGCTTCCGGCAGCTCCATGGCACGGATGTGCGCCTCCGCGACATCACGCACATCAACAAAGAGGTACAAAGGCTCTTTCGGTGCTATCCCATGCCGATTCTTTCCAAAAATGATATCTCGGATGCGATGGTTGCTGGTGTTGAGCGCGTCGAGGCCGGAGTCTGTGGAAACTGGCAACGGCGCCTCGAACGTTGGAAGCAAACCAAAGAAAGTCAAATCTGCAGGTCCGGACATTGTTGGTAAAACCAAAGCCCTTCTGGCGGAGATCTCGGGTATGGGAGTTGAAGAGATCTCTAACGACGCCCAACTGGCGGATATTGGCATTGATTCCCTAATGGGTATGGAGCTGGCTCGTGAACTGGAAGGAATCTTCAAATGCACACTGCCAAGCGATGATTTGATGAACGTGACTGATTTTGCTGAGCTGGTGCAGACCATCAGAAGCACTTTGGGCGTTAGTAACGACGAGGAAATTTCCGATCAAGAAGGATCAGAAGCTAGCTCAAGCGAGTCCTCCTCTACCACATTTACTCCATCAACCACTGCCACTACATCTGTGTCTGGTGCGGAGGACAGTGCCAATGTAAAATCTGTGGATAAGGCACATTCCAGTCGCTACATTGGAGACCTTCAGCTCCCCTCAAGCACAATCATTGAGGCATTTGAAGAGTCGAGGAAGCTCACTGATAATTTCATTGTGAAGTACAGGTGTGCTGGATACATGGAAACTGTTCTTCCAAGACAGACACAACTTTGCGTTGCACTTACCGTTGAAGCATTCGAGCAGTTGGGTTGCGCCATTCGTTCAGCTAAAGCAGGTGACACATTGGCGCACATTCAACATGACCCGCAGCACCAGTGTCTTACAAACTATTTGTACAAGATGTTGGAAGAAGGGGCACGACTCATTGATGCCGATGGCTCGAACATCATTCGCTCAGCGGTTGCACCTCCATCCTAATCGAGCGATGCCATTCTGGAACAACTTTTGCGAGACTTTCCAGACCATGAATGGGCTAACAAATTAACCCATTTTGCTAGTAGCAAGTTAGCACATGTCTTGAAGGGGGAATGTGACGGTATTAAGCTCATCTTTGGAAGCGATGAAGGCAGACGGCTAGTTACTGGGCTTTACGGAGACTCTTTATTGAACAAACTGGCAAACGTGCAAATGCAGGACATTGTCTCTCGAGTTGCTTCAAAAATGCCTAAGGACCAAGGTCCGCTCAGAATTCTTGAACTTGGCGCTGGTACCGGTGATACAACAAGAGGAATGGTTGCATTACTTGCAAAACTGGATGTACCCGTTGAATACACATTTACGGACCTCTCGGGCTCGTTCGTGGCCGCTGCTCGCAAGACCTTTAAGGAGTACCCATTTATGAAGTACAAAGTTCACGATATTGAGAAGAATCCACCGCCAGATCTTATCGGTACGCAACACATTATCATCGCTAGCAATGCAATGCATGCAACCCACAATCTCGAGATTTCTACTGCCAATGTCCGAAAAGCTCTTCGCCCAGATGGCTTCCTTATGATGCTAGAAATGACATCGCCTGTGTTCTGGGTTGATCTTATTTTTGGGCTTTTCGAGGGCTGGTGGCTGTTTGATGACGGCCGTGAACATGCTATTGGACATCAAACGCTTTGGGAACGTATCATGCGCGCTACTGGATATGGTCATATCGACTGGACAGACGGCAATAGTCCGGAACTCGAAATCCAGCGTGTCATAATAGCCCTCGCGTCAGGCCCTCAGTATGACAGGCAAGCAGTAGCCCCTCTGCCACAACCGGAGATTCCACTGCGGCCAGCTGCTGGTCGTAAGGCGGCCGTAGACGGATACGTTCAGAAGTACACCGAGGGTTTCCGTCTTTGGTGAGCCTGCCAAGGGTGCAACTTCTCCTAGCCCTTACGAACAATGTGTCTTGATTACTGGTTCTACAGGAAGCCTAGGCTCCCATTTATTGGCACATGTTGCTGCTCTGCCCAATGTCAAAACAGTTGTGTGCCTCAATCGACGCAGTGGCAGTGACGCAAATGCCCGTCAACAGAAAGCTTTGGAAGAAAGAGGCATCCTTATTGACGCCGCATCGCAATCCAAGCTTCAAGTATTCCAGGCAACCACATCAAAGCCAATGCTCGGTTTGGAAAAGGGTGATTATGAGGAGCTTCTGGGGAAGGCGACACATATCATCCACAATGCGTGGCCAATGACTGGCAAGCGTCCATTGTCCGGACTAGAATCTCAGTTTCAAGTGATGCGCAATCTGATTGAATTTGGGCGTGATATTTCGGCACGAAGGCCGGAAGGGCCAAAAGCCACCTTACAACTCATTTCATCCATTGCAGTGGTCGGAGACTACCCACTTTGGAGCGGTAATGTGGAGGTACCAGAAGAGAGAATGGCTCTTGAATCTGTACTTCCTAATGGTTACGGTGAGGCTAAGTTTGTTTGCGAAAGGATGCTCGATGAAACTCTACACAAATATCCCGAACAATTCCGTGTCATGTCGGTGCGTCCGGGGCAGATTGCTGGTTCAAAGGTAACAGGCTATTGGAACTCGATGGAGCACCTATCATTCTTGTTCAAGTCATCGCAAACAGTCAAAGTGCTTCCAGACTTTAAGGAGACTTGAGCTGGACGCCAGTCGATGATGTTGCTAGCACGTGTAGAGATCTACTCATTTCGGATCGACAACCGTACCCTGTATATCATATTGACAATCCTGTGCGCCAACCATGGAACGAGATGACTCCTCTACTTGCAGAACTACTGGATATCCCTCGTTCTCATATTGTTCCTTTCAAGGAATGGGTCCGTCGAGTACGTACCTTCCCAGGATCGGTCGAGTGGGATAACCCAGCTGCTTTGCTTATTGACTTCTTGGATGATAATTTCCTTCGCATGTCATGCGGTGGTCTTTTACTGAGCACTGCTAAGAGTTGTGAAAATCCACCAACCCTCGCTGCTGTTGGGCCGGTAAGTGTCGAAGTGACTAAGAAGTATATTCATTTCTGGAAGAACTCTGGTTTCTTGCAAATAGCGCGTTATATTCAGTGGTCATGGGTAAAGATTTCGCCCGAGCTGTTTCGCTGCACCTTCTAATTCCTTTCCTTTCATTTCTTTCCTTTTATCAATTGTTTGCTTCGTTATGCTTGTAACTTACTATTATTGCCTATATTATTGTCTGCAATTGACGTCTTTATGGGAGAACACATTTCATATTCCAAATATCTCTTTGTATGACCAATGCCTCTCTTTAGGGGATTTATCGTCAATGTTAATTAGAACGATGTAGTATCAATCATTTTTCATATTATTTGGACTCTGATTTTAGTGGAGTCGTAGGACTGCCATATTTGCCATGGCATAATCGCAGGTTGTTGACTTTCAGGCTTTTTACTAATGTACGAAGGTATTGCCAAATATGGTAGGTAACAGCGTATACAGGAAAAGCTTGAAGAGAATATCTAAATATCTAGCACCATCCTAGTAAACCGCTTCAGGATTTTATGTGAGGTTAATTATCTTTTGGACATCAAGATGCAACTGCCTTGATACCTTTGATATTGACTGGAAATTACTACTACAACAATAGGTTGCATCCGTTGTGGTATGCCTCATTCTCAGCTTTCACCACTGGACCATTCTCTTGACGGCTTTTATCATGGAATGGAATGACACCGATTATAGGAGATTTAATGATTGGAATGGGGGTTTTAGGTATACTCGGCGGATTGGAGAGGCAGGAATGATACAGGCTAACAAATCGCGGTTTGTGTCCACATTTCTTCATTTCTTTTCGCAAAATGAATCTGATATTACCGGATCTTGCAGAGGAATGTAGTATATTATGCGTGTAATGCGATGCTATTTATATTCGCCCAATACGACTGAGTAGTATGAATCCAGTAAGTGTCGGAGTTTTTCCTACGGAGTTTCTTACCATGAAAGCTGAAACAACGATGTCGGCTTCTGACAATCAAGTAGAGCTTTCGTATTCAAAAGTCTAATCTTTGACCAAACTATAATATAGTGCTTAAAGATAACATAATTTTCTAATATCGGATCAACATTAGCGACTTCGGGCTTTGGAACTCGTGTAGTAGCAAATTAACAAGGAGTACGGAGGACACACAGAACAGAGGTTCTGCGTGGATCTTTGTAACATTTGAACTTTTAACCGTATTCAGAAAATATCAAATCACGATAATATTGTTGGTAGCGGACCAAGGACCATAAATTTCAAGAGCCAAGAAGCTTGATGCACCACCATATCCTCCACAAAACCCGATTGATTCCACGACACTCTTTGCATACTTCGCGCACAATGCCCAACCAGGAGTTGGGCCTCGATCTTCCTCGCATTCTATGCCTTCACGGCGGCGGCACCAACGCGCGAATTTTCCGATCTCAATGTCGCGTGATCTTAACACATCTTAAAGGAAAATTCAGACTAGTATTTGCAGAAGCGCCTTTGCAATGCCACGCTGGTCCTGATGTTCTTTCCGTGTACAAGGAATGGGGCCCATTCAAATCATGGATACCGTCAGCACTGGGCTGCCCAGAAATTGATAATCATACCGCTACCGAGCTTTTCAAAGAGGCGATAGACAAAGCCATTGATGAAGATAATGATCTTGGAGCGAGTGGTCCATTGGTTGGATTGTTGGGATTCAGTCAGGGAGCCAAGATGTGTGCGAGTTTACTATATCTTCAACAGTTGCAACAGATGCATAATGTGAACTTGAACAGAAGGCTTGATTTCCGGTTTGGCATTCTGCTGGCGGGTCGCGCGCCGCTCGTGGCTCTCGACATGAATCTCGCCTCTATATATGCTATAGATGAAAATGACTACCAAGAAAACGACTCTGTAGCCATGTTGGTTGATCCCAATGGACGGCCAGTTTTTGCAACGAAAACTTCGCTCAGAAGCAGCAGCTCTATCAACTCACCAAATATTTGCCTGCGAATACCAACAACACATGTCCATGGACTGCGAGACCCCAATCTCTCGTTGCATCGCAAACTACTAGAGGGACACTGTCAGAAAGAATGCACGCGACTGATGGAGTGGGATGGGGACCATCGTGTGCCAATCAAGACCAAAGATGTTACGGAGCTGGTTCAGCACATAATTGCCATGGCTTCAGAGACTGGAGTTGGATATCCATAGATCAGAAACAGACCTTATACCAAATGTTTATTCCTCGCCTGCGATATAGTACTACTTAAATGCTTAATCTTGGTTATGTCGTCAAACTAGCGATAGAGAAACAGTTTCAGTAAGGTATTGTACTCATGATCCATTACGGCTATATATTACTTTGCTAAACAGGCTGAATGCATTTATTGCTCTTTCTCTCCCCGTGTTACCTCATACAATATCTGCATGATCATCCATGCTGTCCATATAGCAACTAACACAGCCTCTGGGTTCATTACTTGTCCTTGCTTCTAGAAAAGCGGTACAATGTTTTTTAAATCACTTTCAAACAACCGGTACATGCAACTTGAGATTCATAGGATACTGGGTTACCATGGGATCGGATTAGAATATTCCTTCTATCGGTCGCAATTCTCCTCCTAAAAATCCTTGTGGTGGATCCCTTCGGTGCGCTTCTGGTACTACGATATCCAGCAATGTTCCTGCCCATGTTCTACATCGGAGTCGTCACCATCTATTTCTACATTCTCAACATCAGTATTCAAAACACGTTTGCAAGTCCGCCTTACAACTTTAGTACTTTGATTGTTGGATTGTTGTACATTCCGTCTTCGTTGGGGTATACCGGCGGTAGTATTATCGGCGGTCGATGGATGGATTATGTGATGCAGCGTGAGGCTAGAAAGGCAAATCGGTATGATGAGAACGGGAAACCGAGAGTATATCCCGAGGAGCGAATGAAGGAGAATACTTGGATTGCAGCTTTACTTCCGGTGGCTGCGTTGTTGTGGTATGGGTGGACCGCGGAACATGGCGTGTATTGGCGCTGCCCAGTAAGTCATCTAGGTCTCCATGAGCCTTTTCCCTGCTAACCTGATAACAGATGATTGCAAGCTTCTTCACCGGCTTCGGAACTATCATCATCATTAGTGTCGGTATCACAATGATCAGTGAATTCATGCCCGGCAACCCTCGAGGGCTGGCAGCATCTGTTTTTATACGTAACGTTCTTGGTGGCAGCTCCGATGCTTAGTTCATTGGGAGATGGATGGACGTTTACCCTTTGGGCATTGGTTGCATTGGCCAGCGCATCGGTGATTTCTGCAATTACAAAGTTTGGTCCTCGGTGGAGGGAGTCTATGGTTACTTCTGGTGTAGTGGCAGCTTTTTAACGGTCTGATCTGCCTGTGTGTTATCTGTTAGTTATAATTAGTGTCTTTCTCTATTAGTAAGAATGTACCATGATATTTGTGTTTTGATATTTGCATGGGTGGTCTATCTAGAGAACTCCAAGACCACATGAATACTTGATAGCAAAAATATACACCTCTTGATACTATTCTCCAGATTGCAATTTGGGATATACTAGTCAAGGCCCAATATAGAGACTATGTTAAGATGAGGAATTTTTATCTAGATACACGACAAAATTCTTCCCTCCATCCCGGCGGCCCCCCGCCCCTTCATTTTCTGAACCTGGAATTTTACAACGTTGCAATGAAACCGGTCTTCACCCCGAAATAATCATAATCTAGCATCAAACTGTTTTATAATCTCATGGACTGTCGCAGCAACCTGATGCGGCCGTGACAGGAAAGGGCTATGACCAGAACCTTCAAGAGTACGAACTATCCATTTTTCGTCACCGCCGGCTTCTTTAATCATGTTGCCTTGTTGCTCAAGTGGGACAATTGCATCAGCTGTACATCTGATATAGCCAAGTTGGCCGGTGTATGTGATATCCTGCCATACTTGAGGCGGCACAGTGCCCATACTAGCCGCCATGCTCTGCGGACGAAGCTCCGTAAGCGCCCACTCAACGCGATCTACTGGCACATCAGGGCTGTAAAACATGCTGGCTGGGTCTTTAACGATAAATAGGCCTTCGGACGGAGTATGGCAACTGAAAAGAGGCAATGCACCGGTGCTGCGGATCAATGCACCTTGGTCCATACCACTGGGAAGGATGAAAGCACTCAAATTAATCAACCCTAATAGCAGGCCATTGCCCTTTTCCGATAACCCTGTGAGAGCAGCGCTACCGACTATACCTCCGTATGAGTGCCCCAGGACAACGACACGCTTCCCTTCATCTATCAGCGATTCCACGACCGATCGCACGTGTGTAACATCATCGAACGGTGTTATACCTGGAACTCCACTGGTGCATGGTAGGTCCACAGTTTCTAGGCTGTATCCAAGAGCCTCAAGCATAGGAGTTTGAAATTTCCAGCACCACGATCCATGCCATGCACCATGCACAAGCACGATAGTCACTTTATCGGTGATTGGCATTGTAGAAAAAGTGAAATAATAACTGAAGCGTTTACCTGAATGAACTGTAAAAGTAGGGAAAGAGATCCAAGAATATCAGGTTTGTCTGGATGTGAATAGACAATTTTTCGGAAACCGGTATATTTCACGAAGAAGAGCACCTTTTACATTTCGGAGATTTTGGGGCTTGCGAGGCAAGAATCCAGCCGCAGAGCTTAATCAGCCCTATCGAGTCGCTAAGACTTGGATGCACGAAGGAGGATATTTTACTGGCCAAGCAGCCACTATTCCCTTCGTTGGTAGCTAGTGTAGCGCTAGTGTATAGTAAGTATGGAGATTAGTCAGTCACCAAGCCTATGTTAACTAAACAAGCAACCTAAATGGAAGATTTCTACAGTAATTTAGTCTGGCCGTTGTTGCCAATCAGACAATAATTAAACAGCTCAATTGAATCTTTTCAATCTACCAAGTCCACTTCAGCGCTAAGCGCAGCAAGTACAGACGTCACGTCACATCCGACAGCAGGGCAACGGGACCAACACTTTCCACAGCCTGGCTGTCTGTGCCCCTCTTCTCAATAGCGTAGCTCGCTTTAATATCTTGGATGAGATCCTCGATTTCGGCCAACAAAGTAGAGACGTCGACGTTATCTCCTCCATCCTCACGTTTCGCTACGGTGTTGGAGACGAAGTTCTTGGTCTGGAGGTCCAATGTTAGCTGATACAGTTTTCTGTTATCTACCTCGTTGTCTTGAGTATAGAGCTTACTGGCTCAGCGTGATGCTGCTGGAGATCATTTTCACTGGATGATGTTGCTAGGACGTTGTCGGCCAGAGCGCTGCCAATGAGGGACAGGAAGGAGAGATTGTAGAATTTCATTCTTGGCTACTTGTAGCAGTGACGAGCTAAGGGGTTTTGTATGTTTTAAGGCGAAAATGCTGGCTGAGTGTTGATTTGCAATCTGGTGGGAATTTCGGTTGCACCTGGGCACTGACTGGATATATCTCTTATATATGTTCGAGATGTCACTCAAAAGTACGTAACAGTCTGCATCAAGCAATCATTGAACGATATTTTACTTTTCTACTTTCAATGACACCATATGTTGGATTTTGGAAGAACAATGAATTGAATCCAGAAGAATGTACACCTGGTCCTATCGCGATCTTACCTAGGGCTTCACCTGGGCACGTGTATGACGACGGAACTGCCTATTCCGGCGGTCCTCATCTTGCCAAACTCGGGCAATACAGCTTGGAAAAAGCTTCCCTCGAGACGTCTACTTGTCTCAAAATTAGTTCTAAGAAACAGCGACGAATTCGACTTTCTGTGGTCGCCGTTTATGGTATGTTTAAATTCTTGCGAGTCATGATTAGGGATCCTGTTTGAATCGTGCGTTGTACTTTGTTGGAATCGATGAATCATCACGACTAAAAAAATGATTACAGCAGAGAGTCGCATTGTGTAGATCTTACAAATTACCTAGGTAGAACCAAGTTCAGTTGGATAAAATAGGATTGATGTATGTAAATGCCTATGATTACACAAAAATATAGAGAGGAACCCGAAATTAGAAACCAACGAACAGTCCGGAAACAATCACAAATTATGAGAATTGTACACGTAATCGAGAGTTGAGATCAAGTGCAAGAGATGTAAGGCCTGAAAAGAAATTTGTGGTTCTGGTTGGCAGTATGTAACAACACTATCTAAAAGTCGAGTCTGGACTAGTCAAAATACAGGATTGTATGAACAATGCACCGAAGTATGTAGAGGTTTATGCATAGAGTTTATCGCTATCAGGTCTGTTTGTCTGACGATTTCGATCTGAATTGCTCTTTGAATTTAGCGCTTGTCGCACGATGAATCCCTTCTCAGACTCAGGACGAGGACGCGCACTATCGCCGTGGTAAATCTCACATCTGAAACGAAGGAATTTATCGCCGCTTTGCCAGATCGTGATGATATCCCCAGTGTAGATTTTGCCATATATTAGCATCTCACTGCCGTTCTCCATTATCGGACCCCGACGAAGTTCAACGTCATTTACCCAGATGCGAGTGCGTGTCTTTGTAGACAGAATCGTCATCACATCTGGAACTTCTCGCCAGTCGGCTCCTTCGGCGATCAACGCTTCCAGACCTGGGCTCCAGAACGTCACTTCAATCGCGTATGCTGGAATACGGGTATCCATGCGATCAGGATAGACGAAGGTCGCCAGAGGCCCACGACCCCAGGAGGTCATGCGACCTTCTAAGCGCAAAGTGAGTTCAAAAATGGACCCAGGAATAGTCACTAATTTACCGAGCAAAGGCCGAGGCTTTAAAAAATTGGATAGTGTCTGGCTCTGGAGAATTCCGCTAGAGATTGTTCTAGTCTCTAATTGTGGATGGTCGAAATAGTCACCGTCTGCGGTCGGCGGTAGTTCGCCAACTATTTCCCGCCCAGTGCGAGCATCGATTGTTACAGCGAGCTCGTCTTGTTTGTTGTCAAGGAAATCACCACTTGACGGGCCTTGGTAAAAGTCACTTCGCGGGGTCGAGCTTTCGCTGGCGGTGTCGGGAAGTGGAAGTTCGATACGGCGATGGAGAGGTAAAGCTTTAGGCGTAACTTCGTTTGCGGGGTGTTTGACCTGTGCTGAGTCTGCGCCTTCCTGATTAGCGGGCGTTACCTCTCGCACGGAACGACTATGGGGCGTGCCAGACTTGTCATCTGCAACTTTAGGATCATTTGAAGAGATAGCATTGGATGACATGTTGAGCTGTCCCACTAGGCTATCAGCCCCTAGGAGACTAGGTGCGGAGCCGGTGAAATCGGGTATGGGGAATGAGTATATTCCAGCTGACAGAACGTCGGCATCCACCTCCATCGACTCACCAGAAGATTGATCACTTTCAATATCAAAGTTGCGAGGGCTTAGACCGCCGAAAATCTCGGAGCTACGCAAAGAAGATGACGTGACTTCTCCGAAAAGTCGATTTGTCGTTGCAGCTTGCAGGTTTGTTGGCACTTCCAGAACCGGAAAGCTGTCAATAGGTGGGAGTGATGGATAATGGATAGAGGTGTCCGCGTTGAGACGCGGGCGTTTTAATAATGTCTCTTGTGAATCATCAATCACAATTTGTTTGTGGTCTCCGTGGTCATTGATTGACAACTGCGAAGCATCCAACTCTTCTTCTACGGCTTCGGTAATTTTGTCGAGCTGGTCATCCCCCAAAGGTGAATTTTGGGAGTCAGGGTACTCATCAATATCAGGCACATTTACAATCCAAGGGTGCCTGAATAATTCCCTTTCGCTGGGACGCTCATGCGGATCTGTACGTAAGAGTCTTGACACAAAATCTATTGCGTCCTCGGAAACTCCCTCCTCACGCAGAAGGTCGTAGTCTGCCTCGGTTGTCATAATCGTACGAAGCATCTGAGCCCCCCTGTCGTCTCCACGTCCGGTATATGGTGGCGAGCCGCAGAGAAGATGGAAAAGAACCGCACCAAGTGACCACATATCAACAGATTGATCGTATGGAGAGGTCCGTGGAGGTCTGATATCATAAAATTAGCCGAGCGATCCAACTCTTATTAAGAAAAGGACATACGGATCACCCTGTCGACGGCGTTTTCTAGCTACGCCCTGCCGATAGTTGTCATATTCGGGATAGACCTCTGGAGCACAGTACAGCAGGGTACCACAGAATGTTTTTAAGAAGGTCTCCTCTTGAACAACCTTTGAAAGGCCAAAGTCAGACAATTTCACTCTCAGAGGGTCGACGGACGCAATGAGAATATTATCCGGCTTAATGTCTCGATGTGTGATTTTGCGCTTGTGTAGATATTGTAAAGCATGTAAAAGCTGCCGAGCGATGCTTTTGACCATATCTTCCGCGATTTTTCCGTTGCTTGCCAGATACGTAGAGAGTTCGCCTCCTGCAACGTATTCCATGATAATGTAAATCCAACGCTCATGTTCATGGTGATCAACATATTGAACAATATTGGGCTGACAAAAGTTAGCATGGGAGGCGTCTCAAGAAAACATTACTTACGTGGCGAAGATCTTTCATAATTCTCATTTCATTATCCACCTTCTGATCAAGAATGCCGTTTTTCATGAAACGGCGTTTGTCGAGTTCTTTGGCAGCATACACAATACCATCTTGCTTGGTTGCCAACTTGTACACAGTTGCAAAAGCGCCCTTTCCGATCTGTCCCGTGACATTGTAGATTGAGCCACCAGTCCAATGCATGCCGTAAGGGTTTCCCAGTGTCCACTGAAGAGCTGCTTGTGGTGGAGGAGCCCTAGCCTGCAGATTTTTTACTTTTGCATTATGCCGACCAACTCGCTCCAGATATGCCATCAGGTTTTGAGTGTACTGTACATGAAAGCCATCTCGAGAAGGAATGCGCACGACAAAACGCACTTCCTTGTTATGCTTGTTGTCCGAGGCAACGATGATGACAGAGCCGTTGACAAGCATACGCGTGGTTTGCGCGTTACGCTTCCAGAGCCGGGTATCATCTACTACCGTGCCATTCGTTGACAAGTCTTGTAGCATCAGGATTCCATCCTCGGTCACAAATATACGAAAATGGATATTGGAAATATGTTTTGATGCTACCTCCGGGCTTAGAAGCACGTCGCATTTGGATGGGTTGCGTCCAAAAACGAAACCCATCGACAAGTCATGAACTGATGATGACATACGGATAGCGATGTCACGAGATGATGAATCTATCGAGTCGAATTGAAACTCATCGCGTTGGAGGATGTGCTGATATCCCTTTGGCTGGCGTGAGGTAGCATCAACCGCCTCATGAGCTGGATGAGAACCAGGGTGTAGAATACAGATGATATCTGACACATCTTGATCTTGCAACCCAGAGTTATGAGAGCCTATACGACGAGGATCTGAGTACGGTTGCGTCGACTCTTGAGTCGGGTTCACTTCCATGGCGGCAGATAGTCGGCAAGTTTGTCAAGAATGATAATCGAAAAGGAGATATCTGGAGCACCGTGAATCTTAAATACTCGAAGCTGAGGGCGGTGCTGAGTCAGGTGAGTGGGAGTGAGGCTTGGGTTTGTATTGGTTGTGGCCTGGCCAGCAGCACCATTGGTAAGGTACCCTTCGTTGTGTAATGGTATTCTTTTGCCAAAAAGAGACTCCGATGACCGCGACCTCGTTTCCAATGGTCCTTTGTCTGAAGCAAACGTGGAGTATCATCAGTTGCTTCCCGCTTTGTAATCCAGAAATTATGAAGCCTTCCCAGGTGTTATGTTGAATATTGATTCTGCTTTGGATTGCGTCTGATGCTTCTCAACTTATCGTTCGCAGCATAATATTTAGGACGATTCTGTTAAAAGATGTGACGGATTATAGTTTAGCTCATGACACTTGCGTAATCTAATAGGGACTTGTATTCACGTCAAAACATTGTCAAAGAAGGCTTTAAAGAGCAGAGTGTTTGTCAGATAAACATACGGAAAAGACCGATGTCCGATTCACTCGCTCAACTTCCCTGCCAGGCGTCCACGAAAGTAAGCGTCCCGGCCCGGATACTGTTTCTCTGGAGATGACCGAAGGCGGGGAGGGATGTGGGTGTCTGGCAGGGTCGCTGTCGTCAGCGCCGTCGTCGTTACCCAAGGAACGCGCGGAGACGAAGAGGGAAAGGCGGTGTTTGTCGTCGATGTGAAGAAGAGACGAAGCTTAACCTCTCGACCGGCTAGCTCGGTCAGTCTGGAGTTTAGATTGGCCTGCAGCAAGATAAATTAATGGCGCTGTTATTATTTATCCGTTCCGCGAGGTCCAGGCATCAACACTCGGAGCCTCAGGCTTGGGCGCCACATAATTGACGCCATATGATTGGCTTCCCCTGGCCAACCGGCGGCTGTTCTCCGCTGGGTCGGCGCGGGTGGTGGGGCGGGATTTGCGGAAACTAAGAGTACTCTGGTATGACCCCCAGAAAGAATATCTTCAAAATGAGCAAGACGCCTTTTCAGATCGAAAGATAAATATATTATAGGTCATGCTGTTAAATAATGACTGTCAATATGGCAGCTACATGTAACTGTCGTTGTCATTATGACTGGCTAGGTTATTTTGATGGTGGGTGCCATCTTGCAGTTCACGTCTTATAGTTTGGCGCAATTGATCGTTGGGCGGGTCGCCAGTGAGTTTATCCATCTGACAGCAGTGCAGTATCCACAAACTGGAGTGATTTACTGACTTTCAGATAGCCGGTCTGGAATGACCGTTGCAGTGCTCCCAACCTGGAATTGAGAGTGTTCTAGATTGTCAACTCGAGGACAAGCTGTTCTGTGGCAGTTGAATATCAACATTCTCCATAGGTATTGCACCATCTGATAGGAAGTAAGAAGTTATCTACTTAATTTGATAAAGTCTTCAGTAATTGCAGTTGATTGTAGAAGGAGACCAGCAGGCACGAGAAAGAAACAATTGAAAGGAGTTGAGGTCTTGGACTCGCCGGGGAGCCTCTCAAGCCCAGATCCGGCTGCGACTGCTTTGTCCTATAATCAAAGGTTTGATTTAGTACAACATAGGTATATGACTGAAGCGAATAGATCTTGATAACGTACCAATGCAAACTGCGGTAAATACTTGGTAGCAAACTTTACTCCGCCTGCTTGACTTCCAATCCAAAGTGACCCAATTGCGCCTGCGAGAATCTTAGCCGCAAGATTCTGGGCATGCTGCGCAGTGTCTGTCCTTGCAACGCCGTCATGATACACACCGTCCTTTTCATGCATGCGTTGATAGATCAGCTCTTCCAATGGCTTGTAGATTGAATCGTCGGGAAGCTTCCAGTCTTCAAAATGTTTCCAGTTCTGAGCATTGCTTCGAACTACACCGTTGACGACAGATAGAGTATTAACTCCAAAGGGTTTTAGCTCGACTCTAAGAGTATCCATAAGGATCTCTAGTGAGCGTTTGGAACCAGCCAAAGCACCTATAATTCAACTTTTTAGTACGCCACATGGTTGCGATGCTTAGAGTAAAGGCTACTCACTGCAGTATGGGATGTTCGCATGCGCTGAAATACTGGAGATGCCAACTATAGTTCCCTTTTTCGCGATCAACAAGGGACCAAACTTTTGTGTGACTTCGAGTGCACCCCAATAATTGGTATCGAACATTTTTTCGCTTGAGCAATGTCAATGTCCAGGGCAGGAGAGTATTGATTAATCGCGGCATTGTTGATCAGATAATCAAGTGTTCCGTTTGTTTCCCTCTTCACTGCCTCGACTGCAGCATCAATGCTGGGGGAAGAAGTCACGTCAAGAGGCAAAAGAGTGACCGAAGGGAGCTGTTCGAGAGATGCCATCTTGGCTAACGTCCGCGCTGTTGCAAAAACCCGAAGACCATGGGATTGAAAGGCCTTAGCTAGGGCAGAGCCGATGCCCCCATCGCTACATCCAGTGATCAGAACCGTCCTTTGTGGCGACATGCCGACTATGGTTTTTATTGCATGTGTCGTGTGGAAATATTTTTTGAATAGCACAAAGTGTACCAGTCGAACTTTTTTCTTCTTCTCAACGGTGAGACTGCTATGGACTGGATTTCACTTGCAGGGTATCATTGGTTGATCCAACTGCTAGAACAATCGAATGCAGGGATTATAAGAAGTGTATATTAGACTGTCAATTACAATTTGGGCCCTGGTGCTGGCGCTAACATTGGAAACTTGTTACAATACCTACGAAATACAAGGTTTATTTAGAAAACATCTTAATATAGAAAACTAGCATGTGATAAAGGACAAAGAAAAAAAAAGGCTAGAAACTATGAAAAGGTGGAGCCCCGGATAGAGCACAGCCAACACCGAAAATCGTATTTGGGATGACTAAAGTCGCAAAGTCGTTTGAGGTGATCCTCCAGAAGTTTACCGCGACTTTTACGAGCGCTCGGAGATGGCGTGGAATCAAAATCATGATTGCAATGTTTGAGGCTATGATCGGAAGATTCATGGATACTTCAATGATTACACGGCTTTTATGTATCCCTACTACCTACATATCCAGCATCCTTTCCTGCGTGTTTAATACTCAATGAAGAACTATACCCATGTCTAAGTACGCGATATTGGCTCACTTGTCGTGCTGATAATCGTGAGCTATCTCGTGTACCCTGGTATACGTCCAAAGTGCTTGAGGAGAGATACGTCCTAGAATGGCTCCTTGTAAAATCTAGTCCTTTCCAGCCTTTCTTTGTGTGTTACTCCGACAGGGATGGCTGACTCGTGATTGCAGAGTAGCCCATGCATACATGCATCGGCGGTTAACTTGTGGCCATGGTCATTCGCCGATGGGGGGAAAATCCATTGAACAGACAAAGGACTCGACGCTGGAACAAAGGACTCGACACTGAGTCTATAAATTAGCCATCCAATAATACGGCCTTAATCTTTGGCGGGTATGGAACAGCTAATGCACCATTCCATACTGCGTGTGACACAGGCATGCGCATAGGATTAGGCGAGAATAACCACGGGCATACTGGGTACGAATCTTCTTGGCCGATACCTTCAGATACGTCCAGCTTATACAGGTTGGCATGTTGGTAAGCAGCCTCAAGAAAGTAACTAAACCCTGCATCATATTTATCCTAGTCTTCTCATCCACATAAAACTCTTTATAGAAGTGGCTAACCAATTTCTATGTTTCATGACAGACGTTGACTCAGAAAGGAAAGTGTTGTTTTACATTTGCATGATCTAGCTGTCTCGCCTCAAACAACGAACGAGGTAGTACCTATATCGATGGTAATTCGCGTATAAAAGCGAGCATCAAACACAAACAGCCTTTCCATGAGCCCTCTGATTCTCTCCTGGTTCCCTGCATAGGAAGAGAGAAGAATGACTACGTCCCTGTCAGACATGTTCAGCTTGTTCTCCTCGTTCCTAGACTTCGGGTGGAATATCTCATCGACGGCCAGCTGTCGCTGCTTTCCTGGAGATGCATGTTGGCCAACGAATGCCCAATGGAATGATTTCAATCGTACTATTGGGGGCAATTTAGTTCATTCTGTCCCATTGGCAGCCATTTGCCACGACGATGATGCATTTTCTCCCTACAAATTCGCAGAATGTACTGCTCTACAGGATAGCTGGTACCTACCAGAAACCCACCTAGCCTCGTCCTCGTCTCCCATGGCATATTTATTTACAAATGATACCTGCAACCCCTTTTCAGCCGCGGATCGTGGTTGTACGCTGGGAAACTTGATCGCTTATGCAGTCAATGCAACTAGTACGAGTGATATTCAACAGACTCTTGCCTTTGTCGAAGAGCATAATGTACGCCTAGTCATTCGAAATACAGGCCATGATTATAATGGGAAATCCACCGGGGCCGGTGCCCTTGGGCTGTGGCTTCATCATCTAGATGAACTGGAATATCTTTCCAAATACCAGTCTGGGTCCTACACGGGGCCTGCTATTAAAGTTGGCGCTGGTGTATCAATTTATGATGCTTACAAGTTTGCTGATGCGAATGATGGTATCATTGTGGGAGGAAATTGTCCTACTGTCTCTCTTGCCGGTGGTTATACTCAGGGTGGAGGCCACGGTCCCCTGGCTTCGAGATATGGCTTAGCAGTCGACCAAGTGCTCGAGTGGGAGGTAGTTACTGCAAATGGACAACTTCTCACAGCATCTCCAACGCAGAATCCCAATCTCTACTGGGCTCTCAGCGGTGGTGGCGGCGGCACATATGGTGTTGTTGTCTCGATGACTGTCAAAGTGCACCCGCAAGAGACTGCCGTCGCAGCAGGAATGTCCTTTGCAATACCAAGTACGTCTACAGGCACAGAGGATTTCTGGGCAGCGGTTACAACGTTCATTCAGTCCTTGCCTAGCATGGTCGATTCCGGCTTGCAAGTCGGATGGACTCTTGCTCCAGGAATTTTCGCCGTTACACCTGCATCTGGTCCGGGATTATCTCAGCAGGAAATCGACGAGCTCTTCCAACCAACAATTTTGCAACTGAACAAAAAAGGGATTCCTTATCAATACAGCTCTCAATCCTTTTCCACTTGGCTGCAGAGCTATGAGGCGTTCAATCTTCCTTCTGCCAATGTGTCCAATGCCATCATCGGTAGTCGACTGATCCCACGTTCTGTCATTGACGAACAAACAGAAGGCTTCATCTCTGCCCTCCAAAGTATTGTTCAGAACAACTTTATCGCGGTCGGCAACTCGATAAATGTCTCCGCTCAAAAGTCATCCAATGTGGCAGTTAATCCATACTGGCGTCAAACGATAGTGCACTTGAGTATCGGCACATTTTTCAACTACCAGGACTTTGCTTCCAACTTGCAGAATCAGGATCTCATGACAAATACGCTTATACCTCTCCTCGCTGAGCTGACTCCGAACGGGGCAGCGTACCTGAACGAAGCTGATTTTCAAGAGCCGGATTGGAAGTGGGTATTTTACGGACCGAATTATGGCTTACTTGATGAGATCAAAAGTCAGTATGATCCATTAGATGTATTCTATGCGTTGGGAGCAGTCGGAAGCGATCGCTGGGAACAGCGGGAGGATGGTAGACTTTGCAGGCTGTAGTAGTTATCTAACTATCATGCATATAGCCATTATAAAGAATCCTGGGTTCAGTAGACATTAGTAATTGCCCAATCATTGATGAAGGAACCATCTGCGGCTATGCTTTGCCTCCGTTATCCTTCGTCAGGTAGAGCTCGCTTCAGCGAAACAGAACATATGAGACATCCTCTTATAGGCTATGTCTGGGCGTGCCCACCGAGAACGAATCATCGCCCTGTCAGAGATAGATGTTACATTCCACTCGGCGAAGTTGTACAGACTAGTCGAGGTCAACTTTCTGCTTCCCTCACCACTACTTTCTGTTCTTACTTGAACATTATTGCAATCCATCACTCCATATATGGATATTCCGTTTTGTGCTTTTCGACTAGATATATGTACAGTCATTTCGCCTACCGCGTGCCATACGGCTTGCTCGTGTCGGCGCTATGTTCAAATTGACCAGTCAACGCTGCTTGGAAAACTTCATCAAGACGTCGCAGAGCTTCCTCGGAGACCTCTGGGATTAGTCAGCATATGGCTTTCTTTGTTTCGTATTGGGCAAAGGGACTCACGGTAGTGGATGATCAGTCTGTTTCCAAGAAGCTGCAAGCCTTTCTCCTTGCCGATCTCTGCCAGATCATTCGTCCCCAGCCCAGATGCCGCAAGGTCCAACCATACCATATTTGTCTCTACCGGATTCCCCAATTTCCCCCCCTTGGAAGTCCACATTTCCGCAGCACGTTTAGCTTTGACGTGGGTACTCTTGAGCTTCCCACCTTGACCATTGGGGTCAGGTCCGAAGGTTTCTTCAACGGCAACCCTGGCCGCAGATGATATCACACCAGCCTGACGGATGCCACCGCCAATCGACTTACGGAACCATCGGGCGCGTTCAATAAACTCTGTCGTTCCGACTATGATACTACCAATGGGTGCTCCAAGGCCTTTGGAAAAGCAAAGACTAACACTGTCGAAGAGGCTGGTATACGCGTCCAAACTGCCTGCACCGGACACAACTGCCTCCCACAATCTAGCGCCGTCCAGATGTACTTTAACATTGTTTGCATGCGCCCATTCGACGATTCTCTTCACTTCGTCTAGTGGCATTACCATTCCGTCGAGAGTATTCTCTAGGCTGATCAACTTGGTAGGGCAGTGGTGGATATTCGTCGGCGCGACAAATTTGGCTTGGAGATCTTCGAGTGTAAGGTACTTGCTGTTGGCTGGTACAATTCCTTGGACAGTAGCCCCAGTCCACATACTGACACCTCCAGCCTCGTAATGCAGGATGTGGGAACGATGATCGCATAGGACGGAGTATGGAGGCTGCGCTAGGTGGGTTCGAATGGCAACCTGATTACCCATGGTACCGGACATGACAAGTAGAGCAGCTTCATGTTTTGTACGCTCCGCGATATACTGTTGTAACGAGTTTGTAGTGGGGTCCTCGTTGAAGACGTCGTCGAGAAGGGAGGCTTGCGTGATCGCTTCGAGCATGGACACTGTCGGCTTGGTCATTGTGTCACCTGATTGCGCACACCTTAGTTCCTATTGCCGATTGATTGCGCCGGGTACACTCACTCCGCAAGTCAAACTCGGCCGCTCCGAGACCTTCCCAGGTATTCGTCTTGCCATTTCCGCCGGCAGACTGCAAGCCCGTAGAACCCATTGTAAACCTGCGCGAGTAGATTGGCTTTGCGACCAACGAGCGGTATCTAGAGCGGGGAAGACGTCGACCAAGTACCAATGCGAGCCTCATAGATTCATATGAGATGTGAGAATACCGTACATGTTCAGTTTGAAGCTTATCGCAAAGCCCGACTGAAGAACAAGCTTATCTCCGCCGGGCTTGGCACGCTCCTTCCGATTGTCTCTCACCGCCTTCGGGCGGCTTGTACCCAAACGGCAACCCGAACTGTGTCGATATTCTTCTGGTTTCCTTGTTTTCCTCGCGTATGCTATTTGCAACCCCTCTCTGATCTTCAGAAGTGCTCTTCTTGTCCTTTGTGCTGCCCAGATGGCGAATCTTCCCGGCTGACACGCAGACCGTTCTCTGGCACCATGAATGTCTCCCATCTCAGCCGCCCATCCATACTCTGTCAGTGCTCCCGGTGCTCAAGCTCCGTGGCAGCTTGCGAAAATGAGTGGGCTAGATTATCGGATACGTACTCGACGGTGACGGGATGGCTGAGCATCGACATGAACCGTATAAACATCTCTTCTGAAAAGAAGCAGATTCCTCAATCATCCGAGCTGGAGTTTGTCCGGGGTCGCGTGGTTCAGGATATTGTATGCAGGCTATGTCATCAGAAACTTGGGGGACTTGTGCATCTTGAGACAGAGTCAGTATAATATCTCGACGAAAAGGATAAGCATGAGCTAATTCAAGCAGAGCGAAAGTATTCTGGAAACTATCCAAAATGTCCTTTCGAGAAATCATATCCATGCGAGAATCGCAACCGCTCTTCGTTGAGGGCTCTCTGTCCTGGCTGCTAGCACCTGTCGAACAAGCCAATGCCCCGAGCGAATCCGCAAGCAATAGGCCCCTGTCCGCAAGCCGTTCAGAAGCAGCACTCAGCCAGACTCTATACAATCAAGGGGCTAGTCTCAATAGGATATCTAATACCGTCGAGGAATTACATGATACCATGTCCGATCTCAAACAATCATTTAAGACTTTACGGCTTGAATTAAATACGACGCCATCAGTACGAAATCCGGAATATCACGGAGATGAGGCTATGCAAATGCTCAGAACAGTCTTGAAGGAATTACAGAACAAGTCTGATGAAATAGAGAAACTGAAGTTGGAGAATGAGTCATTGAAGCTAAAGGCCAAGTATTGGCAGGGCGGGCCAATGGGTAGTGCTCCCATGACGCCGCGTGCTCTTAAGGACGCTACTATGCCTGAAGTGCAGAGTCCGGGTTTCTTGAATGATAGCGGAAAGACGGGGATGATAAGTGGTACTACTCAACTGCAGATCACGCATTCATTCAACAAAGAACATGAACATACGGCTATAGAGCATACTGCAAGCAGTGGGGTTGTTGAATATGACACTGCTCCGGTAAAAGTACCCCTAAAACCCGCTGCTGAAATACTGTCCGAATCACAACGACTGGCACAACGCGAAGGTCTAGCGGTTACATCTGGATCTCGACGTCGAAGAGAATCCGGTGAACCAGCCGCAAAACGGCCACGGCTTGCCCTGACGGAAGACCCAGAAAGCTCCGAGAGCAACGTGGATGTTGAATCCAACCCACGACGCCGAAAACGAGGCAGACCTAGTGGCCGAAAGTCTCTACAGGCAGCTGCCCACATACCATTAGTGACGAATCTGTCCACTGGCACAAATGTAGACGCAGACACAGAGGTACCTATGGCAGAAAACAGACCAATAGAGGCTCCCGATAACGCGGAGACACAACTACGCCGAAAATCCCGAAAAGGTCGATCGCGAACCATCACTTCACAACCGGCTTCGCGACCACCTTCACTATCTCCACGAGTGACCCGCGGCGGCACCAAACTAAATGAAGAGGATACGACTGGATCTACAAAGCCTACCGAAAAACCAACCTTGGAAAATGAACCGCTAAATAGGTCAGGTGGATTCGAAATTGCTGTGAATGTAGCTGAATTAACCCCGGAGAGTGTCGTGAATGAAAATGAACTATTTGCGCTTGTACAGCAGAGAGACGATGGGACGGGGAAGGAAGCGAGTGACGAAAGTGAGCAACGACAAGCCAAAGTCGCTGCCAGGGAGATGATTGTTAAAGCTGCGATGGAACGGGAGGAGGCTATGGCTGACGGGTAGATGATACACTACAGGCAATAGAAAAAAAGTGAAATTATTCCAAACCGGAACGATCATGTGTCGATGCTCGTGTTATTCTATTTAACTGCGGCTTCCTCATAGGGGATTTATGAAGATGGATGATTATTTAACACACATGAACCCACACCCCTCCCTCGCCCTCTCACAAGCCCGTTTGAGCATCTGCTCCTCTCTATCGGTCCACTGAACAGTCAACTCATCCCATTTCTTTTTTGCATTGTTGAATTCATCCCGGTAGGTTTTGTGCATGGCGTGCAGACGTGTTACTTCCCTTGGGTCACCGGTTCCCGAATACACGATGAAGAGGGTGCATGATGGTAGGGAGTCGTAGATACGTTTGATGTTGTGGACTGTTGTGGCGACTGTCGCTGCTAGGGATGATGTGGTGGTTGATGGTGTCGTTGGCGTTGACGAGGGACCAGCAGCAATCTCCTCACCCGGAGGCAAGATCGCAGTTGAGACATTTGCGTTATTAGGGTCGGGTCGCCGATTACACCATCCCCTGGCAACTTCGAGTTCTCTGAGACGCGCCCATGCAAAATCAACACCGTCAGCGGGAATGCTCATCTTCGCCTCCTCGCCGCCGCGAACAGCAACTCTCACGCCCTCGACGACTTCATCATCATTATCACAACCAATCGCAACAGTAGCTTGCGCACCAAATCCTCTTTCAGGACTGCCCCAATCAATAATGGCTCCTGTCCTTCCCTGCGGCTTACCCGTCTTGACCGCTCTCCCCAAGCGACGGAAAATGCTTTCCGTGTTCGCGTCAGACGTCCCCCATCGCTCACCCTTCTCGCACTTTTGTTTTACCAACTCCAAGACAGCGCGGGCATCTTCAATGGAGTCATGGCCTGTTTGGCCTTTTTGAATTTCTCTACCGAGGTATTTCTGGCAGAGCCACTTTAGGGAGCTTTTTAAAGGCGGGCCCCGGGGGTGAGGGTATATAATAGCTGTGTCGATGATGAAGGGGTGTGTTAGTTTCAAGGCTGTGAGGTCGGAGTTTAGGGAATGCCCGACTAGGACGGTACGTGGCGTGAGTAATTCCAGAAGCTCTTTCTGAATGTCTGCAAGCGTGGTCGTAACGGGGTCTAACATCTCTTTGGTAATGCCCGAGAACTGTGTAAGATAGTTGATGATTGGTAGGTCGGGCTTGACAAGTTTATCCATAACCACATCGCCATCCCAATTCACCAAACTAATTCGAGTAAGCTCTGACTTTCCGCCTTCGGTAATACACATTTCGCAATCCAGAGCTAGCACCTCGCGGCCAGCTGTCACGCTTCCTTTTTGCACTTCCGACTCGGGCGGTTCCCCGTCACTCAGAGACTCAACGTGTGTATCTACCCAACCGTGGTCAGCTGTTGTGCCTGCACGTTCTCGTATCCTTTGCTCTGCCTCCTGCTCAGGCTTGGTCTTGAAATATACCGGATGCAAAACATAGTCGTTTTCACGTAACTCAAGTTTTGGCGTAATAAACGCAGTAATCGGTGTGCGTTTCGGCACGAAATGCTTTTCGTTTCGCGGAGGTCGCGGGCCTTTCATCTTGGCCTCTTCTTGTGTCTTTGGTAACTGTGACAGCAGTATAGCTTGTAGCGGGGAATGTACTTTGTTATATTTCGTGTCGCCGGGTGCTTTGACCGGCCAGATGTGAGGGAACATGTCGGCCAACTCTTGAAGAGGTTCGGGCAAGTTTTCCCGGCTGAGGCTTTGGGGATTGAATCGGTGAGATCTGTCTGGCAGCGGCAAGCCTTTCTTCCATCGTTCGAATTCCTCGTCGTGGGAGCTTTTGGAATCTTCGTTTTCGTCCCGGGGTTCGTTTGTCACTGCCGTCTTGTCGTCCAGAGGTATCGAGCCATTGAACATTCCAATTTCAAGGCCAGGGACCATAAGAACAACCACTTTTTTAACATGTCCAGAATGCTTCATCGAAATCCATTGTGGCGCAATTCCATCTGCAAAGCAATACAACAACAGACTTTGGAGGTCTGCGATACGAATGGAAGACTGCAATCTGCCCTCGACATATGTCAATGTGGGATATTTCGTCTTTTCTCCATTTTCGCCCCTCCGCCGCTTCTTGTGAGATACACCACCTACTGCTGTTTCCGCTTTCGTGGTCGTTTCTTCGTCTTCAACCGTTGATGTTGGGGAGGCTGAGTCTTGTAAGCGTGACAATGTCTGGCCAATTCCAAACCCGCCGCCTGAGGAAGGCATTACCGGATCGGCGTAGTCATCGGGGTCGCGTTTTCGCTTGGCGCCATGAGTCATGGTCGCGACTGCTAAAGAAGTTCTTAGAGGCGTAAGAGCGAGTTTAACGCTCTATCGTGTTTGGAGAGGGGATGCGGAGTTGAGTTCACAATTTCGAAATTTAGGCAAGCCGCAGGCCATCTGCGCGATATGATTGGTTTCTTTGACCAGGTGGGAACATCGCCGAACAGCTGCAAGGACTAAGGTTATTCCGGTATTGAGTATTCAGGCCGAAATATGACAATACACGCCTCGTAAACCGCGTCCAGTCATACCCAGCCAATGCATCTTATAAGATTGATAAGACGCTCTTTTTGTCTCCGGCGCGAATACCGACGGTAATCACGCGAACTATGAATTAGTTAGATACGCCCACCCTTTCGTAATATGTAATTGCAATGAACTAAGCTACTCTGCGAAAATGAGTAATCAGAAATTCTGTCGGCCACTGTAGTAATAACATTGTCTGTTCGCTACCTAGCTACACTTCTTAGAGATGGCGTCAGCGCCGTAATAAATCTTTTCCGGCGCCGCTTTTTCTGTCACTCCGCGGGGGTCCTTGGTGGTTTCTCATTGCTGCTTCTACACATTTCCATATTTTCCTTTCTTTTCCCCCTCGATAATCCGTTTAGTAAGCTGTCACGCAGGACAGTCCAGGAGAATAAACACTACTGAATTCTGAGGTGATCATTCTCGTACCTCACAATTCATATCTGGTTCAAGTAACCCCGCCATTATTCCCACTTCGAGCAACCACCATACTACTACAACAGAATGTCGACTCTGCAGGAAATAACCTCTGAATCCGAGTTCGCTCAACACCTCACCTCACTCCCCCCCTCAGCCCTTCTGGTCCTCTCGTTTCACACACCATGGGCCGCGCCATGCACTCAAATGCGCACAATCCTTGAAACTCTCGCCGTAGGATACCCAGCCACATCGCCACCCACAATCTCCTTCGTTAGCGTAAACGCCGAAGAACTCCCCGATATTTCAGAAGAATACGATGTCACTGCTGTGCCGTTCTTGGTTCTGATCCGCGACAAGAAGGTCCTCGAATCAATAAGTGGAAGCGACGCAGTCAAGGTCCGCGACGCGATTGAGCGTCATGCCGGCCAGGCCGCTTCGTCGGTGCCAGGATCTAAATCGACTATTCCACCTGTTCTTAATGCGACTCCCCGCGAGCCAGTGAACTCAGGCGCAGCTACAGATATCCCAGCCGCATCTGGCGCTGCACCAGCTGCCGCCGCAGCTGCAGCACCCGCCGCCTCCGCCGAAGAAACCAAAGAAGCCCTCTTTGCCCGTCTCGCCGAACTCGTCAAGGCCGCCCCCGTCATGCTCTTCATGAAGGGTACGCCTAGCGCCCCCGAGTGCGGTTTCAGTCGTCAACTCGTCGGAATATTGCGCGAGCATGGAGTCAAATATGGATTTTTCAATATTCTAGCGGACGAGGATGTGCGCCAGGGTTTGAAGGAGTTTGCAGATTGGCCTACGTTTCCTCAGTTGTGGGTGCAGGGTGAGCTTGTTGGGGGATTGGATATTGTAAGTCATTTCTCTGCGTGGTGACATGGCCCGCTTTGCTAATTGGGTTCTCGCATACAGGTCAAAGAGGAAATCAGTAACGATCCTGATTTCTTGAAGCCATATGCTGTTCAGCGGCCGACTGCTACGGCTTAGATAGATGCCGCTCGAAATATATAAAATATAGTATACCCCGATAATCCTTCTTTTCGTGTACGTGAGTTGAATAAAATTCTTTAGATTTATGCTTTAGGTTATACACTATGTACCATTATCCGCTTGTTCTCACTGCGATCCAGTGGCGAACTCCCCATTGTTCCTCCTCAAAGTAAACATCTTACTATGCACAGCATCTTCATCCACATAAGCCCCAGCCAACCACCTCTCTCCTGAAGTCGTATCAAACGCGCGTCGCGCATGCAGCACCCGCCTATTTTCAAAGATCACACACTGACCAGGCTCCAACTTGAGCTCAAAGATGCGCTCCACATCCTCGATTCTCTTCTCAAATTCGCGGATGGCAGAGAGGTATTCTTTCATTTTTTGGGACCAATCAGGGGATTCTGATGGGTTGATGTGGTATGGTCCCTGAAAGGGAGGCGAATAGTTGACGTGAGTCAGTGTCCTGTCTTCGGGGGAGGCGGCAGTGTCAGGAACTTCGAGAACAGGGCGCGCAGTTCGGTAATAATTCTCCTTGTGGTCATAGTGATACGGAACTTTGTGGGATGACAAGGTCTGCCACGACTTGCGATCTAGATCCCTCGCTGCGCCGAAGGCATCTACGAATAGCGATTCGCCGCCTTTGCATGAGTTTCGGAGACAATGCAGCAGCTGAAAGCCTGGCGGGTTGTGCATATATAGTAGATCCATGTGGAAGCCAAGATTGACGTTTGTGTACGCGACATTCTTTGCTTTGGGATCGTTGCGTACGTCCCATGTTGAGCCGTAAAAAGTGTTGCGTAGGGGACCCATTCGAGTGGCTATATTAGACACCATTTCGCGTGAGTCCGGGATATTGCTCACAAACAACAGACCGTACAGGGATAATTTGTTGAGGGCTTCACGGAATAGGTCGTCATTTGTCATCCAGTCGTTGTAATCAATCCAGGGTTGATCCCGTTCCATTCCCTTGCGATCCCAGAATATTTGATGCTTGCCTGTTCTGACGGCTCTGTGGTAGAAATAAGCTGATGGGTGTGTGATTTCGTCTGCGGTAAAGCGAGTCACATGTGTTTTATCGTCGTATCCTGCAATATCCTTGTTCCATGATATTTCTAGAACTTCTTTCCCGTCTGTTAATGCGTTTTTGACCCATTGTATTTGGCGAGGAGCGATATCCTTGGGAATATCGCTCGTCCTGAAAGAGCGCTGTTTGGTCTGCGGATCAACGCAGCGGGGGCATTGGCATGCATCGCGCAGTTGGATGTAGTGAACGTCGAGAGTCCGGTTAAACGATTGATTCAAAGAGGTTACTGGAAGTTTGATTGCAGCTTTCGCTTCATAAAGATGGTCCACGAGGCCCTTGTGGTCGTCATTTGTGGCTGAAGCTTCATTTCTAAATTGCCGAGGTTGTGAATATTTCCTGATCCCCCTCGCCCTGGTTGGAAATGATTGGTTTCGGGAAGGAAGGACAGTCTCTGTTATTGTGGTAGATGTCCATAATCGAGCAAGGCTCATACGAGGTTGAAACATGATTGCACCCAGTCAATCGCTCCAGTCTTTGCAATAACAGCTCTTTTCGATCGTAACCCCTCGATCGTGGAGAGATGGAGAAATGCGGAGAGAGATTGGTGGCAGTGATAAGGGTTACCGTGGGGCAGAACAATAACCCTAACCAAGCAGGCGGACTGAAACTTACTCTCTACTTCCTAGATCGCACAAGACAATAATAATATCGACTTTTCTACCGATCATTGTGGACATATCCTGTAAGCCCCAATTTCTATCGCATCAGTTTTCCTTTGCGTTTTCGAGGTTCTATACAAATCTCCTGTTCGGGATAATACTTTAGGGCAAGGGCTTAGGGCAACTCAGAAAATTAATTGCGCCTTACATCCGCTTCGTCATACCAAGGTTGATTGAAGGCGACTGCATTTCTTTTGGCTCAGTGTAAAGCCTTGTTTCGGCAGTTCATCTTCGTTAACTCTGTCTTTATTGTGCAAGTTCATCTACTATGTATACATTGTATAGGTGCTGAATGACCGGGAATTTGTATGTCCGAGCCGACCGAAAGTCGGGCGGAGATGAACTTTCGCGTCTCAAGTTTGTTCTTGTATCAACCAGCCTCAATCGATATCATTGAATCAGTGTATACTCTTCTAAGTTCTGATCAAGTTTTCAGGTGCAATTACGGCCAAGTTGCGTGACATTCTATGGTTGGGAACAGCTGCAGTGTTGATATATAGCTGAATATATCATTCAACTGTCAGGTTCAACGCCCCCCAAAAATGGGTGAAATTGGCGAGCATTTCAAAGATATAAAAGCCCACCGCAAAAGAAAACGTGGCGCTCAACTTGTGAAAGCAAATAAAAAATTGAAACGAAATGGGGAACCACCTCATCGCCGATGCTGGGACTGGATGATAACCACCGGCAACTGCCACTATGCGAAAAACAGATCCTCATTCAAAGAATATCGACGTGTTGGAAAACGAGTTCCGAGTGGCATTATTGAAGGAATTTCGACATTTGTCGCCGGCGTTGGAACTATAGAGCTCAAAGTGCAGACTACTCGTGAAAGGGGTTCGCCTGTACGGACCTTGGTGTTGCGCGATGTGCTTCATATCCCTGAGGCTAATTGTAATGGATTCTCCGTTGCGGTTTATCATACTCTACATGGTGGATCGACAAGTCTTGGTCGCGAACCCTCGGGTACCGATTCAGAGTATCAGCCTCTCTGGTGTAGTGAAGGGTTTAAGGGTCTGAACAAGCTTGTATTGGCGGGCAATCCGCAGGGAGAGTCATATCTGGGCGATGGGATCAAGATGCTCAGTATGCGTATTGGATGCGAAGACCTTGAGGAGATTATCGGTCCAAGGCAGGGGCCGGACGAAGAAGGAAGTGAGGAGCAGTTGCCGGAATATGTATTACCGGACCGCCCCTGTATGGACTGGATAGTTGTGTCCGGCAACTGTCATTACGCCAGGGATAAGTCATTCTTCAAAGACTATCGCGAGGTCGGAGTATCCGCACAAAACTATGCTGCTCTCGCGGATATGGTATATGTTGCTGGAATCGGAACAGTTGAAATAAAAGTACAAGCCCGTCGTGAGGCAGGATCGCCTATCCGGACGCTGGTTTTGAAAAACGTGCTCCATGTGCCAGATGCTATCTGCAACGGATTTGCTTTCATCGAATACCACAAGTTCCACGGAAGAAAAAACACACGCGACCCATCCCAGGGGCTTGATGGGGACGGGCAGGCTCTTTGGTGTAGTGAACCAACCCAAGGAGTAGACCGCAGGCTGGTATTACCTGGACAACCTGGGAGCAAGTTTTCTAGAAATTCTGATCTTCAATCGCCCAACATTTACATTGAAGATGAAGATATGCTCGAAATCACAGGTGGGTCGGATTATTCTGATGATGACGATGTCTGTGATGACGACTCAGCTTTGGAGTTTTTGAAACGGGCTTTTGCTGGTATTTCGGCTCAATAATAAGGACAACTGTTTCTCTTGTCAAGTTTATTCGAAAATATAGGAAGAAAATCTCACCCATATGGACTGATGCCGAGGGACTGACGCCGGGGCTAAAGATTGTTGTTGCTACTCCATAGGCCTTCTAGAATTGCTAGTCTAGGTACAGGCTACGGATCGCGCGTATCTCATCACCTGGGCGAAAATCCTGAATTGGACTTACGTGAGTGGGAATCTGCATCAGAATCAGACGACAAGCTCAACTTTTAAACCGTTCTTGATGGATATCCTGAAATCTAGTAAACCTGACTATGACCGCTATTCTAGAAGCGGCGGCTGCTGAGAAAAGAAACACTCCCTGAAGGAAATGTGCTGAGAGAGTTGAAGACAAGAAGACAGCAGCAGCCTGGAGTACATAGGATAATCGAAGTTAAAAGCAAACTTTTCCTCAATTCAAGTCATTTTGCAGCATATTTCCACTGTCAATCCAATCTCGGACGCTTGTTCCCACCCGAAGTCGGCAGGACACCCTCCATTGGCACAAGTCCGCCCATATCCCAGTCGCTGAATTGGTCAATGGTCCCACGAATACCTCTGGCAACTATTGCCGCTATTGGTGGTGGCACAGCTTGGCTGAAGTAATGATATGAGCCTCGAGGCCCATCATAGAAGACAAAGTCATCGGGGAACCCAAAAATTCGGGCCATCTCTCTGACAGTGAGTAAATCGTTGCGGACTTGATAATGACGATAAAGGTAAGCCTGATATAGATATACACGATATGTTTTGAGTTCGGAAACTTACCAGGATGTAGGTAGAGTGGAGCTCTGAATATTGGTAGCCTAAGTGCCTCTGGTGTGTCCAAAACGACTGGTTGAGTGGCACCAGATACTTGGGTGTGTCCAGTGTTGTGGTTATAAACCGTGTTGTCTTTGTTTGACGAGGTATTTTTACACGTCAGCGCATAAGGGCCATTACTGTGTTCTTTGCGCGGATTCTGGAATGAAAGGTCTCCAATAACATCTCCAAGGCTTTTCCCAAAAGGGGCATGGATATTCCAGTCCCACCGCGGTTCCGCACAGATAGGGGAGGCCAAAATCACAACGAAAGCCTTGTCCAGGAAGAGTCCATACTGTGGAAGTTGAGCCTTATGTATATGAACGGAGTATCGCTTTCCAAGGATGGAGATAATAGTCTGCATGAAGACCGGGAGGATTTGCGGAAGAAGCGCTGTTGCCGGCATGACGCAGGCTAGAAAGTCAAAGTAATTGGCGCCCTGTATGGAGTGGCTCATGATTTGCTGTACTGCCTTCAATGTCTGAAAGTGACCCTCAATCCATAGCTCCATTTTTGTCTCGACCTTGTTTTGGAAATATGGATGATTCGTTCCAATGACAGCCACTTTCGTCGTTCCTGGCTGCAACCAGCTTGGTCGCACCAGTTGTCCATTTGTGATTTGTGCAAGCACCTCATTTTGTACGCCATCATAAACTTCTGCAGACAAATATCTTGCCTAAGGCTCGTAGAATAGACATTAGTTCAAGTAACAAAGGGAATCCGCGCTTATAGAACCAACCTTCCAAGTCATGTCATGTTGCGTATAAAATCCTATGCCAGCAGCTATTTCGTAGCCCGCCTGAGAGAACCCTTCTGCAAGGCCTAGGGTACGTGGCGAAAAATCGACGACCATAGGTTTTTTAATCCAAGCATACTGAGGGATCTTCCAGCGTACGTTGTGTCTCAGTAGGTTGGAACCCAGTGGGGTTATACAGGCAGATCCGTTGCCGACTTTGCTGCGAATCGCCAATCGACAATAGAATCCACTAGCCTCAATATCTCCAAGATTACTATGTCAATAGACGTGATTCATCGTAAGATAAGGGAGGGAACCTTCTCATACCTGCTGGAGCGTCGACTGCTAACTGCACAGGGTCTGCATTAGGTGCTGGCTCGTGCTCAAGGCTTTTAGCTTCCATAATCTTGTTGATGGGAATGATCTCTGCATCCTGTCGTTCTCCCATTGTCTCAAAATCGGTAAAATGTAAGAGTAGTTCCTTTCTGTTAGTAGAACCCGCAGATTTTTTGGTCCAGGAGAATGGACAGGTTGACTCAAGAAATGAGTATCGAGTGGCCAGTAGATAGAATTGAGTCTCGTCAGTCTCATTTTGCTGTTTATAAATGCGGTGAACAAACACAACGCATTCTACCTCTTCTGCTGTTGCAATTTCTGGACGTAATAGAATTTGTGCATACTCGTTCATTATGAATCTGTAGCCACCCAAGTGTGGTAGTGCAAGAAACATGACTGTGGGTAAATCGAGCATCTGGAAAAGTTCCAACATTAGCATGCGTATATCTTTCGGCACGGACGAGGTTGAAGACTTGCTTCAAGATTTCGAGAGACGAAGAATGCATCGAATGTCAACTCAAGCATTTCTTTCTCCCATAATAACAATCCTTGCTCTGTTTCTTGTTCCAATTGAGTTTCGTTAGGTGTTTGCTGAGTCGTCGGTGCGCTATTCGAGACTGGAGCCCATGAAATAACGCCAGGCTGTGGTTGAACGGTGCCAACAGAATCAGACCGTCTCCTCTGTCCGGTCCCGTTTCCTAGCTGAGTTGGCTCTTGAGCATTACCAGGTGATGAATCCATACTCTCATGATCTGAAGATGGCATGTCAAGAAATGATTCTTCAGGTTGGATGTTTCCTTGGCCTTCGTTATGCCGAGCAGCTTGAGAAAGTCCTTTATCCTCTGCAAGTTCATCGGGAGCTTGGACTGCATCAGGTGGCATTCCGAAGAACGCAAGCTCTTCTTCACTCGCTATCATAGGGAAGTACTTTTCTCGTGGATCTAAGTCGGAGAACACAGCCTGCCGAGATGGATGGCGAACCACCATATGGCGACATTCACAGATATTATCCGGCCTATCTGGCGATATTTCAAATCCATTTGTCATATATTGGTCGGTCCCTGCGACGTGAATTTCAATATCAGTAGGTAGAAGAGGTAATATATATAAAATGGGGTTAATATATATACCTTTTTGATGCGATTTGTATAAATATTTGGATCTCTGCTGTGAGCATGTCTGGTCCCGATGGAGAGTCACGCAGTAGGCACCAAATCTGTTTCCTAAAGCTTCTCGTATTAAGTCATTTTCACCATTTGTCCATGAAACAACCAATTTTCGTGATCCATCATATTTCATTGAGATCATTCGGGGCATCTGTTGGAGCTTTTCTCGAACTTTAAGTCGCATCGACCGAGCGAATTCCATAGCTTCGACATGGCTTAATGTAAGAGTCTGAGTGATTTCTTGGACAGCTAGTTCGTATAATTCTTCAATTACATGATCACAGCAAAATGTAGAGTCCGATAAATGCAAATCATGTGCCATAGATATTCGGCAAGGCGCCTTTTCATGAGTGCGGGTGAAGTTAAGCCATTTCTCATGCACCTTAAGAAGCTGCCGTTCTTTATCAAATAGCATGTCGATATCGGTTTCTGCACCACTGACGTACTCCACTCGGACCAGTTCAGTCATTGGATTAAGACCAAGGGAGGCTTTTAGACCATGTTGAATACTTTTAGAGAATACCGTTTCCTGTTCGTCTGATGCAGACGAGTTTCGGAATACGTGAATTCGCTCTTCTTGTGCAGTGTGAACAAGTGAATACTTCCTTAGAATCCTCCACAACTTTGCTGACAATGGAGTTGGCTGTCGCTTCAAGTTTTTCTTGATGACATCAATAGAAATGCTAGAGTAAGGGTCTTCTCTGTCATAGTAGAATCTGGACGCTGCCTGGCTCTTTAGGCGCTCCCAGATAGTCACAGCGGTCGTTCGCAAAATAAGATGGTCAGCACGGCTGACATCTACGCAATCCTGATGATCCTGGAGAAGATCAATATATCTTTGCGTAATCCTATCACCGCAGATGTCTATCGAGTGCTGCCAGATGTGCATCAACATTTTCGCTTCTTCGTCTTCGTTCTTCAATCGCTCCCGGTCACGGTTGGTATGACCCTGAAATAAGTTATAGCCCGCTTGCTGCCTTGTAATGCTCGATCCACTATTTGGCAACAAGAGTCCCTTCAGGTACGTTTTTCCCGCAAAATTCATGTCCAAAATAAGATCCCCATGTGGCGTCTCGATGATGTTGTTGGGGTCCTTTGGACGAGTAATATCCAGTGTCACTTTGATCCATTCTCTAAAGTCTCCCTCTGAAACCTGGTTTCCACCTTTTCCTTTATCAATGAGAATACACACGTCCTCTCCTAAGTCAGCCCTCAGATCACCAGAATGGTTCCGTGTAGCACGTATCTGCCTATCTGGCACTGGACTCAATCTGCAGTACAAAGTGTCATTCAACCCTCGAAATCCGAACGTCCAGTTGTAATTTCTTGAAGTCAGACGGACACGGTGTTTGGCGCGATGTAGAACCAGAGCAGCAACCTTGAGACCTTCGCCATGGGTTCCTGCCATCGCGTTGTTACCGCGCTTTGTACTGCCCCCGAGCTCGAGATTATGGCGTGTCAATTGAGCACGAAAATTTGTCAACTCTACGCTGCCCTGCTTTTGCTTGAAGAGGATGTATCCAAGCAACTGTTTTGGATTTGTCCTGTTGACGAGGAATTGGATTTCATTTTCCGTTTCTTGCATCTCTGTCTTGAACGACCGCTGCGTGAGTCCAAATGTGGCAATTATTGCATCCTTCCTGTTTTAGAATATCGTCAGAATATATCAACATAGGCATACCAAAATTATAGGGTACCACCCACCAGTTCTGATACAGTTCTCTGAAGGCATCTTGTGGCGACCATGTGGGAACGTAATTTCTGGTGATTCCCAATGTATGTGTAGTCGGTCTAAGTTCGTCACGGTCACTGTACTCTCCCAGGTCTAGGGAGAGATCTGATCCTGGAGACATGTTGCTTGGAATAGTAAACATGTCCTGAGCAGGAACAGGTTCGGGAGTTGGTTGCGAGATTGAGGGAAATACTCCTCTGGTTGGTGGTTCACTCTTCATGGTAGAGGAAGAGATAAGGCTTATTGCAGACGATGAATTTGTCAGGAATCAAGGTGGTAAAATTCTAAATCTCGTTGCAATATCTGATTAGCCAGTCCCATCCAGACCGAGGCCTTGCAGCGCCACATACACCCACGGCAGATTTTAGGCTAGCTGATCAGTCTGACAGATATGAGGAGACGGGATGTGAGGTGGTTTTAGAAGAACGAGCATCTCATCACAATCTCACGTTCAATTCTATCTTTGAATCAAAATTCCCGATCGGGAAGGCGCACCTTATCGGGAAGCTGACACGTGATTGGTCGACAGATACGTAATATCTGATGGAGCTAAGGAAGATAAACAAGAAAATTATCTCGTGCCACTCGCTTCTTCATTCTTCAACTTCCTCTTCTGTTCTACGCACCAGACCGTCTCGTAACTGTATACTTTTGGCCACTCAATTGGGAAGTGGATGTATGTCTCCCGGCAGCGAACGACTCAAAGATGAAGGCACACGGACGCAGGTCGTCATCGCTGGTGGTATAGCGGGACTTGTCTCAAGGTATAGCCCTTCTCTCCTAATTATTTCAGCTATAACTGCTAAATAACATCAATTCGCAGGTTCTGCGTCGCTCCCCTGGACGTCGTCAAAATCCGTCTTCAACTCCAAATCCACTCCCTCTCCGACCCTGCATCACATTATGGCCTCAAGGGCCCAGTCTACAAAGGCACACTTCGGACGATGCAGGCCATCGTTAGGGAAGAAGGGATAGCCGTACGCTCACACACGCTACAACTCTCAGCAGCCAACCAAAATTAATGAGAAATAGGGCCTATGGAAAGGAAACATATCCGCTGAACTCCTCTACGTCTGCTACGGCGGCCTCCAATTCACAACCTACCGCACAACAACGCAGTTGCTGCAAGAATTACCCACACGTCTCCCGCCTACAGCCGAGTCGTTTATTTCTGGTGCTGTGGCCGGTGGCATAGCGACGGCGACTACATATCCGCTGGACTTACTACGCACCCGCTTCGCCGCGCAGGGGAAGGATCGCATCTATGCATCCATCATAGGCTCGATACGGGAAATAAACCGTACAGAAGGTCCCCGAGGGTTTTTTCGCGGTTGTTCTGCGGCTGTAGCCCAGATTGTACCATATATGGGCCTCTTCTTCGCTGCCTACGAAACCTTCCGCTTACCACTAGGCGAAATGTCATCCCTTTTACCATTCGGATCCAGCGATGCTGCGGCGGGTGTGTTGGCAAGCGTTATCGCGAAAACTGGCGTCTTTCCACTTGACCTTGTACGGAAAAGACTGCAGGTGCAGGGCCCGCATCGGGCGCGATATGTACATGCCAATATCCCGGAGTATAATGGTGTCATCCAGACCATCTCGGTGATTGTGAGGACGCAAGGAGTGAGGGGTCTGTATCGTGGGTTAACGGTTAGTTTGCTCAAGGCTGCGCCCGCGAGTGCGGTTACGATGTGGACGTATGAGAGGGCGCTAAACATTATGCGCGCGAGGGAGTAAATTTCTTGTGGTGTTTAACTTCTTCGTGTTTTTGTTCTAAACGATGGGATAGATCTGTATTGGGTAGACGGCGTCGGTGGAGTAAAGTGTACGATATCATTTCTTGTAATGCCTATTTGTTGAGATATATTTGCATTTTGGAGGTGAAAAGAATGAATTATATAGGTTGGGAATCATAGTTTCTTCTCATCGAATTTTTTGCTCCAATGATCGAAAAGATTTCACGCTAATAAAGACAGGAATTGTCCCAAGGAACTCGTAAAACAGGGGGATATGTGCGACACCATAATCTATCTAATCTAATTCAATAGACAGACAGAGACAGTGGAAGAATCATCATCTGACGGAAACAAAAGAACTACAAGTTGTGAATTTAGTACTCGGCGTCACCCTCGACGTCCTCCTCAATACCGTCGCTAGCAACCTCCTCGTAATCCTTCTCAAGGGCAGCCAAGTCCTCACGAGCCTCGGAGAATTCGCCCTCCTCCATACCCTCACCAACGTACCAGTGGACGAAAGCACGCTTGGAGTACATGAGATCGAACTTGTGGTCGAGACGGCTCCAGGCCTCGGCAATGGCGGTGGTGTTGGACAACATGCTGACGGAACGGTCGACAGGAGCCAATTCGCCACCAGGAACGCGCATAGGCTTCTGGTAGTTGATTCCAAGCTTGAAGCCAGTGGGGCACCATTCAACGAGGTTGAAGGAGGCCTTGGCCTTGACGGAGGCAATGGCTTGGCTGCAGTCACGGGGAACGACATCGCCGCGGTAGAGAAGAGCAACAGCCATGTACTTTCCGTTGCGAGGGTCACAGACAACCATCTGGTTGTTGGGCTCGAAACACTGGAAGGTGAGATCGCTAACCTTGAAGCTCTCGTGAGAGCTGCGGTTCGCCGAAACGACAGGGGCGTAAGAGATAAGAGGGTAGTGAATACGGGGGTAAGGCACCAAATTGGTCTGGAATTCGTTCAAATCAACGTTAAGGGCACCATCGAAACGAAGGGAAGAGGTGATAGAGCTGACGACCTGAGCGATCAAGCGGTTCAAGTGCTCGAGGCTGGGACGGGGAATGTCCAAGTTACGGCGGCAAATGTCGTAGACAGCTTCGTTGTCAACCAAGAAAGTGCAGTCGGAGTTCTCAATGGTGCTGTGGGTGGAGAGAACGGCGTTGTAGGGCTCGACGACAGCAGTCGAGACACGCGGGGATGGGTAGACGGAGAACTCGAGCTTGCACTTCTTGGCGTAGTCAGTAGCAAGGCGCTCGAGGAGAAGAGCACCGAAACCGGATCCAGTCCCACCACCGAAAGAGTGGAAGATCAAGAAACCCTGAAGGGAGGAGCAGTTGTCTGTAATCTCATGAGTAACAATACTCCCACCACGTTAGGAGGTGTAACGAACCCGTAATGCGGCGGATGCGGTCAACGACGTTGTCGACCAATTCCTTTCCAATTGTGTAGTGACCACGAGCGTCTGTTTCTCTATTAGTCATTTATCCATGCGATCCATCCGCATCGAACGTACAGTTGTTGGCAGCATCCTCCTTGCCACTAATCAACATCTCAGGGTGGAAAAGAGAACGGTAGTCACCGGTGCGGATTTCATCGATGGGCTTGACATGTCAGCTGTCAAATCCAAGTTACCGATCTTGGAAGAATGATGGATATACGTACAGAAGGGTCCAAGTCGACGAAGATGGAGCGAGGAACATATTTGCCGCCGCTGGTCTCGGTGAAGAAAGTGTCGTAGGAACCAGCATCACCAGCATTTTCAGCAGCCTCTGCGTCGATGGTTCCATCGGGCTTAAGGCCATGCTCGAGGAGATAACTGTATGTGTGAGATATCTCTGTTAGATCTTGTTCGGGCACCTCAAGATCGTCGGTGGTACGGGAAGAAGAATGGCGGTGAGGACGTACAGCTCCCAAGCACTGTTACCCAGCTGGGTACCAGCCTGGCCGATGTGAAGATGGCAAATCTAGGATCACAGGGTTAGATATAAGCTTCCAAACAGTGTTTTCAAAGGAGTCAAATATCAAATCGATGAGTGGTAGCATCCATGTTGACGTCGTCCTGAATATTTGAACGGTTCAGGGGACGGGGTACAGTGGGGGAGTAAACAAAGGCTCGCAACACAACATAGACAAAGTGTTAGACTTACCTCACCACGCATTGTGACTGATGGAAGATGGATGAAGATACAAAAGAGAAGGCAAGACCCCAAGTAACCTGTACACGAGCAGGACGAGCAACGGGAGACAAAAAAAGAAGTTGGAAGTGTTGACTGTCGCGGAGGAGTCGCTGGAGGGAAAGAGTCCGTGCCGGGTCGATCGACTAAACCGACTAGGACGAACGCTGCACAGCCAATCAGAATCGTTGTTGACGGAGCTTGGTGCACTAGCTATCTTTTAGGGAGGGAGTGGGCATGGATTGGCCAATCAGACTCCAGATGGCGTTTCCCCTGGCCTGAGGCCCCACCAGAACTCCGTCGGCCTCAGGCTCCGAGTCTACTCTATTTTTCTTGGTCAACCTAGATTTATCCCTAATCTTATTCCCGTGACTATATTTCCCACGTAAACAAGAGGCTGCAAAGCTCAGACCAGAGCTAAATCACCAACACTATCTCGCTTAAGCGGCGACATCCTTTGCGTCGACGACTGGATAGATGATTCCTGGGTTGCATGAGGACAACGGCTGATTGACAACGTTGTTCGCTCTTTCATTGGCTGGAAGCAATTTTTCTATGCTCACCAAGATTTTGACGTGCCCAACCTTAAGAGCTTAAGAGGTGGTTCTGTTTGCGAGCCTGACGCCTCTTCGTGGCAGATTTAAAAAGCGTCCGAGTCGTTCAGATAGTGGCTGTTGGTTAATCAGCCAGGGAAATGCCCACGAATCAACCCTGAACGTCGGTTGGACCGCATTATCTATGGTGTAGCCCAACTGCTGAGGATGTGATTTGTCGTCTATGATACCCTTGTACCCTGGATAAGACTCGCTCAAAAAATACTTGGAGAAATTGGAGGTTCATAATCCCACACTAGATGCCTTGGCCTTTTTATCTCTAATGGCTATAGTACACATCGCCAGGCAGAATTCACCATTTTTTGGTGCTATCACGAGTTTCATATAAGAAAAAGTGAAAGGTATTACGAGACAACAACACCATACCAGCAGAGGCCCAAAACAGCCCCAATAACAATAGCCGCAGCTGGCGGCACACCAAACCATGCACTCTCAGTATACGTCACAGTCGCAACCACCACCCACCAAGGATCCAATGCCAGACTTTGCCCGCTTGTGGTTTCTGGCGTAAGGTATCCGATATTCCACAGACGATAAACAGCCGTAAAGACTAATCCGACAGCTGTAGCATTGAGGCCATGCAAGAGATCAATGACCCATTTGTTTTTGCGCAGAACGCGCCAGAAGCTTTGTACAGCAACTGCCAACGTGATCCCGGGCACGAAGATTCCCAAAAATCCCAGAATTGCACCGAGAACAGTGGGATAAGGGGAAGCGCGTAGTGCGAGCGCTCCGAGATAGACGGCAAAGTTGAAGTTGGGACCGGGCCAGGCTTGGATCATGGCGAGACCGAGGAGGAAGTCTCGACCCGAGACCCAGCCAGGCCCTACCACATAGGAGCGAAGGAGTGGGATGACTACTGGTCCTCCACCAAATATGATGGTGCCAGCAAGATACATGTTGGCGAAAAGGTCCAAAGTGATGTCGGGTGAAGCATTTACACCGCGGCCGACGATAACACCGATGAAGGAGGCTGTGGTATGATTAGTGCTTCCCACATGTTTGGAGACTATAGTATCATCACTTACTAAAGAAAACAACTGCAATAACGACTCCCACACGGACTTTGATAGCGTGACTCTGGTGTAGCTCTGGTTGAGCTTGTCGCGATTCCTGCTCTGACTGCGAGGTGCGCCGTACTTTTGACCCGTCAACTGCTGTCGCTGTGACACTAACATTTCTCCTTTGGATACTACCAGCATCAGTCGGTCCAGCTCTTTCTCTCAAAGGAACACTATTCTCAAGTGGAGCTTCCTCAACCTGCGATTCTAGGTTCGACCTTGTCCGCTTAAGCTTGGATCTCAACTTTCCGATAGTCTGCAGCATCCATCCATACCAGACAACGGCTGCAATACCGCCAATCACCATGAGCACAGGAAAGTACCACAGGGCATTGTAGCACATGCCGGCGCAAGCACCAAAGACGACCAGAATACGGGAAAATTTGTCTTTGATAGCTTTGTCGGCTAGTTGAACAGCTGCAAGGGCAATGATTCCGACTGTTGATGCGTTCATGCCTGAGAGCAGACCATAGACCGGTCCAGGAAGGACTTCGTTAATGTGTTGGACGCCGAGGGCTAGGCCGTACATCGTAATAGCTCCGGGAAGACTGTGGTGGGATCAGTAGTATTCTTGCTTATTGCTTTAAAAGCCCTACCTCCAGATTAAGAACGTTACGACGGCAGGAATGAAGCCGGCACGCAGCAATGCGAGACAAAAAAGCATCTTCGTGCTTCCCGGCCCTGGAAGTGCTTGACATATCGCAAACAACTCTTGGTACTATGATCACTCCATTAGCGCTAACAGAACTATCAGCGTCAGGCCAATTTTGGATAATTGGCGTAAGAAATGGCTTACTGTCTGCTCATCGACCCATTTTTCTCCAGTCTTTCCTTCTACAAATCGCTGATGGAAAATGCGAAAGTGGACTGGCGGACCTCCGAAAGCTGTAAAGCCGAGGTCCCAAGTGCGCAAAAGGACGTCTACAAGACGACTGGTGAGAGATTCTTCGCCATCATTCTCAGATCTTAAAGTCCGTCTTGATCGGTGACGTTGGATCAGAGATTTCAGGCCTGAAAGATTCTGCGCAATTGATGTTGGATGCATTATTCACACTGCTTTTACATACTACTAGTTTCTCCGATACATACAACAGGTGATGTAGAAGGAGCATTCAACAAGCTACAAATACTTGCTTACTTTTCTTTTCTTTTTGTCTTCAATTTATGGTTATCAACTGTAGCCAATGGTAAGCCAAGGATATGTCACGCCTTGAAGCGTGGCATTTAGGCTAAGCTGCTGTCTGTGCGTATGTTGATTTTTCGTTTCCCATTCAGCATTACCCTAATAACCCTCTAACCCCATTATTTGTTGTAGCATGCTTGATCTTCGATGGCCTGGGAAATAGTTTCATCCAAGATAGCCCTAACTATGTAAACACATGGCTTCCCCTTCCCAGATCAAATCAAGGAGTTGCTATTATATGTCAAGACGGATAGGTTGTTGTATGGAAGCGACTATCCGTTTACGCCTGATGGTTGTTCTGGGACTGGCGCATGTGATGACGAACGAAATGAAGACGCTCTGGGATGATGCAGAGAGCGAGATGATTCTGTCGGGGAATGCGAGGAGAATGCTATCTAAGTCTGCGGAGTTTGTCACTTACCCTAACCGAACCGAATCTTTTTTAAGCTTGAACATAGCCCTTAAAACCCTGTCGACTGTCCTGAGGACCCTTGACTGTTACTGTGTACTTACTATGTATGGCGGACATTGAGCACAACTCAGACGGTGGATCATGTTAGAGCAGACGAGCGAATGATAATAGTAATTAGCATGATCGTTGCATCCCATGCATAAGTCGGAGAAGATGGTGTGCTGCGATGGGACAAGAGCCCCAGTGATACGTGGAGTACATACGTACTATGGATGGGGTGTGTTTGCATAAAATGGACAACTCAGTAAATGCCCGGTCGAGCTGCTAGCTGTAATACATACAACTACATAGTAGTAGTGGACCGTTCAATCTGATCAAATAGATCGAACCTATCATTTCTCAGAGCTGACGTGGCCTGTAGCCATACTAGATGCATGGACACTCAAGCCTTCTATACTAGTAATACAAAACAACGTCATAACTTAGTTCCTTTCCCAAAAGATGAAAGACGAGCACCTTACGTGGTGCCCACTGCTAAAGGTGCAAAGAAGTGGACCGGAAGTCCACGGAAGACCAAAAAGGACAAGACAAGCGAGACGCCTAAACCAAGAAAAAGACGAAAAAGAAAAGGAGATGTGGAAAAAGAAATCCGATTGCAATCTACATCCTTGTCTTAACGGTGCAAATCTAAGGTGTGGCGTCCGAAGCGAGCGGTTATTGGTTGTGTACCTATTCATAGCAGCAAGAAATAGTGGTGGCTGATATAGGTCCTGGCAATCATGATAGCTATCCCTACAGCAGCAGCATAATATGAAACGGCCAAATAGAACATGGAAAGGGGATGTTTCAAAATGAAACTACGATATCTACATGTGTGTATGTATATAGTTGTATGCTACGATATATATGGTGCAGGGTAACAGACAAAACAAATGCAGAGACTCTGATTGGTGGAGGACTGGTGTCGCCACGTGATTGGCCGTCTTGTGCCTCAGGCATGATGACGCAGGCTCTGCAGCAGATCGACTGCCAAGAAGCGCCAAGATCATCCGTCGTCGGACGTTTTGCTTTTTCTTTTTTTCTTTTTTGAATGTCCCCCTTTTAAAGATTTATCCATCTGTTCCTGAACATAGAGATGGTGTTGACTGAGGGCATTGGGGCTGGCAATCTACCCATTGAAGATAATTGCCGATGATCTCCAAGAGACACAGTCTAGATTGGCATTTACCCGATGGTTCGCTCGGGATCCAACTGGGGCAGACGCGCAACATGGCTGTCCAGACTCCAGAACAGCACTGAATTCAGTGGAGACACTACGCACAGAGTACACAGTAAAGCTCTGCTCAGTGGTGGCCACTCTCTCAAGTTCAAGCCTATCAGGGATTCGCAGTGGGGGTGTGGGCTTTCATCGGCTCTAGAAGATCTGGACTTCCGAATGATCGCATGAACGTTTGCCTCCTCAGATTTACTTCCTTCTACTTCTTGTATTTTTTTTTCTAATTCCACTTCTTTTTTCTGCTCCATACATATTTCTTTCTGTTTCTTTTGTCATATACTAGGATTGCGGGTTATCACGTCTCGAGCGGGAGCGGTTCTCTCCAGTTTCACCGTACACTCTTGAGTGCATCACATTCGTTTACCCTGTCCATACGCTCTTTTGCTGTAGGTTGTACATAACTTCATAGCAAGAGACATAATAAACTCGCCTGGTCGTTGACCAGACACTCAACCGTCGCAATGTCCACCCCAATACACGAAATCGATGAGCCAAACTATTCCACCGGCAACACTCGTTTCCCTGAAATCGACGAAGACGAAGCGGAATACCGTGGTCGAGATGACCTGCGGCTAGATACGCTAAATGTGACCTCGTCAAATGCAAGGACCGAACCGTCACCATCCGCTGCCCGTGAGCAGGCTCTACGGCTAGACGATGACCTGGCTGTCCTGCAAGCAGAGCGAGTGGTCTCAAACTCACAGCGGAGCGAAGAACACAACAGTGAGGGAACATCATTGCGTGCATCTCGCTCACGAACAGAGCCAGTGGATGAATTTGATATTGCTACAAATCCGCTACACGAAACGGCAGCTATCTACAACGCACCGCAGGATCCTCATACCAGTATAGCGAAAATCCTAAAAAGGATCCATAGTTCCAGTTTTCTTGTTCGGTATTTCTTCTACATTACGCCCTTGACGCTGATTTTGTTGATTCCCCTACTGTTGGGTGCCCTGGTTTTCAAGTCGGCCAATGTTGGAGGCGTACAGTTGTTGTGGTTCTCTGTATGGCTAGAGATCTTCTGGCTAACTCTTTGGGCAGGCAGAGTATGTATATCTCTGGTATCAATAGATGGATGCGCTAACAATATCTAGATCGCTGCGAAATGCTTTCCTCCTATTTTCGGCGTTGTCTCCTCCATTTTCACCAACAACTCCAAAAAATATCGCGACCTTGGCAAAGAGTTGGAATTGCCCTTGACGCTCTTTTTCTGGTGGCTGGGAGTAGAGGTCTCGTTCCTGCCGACCATGATCCACCATCATCTTGATGGCAGTAAATCGGTCAAAGAATGGGAAAACACAATGAACAAAGTTATCGTCTCGATATTTGTTGGCGCCATTCTCAACTTGATTGAAAAGGTCATTATTCAGTTGATTGCCATCAGCTTTCACACCCGTACATACGCCGATAGGATCGAAATCAACAAATTTCAAATTTCGAACCTGACGAAATTATACGCTTATTCACGGGAGATGATTTCGGAAAAGGACGAGGATTTCGAAGACCGTGGCAGTGGGACTCAGTCCGGTACCAAGACGCCGATGAATGTTGCCGGAACGGCTTTGAAAGTTGGCAAAAAGACATTGAACAAGTTCGGAGATATGGCAGGAGCTGTTGCGGGCGACTTTACTGGCAAGAAAATCAATAAGAGCAGCCACCCGCATCAAGTTGTGCTCACTTTGCTCGGTACCAACACGGGTGGACAGGTGTTGGCGCGACGATTGTATCGTACATTTGTCCGTCCTGGATTTGATGTTGTCTTCTCTGGAGATTTGAAATGCGCTTTTGACAATAACGAGGAAGCGGAGGCTGCATTCACCATGTTCGACAAGGATATGAACGGCGACATCTCAATGGAAGAGTTGGAAGCTGTGTGTGTTGAGATTGGTCGTGAAAGGAAATCAATTACTGCATCGTTGAAAGATTTGGACTCCGTCGTGTCGAGATTGGACGGTGTGCTCTTATTTATTGTTACTGTGGTCACGCTGTTGGTCTTTTTGTCATTGATTTCAACCTCCGCTGCTGGTGTGTTAACATCCGCTGGCTCGACTATTCTAGCTCTATCCTGGCTATTCTCTGCGACTGCTCAAGAGTTCTTGCAGTCCGTCATTTTTGTCTTTGTCAAGCATCCGTTTGATGTTGGTGACCGAGTAACTATCTACGGTAACACTGGTGACCTTTTGAAGGGCGATGACTACTTTGTCAAGGAGATTTCCCTCCTGTACACCGAGTTCAAGAAGATGCAGGGTCATGTTGTGCAAGCGCCAAACAGCTACCTCAATACTTTGTTTATTTTGAACCAGCGTCGTTCCGGTGGACTTGCCGAAGCCGTGCCTGTTATCATCAAATACGGAACTACCATCGAACAAATGGAAGCGCTACGACAACGATTGTTAGAGTTCGTGCGCGTAGAGAAGCGCGAGTACCAGCCGAACATTATCACGGAACTACGAGAAGTCACGGAAGCTTTCTCGCTCACTCTCAATGTTGTTTTTTTCTACAAATCCAACTGGCAAAACGAAGGTCTCCGTCTCCAACGACGTAACAAGTTTATATGCATGTTGATGTTATCTATGCAAGAAATCGGCATCGAAGGACCTCGCATGAACCTCCAGGGTGCTCACGTCGACTATCCTTTCCACGTCAACCACCACGGCCAACCACCCAGTTACGCCGCCTCCACCAGACCCGGCCCAAGCCAAAATCAGCCGACCGAGACAATCCTCGAAGAACGTGATCCCAACCTGCCCGAAAACTCCGCATACACATCCAGCAGCACCGCTCCCATGCGCGCCCAGCATTCCATTCTCCGCAAAGGATCCATGACAGCAGCAGCCCGAGCACGCGGAGAATCCCTAAGCCGTCCGGGGCGCCATGTCGACTTTTCCCTCGGCACAAACGCGCTGTCCGCCAACGATCTCATGGGAGACGTCTTTGAAGACCGAAATCCCTCGCGGCTCGAAGAAGTCGTTCGCAACGCCAATCGTGAGGCGATGGAGCGCCGGATCCGAGACGATGCAGCGGCTTCGCGTGAGAGTCTTTCCTCTGCGTCACGGGCTGCTGCTGCTGCTTCATCTGCGTCTGACCATCAGCCGAGAGCATCGATAGAGTCGAGGGGCTCGTTTGCTGCTGGGCGGCCGAGCCATTCATCTTCTACGAGGAGGAGTAATGGTGGTGGGTTCTTATCAAGACTAGGTTCGCATCACAGTCGCGTGCGAAGTACGGATAGTGATGATTTGATGGAGCAGGGTTTGAAGAATCAGTAGCCCGGTAGTTTCAGAGGCCGGAACTTTTGACTGCTGTCTGAGGCGAGTCGGCTTGTCTTGATGACGTTGTTGCATATTTGCATGTTTTCATCATACCCTTCTGTTCCTTTACACATATTTCATTTTGAGATTAGCGTCTTTTATAGATATAGATCGTTTGGTTCGTCTACAGAATCTTGAAAATATCATTTTCCAATAACAACGGCTCTTACCAGACCACAGACCATTGCAGTAGACAAACCGCTATACACCTCCGAGCAATATCAACAAAAGCGGAAGGAGAGTTGACGCGGAACAAACATCCCACCAACGACATCCATATCCGCGATGGATTGGACATGACTTCCGAACCATACATTCCTTGCGCTTTGTTGGTCTGATTACTTGTATACCAGATTAGTAACGAGCCTTATTATACTTTGATAAAGATCAGTTCAGTATTTGTATCGGACCTAAATTATATAATTCTATCGATAGGCGCGTTTACAGTTGATTGTAGCGTATGAACACTTTCGTATTGTTGCTGCCTCGGCGGGACTGGCACATTCTTTTCAGAGGAACTTCGGTATGATTTGACTTTAGCAAGAAATTTCTATGTGCATTACTTTGAAAGAAAAGATTGGCAAGTCTGTGACAACCTGGGACCCTAGGAAAGAGTGTGTATAGAGACTTGATGATCAAGCGTATTTTGGCAGATGCGCTTTTATGTAGTAGCCTCACAAAAATCCAACAACGCGCATCTCCCTGCACTTGGGTTTGCATCACAGCTACCAACCGCCACCTTACTCCTTGAACTGGCCTCATCACATTGGAGCCACGAGATTGGGAACAAAGCTCTTCAGTCTCTTGCACGATGACACGCAAACTAATTTTGACCGTCTACAAATCGCCCCTCTTCCCCAAATCGCCCCTCTTCCCAGCTCACTGGTCCCTCTGGATCCCCAGCCTCGCAGAACCCAATATTGGCAAACGCATTCATGTCACCGGAGACGTATATTCGGGATTTGAGCATGAGTTTGTTAGAGATTACAACCTGGCAAATGATACACGAACTCAAGTCAGCATTTTGCTCGGCGAAGTCGACGACAAACATGTCGTTGATGACGAAGACAGTCCGGATTTGAAGAACGATGGCGAAGAGAGAGATCAGACTCCGAGGGATCGGATTGAAGAGATTGCGCTTGAGATTCCTGCTCCGGCGCCGAGTATGAATTCTGCTTCCACGACCACCACGCAGGATGCGGTAAGAAGTGAAATGACCTTCTCCAGATCTAGAGGATCAGATTTGGGCTAATGCTTACTTATGTTAGGCACCAATTAAGCGAACTCAGATGAGGAATTGTCAGCATTGGCTTGCAGACTTTGTCGCCGAACTTGTGATGAGAAACATTCTACCTGCAAGTGCGAATTCGGTGGTGGAAGGTGCACCGAAAAACTAGTTGCTAAGCTTAGATACCCTCAGCAAGTATATCACAACCATAGCCTATTTATATTTCAAGGACAGACGTAGTTTGTATGTAAACTTCGAGATGCATATATTCCTATTTTCTCTAGGAAAAGAATTAACGTTTACGGAGCCAATATAAACTATCGGATATAAAGTCATTTGCCCATCGCGCAGATGTTTCCTGGTCAAGAAGGTACACGTTATTATCAAAAACAATTTTTAATCAAGATTTGAATCCTGTTCGGTCCTCTCCATGATCAAAACTGGATGTTTGCCCTTGACTTTGAGTGTTTCTCCACCTATCTCGAGATTCATTTTCCATTCCAACTCGTATGTCCGTTTTATATTATAGGTAATGAACGTCGGGACATCAATCCCAGCATGGTCTTGTTGCAGGTTCAGATCAAGTATTTCCCCCAAATCTAATGAGTTTGTGTCTTCATCGATCGGTAGTGTCAAAGAATAACCATCTGATGATAGACCCCTGGCCAATAAGGAGGCTTTCGACAGAAGCCCTTCATCTTTTATCTGTTTCGAATTCTTCGGCTTCATATATTCCGCTAATATGATCTTTGTCATGAATTGGTCATCCCGCACAACAGGAACTGGTCCCAATGCGCCTGAAGCAATGCCCATGATACTGGAGGTTGAACGGAGGGCAATAGTTACTTTTTCTATATTGAGGGTATGGTGGGCTTTTGTGGTGCAATAGGTCGTCTCAGTCCATTGTGGCACTGCTCGTACCTCGAACGGGACATGATATGGATTGCCCCTTTGAAGGACGGAAGGTACGCTTATTTCGAGACAGAATGTGAGACGAGGAGTTTTGGGCGACCTCAACGCCTTGCTGATTTTATGTCCTATAGAAGGTCTGCTGGTGTATAAATCACCAGAATTCAGAGGAGAAGGAGAAGGAGATGCGATGGTAAAAGTCTGTCGAGGATGTAGCTTCGTATCAAAATCAGTGATCGGAAAAGGCGATGATGCGCAACGGATTTGGATTGGCAATCGAGCCACGACGGGTTTGGACGAGCCGGAAGTCATCATGACAGCCTCTAGGTAGTACTCGACAATTGCAGAGCCCGGACGAGGTGAAGTAAAACCGCTTTTGCCAAGCTCAAATGAAGGAGGAATGGCATGCTGGCCAGCATACGACAACGGTAGATATGATGCCTTGCTTAGTGGATGAGATCCCAGAGACTTTGCGTCAGGATGAGTGGGGATATCGATCGCAAACTGCCACTTGTTTTCGCGCTCGTCCGAGCGTGATGTCGTTGGTATATGTGATGCGCCATTGAAAATCTCTTCTCGAACCCCATCTTGGCCGAACAGCTCTACGCTGCCACGGCACTTGTAGGAATCACGGCTGAATAACTTGGTGTGGCATTTGCCGTGGAGGGCAATGCTGATGTTTGTCTCCGTGGTGACCCAACGCGAGGTACGATAAACACAGCCGGTAATCGTTTGGCCAGGGAGGAAGGATCGGGGTGAATCCAAATGGATTGAGAGCTCGGATGTGTTGCAGGCTTCTACCTTCGTCATGGTTTCTACCTGATTTGTAAATAGTCTGAGTATGATGACAGTGGAATATCCTTCTGTTTGAGACTGGAAATTTGACAAACTTGACATCTGGAAGAGCGAGGATAGATAGGCTTAATATATCGCGCAAAAAACCATCTCGCAACCTCGGAGTTAGCTACGAGGGATCGGTATATACAACTCATACTCTAGACCCATCATATTCTAACGTATCTAACGTAATGCCAACTCACGCTCGGAATAGCGCGTCGGAAATAGACCTCAAAGGATCACTTGAGGTTTAGGGACACAATATGTCGGTATAGATATATTGCGTTAAATATCGCAAGTGATAGCCTATTGGTAGTGAATAAATGTCTCGCGCGATTTACATTCCGAGTTAGGGCAACATCTAGCAACTCGGAATAAGAGCTAGTAGTTACTGAGTCGGGATGAGTAAGTAAAGCGAGTTTGTAGCCAATTACAGCTGTTCAATAGTCGGAATTGGTGGGCCCTGAATGTGCACCATGTCGGCATAAGCCTCGAGCCAATCAGATACAGGTACGGCAACCGATGTATACTGCTTAACAGCGAGAGCTTTGGAAATAGTGCATTCTACTTTTCAAATTCGATAAGAGGTGTTCGTTCTGATTAAGTCGGTAAACTTTCGAATGGATTGAAGACATCTCTCAGAGACGTCCCGTCCTAGCTGTCATGATAATCCCACAAATGCATGCATCTTCATAACCAAAGCCGCTTCCTCGAAGCATCTACACAAGATGCGTGCTATCTCTACAGCAGTGGTAAAACGGCATAATTCGTGACCTTATAATCTAAACAGATTGAGCCTGATAAATAGCGTGTTATGAGCTCTATGCTACAAAACCCAGTCTTGTGTATCCATATTCTCTAGCCACAGTCGAAATTCATGGTCTGGACCAGATATTGCAGCACCTATATCGTAATCAAAGTCACCCATAAGCATATAGGTCTGTGGTGCATGTGCACTCTGGCTGTGCTGAAAAGTCTCAGTAGCAGCACTTTTATCTGTATCGAGCCGCCGCATTTCCATTGGAGAGGACTGGTTGTAATGTCGCTCCGACGTCCTCGGAGGATTCAATATCTTATCAAGAATCAGAGTTATTACCTTTTGACCTTTTTCGCAAACGCTTTTATCGCCGAACAACGGGTCCAAGTCACTAAGCTTGTCTGCAAAGATGGATAAATCCTGAATTGTCCGGCTTCGAGGAAGAAGCGGCGCTTTAGGGTAGACCGGAAGTTGTTCCTGTTTTAAAAGCTCTACTGCAAGGATCACCGCACTGCGGACTCCATGTAGTGCTAGGAAATAGGTGAACGAAATTTCCCCTGACATATTGCTGCGCTTATATGATCGCATCACGTCACTCAAAATCGCCTGTGCTGTACGTATTAGATTTTCCGGACCGGCGCCGGCTTTTCGCACCAGTAAGCGGTGCAGGAGAAGTAAATTGGACAGCGGGATAAGCCGGAAAGCAATATGGACGTGCAGATTAGAGATTTCGTGGTCCGGCCCAAAGAGACTATCTTTCAAGCTCGACAGGTACGGCGGCAGAGTCACCCAATGTTCCTCAGCTTTTCTTTGGATGTCGACTGCCTTTTGCCGCACCTCATCCGGAGTATAATTGCCAATTGATAGTTCTAAAATTTCCTCTCTTCTTGCCATAAAGCCAACGGCAGCTCTTATCCATGAGATGTGACGGAGCTGTCCATCTCGATTGTGCCCATACTCATCTAATCGACCAATGGCGGCAGCCAGTTCTTGTGGATCTTTAGAGAAAAGCTGCGAGTCTGTCAAATCTAGCGGCAAATCCAGGTTCATATAGCGATGCGAGAGTCGCGGTGGACGCCCGAGAAAAGTTGATGTGCTGATTTCCGTATCGTATGTAATCACTCGAAGTCGTTTTCGCAGCTCAGCAAGGAAAAAGGGGACTTTATCATCGACCTTGATCTCCTGGTGAAGACCCATTGCAATAATAGCACTGTTTACTTCGGCGCCAAGTCGGTATGAAGCATAGGACGCTTCTCCCTTGGTGTAACTGGTGATGTTATATTGCTCTAGTAGGGCATAAATGAACCCATCATCCAGAGCATCGCATTCTCGGCAGAACCCGAGGCACACATTTGAAACTTCCAACAATTGATCCACTAATAATCGACGATCCAAGTTAAAATCTTTGAAAAATGGATTGGATGATTTGGATAATATTGCATATGTTCCTACATAGTTGGCAATCATTGCGATTGTTGCCCATCGTATGTGCTCGCCTGTGGCAGAGCGGACCCATTGGTTAGCCGTCGTGCTTCCATCAAAGAGCAACGGTGTCGCTGTGTTTCGACACAGCAATTCACATAGTTGCTGTATCTGACTGGGATCCTGACTTGACAATGTCTCGCCATGGAACGCCCACAATTCCGAGAGCCATGGTCTCATGATGAACTCGCCGCAGTGAATGTCTATACATTCAGGACTCTCAAAAAATAGGTCGATTCCACGGTCTATCATTGCCCTGTTTTGCAAAAATGACAGAGCTCGACAGCCGCTGGCGAGTCTTTCGTCCATGATGGGTTTACTGTGGATAGTTGTCTCTTTATCCAGACCGGTAGAGCACACGCCAAGCTGCATCAAATCCTCTGTCATGATTGAAACATGGGAGGTGAACCCCAAAAAACCGTGCTTCTCTGTCGATGTCTCATGATGGTTGGCGAATGGCGGAGCCGAGCCTGCACGCTGCAGTACAAAATTACTCCTGTGATTGTACTCCAAATTGTCGACGACTTCGCCGTGACTGCCTATTTCAGGCTGCTGTGAGATGCTCGGGACGGTATTGCTCGGACCTGGTGATATCGGCACGTCCTTCGCTGCCGTCGTAACTATGGCTTCCTGTGGGTTCTGTTGAACCGTTGTGAGCGGAACTCGGAACAACGTCCTTCAGGGCAAACGAGCATAGCTTACCCGAGTAAGAGGATTCGGGTGATAGTAGCATTCCTCAACACGCCGTCTTTTTATGCATCTACTACAAGGGAGGCTATGATTGCACGCTACTTTTGACTTTCGGCATGGCTCACAAGACGGCATCTTGCGGTTTCGTCGGTATCTATGCATTGGGGATTGATTCGGTTGCATCGGTACCGACTGCCTGGTATCCATGTCGACGACATCAAGCCAGACATGGAAGGAGAGAATAGGACTCTTCGGCGTGATAGCGTCAATAATGCTGGAAAAACGATTCACAAGATAAAATTGAATCGGAATAGGATGATCGAGACTAGAAGAGATGTCCGAAAGCGCCTAATCCTGAATAGGGAAGGTGGTACTGGCTATTCCGACTGCCGACTCGGCCCTTCACCGCTTGGTGTAGTTGAATACTAGGTTATTTTGACCAACCAAACCTTCATCTTTAACACGCTACAATCCATCCAGATGGCTCCAATCGATCTCGCACTCGAATATTTAGAATCCCTAGGTCCAGAAGAAAAGATAAATTACACGCAAATTGCCAAAAAGTTTGGTGTTGACCGTTCAACTCTATCAAGACGACACCGCCAGGTTAGCGGCTCAAAGGAAGATCAATACTCCGCTCAAGCCCTGTTGAGCAAACATAGAACGGAAGTTCTAATCAGCCTGGTGAATGAGCTTGCGAAAAGCGGAGTGCCGCTCTCAAACGCCCGGCTTTCAGAGTTTGCGAAGATACTTGCTGGGAAAGAGCCCGGCAAAAATTGGGCTTCGCGCTGGGTGAAGCAGCATTCGGATAGGCTCATTCCTGTACAAAAACTAGACACCGATGAAAAAATTGAAGCCAGAATAAAGGCTCTCCAGCAGGAACATGAGCAACTGAAATTGGAGAAAGAGATGTTAGAACTTGCGATTTCGCGTTTGAACGATGATGATGAAGAGTAATCTTTCGAAACGAAACTGCTCGATATTTTGTGAAGCATCTGAAGGACATTGGCCAGCTGCGTACTCTTTGGCCGGCATTAGCAAGCGCATGGGCATTTATGTCATTTTTCTCGAGTTCAATTATCCGGTGATCTCCAGTATTTCCATGAAGGGGCCGAACATTGTGTCATCTATCGTCGAAAACAGCATTTGAAACTATTCGTCATTGGACTGTTGGAGAGCTAAGCAATATCTCTAGACAAAGAAGAAATTGTACCGTATAAATGGACCGGAATGTCGTCCTTGACTCGTTGAACACCTTTGGGAAAAAAGAGTTTCTGTTGATAGCATGAAAACAGGGCTTAATGTTGGTTCCCAACACAAAGGCTTTGTCAGTGCTTGCCTTGTACACTTGAAACATTCGGTTACCATATGAACGAATTCGGCCAGAATTGATGGAGCTATCCTAAGGTTCTGCGCCAGTTCATGTTAATATGCGTCTCTATCGTCGACAAAGTAGGGGCATCAATGTCGCCAGGCACATGCATTTAGGAGGCACAGATCTACTCAATTCATCTCGATCATACATATCAAACGATCTCATCAACCATCCAAATACTGAATCCTTGCACAAGAAGTACCTCTATACTTTTACACTTAGAAGAAAGATCAACATGATGCCTCTTCGCGACGACATCAGCCTAGTTGAAGGCTTCATGTATAACCTCCAGAAGACAATTCAACAAAATGGCGATCCGGAAGAAACCAACCACTTACGCGCCGAAGCCCACGTTGACGATTTTATCGCAGCCATGAAATGGGTAAAATATCTCCACGGCCGTGCCCTGGGTCTATCCGAGCAAGCGCGCGACCAAGGCTGGAAGCAATTCCTCGACAGCGTCAACAGCATCATGGTCCATGTCGTGCGTTGGGCATACGAAAATTATCCAGAGGGTTTGATATATGCGAAGATGCGTAGGCAGCGCGGTGGTAGTGTCTGGGACCCGTCAGGGGGGACCGGTAGGGAGGTGTTCGGAATTTATGAATCTTGTAGGGTTGCGTCGCAGCAGGACTGGGCGTGGGCGATCAAGGCGGCAATGGAGTTGGAACTGGTAACAAAGATGCTGTTCAAGCATTGTGAGCAGGTTACGGGGATGATGCATGCGGATTTCATGGCAACAGATATGGCGACGGCTTTGGAGGGGATGTCATTGTAAGCATCGAAGCCATACGCGTTCTTTCGGCTACTTCGGAGCCTTGGGATGTTTTATTAGCTAGATTAAGTGACACTGCGAATAGAAAGTATAATATAATCTGGTTCACATTCTTGACAGCACTTCACGGGGTAGATACCGCAATGAGGCATTTGCTCATTCGGCCGCATCGGTGGATCTGAGTCATACATCATATTCGGCCGAGTGGCAACATTTTTCAATATAAAACAAACCCATATATACGTACATTAAATTAATATATTTGCGTCTGGAATCAAAGTACTAACCCTCAAAGCTGGCAGTCGTATAACTGTTGCATATCAGCATGGCCGCATGCAAGACCAATCAGCCGACCATGGCAGTCTCAAAGCATGATATTGGCTGGAGACGAATCATCCGAAACTTTACTCCGTCGTACGTTTTTCTCTCTCTGCATATTACTAGACTTAATATGCATGGACTGATAATACCAACATAGATGGTTCTCTGTCAACATGGGCACAGGCATAGCTTCCATCCTCCTCAACACCCTCCCCTACAACGGCGCATGGCTCTACTACCTCTCCATCATCATCTTCGTGCTTAACGCCTTACTTTTTAGTGCCTTCTGCGTAATGACTGCGTTGCGCTACATGCTGTATCCCAAGATCTTTACTGCTATGATTCGTCATCCGGTGCAGTCAATGTTCTTGGGGGCATTTCCCATGGGGCTGGCGACAATTATTAATATGTTTGTTTTTGTTTGTGTGCCGGCCTGGGGGAAAGAATGGACGAGGAAGTTCGCCTGGGGACTGTGGATTTTTGATGCTATTGTTTCGGTCGTGGTGGCATTGACGTTACCTGCTCTTTTGTACGCCCTCATATCTCCTTAGATAGTTCATCTCACTCTCACTAACACCTGCAAAGGATGATGCACATGCAAAAATTGGACCTCTCTTCCATGACAGCCGTCTGGCTTTTACCGATTGTTAGCCCCATCGTGGCTGCTGCCTCTGGCGCCGTTGTCGCTGATGTCCTGGTCGACATTAACCCGCAACACGCCCTTTGGACAGTCATCGCCAGCTATGTGCTTTGGGGAATTGGGGTGCCCCTTGCAATGATGGTGACGACGATTTATCTGCAAAGATTGACGCTACACAAGTTGCCACCGAAGACGGTTATTGTGAGCGTATTTTTGCCCTTGGGGCCATTGGGGCAGGGTGGTTATGGGTATGGTCTTCTTTAAACCCGTAGGAAATATAGCAGGGATGAAATTGATGTTGGTTGCAGAATCCAAAAACTGGGCCTCCTCATGCCAACTCTCTTATCAAAAACGCACAATCACACCCTCCCCGCCAGTGCAGGCGACATCTTCTCTGCCCTTGGATTCCTAATTGCATTGATACTCTGGGGATTAGGACTGAGCTGGCTTTTTTTCGCACTTACCTCTATCGTGTATACGCGCAGATTCCCATTCAATATCGGATGGTGGGGGTTTACCTTCCCTCTTGGAGTATTTGCGACGAGTACATGCCAGCTTGGACGGGAGTTGGGCTCGAGATTCTTTCTTGTTCTGGGCAGTGTGAGTTCGTTTCCATTCTTTACTGAAAAAGCGACTGTTGAAAACTGATCATGAATAGATATTTTCCGGCGCTGTTGTTCTGCTCTGGATTCTAGTACTGACGCGTACGGTGATTGGTGCTGTGGAGGGCAAGGTGTTTCATGCGCCTTGTTTGGCTGATTTGGACGTTCCGAGGAGAGAAGATCATGCCGCATAGTCTTATTATCTGCAGATATAGTATAATCATACTAAATGAGAATTCGCCTGAAGAAAGCATGTAGGTAGTAAACACATAACCCTGCAGCCATACATCAAAAATCTTGCACATTGATCAATCGGATCTCACGAAATACATCCGCGAATTCCAAAGCTCTGATTTGATAGTTGCACCAAATCAAAGAAGCCCTTCAAGTTAATAGTTTGAATGGTGATAGGCTAAATGGCTGATACCGGCTGATCAATTGAAACTTTCGGCGTAGGCTACGTTAGCGATCTGGGGTAGGACCACATCTGCTGATTCCTGCATTATTCGCAGACGGCACTTCATACCGTTTATCTTTTGGTTCTGGTCTTTTCTTCTCTCTTTCTGAAATCTCTGAATTTTCAGTCTTTCGTTGAATTCCAAAATCCCGGATTGGGGTGCTCCAACTAACGGAGGAAAAGGACAGGTGGCTTCGGGTCTTCGGCATTTAAAAATATCTACAGTACGGAGTAGTACGACAATGATTCAAGAGTCTTTCTTGATCTGAAAAATCAAAAAACTCTACATATATAGGAGAGTCACTGGTGTGGTCACTAACAAGTCCGCTCTGTGAATGTAGTGTATATGATCAAATATGAGGGCCCTACGCTGTATATCCATGATTTGCAGCCATCTCAACCCCGGAATGGCCTGATGGATAAACACCACTAGCTGAGAATCTTCCCCTCGTCCTGCTGGTGTAGTTAAATAAACTCTAATGTATGTACTACACTTACTACGTAGTAGTGTGAATAGTAAACCGTTCACTTGTGGTACGGATATGCGGGGTTGAAGGGCTTGGAATGCTGATCCAAACAAAGGATGAGAGATGCCCCCATTCTTGATTCCGGAACCCTCTCGCTGGACTCTTGATTGAAGTCTGGAGGAAATCCTTCGGTCCTCGGCCTCATAGGCTCGACCACATCCGGCACGCAGACTAAACTACCTAGATGATGGCCGCATGCACGTCGTAAAAATAAATTAACACGGGCAGACTCAGCGATGACTCCATCCCATGTACATGGGCTTATGTGTGGGCGGGTCTAGCCTATCACTGTCTCGCAGGAGGAAGGGGTCCGGGGCACTGGCCTCAACTGCAGCCATTGGTAGACACAACAAATATGCTTTTGCCTATACTTGGGGGAGGAAATATGACTTTAGTCGCGTCAGTCCGGTGGTGAGTCTAACTGGTCGGTGGTGCGGTCATGCTGCATTGCACCCCATGTATCTTAATTCTTCAGTTATTTATTGTATCTGGATTGTATTGACAACTCACCGCTTTACATCTAGTAAGCTTTGCGCATGACATGCAAATTCTCTGTACACCGTCAAAATATTGAAGTCATCACATGGCGCCGGGTTGCCTCTGAGGCGGCGTTCCAGACAAATGGTCGTTTGAGAGACAAGGGGTGCTCTATGTTGTGTTCTTGATGGCGGCGAGTCATTTAGTAATAAAGAAAAGAAGGTCGAGAAGCATACGTACTTGACTGCCTGAGATTCCAGGCATCGTCTTGGCACTTTGTCACGCTCCTTCCCTTCGTACGTGGTAAACTTAAGTTCCTTCCCGCCCGTCGCGACTCGGCCTGTGCCTTCCCGTAGCTTTTCTTATCCTGCGACGACCAGCAACTTCTTTTTTGGCCTGACCATTCAACTTTTATTTGACTCTTACACTACATCGTCCTTTATACAAAGAGCCCTTCCTAGAGAATCTCACTCTGCATCGATTCTCTGCCCTTCCCTACACGTACTCTTTATCGTCGCTCCACTATCGATCGACCCGCGACTTATCTGCAATCCCCACCCGCGCTGCTGCAACAATTACTTTCCACCAGGTGACTGCCTGCCAACTTCGTCCTCGTTTCGTCCGTCAACCCGCCAATTTTCCAACCTCACCTTACTGGACAGCGAGATCTCACTGCTATCCTATCTGGAGGGCGTGTTGCCCTCTACGACATTTTCCTGCAGTCGGATAATTGCTCTCCAACGGCATTGACGCTCGCGTTCCCCGCCATGGATTGTTGATCTCACAGGCGAGGCCACAGCTGCTCACGGGTAGCCGATCTGCCTGGCAGTCGGTCCGGCTTTGCTTGGTACCCTGCTTTGGCTTGACAATTTCATCATAAAGAAGAGAAAGCTATCGCCGGTCTTAGGGCCAATTCTGTACCCGCCCGTGTCAACCCGTTGGCTATTCCGGCAGGACAGACGACACCATGGCAGGAAACACCATAAACGCGTCTCAATTCCTAGCTCCACCGACTGTGGCTGCGTTAAGAGAGGAGGCACGAACCCCGAGCCATCACCGGATGGCAATGGATCGCTCCTTTAGTGAAGACATGCGAGCTGAGCGCGAAGATTTACGTGAAGCCGCGGAAGAAACTTTGAATGTGATTCTGGATCTGGGGTTGGATAGTCATATCAAATGGGTCAGCCCGTCTTGGAGACAGGTCATTGGTACTGACCCCGAGTCCGTCGAGGGCAAGGCTATTTCAGAGGTGCTTTGGTCCAACAAGTCTTCTTTCCAAGATGCCATCAAGTCAATGAAAGAAGACGATTCAAGAAGCCGATTCATACGATTTTCAGTTATGATGGGACCCGACTCGATGCTTAGATCTTCAATTAGGGAATCATCATCTACGATTAAAGACGAGGAGGATCGCGAAGGCGAACCAAACAAACAAGGCGCCGACGATGGAAAGAATGTCGAACCGACCGTTGTCAAAGCGAATGAAGAGTATGTACTTGATATGGAAGCACAGGGAATTATGATTTACGATCGTTCAGGTGATGGCGAAGGACACGTATGCCATGGCTGCAAACCCTTACTGCATTCGAATTTCAACTGACTTATGTGACAGACAATGTGGATGCTACGACCATCGACATCGCCGAAAGAAGTCACCATCGATTTACCTCCACTCCTTGTAGAGTCGCTCGGCGTCGGTGCAGAAGTGCTTGCGAATCATCTAACGTTGTTGGCTGAACGAGCTGCAGACGCCAACACCGACAAGTCCGTTACACCTACCCCAGTACTGTGTCGAATCTGCGAACGTCAAATTACCCCCTGGTGGTTTGAGAAACACTCCGAGCTGTGTCTTCAGGAACATACTGCAGAGATGGAAGTGCAGCTTGCTCAAGAAAATCTCAACGAGCATCGACATGCAATTGTGAAAGTTCTCGACGCTTTGGAAGCTCGCCAGGGTCGCTTGCCCTCAACTGAGGCTCAATCATCCCCCCCACAACCCGAGTATAAAGGACTAGCTATTGGACCATCTCCATCTTCATCTCTTCCAAGTTCTGCTCCGGGCTCCTCACCTGCCACGCCTCCGCGTTCGAGGGATCCTTCAGCATCTGGTTTGGGTCATGGAAGGGGTCGCTCTTTTGCAGTTCGACGACCTCTAGCTCGCATTGTCGAGTTGATACTAGACCTGTGCGATACTGCTTTGGAAATCAGTACTCCGGCACTCAAAGAAACCAGGACTGACAGTATAGAGGACCTTCGAACTTTATCCCCACAGTCAGAATCTCGAATATCGCAAGTACTCCAGTGGCAGTCACCCAGCAGTAATACGTTAGAGCAGGAACAAGGTCTTGCTGCGCTATCTGCCGATACAGAACAGCTAGCCAAAGCAAAGGTCGATGCAGTGGTTCGGCACCGTCGAATCGTTGAGTATGGCGAAAGAATCCGAGTCGAATACGCAGTCATGGTGGAAGAATGTATTGATGCAGCACTCGCTAAGGCGGAGCGCATTGCGGCTGGCGAACTGTCAGACTCTTCATCAACTTCTGGCTCATATGAATCAGAAGGTGAGCAAGCGAAAAATGCCGAGCAGATCATCGAGGAAGGGAAGCCGGCCACTCATATTCCCGAACCAAGTGCTCCTCTGTCCCAAGATCGATCTTTCGACACCGTCATGCGTGAAAATTCCGACCCATCTTCACACTCTCAATCCCCCCAGCGCAGTTCGTCTGTTGCGGTTTCTACTCGTTCAGCGAGTCCGTTGGAATGCCCGACTCCTCGTTCTCATAAAAGTATTAGTGGGGTTCTAGGTACATCTCAACCTCTTAAGCGAGGATCACTCCTGGCTGAAAGTGATGTGGGCGACAATAGCGATAGCAGCAGCGTACCTTCTTCCTCTCTGATCGCAGCTGCTAGAGGCACTGAGTCTCCTTCCTCCGAGAAAAGCATTTCACAATCCAGGAGTGAACGGAGTAGAAAGCGTAAGAGTTTGATTTTGCCAAACTTGTCAAGCTCGCCACGTCGTCAGACGTCCCCAGGTCGTGTACAGGGGCCAGGATCTCCTTTACGACTATCGAAACCGCGCCTACCCAGTGGCGAGAGTATGCCTTCTCCTAGCATATCTCCGTTACTGACCACGAATGAGTTGAACGCCCAAGGGTTACCGCCACATCATCATTTGCATACGCACTATCATCATAGGCGACAATCTTCCACTGCTTCTTCAGATCCCAGAGCACCCGTCTCACCGCACCTGAGCTCTGTGAGTCAACCACAACCACGTCCTGCACCACCATCGATTAAGGATTTTGAAATTATTAAACCGATCAGCAAAGGTGCTTTTGGAAGTGTCTATCTTTCGAAGAAGAAGGCTACTGGAGAGTACTTCGCCATAAAGGTACTGAAGAAGGCAGACATGGTTGCCAAAAATCAGGTTACCAATGTCAAAGCTGAACGAGCCATCATGATGTGGCAGGGTGAGAGTGATTTCGTCGCCAAATTATATTGGACTTTCTCCAGCAAAGATTATCTCTACCTTGTAATGGAGTATCTCAACGGAGGAGACTGTGCCTCGTTGGTCAAAATTCTGCAAGGTTTACCAGAAGACTGGGCTAAGAAGTACATTGCCGAAGTTGTTCTGGGAGTTGAGCATCTACATAACCGAGGCATTGTACACCGAGACTTGAAACCGGATAATCTTCTCATTGACCAGCGCGGCCATCTCAAACTGACTGATTTTGGTTTATCACGAATGGGCCTGGTTGGTCGTCAAAAACGCGTCTTGAAAAGCCCCAATGAATCTGCACCAGACCTGTTGAAACAAGGGCCATTCCCTCGAGCCATGTCGCTGGTTTCGTCTCGCTCTGCATCTTTTGATTTCCAGGGAGGCCAATCTCCCAGTTCTACTCCAATCATGGCACCCGATAATGCCGGAAGCTATAATCAGCCCTCTTACTTTAGCTTGAGCCAAATGCCACCGTCTCGCGAAAGTCTAGGACGCACATCCGGTTATCGTAGTGATAGCGGTGGAAGTGATACATTGAACGCCATGTTTCGAACATTTTCGCTTAGTGAAGGTGCAGAGACTCCCGCGTCCCTACCACCTCCATCTCAGGCTGTGACCGAAGATGAAGCACCCAGTGAAGGAGGTGAGTCTCCACATCTGATTCCATTGAGCCAGACCGTGAGCGCGACATCGTCATCAGCAGTACACAACACACCACCATCCCAGTCCATGCTGCCCCCTCCAATGGCATTGTTCGATCCTGAAGATCACAACCGAAGGTTTGTTGGTACTCCGGATTATTTGGCACCTGAGACAATCAACGGCGTCGGCCAAGATGAGATGAGCGATTGGTGGTCACTTGGCTGTATCCTGTTCGAATTTCTTTTTGGATATCCACCTTTTAATGCTCCGACACCCGATGAGGTGTTTGAGAACATTTTGCATCGGCGAATCAATTGGCCTGACGAAGCCCATCAATTGGCGTCTCCCGAAGCCATTGACTTGATGAATAAGCTGATGACAATTGACCCGGAACGACGACTAGGCGCTAATATTGAAGAGAAGTTCCCTAACGGAGGGGCCGAAATTCGCAGTCATCCTTGGTTTGCTGACATCAATTGGGATACATTGCTTGAAGACAAGGCGGAGTTTGTTCCCAACCCTGAGAATCCAGAAGATACCGAATATTTTGATGCTCGCGGTGCAACTCTACAGTCATTTGAAGAACTGGAAGATGCTCAGTCTCAGTCGCCTCAGTACCCCATGACGGCTGGAGAATATCCCGATCGACCTCATGATGCTTTGTCCAAAGTTCGCTCGCAAGTCAACTCGATGAAACGTGGACTGATGCCACTACATATACCACCGCATGTTCGCGATTCGCGAAGTCGACGTTTAAGTGAGCCAGTGTTGGCCGACGACTTTGGCAATTTCAACTTCAAGAACCTTCCCATGCTTGAACGAGCAAACAAAGACGTCATCCAGAGACTACGGCAAGAAGCCCTGCAAGCTCAGCAAAGACAGCTTCCATCGACAACGGCATCTCCAAGCGTTCCTAGCTCGGCGCCATCTTTAGAAGGTAGTCCACTACTTCCCATGCCGTTGCAACGCACTCTCTCACAGACCAAAGGAAACCGACCAGCATCTCCATCTGGGTTAAGTCAGACTGGGTCATCTCCGAATCGACCTTCACAACCTTCTTCTCCGTTACTTGTCCAGTTTAGCACAGGTCAGAATCATGAGCGTAGAAAGACTTCTGGGTCCTCTTCGGTGCAGTCGCAGCAATCGATTGGTTCAATATCTGATAAATTTGAAGTCCCACGTCTACCAGCTACCGCCAAGCTTGCGTCTTCCGCGCCAACATCGAACAAACCCGGACGGTTGACGACTCATTCACCTGAAAAGATATCATCCGGACCTCCCCAGTCAGGCGTCACACGTGCTAGATCTCAGACGATCGGGTCACAAGACAGCGAAGGACAGTCGGTGTCATCCAAAGAGCCGTTTATCCCAACCCATCACAAGCGCCGCAGCCAGCTGTTCGATATTTCTCCCTCGTCTTCTGATAATGAAGATCCCAGAACCAAAGCATTGTTGAAGATACAGCGGCGGCGACAGAGCTCTCGACGTCTTTCCCAGATTAATCCGCTTGATGGCCCCGTTTTTCGTCCTCTTGACATCCTAATCTGCGAAGATCACCCTGTCTCTAGGTTGGTTATGGAACGACTTTTTGAAAAACTGCGCTGCCGCACAATTACAGCTGTCAATGGCTCTGAAGCGATCCGTTATGCCTTAAGTGAAGTGCAATTTGATATTATCATGGCCGAAGTCAAGCTTCCTCAAATTAATGGAGCAGATGTAGCTAGAATGATACGTGAGACACGAAGTGCGAACAGGCATACACCTATCATCGCAGTTACCGGTTATTTGAAGGACCTACCGGAGGCACATCATTTTAACGCTCTGATTGAGAAGCCTCCGACGCTGAACAAACTTACCGAGGCACTGTGCAAGTTCTGCCAATGGAAACCTCCACCAAAAGACTACGTTCCAACAAATTCTCTTATGATACCTCCTCCACTACCACGTGCTCTCAGTCATGCAGAAGACAGTCCCAGCTCGATATCGTCTGGGTTCCATCCAGTACCTTCAAGTTCATATAGAGGCTCCAGTAGAGCCGACTCAGTGGGGAGCAGTTATTTTGGCGACATGGAGCCTTCCAAGCCAGAGGAAATACCAGTTGTTATCAGTCGTCACACAGATAGTTGGGGAGACGCCTCGGAAGGACTTGGAATATCAGAAGGAGCAGCCGCCGCAGTCGAAACTAAAGTAAACACGAATGCTTCAGGGATACTGAATCTTCCTCCATTACAGCACGCTCTTTCGGCGCCGCCTACGTCTAACCCTCCGAGTTTGGTTACGCCCCGCAAACAACGGTCGACTGAAGCAATCCGTGCCAAACGAGAGTCTTTGGAAAAACGCCGTTATGAAGGTGCTGAATCTGGAGATGACGAAGACGAAGAGCTTGGAAATCTACAGGCTCGCCACCGTGCTCCCCATACTTCCAAGGGACCTCGCTCTAGTTCGAAGCTGGGCACAGAGATGATGCGCACCAACAGTCGTGGGAGCGTTGTCAGCGGCAGCGAGGATATCCTAGCTAGGGAGAGAACTGCAGAGTCTGAAGCTGGAGATGTTGGTGACTTGGGAGAACAGCTCGGTGCGTTTGACATGTCGCAAGATGAAATGTCTTCTCCGGAGAGACGGTCATCCAAGCCAGAGTCGCCGCGCTCATCTCGTTCGCCGGATACCATGAGACGCCCGGCGCTGGAGCCCCTTCATGAGTATCCTACGGAAATTCGATCTCCGGGCAGCTCTGAACTTCATGCACAGCGATTGACGGGGGGACTCTCAACGCCGTCCAAGGAGGTTAACACGATTGAAGACGATATCTCACCCAGCCAAACAGCGGTGACATCTGGTGAGCCTACAGACACTTCAGACATCGATCCTGATGCCACACCACGTCCAGCTCTTACTCCGGCCATGTCAGAACTAGATGATACCACACCTCGCTCAGACAAGGATCGACACGATGGAAATCAACGTCCAGAAGGTCAGACTAGCCATATTCATCTTCGAGATGTGCTGCATCGGCGAAAGCGATAGCCATCGCAACATCCACTTATCCCAGCATCACTGTCTATTTCGAGCATTTTGCGTCGATTAGTCGGTGATATTACTTGTTCTTTTATGCCACGTTACGAATCTTTCATTTCTGTATCTACAACAAACTCAGCTTTCAAATTGATTCTCGCTTGCGTCATTTACAGCCTGGAGTTTTACTTTCGTTTCGTCCCAAAACATGCCATGAAAAGGCAACACTGTCACAACTGTACTACATACTCTCGTGTTTTCCTAGAATTTCATCTTTCCGAGCAGAATGCTGCGTCCAAGTTAGGTCACTGCTTTACTTCTCTTTTATGTTTTCATTCGATTATCATGTGCATATTTACATTTCCACCACAAACTGGTGTTTCATCTCGCTTTTTCTTAACTTATGATTCACGAATGGTATTATTACTTGATCCCACATGACGGTCTCTTTAGTAAATGGCTGGGCTCGGCATAGTCATTAGACTGTGATTCATTCGCTCCACACAATTGTCTATCAACCTTGAAGAGAAGTTATATAAATATACATAAAAGGGCCCCATTATTACATGCAATAAGTAAAATCCAACCATACAGAAGAATTACACCCCCCTCAAAATTTCTTTCAAAAGGGTTTAATTTCCCTTCTTACCCTCCGGATGATTATTCGCAACCCAAAAGCTCACTGTTCTCGCAATGGCCTCCTCCATCCCCACGACAGGGGTATATCCCAATCGATCCTTCGCCTTCCGGCACGAGTAAAAGCGTGTCATGCACGAATAGCGAACGGCTTTGCGAGTTAATTTGGGCTCTTTCCCCAGCAGGCCGTAGATGATCTCCATTATACCCCCAACTACGCTAAGCGCACCTTCGGGTAGGGCCCACACTGTGTGAGGTTCAATGGGACGGTCGAGGAGTTTCCACATTGCGCGAGGGAAGTCCCAGAAGTACATTGGGGCGTCGTTTGTGATGATAAAGGCCTCGCCGTCAACTCTTTCGTAATCGAGGGGGGCGTCGGCGCCGGCGTCGAACCTTGCGGCAGTGGCGAGCAACTTGTGTGCTGCGAGCAAATGGGCGTAGGCGACATTGCCCACGTATGTAAAGTCGAAGAGGTTATTGTTTTCGCCAAGTTGGAGTTTTAGTGCAGTGTTGGATCCTGAGTAGCCGAGTTCGAGCATTTTGAAGGAGAGTAAGGTGTCTTTCTCGCCGGTAATGCCGGCTGGGCGTAAAGCGCAGGTTAGTAGACTTTTGGGCGAGGGATTGTTGGCTTTCAGGACGAGTTCTTCGGCCAGACCCTTCGTATCATCAGCTTCTAGCTTTCCGGCTGAGATGGAGGGAAAGTGGGAAGGGTAAGGGGTACCTTTGTCTCAGAGTAATACTCCAGCTGCGCCTTTCCGCGCACATACGGCCAGTCCTCATTGACACTAATCAAGTCACTCTTCGTATCGTGCACCACCGACGCCGAACTTGTGTAGACGAAAGCGCGACACTTCTTGCCCCAGTCTCCATGCGCACCGCTCGCGACTTCAATTAGTGTCCGAGTTCCGTCTACATTGACTTTGTACAGCATCTGATCTGTAGACCCCAAAGGTGCCGGGGCAGCGGTGTGAATGATGACATCTGGCTGCACCTTCCGGAACACATCGAGCATGCTCGAGACGGACGTCAAATCTCCTTCGTGGTATTCCGCACCTGGTAATCGGTTGTTTGTCGTGCGCAAATCGACGATGTGCACTTTTGTGTTTTTATAAGCCGGGAACCGTCCCTTAAGACCTGGGTATATGAAGCGAGGGTCATTCTCGATTGCGGGTAACGAGACACTGGCGTCGGTTTCTGAGGGAAAGCTGAGGAGCTGGTTGACTATGTTCCAGCCTAGGAAGCCGCAACCACCAACGACGAGGACCGTGCCTAGTTCAAAAGTGGGCGGAGTGGCCATTGTATGTGTGAATAGGTACAGGAAGGGTAAAATCTGTTGAAACTTTGCAATTGATTGAACAGATTGTTAGTTGTGAAGTGGAAAATGGTCGTTAAGGTGAGATCAGATCCAAAATAATTGAGCGTTAAGGGGATTCAGGGCGCGTTCCGATTGGTGGAATTTTTGATTATGTAACGAATCGATGTCTTTGCTCCAAATGCAGTAACTAAACAGTTTTCCCATTCAGGGAATCGAATTCTGATACTCAGAGAAACCGTAGCTTAATCTTTTGAAACAATCTATTATGATTTTCATTATTCCGACAGGTCATGCGGTTTTCCCGGATAGATTAAGTTCCAGGTCAGAGGGTGAAGTGGAAGTATTGATGTACGCTTCTAACTGGTTCCCGAGATATATATTTTGTTCATCTCAATACCGCGTTGGTCAATTAAGCAAATGACCGAAGCATCCATGGATTGAACGCGAAAGTTCCAAGGTTAGTTTCAATTAAGTATAAAATGATATCGTCCACCTGGGCACTGACTGCCACAACCTTGGAATGCTCGAAAATACGTCTCCCTCTGCCCTAACGTCGGAGCCTCCAGCATTGCTCAGGTGAAGTTCACGGATCAGACAGTGGAGAACCTTCCTCAATCATCTGCATAATCGTCTTAATGCAATGCATACCGGAATCTTATCTACCTTAGCATCACATCTTTGAAACGTGATGATGAAAGATGGGCGCTTCGAAAAACATTCCGAACTGCCCTTACGGAAACCATAAACTTAGATGGACCCTGACATGAAACACGCTGATATCGAGATACGTTTCGGGACAGACAAAAGTTAGATGTATATATCTGGGGCCGTGTCAAGATGAATTCCTTCGCAATATAATCAATCATATCTTCGCAAACATGAGGATGGCAAGCAATACTTTGACTATTTCTGCTTTGTCTAGTGCTTTATAGAATATGAAAGTCAGGACCAGGAGTGAAGAAAAACCCAGAGCGCTAACTTCAATGTACAAATATTATTTGATTCAGTAGTATACTGATCCAGACCAGATCCATTCAATTAATTCTAAATGCTCATTCCAACACAGCACAGCACAAGTATAAAAGGAGGAACACAATAGAGTTTTCGGCCTCATTTTACATTGTACTGAATCTGTTGATGCCAGAGATAATAGACTCGCCACAATCTCATCCTCATCGTGGCTGAGTATCCTCCATGCTCGACATGACCAGTTATCGAGTTCCTCCATGTCGTAGATCAGTACAGCGCACGCTCGCAAAACATGATTTCGTCGACCCTCTCTGATGACGTGTAAAACAAACCGAGAATAGCCTCCCACTAGTGAAGCTCGGGCTTAAACGATCTCATCCTAGTTTCAGTCTGCAACTGAGACTCGATTTCTTCAAGCGTAGCCTCTATAGTAACGGCATCCTAGGGAAAACAATACCATGCACTGACTAGTCGATATATTTGTGAGTATCTGCATGGGCAGAAGAGAAAATTATTAAGAAAAGGAAAAAGCAGGCCAATGGAGAAGAAGATGGAGAACTATTGGCGGGGAAGGCCCAAGTGGCGGGCGCTCACGTGACCGCCCACGCGCCTGGGTGGCTGGTGATTTGTTGCTTTCTTAGAGTGCTTAATTAGGGGGCATAACAACAATCAATCAACACTAAACTTACTGACTGACGGGCTTGCTCTGGTCATCTACGCTCCTTACCAGCAAGTAAATATCAGATACATGTCTTTGATTGAATACGCATACACATTATACTAGACGTCTCTCTGCTGCTGCGCACCAGAACAGCCCTTGGGTATGCCCTCAGGACGACCAGTCATTGTCTCCCAAAAGTGCTCCGCCGCTATTGTTGTCTCACCTCCAATTTCACCGTGCCTGAGTCTGGCCCCCTCGGCTCCCCGCATCTCCTAAGGTGAGAGTTTTCCAAAGAGACCTTCTTGTTGTCGCTTAAATTCTTTTGACTCTCGTTCTGACAACTCGCACGTTTTATAGCGACCGTGAATCCTGTGTTGTGCCTTGCCTCCTCTTGGCGCCGATCACCTGCGGACCGTATGCCCTCTCGCTCGTGTGTACATGGCCTGAACATTGACCAATCTCAACAAAAAGGCTCGAAGTTTAGTCAAGGAGGAACATACGAAACGAAAGAATAGCCTTGGTTCTATATTGCGAATTTTTTATGGCTTGAGAGGTCCTCAATTCGTGCTGACTGCGGCTCTCTTTCGTGTTCGACGACCCCTTGTTCGGCGGTCAGGCAAACCGGCACGATTGGCGACCACAAAACATAGCAACGGTCTCTATCAGCGCTGAATATTTCATTACGCACGACAGCTCACAAAGCCATCATGCCCGATCGAACTCTACCCGACATTCTTATGCCGGGCAATGGCGGCTCTGCAAGTCCTCGTCCTTGGGGAAATGGCGCAGGATCGAATTCACAAACAAATTCACCCATATCTCCCATCGAAGGACAGCTCCCGTTCGAACGAGCCCCTCCCGGCGGTACTCCGTTGGCGAATGCAGCTCACGCGCCCCCTACACCTCCAGCACCGACATATCAGCCAGACAACCGTGTCGGAAGAAACCCCACCGAACCCGAGGGACAGGACGCTGATGAACAACGTAACGTCGCAGCACCAAGGGAAAGGTCTCGACCAAATCGGCGCACCTGCAAGAAGTGTGGTGAACCACTAACGGGACAATTCGTGCGTGCTCTCAATGGGACGTTTCATTTGGAATGTTTCAAATGTCATGTATGGAGTCACTATGCTATTAGAATTTTCAATATATGTTTTGGCTGACCATTGCTAATGATCAATAGGATTGCGGAAAAGTCGTCGCTTCGAAATTCTTCCCCGTCGACGCCGAAGACGGCAGCGGACAATACCCATTGTGCGAGACTGATTACTTCCGAAGACTTAATCTCCTTTGCCATGAGTGTGGTGGCGCTCTGAGGGGCTCCTATATAACAGCTCTAGATCGTAAATATCACATCGAACATTTCACCTGCTCCGTGTGTCCGACTGTCTTTGGTGCTCAAGATTCCTACTACGAACATGAAGGCAATGTTTATTGTCACTATCACTATTCAACACGATTCGCACAGAGATGTAACGGGTGTCATACAGCGATCCTCAAACAATTCGTTGAAATCTTCCGCAATGGCCAGAATCAGCATTGGCACCCGGAGTGCTACATGATCCACAAATTTTGGAATGTGAGACTGGCGCCAGCTGGTCAACTTCTCGACAGTTCGACTTCGGATGATGAGGCAACCGAAGCTGACCGTGATAGGATTCGCAAAGGGGAAGAACAGATGGAAGAAAAGGTCTACAAGATATGGAGTATCTTGTCGACATTTGAGGAATCTTCAGCTGCTTGCATATCAGAAATGCTTCTCCATGTCAGCAATGGGGCATATGTGGATGGGGTTTTGGTCGCAAAGAGTTTCATATCACATGTTGAGATTCTTTTTGCAGCTATCGATACGTTGGCAGCACTATTAAAGGAACAGGGGTTGAAAGGTATGTAATACATGTACCAACAGAAATCAAGCCACTAATATGACTATAGATCTATCATATGCACGTGAGGCTAAGCTGCTATGCAAGAAAATTGTCGCTTTCTTCTCGCTTCTTTCAAAGACACAAGAGACGGGAGTGAGGAAGCTTGGTGTCACACAAGAACTTCTCTCGCTGGTTACAGGTCTCGCTCATTACCTTAAGCTCCTCATTCGTATCGGCTTGCAAGGCGCCTTGAAGCTCGAGCGAGAAAAAGATACAGTACAAGGCCTTTTTGGATTTTTGAACCACCTTGAGGGCAGTCTCCAAAATCTGAAACTCTCTGAAGAAGGACCGACAGATCTTATGGCCGGGGTGACTGCTTTGGCAAATCAATACTCTGATTGCTGTACGGCATGCCAAGAGCCCATTGACGATGCATGTATCATACTAGATGACAGAAGGTGGCATACCAAGCCACCTCATCTTATTTGCAGCCATTGCCAGAATGATCTTACCGTGGATCTTTCCGAGGCCGTGTGGAGTGAAAAAGATCAGCGTCCCTTTTGCAATAACTGTGCTTTCAATCTAGGACGAGCACCGGATGCTCAGGCTGGATTCAAGAACGTTACCAAGCTCGTGCAGTATGTATTTTTATTGCAAGTCGCTCTTGCTAGGCTACTCTCTGTATTACGATCCAGTGGCACTCTTCCACACAGTACAGGTAATGAATATCCACCCCCATAAAGGTCACCAGCTCATATTCGGCAGACGATCCGAACCTTAACGACTACGATGCAAACCAAGGTCATCGCGTGGAACCTGGTGCTGGATTGACGGCTCCTAGGGCCAATACTCGGTCTCGGTCTTTTACGGGAGCTTCTAAGAGCGAAGAATCTTCGTCTCTGGAACAGACTGTTGGCGAGATGCGTCGACTGAGGTCGATTCGTAACGAGAGAACTCTATCTACTACTTATAAAAAAGCTCGAGCATCAAGAATTATCGACGGTCCCCAAGGAAGTAGTGTGCGTCCCGGATCTTCAGGTGGTGATGGAACTGATTCTAGGAATCCTGGTTTCCAAATTATTGAGGAGAAAGACTCAAATGGAGAACCGGTCAATGAGCTACATTTTGGTGCACAAGATGCACTGACCTTGGACGATATTCCTCGCATTGTAGCAGCCGAGCAAGCAAAGGAACAACGACCTAACGCGTCTAAATATGCTGGAACCAATCTTGTTGCTGCAGACGATTATCAAGCTAGGTTTGTTCCAGGTCATAGACGAGAGGTGTCGGGGGGCCAAGACCAGATTCCTATTGACGCCACTGGAATGAAGGCGAAGAAATACTTTTCAGAACTGTCTGCCCTGGAATACTTTATTGTCAGACATGTTGCAGTGCTTTCGATGGAGCCACTATTGGAAGGCCACTTCAATTTAGAAGAACTACTCTCATTGATTGAGTCACGTAAACCCACTGTTTGGAATCTGTTTGGACGTGCATTCAACAAGGAGGGAAAGAAGGTAGGCAAGAAGAAGGGTATTTTCGGTGTCAGTCTCAATATCCTCGTCGAGAAAGAAGGTGCCGAATCTACACATGGCGTTGGTCCAGGTGCCTTGCGTGTTCCTGTTCTTATTGATGATGCTGTCTCGGCAATGCGACAGATGGACATGTCAGTTGAGGGAGTGTTCCGAAAGAACGGCAACATTCGACGCTTGAAGGAGCTTGCCGAATTGATCGATAACAAATACGAACAAGTCGATCTGAGCCGGGAGAGTCCTGTCCAAGTGGCTGCTTTGGTGAAGAAATTCCTTCGTGAGATGCCGGATCCTCTTTTGACATTCAAACTTCATCGTCTGTTTGTTATTTCACAGAGTATGTTCCCTGTCTAAGTGACCATGGTGTGTCGATTACTGATAGTTGGCAGAAATTGCGGATCCTGAAAAACGAAAGCGTATATTGCACTTGACCTGCTGCTTACTGCCTAAAGCTCATCGGGATACCATGGAGGTTCTTTTTGCTTTCCTTAACTGGGCTGCTTCGTTCTCTCATGTCGACGAAGAGTCTGGTAGTAAGATGGACATTCACAACTTGGCCACCGTCATGACACCAAACATTTTATACCCAAACACGAAGACGGCCAGCATGGACGAGAGTTTCTTGGCTATCGAAGCGGTTGCTTCCTTAATTGCATACAATGATGTTATGTGCGAGGTAAGGTCACTCGGCCTCATTCTCTTTGGCCAAACTGACATTGTTAGGTTCCCGAGGATCTTCAGTCGATTCTCAACGACACCAGCTTCTTCAAGGATAGTGCCGACATCACGACCAAAGAAATCCTCAAGAGATACGGCGATTTTGGCAAGGGTGTTGTAGCTCAGCGAGTGACACCGAATATCGAAAGTAGCTCTGGATCGACTCGTGGCAACAACGCGCCTGTTACTGCTCGCATTGAGACCGACCCATCCCAAGCAACAGCATGGCAGATGCAAAGCTCTGTACGGCATGTCCAAGCCCCAGGAGGACCAGCCTATACAGCAATGCCTACCAATCATCATGAGAATGGTGCACCGGAACAATACCGCGCTCGAAGTGCTAGTCCTGACAGTCAGAGACGACCTATGCCACAGTCTGACACAGAGCCCCTTCCATATCGTCCTCATCCTGGTACAGGTCCAATGGGCGTGGCTGGTTAGGTCGAAGTGCTCTGTTTATACCATTTTTTCTCTTTCGTTCCATCGTTTTCATTTATTTTCATTTCATTGCACGGGTGCAACATTTTACGAGCAGATGCTATTTGCTGACAGTGGGTGCTTGCTAAGGAAGAAGGCGTTGATTCCTATTACTTCGTGACGAAGCCATTGCATTGGTGAGCCAGCATGACAGGCGTGAGATTTCTTTGACCCTAACATTTTTTGTGCTGTTCTTCAAAAGAAGGGTACTTTCATGCCACACTTTTGATTTTCCTTTCTATAATATTCTCTTTGGAACGGGTCTGGCAGAGGCATTCCTGACGCTTGTTGATTTTCTCTTTGAAAGATGATTATATTCATTCTTGACATCGACCTCATGTATCATTGTTTATGAGGTGCTTTATATTCATTTCGCTTTTTTCTTTGCCTGATGATTCCCTATAAGAGGCTACTTTACTTGTTATAGGACTTTGAATCCATTTTCAATTCAACTGATTTTATCTATTAAATGTCAACCTAGCACTCACTGACCAAAAACATCAACAATTCCCCGCCATTCCGGCAACTTCCCCATTCCAGTCGGCTGCTTGATAAATTTCGGACTCTGCCATGACCTGAGCGTCTCAAGGCAATGCTCCCGTCCAAATCCAGAGTCCTTATTCCCACCAAATGGCGTTCCCAGCACGGCGCGATTGTAATTGTTCAAAAACACCATACCAACATCTACCTTACGGGCAACCCTAAAACATCGCTCGCTGTCACGACTGAATATGCAGCACGTCAGCCCAAAACGAGATTCATTCACGATCTTGATGGCATCCTGCTCCGTGTCGAATGCGCACACAGTCACGATGGGACCGAACATCTCGTCTTGGGCTATTTTCATGTCGGGCGTTACATCCGTAATCAGTGTTGGTGGAACGAAGAATCCATCTTTCAGTCTCGGGTCGGATGGCAAGCTCGCTTGCGCTGCAATATTTACTCCCGGGGTTTGTTTGGCGATGTCAATGTATTTCAAACTATTATCCTGCTGTGCTTTTGTCACCTGTGGCCCGACGTGTGTGGCAGGATCCATCCCATCGCCCACCTTGAGCCTCCTCACCCCTTCCGCCAATCTCGCGCAAAACCGGTCATAAATGCTCCTCTGCACTAACAACCTCGACGTCGCCGTACACGCTTCTCCTTTGTTAAAAAACCCGCCATCCAGCGCCGTGCGAATCGCACGCTCAAAATCCGCGTCGTCGAATACGACAAACGCATTTTTGCCGCCAAGCTCCAGGACAACGGGGATGGGTTTGCGGGCTGCGGTCAGTGCGACTTTGGTGCCTGCTAGAGTTGACCCGGTGAATGAGACCATTTTCACGAGGGGATGCGATATGAGTGATTGAGGGACCTCGGGCCCCCAGGCCGGTAAGACCTGGGCTACACCCGGCGGGAGGACGGTGTTCAATATCTCAACTATCTTTATGACTGTCAACGGCGCCTGTTCCGACGGCTTGAGGATCATTGTATTCCCAGCTGCGAGCGCTGGCGCAAGTTTCCCCGCGGTATGAATCGGTGGCCAATTAAATGGGGTAATTGCGGCCGTTACGCCTTTTGGTTCGTACCATGTTGTTGTATACGTCGAGCCTTGATCAAATGCCTCGCTGGGAAGTTTGTCGAGGATGCTTGCAAAGTAGCGGAAACAGGCTGATAGGAACGCTACGTCGAAATCCAGGGCGTCGAGATATGGTTTCCCGTTTTCGAGAGTTAGGATTTCTGCGATCTCTTCTTTGCGACTATCGAGAGCGGAGGCGCATTGGAAGAGTATATTGCTGCGTTGGACAAGCGGAAGCCAGCGCCATGATGTTTGGAAGGCGGATTCGGCAGCTCGGACCGCGGTTTCTACGGTTGAGAGGCTGCCGGGGATGAGGGAAGTGATCGTTGAGCCTGTTGCTGGGCTGTGGATTGGGAATGCTGAGGGTTCGCCTAGAGAGGCGTCTGATAATGCCAGGGTCAAAGTGGATGGGTATGAGGGTGCCATGACTGTTTCTAGAAATCACAGATAAATGATTAATCGAGTTGATAATTATTGAATCGTTCCAATTGGCTATGATATTGGGCAGAGTTCTTTTCTGTCCTACTTATACAGGTCTCATTCCAGTATCTCAATGTATTTGGTTGTATACATGAGGCAAAGTCAACCCGGATATTTGCATAAATCCGTGCCTGATAACGAGTACCTAGCTGTCTCGGTTTTAATGACCGAACCGCTCTCAATCTCCGCCTTACGTACTCAGGGATGTAGGGTATTGAGCCCTACGGCATCGGTAATCGATGTTGTCACCTGGTCTCAGTCCTAGCATAGGAACGCATTCGAATGACTGATGGGACTGAATTATTACGAGTAGCTGGAATGACCGTTCTCGGATATAGGGATGTATAAGATACACGACGGGTACAGGAGGATGAAAAGAGTGTTGGGACCCCTTTGCACAACGAACTAGACGATGAGGAAAACACAATGTATTGCTAACTAAGAATTTCCGGGTTATATGAACCTGTAACACCTGGCGCCAGTATAGAAAACCCAAACAATAGTCGAAACAGACTGCACAAAATACTAATATCCGTCTAAAGCCTAGCTCAAACCTCCCAGAAATCAAGAAACCAGCCGCCACCTAGTTTATTATGGTATAATGTTGTTAAAGTTCATACTTGTGCGCGTTTGCGGAGGACTCTGCCTGTACTAGCATCAGCGGCCTTCTTGGCTGCTACAGCCGTTCGCTTCGCGGCAGCAGCAGCAGTAGGACCTTGACTACGATTCAATGTTGCTCGTTTCGCGGCTGCACCTGATGTGGTTGCAGTGGCTCGCTGAGTACCTCGGGTAGGTTTGACAATCGTTGTGCTGGCAGACATGTTGGAAGACGTAGTGCTAGTGCTTATATTCCGGGTATGTTGTCGCGAAGTATTTCCTGGAGATTTGGGAATGGAGCTAGTTGGTTTCACAACTGTTCTTTTTGTCTGCGTTGTCGTCTTGGTTCTTCGGGCACTTGGCGCCGGAGACCCTGCCTTTGATTCTGGTCGTGTCGCACGCGCACGAGCATCTTCAATCATTGCCTTTAGAGGACTAGCAGGTTTCAAGGGCGAAGTCGGTCGTGACATATACGATGCCTTTGTGGGAGACGTGACGAGCGGCGATTGCTTGTATGTGCGCGAGTTTGATGATTTAGGGGAGAGAACTTTTGTTTCCGCATCTCGCAACACTTGGGACACAGACCGCGGTTGGCCAGAAGCGGCTGGATTACCGCGCTTCTTTGGGTTATCAAGAGGGATATGCGCCTCAGCTACTGGTGCATTCTCTTTGTCAGAGTAGCCACCGACATTACTTGTTTCCTTTGGGCGGCGCGAGGGAGAGTTTGTCGCGCTGAGTGAAGGGTACTCAACTCCTTTCTGTTTTTTGCTGGCAATTGGACTTTTGATAGCTCTATTAGGGACGGCTGATTTCTTGGGGGATTGTAATTGAGGGGCAGAGCTGTATTTCTCGAGTAGTGTTCCCATGAGAGTTTTTCGCAGCGCGACGGGAATGCGGTTTACTCGTCGTTCGATGCGTGATCGAAGATCTTGAGCTTGCATTGCATATTGGGCGCGTAATCGTCGAGCTCGTTCTGTGACTGAAACATTTGTCAGTATACTTAACGAGGGGGTGCTTGTAATCTGCGAACCGAATGTCGACATACTTTCTAATTGTAGGTTATCAATCAATGTCTGTTTCTGGCGCTGAGTGATCTTCAGTTTCTTGCGAGGTGGACTGTTGGAAGGCGTTGTGACTTGGTCCTGGTTCCAAGCGTTATCTTCTGGCTCGGGGGACTTGCGCTTCTTCGACGCGGAAGCAGACATTTTGTATTCTTCGAGGAGTCAATCAATTGGAAAGTTGAAGTAGTCGTTGAGGTACACAGTGACGGGTAATTTGGCCAGAGGTGGTGTGTCTAAGCTGTGATGGTTGCAAAAGTGGTGGTGGTGAAGTCGCGTGTAGTACGGTGGGCGCGTCTGAAATACAGCAAAGTAAGTGGATGATGCAGAGGGAGAGCGAGTAAACAAAGAGATTGGAGAGCGGAGGACTAGTCCGAAAGCGGACTAGCGAACATCGACTTGGCGGGAGCTTCATCATTGCTCGCCCAGTATACCGCCTTCCTCTATCTGACCAACTCACAAATCCATCTCGAGAGCTTGTCTACACACACCATACACGCTGCACTCTCCATCTGCATCTCCAGGCCGATTCGGAAATCTTCTAATAACACTAACCAGCCTTAATCCGACACTCTTTATCTGTTTCAGAGCTACACACGAGCTTCAAGCTCACCCGCCGTCAAGATGGTTTTGGAAGCAACAATGGTTATGTTAGTACATCCACCTTGATGTATAACTGATGCATGCTGACGTTCCCAGTGTCGATAATAGCGAGCCCAGCAGAAACGGTGACTACACGTAAGCTCCCGAACGTCACCTTGCCGATCGTTGCTGACCTTTCCAGTGCCACACGATGGCAAGCTCAGATCGATGCCGTGGGCGTTATTGTCTCTGCAAAGATCCGAGCAAATCCACAGTCCGCAGTCGGTCTAATGAGTATGGGCGGTAATGGGCCAGAGGTGCTCTCGACTTTTACGGACGACTTTGGCAAGATCTTATCAGGACTGCATCGGACTAAGATTCACGGAAAGGCTCACCTCGCATCAAGTATACAAGTTGCCGGCGTATGTCATGACGATTTCGGTGGATTTAAATGTATACTGACAGATTACAGCTCGCTTTAAAGCATCGCTCGGAAAAAGCTCAACGACAACGAATAATCGTCTTCTCATGCGCCCCCGTAACCGAGGACGAGAAATCGCTGGTCAAACTGGCCAAGAGAATGAAGAAGAACAACGTATCCATTGACGTCGTAGCATTTGGAGACTTGGATTCAGACACTACGAAGAAACTAGAGGCGTTTGTCGAAAATGTCAAAGGAGGCGACGGCTCACACTTGGCCATTATACCTCCAGGCCCGAATCTACTCAGCGAGGAGCTCCAGGTTACTCCAATCATGGGCGGCGAGCCGGGTGCAGGTGTTGGCGGTGGTGACGAAGGTGAAGGGTTTGGATTCGAAGATGCTGCAGAGAACGATCCCGAGCTCGCTTTTGCTTTGCGATTGTCGCTGGAGGAAGAGAAGAACAGACAGGAGAAGGAAAGGCGAGAACGGGAAGAACAAGAAGGGAAGTCTGCCTTGGAGAATATTCCCGAAGAAACCAAGGACGGCGGCGAGTCGTCCAAGGATAATGATAAGATGGACACCGCGTAGGTTTCGGCCGCACCTCGGACGAGTAACCGTTTATAAAGTACGCTGTGATCTTAGATAGTACAATTCCCATCAAGTGACATGCCAAAATTCTCTTATTCAGACTCCACACTAGACCTCAGGACCTATTCTATGCCCTCCCTCGTAACCACGTCCCTAAATGCCGATCAAACGCCTCACATCGCACTGGCATTTCCAACTGATAAAACGGATTCTTCATCACATAATCTGCATACAACTCATACACCTTTTTCATTACGGTGTCGATATTTGTCATCAATGGGTCGGTAAAAAGTAGGAATTTCGTGCCTGTTTGAGTCTGGAAACAGGTTAGGCGGAAGCGGTCGGTTTCGAGGACTTCGATACCGGTCTTTGGTTGGCCTGGTTCGGGGAGGGACCAGGACGAGGATGCGGAGGGTGTCGTGGGTGTTGAGGAGGTTTGAGGATTCGTAGTTGGTATTCGCGGGGTTATGGAGCGCGTGATGGCGTGGACGCTGTAGACCATGAGCAATCAATGATTAGATATCATAAAAACATTTATCGGGAAAGAGACGCACCCGTGAAATGTTCCAGCGAGGACAAGATAGTCGTTTGTAGAGAGCTTTTGCAGGCCAGCCTGGAATTCACGTTGGTAGATGAGGCCGCCTGCCTTGTTTATGATGATGAGGGAGAAGACGGCCCTGGAGGCATTGAGTTAGTAATAAGCAAGACGGATTGACACTTTCAAGAAGGCTCCATTGAAACGTACATGAGTGCAATTTACTGATCTGTCTATCTCAAGGCGACGGTGCTGTTATTGCCTCCGCGGCATCGTCTGGTGCCCGTCGCTCCTTGCTCCGACTGCGCTCGTGCCAGGAATCACCTCAATGAAATGGCCGTGATCCGTCTTTTTCTTATCAATATTTGCTCTTATATTGCCCCTTTCCTTGTTTCTGTTGACGAACTACACTCGTTCCTTGTGTCGTCTCAATCAAAGGTGGAATTGTGATAAGCGGAACATTACTTGGCGCTAACCGACCAATGGTCCGACAACTCCGCCGCGGTATGTCGACACAAGTCTCCATTAGATTATCTACGAGATGGTTGACTCTCCACTATACACTCACAACCTGTGCTTTGTCCGGGAGCTTGATACGAGAGATCTTGAAGCTATGCGCAATATATTAACCTACCCTGACCTTCTCATACTCTTTGCCCTCGCGATAAGAAGATAGTACCTCCAGCTCAGCCTCCTCAAACGCATAGAAGCCAGTCTTATTGAGAACTTCCAAACCCCTGACTTGGCCTTGACGGAGAATTATGACTCTGTATTGCCAGTACTAGGATATTCCGTTCGTACGTCTGAAAGGGCTAACCTAGTTACCTACTTAGGTTTAATAAGCCATAAGCCACGTACAATACTCGGCGAACGCCAGATACCTACAAATAACCTTACCTATCTATTATTGATAATATCCCTAAATTTATTATATTCTCGCTTCGGTTTTACTTCATCCTCGTATGTATGAAAGAAAGGCATGATTGTTAATAGTCACTGTCAAGGCCACGGCTACCCAAAGGAGTAACTATTCGGTCAGCGAGCATTACCCGATTAGGCAATAAAGACCTCACTGAACGCGCATCATAAAAAGAGAGATCATCAACTCCAGCACATAGATTCGGCATTTTGTACAATTCTATCAGAAATTGGAAAGTTGGTATTGAACTAGACTGGAGTTGATACTCAAGCGCTTGAATAACGGCCCCTCAATTCTCAATCAAACTCAGCAGACGAACGGTGGAAGTCATGCATACACTACGCCAATAAGGCGATAGCTCATATGACTTTGACCAGTTTAGGGACGGAGTATTACCAAATCTTTCTTGCTTAGGGATTGTGTATGGGATTGGGCGGTGGGTGTCTCTTTTTGCCTAGTGTTGCTATTGTGGCGACGTATTTCAGTACCAAGAGAGCTTTTGGCGACGGGTATCACCCCTGCGGGAGCAAGTATTGGTTATGTGCGAATTAGAAGTTGCTGCGTGAACAGTTACTTATTGAGTTTTAATTTTAGTGAATGGCAGAAGTAAGAATTACTGAACCTCTTTGACCAAGCTGAAATGAAGATAAGTAGAAGAAAATATATTTAAAAGAAAGCGACAATTTTCCTATAACATGCAGCCTTTGTCTAATCCCACTCCCATCCACGGTCAAGCCCACAAGCCTGTGAAGCAAATATGAATTCACGGTCATTACGACAGGCACTCAATGCCGAGTATTCACTAGCATATATTAGCTGAAAGTGGCCATCTCCGGTTCGGTCATCAGCGTCCTGTGCTGCACTGAATATACATGCGAGAACAGCCGTCACACCAGAACGATCACCAGCTCGAGTAAGGTAGTTGCGTGTCACGGGGGGCCACTCCCCTTGCTGGCGGACTGCTTGTAATATATTTTAACAGAAGGAGCGAGGTTTGACTCTAGGCAGTCATGCACGCGGGCAAAGATATTTGCATAGCCCTGACGGATAGATTTGTTTGTTTTAAAGTATCGTTTGACATCATCAGTGACATGTCTATACCAGAAATCATTTTCCACGGCCCATAACTCTCCATCATCGATGTCATCCAAGAGGAAATCGTATATTATTCCAGATCGGTCGAGTAAGGCCTGCTTCATACGTGGTGAGAGGAAACCGCCAATACACTGACCACAAGTGCATCCGTACTTCAGGCGAGCTATGTAAAGGCTCGAGTCTTCACCCCTGGCAGCTGGATCAAGCAAGGAGAGACACTCCACTGCGGGAGAAGAAAACCCCTGAAAATTGTCGGATACATGTAGATTGCCCATAAAGAGAAGTCTTTTTGTTCGAATATCTTCGAGGAAGTCTTTGAGAACATCCAAAGGAGTATCTCCATTTAAATCACGCGCTGCCTTCCATGACTCTGCTAAGCCAACGTTCTCCAGAAGCCACTTTATGCTTTTGGGTTTCAATCTGCGCGCAAGGGTGTGCAAGATAGTCCTGTTTAAGCGGTCCACCATAGTCAAGCCGGTACCATTCTCGACTGCGGCTTTCTTGAGGTATTCCACACACTCTAGATCAGGAAGTGTAGTTGCAGCGTGGTGTAGTGGGGATTCCTTGTGTAGAGTTGACAAACTCCTCTGCCCTAATTGCACCTCTACTCCATAGGGAACGATATAATCTCCCCTTCCCGGCTCATCCTCCCGGTCGTCCAAGGGCTCAATCTGAGGATCAAAGTCACTATCGGGGGAGATCAATCGCGATCTATGATTTGGACTGAACGAATAAGCAAAACACGGCGAGGAGCCGATACGTCGAAATCCGAGGGATCTATAGAATGAAGTAGCGATGTTGTTTGCTTGAAGATCGATTTCGTTTTTCTCGCGCTTTGACTTGCCAGCGTACTGAGGGTTGACATCCTCAGTAAGCCATCCAGGTGTTACAAGCGCATGGACTGTGAACAACTTCTGAAACTGTGTAACGGAGCCGTATTCCGAAGCTATGAAGCCGGGCGACGAAATTTCCCTTGGCTTTATGCCATTCACACACTTCTCACCAATCACGAGGAGCTGCTGAATCATCGCGCGTCCTATGCAGCTCCTCCGCCATTTAATGTCCGTAACATATACCTTTTCAATTAGGAGGAGTGGCCCATTGTCGAGTTCAGACCCCCAAACACCTGTTCCTCGGTGCACGGGATGCGACTTGAACTTATCCTTGAGGGAGCCATAACGATCAAAAACCATCCATGCAATCTGCCCTGCATCTGGGGAGCATTTATCCATCTTTTCCCAAAAGTCCTTTGTGATACTTCCCCGAATGATTGAAACTCGCTATGGCATGCCCAATTGCCTTGCCTTCATGAGTACATTTGGCGGTTATACCATCTCGCCAGGCGCGCTGCGATATCGAAATCTCAATTTTGAGAGCCCGATTTGTATAATAATCTGGAAAGAAATTCTCAATCAAAATAGTCTTGTATCTGTGGTCGGAGGCAACGTCATCAGAGCTGTCCTCGGAGTTGTAGTACTCGTCGCTCTCTGTAGACGTATAGTTTTCAGAAGTGGAGCTCACTTCATCGGTTTTTCGTTTTCTTTTTAACCCTGGGTTATCACGATTTTTATCCATTGCTTTGCTATTTAACGTGGTACACGGTGCACGAAACCAATCTTGTCAAGACTCTAAGGATGTGACTGTCGGACCGGCAAAAGCAAACTCTTCGACAAATCGGAAGATCAAAAGGTTTTTAGAAGGAGATCAGTGCAAGGAAAGCACTTTTGTAGATTGGGAAGAGGTGAGAGGAGTAGGGGACAGACGTACGCCTGGAGCATAATACCTACCCATTGATCTCCAATGAATCCTAACACAGCCACAACCCGGTTCGCACCAGCTTAAGCAAGGTATTTTCTATCCACAAGGCTCTGAGTGACTGGAGACATGCTCTGACAAGTATACTATAATTAATTGTGGCACCTCCTACTTCCACGTATGATCCAATCAAGGCCTATATGGTTGAAGCCGTTGGAACCAGAATGCGTGCATTGTATATATCGCATCCATTCGGGCTATTTATGGTTAAGGTGGCTTAGGCTATGGCCTATTCCTAGTTTAGAACAATTCCAGTCAAAAGATGCAACATCAATATTCTGTTTCCCAATTCATCGATTGACCGTATTCAGAAGAATTCCGACTATGAGAAGAGCGTTCAGAAAGCACCGTTGGATAAGAATACAACAACATCAATTAATCAATCTACGACTTTGGGCGCTTTTACTCTAATAAATGCCATGGAGTCCTCGAGCAGTAACGCCGAGTTGGCGTATTATTCCATACTGGGTGATCTGTTCCCTGTGGCTTTCGAGAATTTAGATTTCGGAAGTCTTTTAAACAGTTCAGCACCTTCCTCTCTCTTTTCATCATACTGCTGATATGGTTTCAGGTACATGTTCGCTAACCTTTCAAGGCGGCTCTCTTCTTCTTGCTCGGAAAAGTCACTCCTCTGCGCCCTGCTCGTGCTTTAAAACCGAACTCCTCTTCATATCCCATCTCTGCGGTCCGATAGGGGATGAGCCCAGAGTCGGCACCGTCGTGGAGACAACCCGGCATATCGGCGAGCAGATGGTCTAACTGCTATCTTGCAGCTCGTGCCTCAACAGCTCACACAGCTTCATTCTCATCACCATGCTTCTCCACCGCCTCGTATGCCTGTTCTGCCATTGAGAGAAAAATAGCTCAGCACTGCTCAAAGTCAGAATTGGAAATATTCAGTTCTCGGAAGAAGAAGAAGACGAACAGCACAAAAGCTCTTATGACTGCGGCGAAGAAGCTCGAAATCATGTTAAATAGTTTTAACGACACCGACAGTTTCCGCAGACTGAGCTTTTGCATCAGAGACAACGGAGTGAGGAGATGACGGAAATGCGACGGTCAAATTTGACTTGGGTTATGAAATCCATGCAGAAGATGAGACGGCGTCTCAAAGGCATCATTAGTAAATCAGGAACGGAACGACGATGATTATAAGGCTTGCTTCTTCCGGTTTATAGGCCAGCCTGGGTCAAATATAATTCAGGGTGGGCGAAAAATTTCAAAATGGGTCAACTATCTTGAACCAAATTGACCATTTGAGATACCTTTGACCCAGCCGAACCTACAACCCGTTATCTCAAATAAACATTTGGAACCTACACTACCAGATGACTACATTATATTGATTCATCTTTAGGTGGTTTAGCATGATGCGAACTACTAGTGTGGTCGTCAGATAGTTACATGCATGCAATAAAAATAGGGATTCACTAAAATGCTCAAGATATGCGGTAAATGCATCAAAATATCTAAATATTCCCTTTAACTGTAGTGTAATGTGATCAAGCTTATGTATATTGCGACAAGCAAGCGAATATGCAACGATTTACGAAAGATAGAGGATCTAGGTCTCGCGACAGGTGCATTGCATATTCTCTCACTTGCGTCATGATCAACTCCAAGCATACGCAGAACGACAAGGATTTAAGGTGTAAACAACGACTGAATTTCCCGGGTATCCACGGAAGACATGTTTCAGCTCTAACATTCATTAAGCCACGGAGAAACTCATAACTCTTTACGACAACCACTATCCATTGATTTTTGACCCTGGCGACCACTCTGCAACCCCGATAACCCAGGCTAATTTGGGCAACTCCAGGGCAAAGTTGGAGTTGCGCCTCGCGGAACTCGTCTGCACCCTTGTATACCCGGGCGAACGATCTACAGCGTGCGTCCGATGCCGAGCCTGTGCCGCCCCAAAGATGGAACCGCTATAGTTTTCTGTTAGATCGAGACTGGGGTGCTGAGTGTGCCTATTGACGATCTAATAACTTAGTGCGCTTACCGCTTATGGTCGTGCCGACCGACTGACAGTTGTTATACTGCGTACTACTGAAGTCTCGAACTCAGACCTTGATTAAATCGCGCCGGCATCGTCAGCTTCTGTAAAATTCGGTAGCCGTTTCATCCGATATACAGTAGAGTCTGGATGAACACATTGGGCGAACATAGGTCTTCGTGATAGTGCAGCCCAAGCAGCAAATCCGGATCCGGCGACTGAGCCTCACTGACTCAAGACGCACGCCAGAAGAACGGGAATCATCAGAAGAGCCCGAAGTTTAACTGGATCTTATATGCATTGGCTCATTCTTCAGCAAGTTGATGTTGTCCCTGGCTCTATTACGATCCTGTCTGTCACCATGCCGAGCAAACACGTAATCAATCATAGACCAGGATCTCAACTACGCTTTGAGAAAGCTCATCTGAAAATTGAACGCACGGCCTAGGCATACTCCAGTCGGGGTGTGGCTCTAAAAAAAGTATAGTCTTGACATTTAACAACACATAATATGCAGGGGGTTGTGTCACTGTCCAGGACCTGCCAATGGTTGGTCAACTCCAAGTTGAACGTTATTTCCGGAAGAAAGGACCCATTGCAGATTGGCCATCTGGAACCGACAGCTTTCGATCGCTAGTTCTTGCTAGTGAAACATCCGAATGCTCACGGTTCTCTACATCTAGAGATCTGTTGGCCCAATTCGGAAAGCCGAGATGAATAATAGATTGGTGGTTACGCCAGGACAAAACTTACAGGGGGCTGTGGACAACATAATTGGGGCCGGACGGAGCATCCATCCAGGTGATCGCGACTTGACCCCCGCTAGCACTCTTCAAAATGTGGCACAGCTGCAGCGATGCCGCGTCACGGCTCACACGATTTCGGAAAAAATAGTATCAGTGCCAGTGCCATGCTACTTGAGACGGCTCCCTTGGGAAATTTCTGCCGCGTACCTGAGCACTAACTCAGTCTAACTGACGTCTTTATCGACTGGGAACATGTAGGACGTACAACATCCGAAGCATGGACCACAAGCTGAAAACATCCCTGCGCAGGGAAAGTTAACTATCTCGTGGTGATCTCGATGGGGGCCCGCAGCCAAGGCGATTTTCTGGCCTATTTGACTTTAACATTCTGACAGTGGCACCCCGGCCGATCGGAATGCCCTTAGTTACGACGTCTTGGCTAGCACATGGCGGTGGCTTCTTATCTTCTTCGCAATCCCTTCCGCCTTCGTACATCTCGCTCCTTAAAGACCGGTACCGCATTGACCGGACTTCAACCTGGCGTCGTTAGATGTCGCAAGACGAGCCCTGGTTAGCAGCAACGTTGGGAACACACGGCGAACCGTGAACACTCACTGTATCGGTGATAGCGTGCTGGCAACCACATGCAACTACGTCTCAAGTCTGTCCAGACTCACGTCTACCTGAGACTGAGATTGAGATAATCATTGTGGCACAGACCGTCTCCTTCTTCCACGTAACTCTGCGACAGCAGTGGCTTGCATACAGATTTAGTCTTCGCACTTTCTGAACCACACCCACACACACAGAGAGAGAGCTGCAAGCGCCGGCCAAGGCAGATTCCGACTATCTAGCCAATCAACTGACCTACAGAATAGCCTGACTTGGCCTAAACCGGGCAGTGTCATAATTGAAATTGGCGCTGATAACTTATTACACGCTACGTACTAGCCAGAAAAAATCAGATCCATTCAGACTCTTGGAAGAACCCGGGTCAAGTGAATTGGCAACCCGTCACGAATCATTTGCCCTTAGCAGACAGGGGTCCAGGCTAGGACTTGTTTCTGCTCGACTTGCAGCAAAAAGCAAACATAGATGCAAAAATAAGACAAACCACGTTTCTTCGTATGTGCTTATACGAAATAGGTTGATTTTCTGTTGATCATCCATGTTCGTCTTTCCACAAATGTCTCCGAAATATTTGTGGCTTGATGTCGCTGTATGAATTAAAGTAATGCAAGCTACTTCTATGGCATATGGGGGCTGTGCCTTGATTCGTGATTGTACAACCACAATCGGGATTTCCATCTAGTTGAGAATCTTGTGCCATTGACGACCACTCCACTTTGCTGTTTCTCTGCCAATGACCAAGTCGAATCAGATGCAGGCACGACTACGGCCAGAGGGAAATCACCAATTGAGTGGCAGACAGAACGAACACCACCAGGCCCATGCTAGACTAGCGTCTTGCTGAGTTCCTGTCGGAGTCCTCAAGAGTCCGAACTGATACCGGTAACCAGCAGTCATGCGGCTCAAATGGTTGGTTGTGGGTTCGCTAACAAGCACGATTACAGTTGCCTTCAGGAATCTAATTGACAATGGATAGATTAAGTAATTACGCGAAGGGGCTAACTGCATGCAAGAGGCCAGCTTGGACCTTATTCGTCAAGCTTGTTTTCGAGCGGTGCTGGTTTACTTAGTATCGAACATTTTAATGCATATCTTATTTCATGAAGGGCAAGTTAGTGTCAAGGGGACTAGTGGTTATACGTACTATATAACTCAGCTAGTCCCTCGCACCAGCCCAATGTGCATGACGAACAGTGAATATGTTCTCGTGCCCTCTCCTAAGCTGAATCTATTTGATTAATCCTCTACCTTCGTCTACTTTCTTTTCATACACGAACCCACTCTACCTGAGTAGAACCTGTTTCCGTTATCATGACTTGGGATTCGTCCTCTTCACTTTTTCCGGCAAATGATATCGATAGTAGAATGATGTTTTCACCCATGCATGCCATCCATCTGGGTCCCCCGCCCTTGGACATGGAACAACAACACTTTTATCATCCCGGGAAATTGGATCAGAGACTCGTTCGCCTGGAGCAGGAACTGGTTCCCCTCGAAAAGTTTGCCAAAGGATCCTTCTCTTCCTATTCATCTTCGTGCCAGGATTTGCAGGAAGTTCACAATCCGTACCATTATCCACAATCCCGGGGCTTTGGAAAGGATGACATCTCCACTGCCTATATTGGAAGTTACAACACTGGGGCGTTTGAGTATCCGTCGCCGTTGTCCCACGGAGTAGCCTCTCTGTCCGGAACCGATGGCCGTTCCCCAAGCCCGGTCAATATCCCATTTGCATATTCCATGGATGCTAGTTCGGATTTTCCGCGCTGGGGCGGTGGTGATGCCGCAGAGTACGGATCTGTTATTCCACGAGAAACTCTGTATGGTACGTTTTACGAAAACTCTGATATCGAAAGCCGAGGCACTGATGGTGTTGTTGCCAATGTAGAAGCCCAGTACACGGAGCCAATTACCCCAGTCGAACACACGGTGTCACACATATATCCTTGTGCGAGCGCCGACCACACACAAGATGAAGCTCTCGGTGATCTTGCAATGAACAATGACATCGATGCCGACGGCGAACTTGATGCAATGTGCACTGATCGCGAGGGATCGAAACCAGGTTTTCCTAACTACAGGGCTTCAAAAAGGATGCCACCCAAAACGAAGAAGAGTCTCCGCGATGCTGGCAGTCGAAAATCTGCTGCCATCGCCACATCAGCAACGACCCTGATCCCCAAATCACCTATTCGTAAACGCCCAGCTACATCACGCAAATCCAACCACACCTCCACCATGAACACCAAGGCCCGCGCAGTTAAGGAGACAGCGACATCGTCCTATTCTGCTGCTGCCACCAACCGCGACCACGAGAAAAAATACAGTTGCAGTTTCAAACGATACGGCTGCGAAAGTACATTCGGCACCAAAAACGAATGGAAACGCCATTTTGCTTCGCAGCACCTCAAACTCGAATATTACCGCTGTGACCTCAACGGCTGCGACACCGCCTCAAAGGGCCCTAACGATTTCAATCGCAAGGATCTCTTTACTCAACACCTTCGCCGGATGCACGCCCCCTGGATCGTGCGAAAGGCTAATCCTACAACGGCAGAAAAGGCGGAGTTCGAGGCTACGCTGGACCAGCATGCGTATCGATGCGTGAAACCATTACGTGCGCCTCCTGCGAGAACGAGTTGTGCTGAATGCAACAATGTTGTGTTCACAGACTGGTCGAAGCGAATGGAGCATATGAGTCAGCATTATGAGCATGATCCGCAGTTTGAGGAGGCGAGGGACCCAGAGCTAGAGCAGTGGGCTTTGGAGGAGAATATCCTCTGTCGAAGAGACTCGTCCTCGGGTGAGCTTGTTTTGACTGATTTGGTTCACAAGCGTCGCTAGAGTTGAGATTTAAGACTTTCGTTCGATGAGTAATGGTTTGTGGTTTGTTTGGATACGGATACCCCCATTTAATGACTTCACGACTGTGCGATGGAGACAATCTTAGGAACATGCTGGCTTCGTTCTTATGTTGATGCTTCTCATTTAACGTGTACTGTTTTGATATGTTCCTATTGTATAGATCTTTCGGGCTTGCCTCTGTCTGTCTGTTTGTATAAGAATGCTGCTGTTCAGAGCAAGCAAAAGTTAGCTAGTGTTTGAACGTGTAGTACATCAGCCATAGTGAGAAATTCGCAATTGATAGAGCCAACTGCACGCAATCTGCCAATTCCATACCGGCGTATCTTCGAGCTTCAGCTGCCATCTCGATGCTGCTGACAAGCCATACGTTCAATTCATAAGGTCTACAAGGATCATACGAGATGACTTGTGGTAGTATTCTGCTACCACCTACCACAGAGGAACGGAGTGTAACGATCAACGTATGAACAGGGAATTTTGAATGTACTATGTAAAGATGATTCGCTCATGACTATCCTCTAAGCATAACTGTCCCTCAACAGTTCAGGCCACGCAGCCCCCACTGTCCGTCAGCACTGACTTCCCACTGATGTGATGGCGTTCAACCTGTCAGCTATCATGCCCCGCAAACTATACTACAAAGCTTGACAAATAAGAGTTTTAAGATCTGGAGTCTCTAATTTGTTGGATAAATTTGGTTTTGGTTTTATTTTGAGCTTCGGCGATCTGATATATATAGTTCTATAGCCTCATTTACTATTGAAAAGATGTTTCATTTAGCCCTCCGGTTCGGATAGTATGTCATCATGTAGGGTTATGTATTGTCATACGAGATGCAGAAGTTCGGATCGAGGCGAGTTTATTCCTTGTTCATGGTCAGATCCAGCATATTGATCTTTGCTAGATCGAATCGGTGACTATAGTAGAATACCTAGATACAGGCTGATGGCAAGCTCATAGGAAGTTTCTAACATTTTCAGACCATTATGTAGAGAAAAAGAGGACGTATTATCTAGTTATATGGTTGTCGAATCTCATATTTCATTTTAACATTACTGAGAAATTTCTTATGAGCGTCCCATAATGGATACTGAACTCAAGAAGACCGACACCTTGGACCGCAAGAAATTGTCCTATGAGCCAACAAAACCACAGACGCATCTAATAGTCCCAGAGCAGACAGTGTGTTTCCTTGATGAAGAATCCCCTATCGACCGGTATCGCCCTCCATTGAGACGGGATGTCAGCTCAGACACCGGATTATGGAGACGATCGTCTTGTTACTCGAGGAATACAGATGGATATTCCCTTCACGAATTCGATGATACAAAGCGTGAAGAGAGTACTACAGAAGAAGATATCAGACGACCAGCGCCGGCCCATCTCTGTGTTCCTTCGGATCTGTGCACAACTCGTCGTGGCAATGAGAGCAGATTAATATTTCAGGGTTTGAGTGATCCGTACAAGAGCGGATTCAGTTCAGTGTCTGGTCTCCTTGAAGTAAATGACGGAGGTGTCAATGCTGGTTCCAGGATTTTGCAACCGCAATATCCGCTACCACTAACAAAAACACCAAGCCCGCTCCCACCTCCCCAGACACAATACCAGATTGTGGGAGATAGTATTATCGATCTACCCAGACCAGACCCACGACGTGTAAGACCGTCTGTACCGCCTATCAGACCCCAACGATGGAGCGCGGTTAGCCCTTCCTTCAGAACACCGACTAGTCTCGTCAGTCCGTGGAAGAAACCTCCCAGTATCGTCATCAGCAGTACTTCGCGGTTGGGTCAATCCTTGATTGATTCCAAGAGTCGTACTGGCACACCAGAGAGACAGCAATATCCGCCAAAGAACGACGTAGTCTTGATCGTGCTTGCAGTGATGGCGGCGACACTTTGCACAGCTCTGGTACGCAGAACCTCTGATACGTATCAAATGAAAACTTCCGCTAACATGCAATAGGACACAATAATGATTCCCACCGCAATCCCCACAATAACATCGCAGTTCAACACCATCCAAGATGTAGGGTGGTACACCACCTCCTACCTCCTAGCCGCCTGTTCGTCAAATCTTATCTATACCAAACTATACCGTTTCCATACGACGAAATGGGTTTTTATATCAGCACTGCTCATATTCACATTGGGATCACTGCTTTCTGGAGTTGCGGAGGTTTCAGCGGCGCTCATATTTGGTCGGGCATTGGTTGGGCTGGGTGCGTCGGGTGCTTTGCCTGGCGGGCTGTTGCTGATGGGGCACTGTATACGGCCGCATCAACTGCCGGCTTATTTTGCTATGATTCTCAGTGTTGTGTTGGTGCTTGGGCCGGTGTAAGTACTTCTATTCTACGATATTTACGTACGTACTGATAAACGTCAAAAGACTTGGGGGTGTTCTCACACAGTATGCATCGTGGCGCTGGTGCTTCTTGATTAACTTGCCTCTTGCACTATCGTCATGCATTTTGCTGCTCGTTTCGAGCTGGAACGCGCCAGCGAATCCGTTAACCCAGTCAACCTTCAAAGAAAGTCTGCCTTTTCTAGATTTGGAAGGCATGTCTCTTTTCCTGCCCGGTATCCTGTGCATATTACTCGCTATACAATGGGGAGGCATCAAGTACCCCTGGAGCTCTGCCGGTATCATCGTCTTGTTTGCGATTTTCGTCGTCATGATAGCAGGATTTATTCTTGTCCAGAAGTACAAAAGTGAGTCCGCGAGTATCCCGCCACGCATATTCAGAAATCGCAACGTATATGGCGGAATGCTTTTCTCGTTCTGTCTGGGTGCTAGTATCGCTGTGGCGGTGTATTATGTACGTTGTTCATGCTATTCATTCGGTCATTCATACTAATTTGACTAGCTACCGTTATGGTTCCAAGTCACCAAGAACGCTTCAGCTTCGCAATCAGGAGCCATGCTGCTACCCCTCGTACTGAGCATGGCTACTATGTTTTTCACGAGCTGCTGCCTGGTGAACATGATTGGATATTACACCCCTTGCCTCATTTCTGCATCCGTCATGATGTCCATCGGTAGCGGCTTGCTGACAACTCTACAAGCCACTTCCACAACATCAGCATGGATCGGATACCAGATCCTCTTTGGCATCGGCGCAGGCAGCGGTTTGCATCAAACACATTTCGCTATACAGTCCTTATTCCGGAAGTCTCGCGACATCGCTACGGTTACTGCAATGATGGGATTTGCGCAAATCCTTGGCGCTGCAGTTGCAGTTGGCATGGCGCAGAGTGTCTTTGGAAACAAACTTGTCAATAGAATCCAAGCAGCGGGACTCAAAGATGTTAGTGTGAGGTTTGTGCTTCATACTGGCGCGACAGAAATCAGAACTGTATTGCCGAGAGAAAGCCTCGAGACTGTGCTGATGTTGTATACTCGTGCCATCGATCAGGCATTTCACGTGGCCGTGGCTTTGGCTGCGGCTTCAGCCATAGGCGCGTTGATAATGGAGTGGAAGCCTGTACGGCGAAGAAGAGTTCAATAGTCTCTCCCTTAGGGTTCATACCCAGACATAGTCACAATCACAGTATATAATGCTTACCAAGAAAGAACAATGAACGTGGTCAGGATGATCGAGATATTCTCGTATAAGCGTACAGAGAGGCCTCTGACTGGATGGCTTCTTCGGTCTAACCTGATCGAGGTTTACGAGAAATACGGCCACCTGCGGCACTTACCGCTTCTAGTATGACGGAGAGTATTTCTGATACCACATGATTACACTGTATGGTACCTCGTTTGCAGCAATTCCGCGGGCCGTTGGGCGTATTTACCGTATGCTGAATACGCCCCGTCTGGATGTTCTACTCTAATACGCCGAACGGGCTGTGATTGGCTCCGTCGAGCTCGCGTAAGTATAAGCTCCTGTACTATGAGTAATCCCACTGCTCGCTAAGAGAGCGACTTACTGTCGCAATGCGCTACTCCATGCAACATAGCAGAACCACTATGAAGCTGGCAACCACACTTCCTACCAATCGCACCTGCAGCAGCCATGAGTGCGGCTAAACCTGCGCTGTATGGTTGGCACTAACGCCCGCCCATGGAATTATGCCCGTCCACGGTTCTACCTGTGCACTGGCGACTGATCGGATACGTCTGTTCCGAGATAATAATTGTGATTTGTTTGTTTTTTGCGAGAATCGTATAACTTACATCGCCTTTCTCACATATCTTCAAACGTCTTCTCTCTTGTTGAAGACTCGACCTGCAGAACGAGCAGATGTCGACTGAAATGTACAGCTAGATTGGTACAACACCTGCCACTGTCAAGTCGGTTGACTCCCAGTCAAATGGCACAGACACCAGCCCCCGGGGGTGCGGGCGCCATTGCTGCAGCTCAAGAGCTGACGTACCGTGTTGAATCCGAGGTCTACGAAAAAGTCGAGCATCATGGAGGAGGGGAATCCAGCGAATCCACAGACCAAGGCTCCCTGGACGAAATGAAAGAACAGGAACGACATGAGATTACCTATCTCGCACGGCAGATATCGCAGATCTCGCGCCAAAGCAGCGCGCCGTCTGGAGAGCCTACGAATTCATTTCTCGATACGACTACCGATCCCGAGCTGGACCCTAACTCGGAGAGCTTCAATCAAAAGAAATGGGTCAAGAATTTGTTGCATATTACCTCTCGCGATCCCGAGACATATCCCCGCCGAACTGCTGGTGTCACGTTTCGGAATTTGAACGCGTATGGGTTTGGAACGGCGGCGGATTATCAAGCCGATGTGTTTAATACGTGGTTGAAAGCGTTTGGCTACATAAGGGGTTGGTTGGGCTTGCGCAAAAAGAGGCGCATTGACATCTTGCGAGATTTTGAGGGTCTGGTGAAAAGCGGAGAGATGTTGGTTGTTCTGGGTCGTCCCGGAAGGTATGTTGTTCACCTCGTTCGCCGTAGCAGAAAACTGACGGGACCATAGTGGTTGCTCGACATTGTTGCGCACACTGTGTGGAGACACACACGGTTTATGGCTCGACAAAGGAACTGACATCCAATATGAAGGAGTCTCATACGAAGAAATGCACAGCCGGTTCCGTGGCGAAGTTATCTACCAAGGCGAGCAGGAGATCCACTTTCCCCAGATGACAGCCGGGGACACTTTGCTCTTCGCCGCCCGAACTCGTGCCCCTGCCAATCGACTTCCCGGTGTAAGTAGAGAGCAGTATGCTGTCCACATGCGTGATGTGGTCATGGCCATCTTAGGCCTGTCGCATACTAAGAACACTCGAGTCGGAAATGAGTATATCCGTGGTGTTTCTGGTGGTGAGCGTAAGCGTGTTAGTATCGCCGAGACAACTCTATGTGGTAGTCCTCTGCAGTGCTGGGATAACAGCACGCGTGGCCTGGATAGTGCAACTGCTCTCGAGTTTGTTCGTACTCTGCGCACTTCTACAAAGTACTCTGGTTCTACGGCCATTGTGGCGATTTATCAAGCCGGCCAGGCCATTTACGACGTGGGTGACCGTGAAATACGATTTAATTGATTGATGCTAACCCAATGTAGATATTTGACAAAGCTATTGTCCTCTATGAAGGTCGCGAGATATACTTTGGCCGCGCTGACGATGCCAAGCGCTTCTTCACTGACATGGGGTTCCACTGCCCCCCAAGACAGACCACCGCCGATTTCTTGACCTCCCTAACCAGTCCCGCAGAACGTGAGGTACGTCCTGGCTTCGAAGGCCGCGTGCCGAACACACCCGACGAGTTTGCTGCTCGCTGGCGCGAGAGTCCAGAAAGGCAGGCCCTTATCGCCGAAATTGAAGCCTTCCAAGCCGCTCACCCATTGGGCGGCGAGAAGTACAAAGAATTTACCGTATCCCGCAAGAAAGAGAAAGCCAAAGGAACTCGCGCCTCTTCACCTTATACCTTGACATATCCCATGCAAGTCAAACTCTGCTTCTGGCGTGGTACAAAACGGTTACAGGGTGACATGAGTAATACTTTGGCTGCTGTTATCGGCAACATCATCATGTCATTGATCGTTTCCAGTATGTTTTATAACCTGCCGCAAGATACGAATAGTTTTTACCAGAGGTCTTCCTTGATGTTCTTTGCTATTCTCATGAACGCATTTGCAAGTGTGCTCGAAATTCAGACTCTGTGGGACCAGCGACCTATCGTGGAAAAGCACAAGAAATACGCGCTCTATCATCCGTCCGCAGAAGGTCTCAGTTCCATGTTGGTTGATTTACCCGCCAAGATTGTCAGTGCCGTTGTTTTCAACTTGATCTTGTACTTCATGACGGGTCTTCGTCGTACACCGGGGGCATTCTTTACATTCTTCCTTTTCTCCTTCACGACAACCCTAACCATGTCGAACCTATTCCGTTTGATTGGCTCTCTTTCACGAACACAGGCGCAAGCAATGGTACCAGCAGGCATCTTCATGCTCGCTCTCATGATCTACACTGGCTTCACGATTCCCATCTCAAGTATGCATCCCTGGTTCCGTTGGATCAACTACATCAATCCAATTGCATACGCATTCGAAAGTTTGATGGTCAACGAATTCGCTAACCGGGAATGGGCTTGCTCGAGCTTCCTACCCTCGGGATCGTCGTACAATAATCTACCCAGCCAATCCTTCATTTGCCAGGCAAACGGCGCCGTTACCGGACAACGCTTTGTGCAAGGAAATGATTATCTGGCAGCTACCTACCGATACTCTCCCAGCCACCTATGGCGCAATTTTGGTATATTGGCTGCATTTTTCTTTTTCCTTTTGGGACTAGCAGTTGTCGCCAGCGAGCTTGTTACGGCTAAGCCATCCAAGGGTGAAATCTTGGTTTTCCCACGTGGTAAGATCCCGGCTTTTGCTAAGGAGAAGGGCACAGTCGAGGATGCGGAAGCATCAGTTCAGAATCACAGGACAACCGCCGAGCAAGACGGCCATGATGAAGCTGCCGCCATTGTTCGACAGACCTCGATTTTCCACTGGCAGGATGTGTGCTACGATATCAAGATCAAGGGTGAACCTCGCAGAATCCTGGATCATGTTGACGGATGGGTCAAACCAGGCACACTGACTGCGCTTATGGGAGTTACTGGTGCTGGAAAGACGAGTTTACTAGATGTACTGGCAAATCGTGTCACTGTTGGTGTTGTCACAGGTCAGATGCTTGTCGACGGTCGTCCTCGTGATTCTTCGTTCCAGCGAAAGACCGGATACGTACAACAACAGGATCTTCATCTCGAGACTTCCACTGTCAGAGAAGCGTTGCGGTTTAGTGCTCTTCTTCGTCAGCCAGCCTCAGTTTCCAAGAAGGACAAATATGCGTACGTTGAAGAAGTCATCAAGATGTTGGGTATGGATGAATACGCGGAAGCCGTCGTAGGTGTTCTCGGCGAGGGTCTCAACGTTGAACAACGCAAGAGATTGACAATCGGTGTTGAAATCGCCGCCAAGCCTGATTTACTACTCTTCTTTGATGAGCCAACGTCTGGTTTAGATTCACAAACTGCCTGGAGTATTTGTCAATTGATGCGCAAACTCGCGAACCACGGTCAAGCCATTTTGTGTACCATTCACCAACCTTCTGCCATCTTGATGCAAGAATTCGACCGTCTACTGTTCCTCGCAAAGGGCGGTCGAACGATCTACTTTGGTGATTTGGGCGACAATATGAGCGAGCTGATTAGCTACTTTGAACGAAACGGCTCCTCCAAGTGTCCTCCATCTGCGAACCCCGCTGAGTGGATGCTGGAAGTTATCGGTGCAGCACCTGGCTCAAAAGCGGACAAGGATTGGGCTGAGGTTTGGAAGGCGAGCACGGAACGGGCTGCTATTCGTGAGGAACTCGCTATCATGAAGTCGGATTTATTGGCAAAAGAGCCGCCTGGGAATACTACGGGATGGGCGGAGTTTGCTATGCCTATCTGGTACCAATTCTTTGTTATTTTGCATCGTGATTTCCAGCAATTTTGGCGCACCCCGGAGTATATCTATGCCAAGATGACTATGAGTGTCATTCCAGTCAGTTACCTTCCTTATTCACTATTTACCTTACTCTAACAGCAGTACTGCACAGACACTATTCATCGGCTTCTCCTTCTGGCGAGCGGGAACTTCAATCCAAGGTCTCGAGAACCAAACATTTGCCATATTCATGTTCCTCACCCTGTTCCCTAACCTCAGTCAACAAATGATGCCTTACTTTGCGCTTCAGCGCTCGCTGTACGAAGTTCGCGAACGGCCTAGCAAGGCGTATTCATGGGTTGCGTTTATCCTTGCCTCAATCGTGGTCGAAATCCCCTGGAACTTATTCATGGCTGTGCCCGCATTCTTTGTATGGTACTATCCTATCGGGCTATATCAGAATGCAGAGCCAACAGATAGCGTCGTCTCGAGAGGTGGAACGATGTTTCTGATCATTCTGCTGTTCATGCTATTTACCTCGACGTTCACGATGATGGTTATCGCCGGTATCAACGACGCCGCTACCGCAGGACAGATATCGCAACTGATGTTTTCCTTGTGTCTTATATTTTGCGGGTATGTCCCCTGCCCCCCTTTTTCAAACTCGGTCCCTTGAAATGGCAAAATGCTAACCATGGCAGTGTTCTCGTCACTCCCGGCGCCCTCCCTGGCTTCTGGATCTTCATGTATCGCGTCTCTCCCTTCACATATTTTGTCAGCGCCGTCCTATCAGTCGGGCTCGCTCAAACAGACGTGAACTGCTCCTCCATGGAACTCCTGACTCTCTCCCCACCTACGCCCGGCGAAACATGCCGATCATTTTTGTATAATTATACAACCTACGCCGGCGGGCGAATCATTAACCCAGACGCAACTGCGAACTGCCAATTTTGCTCGTTAGCGACGACGGATGACTTCCTAGCGGCGGAGAACATTTATTTCAGCGATCGATGGAGGGATATTGGGATCTTGTTTGCGTACTGTGGGTTTAATGTGCTTGCAGCAATTGCGTTGTATTGGTTGGCAAGAGTGCCGAAGGGAAACAGAGTGAAGGAAGTGCCTGGAGCAGAGGGAGGTAATGATGTTGCCATCGTCAAGACGACGAGTCAGAGAAAAGAGGAGAGTAAAGAGGAGAAATAGATATCCTTTGTTAAACAGTTTTAATTGTCTCCTCTCTTTGCTTTTATTGAGGAATTTATTCATATATCTTCCTATTTCTTCTCCATTCGTAAGTGAGAGGGGGAGAGATGGTTGTGGTCGTGAATACCTATCTTCCCCTTAATTGGCTTATACTCTTCACTCATTTTTATCTTATGTGTATCTACTAGAGCATATTTAAGTTACAACATATATTATTTTAATCGAAGGACTAGCCTGCATTTAAAACTATCTGTTGGGCTCATTGTTAAAATTGCAACACCTCGATGAGTGCAGGATCAACCGGTCTTTTATATTAACAGAGATAACGGACTTCTAGGCGTCCGGACTACTATAAAAGGTTGTCCTGGAACACCAATCCATCTAGCGAGTTGGCAATTGCCTTGTTACCGGATGCAACAGACGCAAATCGCCGCTTCTAACGTCTTCATCTCAATAAGTGGATGCTAGTCAGGCCCACTCTCCCTAAACGCCTCAGGTGCTTAGACGCTTACTGTAAAGAGATCGGCATGAATTATAGATTCAGAGGAATAATATCGACTAGTGATAATGTATTGCTTATCCATCTTTTATTACATATAACTCGGGGGTTGAAGCTATAGCTAGTGACTAGTGTCATATGACCTTACGGTCAGATTCTTTACACTTATAATACCGTCTAGTCATAGTAGGTGCCAAGTTTTGTTTCCTTATTCTCCAGGCTGCTATTCTATGAACATGGGCTTGAATAGTGGCATTGCTCTTTACTCACCCTCGAGGACTTTTGACTCGTGTCATAATGATATTTGCTTGATCTCACGATCTACAATGAACAATGAAAGCTAAGGAACATAGCAAATAGTGGATAAATATTCAATCAATATACAGGAGACAAAACTGCAGGTTGTATTTTGCTAATCTTGATTCAAACTGCCGTGCTGTGATCCAGTAAATTCAAAGAATATACCAAATTATGCAGGCCATGATCCTGGCATTTTTGTTAAAGATTCCTTTGCACTCTCAGGCGAATGCATTGACCCGGTTTTTTGAGGTAAGAGCCAACTTCTGCAGTTATACTCCAATGTAGCAGCTGCTTTTATTACGTCAAAAGATAGTCGATTAGTCTCGCAGCCACTTATATCAGCAGTAAGCGTGTGGTCTCCGGATGCTATTTTTGCCAAAGTCTCCAGATGTTCGTCCAGACTGTTGTATCTTTCTTGATATAAAGGGCTAACCCTCAAAACCTTCCACTAGTATGAAGAAAGCCGGCCTTGTACTTCCCACCAATGTCTTGGTTTATCGAGATTAATCTACCCTGGTCTTCGGCATGACCATGACTCAATATTGCGTTTCGGAACACGCCCTTCAGAATTGATAAGATCTCCTGGTATGTCCCCATACAGCCAACGAAAGGATAAATGGGCAAGCATGACCATTCCGGCGTTATTGGTGCCCTTGTAGATTTCTTGTCCTTATCAAAACTATCGAAACTGATTAGGATATTCTGAAGAACTTGCCAGCGAAGTCTGCGTTCACGCTGTAGATTGCGTGCTAGTTGCAACCTTAGCAAAAATTGCTGGTGTCTTGGGACCTTCTTATCTGCAGCTAAGACTCTTGTGGGATCGAAGCCACTGTTTCTCAGGGCTTCAATCCATAAGGAAAAGTTTCCGGTCAATCTTGCGATATCCGTTGGAGTTTCATATTGATTGGACGCTGTGAAAATATTCGCCCCATTCCGAATTAGTAATTCAATTTTTTTTCTCTGATTTTCACGGTCTTCGTTACTGTATTGACATATCAACTCCATTCCTGGATAACCAGCGAGATTATGTGCAGTTATGTGATAGCTTTCATGTTGCTGTTCGAGGGAAGCTATAGCTGCATGAAGACAGGTAATTCCATCTATCGGTGTGATTGATATGCTCGCTTTGTTATTCAAGTGCCAACGGAGTATCTCAGTATCGCTCTTCGGATTTGAACTCAAAATAAAGGTTGATGTTCGGCCACCATTATCTTGCTCGTTTAGAACATGACGAAAGTCATTGAATATTGATCGCCAATGAAACTCTTTTTGAAAAGGGGCATTTTCGCAGAGGAGATGCCAGACTTTTCGGCCGTTCCATTCAGGTTCTGAAGGATCCAGTTGGCACCTTTCAACTAACAGATTGTATATGGCCCAATAATTCGGTCCAAGGAAAGAAATGCCCCCCATATCAAAACAATACACCAGAGCGTTCCTGATTTCCAAAATTGGTCAGATTGCCCTACCGTAGGACTTTCACTTTGGATAGATTACCTGCCATTATCATCAATTCCTTGACTGATTGCTCCAGGATCGAGAAGGAAGCAAGCCAAGTCAGTTCTACCTCTTCTACAGGCCTAAATGATGCATGGTATTAGACTGATTCTCTCCTTAAGAGATGTAAAAGAAGATTGTTACCTTACTAAGGAGACTGCGCCCGTATTCATCCACAGTATTGACCGAATACTTTCTCTTCATAAATTCCTTTCTGATGCTCACAATGTCCATAGAACGGAAAATAGACCATATCTCATCTGACGATGGTACAGTATGCATGACCGTCAAACTTTGCTGTAGGTTATAACCGCCTGATGCATTCGTCCAAAGCCTAACCAAAAAGCTTTTGTCGAAATGCCAAAATGAGCTGAATGTGCATTTTACCTCCCAAGAATGAATGCAGTTATTCTTTTCTTCCTTTCGCACCCTTTTATGTCTTTTTTGCATATATGCAATCAATAGTGTCCCGAGAAACAAATCAAAGCGCCATTGCGTGATGCTATGAATCTCACTAGCTTTGAGGAACGTTAATCCATTATTGTATCCCAATGAAAGGTCAATTGTATCCATTTGACATTTTGAATTATTTGGTAGAAACTGTAATCTGTTGCTAGCAAGCTTGTCGTCCGTCAGTGTAGCAAATATTGCAGGTTTGCTTGCGTCTCCAAAATGCAACTTTTCAAATGAACGTGAGGATCCTACAAACTTTTTAGGAGAGACTTTGGCGTTACTCAGAGATGGCTGCTTGATGGTAGGCTCTAATAAAGTTGTACTTTGTGATAAATTGTTGATCGAGTCTTGAACATCATTTGAGACCGTGAAAGAGCTGATCTCCTTGGTCTGTTGCGCAGCAATCCAGGCTATTTTTTTGTTCATAGTGGAGAGCTTAATGCCTTGCATACGACACTCGTAACTTTTACTGCAATGTTAGACGTTGACTGATGAGAGGAAATGAAGAACAACATACAGTTGGAATACAAGTAGTCCTAGAGACAAACAGTCTATTGTCTCTTTCAGTATCCCAGATGCCTCAGATAGCCTCTTGTCAAAATTTATCATTCGCAACGCTCTCTTCACCTTATTTCGATTAGTTGAGGTGGTATCCGTGATATCCTGAAGGATTTCCTTCAACACCTTGAGACGAGGACGACATCGTTCAAGACACATGGAAAGGCCGCAATCATTTGCTACGTCTGCAGATAAAGCGTCAATCTCGTTTAACAATTTTTCTGTAATCGATACTCCGGTCTTTACTTCCGATGTAATCTCGAAGACATTCTGCGTCAACTTCATCAACCCATGCGCTGATTTGACAATTTTAAGCAGCTCAAAGGTTAAGGTAAAGACGGCGAAAGCGCCAGTTGCGACCCCAAAAGCTTCTGCCATGGCGAAGAGCCAGGTTTGGAGTTATATCTGGAATATTTGAGCAAAAAGAATGAATAAATCAAAAAGAAATATATTTCGAGTTTTGTTATTCATGGTATATAGTAAGAACCATTCTTCAGGAATGTCTATTATTCTCTCACTCCGTCAGCACCGCTGTGAACGCCACTGCGAACTAGTGGAATGAATAAAAAGCCGGCCTCTGGTTTCAGCCTGATCAGATATGTCCCAGGCAACCTGCAGTTGATATCATTGTTTGATTGGGTATATAACAACTAGCCTGTGAGGCAGTGCTATGTCAGTTTCCCAATGGCCATTGGCTACCTTACATATTAGCGAGTCAAAAGTAACCACGTTTCCGTCTATACCTTCAGAAATCGCATCATGCTTCCTCTTTGTGTCGGTGGAGTTAGAGCAGAGGGTAAGGCAGACTCGGATCACTCCTTGAAAACTAAATATTCCTTAAGATAAGCCTCGCATGAGTTATAGGGTTGCTGCGTTTCAGAGTTCAATTCTGACACCAGCATACAGGAGACAAGATGGTGACGAAAAGTCGTTTACGTAGCGCCGCATAGGAATTACCTACATATAGGAGTTCTAATAAGCTAGTTATAATTTATACACACTTAGACACTGATCACTCAACAAGGTCTACAGGCTGGGATTGTAGAAAGTACTTTTTAGGACGTTCGAAATTTGTAAGTCGTCCAAATTTCTTTTAATTCCATGCAATGCTATCATATCTATTTGCAATAGGAGAGACGCTTGCCCGTTACGGCGACACCTAAAGGCAAATTAGCGTTAAGTAAAAAAGCGTCAACCATAACTAGCACACACAACAACAACTCTAAACCTTGACAGAAGCTTCAACGCCAAAACTATCCACGTTCAAATTAATTCAGAAAGGGAGCGTGGGGTTCTCGCTGGCGAGAGTGTTGACATTCTTTAGGTATTGAAGTGCATTGAGTATTTCCTGTAGTTGTGCGTTGACGGATGGATCGATGTCGCGGTCTCGCGAATTTAGGAATTCGGCGCAGATACAGAGCGGAATTGGGGTGAAGGGGTGAACCTGTTCAGCCTGTTAATCCCATTTATATGAAATTGGTTACATAGGGAGAAGAGGGGCGCAAACCTTGAAGTAACTCAAGTGTGTCAGGTCCTTGGCTAATTCAACAGTCTCCTTTGCAGCCATTCGGGAGCGGTGCTCATATTCCAGTATGAGACTGTTATACTCCGGCGAGTCCCATGTCGTGGTCTCGATTATTTTGTGGAGGCACAGTATCGTGGTTTGGGCAATCATCTTGGTGAATAAAAGCATTGGATCCATGTGCTCGGACTGAAACGGGTAGGTCAAGGACAGTATGGAGATTCTCGTGGCAAGAGCGGAGTCGATCCATTCATGCCGACTCCAGAATTCCTGCGGAGTCCTTCCATACACACCGTCTACCATAGACAGATGCCGGTGAGATAGGCTACGACCACAGATTGTAGCCAGAACAATGCACTCTGAAAACGAAGATTGTGGTGTGGTGATAAAGTCGCTACCGGCAAGTGAATCTGATAGAAAACCCATATTGATAGGCTGCCCGCTCTGGAACTCAGCTTCCGGCATTGGGAGACGAGTTAAGACGTGCTCCGTTAGAGTGATGGGCCACCCCTTGCGAATATTAGCAAATCTGTCCAGTGTATATGCCATCCAGAACGTGCGTCGTTTCTCCTCCACTTCTATCCAGTCCGCTTCAATGAGCTGAGCGGCTAACTCGTTGGGGCTATCAATTTCGTATAATCGCATCATCTGAATGAGGCGGAATAAGCGTCCAGCGCTCAGCCAACCCTTTCGATAAGTACTTCTCATAAATTGATATATTGCTAGCAACAACCATGCTTGAGCTTGTTCTATGTCAAAAAGTCCATTTCATTATCTTTGGACTCTATCATCTCAAGTGTCCTTTTGGTGTGAGCATATAGAGAGTCGCGGATGCTCTGGCAGTGGGTTGATAACGAAGCTGCTAGTATCCACATGGCATATTGCAAAGCGATTCGTGAGTCAGATTTTGAGGAGCCTTTTGCCCATGTAAAGTATCGGGTTCGTTGTAGTACAGGAATGAGTGGATGGACCCTTTCGAAATATAGTTGATCCCTAATAATATCAGCATTGGTCAACGCATGTCTTCGTGTAATTCATGTAGGTGATATAGGAGATAACATACAAGTCGGCTTTGACAAGGTCCGGTATTACATATGGTACTTGAACTGACGATGTTATAGATGCAATTGACGTTCGTCTTTCAAGTGATTTGTCCATATTTTCTCCGTCTGGACTGCATGGCTGTGTATTTTCTGGTGACAGTGACCCATCACTTAGGGGCAATGGTATACCGCCTTGCTGTTCCATGATACATCGCTCAAGTGTTGCTATGCAACACTGATCAGCATCATCTCAATATATCAACTCAGACAACAAGCTTACCTATTCTGCCTTTCAAGGCCTTCAGATGACCCTTCTTTGGTCCCCTGGCAGGGCGAACAGTTGTCGTGGTACATGCAACCCCGGCTTCGATGCAATTACCACATTGTGGTTGTCTATCGCATCTTAGTTTCCTCCGTCGACACTCTTCGCATGCCGACCCAGGTCGTTGCCTTGAGGTGGTAGAAGTGTTGCTCGAGCTCTTTTCTTCAGACATCAGGGCAGGCATTGGTTTTGAAAGCTATTGGTGCGAGTTTCAATAATTCGAATAAGACAAAAAGTACCTCGAGGTATATATAAGATAGGTATATCTACCTAAAGGCGCAGTAAAGTACAATAGCTTAGCCGCTGCTAAACAGATTGAAAACAGAAGAATACAACAATTTCTTTTCTTAACCTTTGATGGCTTGTACTTTGTTATACAAAAATCGAAATCTACAAGAGATAATGTAGATATTTCCCGACGTATTCATATACTTGTAAGGTCCCTGCAAGCTCATCATGCAGGTAAACATAGCTTGTATAGCAAGTCTGCAGATCCATGATGGGATATCACCCTTTCAGTTAGATCTCCAACTATCAGAAAAAGAGTTCCAAATAATGTATGTGGCCCTCGCTCTCCCCGAGGGGACGGAGATCGCAATAGTGGAGCAAATCGTAGGTATACGATCCAGTCAACAGAAATTGTTGGAGCGATCCTTGAAATCGAGACAGAAAAAGAAATACTGCGGACATAAATTGGGAAAACAAATCACAAAAAGAAACAAATCCTGTACCTGTCCGATATTTCCCCATTTTTCCACGTAGCAAACATAGGCCGGTCAAACCTGACATGGCTGGCTGGAGTTGCTGGCTCCAACACTCATATGAAATCAACCGCAAATCCACCCTCACGGATGCATGGCTTTATAGAATTTTTGGCTTCCCGAGAACTATGCCGACCATATTAATGTGAAATTATAGATATACTGATTGATATTATGTCGCACGTTCGTATCAGATGCACCATAGCTACATTTTCATCCAGAGACCCTTGCCCTGCGTGAGGCGCCGTGTATCAGACATCGCAGCACGACGCCTGCTGCATAGGCATGTCCTGATCGTCCACGATAGTTCCAAGCATGGGCCCTAGTTCTTGCAGATGACGTGGTTACACGGTGAAGAGCCGGGGAAACATCCGAAGACCGGAAACCAATTTCTACGTTTCTATAGGTGTCGCAGTCTTGATAAAAACATGAAGGTTGAGGCAGGGAAATACTTGATTCCTTGTTCGTCGGAGTACTTGAGACGACGAAAGTGGCAGCCATGCTGGTCGAATCAGATGCACAGATCTCTACGGCTTTCTAATGGATGACGATCTCGGAGATGGCGATCATTATCTTTCTTTTTTTATTTTATTTTACAGTACCAGATCGGGCAAGGGCAATTCCTTTTTGTTGTTCAGAAGCTAGATAGTTTGTTGACATCTAGGCCCTGAATGGATTAGGCACTGGCCCCCAGAGCGGAGCCACCTGTCAGGCCGTGCTGGCGCCGGGAGCTACTTTCGTGATTAGTCTACCGTGGTTAAGGGTCTCTTTTGTCGGGACATGTCGGTACTTGAGAAGCTAGGGGTTTTTAAACGTCATATGTATTGCAAGCCATATACGATGAGGTAGGCGGTATCACAAATGGTATTAATTTGTTCAGCACGCGTGACCAGCTAGGTCTAAATGCCTGACGAAACCACAATCAGGTAATTGCTAGTAAAGAATGTCAGCTAAATATGTAATTTGCCTGCTGATCTATACACACGCATTATAGAACGGTTCGCGCAACAATAGCAAGCAGTTTCCACTCCAATTTCGACATTATATCTGTACTTGAGCTCTACACACCAAGTATGAACTGGTAAAACATAAATTTTGTCGTTTGCATTACGCGATGCGTACATAATGGAGGGGAGTCGAGGCTAAGAGCATTATATTGTCATGCCTCTTCATCGCAGTACTTTGGTACACAATGGCATTGTAACACCCACCATCAATTGATCAGCTGGTATCCTAACTTGGAAACTTTAGTGAAGCGTTGCGCACAGTTCAGGCGCCAAAGTGCCGGTTATCAGCCAACCATAACACGATTTAAGCTTATTTGTTCACAGAGTCCCACGCATATTTGAACTTTGACCAATTAGTACCGAAATAATGGATACTAGCGAGAGAGTAAAAATGTTTCAGATAAGGAACATGAGAATCTCCTATGTCGTGCTAGAAACCTACAAAAAATAGTAAATCGCAAGGATTCTATTGGATGATGAATTGGATTTTCTTCATGCAGGGATCACCCAATATGCGTCCAGATGCGGCAGAGTCCCGAATACACCGAATCAACCGAACACACATCCCTGTTCAGATTGATTTCCTGCATAAATGACGTGGGGCTAGCTCCTTCGTATACCGAAACTTATTGAATCGATCGAATCAACGACAGAAAGCCCGGCTTCCAAGACCGCGCAAATACCTACTGGCTGTACTGACCGACTTGGACTAGTACCAGGCCGGTATAAAGTACTCTGAAGAAAATATCAATAGTCAGTAGCAACTGTCCTATGAAAAGACTGGAAAAGAGAGCCGCAGGACTTTGGAATCCCTGTTTGTAGATCACTCGTGTGACTTAGCGGCACCAAAGTGCTGGATCTGATGCCATCATCAACAGCCATAAACATTTTGAAAGCGTACGTGCAGGAACTAGGTGTTCTTTTGAGACTATATAAAACGAAAAAGAAAGAGAAAAAAAGGTACGTATATTATCAATCGAAATCTATTGTAGACTATGTCCATCAGTTTTTGTCTGCGTTTGTAAAGAGTTCCGATCCATTACAATTACTAAGAGGCATTCGTGTTCGGACTGATACGGTCAAGATCTCGGACTGAGAACTCCCCACTATCTTCGAGCAGTCAATCTCCAGACGTATAGTGTACGTATACATGTGGTAAACTATCCAATAGTGTCGCATATAGCCATAGGGTCAAGTAGCTATTCGTCAGCACAAGTCACACTACCAGCTTCAAAATGCCCATCTTGTTAAAGAAAATACCATTGAAAGCCAACCATTAGAAAGTAATTGCATATTTAGGAAATCCCACCATCAGATTACGTAGGTGCAGTAGTACAAGCAAATAAGTGACAGTCTTGTTCAAGGCAATAACCGTGCTTTCCATCGTGCCGACAATATAGGGTTAGCTGCATGCACGTTTTTCTACAAGGTATTCTTACAAAGGAAACCTATTCTGGCGTCCAAAGTAGCTGACAGACAACTTGTGAAAGAACTTGATCTGGTTGCCTATGGATCTCATCCGCTGTGGGAGAAACCTAATCGTCGTACCTCATTTACAGCTGTGTCTAATATTTTGCATGTACTTGAACTTCCTATCCTCCTCCTCTCTATTACGAATCGATACACGGCAGAACACATATATCTTCGGTAGTCGTTTTGTTTCCTTTATGGCTGGAATTATTCATTTGGGTGCTACTTTATAGCTCTAGACCTGGTATTTCATCATAATATTCTCGACTTTACAGTGTGGCATTTACAGACTATCTCTCTTCCAGTCACTCGCAGGATTTCGTGCGACTGACCGATGGATGTGCATGCTAATTCGGGTATTGGCTTTGACAGAAAGAATTCTGCATTTAATCGTGCTCTTTTGACTTGCAGCCATAACAGTACGTAAGCATCTAGACATTAGCAACATTGAAAGTTGGTAGAAGAGGAGAGAGGAAGCCAGACTGTGCTAGGAGGAATACCCAAGGCTGGGTTTTTAGTCTCATGGAGGTTGACAGCAGTCGCTGTGCCTGCACCAATTCTCGAGTATACACCCTTCCAAGCCAGCCACCTTGATTGAGATGAAAATGGGAATCTAAAATCTTTCCTAGGGACAACAATCAAACCTCTCGCTACTCCATGCAAGTTTTTTGAAGCCGAACACCTTTAGACGAGTCCAACGGCCATTCACGAGAATTCTTGTCAACAATGGAGGCTGCACGACGTAGCTGGCGAAATACCAACTATGGTGACTAAATTTGAATAAAATATTCCTAAAGAGGGCTCTCAATACCTGAGCGTCCTCCTAGCACTCCTACTATTAACACCGATTCAGAGGGATCCTGAAGTCGGACGCTATCATAGACATCATGTGGAAATCAAAGGGGCGAAAGCTTAATTAGCCCTGCATCCAGCAAACGTGAATATCGACTAACTCAAAAAGATACTCATAACCAACACTATATTTTTTCTTCTTGTCCGCACTGTCGTTTCTGGGTTGGAAGTGAAGATCACATGACGTGTCATACCCTAACGTGGCTCTTGGGCGATTTCCAAAAACATATCTCATGATGCGGTTGTTCACTTACATAGCTTCTCAGTTAGAAAAGTTGCTGTCATTCACTTATTATTTAGCATGTGTCATAACATATATTAATCAATCTACAGTTATGTAAAGCAGAGTAGGCATGATATGGCGATGAAATCGAGTATCAGAACCGTACAGTTTAGCTATGGATTTTTGTGGGTATAGTGACTAGGTAAGATCAACGTGAAAGTCTGTCAAATAGGATTCAAGAAGTTTGTGGATGTAGGTTCCTCTCTTCTGGTCTAATGTCTTTGCATTTTGCTCACTTGGAAGACTCGGCCATTTCTCGCGTGGCCGTTTCATTGGATGCTCCCCCTGAATTTTCCTGAGTCGTAATCTTATGCTCTATACGTATATCCTTCCATCCAAGACCAGAGCTGAAGAGAAATCCAGCGACGCTAATCCCAATACCAAAATAAAAGATTTTGTCAAGGGCTGTGCAGAAGGCCTTTAGAACCGCAGGTAGCTGCTCGGGTGTCACGAGCTGGCGGAAAGCAGTCGCACCAGCGTGCACGATAGCCTCAGCATCGGCACCTGGGACATCCTTTCTGATCTGCTTACCTAGAACATTGTTGAAAATAGCCTCCGCTGTGCTCAAACAGGTAGCGCCACCGAGATACTGTGTGAAGATGACAATAGCCATGGCGACAGGAATTTGAGCAGCAGGAATCAAGTTCTGAATTGCGATGAAAGACTATTCCATCATGGTAATCAGCATAAGACAAAGTTCTATTGCGAATGAAGATTTATAGTACCGTTGAGAAAGCTGATCCGATGCCCACACCATATAGCACCTGGTATCCGAGCCATTTGTGCACCGACGTGTCAGGTTGTAAAGTGGATAGAAGACCATATCCAATGGCTGTGAAAGAAGTGCCAGTAAGGACCCAAGGAAGATAGAATCCCATTGCATGAACTTGAAAGCGTCAGCATAATCGGCGTCAGAGATTCCCAATCATTCGTGGTCGTTACTTACTTAGAGTGCCTGCAAGCGTAGCGAATATTGCTTGGCCGAGAGCACTAGGGAGCATATGTATAGCACTCATAATGGCTGAATTGCCCTTGACGCCCTGAAAATAAATGGGCAGGAAATAGTTACCGGTGTATAGTACTCCAGAAATGAAAAACATGGTGAAAGAAGCACACCAGACGATTCGCTTGCTGAGCATAGAGAGTGGTACCATAGCTTCATCACCCCGGTTCCATTCCCACACCAGGAAAGTAATGCATGCCAATCCAGAGCCGACAAAAAGACCGATGATTTCGGAGCTATTCCATGGAAAATTTTTACCGCCGTATTGTAATGCTAGGAGAAGCGTGATAGCCGAAGGTGCAATGAACAAAAACCCGACAATATCGAAAAGGTGGAAGAATGACCCAAGTACCTCTCGAACAGGGCGCTTAGGCCTGACCTCGGGAATGCGCGCAAATAATAGCATTCCTACAACAACGGCCCCGATGGGCAAGTTGATATAAAAGCCTAAAGTAAGAAGCATTCTTTGTTAAGCCCCGACTATCAAGAGAATTACCTGAAGGCAATAGGGAAAAGACACATACTCCAACGCCAGGAGACATTCTCTGTCAAGGCACCACCAATTAGAGGACCTATAGCTACACCAACCTGACCCAAACCCATATTTATTCCCATAGCCGAGGCCTGTTTGTGTGGAGACATGATACAGGCGATAATTGTTAATGCACCATTCAAGAGACCGGAAGCACTAAGACCAGCAATCCCTCTTCCCACGATCAACATTGTTGACGAAGTTGCAGCACCACAAAGTACGGATCCAAGTTCGAAGATGAGAAAGAACGTAAGGAATGACCACTAAGTTCCGGAGATTGTTTAGCATTTTTCCCAGAAAGCAAACTTGGAGCGGCAAGTACCTGCCTTTGTACTAAAGTGTGTATAGATCTTACCGCTCATAGGAACGAAGGCGGAGCTCGCTAGCTGATAAGCGCTACCATACCAGCCGATGTCAAGCAGGGAATTGAAGTGAGACGTAATAGAAGGAACTGCTGTCGTGATGACTGAATTGTCTAGCATAACCAAGAAGTATGCCAACGTCACGGGAATCATGATCAAGACAACATGGAGCGACTGGGCAGGGTCAGACTTGGATTTGCCTTTTGCACGTAGGCGGTCGGCAGAAGACAGTTCGCCTGTTGCATGGGCTTCATATTCTTTATTGGAAAAATTGGTATCTGTCGCCATGTTGATAATTCGTCCACGTCCCGGCTCTTAAATAGCAATAATCTTTAGCGTATACTTTGGAGTAGCTGAGGCACACACAGGTATTTAAAGTGACTGGGCCTCCTGTTTTGCTCAGAGATCCTTGACTTCGCCAAAATGGAACCATGCATAAATGTATTTCCGTTATACCTTACTTCTCCTTTTTGACTTCGCTCGCCGTCATATTGAAGGGGAATTCCATCTCCGTAAGACCGGTGGAATCCCGTATGTCCGCACCAAACAAACTAAATATTATACCAAGGAAAGTTAAGGCGTCTTTTCATTTAACCCGCAAATTAATGATAAATATTGTGTCACGTAATTTAATCATAGTTAGAACTCTAAGCTACTATAGTAGTCAACTAATGCTACCTGAAAGTGCATTCAGCCACTCATCATTTTCCACCCCGATCATCCATGGCATAATCAGCCCTGAACCCATACTATTACCTAAAACATCATCCCAAGCGGCGCCCTGGCTTGTGTGCTCTTCAGGTGCCATTTTTGGGCCAGTCATGGCTTGAAGAATGACTGTCATCCTAGGGAACTGTGCAAACAGATCGTCCTCGACTTGAAAATCTGCTTCCGTGCAACTCAACTTTTGTGCCATGCTATCAAGTACCTGGCGCAGGTCTACCGTGTTACGAACAGCAACACGATCCCAAGATGGATCTTCCAAGACCGATAGTCGGATGAGCGTTACCAAACATCGTGCCAGTTGGGCCCAGAATGGAAACGGAAGACTACGACATGTGACAGAAGAGAGGGAAAAGAAAATGTCAAACCATGACTTGATGGCATTGACTGACCGCCAGAGACTGTCAAGGCGTTCGAAGCTAACGGCTGTGCTGCGCCCCATGGCATCATTTGTAGATGTAGGGAGTACTGGAACGCTAGAGTTGGCAGTGTGCATTGTCTCGCTGATGCAAAGTTCTACATAGTGTGCATGTAGCATAAGCATTTCTATAAGTTTAATCTATCAGCGCATTTCCGACGACCCGTAGAGCATGCAGGGGTACTTACCGTTGGGTGATAGATGAGACGACATGTTCATTTTTAAATCCTGCAGTTGCTTCTGCAAGGGATTTAGAAAAAGTGACAATGGTGGTGATGCTATGCCTTGATGGCGATGAAATTCCAGTTTCTCCCGGGCTCCCATAGTCTCCTGGGCCATCAGCTGTAGGCGTACTTGGTACGCGAAGATTTCATCAGTCGGACAGTTTTTGTTCGCGGTAAGAGAATGCAGATACTCCTCCATTTGCAGAGTCCACCTCAATGCATCGATCTGTGTGAAGTAGGAAGAGACACTAATTCATTAACATTTATGTGTTCTTAACGCAATTTGAGCATCCGAGGGCTTACATAGAACTGAGAAGAAAGCAGGCAAGTGTAGCTCGTTTCTCCTGGAGAGTAAGCTGTGACGCTTTCACGCCTGTGGCTCGATTAGGACACTGGAAATCTGGAATAAATTGTCCAATCATATGTTCGTCATGCGGCACTGTGTTATTGAAGCCAAGGTCGCACACTATCGAGATGGCCATCATCATCAAGCGCGACAGAGTGTCAGTTTTAGTGAGGAACTGTTCCGAACCCCATGCTATGTATGTTAATATACAAAGCAGCAGATCCAGGCTTGAATGGTTTTCCACAACACACTCATGTGCTAGCATTTTTTTTAATTCTTTCCCATACTCCTTTTTGCTCTGTACTGAAGGAGAGGAAACTGCAAAAACAGCATAGGCGAAGAAAGGGAGATCCTGAAGCAGCTGTTCGATGGTCATGTCTGGTGGAATATCTATGAATGGCAAGGACGGCAAGTCGTAAGATCGAAAATGTAACAAGCATCCCTGCGCTTCCGGTTCATAAAGGGGTGCAAAGAAACTACCCATTCGCATGTTGTGGGGTCCATTGGGGGATGATGGTGAATGTGCTACTGATGATGCCGTACGACGAGAGTTGATACTTGATCCGGGAACCATACCACCGCTGCTAGAATGTGTAGCAGAACTGAGCAATGGCGTTGAACCTGCTTTCGCTGCGCTAGGAAGTGGGACTTCCTTTCTTAACACATCATTTTGGTCCAGAATTTTGCGGAAGCTATCCGGCGAGTCAGACGAGTTAGTGACTGACTCTAGAAGAGAAACCAAAATATCGAGCTTGCTCTCGAGCTGAGTCATCCTGGTATTGGTGTCCTGATTTTTTTGACCATTGCGCTTGCGAACTGAGTCGGCTGGCTGGCATTGCTTATTGAGACGACGGCATCTACAACCACTTGTTCAGTATGTCTATCTCACGCGAACATTGTTAACAAGCGACCAAGCTGACCTTTCGCACCCGTTGCCGTTAGCGCGGCCGATGCACCTGCACTTTGCTTTGAAGCAGTGCAAACATGCCTGTTCGTATGGTGCTGATTGGCTGCTGTCCATAATAATGAGAGCTCAAAATATTCTCGTTAATATCACCAGAGAGAGTAAAAAAATGACACCGAGTAGAGGAAGCTGACATAGATCATAAAAGATTCCGTGGGAATTCCGAAATCCGGTGATAACATCACATGCTGTCTTGCAGTCTGCAGCGTAGGTGCTAAGTATTAGTCGTTCTAGGGATTTCTTTTTTCTAAGTTAAACGTTGTAGCCTGAGTTCAATGCAGTTGATTGACACATAGATCATAGCATTTTCTATGGTTGGCCCTGGTGATAAGTGCTTCCCTGGTGCATTGGATTTATTGGATGATATTAGTTCGTGTACGAGTGGGGTGCATACATTATATGTGGTATCCTCTCCACCAACAAGGTTACTGGACCCGGCCGGAGTAGTATTGTATACATGTAGTTAGGATTCTTCGATAGCTAGAGTATAGCATCTACTGAATCAGGCGCGGTTTTACGCATGTATCTAGCTAGCAAGAAGTAGCCGACAAGGCTAAGAGATTTCAAATTGAAGCAATGCATTTCAGACCAGGTAAGACATTATTTGCTGATTCAGAAGGTCAATTAACTAAGTCTATTGAAAAAAAGGAGACATGACATACTAATAAACAGAAATAGATCCCATAGCATCGCATTTGTAGTCCCACCAAAAGACTAGACGTAGTGGATATCAATCTTGAATAAACTTGAAAATAGGTACCATAGCAAGTACAAAAGTGCCTTAAGTACCGGTGTGAGGTGTCCGACATTCACCAGCCAAAGCAGTTCGTTTATTTGACTTCACACAATCCAAGCAAAGACCTGTTCCCCTGGCTTCGATGGCTTTCATTTTTCCCTTGAGCATCTCCTTTAAGCTTTTCGACGGAGCTTTACAGTAGGTGAAATGGTGACAAGGAACCTCATCGAGACCATTAAGTCTTTTCTTTATGTCTTTGAGGGACACTTTTCGAATGTCTGTAGGCATCAAACGAGCTTCATAAAGCTGTGTCATAAATGACCCGGCTCTTTTTGCTGTGGTGTTTAAATGGCTCCCGCAGCAACAGAGTCTGAGTTTCTTGAAAGGCCCTGAAAACTCCGATCAATCCGTTTGTTCAGGTCTTGGTATTTCGTCTCGAATGCACTGGTGAAATCGACCTTCACAAGCGGGTGATGGAGCATCAGATAGACGGAATCGCGTTTTTCTTGCGTCAATGCTCCCTCACGAAATGTGTCTAGAATCATTCCCGAAATGTTTTGAAATTCGAAATTGCAATTGATGATGTAAGACATAACTAGCATGGTGCAAAGGTACTTAGTGTCTTTGGGGTTGTGGTTGTATAGACTAGCGATTATTAAGTTTCTAAGTCCTGTCTCCAACGATGTGGTGCAGCGGTATTTATCGCAAAGAACAGCCAGGCTGAGCAGGGACTGCGCATTGGGGACCCCTTCGATAAGGTCGTCTCGCTCATAAATGATTTTGCAGAGTAGTAGGACTGAATCAATGTCGTCATCTGGTAACACGACTTCATGTACCGATCGATTTCCTAGTAAGATTTTCCTACCCTCTCTGAAGTGGCCGTAAAGCATTGTTCTGAAGACAATGGAGATTGCAGGGAGTTTCTTGCTTGACACCATTAGACAGTATTTTTCGGTTCGAATGAGGACGTCTCCGTCTTCTTGGAACTCTATAGTGTGATCCATGTGCAATCTGCCTTCGAATGGACGTAACCTATCTGTTGATGCATACTGACTGGTATGTTCTTGCCCAGATGAGTTCTTCGCTGAAGTGGAGTATTTAGCGCGCTTGGATGGATGCACTGTTGGATCTGGAGACATGATAACTTGTCGGTTGAGTAGAGTTTGAGCGGTGTCAGAAGAAGACGCTATATTGATATTAGAATCTGTAAGTGAGCGAGAAATAAACGTAGACAAAGATTTCTAGGATCGACCTGCTTGAAAACTTTGGTTCCCAGTAATTGAAATGTGAGGTGTGTATGAGGAATCTTTGGTTCTCGACTGAGAAGGAAGTGAAGTTTAATGAAAGCTTGGTCGCTTGTTTGAGATGGTTTGCGGGACTGTAGAGTGGTTTAGAAGATTGAGTTCTTGGTGAGAGTAAGTTGTCCAAAATGCTCGTCTCTTTAGTTGGTATGCATGCTCATGTTCTTCCAGGATATGCTGCTAGCTAGGCGTTGTCTAAATTCTGGTCAACAGTGGAAGGGCGGACTTTGCAAAAGAATTAACTTCAAGCTTGCTGATGAGAAGACTAGGGGTATGACGTGAAGATCTTGCATGTTGAGCCTATTTCGAAGATGCCCTCGCAGCATTTCTTTGTAAAGTGTGCACAGACGCATGCACAAATGCTGGTTATATACTTTAAGAAAGATATTGAGTATAGTCTTGGAGAGCTGCGAGAATCACTCGATGTCCATACCACTGGGTGGTTGATGAGGTTGTAGGTAGGGAGAATGATTATACATTCAGTATATACAATCGCCCTTGTTCTTCCCCAATTTCCTGGTTTATTATGTTACTATGCTTCCGTTGCCTGGTGTTTGATGAGAAACAATGAGGTTGCTGAATGAGGTCACTTTCAGGAGTCTTTTCAAATCAGATACCTAGTTATAGAAAATGGGTTTCTTTTAGTATGTGCTAATTTATTAGTTTCTCATAACTTTACAATACCATATCTTATTTTGGGAACCAGTATATGTATCAAGACCTCAATCTTGATTCCCGTTCTTCACAAACCCGTGCACTCAGAAGACTCCACCTGCTAATAGCAAGACATAACTACCTAAAGCGCTTTCGATGGTGCAAAAAGTTTCTCATCATAAGATTAACAAATCCACAATCTACATCATCTCAACAACACCAGAGAATCCAGCTCCCAGCCCAAGCCCTCCGTACAAAAGGCCACAGCGTGTGTACAGTATGTACCTCAATTCCCCGTAAATGTTACCGTCTGCGACGCCTGCCCTGCCGCCTCCTTGTCCAACGCAACATTGTTGTTCAACTTTTTCGTCTCAGTATCAATCTTGTCCTGGTTATCTGCACCCTGCGCCTGCTGAATCTGAAGGGCCTGCACTTCAGCAAACAGTTTCAGAACCTTGTTTTTAATCTTGCCGTTTTGGAGAGCAGTCGTAGTGGCATTATCTGTCGCTGCGTCGATGGCTGGGTCGAAGGCTTCTGTTTCGGCGTCTTCGGCTGTTACGCGCTCTGCTTGAAGAGTCTTGAGGTCGGCGGCCGAAACAGAGGCGAGGTCAGCGGGGATAGGGAATTTGGCGGTTGCTTCGGCTAGGGCATTGCCTGCTGTGCCATCGCTGTCTACTGTCACACATAGTCCCGCTCGATATTGGTTAAGAGGAAGCGTACCTGATGGTAAGCTCAGCGAATGTGCGCGCCGTAGCTCTCTTTCCAAGAGTAGGTAGGGCCAGCGCAGAAGGCAGAGCCAAAGAGAGAAGAGCGATGGGCATGAAACGCATTTTAATTGGTTGGTTGATTTATATATTAATACTGAAGTTGTAAGGAATTGTCGAAAAATTAGATTGATTGGAAGACGAGACCTGCTCGACGGGATAAATGTAGATTGTGGATTGGAAGAGTGAGCGAACGACAGCACGAGCAACCAAAAAAAATCAAAAAATCAAACAGTCGATAAAGGTCAGAGAGAACTAGACTTATATAATGAAGACGCTTGGCACCGCATTCATGTCTCTAATTATTCCTTAAATCTCAAAGCAAAAAATATGTATTCGTGAGTACATGCCATTCTGCCTCAAATTGGCGCCGCGGTACTTACTATACATGAGGAGACGCTCAAATTGACACAATAATAACCTTACCTCCACGTGCAATATTCCGTACACGGTATGGTTCGAGGTTAAAGCATCAATATTAACCAAGGGTACTCAATTAAATACTGATCAGCTTGTCGCTCATAGGTGGATAATTAGGTAGAACATCTGAGACGGAGAGTGTTAGGGCTTGGGGATCATGAGACTGGGGTGATACGAACAGTTCCTAATTAGTCATAGTAGGCTGAGATGTGGTTATTACACTCTTACGGACATAGTAGAGAGCAACATAGATCAGTGTACTATGGCCAACACTAGGATTCTGCATATTACAACTTATAATCTAACACTCGACTTCGTGTGATTTGGCTCGTTTAGCACCCTCCCATATCTCCATATACCTCTTGCCATGTACCCTCTCTTCCCACAAAAACGTATTAAACATGTACATCAAATCGCGCCAGTTTCTAACCCCCATCTTCGAAGTCGTCTCATTAATGCATGCCAAGTACCAGTCCATCAAGGGTTTTGCAAAGATACTAATTACAGATGCAGCAACAAACAAGGACCATAGTTTGAAATGTGGAGTAATCAAATTATAAGTGTCGCTAGTTGTGGTCCAAATTTCACGAAAGTTTGCGATTAAGACGTCGCAGATCGGTAAGCGAGGTGGACTTTCGTTGACCATACTCTCTGAGTAGAGAACCAAGACTAATCTACACATTTCGTGTACGGGATTTGAATATTTCGGCGTTGAGAGGAGTGTATATTGTGTTCGTGTGACTAGGAATCGGATTCGGGCTGCGGTGGCCTGACCATTGATCTTGTTCAACACGAGTGAGGATGCCAGGCGAGTCGCTTCCTCCAAGGCTGTGATGTGCTTTTTAATGTCAGTGCCAAGTGTGTATATCCCATCAACCTCGTGGAAACCGGTGGTGATTGTGCTGATATCATTGATCTCTTGAGAAGGAGAAGATGAATAGTGGCTAGAGAAAAAGGGTACTCCAACAGTATCAGATGAACCACACAAGTCAGCCCTGCCATCAACATTAGCACATAAATTGAGATAGTATACCAAATTTGCCTACCGAAAAACTTTGGTCATAACCATCGGCTTCGTCTCTAAACTCTCTAGTCCACCCCTCATATCAACCAATCTCTTCAAACCTTGCATATGAATCCGCCAATTCTCTAACGATCCTCTCGTTTTCTACCCACCGTTAGTGTCGAACTCAAAAAACAAAAGGGGCAGAAATTGAACCTCCACAAAAGCAAACGTCGCGATAACCGCAATGGTCTCGTCAGTTACAGCCCGCACAGTGGCAATACGAATCTTCATACTCGACAACGCCTTTTGCATATGTCGCAGCGCAATAGGGTGATCTTTAAATTGCATGCAACGCGTATTATGGAAAGCGGCGCACCCAATGAGCAGATGTAGTAAGGCGTCATCATGAAATGCCAGCGAGATCCAGTAATCGGTTATGGGGTTAATTGATGCCAAGCTTTCGATGGGGTAAAAGCTTCTCCAGGCTGTTGTCATGTCTATCCATACTATCAGTACAGGCTCAGTTGTAGGGGAGTGGTGAGAGTTTACAGTATTTCAGTAAATCAAACATGTACGGCTCCAACTTTATTGGAAATGCATCGAATGGATCCACTCTACAAATCGCACGCACAAGGTTCTGGGGTTTATTGGATTCGATTGCTCGCCTACGTTTGCGATGCATGTAATTCTCCATGACGCGTTTCCGGATGGCGATGCGTGTTTCGTCGCTGATGCTACTGGCATTGCCGCCAGCCATATGGACGAAGTGGAAGTCATTTTTGGACTCCCTGCAGAGCACATTCAGTGTAGGTGTTTTCTTTGCTTGATATTATCAGCATACGTCAAGAAAGCGGAACTTCAAGACATACAGCCAGCTGGTCGACCTCTTGTCCGCGGCGCTTTTACTTTTACGGGGCCATTGTCATAGTTAAAAACGCAGCACTCGGACGTCGATGGTGTCGTCGTAAGCGGAAAGACAATCTCACTTGGAGGTGCTGACAGAGGAGTCGCCATAATAGTCGCATTCGAGGAATTATATTGGGTGAAAAGGAAAAAAAGAAGAGAAAATAGAAAGTCTGACGCAATTCGAGAAGCTTATCGCCGAAATGTCCGATCTCTGCCCTACCTCAATCCACCACGCTAGGCCCGATACAGAAAGAGGTTTAGAACAAATTCGGCCCAAAGAGGAAAGGTTGATGAAAGAGTGATACCTTACTTGATTGTAGCTCACGTAGGACGATTATAGATCTGCTAAGTTCTCGTAGAAAGAGGTATATGGAAACACCGTTAGAGCCGCCGCCTTAATTGAATGTGCATTACTAATTGGATTTATGGAGAAATCGCATGTGGTTCTGCATCCGTCGAGGAGTATAAATAGAGCCTTGATTCCCAGTATTGTATTGATCAATTCTTTAAACATCAATCTTGATATTCAGACCTCAAAAATATAGATAGATTATTTGCACTCTCTGCTAAAATCATACCAAAGAAAAAATGTCTTTCTACACCCCCCTCACTGACGGCGACCAAATCGCCTCTGACCTTTCTACCGCGATCAAAAACAAGATCATCCTCATTACTGGAGCATCCCCCAACGGACTCGGTGCAGAATTTGCACTCACAATCTCCAAACATTCGCCGGCCCTAATCATCCTCGCGGGGCGCGACATCACGAAAATCCAACAAACGGCATCTAAGATTGCTGAAGTCGCTCCCTCCGTTGCAACTCGTATCTTAAAACTAGACCTCGCATCACAGGTTCAAGTGCGAGAAGCCGCGAGGGAAGTGTTGGAGTATGCCGAGTTTATCGATGTTCTGGTCAACAATGCGGGTATAATGGCCAAGTCGCCATACAGCCAAACTCCCGAGGGAATAGAAGCGCAGTTTGGTGCGAATCATATTGGTCATTTCCTCTTCACAAATCTGATCATGAGTAAATTGATCGGGCCCGAAGGAAGCGGGAGGACCGCGAGGGTGGTTAATATTGCGAGTGATGGGTATCGGTTGGGGCCGGTGAGGTTCGATGATTGGAATTTTGATGTACGTACTTCTCCCGTATCGCTGGTGGATAGCGACGTGATACTGATATTATTATAGAACGGTGCGACGTATAATCCTTGGCGCGCATATGCACAGTCGAAGACCGCGAATATGCTATTCTCCAGATCACTGGCGTCAAAACTAGCAAAGAGGGGTTTGATATCGGTTAGTCTGCATCCGGGTGTGATTTTGACAAGTCTCGGAAGTCATGTGGATGCCGATGGATTTCAAGGGCTGGGTATGTCGTAATTGTTCCTAGAAATTCTCGACATTCTTATTTGATGATTGGATGCTCACAAGTAATGCAGTCCAGCTAGACCGCGAAATGGGTAACAGCAAATATTGGGGCCCGTTCAAGCGACGGACGCCTAGTCAGGGTATCTCAACACATGTGTTTGCTTCATTTCATGATTCGATTACTTCGACCAGTAAGCCTTTCATCGCGTATATCAACAAGTGTCGTCCATCTAACAGGTTCAGGAAACAATGGTGCTTATCTCGAAGATAATCGGGTCTTTCAGCCAGAAGAAGTGCTCAGCTGGGGTCGAGACGATATCGATGCCGAGAAATTGTGGAAGTTGAGTGAAGAACTTGTCGGAGAGAAATTTCAATATTGAGCTGAGCTTTTCATCCGGGATATGTTTATATATAGAGAGAGATTATAGGCATATATCATGAATGAAGTGTCGCTATTATGAAGGTTCATCCTAGTAGTCTCGCCCTCCAATCTCTTCCACATCCGGAATAGGCTTGATATTGGCAGGCTCAACCGAATCACAGACAGCTCCGGGATCAACTCGAGTGAATCTGACTAGTACAGTGGGACCAGGGCGAGTAAAGCTCTTGTCGCAGAAAAAGTCAGTCACAGTCATGACTAGGCCCCCGTGAATGTTGGGAATTCGAAAATTTACTCTTTCAATGTTTAAGGGTCAGATCCTAACGGTTTGGCAAGATTTGTAAACTTGCCCAATCACAACATTCTTCGACAGGCACAGTAGCCTTTCAGCCGATGCCCTTCATAAATTAGAAAATGGCATATGTCCAAGGTTTCGAACATTTTTTGTGGTCAGGTGGATCTTTAGGGGGTCGGTATTCTGGAGGCCTTTGAGGGATGTGCGAGCCGCCGAGCTTTAAGAGATATATCTGACTAGCAATCCAGTACCTATTCGTGAAGGTAGTGCACTATAAGTATTAAGTGGGGATATACCTGTGATTGCTGAGCGTTTATGACTGGCAAATAGGAATACTTAATTGGCTATAGCCTTCGCTCTATTTATCAGAACTTAATTTATGAAGCTTTGTCTTTTTAACACATCAATATCATATTCATATCTACGATATCAGACTGTACAGAGATAAGATCCTTCAGCATTTTGAGATATCGCCTACTCGCAGCTTCTATCATTGGGCGGAGCGTTCAACTTCTTCATAGCTCACATTCTACTTCCTCGGCTCTTGAGAGCATCATATGCCGCGAAGCGATGATTACTGACCTTCAAATCGAAGTATCAATTGGGCAAAGATAAGAACTAATGGATTTTTTGAAGTTACCTTCCAGATTGTGTTTACTATTTATCAACGAACTTTCCTAGATGCTTCTGCCTCTCTTCGTCAAGGATCTTAGGGAATGAGAGCATATTTATCTTCCACTAGCTATTTTCTAGTGCGGAATGATCGTTGTCACAGTCTCTGTCAGCAGTTCAGCTCGTTGAAGACCTCTACTGGCCATGATACGCATAGATGACTAAGAAGAATTCACGGCTTTACAGTTATGTATAGGACCACAAGTTGCCACATTGGCCTTTTCAATAACAAGGATTACTGAAACGATCTGGAAGGAATCTAATCATGTGAAAGTATATTGAGGCGGGTCCTGCGAGTGCTGAGGAGTACCTAAAAAGAGGGGTTCGCTCTAGTCGCTAAACATGCATCCCGCTAGTCTCTTGGAAATAGGATGATTCAAGAACAGTACCCGTTCAACCGATAGAGTTTTTTCTATAAAAGTACGTATCGACTATACAGACAGTTTACTGGAAGAGTCCTAGGAGTAGGGCTTCGCATCAATCCTAAGGTAATTGCCGAGACAGGTCTCCGAAATCCAGTAAGACCTTAAAAGATAAAGAAAAGTTGAATATCATTGTCAAGGTACCCGAAAATTCTTCGTTCCAAATCTTACTTTACAAAGAAATACTCTTCTGCCCGTGGATCCAGATCTGTATGGCTTATGGGTTCAGGACGGCTCATTGCGGACAAAGAGAGACAGTACCGAGGGCGAGAACGGATATATCACTGACAGTTGCCCAGTTTTGACTTGGGTAGCCTTGAGCAGAAAAAAAGAGAAAGAAACGTAATGGACAGTCTATCATTCAACAGTTCGTCTGTGTTGATTCCAGCACTGGAAAATGATCATCTATCATGGCCTTGGATCATTCTCACTGCAACTTTAATACTAACGATAGTGCACAGTCTGAGAGTGGTATATCAGCCCGGCTTGCAGGCGCTACCAGGTCATTGGCTGGCATCATTTTCGCGACTATACAAGATCTTTCTTGTGTACGATGGTCGCTGTCCTGAGAAAGAGCGGGCAATGCACGACAAGTACGGCCCCGTGGTGCGGACAGGACCACATCATGTCTCTTTTGCGGACCCTGCAGCTATACCGTCCATTTACGGAATCAGTTCAAACTTTCTCAAGGTATGCTTGATTATGACGTTTCCATAAGCGATTCCACACTCACGCTTCTCACCCAGGGTGATTTCTATATCCCCTTTGGCGCTCGCCACGAAGGAAAGGCCTTCGATACTATATTCTCTACAAGAGATACAGCCTTTCACAAACACCTGAAAGTACATATATCGCAGATATTTTCTCTCGGTTCGATACGAACCCTTGAACCCATGGTAGACGAGTGCACCGACATCTTCATGAAGACGATGCACCAGTTAGCCGGTGAAAAGGTAGACTTAGGCGAATGGCTGCATTGGTTCGATTACCTTGATGCCGGCTCCTATGAAATCCTCGCTAACCAGTTTATGCAGGTACGCATGTGATGTCATTGGCTCCATCACATTCAACAAGAGGTTCGGCTTCATGGAACAGCGAGAGGACGTCGGGCACATGATTGCCGTGATTGACAAGGTCCTTATGTACGGCACGGTTATGGGGCAAATTCCTTATTTGCATGCTTACCTGCTAGGCAATGACTATTTGCCTCTTCTGATTGCAAAACTGGCTCCCAATATTCCCAATCCAATTGTTTCAATCATTGAGGTTTGGAGCCGTTCCAACATCGCATCATCCCATCACTGACTTTGACGAATATAGTTCGCTAAAGCTGAATTAATCCGTTACGACCAAGCCAAGAATGTCTCTGAGAGAGGGGATTTTCTGGCCTGGATTAGAAGAGAGATGCAAAAGGGCAAAGATATCAGCGAGGATGATTTGGTGAACCATCTGGCTAACAATTTGTGGGTTCTTTCTCCAAGCCTCTTGTACACTCCCATGTATGATGATTGACACCTGCGCTAGGCTTGCAGGAGGCGACACGACAGCCATTTCCCTCCGCGCAACTATTTACTTTCTGATAAAGAACCCTCACTCCTACCGGAAAGTTATTGCAGAAATTGACACGGCGAATGCTAACGGCCAACTCTCCAAATTCATTACTTATAGCGAGTCTGTGGAGCTCACGTACTTGTTAGTCCACCCGGTCACGACCCTTCAAGAGAACAACCCCTATTTTAGACGTGGCTGTAACTGACACAAAACAGACAAGCAGCAATGCGCGAGGCAATGCGTCTTCATCCCGCCGTTTCCATGTCCCTTGAACGCGTTGTTCCGGCAGGAGGCACAACCATCTGCGACGTAACCCTGCCAGCAGGAACAGTGGTCGGCGTAAATCCAGCTGTAGTGCACTATGACACGGACATCTACGGCCCCGACGCAGCAAACTTTCGCCCAGAGCGTTGGCTCGAGAGTTCAGAGGAGCAGCTAAAGGCGATGAATCGGAGCTTTCTAGCGGTTCGTTATCCTCTCTCCTGACTTTTGACTTGAGTATCAAATTCTAATATACTCTAATGGATAGTTCGGACATGGCTCCCGCGCATGTATTGGAAGGAACATCTCCATCATGGAGTTGGGGAAATTGGTACCACAGTTGTTGAGGGAGTTTGAAATTGAGTGGGCATCTGAGGAGCCTACTTGGAAAGTATTTACCTACTTTTTTGCAAGGCAGGAAGGGTTGATTGTGAAGCTGAAGCCGCGAAATGGCTCTCAATTGCTGGAAAATGCCCAAAGTGAAGGGTTATAGCTCTGGTGGAGTCTTTCGTTCAGTGTTAGGTCGGAGATATTCAGTTAAGGAACTTTTATATACATATACTTACTGTCATGTATCTTATTGAGGTTATACAAGTACATACCTAAATGATTGACCAGTCAGAGCATTTGTCAAGGTCTGAGACCATAAAGTGTACTAAATGCGACTTTCCAAGATAATCCATGTCAAAGGCGATACTGCACACGGTCTTTTCTTTTGGCCTTCCTTGTTAGATTGGGTGGGGGGATGTGTTTCGAGTTTTCCAACCTACTTTCTTCAGCTACACTTAGATGTGAAAACTCTTTCGGCTGGCTGGCTAAGTCAGCCAGCCACTGGCGCTCCGAACGGCATGTAGTAGATCCCCATCAGACAAAGTTGGTCTTACCAGAGTTTCTATTGGGTAAAAATAAACTCAAGGGAACTCATGTGGATCACTCGCCTTCCTAAAATTGTGCATTCCCACCACCAATACGAGCAAATTGAACGCCTCTAAATCAGGTCAGCCAAACTACAACTTGATATCTACGCTAGAGACTTAACGGTAAAGATGCCGAGCATCGGCGATAATATTTGAAAAGATAGTGGTGCGGTAAAATCAGGAAATGACCGTGCAAAATGAATAGAATTCAATCAATACATCGCCACATAACTACCACAGACTTCTCATACTTATCCAAGAAAGCGAGCTTACACTACTATCGACGACTGACCGGATAAAGATATCCCGCGATATTATTCTCGCCAAATCCACCAGGAGCTTAGATGGTGTGGTTGAAAGCAGAGACTGCATCACCGTTACCGAAAACGCTGCGGATTGGGTAGAATTGGCCTGCAGCCAGTTGCACGGTACCACAGGACACCGAATTATTATCCCCCTGTCGACGATCATTCAGCGGCGTCGTGGTGCATTGGGCTTACCGCCCTTGTGATCAAAAGCCAGGCCGTCATCAAAATACGAGACGTCGACGTTGGTGGCGGAGGCGCAGGTCGTATAGTTCCTGATCCATGGGCTCTTCCTCGTGGAAACTTTGGCAGAGAATGGCTGCGCACGACACCCTGGAGTAAGCAAACATGCCTGGATACCATTATAGTCTTTTATGGATGAGAGAGAAATTCGATTAAGCCTCGGAAAGATCGGTAGGATACATTATCGCTAGCAGTAGCAGTAGCTACCTACTCATTAGGCATTTACTGCTTGTAACGAGTCACAGAATCTAACGGCACGGCTCATGCAGCGACAATACCACCCTGCAGCACATCATCTGCCCTTGCCACAGCACAATTTTGAGGGTTGCCAGCCAGCCTCTCTCGGAATTGGCCATTGCTGATTAGAAGGCCTGGTCTGGGCGCTGTACTTCACCCTAACGAACAGGCTATTTGTTTGACCGCGACCTCAAGGAAGGTTCAATCTCCATTTGGCTGGGGAGGTCGGAGTATAAGATGCTGTCGAGCATCCTCCGTGAGACCGGAAATGACTCAACCATATGAGATCCAACACAGACCTGACTTTCGTTTCTCTCACTCTATTTCCAAGTATTGCCGGGTACCCGTTGCGTACAAGATTCTACTATTGGATTTTCCGGCAGCATGCAATTGATATCTCTAATCGTACGGTTGGGCTTGCTGATTGCTCTTCTGATGAAGTATGCCGATGCAGAAGATGGAATAGCCAACATTCCCAACCTCAAGTACGGTCTTTTCGTCCACCTCGTGCCGGGCCTCACTGTGAACCACGATGGTGTCATTATTGACGACGCAAATGCTCTCGCTAACGGCTTTGACGTGGACCAGTTTGCCAATGATCTTGCAGTTGCACAGGTGCAGTACCTTATCTTTACTGCCTGGCACGCCAAGATGGTGGCCCTATGGCCGAGCGAGAAGATGCTAGAATGGGAGCTGCCAGATCACCGCGTCGATCGCGACCTCATAAGCGATATTATCGCTGCAGTGGGAAGCAAAGGCATCCGTATCTACCTTTACACCCATCCACGCGACGGTATGCAGTTCACTGACGCGGACCGGGAGAAGACCGGATGGGGAATTGACCCTCCCTGGAATGGAAAAGGCCAGAACCCGGGAGCAGACTTCATTCGAACCAAGTGGAACGCGTTCATCGACGACATCTACGGTGAGCTGATGCAGCGCTACGGTCAGCAAATTGACGGCTTATTTATGGACGAGGGCAGCCCTGCTGCTGACAGCGAAAGAGTAGTCGACTACCCACAACTCCGAAGTACGATTAAGAATGCTAGCCATAACGCCAATCTTATCCAGAATGATTATGGCATTCTGTACGGCCTCGATATGGGAATGCAGGAGTACATCCGCTGGCGCGAGTTCTCGCAGGCCAACGAAAGTTTGTGGCCTAGCTTTGCAGAGCCCGCGGCGGTCATATTCACCCCTAAGTGGTGGGCTGACAACACGAGTAGCACTACCCTCTACTCTGCGGGGAGCATGCTCCGCTACACGGCCTTCCAGGCTGCCACAAATAGCGAAGGCGGAGGCATTGCCTGGGCTACAGGACCCTATGCCGACAGTGGCTGGGAACCTGGTGTTATGGCGACGTTCCAGCAGCTCGGGTCGTGGATGTCTGGCATCCACGAATCTATTTTCAACACGCGGCCCAGTACCTCCTACCCAACCAAGCCTGGCACCACTATCGCTGAAGTCTCTTGGGGATCAGCGACCAAGTCTGCTAACGACTTGGTAGAGTACATCCACGTGCTCAAGCCGCCAACCGGACTGACGCTTGCGCTCCCAGCGCCTCGCGACGGCAAGGTGTTTTCCACCGCCTCTCTTCTGCCAGATGGAACGCCGGTAGCGCTCAGTCAGGATATCAAGGGGGTAACACTCACGATTCCTAGCTCCTGGAATGCCAACCTCACCGTGATTAGACTGACCGTCCAGAGCCGCTCCGGTCCCGTTCCTCTGTATCGCTGTGTTAGTGGCAGCCACCACATGGACACCACCGACTCTGAATGCGAGGCTGCCAGCTACTCGCTGGATGGTCTGCTTGGTTACGTCCATGCCATTCAGCTTGCAGGCACTGTTCCTCTCTATCGTTGCTACAGTTCCAGCCGCAGCGATCATATGGATACGACTAATTCTAGCTGTGAGAATTCAAGCTACGTGCTTGATGGCATTCTCGGATACATCTATCAGACCAAGATCCCAGACAGTGTGCCTCTCTACCGCTGCTACAGCGCGACCCTTGAAGACCATATGGACACAACTAACGCTAGTTGTGAGTCCTCTCTCTACTACAGAGATGGTATCCTCGGCTATGTAATGGTATAAATCGATGAAAAGTTAGTCAGCTATGATTACACCGTATAGTCTATTATATTCTAGTATCCAATCACTCTCAAATGCCAAGATCCATAAGTAATTATATTGCCGCTTCCTCAACGGATACCTAGGTATTCTGAGGAGTTTGAAAGATATGTAATTCTGCAGTAGGGCTCGTGAATTAGATGTTATTTCAATAGATGGATGACTCAGGGAAGGTAGGAGTGAGTACCATTATAATAGATAATCGACATGCTATAAACAACCTTGGAATAGACGCAACAATTTGTGCTGTTCCCTTGTTGGCCCATACCTTGTACTTGTTTGCGGCCGTTGAGCGGAAGCCTTGGTGGACAGGATTTTGATTTTCTACACGCATGTTCAAATACAAACTCTCATCTGCTTTCCGATGGATGCTATTTTGAAGGCTCAAAGTAAGTCTTGGACAGGGAAAGCCATATTGCGTGCCTTTGGATTGTATATGTATTAAGTAGGAGCCTATCAATAGGGGTGGAGACCTGCATATAAAGCGACAGTTTTTGATATAATTTTAGACCGGAGGAAATGGAAATATTCCGTAAGAAGGATTTACAAAAGCGTAGTAGGACGATAGGGAGCTTAGAATAGGAAACATAAATATATATATACAATTATACGTACATACATACCTACGAACTTGATTTTTCCTGACACCTAGAGACTTTTCTGTTCCATTTTAGTGCTCACCCTGTCGCCGCTTTTACTCTCTGAGTAGAATTGAGTACATCCTTGAGCGCCATAATCAGATCAATAAGCCTTATATAAGCTAGCAGAATTACTTAATAATCTACTACTAAGCTCACTAATTTACTTACTAAATATAATATATACTCTTATATATTACTACTAATCACTTTCCTCTATAAGTTATAAAGCTAGGTTGACGTGCCTAGCTTAATCTCCTCCTAGGCTAACTCTAGCCTGTTAACACTATTGTTACGAATCAACCTGCATGACGCTAAAATGAACTATCATAAGAAAGGGAAGGCTCACTTTGGTATGAGCTTATACTGGATTAACTAGGAACCAGTTAATAATAATAAAGGAAATCAGGATATAATAGTATAGAATATATACTAAGTTATATAAAGATATAAATAATATACTACTATCTTAGGTAAGATAGAGCACTATAAAATAACTAGATATTATTAAAGAAGGTTTTATAGTATTATAATAAGATATATTATAATATATTATAATATTATAAAAAAAATACTACTAAATCTAAGAAACTAAATATATAAGGATATTTATTATTATATATTTAATTCTTTATAGTGCAGTGGTGGCTCCGGCCTCCATACATATGAGGGGTTCGGTTACGGGGTTACCTTGATCCGGCGCGCAGCAGATGTTTGTAGCGGCATGAGTAGCATAGGATTAGGATAGAATATTCAATCATACACACATTCAAGCAGGCATATTGGTTCTTGTCCTCACGTATTGGTTACTATTGGATTGCATTGGGTTATATTGGATTCTCACATTGACACGCACATCTCGCAGCATTGTGTTGTCACCAGCGAAAGGTTGCCTCCCTATCTAGCGCTCGCCTACTTGACGAGGCACAGCTCCCTCTGCACTATAGATATCCTAAAAACTTCTATATTATTCAGATATATAAGCACTAATTGATCAAACTGTCGCCCTTATAATATAACAGTAAAGTTAATTCTAATAATATCAAAGTTACAATCAAGCAGAGTGAAGTTTCCTATAACTATTATATAAGACAATATTCTAAAAGTAAGCTAGTAAAATACTAACTAATAAATAGCTATCTATAGCTATACCCAAATAAATATTCTATCAACAAAATAACTTAGTCATATCCTTAACTTAGAGGATCAAACTCAACAGATTTATAGATCTTAAAGTCAACTAGAACTAAGCTTAAATTCATAGTAAAGGCCTATTAGTATAAGATATAATTTATATTATTATTATAAGTAGCTATAAAGGGATATAAACTAAATAGACTTAAGTAAAGAGCGCTGGAGATCTTTATGATATTAGTTCTATGAGAAGCAGATCTATAGCCTTTAACGCTGAAAGGAGAAGTAATATTACCTTTGCAGTCTCTCACAGATTTAGTATTAGATTTTATACTGCTATAAGGCGAAATAAGTGATTGACGCGTTCTTTAATACTATAAGATTAGCCTGTAAATGGCCCACACAGGGATTAGGACGATAACCAGGATCGGTAAGTACGAGTCAATGTCACCAAACTCTATTGAGAAGGTGCGTAATGAAAGTGCAGATTAGTGTTGGCTTTAAAGCATGTCGCAATCAAGCAATCAATAAGGTCCCTGGTCGGCTGTGGAGTTTGTTGACATTATTCCGTACGACCTGCTCATGCCCCTGGATGGTTACTCAGCGATCAATTTGATAAACTCAGTGCAAGGGCGTGCAAGTTTTTGCATCTTGGTTTCTTGCTGAGACACTGTGGACGGACAATTAACCATGTCCAAAAGCTCCGAATTGGTTGGTGGACGATAATTCAAGATTGAGAGATCAGCGCTCTAACGGGATGTTTATCAGGCTAGTCAAGCCACCGCGTACGGTAGGCTTTAACTACATTAAGAGAAAAACTGTAACATATTGGTATTAATCTGGTAACTAATTGCACATATCTGCGAAATAATCTGTAATTTTTGAAAGATTCCCGTCTTTTCTCCAGAGCCATCCAGGCCGCCGTACTACGTACAACGGAGCATTCAAGCTTTATTGAGGTTACAATCGGAAGAGGAGGTGCTCCACAGACCTTTGCCATTCTAGGGCTTAATACTAGGATTGCATACAATCCTCAGAATGCAAAGAGAGAAGGCACACCACTCAGCTGCTATCAACAAAATCACGAGTGGAAGATACTACCCTGGAACAAGACTTCAGAGTACCACCGGTACATTTTCCATCAAGACCAGCCTGGTTATACACAAGAGATATTCATTCTTCTCAGGAATCGCACCCAAGATATGTGGGCTCCGGATTGTGTTTCATGCTATATGTTGAAGACTCTCCAGCTACTCCACCATAAAGATCTCTGGTTTCGCGACGTATAGCTCATCCAGACTTTTAGCTTCCTCATCAGTTAGCAGGCCCTGCGAAGCCAAGACAACAGCTTCTGCGGCCTCATCCACCCTCTTGGCACTTGCCAGGCCGACAATAGGATTGACTCCCTTCTTTAAAGACCATGCAATAGCAATTTGCGCCATGCTACAGTGCTTTCTCTCTGCCAACTCCTCCACACGGTTGATGATTTTGACATCCGCTTCTGTCACCTCGCCGACCAAAAATCGTGAGTACACATCGCTCGTCTGACGAACTGTGGGCTGCTCTTGCGTCACCTTGTATGGGCGAGCAAGGAGACCACGAGCTAGTGGAGACCAGGGAATAATGCCAACCCCAGCATCGCGGCAATATGCGTGCATTTCACGCTCCTCTTCCCGGTACAGCAAGGAGTGGTAGTCCTGCATGCTGATGAATTTGTGCCATCCATGCTTATCGGCAATGTTGTTGAGAGCTTGAAATTCCCAAGCGTGCATCTAGAAGAGGTAACAATTAGCCTTGGTTTTTAATTCTAGCAATAAGACGAAAATGAAGTACATACCGAACTTGCACCAATGTAGCGCACTTTTCCACTCTCCACAACGTCATTGAGTGCTTTCATGATCTCCTCGCGAGGTGTGTTGCGGTCAAGTCGATGTATCTGCAAAACATCGATATATGTGCCCAGTCTCTCAACACTAGCATCTACTGCATCAAAGATGTGCTTGCGAGATAGTCCAATCCGATTGACCATTATGCCATCGTTGACGGATAACATACGGAGTCTCTCCTCATCAGACCGGCCAACGAAATCTGCGGGCTCAGGGATGCCACCATAGCACTTTGTCAAAATAACAACCCGTCCACGTGCTATGTCATAGTGCTTCAGAGCTTTGCCAATGATGCGTTCCGATTCGCCAAACGAGTACACATCAGACTAGATGAAGGTAGTTAGATATGCATACTCTCTTGACAAGAACTAAATAAGAACTTACTGTATCCCAGGTGTTGATACCCAAGTCAAAGGCATGCTTGAGGATTGGCAATGCCTCTGATTCTGGGATGGCCCATTGCAAGTGATCGGAGGAACCAAGGGACATGGCGCCGAAGACCACTTTGGAGATTTTCAGGCCAGATTGGCCGAGGCTTCTCAGCAGTCAGTAACTTCAAGCTCTCCATTTATAGTGTAATAGCTACCTACCGAGTATATTCCATTGTTTAGCACTTGACGAATTGATGTCCCTCGAATCGATGTGTGATGGAAGAAAGCTTGGTGAAGACCGAAATGATGCTGATCTCTGTCCGTATCGAGACTTTGGTTCTTGATGGGCACCCATGTCTGCCTTTATATAGACTTTGCTCACTCAATATCTCAACCAACGTAGACTCAAATTGAACTGCGTTCTTGATGAGGTGAGCATTGCTTCGCTGAGCATGTGGGTCTCTGTGACAGCCCTAGCGGACAACCCCACTGATTGGTTGGGAGACTGGACACCATGCTCACATCAGCATGTTGATGGCTAGCAGATGAACAAAGTAGATGTTTCGTAGGAAACGATATTTGAGAATGTCGTCAATGTCCAGACATTCACTAGGCTTCGGCAACTAGCAAGTGGAGATCGATACGTTCTCACCATGGAGCTACTAATCGATCGCCTCTCATTTCATGCCACCAGCGAGTCTGCTGGAAAAGCTCGCCCTGCGATCCGCCAATGAAGAACCACCACTTCCTGAGAAACCATGGCTGTGCTTCCCAGCTTCGAAAATCCCACGGTGCACCAGATCCAGTGGCACGGTTCCCGTCTCCGAGATATGAACCCCAGCAGATCAGCCCGTCCTTTTTGAGGTCCTCACATAAATCCTCTTCATCAAGTATAGGCGATTCCAGGGAACAAGCTTCGATGATTCGTTCTCGGAGGGTAGGAAAAGGGAGCGCGTCGAGATATGGATGATGACGGCGCCGAATCTGTGCTATAGTTGGTCGGAGATGTGGAACCACGTTGTCAAATCCTTCCTTAGTGATAATCATCTCAGCGGCATCCTTCGAGAGAGAACCCCGGTAAAATGGTGACTCAGTCTCAGGATTGCTGAGCATGCTAAAATCGAGACCCACAGCCTCAATGCTTGCTCGGAGAGCACAAATTGTAGTAAACTGCTTTAATCGAAGATTGTTGGCATAGACGTTAGGCAACGCATATGCATGGACTCGCATCCCGTTCTCAGGAACGAGTATTCTGTCCGTACGAAGAGTGACAGTTGACTCGTCTATCAGAAACGTGTCATTGCTCGACGGGTTCTGCGGCGTTCGAGCAGGGGTATGACGCAATCCAGCTCGGAAGATTTGTGAAATGGAGATTTCGCCAGACATGATTTGATTGTACGCAATCTCGTCAACGTTATCAATTTCCCGCATCAACTGATTAAAGAGCCGTTCTCTTAGCGGCAACTCTGGCCAATCCACAGACTGAGACTGTATTAGCGAGCCGGCATTCTGATTTATTGGTGATTGGCCTGTCTGTAGGACTCCACTGGCAAATGAATCTCCAGTTCTAGAAGGGGAATCCAACCCAAATGAAGGGGATGTTGAATGTGAACCCGCCTGGAGCATGGCTTGACTTGCTAGCCCACTATCTGGCAAAGTTGCATTTGATGTAGAGCCATCGGGGACTGTGTCTTCCACGCATTGATTCTGTGCACTGAGCAATCTTTCAAGGGCTTGCACCCGCCGTTTTTGCCTTTCTCCTGTCTGGAAAGTCAGTCGGACAGCGTCGATGGGGAATAGTAGGTTGAACTAACGGTAACCCTTTTGAGCTATTCTGTTTTGCTGCTTCCTCCGATCCGAAGCCGGTTTCTTAGGGCGTGTATCAGGCATGGTAGTCGAATTGATATTATTAGGAGAGGATGGGATGCTCCGTGGCTAATTGGAAGGTCCACTATGCTGGCCCACTTGTTTCCCTATGATTGGTGGGTTCATCTTAGGGAGGTCCTCCGATCTGTCCGGGTCAGATCCAGGATCTGCTACCGCAGACCGCGGGCATCATGCGTCTATAGTCCTGGATTGCTGACGATCTTAATTCCCTGTGCATCCTCTGATTTGGTTCCTGGGATCCGATCAGTGCTAGATTACCATATCCAGGAACGAGACTCTGGCACACTCCTCAGAACGGATATAGCTAATATATCCGTTCCGAGGATTTTTGTAGGCTTGTGCCCGATAGCTCCCCGCTTCACCCTCCTATATCCGTTCCGAGGATTTCTGTAGGCCTGTGCCCAATAGCTCCCCGCTTCACACTCCACCAACTGTAGATGCTGAGCAGCAATCGTATCACGGGGTGCCGACTCAGTATAAGTAGTGTGAAGACGGAAAACATACCTTGTTTGTTGCTACTAGGCACCTTGTCAAGAGACAATTCGCAGCACCTTAACACAAGACCCGGGGAGCTAGCATAATAGCCTGGCACACGGCTGGGGTTGATCCATTGATTGATTGGCTGTTATAGCCACCTTTACAGGCAGCTATGCAGTGTTATACTATTTAGACTGATGCGTCACCCCCTCCTCACGAGGGACGTCTTAGGCTCGGTATACATTGTCACATGCTTAGTACTAATACATTCTATATAATTGAGGTTAAGTCTCGGCCATTCCACGCTCTGGTGAATTTAGATAACATTTCCATTACCTTCTCCGAGCCAATTTGAGATCCTGACCAAGTTTGGTATATGCAGGGGAAAGTCCGTAGGCCGAATCCGCAATGCTGTCATCTCCCCCTACGATGGAAACATACTTATTCCTTGCCGTTACATTCTCTATCCTTGGATACTGTCTCTTAAATTTTCACCCGCGCAAATACAAAGGCCTCAGACCTTTACCTACCCCTCCGCGGAACATCATAGGTGGCCATAAGGACTCTCTCAATTCTCAATACCGCTTTATGGTCTTCGACAAATGGGCTCGTGAACATAGACCCATTTTCCAAGTCAGGTTGGGGCCTAGTACCATCATCTATGTTAATAACCCCAGGATAGCAAAAGAATTATTCGAGAAGCGAGGAGCCAAGTACAGCAGCCACTCGAGCCCCTACATCGCATACGAATTACTATCTCAAAAGAGAAGAATTATTATGACACCCAACGGACATATGCACACTATTTTCCGTCGCCAATTACATGCCATTCTTTCCATCTCCAAAACAAAAAAGAATCTCATGATTCAAGAGTTAGAATCTCGTCAGGTCCTTTTTAAACTGATAGAATTTTCTGATAAGTTGGGACATCCCGAAAATCCACCCAACTATGAGGAGCCTCAGTCCATAATTAGACGATATACACTCTCAGTGATGATAACATTAAGTTTCAGCCACCAAGTCAACAGCCTCCACGACCCCATTGTCAAAACTGTTTTTAATATCATGGATGACATTGCAGTAGCCAGTCAACCAGGTCAATATCTCATCGATATGTTTCCTATGTTCAAGCGACTCCCATATTTTTTAAGAACATGGGAACGGCAAACCAAGCGTAAAATCGAATGGCAATGGGAATTCCTGAAAGATTTGTTAATGCGTACAGAAAAACAAATGAAAGCTGGAACGCCCAATACCAGACTCATAAGAGCTCTGATCGAACAGCGACAAGGCATGAGCCAAGAGGAAAAGACACAGAGTTCTTAGATAATAAGTCTATCGCTTATCAAGCTCAGACATTGATGGAAGCCGGATCGGATACCACTGCAATTACCACGATGAATTTCCTTTTAGCTATGGTTTTGTACCCTAATGTTATGCGCAAAGGTCAAGAGAGTGTTGATGCTGTCGTTCCTACCTCTCGCCTACCAGAGTTCAACGACTTGTCACATATGCCCTACATTAACCAGATTATTAAGGAAGTCATGCGCTAGCGTCCTATGCTCCCACTAGATGTCCCTCACTTAAACACGACCGACGATAAGCTTGATGGATACTACATTCCTGCCAATAGTATGATCATTGGCAATATGTGGTCTATGCAACACGACCCTGCCCACTATACAAATCCCTCAGAATTTATTCCCGAAAGATTCGAGAAGAGCAAAGAAAAGTCAGCGTTTAAGTCAAGTATCGAAGCTGACGCCATGGAGCGTGATCATTATATCTTCGGATGGGGCCGCCGTGTTTGCCCTGGCATGCATTTAGCAGAAGCCAGTATGCTATTGCTTGTGTCCAGAATACTTTGGGCTTTTAATTTGACCACAGCTAAAGACAAAAATGGCGGAGATATCAAAGTGACGGCTGATCCTGATGAGGCATATACACATTCTGCTTTCGCAAATCCGAAGCCTTTCCCAATAAATTTCAGTCTCCGGTGTAAGGAAAGAGGAGAGGTTATTAAGAAGTCTTATCAGGATGCTTCACAAGCGTGGTTGGAAATGGAGTTGGATCTATTTCGAAACACTTAGGTTCTGGGTTAATTCACTCGTAGTTGGTGAAGTTCACTCAGCTGCATCGTTTGAAGCGAAGAGAACATTTGTGACAATGGAATGTTTGAGAGATATGATCAGCTTGTTATTTTGGAATCATATACTGTTACGGGCTAGTCCCGCCTTACGCTCAATATAAGGGCATGTTCGATTAGAAAGCTAAACATGAGGAAAGAAAGAGAAAGAGAAGTTATAAGTTCCGAAGCGTATACAGGTTTATATGGTTAATGGGAAATAGGGGCTTCCGGGGGGGTTGCCTGGCAACAGGGGTGGTTCTGCCCCCTGGGGGCAGAAGCTAGCGTGTAGACGTAGGCATGGAGCGTAGGTGTAGGCACCAGGAAGGTGCCGGGTCAATAAGGCGATAAATGAGGCGATATCGTGAGGGCTTCGACCGAACACCCTTCATGAGATCAGCACATAACATATACGCTGTATGTTTCATTTAGTACGTCTTTAAAGATGCTTAACACTTCTGCTTTATCTTGAAAGATAAGCTCACTGATAATGAAATCAGATATACCGGTTGCAGAGAAGAAAAAAGGCTCCGAATTTCCTTTGGCATGACTCTGAAGAATTGTAGCGAGGTGGTGTCAGAGCATCAGCACGTCACAGCCAATAGATTAACTTAGTTCCGGGCACTAGTTATGTAATCATGGAAAGGAGCCACTAACGTAATCCACAAGCGAGCCGCCACCTCTTTCTATTATTAGTTTGCGTTGAGCTATGGGATAGCTCAGGGTTATAGCTAATAAAATCTGTAGAAGCTAGGCTTATTTTGACTAGTATATATTATAGCTTAGAGAAAAATAATATTATAAATTATTTTTTATTCTACTTTTGTTGGTTCTACACGGTCCTACGCATGAAGGTAGGATTGGTGTAAGGCTAATCTAACAAGCCTGGGGGTGAAGCTAGATCAATATTATATAGAATAACTTTAAATTAATAACTTAATCTTTAAACTAACTATTAGAGAATAGAGTCTTTACTTATAGCTTAGATAAAAGCTTCTCTCTATATTTATTTAAAGACTAGAGGTCTAATAATATATATAAAGAGTGAGATATAAGATTAAAGATATAAAGCTATTCCTAGATTATAAATATATATAATAAAGGTTGCTAGGCCTATAGTAAAATAGAGTAATCTATATAAAGTATATATAGATCTACTAGAATAGAATTCTTTAAATTAATATATTATCTAATAGTAGATTATACTTATAAATTAATACTAACAGCCTTCTAAAAAGAGAAAAATAGAAGTAATAGAATATAATCTTAATATAAAAATATTATATAATCTAATAAATAAAAAAAATAAAATTAGAAGAAAAAATATAAAAAATAGTAAAAAAAAGTTATTTAAAAAATTAGATTAAATTCTCTAGAGAAAGAATTAATTTAATAAAATAATTTAAATTATTATTAATTTTTTATTAATATTATATACTTAATCTAATTTTTAATGCAAACTATAGCTTATTAATATTAATAAAGTTTTTTAATATTATATAAGATTTTATCTTAGTTATAATATCTACTAGATTAGTATTATTATTAATCTATTTAATTTTATTAATTTTATAATATTTAAAAGCTTAATATAAATATAAAAGATTAATTATAAATCTTTTTTTTATATTATTCTAAGCTTTATTAAGTAGTTGTATATACTCTTTAAATTAATATATATAATAAGAGATAGTTACTTCTTTAAATATAATATTTATATAAATATATTCTAGATAGTATTTATAGTATTAAAAGTATTAATAAAAGTATAGAATTCTATAATAAATATATTATATATAATCCTCTTATACTTAGTAGATAATTAATATAAAATATTAGTATTATTATCTATATTAATAAAAGTAATAATATATTTAATTTATAAAAAATAATCCTAATTACTAGTAAATAAAGTATTAATAAAGATTATAAATTTTATAATTCTTATATCTATCTTTATAAATTAGAGTTTTTAATTAATATTATCTATCTATTATTTAAGATATTTATTAAGTAAATTAATATCTTACTTTATTAAATTTATTATTTATATAATAAATAAGAGATTAAAAATAGCTTTAAATTAAAATATTAAAGTAATATAAGCTTCTAATATATATTAAAAAATATATTATTTATATAAAGTTATATCCTTATAAATCTTATTATAAGATAAAATTATATTTACTTTATAATTCTTTATAAGTTATATCTACTTAAGAAAATATTTTTATATTAATATAATACCTTAATAGTCTTCTAATATAAGACTTCTATTAAATTTTAAAAAATTTAATAGTATTAATTATTAGTATAATTTATAATTAATTTTAATATTATAAATCTTATCTTTTTTTTAATTAATAAATTTATTATCTATTAATATAAGTATATTATTAATCTATATATTAATAACTCTAAATCCTTTTCTAGAATCCTAGTAATAGAGTAAATATAGATTATAGATTAATAATTTTATATAAAGCTTCTTAAGATAATACTTATAATATATTTTAAACTAATAATTTTCTATCTTAAGAATACTATATAGTAGTTTAATAATCTTTAATATATATTTAGTAAGAAAATAGTCCTTAATCTTAAATAAAAATATATATAAAAATTATAATTAAGATTTATACTAGACTATATATAGATCTAAATAATATCTTAAAAATAAAGCTTTATATCTAGTATTATAGCTATATAGATAGTAATCTTAATAAATAAATATTAACTAGATTACTATATAATTAATAAGATATATAAAATAAGTCCTTTTTTATAGTTATTATAAGCTTATATAATAAAATATAATTTTTTATATATATTAATAGTTCTTATATTCTTAATCTTATTTATAAAGTATATTCTAAAGATTCTAATATTCTTTAGTATATTAATAGTAGATATAATTTTAAAAATCTTATATTTAAGTAATCTAGTAATCTCTTTATCCTAAATAGCTTTATAATTAATATATAAGCTTATTTCCCTAGTTAAAATAATTACTATTAAGATTAATAATAAAGTAATTTTATTAACTAAAAATTATAAATCTTATAAGATTTAAAAATTTATAAAATTTATAATTAATTCTTAGATTATAATTATTCTAAGAGTTTATTACTATTAGAAAGCTTCTTATAATAGTAAGATTTAATAATAATAAATTAAAACTTTATTAATATCTTTAAAACTACTATTATATATATTTCTCTATTTATTATTAATAATTTATATAGGCTAGTCTATTTTTCTATATAATTACTATTTCCTTTACGCTAGACGAGTATATTAAAGTTAATAAATAGATTTAATATAGTAATTAATAATAAACTATTATAAATATTAAAAATATTATTAGTTTAGTATTTTATATAGAGATATTATACTTCTTTAATAGCTTTCTTAAATATAATAGCTTATTATATAACTAATAATATAAAAGGATTATATTTAATAAAATAAAGATAGATTTTAAAGATAAATAATATAGATATATAACTATTAAAACTAATAGTATTATTAATTATCTTAATAACTATCTAAAGTATAAAAATATTAGTTAATAATAATAACTCTTTATAAATAATATTATAGATATAGTATAGAATAGTATAATAATACTTAACTATATTAATTAACTAATATATTTTAATAGATATAGTTTTAACTAATATTCTAATATTTAAAGTAAATTAAGAGAATTCTTTACTTATAAAATTTATTTTTATATTAGTAATAATAAAGTTAGATAATTTTAAATATATATTAATTTATATAATATATAGTATATTTTATATAATTTAGATTTTTATCTTTAATAACTATTATATAGCTTAGAAGTATATAGCTTTATTAATATTATATAATACTAGCTTTCTATTAATAAAGAAGATATTAATAATAATTAAATAATTAAAATATATATTATTATATAGTATAAATTTAAAGCAGCTAAAAAATCTATTATATACTTAATAATAGTAATAGAATTTATAAATATATCTAATTATTATAATATTTATATTATATCTTATTTACTTAAAATATGTTATAGCTATTTATTAAAAGAATAATTAAAATAATAATATAGATACTAAAGTTTATTCTTAATAAGAAAGTATAGATTAAAGTTAAAAGATTTAATTAAATATATACTATAAATATCTCTCTAAATAAAAAATAAATAGCTAAAGTATTATATAACTAGTATAATCTAATTTAATATAGATCTAATAAATATATTATAAATATTATTAAAATAAATCTTAAGATAATTTAAATCCTTTAATAAGAGTAAGAATAGTATAATTAATTCTATAATATAAAAATATATAGTCTTAATAAATATATTAATATTAATTAATCTAAGTAATTATAAAGATTTATTAATATTAAATTTAATACTAATAGAGTCTATAATTAATCTATTAATTATTATATCTTTATAAATCTTTTTATATACTTAAAATTAATTAAATCTTATAATAAAGAAATTAGCAGCTTCTATATTAAATAATAAGCCTTAAAAATATCCTTAGAATAATATTTAGATAATATAAAAATAAAATATAGCTTATTTATTTAAACTTTAGATAATACCTTCTAATTAGCTAAAAATTATAGAAGTTTACTAGATATATAAGTTAAAAACTTTTAATTAATTAGATTATTATTTTCTACTAGAATTAAAATTATATTAATATAATAATATATAATTTATTCTATTAATTTATATATAATAGATTTTTTTTTTACTAGTATAGTTATTACTATAGTAGAGTTAAAATATATAATAATAAATATTATATAAAATAATAATTTATCTATTTCTTTCTTTATAATAGAGTTAATTATTTATTTATTATTATTAGATTTATTATTAATATCATTCTTAATATTATCTTATTATAAGAAATAATAGTTAGTATATTTATTTAATTATTTATAAAAATATTATTTTACTTTATCTTATTTCTTCTTTATATATTTTATAAAATAGTAATCTAATTTCTTGTAAATATAATAATATTTATTAATAAAAGATTTTTAATAGTTATAGTTATCTTAATTTAGATAATAATTTTATTTACTATAGTAATAATAATCTATATAAATATATTTAAATTATAAGCTATACTATATACCTTATTCTAATATTAAGAAATATTAGATTATAGATCTTAAATAAGAATTAGAATAGAGATAGAAAACTTTACTATAGCTTAATTATAGATTAGATATAGATAAATAACTTTAATAAACTTAAAATAATATATTATATTATTATAAAGATTATTCAGTAAGAAATAGTAGATTTATTAAATCTTTTATAATATAATCTTAAAATAATTATAAATAGATTTTCTAATATTCTTTTTATTATTAATTATATATTATAGTAAGATTTATAATTATTCTTATTATTTAGCTTATTACTACTTAATTTCTTTAAAGTAGCTCTTTAAACTAAGATTTAATTTAATATTATTCACTTCCTAGTATAAACGTGTAGAGTAATAGTAGAATAGAATAAATCTTTTAAATATAGTAGGAAAAGTAATTCTATATATATAAATTATTATAAAAACTTCTACTTATTAATATAAATTAAAAAAGATTTAATATTTCTAATTAAATATATCTTTAAATCCTAAATATTTTAACTTATCTATATAAAGCTTTATTAGTTATATAATAGAAATTAATATCTATTTCTTCTTATCCTTATATTATTCTAAATTCATATCTAGTTATTAATATAGTTAGGGATTAAAAGATATAGTAGAATTTATATTAAATAATATCTTAGATATAGTTTATATTAAAAATATAAGTACTAAAGTTGTTATTAGCTAAGCTTAGTTAATAATAAATTAATTTAGATTAAATTAATATTATATAGAAAGGCTTTCTTTTAGTATTATTAATATATATTTCTTTTTTAATATAAATAGAATAGATCTTACTTTTAATATTATATCTTTTTCTTCTATAAGTAGATAGCTAAAGTTAGCTTATAAAAATAATAATATAGTCCTTTTACTATATTAAAAAAGTTTAAGAATAGTCTCCTCCATTTATTATAATAGATTAGGTATAAATATACTAATAAAAATATTAATAGGATATAGCTAGATATTTATATAGATCCTATTACTTATTTGAGAAAACCGGCCGGAACACGAGTTTCGGCACTTTTTGAAAAACAGCACTTTTAACCTCTTTTAAAGGGCCTTATAGGCTTCTTAACCCTAAAAAACTATTATAAAGACCTTTTAGAGACCTCTAAAGCCCCTAATTACCCTAGTATAGATAGAGGATAGAGTAGAGATTATTAATAATTATCTACTCTAAATATTAAGAAATCTAGCTTTAGAGGCGCTATCACAGCCTTTAAAATAATAATATAGTAGTAAAAACTCTTTTAAGTGAAATAACTAGCTTAATAAAGAGCTTTAGATAATATTAAAGCTTTATATAGTCTTTTAACTCTTTAGAGTAAGCTTAGAATATTAGATCTTTTAAAGAGTCTTAAATATCTAATTTTAATCTAAATCTAGTGTTAATATTATTAATAAACTAAGCTCTATAGAGAATAATTTTTAGAAATATATTTACTAGAATTTAATAGAAAATAATATCTAATTAAAGATTCTAAGCTAGATTAAAAACTATATTATAAAGATAATAAAGCTACTTTAAATATATTTAGAGAGCTAGAAGCAAGTTATTAAAAATTAAATAGATTTTATATAAGTCTTTATTATATAGATTATTATTCTAGAGGATATTAATTAATCTTTAAAAGCTTATAGATCTTTATTAAATAAAGCCTTTATACTAGAGGATATTAGAGCTAGTAAGTTATTATTAAGCTTTAATACTAGAATAGAATTAAGACTTATTTAAAAAAGGCTAATATCTACTAATCTAGGCCTAGTAATAAATATAAATTAATTTTAATATTAAGATCTAGAGGATTATTAAAAATATATTATAATAAAGCTTAAAGATTCTAAAATAATACCTAGAAGCTTAAAAAAGGAAGTTAAATAATATTAAAAATTTTTAAAGTAAGGGCCTAGATTCTAAATTTTAATAATAAATAATATATAGTAAGCTAATATAAAGAGATAAAAAATAATAATATATAATAAGAAAATAGCTATACTAAAAACTATTAATATACTAAGATTATAAGAAATAAAGTCTATAAATATTTAAAATAAAAAGGAATAATACTTAATCTTTAAATACTAATAATTAGTAATTATAATAAGATAGAATATCTAGGATATTCTTTTATAGATTAACTATACACTTAATAGCATTAGACTATCTATTTTTTAGAGAGTAATAGATATAGAATATATAATCTTAAAATATCTTATAATATTTATAAAAAAGAGCATTTCTAGTAAAATCTTTATTTTTATCTATAATAACCTACTTCTTAATACTATAAAATAGATAGATCTAGTAGTTATCTTAATAAAAATTAATAAATAATAGTAGTAGATTAAAATATATAAAATCTCTATCTAATACTATATAAATAATATTAATAGATTAAAGCTAGTTTAGAAGAAGATTAAGCTAAATATATTAATCTAATTTAAATAGAACTTTAGCTAGCTTAAAAGTCTAAAGATTCTAAAAACTAGAAAATAAAATCTTATAATAATAATAATTATAGTAAGCTTTTATAAAAAAATCTAAAAGTTTTTTAAAAGTAGATTATACTTTAAAAGCTATTACTATAAGATTAAAGCCTATTTAGAGTTTAATCTTAAAAATATATATATATATTACTATAAAATTAGATACTTTAACTATTAAAAATATAAAAATTATTTTTTTAAGTGTACTATCTATGCTAGAGATTATAAAGCTATTAACTATATTTATAATATTATTAGATATAGCACTAGATTTATTAAAATATATATATATACTATAATTAAATATACTAATTATAATAAGACCTATATAGCTATCTTCTTTAAATATTTTAAGATAAAATAGATTAGAAAGCAAACTATTTACTAGATAAAAAATTATATATTTAAATATCTAATTCTAAATTCTTAGAGATTTAGAATAATAGTTTTAATTTTTATTAGATCTCTAGAGTCTCTAAAGTCTTTAAAGCTTCTAGAATTAATATAAAAAAAACTCTAGATCTCTTAGAATAACTAGAAATAGATATAAATAAGAGATAGAATTATTAATAATAATTAACTCTAATTATCTAAGAAGTATTTATAAGCTAGAGATTATATTAGTATTATAATATAATTATATCTATACTAGTATAATAGTATATATAATACTAAAAATAGCTTTAAAGATTAGAATAGAAATAGTTTATCTCTAAAAATCTCTAATAGATAAATATAATATTAATTATTTAAGATTTATACTCTACTAGTCTAAAGGCCTCTAAGAATATATCTAGATAGTAATAATGATTAGAAAAGATATAATAAGTAGAATAATAATAAATATTTATATAAATCTAATTAACTACCCTTATTTTATAGTAATAGATATAGTGAAAAAAGAAAAAAGAATCTAGATAATAAATTATTATAATAGTTAACTAGAGGCCTTATATATATATATATAAGAATAAGTTAATATAGTAGAAAAGCTCTTATTAATATAAATTAAAACTTAATCTTTAGAGAATAGTATCTAATTCTAGAAGATTTTAATATCTATAGCTCTATATAGAATGCTCTAACTATAACTAAAGAGAATATAGACCCTTTAAAAGATCTTATCTATTAATATAATCTATATATTAATAATAATATAGATATATCTATAAAGTCTTATAAGATAAGAATCTTTAAAAATAATTTTAAAGATATAAGAATATCTAATAAGTTAATTATTAATCTTATAATAAATAATCTAGCTTTAGACTCTCTAGTCTATTAAGAGATAGAAGTAAAGAATCTTACTATATTAGATTATAAGATTATATAGACCTCTTAAAAATCTTTTAAAAAAGAAAAAACTAAAATTAAAAAAACTAAAGTTATTAAATAGCTTATAAATATTTTTATAAAGAATAAAAAATAATAAAGACTATTATAAATATTTAAAAGAAGTTTATTAAAGCTTAATTAAATCTAATTAATATCTATATAATAAAGAATATTAAGAGAGAGATAGAATAAATTAAATAGACTCTTATTAAAATATTATAAAAATATACTAAGAAGATCTAGTATTATATATATTTTAAATACTAATAGAGCCCTATTATATTAAAGATTTAAAGGATTTATTTAAAAATTTATAAAGCCTTTTAGACTAAAGAGCTTAGTAAGAAGAAATATTAAAAAGTTTATAAAATCTATTATATTACTATTAAAAAGATTAAAAGAGAGTACTAAAAGATCTTTTTATAAAAAATAAATAAAAATTTATTAGAAAAGTAAAAATAATATTAAATAATACTCTATTATATAAAATTAATAAATAAAGATATTATACTAGCTCTAATTAATCTAGAGTTCTAGTAGATAATAATAGCTATATTTAAAAAAAAAAAATATTTTTTAAAGAATAAATTTTTTATAAATACTAGAATAAGGCTTTAAAAAAGTTATTTAATTTAAAATAATTTTTCTAATCTTTAATAATATCTATAAACTAATAAATAAAGCTTTAATAAAAAATATTCTTTTTAATTAAAAGATAGAAAAAGCTTTAGATATAAATTTATTTAATTTTTAAGCTATCTAGGCCCTTTAGTACTTTAATTAAGTCTAGATTATAATATTAATAAGATAGTATTTTAGACTTAAAATCTATTCTATAATCTAAAAAATTATTAAAAAATCCTTCTTTAGAAGCTTAATAAGGCTTTATATATAATAGTAAAAATCTACTAAGTAATTAATCTATTAAAGTATATTAATAAAATAGTAAAAAAACTAGTAGTAGAGTTAATTATAGAGTTTACTAAAACTTAGAGACTCTTTTATAAAGATTAGTTTAATAGATATTATTAATATAGTATAATAAATATTATAATATATTTTATAAAGAAGATTAAAAAGACTTAAGAAAAAAATAAGCTTAGAGTATATCTATTTATAGATATTAAAAATATTTTTAATTATATAATTTTAAATAAGCTTATAGATAGTCTTATAAATATAAAATTAGATAAGAATCTTATATACTAAATAGCCTTATTTATATTAAATTAATAGACCTTATTAGTAATTAATAGATATATAAATAAAGAAATCTTTATAAACTTAAATCTATCTTAGAACTTCTTAGTATTATTAATCTTTTTTATACTATATATATACCTACTAGCAAGCGCTATAGAGAGAATAATTCTAAGAATAAAAAAACTATTCTTTATAAATAATTAAAGACTTATAATAATAGCTAGTTTAGTAAAATAAATTTATAAGACTCTATAATATACTATTAAAATAATAATTAAATAAAGAGTAAAAAATAAAGTATAATTTAATTCTAATAAAACTAAAACTATTTTTTTTATATAATAGTAAAGAGACTGCTATAGATATAATCTTAAAAATATAAAAATTCTTATTAAAAATCTATAGATCTATATTAAACCTAATATAGTTTATTAGTTAGATATAATTCTTAATAAATAACTAGCTTTATAGAGCTATTATTTAGCCTATATATAAAAGACTTAAAATATTAAAATAAAACTTTATATAATCTACTAGGCTAATAGCCTTATTTTAAAACTTATATAATAGCTATAATAAGCTATTATATAAACCTAAGTATTATAGAGATTAAAACTATAATAATAAAGTTAAAAAATCTAAACTAAAGCTTTATAATACTTTATAAACTATTAAGTAAGAGCTATTATAGATATATTTCTAAAAATATTAATTAAGACTCTAATTTATAAAATAGCTCTAGAACTAATAATAACTTTATTAAATATAAGAAAAATCTAATATATTATAAGACTATTAGATCTACTAGAAATATATCTAGTAGCCTTACTACTCTTAATAATACTTAGATATAAGAATATCTATACTTAATTAAATAAATAGCCTCTAAAAAATTAAGAATAAACTTAGAATAATAATAAAGTACTTAAAAGAATTAATTAAAAACTTATAAAATATCTAGTCTAATACTTAACTAAGAATTTATTAAATAGTATAGAAAGAACTATATAATATAATATAAAAATCTTTTTAAGCTTAATAAAAGTATTTAATACTAAATAAACCCTAAAAAAAATAAAGAAATAGTATTTAAAAACTATATTATAATTAAATAGCTCTAAGTAGGATAATAGATATATAAAAGCTAGAATAACTTTATAAATAGTATTAAAAAACTCTTAAAAAAGCTTAAAAATGCTTATAAAAATTAAATATAAAATATTTAATATAGAGTTAATAGAAGTAGCTTTAATATTAGAATAAATATTAGAAAAATAGCTTTTAAAACTAATTTATATCTTATTAAATATCTAAAATACTATTAACTATCTTTAAATATCTTAGCTAGGCTCTAGGTAAGCCTTAATACTTAAAGCTTATAAAATAACCTTTTAATTAGCTAATATTAGTTAATTAGTAATAATCTAATAAATACTAGACTACTAAGAGATAGAAGAAAATAAATAAATAAATTAAGCTACTAAAAGAGCTATTAATAAGCCTATAAAATCTAGATTTAAAGGCTTATTATTAGCCTATATTAAATAAATATATACTAAAATAAAAAGAAAAATAGTAGAGGATTAAACTTATATAAATATAGTCTAAAAGATTTATAAGTTTAAAAAAGCTTATAAGATATCTAAAAACTAGAAATTAGATAAAATAATAATAAAATACTAAAATATCTAGTAAGCTATTATTATTAATTAAAAACTAGCTATATCTTTATAGATATTTATTTATACTAGATTAAGGCCTAAAACTCCTCTAAATATATAGTATATAAAGAGTTTAAAAAGACTATTTCTTATATTCTTTTTAAATATTAAAAATACTAAAAGCCTTAAAGAAAGCTATATAAAGATTTAATAAATACTAAAATATCTTTATTAATTATAACTAAGAATACTCTAGAAGTAAGGCTTTTTAATAAATCTAAAGTTACTATAGTATTATTATAATTTATAAAAATAATAAATCTATTTTAGAATAAAGAGTAGGCTATTAGAGAGATAAATTTAGAGAATTATTAGAAATAAAAAGCTCTATAAAAATAAAAAAATATAAAAATAAATAAAAGAGTAGATATCTCTAATCTACTAGAAGTAGATTAAGAGTATTTAAATATAAGAAGATATAAGAGATCTCTATAGATATAAGAAGTCTATAGATAAGCCTAAAAGCCTTTAGTAAATAAGCTAAATAAGAATAAGATCTAAGCTTAGAACTATAAAATATCTAAGACTATTAGGGGCTATAGCTTCTGAGGCCTCTAGGGCTTTAGGGCCTAGCCAAGGCTTCTACTAAGTCTATCATAGCCTATAGAGCTCTATATAGACTTTAAATATGAATAATAATAATAATAATAATATAGATCCTATTAAAGTAGATTAACTATCTAAATTATATAAGAATATTTACTAGCATTAATTAAAAATAATCTAGATTCTAGTAATAGAAATCTTTCTTTATTTAATACTATAAATTATAATTAATAAAATTATAATATTTATTAATTTTTATAATTATATATATAGCTAATTCTTAGATTAACTTACTAGCTAGATTATAAGATTTAATAAATATTATTAAATCTTATTATTAAGTAGATTATTAAGTAGGCTATTAAGTATATTATTAAGTAGATTACTAAGAATATTAATATCTCTAAGATCTAATAGATTTATAGAACTTTTTTATATTAAGTTCTAAAAACTAACCTAAAAATCCTTAGGAGTTAGAATATTATCTAAATATTATTATAGTATAAATTATAGTATTAAATAGCAATTTATAAAGAAAAAATATAAATTAAAAAGACTTATAGAAAATTATATAGAGAGAGGATTATAAAGAGTAGAAATAAAAGTAAGTAGATATTAGATTAAAAGAATAGAATAATAAAGAGATTAATAAAGATATAAAAATTAAAAATAGATTTTTAATCTATATAAAGAGGTAGTAATAATTTAAAAAATATATAAGATTTAATTAAAAGCTTATATATATCTAAAAATAATGTATAGGTTAATATACTATAGAAAGAGATATAATAAGAATTAATAATTTAAAAAGATTTTAATATAACTATTACTTCTTACTATAGATGTATTAAATAATATATTAAAGCATTCTTAATAATATTAAAGTTTAGTAGTAAAATCTTATTAATCTATAGATCTTATTAATTAGTATTAGTTCTATATAATCCTATATATAAAAATAGGATTAGTGTAAGGCTAATCTAATAAATCTAGAAATAAAACTAGATTAATATTATATAGAATAACTTTAAATTAATAACTTAATCCTTAAATTAACTATTAGAGAATAAAGCCCTTATTTATAGCTTAGACAAAGGCTTCTCCCTATATTTATTTAAAGACTAAAGGTCTAATAATATATACAAAAGGTGAGATATAAGATTAAAGATATAAGGCTATTCCTAGATTATGAAACGCATATAACAAAGGTTGCTGGGCCTGTAGTAGGGCGGAGCAATCCATACAAAGCACATACGGATCCGCCAGAGTAGGATCCTTCGGATCAACGTATTATCCAACGGCGGATCACGCTCATGGACCAACAACTTTATTACTAGAATAATTATTAGTATTATCTTAAATAAGATTTCTTTAAAATAAGAATCTTAAATTATTATAAACTAGACCTCTGCAAGTCCCATGGGACTAAACACTTTTTAGTCCCAAGTCCCATGGGACTTTTTGAAATTCAGTCCCAAGTCCCAGAGTTATGTAAATTTTATGCAGAAATTACTGTTTTAGGCAATATTATGTACATAAATAAAGTTTTAGAAGGGTCCACTTTGCCAAGAGTCCCATGAACCATAGTTCATGGGACTCTTGGCATGGGACTTGCAGAGGTCTATTATAAACTAATACTTATTAAGTATCTAGATTAGATAATTCTTTACTAAATAAGGATTTAATAGTATTCTACTTTTAAAGAGATAAAGCCTAAAAATATATTTAAAAAAGTAATAATTAAGATAATCTAAGAGTAATAGTATATTTAAGATTAAATAATTAATTTAAGATAGTAAAATAAAACTATTTAAAAAAAATAAATAAATATTTTATATATATAATAAATACTAATAGAGGATATTATATATTAAATTTTAGATTTAATATAGTAGTTCTTAGATTTATTTAGATTAGATCTAGGATCTATTTTATTTAATTATAACTTTCTAAGTTCTTAGGTTTAAGAATTATAATTATTATAATAATTATTATATTCTAGAATCTTATTCTTAGGATTCTATTAATTCTGTGAAGTTATATCTAGGTGTTAGGTATCTAGTTTTATATTTCTAGAGTCCTAATATTCCTGTAATACTATTTTAGGTAGTTATTATACTAGAATATAGATTTATACTATAATCTTCTTTTAGGTGTATAAGCTACTTAAATATGTTCCTGCCCGGCTTACGTAACTAGCGCCGGGAACTAATCTATTGGCTGTGACGTGCTGATTTCTCTGACAGGTCAGTAGTATAGATATATATCTAAAAAAAGACCTGATGTGACGGTCGTAGGCTTTGCGAGTTGAGCCTGCCTCATTCTAGCACCGTCACGCGGCCTCCGAGCCCTAACCCTAGCTATCATCTACAACAGGATATTCCTTTGTTGCTATGCCTTCCCGATTAGGCACCGCTATTGAGCCTACGCGTTATAAAAGAAGCTGTAGTGAGCTCTCGCACAGAGCCTTCCTTCTTCTTCCTTCTGTATACTTAGTTTTATATCGATAGAACTACCCTAGAGTTTAGGAATAAGCAAGTGTCACACCTTTAATCTTATATCTTCTTTAAATTAGCTAAAAGTATATTATATTTAAGTATAAATACTTCCTATTACTATTTTATTAATATTAATCTTACCTTAAAGCTCTATAAGAAAGAAAAGAAGAAAGATTTATTAATATTATTATATTTAGTAGTATGTTCTAGTTAGTATTAAAATTATTATATAGAAGATATCTTACTTATATCTTAAAACTAGATTATTAGTAAGAATAAAATATCTATTAAGATTATACTAGAATTCTCTAAAGTCTAAGTCTATTAGTTTAGATTATTTATATTAGTTTCTATCTAAGCTATATAGTTATTAATAGTCATATTTATAGCCTTAATCTAGGTATTAAAGTCTATACTTAGGGCTTCTATCTAGAGTATAAGCTATAAAAATATCTCTTCTAGCAGTAATTACTACTCTTTTATAATTAGATTATTTATATTTATTCTTATATATATAAGTAATAGCTATTCTAATCAACCAATTAAGAGATCTGAATAAAGAGAGAGAGATATTATAATTTCTAATATTATAGGCTAGTCCTATTTAATGCTTACTATAAGAACATAATCAAGTAGAAATCACAATATAAGAAAAAGAAAGAGAAAGGAAAGCTATAAGTTCTAGGGCGTATAAGGGCTTATATAGTTAAGAGGAAATAGAGGCTTTAGCAGTTATTATCTAGTAATAGAGATAGTTCTAACATCCAGAGATAGAAGCTAGCGCGTAGATATAGATACAGAGCATAGGTGTAGACACCGAGCAGGTGCCAGTTTAATGAGGCGATCAATGAAGCAATCATGAGGGCTTCGCCCAAATATCCTTCATGAGGTCAGCTCATAACATAAATAAAAATATAAAATTTATATATAATTATATAATAATGCTAAGCTACTTAAAAAGTATAAGTCCAGAGTGAAATCTACTTAGAGAGTAAGATTATAAGTGCTCTTATAAAAGCAGCAGCAGCTGAAAAAGGCAAGCCCTACTAGGTAGGAGAAATCAAGTTCATATAGGTGCCTAGGTAGTTAATTTAATCTCTAATTATTTATGGGGCTCGTTGGTAAGCTAGTAGTGACTAGCTCCAACACTTCAGCTCCAACTTCCCCTTCAAATCTCCAATTCAGATTGCGATGTTTCCGCAAACAGCTGTGCGACCTTATTATACTCCACACACTTTCGCCTTTAATTGCGACTTATATCTGCCTTCAATCTTAATCTTTATAAATACTGTGCGGTGGATTTTTTTGCTTATTGCATATTGCATGCGGCGATATAGCCACGAGGTCGAACCTTGCATAACAGCCGTACCCAAGAATCATTTCCTGACGCTGAACCTTATAACAACCTCAAACTAAACCCATTCACGCTGGATCCTCCTCCGCCAATCGTGACAACCTCCCACCAGCGCCGTCGCTCAACCACCTCCATCCCACCTCTTCGCCTCGTTAAAGAATCACAATCATCTCAACATCCACGCGATTCATCCTGGGGCCAGGGTAGCACCTCCGGTCTGCCCGCCGGTCCCAACTCCGTGCGCCCTACGACCCTCAGCCCAATCCCCGGTACTCCCTCAAACCCACTGCCATCGCCCATGACACTCTCGCGATCGCCGTCTCCCCTTCCTGGAGGCGGATGGTCAAGTCCCGGTCTGACTCCCGGCAGCGGCGCCACGAGCCCGCGCTATCCTACGACCGGCCACGGTCCTCTCAGTCCTGGTGCAATATCATGGGCGAGCGCAAAAGCGAAGAGCGACGAAGTGCGCAGCTATCCAGCGTTTTCGACGAGGAATTCGGGGTTCTTTTCGCGACAGAAACGTAAAATTTCGGCGAGCTTGCCAAGGTTTACGTTGTCGAGAGATTTTCGCGAACAGGAGAAATTGGGTCGCGGGCGGTCGTTGGGCTCATCTACAGGATGGAGTTCGAGAGATAGCAATCTCAGGGGGAAGGTGGTTTCGTTTGTGGGGAATGTGATGCGGAGGAGAAGATTTAGGGTGTTGTTTTCGTTGCTGGCAGTGTTGGTGTTTTATTTGAGTTTTTGGTCTGGTACGTCTTGTTCGCTCTTCCTCCTCTCCAAGACGACTTTACTGACTGGGCTGCAATAGCCATCGTTGAAGCGTATCGAGGCTCTGCATTTGGCAACGGAAGGAAAATCGTCATCATCACAGCATCGAATGTCGAGGGCGGCGTCATGGAATGGAAAGGAGCGCGCGAATGGGCAATTGAGCGAGTCAGTCTATGGAATAAGAAAAAATACGCTAAGAAATGGGGTTACGAGATCGAAGTCGTTAATATGGTCGCCAAAAGGCGATATGCGCATGAATGGAGGGAAAGCTGGGAAAAGGTGGATTTAATCAGGGAAGCAATGAAGAAATATCCCAATGCGGAGTGGTGAGCTGTCTTCTCAGCTTCTTGGAGTTAATGTGAAAGACTAATTGTATAGGTTCTGGTGGCTTGATTTACACACCTTTATCATGGAATACTCCTACTCGCTCGAAAATCACATCTTCAAAAACCTTGGCGACTACACCTACCGTGACATCAACTATTATAACCCCCTGAATATCACCCACCCTCCAACCGACATCTACCTCGACACCATCTCCCGATCCGCTACCGGCGACCAAGACCCTTCTTCCATAAACCTCATCCTTCCTCAAGACTGCGGCGGCTTCAATCTTGGCTCCTTCTTTGTGCGCCGCTCCGACTGGACAGATCGTTTGCTCGATGTCTGGTGGGACCCCGTCCTCTACGAACAGAAGCACATGGAGTGGGAACACAAGGAACAAGACAGTCTCGAATACCTCTATACAAACCAACCCTGGATCAGACCCAGCACAGCATTCATGCCGCAACGACGCATAAACTCCTTTCCGCCGGGGGCATGCGGCGATGGTACGGACTTGGGGATTCATTACCAGGAGAAACATCGCGATTTTTTGGTGAATATGGCGGGGTGTAATTGGGGCAGGGATTGCTGGGCGGAGATGTATGGGTATAGAGAATTAAGTAATTGGCTGAATCGGACGTGGTGGGAGAAGTTCAAGGATTCGATTACGGATATCTGGAGGAAATGGAGAGGTGTCAAGACGCTGTATGAGGAACATCATGAATGGATTCAATGATTTTCTTTCTGTTGCTTTATATTCCTCTTCTTATAATTAATTTTATATCCATTTTTGGGGGTGGGAGGATATTGGATCCTAATATCGTGGTTTTCTTTTCTTTGCTCTGGAGTTGCCCATAACTAGCTGATGATTTATGGCTCTCCACTTCTTCAACAGTTGATTCATCCTATGTAATATGGCACTCTTGGCTTGACAAAGAAGGTTCTGACGAGAGACATTCTTCGAAGTGTAATCCAGCTCACTCTCAGCCAGCCTTGCACGTGATATAGTTTCAGCCCTGGCAGTGTCAGAGCTTCAAACGGCTAAGCTATAACAGAGAAATATGAGCTGGCGCGGGGTCAACACGACGTTGGTTAAGATACATAAACCAGTGCTTACTTCCTCTTTCGCAGTGGCCAGTGTCGCGGAAAGTAAAAGTAAGAACCGGTGCACTACAATACCTACTCCGTAACGAGCGATATGGCAGAACATCTCTTCTATCCCGACTCTGCCCCCAATCCCCTTCGGATTAAGTATAATGGCCCCCTCTACGACGGCGGGGATTGGGACACGTTCCCTTCTCGCTATGGCTGGAAAACAGACCAGGGTGGCGACAAATTCCTTTTACGTGCCCTGCCGGCTGAAATGAAGACCGGGATAGAGACATGGCTCTACTTTGGTGTGTTGCACTACGTTTTCGGGGAGAACCTTGAGCAGGCTGACTTCTTGCTTCGTGATGATGATGGCGGAGAGCAGTACATAACAACGAGAGAATTGTACAAATACGTCGAGGATGCGAAGGAGTGGAAGAAGAATAAAACTGGGGAACGAGTTGTGGCAATTGTGCAGAAAGTTTGCGAGCAACTCACAAAATACCATCCTGTCCTCAGGGAGGACATGGCATTGGCAATCCGCTTACTGTGTCATGCCTTGTGGAACATCGCCGTAAAACGAGATGGTCCGCAGACGAAATCGGAGCATGTACAGAACTGGCTTCTCAGTAAAGAGTACGAAGCCGACCTCCTTCTCAAAAATGGTTGGTGTCTTTGGGAAGTCCAAAAATCGCGCATGACAGGCGGAGGAGTTGATACGCCTGCGTATCTGTTGCAGTTGGTACGCAAGAAGCCGGAATGGGATAGGAAGACACACGATAAGTGCAAGAAGACGGAGTGCGTGGCCAACAATGTGGATGAAAGTGATTATGTTACGAGACATGTTGTAGAAGGTTGTGGCTGTAAGCATCAACAGGCTGATATTGAGCAACTCCATACGATACTCAAGGAAGGCGGTATTCCGTTGGTGAGTATTTCGCCAACCGGCGAAGTTGATGAAGAAGACAAACCGAGCTTCAAGATTGAGATTGTGAAGAAGAAGAGTGGAAAGCCATATGCGGCGATTTCGCACGTATGGTCTGATGGATTGGGAAATACGGATGGTAACAGTCTGCCGGCTTGCCAGATTGCTTTGCTGTACGAGAGGGCAAGAGTTTTGATTATGGATAAGGAGTATGTGCCCAAGTACACCGGTGGCCCGTTTGGAGGAATACATACTGGTGCCGCAAAGCTCATACATTTCGTGAGCAACCAAACCCGCAAAGATGAGTCGGTGTTGTTGTGGATTGATACGTTGTGTATTCCGCATCAGCGGGATGTGCGCAGTCTGGCGATCCAGCGGATTAAAAACGTATACCTTGACGGTCAGGTCCCCCAAAGATGCCCTGGTGGATGGAAGGAACTGCACCCACTGACTGATTCGTGCAGCATATCGAACAATGATCCTCGACTCCGAGATGCGCCAAGTCGACACTAGTTCTGCAACACACCTCCAACTTCTTCTCCGCATCCTCTACTGCTCAGGCTGGATCCGTCGCCTCTGGACTCTCCAAGAAGGTCTCGCCGCCAAAAGCCGGCTGTACGTCATGTTCGTCGATAGAGCAATCAACATCTCGACCATCGCCGACGACATTCTCACTAAGACTGAAAAAGGAAAGATCCCACTACTGCAGGAAAACGTAGCGTTCTTTGCAATGGGGTTGTGGTTCTCTTTTTTCACGCATACAATTGATTACGGAAGTAAATTTGAGCGCGCAGTGGACATTTTTACGAGTCCGTTTATCAAGGGCGGTTTGACCAAGGATAATTTACTGGCGTGGAATTGGTATAATGTCGCTATGCGGGCAACAAGTAAAGCCGGTGACAGACCTATTATTCTCGCTGGTGTTTTGAATCTGGACGTCAAGAAAATTCTGGAAGTCAAGGGCGGGTCTGATGCGCGAATGCGCAAGTTTTATAGCATGTTAGACGAGTTTCCGCACGATATCATATTCCAGGAAGGTCCTAGGTTTGAAGAGGATGGGATGCGGTGGGCGATTAAAGTATGTCAGTATCTCGATGAGCCACGATCTCTGGGCCGGGGAGCCGGGATGATTACACCGCGCGGACTCCAAATTTCGACTCTGTCGTCGTGGTTGTTCCCATCGCAGCTGGGTTTTGACCTAAGCAAAATGGATCTTGATGAAGGGCAACGTGCTTGGGAGAGATGGCTTGCTCAAAATGAGCTTGAATCAGTGGAATCGCCAACCGTGTGCATTTTCAAGCCCAGGTTTGAGGTTGAGTGGAAGCCGGACGCCAATTTTGGGATCATTTTGCAGAATTCAAAGAATTCGCGGCCAGGAGGATTTGCGTTGTGTGCCCTGGTCGAGTTACAGAGCACAGAGGAGCATGAGCTTCATTTTGCGAGATACCTGGGTGTTGGGACGGTCAAGGGGATATCGAGTTGGGCGAATCTGTCAGAGGATGGGATTTTGTTGCCGTTTGGATGGGATGCATTGCAGCAACGGGAATGGGTTGTTGGTTAACACAGGATCATGATCACAGATTCTAAACTATCACAAGATTCCATGAGATAGGATAATGCGTTAGGTGGTGAGGTGGAATCTGAAAAAGAACAACCCCTGGATGAGGGTTGGTGGACGGGAATGAACAATCCCGAGAAAGCCGATAACCCTACCCTAATCATAGTCAGCTGAACGCCGAAACGGCCATACGAGCGTTTCATGAACCTATACGAACCTATTAATATCCGTAAATCTTAAATGCATCATATCCGCAAATCAAAAGTCAGACTATACGGCCTACTTCATTGTAGGCCCCGGCTTCCAGAACTCCCGAGTAAACGAGATCCAGATCAACCAATGAACTGCTCCTCCTCAATATAGGCTTTCTACGTAGTAACTACATCAACGGGGCTGAGTCGCTTGATTTGAAGGACCATGGCCATAGTCATATATGATCGCAGGTTTGAAGCCAGGCCTTCGCCAGTCAACTCCTGCAATGTCTACATAGCAAGATCGAAATCATGGTCGCTCTCGACTCATTACCAACAGAGATAATCCTCCACATCGCATCTTTCTTCTCTCATCGGCTAGACCCACTGAATTCATTATGCCAGACCAGTAAACGGTTACACTCTATCCTAGAGAAAGTTCTATACACAGAAGATATCCAGCGCCACGACTCGTCAAGTGTATACTGGGCTGCCGGACGCGGCTACCTCCCCGTTCTACGCAAAGCCATGGATCTCGGGAAAGCACACATTCCAACTCATCGGGACTATGTTTCTAACCAAGCGGCCTACATAGGGCAGAGGACAGATCCGCTCTATGGAAGACGAGGACCTGCGGTTTATCGGAGGTCTAATAGGGAACATCCCATCTGTCGGGCGGCTCAAAACGGGCATAATGAGATGGTTAAGTTTTTGCTCGATGAGGTGGGGTGTAGTCCGCATATCCGGGATTGGCGAGATTTCTGCCTCGTATCAGTTGGTATAGTGGGTGGCTTGGACAAGGCCACAATCCAGATTTTACTAGATTTGGGGGTCCATCAATATGTTAAAAACAGAAATGGGAATTGTCCGCTTCAAATTGCCGCATCCAGAGGCGACGAAGATATGGTGGTGTCCTTACTGTCGAGTACAAATCCGGAGTATCTTGAGCAGCAAATCCAAGACTCATTTCACACCGCGTTGCTGTTTAATCAGATACCGGTGGCCTTGCGTTTACTGGACCATGGAGGCGTGAACCTGAATTGTTGTATGAATCGATGGACAGACGACCGAAAGATCTATATGACAACTCCGTTAGGGTGGGCAGCATTCCACGGGGATCTCGATCTTGTCAACAAGTTTCTCGATAAAGGGGCTGATGCAGATCTTACTTTATCATTCGGACGACGATTGGCTATAGAGCGACGGGTTATTTTTGACGCTGTAGAGAGCAGTCAGTTAGAGATGGTGGACTATCTGGTGAAACGCACCTCTAACCGCGTCGTGTGTACGAAAGCGTTGTCGCTGGCTGTTAAGTCTGCTTTACCAAGTAATGGGCCTGATTCTACGCAAAACAAGGTTGTGGAAATTCTTTTAAGAAACGGGGTCAGCTGCAACTTTGAAGAAGAAGACATACAACCACCACCACCTGATCCCAAATCTCAATTTCCACGCCCACGCAATATTATATGTGGTTGGACGATCTCAGGCAAGGAAAATGGAGAATTTATACCACCAATTGCTTACGCCGTCAACGCTGGAAACTTGAGATTAGTACAGTTACTGCTTTCTTACGGCGCAGATGTCAATACCTGCTACCGTCAACTGAGTATATCAAAGTCAAAGCGCTGCTGCGGAAGGATCGTGGATCTGGCCAAAGATCTGGGACACCAGGAGATTACTGATTTCTTATTGAAATGTGGTGCACTGCCCAATCTCGGACTTCCCCCATTAAGGACAGTATGAGAAGTGGTACTGCTAGATGTCTGTTTCAGGGGGGCACAAGGGCACGATGGGCCACCTCAAACGCCATCTAGTGGTCCAGAAAGGACGAGTGAGCAATGGCCGCAAGCCAAGTAGTGATATCGAGCTAATACAACCATTCTGAATCACAATTATGATCTTTCAAAATTGTATCAAGTTTGTAGTAGTAAAGTTCGAAAGGAAGTGTCTCCGTACATAAGCTCACGTGTATTCTGCCACCGCCTTCTGGTATTGACCAATGACAGACAACTATGTGCCAAGCACTGGTCTCGGTCACTCAACGACGACCTTCCGTGAACATCTTCAATTACTGCATCGTCGCCAATTCAGCTCATTACGCGGTCAATCCCACCAAAAGTGCGCTTATGCTCTGATAAGATCTAAATTACATGCTAATACTTTCCGAGTCAGGACAGAAAACATGCCAACCCCCGAATCCGCCGCCTTCCTGGCTAAAAAGCCCACCGTTCCTCCAACTTACGAAGGTGTCGATTTTGACGATAACGTCGCAATCCACAATGCGCGCGACGCAATTATCCGTGAGCAATGGGTACGGAGTATGATGGCACGTCTAGTGGGCGAAGAACTGGGAAAGTGTTATGCGCGGGAGGGCGTGAATCATTTTGAGAAATGTGGGAAGTTGAGAGGTTTGTTTTTGCTCTTCGTTAGATAATTACCTGGGAATCGGGGGGGTGCTAATTTTTTTTGGGCGGTGGGTAGAACGATATTTGGAATTACTCAAGGATCGCAAAATTAAGGGTTATCTGTTCGAGGAGAAGAACTATTTCAGCAAGAGCTCATAAGCGGAAACGACGAGGAGATTCACGGACAGATCAATGTGACGATCGTGATACAGACCAATTACTCTACGCGGACCTGGCGATTGGGAATAATAATCGGACGAACCGAGATTCTTAGATTATTCGCGGGTTTATGCTGGAGTACGTCACCAATACTATAGAAGAATGCTTCAAGGTTTTTGAGGGAGTCTCATAGTGTATTATTGTACATATCTACTACAACACCTTTTTTTCTTTGCTATAACAACTAGATTCCCATATCTGGGTTAAATATACTCCAAAATAAAGTCACATCGGACTTACAGGGTATCATCAAACATACGCAGAATCACTTGCGCCCAACAACTTCAATAATAATCGCTATCAGCCGTTGCAGACCTTGACCCAGGAAAGCCTCCAGGAAGGCCCTTCTCCGCTCCTGGAGTGACGTCGTCATCACTATCATCTTCCAGGGCCAAGGCGGACAAGGATTGATCCATTTCATCTGGCGGCGCACGCATACGGATGAGTTCACTCTCTTCTAATGATGGAGGCTTAAACGGTGGCGGAGCGGAATGAATATTCCTTCCAGAGGGAAGATTAGATAGCAGTGGTTCTGATGGTGGGATGGGTTGCGTGTTTATCTACACGGTTATCAGTAATGAGGTCCTCAGAGATCGGAAAACAGAATGGCTCACGGTATTGTTCATTTTAACCCACTTCGCCTCCAACATCTCAATAACTCGTCCCTCCTCTTCCCAACCCGCATCATCACCACGACTCAGTTCGTGGCCATGCACTGCCCCAAAGCTCCCGGAGTTGCTACTACTCTTCTCCAGCCGTCTTTCATCCCGACGATCCGACCACCCCTTCTTCAGTTTTGACAGTCCACCCAATTTTCCGCCAGCTGCAGATTGGCCCTCCGGTATAAGCGCCCTTTTTATTCCCAATGCACCTTTTCCTGCCCTTAACCAGGCAATCGCTTCACCAACCTTACCACCCAACTCAGCATCAACGCCAAAAAACCGACAGGCCTTTGCGCGAGATACTTTGATCACGTCCTGGACGTATTTGACGAGATCTTCGTCGATCCTTGCTGCTGCGCTTTCTGTCGTACCGCCATTTCGACTTGCGCCAACAGACCCCAGACCGCTGAGAGCTTGCTCGGCGTGCTCGGCACTGCGCACACAGAGCCTAGCGAGAATCAAAGCTCGCACTTTAGGAATTTCAGGCGCGCGAACCATCCACTCTTTATCATTCGGATTGCGCGCTTGAATACATGCAAAAGTGTATGCATCATCTTTCAGCACAGCCAAAAGCGTCGCTTCAGCCAATGCCAACGATGCTAACGCCGTGTGCACCGTTGTATTTAGTTGGGGTATAGTATTCTCCCGAGTCGTGGCCACCTCCTCAGACATCGTAAACGATTTCGCAAGTAATGTATGCGCCGAATCAGCCTGCAGCAACAATCTAGTGGCATTCTGCATCGCGGCTGCTTTCTGATCCGCTGTAGGCGTCGTTGGCGCATACAACACTCTCAACACTGCTACCCGGGCCATATTAGACAGAACATACCCCAGCGTCCCAATCACAAACGCAATCTCAAAATCAATCCCCCGGCCTCGCAGACGATTTTTCGCGCCATTCACAGTCCCCGCCGCAGCGGCAGATTTTAGTATCGATGAAAGCGATGATACGAGCACAGGGCGCCATTCAACGATTATCTCTTCCTTGAGCGTAATATCAATATTCTCCGCCTCTACTCCGCCGCTGCCCGAGGGTTTGATACCCTTCCCGCTCAGACCATCATTTATCGCAAATAGATAGGGAATATACTCATTCAAAGCATTGAGAACAACCTGTAGATTAGTCTCTCGTTCTCGAGGCGATAAGCGTTTGTGTGTTTTCAGCGCGATACGAAGCGCATGGCGGGCGGTGGAGGCGGCTTGAGGGAGGGCAGGGTGCGTGGACGAGTAGATGTAGTTTTGGAATGAGAGGTGGGAGGTTGTTGGGAGATTGAAGTTGTATACCATTCTAGATCTTCGGGAGTATATGTATTTGACTAGAGAGAGTTGTGGATTGGGGCCAAAGGGGGCGTGAAAGTTATATCGTGAAGATGAAGGCGTGAGGGGAATTGTTTGGTGATGTCACGGATAATTAATTTATTCAACAATGGGCGGAGACTTGGCAATATGCCATGCTACAAATACTGAACTTTATCTCAAGCTATAAAGCGATTTTGGTAATTAAATTTAGCTCTATAGATTACGCTAAGTACCTTCATTGTAGCCAACTTTGAAGAGGTAAAAAGTTCTGTTCTTGAGAAAGAACACGGGAAATCCAAACCAGATTCTGATTACCCTCCTTCCTGATATTGGATCTCAAGTCTGAAATATGACCAATCTTTGCGGTTCAAATCTGCAGATGTGCTAGGTGACGGCTGGTCTTGTGGAGCGCCCATTGTCTCGATTTCAATGTACAATGTACTCAATGCATCGGGGTAGATGGTCGATTCGATCGAGTGCACTTCAGTCGTATATGTCTGTCACGATTCATCTAGTGCACATGCGCTTGTTATCAACCATGGCGTGCATTTTGTGGGTGGAAGGGCGACTGTTGGCGACGGTCTGTAGACAAACTGGTGGACGTTCTCGATGCTGTGGTTTGGAGGTTGAGTTGTATTTCGGCAGTTGCATGATCACTCCCCACTCGACAAGCTGCTCGGAACACTGCTTATAGCCGACGACGACGAATCATCAAATGACTCCCTCGTCTTAACCTGTGAAGCCCATTCTCCAATGCTAGTGGCAGACCCGCCCTCGATAACGATAGGATGCTCCTCCGCGTCTTTGCCCAAAACTGTACCCGCATATCTCGACTCCTCGCCCGTTTTGCTATGTTTCTTTTTTAATGCAGTCAAGTAATCCTCCTTCTCAGGCATATCGGCATCCACAACATCGCCCTCGGTAGGTATGTATCCAGCGATTCGTCTTATTTCACGGTTGACGGGGCCAGTGAACCATGACGTGAACGCCTCAATACCGCGGAGGTCTTCTTCGCCACGCCAATCTTCTTCAAAATCTTTGATTTGTGGTCGTAAAGCGCCTGCGTCTTGGAGTGCGAGTTGGATGTCTCGGAGAGTTGGGACTGGGTCGTCTGGGTGGCTGTTTGCAGCGTGTTCAGCGGCAGATGATCCAAGGAGAAGGAGATAGCGGATTGCGAGGTCTGTGAGGGTGTCGAGAACTGAGGGTCGTGTTGAGTGGTAGCCTGCTGCGCGAAGGATTTGGATGATCGCAGGACGCAGGAGCGCATTGTGAAGGTTGTGAGGACCGGACATGTTGGCGCTCGTATGAATGTGAGTTGACAATACTATGGTGAGGTAAATGCATATAAAGGAAAATAATTGAATACAGGGAGATTTCCTCTCCCAATAGATCAGCGTGGGACCATGATCAATCTGTTGGTGAGTTGACAGTCAACGATCTAGCGAAGAGAGATTCACTTTAGTTGGCTGGCGGCCTAGGCCAGAGCTCGGGCCGCCAAATCTCCCGGGCTTACCTTACATTGCCTGGCTCAACCAACTCCATCCACACGTCTCCTGTTCAACATCGATCGCTAGCTAAGTGATATGGGTTGATGGCAAAATGTCGGAGCCTACAAAACCAAAACTGAAAATCTCCTTCGGGGCAAAAAAGTCTGAACCACCACCGCAAGAGACACCGAAACCAGCCGCTCCTCAGAAGAAGCTCACCTTGAAATTCGGCGGCCCCAAAACATCAGAAGAATCAGCCCCCGCTACTGTCGACACAGCTGCAACGAAACCCAAGAAAAAAAGACCCGCAAAACCCAAGACAGACGCGGGCTCATCAAAGAAACGGCGCAATGATGCAGGAGCAGGATCTGGTGACGATTCGGATGCGGCAGCACCTCCAGAACAAGCACCGCCAACGGGTATCAAACGCATCAAACTCTTAAACTCCGCAAAAGAATCCGCCGTAAAATCCATCAAAATCAAAAACAAGCGCAAGGTAGCAATTCGTCCGCTGGGCGTTGGATACGATTCGGAAGCGTCCGATTTGGAAGTGGATCCTCATATTGAGGAGGACTTTATCTTGCGCATGGTACCAGGTGAAGATTGCGAGTATATTCGGCAAGCCATTAATGAGCGGACTCTTGACCGATCGCAAATCGGGATCAAACCGCTTACGCGCGAGGGGAGACGTGCGATTGTTAGGGTTCGCGACAGACAGTATGCGGCTACACTGGTTGATCTTCCGTGTATTGTCGAAGGGATGAAGAGCTGGGATAAACGCATGTTTTTCAAGTCAGTTGATATCACGCAGATGCTGCTGGTTTTGGGACCCGTGCAAAATGAGCAGGAAGCAATGGAGTATCCTCTACCCAAAGATGTGGAAGTGTTGGATGACAAGACATATCAATACGCACATGGGATAACCCCGCCTATGAAGTACGTGAGAAAAAGACGGTTCCGCAAGCGAGTCAGTGCACGTACTATTGAGCAAGCGGAGAAGGAAGTTGCAAATCTCTTGGCGCAGGATGAAGCTGCTGTACGAGCACCTAGATTCGAGCTTGTTGATGGCACCTCTCTCTCGCGTGCCGAGGGTGTGGTTGATTATGACGATGAATATGATGATGAGCAAGATGCGTATGGCGAGGCTGATTATGATATGCAAGACGAAGAAGACGGCCAGGCAGATCTCTTCGAGGACGAGCTGGCCGCAGATCTAGAGGCTGCGCTAGCTGCAGGTGCCGACGAGACACTTGAGGTAGCAGAGACACCAGCTGCCCGAGGCCCAGACGAATCCGCCACTCCGTCAGGACCCAAGCCGGGCGAAGAGTCGTCGGGTGACGAAAGCGAGGAAAGCGATCGTGACGCCGACGGTGAAGCCGATGGAGAAGATGAAGATGATATGGATGAAGAAGCTCTTGAGCGACGTCGTGAGATCCAGGAACAGCGCGAATTCATTACCGAATTGGAAGGCCTAATTGCACAAGAAACTGCCAAATACGAAATGCAACCGAACAAGATTCTCAAGCAAAAGATTGGCAGACGTGTGCAGCAGCTGAAGCAGGATCTGGCTTTGAAAAAGGCATCTATTGGAGAGACCGAGGGCGAAGCTGCCTGATATTTTTATCCCGACTATGTTTAATCTGTTTGATACCCTGCATGTGAACGGAATGGAGTACATGACAATTCGGCGTTAGGCTCGTTTAGCATCTATCTATAATACATCATTAATTCCGGAATATTATACAGCAGCATTCCCCGTCGCTTCCTTAACCACACTCTTGACATCCACCTCCTGATCCGCCCTCAATTTCTCCTGCCGCACCTTTCTCTTTTCTGCATCCGGCCCACCTCCAACCTCATCTTCCCTATCCGCATCACCGTAATACGCGGGGCTCTTCGCTTCTACCTCCTCTTGCTTACCCAGCCCCAGCATCCGATCATGCTCCGCCCTCTTTCTGTCCATCTGCGCCGCCGTATCCTGCTCAAAACCAGGCGTACTTGTGCCTACAGCACCGGCATGAACACCTGGCTGAACGCGCTGGTGTGGCGCGGATTCAGAGTGATTATCCTCCACGGCATGCGCAATATCGCCTTCGCGGGGTTGTTGCTCGATTCCATATTCCAGATCGACGTGCCCGCGCTTCCCTTCGGGGCTGGCTTCTTGCTCACGTTGGTGTCGGAGTTCGGCGAGCTTTTCGTCGGAAGAAGGTCTCGAGTCGGCGGTGCGATGGATTGGTTTTTGGGGCGCGTCGCCGTATTCGTGGCTGCGGACTGATGAGCCCGTGCCAGAGGTGGCGTACATGAGGCTTGAGTCTGGTGCCGAGGGCTGTTTGGGTTGGCCGCGTTGTTCCTGCGGGTTGCGAGAGACGGGGTTGGAGGCTTGGGTGTAAGCTGTTTCTTTGGACGGTTGAGGGACGTCAGTTTGCGAGGTTGTCTCCATGTTGTCTAGTCTTGTGGTGTTGATGATTTGGTCAATTGTGTAGGGTTGTGTATGTTGAGAGGATATAGCTTGTCTTGTTCAGTATCATGAAGGTGAATCTTGTATGTTGGTGATAGACGAGTGTATGCTTGATGATATGGCGATGACGTCAAGCAGGGCCTGCCCTATCCGCAGCATAATTGGCCGACCGAACGCCGTCAACGTATTCTTCTCGGCCATCTCTTCTGCTCTGTAAAGAAATATTTACTTCAACTCAATCTGCTATGGTTGAGGAATTGCTTGAGACTGAATAATCGAGCAATCGAGAATAATTCGATAAGCGGATATCAACGGTTATTCATATCAGTAATCATATTAGTTTGTCACATGCCTCGGCTAGAATCTAAACCCCGAGATCGTAGTAGATGCTGGCAGCTTAGCTACTTAATTTTTCGAACTACCTGCAACTATCAGGAAAACAGACAACATATACATACCATGCGACAATAGCGTTCTCTGTCATCTACCAACAAAAAGCAAAATGACCAAACAACTCTTCTCAGTCCCCATCCCGTCCGCCAACGGCAGCTTCACATGCACCATTCCTTCGGACGCGGAAGGCAACAGCACCATCTATCTGCTCACATTCACATCTCCAGCTGACAATCGGCTCACCCCCGAGTTCCTGGACACCTTTTTGTTGGCGCTCGACATCCTTGAACACAGATATCCAAAGGGTGTATTGATTACAACCAGCGGAATCCAGAAGTTTTTCAGTAATGGTCTGGAACTGGAGAAGGCGCTTTCAACGCCGGGGTTCTTTGAGGGGCATTTGTTTAAGTTGTTTAGGCGATTGCTAACGTACATATTTCCCTCCTTACCACGCTCGCTGTGTCAATCTATTTAGCGCGTAGAGTGACTAATGAAGCTGGGCGGCTGTAGGTATCCCATGCCAACAATCGCGCTTATAAACGGCCATGCTTTCGCCGGCGGCTTCATGCTCGCGATGTATCACGACTACCGCATCCAGAATCCCAAGCGCGGGTTTTTGTGTCTCAACGAGATCGCCCTTGGCATCCCACTCAAACCGCCCATGCGCTCTGTATTCATGCACAAGATTCATGACGGAGCCTTGGTCCGCTCGATGATCCTTGAAGGTAAACGATTCACAGCACAGGAGGCTTTGGAGGGGAAAATTATTGATGGATTGGGTGAGTTACCGGAGGCAATTGACTTTGTGCAGAAGAGAGGTTTGCTGAAGATTGGCTCCTCGCCGTGCTTTGTCCCGTTGAAGGAGTCAATTTGGGCGGGGGTCTTGGATTCAATTGATAATTTGAAGGGGTGGGAGGAGGCGGATGAGGAGAGGGTAAAGAGGTCTGAGGCTGAAGCGGAAGAAGGGAAGAGGATGGTGCTGAAGTGGGAGGCGAAGTCGAAACTGTGATTGTTGAGACAATGGGCGGGGAATATGTGTACATAGATCATCCTTTTGATTGCTCTCGTCTATGAATATATTACATTGGATGGAGTTTTGTCTAGAGGGGTGTGCCAGTTATAGAATGGCGGGAGATGGTCGTCTGTTCTCTTCTCCAAGGACATGCGCCAGTCGTAGCCGGCTGAACCTATCTCCACCAGGCGATGCTGCTATGCATGGCTTCTGAAGTGGCTCTGGTCATGTATCCCACTCACAATCCAGAGAGAGCTATTCTCGATCGGTTAACTTTAGTAGGGTATCGACATGTGCTCAAGTTTTGCGCTCCCTCTTGCCCCTCCCCCCTTTCACCGGACTTTCAATCCTATCCGTCAGCGGCCTATAAGGCGCCGCAACAAAATGCTCCGACGCCCTCTGATTCGGATCCTGCCGCGGCACCCCCGCAAACGGTCTATTCCGCTGCTCCTCATGCATTTTGTCCAACGGCTCGCCGACGATATGATATTTGGCCCAGTTGATGGGCGGCATGCGCACCACGTTTTGCGGCTTCGGAATTTTGGCGAATTTCGGTTTCGTCTCCTCTTCCGCTTCGTCTTCTGGCTTGTCCTCATTATTGTCGTCGTCTTCCATTTCGATCTCTGTATCAATGAATTGGTTGTCGTGTCGACTACTGAGGTTGCCGGCAATTAATTCCCGCGAGAAACCCTCCGGATCAGCCGCCGCGGCGCGCTTCAGCTCATCTAACGTTTTGATATCATTTAAAGCTTTTTGTTTCTGGAACTGGAGTAACGAGATCGCCGACCGTAGGGCTATGACGTCCGGGTTATCGCTTTCTGATATAGGAACAGGGCTCGGCTCTGGCCTTATTGGATTCGGCGGTGGATATGACAGTTGTTGCTGTTGTTGAGTTTGAGGAGGTTGTTGAGGCGGCGGCATCACTGCCTGAGGATTCACGCGTTCATTATGTTTGGCGAAATTAGAAGTTTTATTGGGTTTCGTAGCTGCCATGGTTCTTGCAGCAATCGTATCATCTATCGCAGGCGGTGGTACTATCGTTGCTCCACCAGGGATCGGGGCGAGATGCGCCAACACGGGAGTGACGGGCGAATAAGGCGGTTGTTCCGGGGTACCTTCACGTTCACGGATAGGATTTTGAGAAGTGGAATGGTTCGCACTGCGATCCGATGGTTTGTCGTTATTATCCATCGTATAGATTGGGTGTTGGGTGTGGTTATGTGATGCAATAGGAGAGTGATGGTTGCCTCCCCGCCGGAGATTATCTGATGGGCTGGTTACATAAGACTCTTATCGATAAGAAGCAGGCCGAACCTTTGCCTAGTTTGACTTGTTTGCACTGTTTGGTGTCAACAACTAAATTTACTCTTTCCAGATTGCTATATACATATGATAAACTGTGCCAGCCAGCTCCATCCCCTCTGATCAATTCCACCCAATGACTCCCTTTCCTAGAATGCTTGTCTTGTCGACATCTCGGCTTGACGAAAGCAACGTCGCTTGCCTCCCCACAATTCCGGACTCAGAGACTCCAAAGTCGAGCTTATAGGGAAGATGGAAGTCTATTTGCCCGGTGCTGTGTTGGGGATTGAGTTCAAATGAATATAGTGGTTTGCTTTTCTTGAGGTCTGTTGGAGTCATGAGATCTCCATATTTCCTAGACAATTCGTAAGCAAACGCAGAATGCAATAATGGAAGTTTGGTGTCGGCTTACTCAATTCGCATGGTGAAAGTTGTTATGTTTTTGAGAGTATCTAGAGAGGTATGGTCTGTTGTACTCAACGTAGCATGGGTCTGACGAGAACTCTTCTCGTTGCTGAAGGATAGTACGAGCTGGGGTGTGGTCATTTTCACGTCTTGGTAAGGAGACATAGCTGCGATGAGGCCACCGCGAGTGGCTCGGGGATTCATGTCACCGCACATGATATACGACTGGCGACCGACAATTAGATTGACTGCAGAGGGTGTTCTATGTAGATAGCCGTGGTTGAGTTGAAGGACGAAGGTTGAGTTATCTGTCTTGCAACGTTAAAAAGAGTCTCTAACCTGGCAATATTACCATCCTAATTGTAGAATAGGGAAAAAGATGGCCGTTCTCGTGAGATAGGGCCGCTCATTGTTGCTCAAATCTGCTCAAAAGGTGACCTACCTGGAACCCAGGGTACCCATAAAACTAAAGACCGCTAAATTTACAGTAGACATGATTAGGCTACTCTCTCTGCTTTTGATTGGAGCTACGGTAAATCTTTATGAGCTCCTTACTGATAATGTATGACATTGGTCTGCTCCCGCCGGGTACCCGTAGATCGCTCGAGAGTTGAAACAGATTTAAGACTATAGGGTGAGTACTCTCCTCCCAGCACCGGCATTTTCAAGATTCTAATTATGTTGATTCTTCAGACATGTTCCAATATAGCCCATATTGGGTGTGCTTTTGTCTCATAGCTTGAAAGAAACCTCCCCTTGAGTCCCGCTCAAGAATCTCTCTTCAACAACTTTCCAGTTTATAATCTTCCAAATCTCCGTCACATATCCCGCCTTATTATTGAGATACTAAACCGCAAATTTCTCGTATTAGCCATCTTTCTGTAAGCTTCACTGAATATTGGAGAAGTGCTAACCTGCAAATAGTATGCGTGCTCCCACATATCCACTCCAAAAAGCGGGACAACGCTCTCATCCGGAGTGATCACTGAATCCTGGTCATGGGTGGTCACAATCTCTAAGGTCCTGGTCTTCTTGTCTGCTTGACCTTGCTTCGCGACGAGCCATCCCCAGCCACTACCCTGGATACCGAGGAGGGTCTGCTTGAAGTCATTAATAAAATTATCGACACTGCCCCATTTGGCCTCGATAGCGGCCTTGACTTTCGGAGCAGCAGCGTCGATGTTTGTGTCTGCAGAGCTTGCTGGGGCAAGGTTGCGCCAGAATAGGGAATGGTTAATGTGACCGCCGCCGTTGAATTTGATTTTCTGTTGCAGGGCTAGTAAGGTGGGAATGTCGTTAGAGGTGGTCGCGGCTTGTTGTGCTGAGAGGGCGGCGTTTAGGTTGTTGATGTATGTTTGGTGGTGTTTCTGATGATGGAGGGTCATTATCTGGGCTGATATGACTGGCTCAAGAGCCTTTGTCTTGGATTAGCTGAGGCTCGTGGCATGTAGAGTGTTCTGCATGAGACTTACATCATAAGCATAAGGTAAGGGAGGTAGTGTATACATCTTGGGCGTGATGCTAGATGTTTGACTTCTGGCGTTGTTATAATATAGGTAGAATACGTATACAAAATCGAGGCGTGGACGCACGTTGGGGGTGTTTCTTATTATATCTAGCGTGAGCCCTGGTATAATGGTAACCACCAAGGTACCAGTCAGTTGACACCTTACCACGAGTTACCCCTCCTACTCATTTAGACCTTGATTTTCATTTCGCCTTTTTGTATTACTAATATTCCATGTCCAAAGATGTCTAGTTACATAATTCAAAGTATGTATTGATCATCGGGGTGTAAGTTTCATGTGGATAGCGGAGTCTGGATATGCGCGGGTTTGAGCATATTTCAGAAAACGGATAAAAGCCCCAGCCCTAACCTCATACTGGAGTATTTATACGCCAGCACCAACTAAGCAGGATTTTCATGGAGAAATGTGAGGTCAGGATGTCCAGGGCTCAAGCCTATCCTTCTCAGTTTTCCGACCGAATACTCCGATCACGTCCATCGCTTTCCTTAGGTATTCCAGGTTTCTTTTTTGTACCGCTTTGCATATTTGGATATGCTTCCTACTGCCTACGCTTCAAAACCACTCTAGATTCAAGCTTTCCATATATGTTTACATAGAGTAAGGAAGGGCTCTGCTTGTATCTTAAATTCTTGATTAGTGAATATGGGTTAAAGGGTTGAACCACCACCACAAAGGAATTTCGATTGAATAAGGCGAGGGCAAAAATAGCCCTAAAATGACAGGTTTGTAAGCAAATACTTACCTAGGTATGTACGGGTCTGTAACTTTGTATCTTAGTTTCTCCATAAAGAATTATATCCAATATCGCTTTTGTATGAGAAATTGTTAGATAGGTGACAAGTTGTACCCTATAACGTGACTTTTTTTTGATGCAGTGGTAAATCTGACAGGAATCTGTACATGCTTGTGCCAACATCTCGCATTAGATCATTTCCACCAGTCCATCCAATAGACATCTCCGCAAAATGTCTTTCTGTATTCAAAATATCAAAATAGCACTTGAGCATTTACAGAAAGGTATAACAGGGCATACTCCCGATTCTCACGAGATCATTCCAGCGGTGCTCTTTCATCATCTCTAACCGATGCCTCTTCGCTTCCTGCATGCCCATGGGCCAATTTTGTGTTCCCTTTAGGATCTCGTCGACCAGTTCTTGTGGCAAGGTAGTGTTCTTATGAAAGAAATGACCAGTTACTTCGTTTGCCCACCAATGATGTTGTTGAGGCGGCACATTGCGCGTGGAACATATACGATAGTGCGGGTCGACAAGGTAAAGTTTCCAACACTCCACGATAATGTCCGGCCATAGTCGGATTAATCAGTTTGAATTGCTTCAGGCGATGCTCCATAACATTAGCAAAAGTAATCAAGCGGCCTTGAGGTGTAGCAACGGATCCCTTATTCTGAAATGCCCGGGGACCCCATTGACATCGAGAAAGGTCGAGATATGGAATACCAAGGATTTGCGCAAGGGCATCAACCTCCAATAAAGGACCTTTACCATATTGGTGCAAAGGTCTGTGCATATTATTATTATAATGTACTTTTGCGCCTGGTGTAAGTTGTTCCTCATCATATCTGTAGAAGCGATCGTGTATGTGAGTCTCCTCACGGAATGCAATTTGAGGGTTTCCAATATTCTCAACATCATATGGAAACACTGTCATGGCTATAATATGCTCATTTAGTTGGCCTGGAAGCTGCCAGCTGCCAGCATAATAGACCGGATTGTCTGGTGTAAGCTCGACGCTCTCGATCTGAACAATGACTTGCAGACCTCGTTTCCGGAATGTATCCTGGAGATTAATATTGTAAGGTTTAAAATCTGGGACTAATATCTTGCTAGAGGGATCGGTGCTATCCCACCCTGGCCGCTCGCTAACAATGTCTACAATTGCTTTGTTGCTGTTTTTATCGGTCTTCCAGTCTTCGTAGGAAAAGGTTATTCCGGGTTCGGGGTGTTTGAAATGCAGCAGACGACGAAGCTTTCCTGTAATATGAAACCAGGGGTTTTGTGTCCAATTCTCTGGCACCGCACCTGGTACAGTTGATCCATTCTTATGCTCTGGAAGCTCCAGATACTCCCTCGCCTTTCGCCATATATCTGAGTCTAATGGAGGCAACTCCAT